>OX940954.1:17667663-20067663 GCA_954870475.1 Euphrasia confusa
CCCCTACGTAGCCTATAAAAGCACTACATGGCCTTCATAAATCATAAGACAAGATTATCATACTTGATATTCTAGAGAGTTGAAGGAGATCCAAGGAGTTCGATAGATCGTCGCCCACCCGACGTTCGAACGGAGTGCAAGGAATACGTGGGAAGATTCAAAGGTCTTCAACTAGATTTCGTTTCTCCGCACAACGAATCAAAAGGTATGATCATCGAAACCCCTCTATGATTGTATGTGAATTATATTGTGATATGTACATGAACAAGACGATCCGGGAAAACGTCGAGACCGGGATACGGGGATCCGGGATCCCCGTCGGGATCGAGAAGGGGCGGCCTAACCCTAGGGTTCGACCGCCGGTACCGCGCGATGAAGGGGGAGCCCCGGCTGGACGCCGGGGCACGCGATCGACTTCGGTCGATCGCCGGGATGCCGCGGGCTGGTGCCGCGGCGGATCCCAGCCGCCCTTCGACGGCGGCGTGCGCACGGGGAGCCCCGGCTGAAGCCGGGGCGGGCGATCGAGCCTCGCTCGATCGCGAGGGCAGCCGCGGGCTGGAGCCGCGGCTGGGCGCCCTCCTCCTCGTCTGGTGGCGGCGGTGAGTCGCCGGACTCACCGCCGGCGGGTGCTGGTCGGACAGCCCCGCGGGGATGCACCCCGCATCCCCGGCGATCGCCATGCACGGCGATCGCGAGCCCTAACGTAGGGGCGCGGCTAGGGTTTAGCCGCGGGCTCGCCCGCGGTGACGCCTCGGTTGTGCTCCGGCTCGTTCGGTGTTCGCGATCGGTTTCCGGCGAAGGGTTTTCGGTCGGGGTTATCGGTTCCGCAATTTTTGATACCCCGGGATATCGAATTCCAACAAGACGGATTTCCTAAATGGAAGTCTTGACAGGACCATCTGTGTGGAACAGACAGAGGGATTCATCGAAAAGAGCCAAGAGCATTTGGCAAGCAAGCTTAATCAATCTTAGGATTGAAAGAAGCTTCAAGATCTTGGACACATGCGGACCTATGAGAAAATCCATTTCATGGATTCATTCAAGGCATGTTTAGGTCCTGTGTGTAATAAAGAAGTGACAGAAAAGATGTGGTGTTTTCTTATTCTTTATGTAGACGACATCTTTCTAAATTGGCAACAATATGAAAGATGTTATCGCACATGAAGGGATGGTTGTCCGACTAATTCAATATAAGAGACTTAGGAGAAGTCGGGAATGTTATTGGGATCAAAGTTATAAATGATCACCAGAAAAGAACATAGAACTTATCTCGAGTCTCATACGTAAATACAATTCTTACTCGTTGCAGCATACAGAATTCCAAGAAAGGTCTTCACCTTTTTGATGTGGAATTCATCTATCTAAAGTTTTGTGTTTGACACAATAAAGGAGATAGATGAAAAGTAAGCAGTTCCCTGCACCTTAATGGTGGGAAGCTTAATGTATGTAATGCTATGCACGAGACTGATATTTGCTATGCCGTGGGCATGGTGATGAGATATCATAGTAATCCTGGAAAGGATCACTCGACTGATGTAAAGAACATGTTTAGGCTCCTGCAGAGGACCAGGAATTATGTTCTGAGTTACAAAGCTGTCAAGTGGTTTCCTTTGGATTACATAGAATTGGATTTCCAATCAAACAGGGACAGTTGAAAGTCGAAGTCAGGCTATGTGTTCTCACTGTGAAGTGGAGCAGTCACATGGAAGAATGTAAAGCAGCAATGCATTACGGACTCTACCATGGAAACTGAAAGGATAACGGCCTCTGAGGCAGTTAAAAGGTCAGTGTGGCTCCAGAACTTCCTAAGGGACTTAGATGTGGTTTCTAGTTTACCCAAAGCTATTTTGAATAGCGGTATTGGCAAACTTGAAATGCCACGAGTCCACAGTGGGAGATAACAAGTAGAGAGCAAGTACCACCTGATTCGAGAGATCGTCTAATAAGACGATGCAGTTGCCACCTAGATAGCATCGAGAGGATTGCCTGGTAAAACCCGTTCACAGAGGCACTTCCAGCGAAAGTGTTGGGTAGGCGTGATGAGGTTATGGGAATCTGATGTTTGGGAGAGGGCGACTAGAATTTTAGTATAAGTGGGAGATTGATGGAGTTGTATTCTAAATGTCTAGTTTAGTGCAAATACGGAACTCCTTATCTATACCTTAATTCGAGATATGATTCAAGCATGATTGCATTTAATGCAATAGTCCTTGATGTATACGTTGTAGACAGTATGGCGTGAGGAGACACGCGGAAGATCATACTGTCGGTTACTCGTATACTATCGAATAGTAGCTCACGACTTAGATGGACAGGGACAATCCATCGGTACGTCGTAGTGTGACTGGTAGATTGAGCAGGACCACGGGAGGGCGTTCGATTTATACTAATCGAAGTAATCGAACTAGACCTCAGATATTACGGATATACGAATTCCTAATCCCTATATAATTATAGGTGCGTGTGTCCAATTCTCGGTTCTTTAATCTACCAATGGGTGAGACTAATTGATTAGTCGAGATTCTCGGTAAATTGGGAATCGTAATTGTACGCACGGCATGCTATAGATTATAGACAGGAAACCGTGTCCCGTTTATCGGGTTGATGATGTCCCCGAGATGAGCTCATAAAGTTTATCATGTAAACCCTGCAGGTGGATTTGTTCCACATGATAATAAGGATGAGTGGTACTAGTCTCGGATAATAAGAAACGAATTAATTTAATTATTAGTAATTGAAATTAATTCGTGGACATTCGATATCTTAAACACGGGGAAAGTCGTATATGAAATTTCGGCGGAAATATTATTGGTAAAATAATATAGATTAATTAATTGGGAATTCAATTATAATTTTATAGTGGAATTAATTATAATTAAAATTGGATTTAATTAAAGGTTTTCTTTTAAGGACACCGGTTTAATTAAATTACAATTTAGCCTAATTAATTAATTGTCCTAAGGTCCCTAGTGTGGCCTATATAAACCCCTCAATCTCTCTTCTCCTAACCTACGTTTCGCCGCTATAATTAATTCTGTGGAGAGAAAATAATAGTTAGCGCAATTATTTTCTTCTCTGTTTAATTAATTTAGATTAGCGCGGTATTTTTTCTGTAGAAATAAATTGCTTGCGCAATCATATTTCTGAGACAGAAAAATAAAACGTGAGAAAGAGGGTTTGAGAGAGAAGAAGAAGAGAAGACTCCGGTGGATCGTTGCCCACACAACGTCCGGCGTCGAGGGCTAGGATACACACTAGAAGATCTCAGGGTGTTCGCCTATTCGGCTTCTCCGAATCACGCATCAAAGGTATAAGAAATCGAAACCCTATTTCCGCAATAATTCGATTTCTTTCTCGTTGATTATGCATCGAATCTTAGATCGGGTTCCGGGTGTCGTGGATCATGTTCCTCGACTACTGGGGGTCAAGGACCTCCGGATCGGTAGTCGGAAGAGGAAAATCGGCCCGGAAACGCGCTCGGAACAGCAGGTCGCGCTGCTGTTCGCAGACGAACAGCGCCCGCTGAAGGCCAAACAGCGCCCGCTGTTTGAGTCAGGTCAGTGGCTGATTCGCGCGGTTGTCCTTCGGGGCGATGGCTGGGCGTGAATCGGCACGAGGACTGTTACGTGAACGGAGCAGTGCTACCTGGAGGTCGACTGGGAGTGTTCGGATGTTCGAGTGATCGAACGAACACGTCCCGGGTAGTCGATTTCCAACAGTGCGGGAGGAACACTAGCGCGCGCTCGGTGGCGCGTGCACGCCTCGATCGGGCAGCAGCGGTTCAAGCCGTTGCTAGGGCACGATCGGGGTGTTCCGCGAGGGTTCCCGGCGCGATTAGCGGGCTGCTACGAGCAGCCCTAGGTGGATGCCTTGAAAAGCCGCGAGCCCACGCGAGGGCTCGACCGAACAGCCGTGGGTTCGCCCGCGGTTAGGGTTTGGTTGAGTACCGGATTCGTGGTGGTTCTTGGCAAGATGTTCCGGCAACCGGGAGTCGATTGGAGTTGTTGTTCCGCAATTTTACAACTCCGGATATTCGATCTCCAAAGGATTTCGGTCGGAATTAATTAGGTAATTTATTTATTTAAATTTATTAATTTCGGGATATCGATTTCCAACAATTGGTATCAGAGAGTTGGTTTTAGTTCATGGTATTTTTCGATAAATTGTTCTACCTTACAGGGTTTCCGATTATTATGGCTAGATTTAATTATTGTTAATTAATGTCCATAATATTACTCTTGATTATTAAACTCTCGGTGATGTCAATATTTGTTCTTGTGTGGTGAATGCTTGTTCTTATTTTTTCCGGAAAATGTTTGAGGTCGTTTTCGTGTAGAGAATCGATGCCGGATAGCGTAGTAATAAATTTGTAATTTATTTTACGTTGGATCGATGCCGAAACGACCGTCGGAAAATTGTGACGGAGGAGACGAAGAGAGGGTTAGGGCTCGGTTCGGCTATCCCCATAGCCGAACCATGGATCGAGCGCGTGGGGGGCACTCGACCGCACCCTCGGCCGTGCGATGTCACCGGCGGTGGTGGCGCGCCGGTTGGGTGGTGGCGGTGGTGGGCGTGCTCTGTTGGAGTTGTGTACTTAATGTCTAGATTTAAGTAACGGTAAACTCCCGGTCATAGCATTTAATCTATTTAATTAATAAACAATTGTTTGCTTTTAATTATTATTAATTAAATATATGCAAATCATAGTCCTAGATTTTATACGTTGTAGTTAGTATGGTGTGTCGGGCCCACACAGAAGATCATACTATCGGTTACTCGTATTTAATCAAACAGTGGCTCACGACCTAGATGGACCCGGACCAATCCATCGGTATAGTCGTTGTGTGAGAGAGAAAATAATTTGTCTTAATTATTTTATCACACTTGTACACTTGGTGTATTGAGCGGATCGTTGAGATTCATCGATTAGGATTGCCGGCGATAATCGATTCGAGTCTCAGTGTATTTTATTCTTAATCCCCGATATTGTTGCGGGTGTGTATATTTAATATAAGTGACTTTGATTTACCAAAGGAATTAACCGATTTAATTATTGGGTTAATTACCGGTTAAGTTGGGTCACTATATTTTATATATGGCATGCCGTGAATGATTGACCGGACAGTGTATCCCGGAAGGGTTGATAATATCCCCGAGATGAGTTCATAAGGAATTATTGTGTAAACCTCATGAGTGGATTCGTTCCGCACAATAATTAAGGTTGAATGGTACTAGTCTCGGATTAAAGAGATGAATAAATTAATTAGCAATAAATTAATTTTATTCATGGATATTTAAATCTTAAATACACGGAATAAATAATACTACCGGAGAAATATTATTTGATATAATATGGTTTAATATTGGGAGTGCAATTAATTTATATAGTGGAAAATAAATTAATTAATATTGATAAGGATTAATGGACTTGGGCAGTGGGCTCAATTTAATCTTCAATATTGGAAGCCCAATATTCCACCTCCTTTAGATCCCCTACGTAGCCTATAAAAGCACTACATGGCCTTCATAAATCATAAGACAAGATTATCATACTTGATATTCTAGAGAGTTGAAGGAGATCCATAGGAGTTCGATAGATCGTCGCCCACCCGACGTTCGAACGGAGTGCAAGGAATACGTGGGAAGATCCAAAAGGTCTTCAACTTGATTTCGTTTCTCCGCACAACGAATCAAAAGGTATGATCATAAACTCATTCGTGTGAATTTATGTGAATTAAATTGTGATACATGCATGAACACACGATCTGGAAAAACGACGAACTTCGGGGACGGGGATTTGAGATCCCCGGCGAACGTTCGAAGGACCCTCGGCTGGGAGCCGAGGGGTGCGATCGAACCTAGGGTTCGATCGCGGCGTGCGCGAGAGGGAAGCCCCGGCTGGAGCCGGGGCGAGCGATCGACCGTGAGGTCGATCGCGGGGCTGCCGAGGGCTGGTGCCTCGGCTGGCGCCCCTCCTCCCGGCGGCGACGGCGGTGAAGTCGCCGGACTCACCGCCGCCCGGGGATGCCGGAGCAGCCCCATGCGATCGCCATGCACGGCGATCGCGAGCCCCGGCGGGGGCGTGGCTAGGGTTTAGCCGCGGGCTTGCCCGCGGTGATGCCTTGGTCGTGCTCCGGTTCGTTGGTGCTCGTGATCGGTTTCTGGCGACGGGATTTCGGTCGGGGTTATCGGTTCCGCAATTTTTTTGATACCCCGGGACATCGAATCCCAGCAATTGGTATCAGAGCGTTTGGTTTCGTGTTCATGTATGTGTTCAATTGTGTTCTACCTTGCAGGGATTCCGACTAACATGGTTTGAATTAATTGTTAATTATTCGTTTAATTAATTGCTATTTAATTTACCATGATTGTTCGTTTATTAAACTCTCGGACATGTCGAGATTCGTTTTGTGTGGATGAATGCTTGTAATAGTAAAAATTCGGGGGTTGACCGAATTTAGATTTATTATTATTGTTCTATGTTTTCCGGAAAGTGTATAGGGTCGATTTCATGTATAGAATCGATACCGGAATTGTAAATTTATTTCTTGTAATTTATTTACGTTGGATCGATGCCGAGACGACCGCCGGAGAACTCGTGTGACGAAGAAGACGAAGAGGACGAAGAACCGGGGGGTCGATCAACCCCATGATCGACCCCATGACCGAAGCCATGGGGAGGGGTCGATCGCCCCTCGGCTGGGGCTGCCGCCGGCAAGGTGGTGGCCGGCCGGATGGGGAGGCGGCGGCGGTGCCCTCTCCGGTGGTGGCGGCGGTCGGTGGTGGTGGTGGTACGGGGATCCCCAACCCGTGCTACTCCTACTCCTACCTAGATTCTACTTACCTAATTGATTCGGTTTTCCTAATTGAGTTTTCCTATTTTAGGGAATTCTCATGGATTAGGAAAAGAATTAATTGGAATTAATTTTATTTCTTATTCTATTATGGAAGTCTTCTAGAGTATTCCGAGTTCTACTTGGAATAGGATCCTAGAGATTTAATAGAATTGGAAAGGAATAAAAGTTAATTTAGGATTGATTTATTTCCTAATTGATTATTCCTATTTTATGGGAATTTTCATAGTAATAGAAATTAATTAATCTTGGAAAGTAGAAGAGTCCTAATTTATTTTATTTCCTTATTCTATTATAGAAGTCTTCTAGAATATTCCAAGTTTGACTTGGATAGATTATTCTAGAGATTTAATAGAATTAGATAGGAAAATAAATAAATAAAAATATTAATAATATTTAGTTTTATTTTTGATTTATTCGATTGACTTAATTTTCGAATTGAGTATCTTTTGGATTTATTGAAAATAAATAGATTTAAATATTGGGATTAATATTCTCGTCACATGGAGCATTCAAAAACGAAGACTGAAGACTAGAAGACGCATACGGAGATGGAATAAAGCAATGATAGTCGGAAAATAATTTTTTCTAGCATTATTTTGACTATGTGCTATGTGCTTTATTGCTTGTATGCATGCTTATGTGTTTAATTATGCATTAGATAGCGTATCCCTTTGTTATAAAAAGCTAAGTGGGAGAGGGGATGGAAACATTCCCATGGTCTCCATTACTGTTCTCTTGGTGACTCTTATGGACTTTTGAAGTTCGTATAGATGTGTCATTGGAGGAGAATTCTTGTAATTCCTTTTACAAGAGACATTGATTAAGTTTATCAAACAATGCCTAATTTGTCTTTCTGAAACTGACTTCAAGTCGACTCATTCTCACCCCGGGGAGTGGAATTGAGCCAAAGCCACTTGGTCATGTGGATGACACAAATTAGAGATATTCGTACCATTCTTTTAAAGATGGATCGTTTGTCTGCTCGGCTCCCTCATCTAATGAGAGATAGGGTTGTTCGCATGGTGAATCACTGGTTAGAAACTTCGAGTTTCACTTATGATTCTCCGCGTCTTGATTTACGAAAATCAAATGTTTCAAGTAATTGGGAGTCAACTATAAAAGTCTTTTGGTGTAGTAAACGTCCACACGAACGTGGCTTGCTATACTGAATGGGATTTTTGGAAATAGTTGATGTAGACAGTTATAGGGAATTGTGAAGGATTGTGAGTTATCGTAAACGTCCACACTAACGTGGCTTGCGGTGACGTAGCAATTCCAAATGATTCACCTTAGTACTGAGTAATGGTTTAACACTTAGGTACGCTTTATAGTATTCTTCCCAACGAAGTAACGCTATAATGATGTACGACCGAAGCAAATCTAATTGCTAAATCATTTGGGTGGGTAAACGTCCACACAAACGTGGCTTGCCTTATCTGATGGGATTTTAGATGTGATTAGTGATTTAATGATATTATTTGAGGGAGATAATATCGGATATTAAATTAATTGTTTGTTTAAATGTGCTTATAGGTTTAGAGAATAGCTATGAACCCACTTTCTATGATACTCAAGGAGCATAAGCTCACTGGCCCCAACTATATTGATTGGAAGAGAAATTTAGACATTGTCCTAACTTCGGAGGAGTACAAGTTTGTACTCCATGAAGTGTGCCCTGCTGAGCCCACGGCTGCCTCAACTGATGAGGAAAAACTGACATATCGAAAGTGGAAAAAGGCTGATGAAATGGCTAGGTGTTATATTTTGGCTTCCATGTCAAATGTACTCCAAACCCAACATGAGTCGATGGACACTGCCTATGATATGATGTTTAACCTCAAGGAGATGTTTGGGGAGCAAGATCGTGCGGCAAGGCAAGAAGCCATGAGAGTCCTCATGACAACTACTCAGTCTGAAGGAACGCCCGTAGGGGAGCACGTTCTTAAGATGATGGGTCTGTTGAATGAGCTTGAGATCCTAGGAGCTCAAATTGATGCTGAGACGCAAGTCGACATCATACTCCAGTCTCTGACCCCTAGTTTTGAGCAGTTTCGCATGAGCTATAATATGGGTAAACTATCTTATTCTCTTGCGCAACTCCTGACTGAACTGAAGGCGGCAGAGGGGATCTACAAGAAGGGCAAGTCTCAAGCGCTTGTAGCTACCAAGTCCAAAGGCTTTAAGCCTGGTGGAGGTAGGGGCAAGAGGAGGAAGCAAGCCTGGAAACCCAGTGGTGTCAAGAAGACTGTACCACGAGTGGGGGCTGCAAATCCAAAGGGCAAGTGCTTCCGATGTAACAAGTCTGGACACTGGAAGTCTGAATGTCCTCTCAAAGGTACGAATTTTTCTTTAGTCGTAAAAACATAGTCAGCGGTATTATCTACCAGAATTCTGGTGTGTAGATATGGAACCACTGACGGTATGTGCATTTTTTTAATGCAGGGGTTCCAGAAAACCCGGCGACTTAGAGAAGAAGAGTTCGAGTCTACACGGGCAAAAGCTGTAGAGGAGGCAGCGGTTGCGGTGGAAAACATTTATCTGCTTTAGTAGTTAAATAGGATTTCATTTCAAAGTTATTGCTTTATGTACCCTTTATTTTAGAAAGAACGTTTTGTTCTGGATTTCTATTATTTATGAATGGATATTTTATTTCTTTAATCATTGGATGATTTTGATAAGAAATAATGGCATTATCTATTCTGGTACATTAGATAGCAATATATGAATGATAGATCCTAAGTCCACCCCAATGCAACAAACCGTTCTATAACTTGTTCTACTTGTTAGATATTTCTTTATTAATCATTATACTTGTGAATTCTTACACTTAGTAGTATTTTTCAAATAAGATTCAAATGGTCGAAATTGATTTGATCAATTATAGTTGAAGGAATGGGCCTTCCGACCTAAGGATTGAATTTGGAGGATAATACATCTAAGCAAACCTTTCTGGATAAAGGATAGAATTCAGACAAGTATTGGAAATGATTAGATATGCAGACATATGTGTAAATTAGAAAGGTACGAGTAATTCTTTCAAGAATACTCGGTGATGGATTAGAATACTTGATGTGCCATAAAAGCAAAGTGTTTTGACTAGTCAATGGACACAAAGCTATTATGGGGAACCATCAAAGTATATCCATTAGAAGCCTGCGACTCGGTCGCGGAGGCCATCACCTATCTGAATAACATATAGCGTAATCAAAGATTGGGATTCAATCCCAAAGGGGCGTGCCATACACTTACGTGTAGAGATGGTGCGTTGTAAAGAAATGGAAATCTGATAGTAAAAAGACAAGTTGTTCGGAACTACCTATGTTCTATGGATATTCCTAGATACAACAGCATATTGAATATGGTTGTAGGATATCCTAGATAAACGAAGTATTGTGTGTTCTATAGTACTACGAACCAGAGGGACGTCTATCGTCCGGTTCATGGAGGAAGACTATCAGATGAACCACAAAGCCTAAAATTGACGTAATACCTTGGAATGAGAAGAAGGACAAAAGACTAGGAACCAGCCAAACCGAGTAGAAGTACACCACGTACTGCACCTATTGTTATTACTGTTATACACCGGGACGCCATTGCAGTGGGAGGTTGTCGGACAACCAGAGATATTCATAAGACTAGAGGAGTTCGGACTCTGGATCTAGTAAAGATGAAATCGACCCCTAGCTCTGCACAAAGGCAGTACTAGATCTAAATGTGCCTACTTAGAAAACAATAAGGATTATTGTTAAGAGGCAAGATCATTTAGAGTACAAGCTTAGTAAATCCATTATGGATTGAAACAAAGCTATGAATCGTGGAACTTGCGAATTGATGGGATAGTCCATTTGATGGATTCATCAAAAGGCATAGACGAAAGGTGTATTGAAGACGTAATGGAAACAAGGTGGTGTTTCTCGGAGATTTTATGTAGATAACATTTTATCATTGGCAACAATGTAAAAATATCGTCAGACATAAAATAATGGTTGTCTAAATAAATCGAGGTATAAGATTGAGTAGAAGTTAGAGCATGTTCTTAAGATCGTTCGTTCTAACGATAAGAACGTTGTACTTCTCCTAGATACCTTATACGATTATGGTTTGGTTTTAAACATGCATACTTCTGAGAAAGGTTATTGCCTTTCAGAGACAGAATAAACATCTATCTAAAGGGTTTGTGTTCGTACACATGAAGGAGATAGACAAAGCAGTTTCCTATACTTCAAGTATGGAAAGCTTTATAGATGCAATGTTGTAAAACAAGAACCTGATATCAACTATGCGGTTTGCGTAGTGGGAGGATATCAAGGTAATCTAGACAAGAGATTTTCGGATGCTGTAATAGTACTTGCAAAGTACTGAATTATTAAGCAAGACGAAATCTTCTTTGATTACAAATTCTCAGATCCTAAAATCAAAGAAGGACCAGTGTAAGTCGATATCAGGCTATGTGTTCACTTTTAGAAAGAGGTGGAACCATGAAATAAAAGAGTGATAAGCAGGACGCTTCTCATACTCTCTCATAACCGAATAGCAGCCTCAGAGGCAGCGGAAGTTTTTGGTTAGGTTCCGAGATAACCTCTTGACTTGGATATGACTCTTAGTTTACCAAAGGCTATTGGATAGCGGTGCACGGTGAACTGGAAGAGGTCATAAGTCAAAAGTGATGATAACACATAGAGCAAGTACCACCTGATACGAGTCATCGTCAAGGGAGACGACGTAGTAGTCACCAAGATAACTTCAGAGCGGCAACCTAGATTGCTCACTCACATAGTACTTCTCGGAAGTACACTTTAAAGCACGTGATGAGTATGGGAACCGGGAGTTTGGAGGAAATGACTAGACCTTAGTACAAGTGGGAGATTGTTGGAGTTGTGTACTTAATGTCTAGATTTAAGTAACGGTAAACTCCCGGTCATAGCATTTAATCTATTTAATTAATAAACAATTGTTTGCTTTTAATTATTATTAATTAAATATATGCAAATCATAGTCCTAGATTTTATACGTTGTAGTTAGTATGGTGTGTCGGGCCCACACAGAAGATCATACTATCGGTTACTCGTATTTAATCAAACAGTGGCTCACGACCTAGATGGACCCGGACCAATCCATCGGTATAGTCGTTGTGTGAGAGAGAAAATAATTTGTCTTAATTATTTTATCACACTTGTACACTTGGTGTATTGAGCGGATCGTTGAGATTCATCGATTAGGATTGCCGGCGATAATCGATTCGAGTCTCAGTGTATTTTATTCTTAATCCCCGATATTGTTGCGGGTGTGTATATTTAATATAAGTGACTTTGATTTACCAAAGGAATTAACCGATTTAATTATTGGGTTAATTACCGGTTAAGTTGGGTCACTATATTTTATATATGGCATGCCGTGAATGATTGACCGGACAGTGTATCCCGGAAGGGTTGATAATATCCCCGAGATGAGTTCATAAGGAATTATTGTGTAAACCTCATGAGTGGATTCGTTCCGCACAATAATTAAGGTTGAATGGTACTAGTCTCGGATTAAAGAGATGAATAAATTAATTAGCAATAAATTAATTTTATTCATGGATATTTAAATCTTAAATACACGGAATAAATAATACTACCGGAGAAATATTATTTGATATAATATGGTTTAATATTGGGAGTGCAATTAATTTATATAGTGGAAAATAAATTAATTAATATTGATAAGGATTAATGGACTTGGGCAGTGGGCTCAATTTAATCTTCAATATTGGAAGCCCAATATTCCACCTCCTTTAGATCCCCTACGTAGCCTATAAAAGCACTACATGGCCTTCATAAATCATAAGACAAGATTATCATACTTGATATTCTAGAGAGTTGAAGGAGATCCATAGGAGTTCGATAGATCGTCGCCCACCCGACGTTCGAACGGAGTGCAAGGAATACGTGGGAAGATCCAAAAGGTCTTCAACTTGATTTCGTTTCTCCGCACAACGAATCAAAAGGTATGATCATAAACTCATTCGTGTGAATTTATGTGAATTAAATTGTGATACATGCATGAACACACGATCTGGAAAAACGACGAACTTCGGGGACGGGGATTTGAGATCCCCGGCGAACGTTCGAAGGACCCTCGGCTGGGAGCCGAGGGGTGCGATCGAACCTAGGGTTCGATCGCGGCGTGCGCGAGAGGGAAGCCCCGGCTGGAGCCGGGGCGAGCGATCGACCGTGAGGTCGATCGCGGGGCTGCCGAGGGCTGGTGCCTCGGCTGGCGCCCCTCCTCCCGGCGGCGACGGCGGTGAAGTCGCCGGACTCACCGCCGCCCGGGGCTGCCGGAGCAGCCCCATGCGATCGCCATGCACGGCGATCGCGAGCCCCGGCGGGGGCGTGGCTAGGGTTTAGCCGCGGGCTTGCCCGCGGTGATGCCTTGGTCGTGCTCCGGTTCGTTGGTGCTCGTGATCGGTTTCCGGCGACGGGATTTCGGTCGGGGTTATCGGTTCCGCAATTTTTTTGATACCCCGGGACATCGAATCCCAGCATGCTCCTCGGCCGAGCTCGGGGATAGACCGGAAATCCCCATTCCGTGTTAATCCCGGTAAAGATCCTATTCCTAATATAATTCGGTTTTCCTAATATAATTATTCCTATTTTATGGGAATTTTTATGGATTAGGAAAAGAATTATTTTTCCTAAGATTAGTTCGGTTTTCCTATTTTGAGTATTCCTATTTTTGGGAATTCTCATGGAATAGGAAAAGAGTTAATTTGGAATTAATTTATTTTCCTCATTTAATTATTCCTTTATGGAATTTTTAATGGATTAGGAAAATAGTTAATTTGGAAAGTTTAGGAGTCCTAAATTAATTTTTCCTTATTTAGTTATTCCTTTATGGAATTTTTAATGGATTAGGAAAGGAATTAATTTGGAAGGACTAGGAGTCCTAAATTATTTTATTTCCTTATTTCATTATGGAAATCTTCTAGAATATTCCAAGTGGGTCTTGGATAGGATTCTAGAGATTTAATGGAGTAGAAAAGGAAAATAAAAATAATAAAAATATTAATAATATTTAATTTTATTTTTGATATATTCGATTGACTTAATTTTCGAATTAAGTAACTTTTGGATTAATTGAAAACAAATAGATTTAAATATTGGAATTAATATTCCCGTCACATGAAGCATTCAAGAACGAAGACTAAAGACTAGAAGAAGCATACGGAGATGCGATAAAGCCATAATAGTCGGAAAATAATATTCTAGTATTATTTTGATTATGTGATAATATTCTATGTGCTTTATTTCATGTATGCATGCTTATGTGTATTTAATTATGCATTAGATAGCGTATCCCTTTGTTATAAAAAGCTAAGTGGGAGAGTGATTGGAAACAATGCCATGGTCTCCATTGCTGTTCTCTTGGTGACTTTTATGAACTTTCGAAGTTCATATAGATAAGCCATTGGAGGAGAATTCTTGTAATTCCTCTTACGAGAAACATTGATTAAGTTTATCAAACAATGCCTAATTTGTCTTTCCAAAACTGATTTCAAGTCGACTCATTCTCACCCCGGGGAGTGGAATGGAGCCAAAGCCACTTGGTCATGTCGAGAACACAAATTAGAGACCATCGTACCATCCTTTTGAAGGTGGATCGATTGTCTGCTCGGCTCCCTCATTTATGAGAGATAGGGTTGTTCGCATGGTGAATCACTGGTTAGAAACTTTGAGTTTCACTTATGATTATCCGCGTCTTGATTTACAAGATCGAATGGATCAAGTAATTGGGAGTCAATTATAAAAGTCTCTTGGTGTAGTAAACGTCCACACCACGTGGCTTGCTATACTAACAGATTTTGGATTAATTGATGTAGACAGTTATAAGGAATTGTGAAGAGTTGTGAAGTTGTCATAAACGTCCACACCACGTGGCTTGCGGTGATGTAGCAATTCCAAACGATTTACTTTAGTGCTGAGTAATGGTTTACACTTAGATACGCATTATAGTATTCTTCCCCACGAAGTTACGCTATAAGTGATGTATGACCGAAGCAAATCTAATTGCTAAATCATTTGGGTAGGTAAACGTCCACACCACGTGGCTTGCGATATCTGATGGGATTTTAGATGTGATTAGTGGTTTAATGATATTATTTGAGGGAGATAATATCGGAGATTAAATCGATTGTTTGTTGTTATATGTATAGATTAGGAATGATTTTGAACCCACTTTCTGTGATACGTAAGGATTTAAACTCATTGGTCCCTAAATGTATTGATTGGAATAGAGATCTAGACAATGCCCAAACTGTTGAAGAGTACAAGTTTGTACTCAATGATCTTTGTCCTTCCGAGACTATTAATGTCTCAACTAATGAGGAAAGGACTGATTTTGATATCATGTTCAAACTCAAGTTGGTGTTTAGACATGACATAGGCGGCTAGGCAAGAAGCGATGAGGATACTCATAAAGGCCAGTCGCTTCGAGGAAACGCTTAAACACGTCTTTGAGATGATTGACCTTTTAGGCGAGTTGAGACGGAAATCGCAAGCTCTTGTAGCCAATGCCAAAGGTTTCATACCTAAAGGCATGAATCGGGGAAAGGAAAAGAAAGCAAAGAAACCCAGTGGTTCTAAGTTACTTGGACCACGAGATGGGACGAGAAAGCCAAGAGGCAAGTATTCTCGATGCAAACAGTCTGGGTACTGGAAGTCTGATTATCCTCTCAAAGAAAGTACGAAATTTTCTTTAGTCATAAAACATAGTCAGTGGTATTATCTACCGGAACCTGGTGTGTAGATATGGAACCACTGACGGTATGTGCATTTTAAATGCAAGGGTTCCAGGAAACCCGACGACTTAGAAAAGAAGAAATCGTAGTCTACATGGGCAATGCTGTAGAGGAGGCAGCTGTTGCAATGGAGGACATTTTATAGGATTTCATTTTGGGTTATTGCTTTTATGTACCATTCATATTAGAAAGAACTTTGTTCTGGATTTCTGATAAATGGATATTTTATTTCTTTTAATCATTTGATGGTTATAAGAAGAAATAAAGATATTATCTATTCTGGTACATTAGCTAGCAATATATAAATGATGAATCCTGAGTCCACCACGATGCAACGAACCGTAGTATGAAACTCGTTTTACTAATAAGAGTTTTCTTTATTAAATCGATTATACTTGATTATGCTAAGTCATGTTTATTCAAATAAGAAGTTCAAAGGTCGAAAATTGATATTTGATCAATTAAGTTGAAGGAGTGGACCTTCCGACCTGTGAATCTAATTTGGAAGATAACATGACTAAGCAATCCTTTGGATATAAGATATAAGATCCGGACAAGTATAAGAATTGATTGACTCTGATGTATGCATACCTATGTCTACTCAGACAATAAGGTACGAGTACTTCATTTAATGATTACTCGAAAAATGGATTAGAATACCTGATGTGCCACAAAAGCAAGTGTTTTGACAAGTCAATGGACACTAAGCAATTGTGGAGAACCATCAAGGTATATCCATTTGTAGCCTGCGATTTAATCGCGGAGGCAAGTACCTGTCTAAGGAATGCATATCATACTGATCAGAGGTTGGGATTTGATCCCAAATGACTACACCATACACTGTTGTGTAGAAATGGTGTGTCGTAAATAAGAAATGGAACTCTTATAGATAGTAAACGATGAGTTATACGGAACTACCTGTGTTCTATGGATATGTCTGGAAACAACGGCGCATTCAAATGCGGTTGTAGAATATCTTAGAAGAACAAAAGATGTGTGTTCAATAGTACTATGAACCAGAAGGACGTTATAAGTTCTAACGCCCGGTTCATAGAGGAAGACTATTAGAATAACCACGAGCCCAAAGTGACGTGATACTTTGAAATAAGAGAGAACGATAAGGACTGAGAACCAGCCGAACTGAGTAGCGGTACACCACTGACTGCACCTACTGTTATTACTGTTAATACACCGGAATGCCATTGTAGTGGGAGGTTGTGGGTCAACCAGAGATATTCATAAGACTAGGTGAGTCTTCGGACTCTGGACTCTGGACCTAGTATACATGAAATCGATCCTTGGATCTATACAGAGGCAGTACTAGATCTAAATGTGCTCTCTTGGAAAGCAATGAGGATTATTGCTAAGAGGCAAGATCATTTAGAGTACAAGCTTAGTTGATCCATTTATGGATTGGAACAAAGCATTGAGTTCGTGGTACTTGCAAATTGATGAGATAGTCCATTTTATGGATTCATCAAAGCATAGACGAATCGTGTGTATTGGAAACGTGATGGAACAAGGTGGTGTTTCTCGGGTTTTATGTAGAGAACATTCTTATCATTGGTAACAATGTAAAGATGTTATCAAGACATAAAATGGAGGTTGTCTAGATAAATCAATATGAAAGATATAGGAAGAAGTTGGACATGTTCTTGAGATCTTGGATCTCTAGGAAAGAACATTGTACTTCTCCTGGACATCTTACATATATATGATTATGGTTCGTTTTAACATGCAATATTCCGAGAAAGGTTCGTTACCTTTCAGAGACGGAATGCATCTATCTAAGGATATGTCTTTTAAAACACAAAAGGAGATAGAAGCAATGAAAGCGGTTTCCTACACTTCGAGTGTGGAAAGCTTGATAAATGCGATGTTGAAAACGAGAACCTGATATCGGCTATGTGGTTAGCATAGTGGGAGGATATCAAGGTAATCCTGGAAAGGAATATTCGACTGCTATAAAAGTACTTTCGAAGTACTGTTCTAGACTACGAAGCAGACGAACATTTCCTTTGGATTACATTCTCTTAGATTTCTAATCAAATGAGGACCAGTGTAAGTCGATATCAGGCTATGTGTTTCACTATTAAAGGAGAAGGAGTTTTAACATGGAAGAGTGATAAGCACGATGCTTTTCAGACTCTGCCATGGGTAACCAAATAGCGGCCTCAGAGGCAGCGGAAGTTTTGGTATAACTCCGGGATAATCTCTGGGACTTAGAGGTGATTCTTAATTTGCCAAAAGGCTATGTTAATAGCGGTGCGATGGCAAATGGTAAGAAATCACAAGTCCATAAGTGTAAGATAACACATAGTGCAAGTACCACTTAATACGAGTCATCGTCGAGGGAGACGACGCTGTAGTCACCAAGATAACTTCAGAGCGGCAACCTAGAGTGCTCATTCACATAGTACTTCTTGGAAGTACAACTTAAGCACGTGATGAGTATGGGAGTCGGGAGTTTGGAGGAAATGACTAGACCTTAGTACAAGTGGGAGATTGTTGGAGTTGTGTACTTAATGTCTAGATTTAAGTAACGGAAACTCACGATCCATTGCCATTAATCTATTTAATTAAATAAACAATTATTTGCGTTTAATTATTTATAATTAAATATATATGCAAATTATAATCCTGGATTTTATACGTTGTAGTTAGTATGGTGTGTATGGACACACAGAAGATCATACTATCGGTTACTCGTATTTAATCGAACAGATGCTCACGACCTAGATGGACACGGACCAATCCATCGGTATAGTCGTTGTGTGAGAGAGAAAATAATCTGTCTTGATTATTTTATCACACTTGTACACTTGGTGTATTGAGCGGATCGCTTGAGATTTATCGATTAGGATTGCCGGCGATAATCGATTTAAGTATCAGTGTATTTTATTCTTAATCCCCGATACTATTGCGGGTGTGTATATTTAATATAAGTGACTTTGATTTTACAAAGGAATTGACCGGTTTAATTATTGGGTCAATTACCGCTTAAGTTGGGTCGCTATATTTTATATATGACATGCCGTGAATACTTGACGGGAAAGTGTATCCCGTAAGGGCTGATAATATCCCCGAGATGAGTTCATAAGGAATTATTATGTAAACCCTGCAGGTGGATTTATTCCGCATAATAATTAAGGTTGAATGGTACTATTCTCGGATACAAGAGATGAATAAATTAATTAGAAATAAATAAATTTTATTCATGGATATTTATATCTTAAATACACGGAATAAATAATACTACCGGAGAAATATTATTTGATATAATATGGTTTAATATTGGGAGTGCAATTAATTTTATATAGTGGAAAATAGAATTAATTAATAATAGTAAGGATTAATAGATTTGGGCTTGGGCTCAATTTAATCACTATTATTGGAAGCCCAATATTCCACCTCCTTAAGATCCCCTACGTAGCCTGTAAAAGCACTACATGGTCTTCTCTATATCCCATAACTTGAAGATCACAATTCAAGAGAGAGAGAGAGAAAGAGAAGGAGATCCATGGAGTTCGGAAGATCGTCGCCTACACGACGTTCGAGCTAGTGCAAGGAATACGTGGGAAGATCTCAAGGTCGTCAAATTGAGTTCTTCGTTTTTCCGAACAACGAGAACGAGGTAAATCGTAAAACCCTCTTTATGATTTTATCGTGAACCAAGATCCGAGGTTTGGGATCCTCACCGGGGTCGAGCCGAGCGGTGGTGATCGAAGATCACCGGACCGCCGCGGCTGGAGCGACCCGGCGGCAAGGATCGATCGCACCCGCTGCCTGGGGAGGCAGGCGACCGCCTGGGGGCCAAGCGCCCGCCTGGTGGTGGTCGCGGGCGGCCGCCCGGCAGGCTGGCGGGCGCCTCGTGCTGCTGGAAGCGAGCTGCGGATTTTTCCCGCAGCGGACTCGCGAAGCCATGCGAGTCATGCACGGGGCTGTGCGGGAGGAACCCTAGCGCGCGCTCGGTGGCGCGCGCACGCCTCGATCGGGCAGCAGCAGTTCAAGTTGTTGCTAGGGCTCGATCGGGGTGTTTCGCGAGGGTTCCCGACGCAATTAGCGGGCTGCTACGAGCAGCCCTAGGTGGCTGCCTTGAACAGCCGCGAGCCCACGCGAGGGCTCGACCGAACAGCCGTGGGTTCGCCCGCGGTTAGGGTTTGGTTGAGTACCGGATTCGTGGTGGTTCGTGGCGAGATGTTCCGGCAATCGGGAGTCGATTGGAGTTGTTATTCCGCAATTTTACAACTCCGGATATTCGATCTCCAAAGGATTTCGGTCGGAATTAATTAGGTAATTTATTTATTTAAATTTATTAATTTCGGGATATCGATTTCCAACAGATGTGTCAGTTTCAAGGAAACCCATGTGATGCGCGTTAGACTGCGACCATGAATATTCCTATGTACCTTAGATGGACAAAAGAATATTTTGTTGTCTTTGGAAGACAAAAAGAGTTGATGTTAACAAGCTATTTTGATGCAAAATTCATAACGGGCTAAGATAATTTCCGATTTTAATCTGGTTATATCTTTTGTCTAGATAGAGGTGAAATTTGCTGGAATAGTTCCATGCAATGCAATAGCTGATAAAACTACAGAAGCTGAGTACAGCACTGCATTGGATGCAGTGATGTTGGCAGTTCGGATTTGAAAGTTTTTCGATGAACTAGGTGGCGTAACTAGCTCGTCCCGTCCGATAAGTTCTCTATTTATAGTAGAGCTATCGCGCAAGCCAATGAGCCTAGGGAGCACCACAAATCTAAAACTAGTGCTCAGGAAGTTCCACATTAATCTAGGAGATGATTTTGTGGAGACATCGAGATAATAAAGTTGCAACTCTTGGAATTGTTGCAAACCCATTTTATAAAACCTCTCCATCAGTTTAAGCTTGAGGCTTTCACGACTGCAATAGAGATCAGACATCTTAGAGATGGGTTGTGATTTCTATTACTGTATTAGATACTTTTGGAGAATTGGTAAACATTCACTCATATGTATAATACATAATTCTTCATATAAATATGGTTTAATTTATATGAATTGTCCAAATGATTAAGTTATATCAGTTGGGTTATGAGGTCGACTTACCGCATAATGAAGTCCCAATGGTTGAACTGATATACTTGAATCATATAGCTGTTCCTGGTTCGTATAATCGAGTACGGACAAACCGATAATACAAAGAACTAGATTGTAATGTGTACTATAGCACCGCTTCATGGGCTAGTGATGTGGGACATCAAGTACAATTACATAGATATTAGCTGGGAGCTAATGATCGAACAGACCCGACTGGAATAGTATTTAAGATTTCGAGTCATAATACTATTTCATTGACTGTCGAGCAATTTCCTCTGACCTGAGTAGTCCAGAATAATTCCATTGTGAAATGGTGTACTTTGATACAAGTAAACGCCTTTCGTAAAAGGAGGTTATAAAACTTGTTATTGGGTATATCAGGAAGCAAGTGGGAGAGCTTGGATTGACAAGATGGGATTGTCCTCCATTTTATAATGGGATAAATGTCTTACCGGCCACTTGGAGAGTCGAGACTGTGGAAAATACGTGGCCACGTCCAGATTCGTATCATAGTGATAAATCTGGTTTTACAGTCTGTCTCAAAGTCCAAGAAAGGTTTGAACCGATTGAGGATGACTCGAGTCTTGCCTCAAGTTCAAACTTAGACATAAAGTGACAACAGGAAGTTGGCAGCACACTGGCTCTGAAGGCCAAGTGGGAGATTGTTGGAATATGTCCTTCGATCCTACGTGTGCAATCGATAAAGTCATAAGGTCGTCTATGGATGTTAAATGATTATTTGATAATATTAATTGTTGGAACAATATATTATTGATCGATAAAATCATACCTACAGGGTCACACACGAGCTTGATATTGATATACATTTCTTAATAAATATATTGATTTAGAATCAATATTTACGTGGGTTTTCACATGCATGGGATGCATGGCTTGCATGGATACATGTCACATAGTGTGACATGGCATGCCACACAAGTAAGTGGGACCACATACAATGCATAGTGGCATGTGTATGTGGCATGACCTTTCACCTCCTTTGTAACCCCTTTTGCATGTTAATGGTGCATTATGATGCCCATTATGTTGTAGGTTACAAAGGGGAGTAATGTGGTGAATAATGAGACCATTATATGGATGAAAATCAGATTTTCATCACATCACAACATTAGCCACGAAATTCCACTCAAATAGAGAGAAAAGAGGTGATCTTGGAGATCAATTCTCAAGCAAGCAAGGTGTTCATTATCCGGGTTCGTGTGCAACACGTAGAGGCCGGGCCATTTATGCGGCTTCAACATCCGGACGATCCAAAGGAGTGACGAGGTCATTCACAAGGAGAGCTTCAAGTTGCTGATCCATTAAGGTGGTTCAATCGACTCAACACCACCTTAATCAACATCAACGAATCCATTCATTATCAAATGTAAGAACTCGTTGAACCTTATATATATATTGGATGTATATATATATATATATATATATATATATATATATATATATATGTGTGTGTGTGTGTGTGTGTGTGTGTGTGTCTATACATATATTGTGTGCACTAAGATAATGGCATAGTAGATCTATTGCTTTACACGCTTCCGCACACACGGTATATCGATTGGATCGGTATACCGGTACCTTCACAAAGCTCACTGAGCACTATCTTGTACTCAGTAACAGTCTGGGTAATGTCTAACTCTCTATTCCATCCAACACAGTATGGAATCAGTGCATTGAGTTCCTTGAGTATCACAGAAAGTGGATTCATAGTTATTCTCTAAACCTATAAGCACATTTAAACAAACAATCAATTTAATATCCGATATTATCTCCCTCAAATAATATCATTAAATTACTAATTACATCTAAAATCCCATCAAATATGGTAAGCCACGATAGTGTGGACGTTTACCTATCCAAATGATTTTCTAATTAGATTTGCTTTGGTCGTACATCACTATAGCGTTACTTCGATGGGAAGAATACTATAGAGCGTACCTAAGTGTAAACCATTACTCAGCACTAAGAAGATTGTTTGAGACTCGTATGTCACCGCAAGCCACGATAGTGTGGACGTTTATGTTAACACACGATCCTTCACTTTCTTCTATAACTGTCTACATCAATTGATCCAAAATCTCATTCAGTATAGCAAGCCACGATAGTGTGGACGTTTACTACACCAAAAGATTTTTACAATTGACATCCAATTACTTGAACCATTCGATTTCGTAAATCAAGACGCGGAGAACCATAAGTGAAACTCGAAGTTTCTAACCAGTGATTCACCATGCGAACAACCCTATCTCTCATTAGATGAGGGAGCCGAGCAGACAATCGATCCATTTCAAGAAATGGTACGAAGGTCTCTAATTTGTGTCATCTACATGACCAAGTGGCTTTGGATCCATTCCACTCCCCGGGGTGAGAATGAGTCGACTTGAAGTCAGTTTCAGAAAGACAAATTAGGCATTGTTTGATAAACTTAATCAATGTCTCTTGTAAAACGAATTACAAGAATTCTCCTCCAATGACATATCTATATGAACTTCGAAAGCTCATAAATGTCACCAAGAGAACAGTAATAGAGACCATGGGAATGTTTCCATCCCTTCTCCCACTTAGCTTTATATAACAAAGGGATACGCTATCTAGTGCATAAAGTAAACACATATAGCATGCATACAAGCAATAAAGCACATAGTATCACATAGTCAAAATAATACTAGAAAATTATTTTCCGACTATCATGGCTTTATTACATCTCCGTATGCATCTTCTAGTCTTCAGTCTTCGTTCTTGAATGCTCCATGTGACGAGAATATTAATTCGAATATTTAAATCTATTCATTTTTAATAAATCCAAAAGATACTTAATTCGAAAATTAAGTCAATCGAATAAATCAAAAATAAAATTAAATATTATTAATATTTTTATTTATTTATTTTTCCTTTCTAATTCTATTAAATCTCTAGAATCCTATCCAAGTAAGACTTGGAATATTCTAGAAGACTTCTATAATAGAATAAGGAAATAAAATAAATTAGGACTCTTCTACTTTCCAAAATTAATTAATTTCCATGTCCATGAAAATTCCCATTAAAATAGGAATAATCAATTAGGAAATAAATTAATTTATTAATTAATTATCTTCCTTTCTAATTCTATTAAATCTCTAGAATCTTATCCAAGTAAGACTTGGAATATTCTAGAAGACTTCTATAATAGAATAAGGAAATAAATTAATTCCAATTAATTCTTTTCCTATTTCCATGAGAGTTCCCAAACTTAGGAATACTCAAAATAGGAAAACCGAATCAATTAGGAAAGTGAATCTTGGTAGGAGTAGCACGAGATCACAAGGACCCCGCGCCCCCCCACCTTGATCGCCGGCTGGGAGCACCACCGCCGCCCTCCCCAGCCCACGCGCCACCTGTTGGAGTTGTGTACTTAATGTCTAGATTTAAGTAACGGTAACTCCCGGTCATTGCCATTAATCTATTTAATTAAATAAACAATTATTTGCGTTTAATTATTTATAATTAAATATATGCAAATTATAGTTATATATTATATACGTTGTAGTTAGTATGGTGTGCGACGTCACACGGAAGATCATACTATCGGTTACTCGTATATAATCGAACAGTTGCTCACGACCTAGATGGACAAGGACCAATCCATCGGTATAGTCGTTGTATGAGAGAGAAAATAATCTGTCTTGATTATTTTATCATACTTGTACACTTGATGTATTGAGCGGATCGCTTGAGATTTATCGATTAGGATTGCCTTGGATAATCAATTCAAGTCTCAGAGTATTTTATTCTTAATCCCCGATACTATTGCGGGTGTGTATATTTAATATATGTGACTTTGATTTTCCAAAGGAATTGACCGGTTTAATTATTGGGTCAATTACCGGTTAAGTTGGGTCGCTATATTTTATATATGACATGCCGTGAATACTTGACGGGAAAGTTTATCCCGTAAGGGTTGATAATATCCCCGAGATGAGTTCATAAGGAATTATTATGTAAACCCTGCAGGTGGATTTGTTCCGCATAATAATTAATGTTGAATGGTACTAGTCTCGGATAAAAGATATGAATAAATTAATTAGCAATAAATTAATTTTATTCATGGATATTTATATCTTAAATACACGGAATAAATAATACTACAGGAGAAATATTATTTGATATAATATGGTTTAATATTGGGAGTGCAATTAATTTATATAGTGGAAAATAAATTAATTAATAATAGTAAGGATTAATAGATTTGGGTTTGGGCTCAATTTAATCACTATTAGAAGCCCAATATTCCACCTCCTTAAGATCCCCTACGTAGCCTATAAAAGAACTACATGGTCTTCTCTATTCTCATAACTTGAAGATCACAATTCTAGAGAGAGAAAGTAGAGAGGGAGATCCATGGACTTAGGAAGATCGTCGCCCACTCGACGTTCGAGCTAGTGCAAGGAATACGTGGGAAGATCTCAAGGTCATCATAAGATCTCGTTTCTCCGCACAACGAATCGAAAGGTGAATTAAATATTTCCGCTATTTAATTCATATTGAAATCAATTATCGAACGTCGGGAGCTCCTCGGGCGGTGGCTCCGGGCTGTAGAGTCGTGGTTTCCGGGACGTCGATCGGAGTCGGTTCTACGACGACTCCGGGTGATCGATTTCCAACAATTGGTATCAGAGCGTACGGTTACGTTTTTCGTTAATTGTTTCGATAATCGATTATCGTTGTATATGGCCATAGATTAATTTAATTTTATTAAATTATTGTACTATATATATTGTTCTACGTCTATGTTTTCTCTCTCGTATGAATCGTGTTGGTCGGAAAAATTAAATATTAAAAATCGAGGAATGTCGGAAATCGAACCGGATCGATCGACCGTGGGCTCGGTGCGGGCTGCCGGGGAGGTGGCTGGAAGCACGGGCTGTGCGGGCTGCTGGAAGCGGGCTGAACGCAGCTGGGCGTGTCGGCGTATGCCACCAGTGGTGGTGGTTCGCGGGCAGCCGGCGGCGGCGTACGAAGGTCACGATTGGCGGCATCGGTTTCGGTTCGCGGCTTCGGCTTCGGATCGTGGGCTGCTGGTGCGCCAAGGCTCGGAGCTCGATGGATGCTGAACGTGAGCGGGGCACGGCTGGGCGTGCCGGCGTAAGCCACCAGTGGTGGTGGTTCGCCGGCAGCCGGAGGCTAAGCTCGGCGGTCGCGTTGGCGGTTTCGGAGTCGAGCTCGGCGATCTCCATCGTGGGCTGTTCGTGCGGTGGGTTGCAGCAAGTCGATGGCATAGATAGTCGGAGGAGACGACGTGCCGGAGATCGACTAGGCCGCTGCACCTCTCGCCGAAGAAGACGATCGATTTTAATCGCGCTGCTGAAATTTTTTAAAGGTGTCGGCCGACATCGGTTTTGTCTTTGGCCGACACCATGCGATTTCTGGTGCATGTGCGTGTGCGTGAATTGATGGCCCGCTGAATGAATTAAATTCATTGGTGTGCATGGTGAGGTGCACGTTGGTGTGCATGGCTAGGCATGTAATGGCTTAATGGCTTGGGCATGTGTTGTGCATGGTTCGATCGGGCACGGACCTTTGATTCGAGCGGGTCTCGTTTCGGTTCGTCCCGGTAAATCCGATCTTTCCGGAAATAATTTAATCTTTCTAATTTTATTTAATTTAATTTTGGAATTAATTCAAATTCTATTTGGATTAGATTTCTTAATTATGGAATTAAATAATGGAATTAGATGGAGATTGAAATTAGGAAAGAAAATCCTAGTTTCTCTAGATATCCTATACCTACTTGGATTAGAAGTCTTAAGAAAAATCAAAATTCGATTTTGATTAGGATTCTTGAGATCTAATTTAAATAGGATTGAGAAATTATTAAAATATTGATTTTATTTAATTTAAGTATTTTATTTAAAATCATTAGATTAATTCAAAATTTATTTTGAATTGGAAAATCTTGGATTTTATTTAGAATAAAATTAAAATATGGAAATCAATGGATTTTAATAAATATTGATTTTATTTAATTTAAGTATTTTATTTAAAATCAGTAGATTAATTCAAAATTTATTTTGAATTGGAAAATCTTGGATTTTATTTTGAATAAAATTAAATATGGAGATTAATGGATTTTAATAATATTGATTTTATTTAATTTAAGTATTTTATTTAAAATCATTAGATTAATTCAAATTTATTTTGAATTGGAAATCTTGGATTTTATTTAAAATAGAATTAAATATGGAAATCAATGAAATTGATTTTATTTAATTGGAGTATTTTTATTTAAAATCATTAGATTGATTCAAATTTATTTTGAATTGGAATCTTGGATTTTATTTAAAATAAAATTAAATATGAGAATCAAAAGAATTTTTCCGTCACTCGACAAAGTATTCAAGACGTAGAATGAAGACTCAAGACAAGCATGCAGGAATTCATCAAGGTACGAATAGTCGAGAAATAATTTTACTTGAACAATTATTTGATTATTTGTGTACGTACTTGCATGAAATGTATGTTTGTTATTATGCTTATGTGTATTTAATTATGCATTAGATAGCGTATCCCTTTGTTATAAAAAGCTAAGTGGGAGAGGGATTGGAAACAATGACATGGTCTCCATTGCTGTTCTCTTGGTGACTTTTATGGACTTTTGAAATTCATATAGATAAGCCATTGGAGGAGAATTCTTGTAATTCCTTTTACGAGAAACATTGATTAAGTTTATCAAACAATGCCTAATTTTTCTTTCGAAAACTGATTTCAAGTCGACTCATTCTCACCCTGGGGAGTGGAATGGAGCCAAAGCCACTTGGTCATGTCGAGGACACAAATTAGAGACTTTCGTGTCATTTTATGACTAGATCGATTGTCTGCTCGGCTCCCTCATTCTGAGAGATAGGGTTGTTCGCATGGTGAATCATTGGTAAGAAACTTCGAGTTTCACTTTGTTGGAAATCACAACTCCAACACACTTATGATTCTCCACGTCTTGATTTACAAGATTGAATGAATCAAGTAATTGGGAGTCAATTATAAAGATCTTTTGGTGTAGTAAACGTCCACACAAACGTGGCTTGCTATACTGAATGGGATCTTGGAATAATTGATGTAGACAGTTATAGGGAATTGTGAAGGATTGTGAGTTATCGTAAACGTCCACACAAACGTGGCTTGCGGAGACGTAGCGATTCCAAACGATTCACCTTAGTACTTAGTAATGGCTTACACTTAGGTACGCTTTATAGTATTCTTCCCAACGAAGTAACGCTATAATTGATGTACGACTGAAGCAAATCTAATTGCTAAATCATTTGGATAGGTAAACGTCCACACAAATGTGGCTTGCCATATCTGATGGAATTTTAGATGTGATTAGTGATTTAATGATATTATTTGAGGGAGATAATATCGGAGATTAAATTAATTGTTTGTTGTTATATGTGCTCATAGATTAGGAAATGGCTTTGAACCCACTTTCTGTGATACCTAAGGATTTTAAACTCACTGGTCCCTGAATGTAATGATTGGAATAGAAATCTGGACATTGCCCAAACTGTTGAAGAGTACAAGTTTGTACTCAGTGAGCTTTGTCCTCCCGAGCCTATCAATGTCTCAACTGATGAGGAATGGACTGATTTTAAGAAATGGGAAAATGCTTATGCAATGACCATTGATTATGATATCATGTTCAAACTCAAGTTGGTGTTTAGACATGACATAGGCGGCTAGACAAGAAGCGATGAGGATACTCATAAAGGCCAGTCGCTTCGGAAACGCTTAAACACGTTTTTGAGATGATTGACCTTTTGGACGAGTTGAGACGGAAATTGCAAGCTCTTGTAGCCAATATCAAAGGTTTTGAACCAAAGGGTAAAATCGGGGGAAAGGAAAAGCAAGCAAAGAATCCCAGTGGTCCTAAGTTGCTTAGACCACGAGATGGGAAGAGAAAGCCATCAGGCTAGTGTTCTCGATGCAAACAGTCTGGGTACTGGAAGTCTGATTATCCTCTCAGAGGTACGAAATTTTCTTTAGTCGTAAAACATAGTCAGTGGTATTATCTACCAGAACCTGGTGTGTAGATATGGAACCACTGACGGTATGTGCATTCTAAATGCAAGGGTTCCAGGAAACCCGACGACTTGGAAAAGAAGAAATCGTAGTCTACATGGGCAATGCTGTGGAGGAGGCAGCTGTTGCAGTGGAGGACATATATTATAGGATTTCATTTTGAAATATTGCTTTATGTACCTTATTAGTTTAGAAAGAACTTCGTTCTGGATTTCTAAATTTTAATGAATGGATATTTTATTTCTTTTAATCATTTGATGGTTATGGGAAGAAATAATGATATTATCTATTTTGGTACATTAGTTAGCAATATATATAAATGATGAATCCTGAGTCCACCACGATGCAACGAACCGTTTTATATAACTCGTTTTACTAATAAGAGATTTCGTTATTAAATCATTTATACATGTGGATTCTTATGCTAAGTCATATTTATTCAAATAAGAAGTTCAAAGGTCGAAAATTGATTGTAAGATCAATTAAGTTGAAGGAGTGGACCTTCCGACCTAAGAATCTAATTTAGAAGATAATACGACTAAGCAATCCTTTAAGGATATAAGATATAAGATCCGGACAAGTATTAGAATTGATTGACTCTGATATATAATCAGAGCTTGGGATTGGATCCCAAGTGACTACACCATACAGTCCTCTGTAGAAATGGTGTGTCGGAAATAAGAAATGGAACTCTTATAGAAATAGTAAAAGCATGAGTTATACGGAACTATCTATGTTCTATAGATATGTCTTGGAAACAACGGCGCATTTCAATGCGGTTGTAGAATATCTTAGAAGAACAAAAGATGTGTGTTCGACAGTACTATTAACCAAAAGGACGTTATAAGTTCTAACGCTCGGTTCTTAGAGGAAGACTATTAGATGAACCACAAGCTCAAAATGACGTGATACTTCTGAAGAGAGAGAAAATGATAAAGACTGGAAACCAGCCGAACCGAGTAGCGGTACACCACTAACTGCACCTACTGTTATTACTGTTTATACACCGGAATGCCGTTGTAGTGGGAGGTTGTGTGACAACCGGAGATATTCATAAGACTAGGAGAGTTTCGAACTTTGGACCTAGTATACATGAAATCAATCCCTGAATCTACATAGAGGCAGTACTAGATCTAAATGTGCTCTCTTAGAAAGCAATAAGGTTTATTGCTAAGAGGCAAGATCATTTAGAGTACAAGCTTAGTTAATCCATTGATGGATTAAAACAAAGCTAGAATTCGTGGAACTTGCGCATTGATGAGATAGTCCATTCGATGGATTCATCAAAAGGCATTGACGAATCGTGTGTATGGGAAACGTGATGGAAACAAGGTGGTGTTTCTAGGGTTTTATGTAGAGAACATTCTCATCATTGGTAACAATGTAAGGATGTTGTCAGACATAAAATGATGGTTGTCTAGAAAAATCGATATATGAGATAAAGAAGAAGTTAGAGCATGTTCTTAAGATCTAGGATCTCAAGAAAAGAACATTGTACTTCTCTAGATATCTTATACGATTATGGTTCATTTTTAACATGCATAGTTCCGAGAAAGATTCGCTACCTTTCAAACACGGAATGCGTCTATCTAAGGGTATGTGTTTTGGAACACATAAAGGTGATAGAAGCAGTGAAAGCAGTTTCCTACACTTGGAGTGTGGAAAGCTTGATAAATGCAATGTTGAAAAACAAGAACCTGATATCGGCTATGTGGTTAGCATAGTGGGAGGATATCAAGGTAATCCTGGAAAGGAATATTCGACTGCTGTAAAAGTACTTTCGAAGTACTGTTCTAGACTACGAAGCAGACGAGCATTTCCTTTGGATTACATTTTCTTAGATTTCTAATCGGATGAGTATCGGTGTAAGTCGATATCTGGCTATGTGTTTCACTATTGAAGGAGGAGGAGTTTTAACATGGAAGAGTGATAAGCACGATGCTTTTCGGACTCTGCCATGGGTAACCAAATAGCGGCCTCAGAGGCAGCGGAAGTTTTGGTATAACTCCGGGATAATCTCTGGGACTTAGATGTGATTCTTAATTTGCCAAAGGCTATGTAAATAGCGGTGCGATGGAAAATGGTAAGAAATCACAAGTCCATAAGTGTAAGATAACGCATAGAGCAAGTACCACCTGATACGAATCATCGTCGAGGGAGACGACGCTGTAGTCACCAAGATAACTTCAGAGCGGCAACCTAGATTGCTCATTCACATGGTACTTCTAGGAAGTACAACTTAAGCACGTGATGAGTATGGGAGTCGGGAGTTTGGAGGAAATGACTAGACCTTAGTACAAGTGGGAGATTGTTGGAGTTGTGTACTTAATGTCTAGATTTAAGTAACGGTAACTCCCGGTCATTGCCATTAATCTATTTAATTAAATAAACAATTATTTGCGTTTAATTATTTATAATCAAATATATGCAAATTATAGTCCTAGATTATATACGTTGTAGTTAGTATGGTGTGCGACGTCACACGGAAGTTCATACTATCGGTTACTCGTATATAATCGAACAGTTGCTCACGACCTAGATGGAAAAGGACCAATCCATCGGTATAGTCGTTGTATGAGAGAGAAAATAATCTGTCTTGATTATTTTATCATACTTGTACACTTGGTGTATTGAGCGGATCGCTTGAGATTTATCGATTAGGATTGCCTTGGATAATCGATTCAAGTCTCAGAGTATTTTATTCTTAATCCCCGATACTATTGCGGGTGTGTATATTTAATATATGTGACTTTGATTTTCCAAAGGAATTGACCGGTTTAATTATTGGGTCAATTAGCGGTTAAGTTGGGTCGCTATATTTTATATATGACATGCCGTGAATACTTGACGGGAAAGTGTATCCCGTAAGGGTTGATAATATCCCCGAGATGAGTTCATAAGGAATTATTATGTAAACCCTGCAGGTGGATTTGTTCCGCATAATAATTAATGTTGAATGGTACTAATCTCGGATAAAAGAGATGAATAAATTAATTAGCAATAAATTAATTTTATTCATGGATATTTATATCTTAAATACACGATACACGGAATAAATAATACTACCGGAGAAATATTATTTGATATAATATGGTTTAATATTGGGAGTGCAATTAATTTATATAGTGGAAAATAAATTAATTAATAATAGTAAGGATTAATAAATTTGGGCTTGGGCTCAATTTAATCACTATTATTGGAAGCCCAATATTCCACCTCCTTAAGATCCCCTACGTAGCCTATAAAAGCACTACATGGTCTTCTCTATTCTCATAACTTGAAGATCACAATTCTAGAGAGAGAAAGTAGAGAGGGAGATCCATGGAGTTCGGAAGATCGTCGCCCACTCGACGTTCGAGCTAGTGCAAGGAATACGTGGGAAGATCTCAAGGTCATCATAAGATCTCGTTTCTCCGCACAACGAATCGAAAGGTGAATTAAATATTTCCGCTATTTAATTCATATTGAAATCAATTATCGAAAAACAAGATCCGATAAACGGGGATCCAAACCGGGACGAGTCGGGAGGTGGCGGTCTTGGACCGCCGAACCACCGGCGCCTCGAGGACCCGGCTGTACGGATCGCCGGCATGGAGGCCTCGCTGGGCAGCCCACAGCCCGCCTAGGCGGCGGGCGATCGCCCCGCGGGGAGCGATCGTGAAGTCGCGGCTTCGCCGCGGCTAGGGCTCGATCGGGAGCTCCTTGGGCGGTGGCTCCGGGCTGTAGAGTCGTGGTTTCCGGGACGTCGATCGGAGTCGGTTCTACGACGAATCCGGGTGATCGATTTCCAACACCACCACCACCGGTGGCCAGCGTGGTCGAGGAGCATCGCGGACAGCCCCCGCGATCGATCTCCATGGGATCGATCTCATGATCGATCCCTTGCCCTAGTTCTCCCTCTCATCTTTTCCTTCGTCACACGTGTTCTCCGGCGTTCGTCTCGGCATCCATCCAACGTAAATAAATTACAAAAAAAAAAAATTACAATTCCGGTATCGATTCTATACATGAAATCGACCCTATACAATTTCCGGAAAACATAGAACAATAATAATAAATCTAAATTCGGTCAACCCCCGAATTTTTACTATTACAAACATTCATCCACACAAAACGAATCTCGACATGTCCGAGAGTTTAATAAACGAATAATCATGGTAAAAATAATTAACAATTAATTAAACCATGATAGTCGGAATCCCTGCAAGGTAGAACGATAATTGAACACATACATGAACACGAAACCAAACGCTCTGATACCAATTGCTGGAAATCGATATCCCGGGCTATTAAAATTTGCGGAAAATAATAACCCGACCGAAATCCTCGATCGCCGGAGATCCGACCACGAACCACCGCACGAGCCGGAGCTCAACCGAGCACCACCACGGTTCCGCCCGTGGTGCCCAGCCGAGCCCTCGCACGGGGCTCGCGATCGTCACACGGACGATCGCTGGGATGCCTCACGGCATCTCCGGGGCTGCTCGTAGCAGCCCCGCAGCGGGTCAGCGAACCCGCTGCTCGCATGGGGTCAGCCCCGTGCGCCTCTGCTACGGGAACTCCCGTAGCGCGCACGATCAGTCAAACTCACAGATGATAATGTTGGAGTAGTATACTTAATGTCTAGATTTAAGTGTTCTGAACTCCTTATGCACTTTCATTTATCTATTAATAAATAAACATACATTTGCTTTTAATTATTGTTAATTAAATATATGCAAATTATAGTCGTAGATTATATACGTTGTAGTTAGTATGGTGTGCGACGTCACACGGAAGATCATACTATCGGTTACTCATATATAATTGAACAGTTGCTCACGACCTAAATGGACACGGACCAATCCATCGGTATAGTCGTTGTATGAGAGAGAAAATAATTTGTCTTGATTATTTTATCATACTTGTACACTTGGTGTATTGGGCGGATCGCTTGAGATTTATCAATTAGGATTGCTCTTGATAATTGATTTAAATCTCAGTGTATTTTATTCTTAATCCCCGATACTATTGCGGGTGTGTATATCTAATATGAGTGACTTTGATTTTCCAAAGGAATTGACCGATTATATATATTAGGTCAATTACTGGTAAAGTTGGGTCACTATATTTTATATATGACATGCCGTGAATTCTTGACGGGAAAGTGTATCCCGTAAGGGTTGATAATGTCCCCGAGATGAGCTCATAAGGAATTATTATTTAAACCTCGCGAGTGGATTTGTTCCCGCATAATAATAAAGTTGAGTGGTACTATTCTCGGATATAAGAGATGAATAAATTTATTAAGCAATAAATAAATTTTATTCATAGATATTTATATCTTAAATACACGGAATAAATAATACTACCGGAGAAATATTATTTGATATAATATGGTTTAATATTGGGAGTGTAATTAATTTTATATAGTGGAAAATAAAATTAATTAATATTAATGGGATTAATAGATATAGGCTTGGGCTCAATTTAATCATTAATATTGGAAGCTCAATATTCCACCTCCTTTAGATCCCCTACGTAGCCTATAAAAGCACTACATGGCCTTCATAAATCATAAGACAAGAATATCACACTTGATATTCTAGAGAGTTGAAGGAGATCCATAGAGTTCGGAGGATCGTCACCCACCCGACGTTCGAACGAGTGCAAGGAATACGTGGGAAGATCCAAAGGTCATCGATTGATCTTGTTTCTCCGAACAACGAATCGAAGGTATAAAATCCTAAACACCCTTGATGATTTTATTCGATTTAATTATCGAGAATACCGTAGAACGCAAAATCCGAGGTACGAACCCCGGAATAGACGGACGATCGCGTGGTGGTGGTGAAGCCACCGGACCACGGGGACCGCCCGCCTAGGGTTTCGGCGTGCATGGGAGCCCTCGACTTCCAGCCGAGGGGGCGATCGACGCCTAGGGCGCGATCGCCGGGCGGGCGGCTGGTGCGCCCGCAGCGGCTCGTCGGATCGAGCCGCCCCTCCACGGCGAGCAGCAAGTCGCCGAACTTGCTGTTGGGGGCTGCCGGAGCAGCCCTGACCGATCGCCTCAAGCGATCGATGCAATCGATCGTGAGCCCCGCGTGCGGGGGCTCGGGCTGGGCGCGCGCGTGGCTTCGGCCACGTCGTGCGTTCGGTTCGGGCTCCGGCTCGTATGCGGTGTTCGTGATTTCTCCGGCGAGGGTTTTTTATCGGGTTATTGGTTCCGCAAATTTTAATAGCCCGGGATATCGAATTCCAACAATTTGTATTAGAGCGTGGTTTACGTTCGCGGTATTTTCGATAAAATTGTTCTACCTTGCAGGGATTCCGACTATTATGGCTTGTTTAATTCTTGTTAATTATTTTGTCATAATTGTTGGTTTATTAAACTCTCGGACATGTCGAGATTCGTTTTTGGTGGTGAATGCTTGTAATAGTAAAAATTCGGGGGTTGACTGAATTTAGGATTTATTATTATTGTTCTATCTTTTTAATGTATAGGGTCGATTTCATGTATAGAATCGATACCGGATAGTGTAGAAATAAATTTGTAATTTATTTTGCGTTGGATCGATGTCGAAACGACCGCCGGAGAAGACGTGTGACGAAAGAGAAGAACGAGAGGGAGAGGACCCTCTCGGCCATCCCCATGGCCGAGGGATCGACCGCGGAAGGCGGGGACGCCGGCGACGGTGGTCGGCCACCTTCATGGCGGCGGTCCGGTGGGGGCGCGGAGGTCCATGTGATCTTCGTGCTCTCCCGGTAGATCCACTTTCCTAATTAGTTCGATTTTCCTATTTTGAGTGTTCTTATTTTTGGGAACTCTCATGGAATAGGAAAAGAATTAATTTGGAATTAATTTATTTCCTAATTGATTATTCCTATTTTATGGGAATTTTCATGGACATGGAAATTAATTAATTTGGAAAGTAGAAGAGTCCTAATTTATTTTATTTCCTTATTCTATTATAGAAGTCTTCTAGAATGTTCCAAGTTTAACTTGGATAGGATTCTAGAGATTTAATAGAATTAGAAAGGAAAATAAATAAATAAAAATATTAATAATATTTAATTTTATTTTTAATTTATTCGATTGACTTAATTTTCGAATTAAGTATCTTTTAGATTTATTAAAAATAAATAGATTTAAATATTGGAATTAATATTCTCGTAACATGGAGCATTCAAGAACGAAGACTGAAGACTAGAAGATGCGTACGGGGATGCGATAAAGCCATAATAGTCGGAAAATAATATTCTAGTATTATTTTGACTATGTGATAATACTATGTGCTTTATTACATGTATGCATGTTATATGTGTTTACTTTATGCACTAGATAGCGTATCCCTCTATTGTAAAAAGCTAAGTGGGAGAGGGAATGGAAACATTCTCATGGTCTCCATTGCTGCTCTCTTGGTGACTTTTATAAACTTTTGAAGTTTATATAGATAAGTTATTGGAGGAGAGTTCTTGTAATTCCTCTTACGAGAAACATTGATTAAGTTTATCAAACAATGCCTAATTTGTCTTTCCAAAACTGATTTCAAGTCGACTCATTCTCACCCCGGGGAGTGGAATGGAGCCAAAGCCATTTGGTCATGTCGAGGACACAAATTAGAGACTTTCGTACCATCTTTTAAAGGTGGATCGATTGTTTGCTGGGCTCCCTCATTTATGAGAGATAGGGTTGTTCGCATGGTGAATCACTGGTAAGAAACTTCGAGTTTCACTTATGATTCTCCGCGTCTTGATTTACAAGATTAAATGGATCAAGTAATTGGATGTCAGTTGTAAAAATCTTTTGGTGTAGTAAACGTCCACACTATCGTGGCTTGCTGCACTGAATGGGATTTTGGATCAATTGATGTAGACAGTTATAGAAGGGAGTGAAGGAACCGTATGTTGATGTAAACGTCCACACTATCGTGGCTTGCGGTAATATGCGAGTCCCAAACAAACTTCTTAGTACTGAGTGATGGTTTACACTTAGGTACGCTTCATAGTATCCTTCCCATCGAAGTAACGCTATTGATGATGTACGACCGAAGCAAATCTAATTGCTAAATCGTTTGGGTAGGTAAACGTCACACTATCGTGGCTTACCATATCTGATGAGATTTTAGACGTGATTAGTGATTTAATGATATTATTTGAGGGAGATAATATCGGTATTAAATTGTTTGTTTGTTTTATGTGCTTATAGGTTAAGAATGACTGTGACCCCACTTTGTGATATACTTAAGGATGAAAACTCACTGGTTCCATATAGTAATGATTGGGAACGAAATCTGGACATTGTTCAGACTGTTGAACCTTCCGAATCCACTATTGTCCCAACTAATGAGGACATTCAAAATGACCTCAAGGAGATGTTAGGACATAGCGTGGAAGCTGGACAAGAGGTGATTAACATGCTCATAAAGTTCAGTCCTCTTGAGGAATCGCTTAAAAACGATCTCAAAAGAATGGAACTTTTAAGTATGATAAGAGAATCACAAGCTCTTGTAGCTAAGCTGGAAGTGCAAGCAGAGAAGCCCAGTGGTTTCAAACCACGGATTGGGAAAAGCAAGCCACGAGGAAAGTGCTTTCAATGCAAGCAGTCTGGGCACTGGAGGTCTGATTGTCCTCTCGTCAAAGGTATGAAATTTTCCTTAGTCACTGAAACATTGTCAGTGGTGTTATCTACCAGCACCTGGTGTGTAGATACGGGGGCCACTGACCATGTCTGCAATTCATTGCAGGGGTTCCAAGAAACCCGGAGACTTAGAGAGGGAGAGATCGTGGTCTACATGGGCAATGTTGCGAAGGTGGCGGTTGTTGCAGTGGGAGACGTTCACTTACACTTTAGTAGTGATAGGGTTTTAGTTTTACAAAATTGTCTTTATGTACCGAACTTTAGAAAGAATTTAATTTCAGTTTCTAAGTTAATTTTGAATGGATATTCTGTTTTTTTTTATCACTCTGTGGTCATAAGAAGAAATAGTGAAATTATCTGTTCTGGTACATTGGTAGACGATTTATATGTACTAAATCCTGATGCTTCCACGATGCAACTAACCGAGAGTAATAACACATCCACGAACACCAAAAAGAGAAAGAAACCTTCTAAGATGAATCAATTATACTTGTGGCATCTAAGGCTAGGTCATATTAATTCAAATAGAATTCAAAGGTTGAAAGCTGATGGTTTAATCAGTGGTGTTGAAGGAGAGGACCTTCCAACCTGTGAATCCTGTTTGGAGGGCAAAATGACTTAGCATTCTTTTTCTGGTAAAGGACGCAGAGCCCAACAAGTATTGGATTTGATTCACTCTGATGTATGCGGACCTATGTCTACCCACGCAAGAGGAGGGTACGAATATTTCATCACTTTTACTGATTATTATTCAAGGTATGGATTTGTATACCTGATGCGCCGCAAGAGCGAGTGCTTTGACAAGTTCAAGGAGTACAAAGCTCTTGTGGAGAACCTTCAAGGTAAATCCATAAAATGCCTGCGATCTGATCGCGGAGGCGAGTACCTGTCTGGAGAATTCAAGGCATACTTAGCAGAGAATGGGATTGATTCTCAAATGACTTCACCATACACTCCTCAGTAGAATGGTGTGTCAGAAAGAAGGAATAGGACTCTTATGGAAATGGTGCGTTCAATGATGAGTTACTCGGACTTACCTGTTATGTTCTGGGGATATGCCTTAGAAACAGCGGCGCACATTTTGAACTTGGTTCCATCTAAAATGGTTCCTACAACACCCATGGAACGATGGAGCGGGCGCAAGCCTAGCTTGAGACACGTTCGGATTTGGGGGTGCCCTGCGCACGTGTTAAGAACGGGAGCCGATAAGTTAGAACCTCGTACTGAAGTACGGCTGTTTATAGAATATCCTAGAGGAACTAAAGGTGGCATGTTCTATAGTCCTATGGACCAGAAGATCGTTATAAGTACTAACGCTCGGTTCTTAGAGGAAGACTATGTCATGGACCACAAGCCCAAAAGTGACATTATGCTTGATGAGCTTAGAGGTAACGAGAAAGACTTAGATACAGCTGAACCGAGTAGTGATACACCACTAGAACCTGCACCTACTGTCACTAGTAATACACCGGAACGTCGTCGTAGTGGGAGGGTTGTTAAACAACCAGACAGATGGATTGGACTGGGTGAGTCTTCGGACTCTGGACCTAAAGTTCATGAAATCGACCCCTGGACCTATGATGAGGCGGTACAAGATATAGATGCGCCTTCTTGGAAGAAAGCAATGAAATCCGAAATTGAATCTATGGATTCTAATAAAGTCTGGAACCTTGTAGAACCACCAAACGGCGTAAAGCCAATTGGGTGTAAATGGGTCTACAAGAGAAAGAGAGGATCTGACGGAAAGGTTGAAACCTTTAAATCTCGGCTTGTTGCGAAAGGATATACTCAGAAAGAGGGAATCAATTTTGAGGAGACCTTCTCGCCGGTAGCCAAGATAAAGTCAATCCGGATTCTCTTATCCATAGCAGCTCATATGGACTATGAGTTGTGGCAAATGGATTTTAAGACAGCTTTTCTAAATGGAAGTCTTGACGAGACGATTTATATGAAACAACCAGAAGGATTCATTGCTAAGGGGCGAGATCATCTAGTGTGCAAGCTTAATCGATCCATTTATGGATTGAAACAAGCCTCGAGATCGTGGAGCCTGCGGTTTGATGAAGTAGTCCAATCTTTTGGATTCATTCAAAGCATGGACGAATCGTGTGTGTATTGGAAACGTGATGGAAAGAAGGTGGTGTTTCTCGTGCTTTATGTAGACGACATCCTTTTCATTGGCAACAGTGTGGAGATGTTATTAGACATAAAGGGATGGTTGTCTAGACAATTCGATATGAAAGATTTAGGGGAGGTTGGACATGTTCTAGGGATCAAAGTTATAAGGGATCGCCGGAATAGAACATTGTGCCTTTCCCACGATTCTGGCTCGCTTTAACATGCAAAATTCCAAGAAGGGTGAATTACCCTTCAGCAAAGGAACTTATCTTTCTAAAGAATTGTGTCCTCGGACACAGAAGGAGAAAGATGAAATGAAAGCAGTTCCCTACGCCTCGGCTGTGGGAAGCTTGATGTATGCGATGTTATGCACGAGACCTGATATCTGTTATGCAGTTGGCATAGTGGCAAGATATCAGAGTAATCCTGGAGGGGGGCATTAGACTGCCGTAAAGAGCATTTTCAAGTATTTGCGAAATACTAAGGGTTATGTTCTGAGATACGGAGCAGACAAGCTTGTTCCTTTGGGTTATACAGATTCGGATTTCCAAGCAGATAAGGTGCGGCGTAAGTCGACATCAGGCTATGTGTACACTTTGGGAGGTGGAGCCGTATCATGGAAGAGTGTTAAGCAAAAGTGCATTTCGGACTCTACCATGGAAGCTGAATATGTAGCAGCCTCAGAAGCAGCGAAAGAATCAGTGTGGTTCCTTAATTTCCTCCAGGACTTAGATGTGATTCCGAGTTTGCCCAAAGCTATGACAATTTATTGTGACAATAGTGGTGCAGTGGCAAACAATAAGGAACCACGGTCCCATAGTGCTACGAAACACATAGAGCGCAAGTACCACCTGATTCGAGACATCGTCAAGAGAGGCGACGCTGTAGTCACCAAGATAGCTTCAGAAGACAACCTAGCAGACCCCTTCACAAAGATACTTCCTAAGGAAGTATATTTTAAGCACTTGAAGGGTTTGAGAGTCAGAAGTTTGGAGGATAAGACTAGACCTTAGTATAAGTGGGAGATTGTTGGAGTAGTATACTTAATGTCTAGATTTAAGTGTTCTGAACTCCTTGTGCACTTTCATTTATCTATTAATAAATAAACATTCATTTGCTTTTAATTATTGTTAATTAAATATATGCAAATTATAGTCCTAGATTATATACGTTGTAGTTAGTATGGTGTGCGACGTCACACGGAAGATCTAACTATCGGTTACTCGTATATAATCGAACAGTTGCTCACGACCTAGATGGACACGGACCAATCCATCGGTATAGTCGTTGTATGAGAGAGAAAATAATTTGTCTTGATTATTTTATCATACTTGTACACTTGGTGTATTGGGCGGATCGCTTGAGATTTATCAATTAAGATTGCTCTTGATAATTGATTTAAATCTCAGTGTATTTTATTCTTAATCCCCGATACTATTGCGGGTGTGTATATCTAATATGAGTGACTTTGATTTTCCAAAGGAATTGACCGATTATATATATTGGGTCAATTACCGGTAGAGTTGGGTCACTATATTTTATATATGACATGCCGTGAATTCTTGACGGGAAAGTGTATCCCGTAAGGGTTGATAATATCCCCGAGATGAGCTCATAAGTAATTATTATGTAAACCTCGCGAGTGGATTTGTTCCCGCATAATAATAAAGTTGAGTTGTACTATTCTCGGATATAAAAGATGAATAAATTTATTAAGCAATAAATAAATTTTATTCATGGATATTTATATCTTAAATACACGGAATAAATAATACTACCGGAGAAATATTATTTTATATAATATGATTTAATATTGGGAGTGAAATTAATTTTATATAGTGGAAAATAAAATTAATTAATATTAATGGGATTAATAGATTTGGGCTTGGGCTCAATTTAATCATTAATATTGGAAGCTCAATATTCCACCTCCTTTAGATCCCCTACGTAGCCTATAAAAGCACTACATGGCACTACAAGAAAACTGGGAAATGCTTACGGATTTTGCTTACGGATTATGTCCGTAAGCATTTACTTACGGATTTGCTTACGGATTTGCAATCTGATGAAAATGCTTACGGATTTGCTTAGGACATCTGACGTAAGTAAAATTCCGTAAACAAATCCGCCAGCTTTTAGGCGGGTGTTATTCCCTCTAATTTTGTTTACGGATGTGCTTACGGATGTGCCGTAAGCATTTGCTTACGACACTAATCCGTAAGCAAACGGAGGGGCAAAATTTCCCTCCCAAAATTCTTTACTTAAATGCTTACGGAGGTGAGAAGCCGCCAGCATTTGATTACGGAAAGTATGCCTTAAGTAAATGTTTACGGAGCTACTGCCGTAAGCAAACACACGCGACTTGATTCGACGTCGTAAATTGGGGTACTTAAATGCTTACGGACTCAGTCCATAAGCAAAGGCGTCAGCAAAATATCCTAATTAAACAAATAGCGGGCAGACGAAATATACTTAATTCATTTGACTTCTCTCTTTTATATTTCTCCAGCGGCTGCGACGAGAGAATCCACCGAAAATCGACCTGTGCGTTCTAGAAGTGGCGGCCATCCCCTTCAAAGCTCCGGCGAGTCCTCAGCGGCGAACTACGTCACCACAGCTTCAGCCATTTGTAGCAACGAGCGAGCAGCGGGTTCTAGGTCGAGCAGCGAGGTTTCGAGTCCCGTGGTCTTCAGCGGCGGCAACGTGAAGGTATGTAAACCCTTAGCTCTTTAGTCTCGTTTTTTCGATTATTTGTTGATTTAGGTTTGAATTTAGTTTTGATTTAGGATTAAAATTGATTTAGGGTTCGAATATTATTTGGTAATTAGGGATATATGGTTTCGTTTTTCTGATTCTTTGTTTGGTAATTAGGGTTCGAATATTATTTGGTAATTAGGGATATATTTTGGTTCAACTTAAATCTTAACTCCCCAAATTTATTTATAAGACATAGGCAGACACCTAAACACACACAGTTGGCTTTACGGGCTTGAAAAATACACACAGAAGAAAAGGAAAAACAAAGCATTTTCATATATTTGCACAGTTTTCTTGATAAGCTATGGCTTTGAATTTGCTTTCTCCAACTGAAATCAAGACTCTTTCTTTCTCGGACTCATCCAAATCGAAGTACAACCTTAATATTTTTAGTTCTAAAGGTATTATCACAAGTTCTTTTTGGGTTTCTCAAAGGCTCTGTTTTGAAATAAAAAAATTCTTAAATTGTGAATTGATAAGTTTTGTTTTGGATAAGAAGTGGTAAAAAAATGAAATAAAAAATAATTATTATGTGAGTTCAGGTAAAAAAAAATTAGTTCATGCTTAAGAATATTATTCTTAATTTTTTAAATTTAGACCATTCTTTGTTCTGAAAAAAATGAATCCATTACTAAACTAATTTGAAGTAAGATCCATATCAGTAACTTAAAGTTTAGTAATAATTTAATTAGTTTAGATAATTTAGTAACTTAAAGTTTATAAGAGCTTAATTATTTGCTTTATATGGAGACATGGATATTTATCAATATCGTTTCGCTTTATATGGAGACATGAATCTTTATCAATATCGTTTCGCTTTATATGGAGACATGGATCTTTATCAATATCGTTTCGCTTTATATGGAGACATGGATCTTTATCAATATCGTTTCGCTTTATATGGAGACATGGATCTTTATCAATATTGTTTTGCTTTATATGGAGACATGGATCTTTATCAATATTGTTTTTGCTCATTTAAAAGTTTAGACCCATATTAAATCTTGAATTGTCGAAATGTTGTGAAAAATCACAAGTCTTTGAGTCCTGTGTAAAAAAATAGGATGAGATTAGAACGCGAGTGGATGTACAAGAGGAGAGTTGGTGGTTACTTATCGAATGAGTTCGTCGAAGGAGTTGAAAATTTTGTTGAGTTTGCGAGCAAACATGTTGAATGGAATAAATGACGATATCAGAGATACACTGAATAATATTACAGACAAGTATATTTGTGATATATATATAGTTTGTATGTTTCTTTTAGACAATGTATATACATATGTATATATATACAATTTAAACTAATAATTAAAGTGTTATATCTACAAATGCATAGATGGTTAGATCTAGAGGTGTCACTGGCAGTGGTCCTCGACATGTAGGTTCTCGGTCTGGTCTGTTGGAGTTGTGTACTTAATGTCTAGATTTAAGTAACGGTAACTCCCGGTCATTGCCATTAATCTATTTAATTAAATAAACAATTATTTGCGTTTAATTATTTATAATTAAATATATGCAAATTATAGTCCTGGATTCTATACGTTGTAGTTAGTATGGTGTGTCGGGCCCACACAGAAGATCATACTATCGGTTACTCGTATTTAATCGAACAGTTGCTCACGACCTAGATGGACACGGACCAATCCATCGGTATAGTCGTTGTGTGAGAGAGAACATAATCTGTCTTGATTATTTTATCACACTTGTACACTTGGTGTATTGGGCGGATCGCTTGAGACTTATCAATTAGGATTGCCTTTGATAATTGATTCAAGTCTCAGAGTATTTTTATTTTTAATCCCCGATACTATTGCGGGTGTGTATATTTAATATAAGTGACTTTGATTTACCAAAGGAATTAACCGATTTAATTATTGGGTTAATTACCGGTTAAGTTGGGTCACTATATTTTATATATGGCATGCCGTGAATACTTGACGGGAAAGTGTATCCCGTAAGGGTTGATAATATCCCCGAGATGAGTTCATAAGGAATTATTATGTAAACCCTGCAGGTGGATTTATTCCGCATAATAATTAAGGTTGAATGGTACTATTCTCGGATACAAGAGATGAATAAATTAATTAGCAATAAATTAATTTTATTCATGGATATTTATATCTTAAATACACGGAATAAATAATACTACCGGAGAAATATTATTTGATATAATATGGTTTAATATTGGGAGTGCAATTAATTTTATATAGTGGAAAATAGAATTAATTAATAATAGTAAGGATTAATAGATTTGAGCTTGGGCTCAATTTAATCACTATTATTGGAAGCCCAATATTCCACCTCCTTAAGATCCCCTACGTAGCCTATAAAAGCACCACATGGTCTTCACAATTAGACAAGACAAGATAATCATACTTGATTAGTCTAGAGAGTTCGTGAAGGAGATCCATGGAGTTCGGTAGATCGTCGCCCACACGACGTCCGAGCTAGTGCAAGGAATACGTGGGAAGATCTCAAGGTCGTCAAATTGAGTTCTTCGTTTTTCCGAACAACGAGAACGAGGTAAATCGTAAAACCCTCTCTATGATTTTATCGTTTAATTTATCGTGATTATACCGTGAACCAAGATCCGAGGACGAACCCCGGAACGAGGGACGAGCCGAGCGGTGGTGGTCGAACCACCGGACCGCGGCAGCTCGTGGATCCCCGTGGGGATCGAACCACAAAGCGCCCCGGCTGGACGTCGGGGACGCGCGCATGAGGAGCCCTCGGCCGAAGCCGAGGGGGCGATCGCTGCCCTAGGGCACGATCGCCGGGCGGGCGGCTGGCGCGCCCGCAGCGACTCACGGTTGAGTCGCCACTCCACGGCGAGCAGCAAGTCGCCGGACTTGCTGCTGGGGGCTGTCGGAACAGCCCCGGTCAATCGCACCCCGCGATCGCTCCATGCGATCGTGAGCCCTCCTCGCGGGGGTGCGGCTGGGCGTGCCCGCGTCTTCGGACGCGGCGTGCGTTCGGTCGTATCCCGGACCGCGTGATGTGCTCGCGTAGATTCCGGCGAAAGGATTTCGATTGGGTTGTCGGTTCCGCAATTTTGACAATCCGGATATTCGAAGGATTTCGGTCGGAATTAATTAGATAATTTATTTATTTAAATTTATTAATTCTGGGATATCGATTTCCAACATGGTCGTAGTGATCTGATCACTCGTCGTTTGAGAGATAGTGATGATGACGAGATATCTTCTGACGCCGGTAACACCGCAGACACTTACTACACCAGCGACACCCGAGGATGGGTCGGGAGGCTCGACATCTGCCACTTATTCTCGTCCTGCTGCGGGGCCTATAGACATATACTTGACTTCTGACGAGTACGAAATATATTAACATTAAAATTATTTAATATTTTTTATTATTAAGATTGAATTGCAATTAATATGTATTTATATTGTCAGTATATTTGACCGCAAAACTGGAAAATCTTTGAGTACTACATTGTCAAAGATCATCGAGGCTCTGATGACTTCAAGAAGAAGTCGGCCCAAAACACTTTGAATCGCTGCAGCGAGCCTGACGGACTTGGCACTGGTATGTCGAGGCATACGGGAGGGTCTCGTTCGTCGCTCAAACACAAGGAGGTCTTGGTAAGTAATTAAAAAATTCTATTTTTTTATATTAGTAAAATGATGAGGCTAAAAAATATTAACTAATCTTTAATTAATATTTGTATATGTACAGTCTCAGGAGCTTGGTCGAGAGGCCACGTCTTTGGACGTGGCCAAACGTCTACACTTGAGGAAAGACGGCACAGCAACGTCTCAGCGAGCTGCGCGTGTTATTGTAAGTTTTGAATTAATTTATATATGTACTTATTTATATAGTTAGTATGTAATTTTAAAAGTTGATTTGAAATTATTAAATTGAATTTGGACAGTCTGAGGTAGAAACTGTTGTGGATGAGAGACGCGTAGCGACACAGGCCGAGCCCGACATTGACGAGATTTACGTCAGCGTTGTCCCGAAGAAGAAGAATCGCATATTTGGGACCGGCCTCTTAGGGAGGACGTTTTTGTGTGGATCTTCGAAGACTTCCTCCCAGACAACAGGTGCTGCAATGTCTGAGGAGCGCATTCAAGAAATCATTGATACTGCAGTCCAGTCACGCGTGGCAGAGCTGACAGAGCTGACTAAGGAACTTGCAGCAGAAATTGCAAGGATGAGATCTAAGATGCCTTCTAGTCCTTCTTCGAGTCCTTGATTGTTTTATATATGTTAGTTAGATGTTATGATACCGTTTGAATTTTACTAATGTCGGAATTGTTTTGTTTTAGATTATTATGATATTTTAAATTTTATTTAAGAATATTTTGAGATTTTAATTAAAATTAAAAATGATTTAATTATTTTGCAAGAATATTTTATTAATTAAAATTGATTAAATTAGGTACCAAAATATATATATTTTTAAAAATAAATAATAATATGCTTACGGATTTCTTTACCGCTCAAGTCGTAAGGATTTGCTTACGGCTCAAGCCGTAAGGATTTGCTTACGCCTCCAGCCGTAAGTATTTGCTTACGGCTCCAGCCGTAAGGATTTGCTTACGGCACCGTTCGTAAGCAAATGCTTACGGCAGTGTCCGTAAGGATTTGCTTACGGAATAGACCGTAAACAAATCCGCAAGCAAAGGCGTCCGCAATTCTTGATGCCCAGACGACTATTCTTTACGGATAGGGCGTAAAGAAAGCCGTAAGGAAACGCTTACGGCATATGAAATCCGTAAGCAAAAAAATTAATGAGTAAACATTTATTTACGACTCCAATCCGTAAATAATCCGTAAGCAAACCGTTTACTTACGGATTTGCTTACGGATTGGGACGTAAGCAAAAACCAGTTTTCTTGTAGTGTGGTCTTCACAATTCAGGACACCATAAGATTATCATACTTGATATTCTAGAGAGTTCGTGAAGTAGATCCATAGAGTTCGGATGATCGTCGCCCACACGACGTTCGAACGAGGTGCAAGGAATACGTAGGAAGATTCAAAGGTCTTCAATTGATTTCGTTTCTCCGCATAACAATTCAAAGGTAAAATCATAAACTCCCTTGTATGATTTTATGTAAATATAATTGTGATATATACATGAACGCACGATCCGCCGGTGCGTTCGGGCAAGGAGGGAGCCCCAGCCACTTGGAGAGTCGAGACTGTGGAAAATACGTGGCCACGTCCAGATTCGGTTCAAACCTTTCTTGGACTATGAGACAGACTACAAAACCAGATTTATCACTATGATACGAATCTGGACGTGGCCACGTATTTTCCACAGTCTCGACTCTCCAAGTGGCTGGTAAGACATATACACAACCAGTTGATACATATAATGGAGAGAAATAAAAACTTGAGGCTCAATCACATGGACTATACAAGAGGACAAACTCTGATGCATTAAGAAGAGGAAATCTCAAACATGCTAAACTCAAACTTCAAATTCACTGAGCCAAATCAAATTGATGTATCAATTCACATTTACACGAACTACACCAAGAGAAGATACTATGATACATATAAGAGGTGCTGGAAATCGATATCCCGGGGTATCAAAAAATGCGGAACCGATAACCCCGACCGAAATCCTATCGCCGGAAACACGCGAGCCACCCAACGGAGCCGGGCTCGATGAGAGCTCCACCGCGGACAAGCCGCGGCAAAACCCTAGTCGAGCCCCCGCCAGGGCTCGCGATCGCACGCGATCGCTGGGGCTGCTCCGGCAGCTCCGGGCGGTGAGTCTGGCGACTCACCGCCATCGCCGGAGGTGGGGGGAGCCACCAGCCGCGGCGCCAGCCCGCGGCAGTCCGCCCCGACGATCGAGCTAGGGCTCGATCGCCCCAGCTTCGGCGTCCAGCCGGGGCTTCTCCTCGTGCGCATGCCGCCGGGCGAGGGTGGCCGGGAGGTCCATCCGCCGTGGCGCCAGCCCACGGCGAACCTCCAGCGATCGACCCTTGGTCGATCGCATGCCCCGGCGTCCAGCCGGGGCTCCCTCCTTCCCCGAGCGCACCGGCGGTCGAACCCTAGGGTTCGGCCACCCCTCTCGATCCCGACGGGGATCACGACGATCCCCGTATCCCGGTCTCGACGTTCTCCGGATCGTGCGTTCATGTATATATCACAATTATATTTACATAAAATCATACAAGGGAGTTTATGATTTTACCTTTGATTCGTTGTGCGGAGAAACGAAATCAATTGAAGACCTTTGAATCTTCCTACGTATTCCTTGCACCTCGTTCGAACGTCGTGTGGGCGACGATCCTCCGAACTCTATGGATCTACTTCACGAACTCTCTAGAATATCAAGTATGATAATCTTATGGTGTCTTGAATTGTGAAGACCATGTAGTGCTTTTATAGGCTACGTAGGGGATCTAAAGGAGGTGGAATATTGGGCTTCCAATATTGATGATTAAATTGAGTCCAAGCCCAAATCTATTAATCTCATCAATATTAATTAATTTATTTTCCACTATATAAATTAATTGCACTCCCAATATTAAACCATATTATATCAAATAATATTTCTCCGGTAATATTATTTATTCCGTGTATTCAAGATTTAAATATCCATGAATAAAATTAATTTATTGCTAATTAATTTATTCATCTCTTATATCCGAGAATAGTACCATTCAACCTTAATTATTATGCGGAACAAATCCACTCATGAGGTTTACATAATAATTCCTTATGAACTCATCTCGGGGATATTATCAACCCTTACGGGATACACTTTCCCGTCAAGTATTCACGGCATGTCATATATAAAATATAGTGACCCAACTTTACCGGTAATTAACCCAATAATTAAATCGGTTAATTCCTTTGGAAAATCAAAGTCACTTATATTAAATATACACACCCGCAATAGTATCGGGGATTGAGAATAAAATACTCTGAGACTTGAATCAATTATCAAAGGCAAACATAATTGATAAGTCTCAAGTGATCCGCCCAATACACCAAGTGTACAAGTGTGATAAAATAATTAAGACAAATTATTTTCTCTCTCACACAACGACTATACCGATGGATTGGTCCGTGTCCATCTAGGTCGTGAGCAACTGTTCGATTAAATACGAGTAACCGATAGTATGATCTTCTGTGTGGGCCCGCACACCATACTAACTACAACGTATAGAATCCAGGACTATATTTTGCATATATTTAATTATCAATAATTAAATGCAAACGATTGTTTATTAATTAAATAGAGTAAATGCTATGATCGGGAGTTACCGTTACTTAAATCTAGACATTAAGTACACAACTCCAACAGAAGGAAGAGGAAAATCACTGAACCAAATCAAATTGATGGATCAAATCACATTTACACGGACTAGGGTTTTCAAAATTTTATTTTTACCAAATTCATGAAATTAAGAAAATTACCTAGGTTTAGTATAATCAAATTTCGATCGATCAATTTCTTCGGAGCAATCTTTCAATATCAACGGCGGCGAGACGGGGCGGAAGCTTGGAGGAAGAAGTAGCTTCGATTTGACGGTGAGACTGTGCGAAAGCTTGGGGGAAGAAGTTGCTTCGGTTTGATGATCGTGCGCGCGGTGACAGCGATGACGGAGAAGAATGTTAGCCAAAGAGAATTGGGGAAGTATCGATGTGACGTAAGCATAATTGAGATGGTTTTTTGTATATATATGTCTAAGATGCTCATCTTGCACGTAGGGTGTAAGACATATCGTTGCCAATTTTCCCTAAAAAATTACTATAATTAATTAATCAATATTGAGAAAATTGAAAAGTTTGAATTGTTTCGATTTGGACACAAGACCCCGAATAAACAACACTGATAAATCAATCAAATACGTATACATCACATTTCACATTCACATGGCTCGCGAAGCACAAAAACAGGATTCCAGATTTTTCGTCGCCGTGCACGTCGGCGCGGGATTCCACGCGCCGTCCAATGAGAAAGCCCTTCGCTCCGCCATGAATCGCGCCTGTCACGCAGCCGCTTCTGTTCTCCGCAAGGTAGCGTGTAACGTGAGCATAACATCATTTCGCTCTTCTGAGTTTTAGAAAAAAAAAATAACGGATTACAAATTGAACCCTGATTCTTGCCTTATAGGTTTTGCTAACAGTTGAATATGATGATATTGATCTCTAATTTTCTGATTAGTGATTGAAATCGCTTAACGCTGACTTTAGCTTTTCCAGCTCACGAGTTGCATTTCTTGTTGGTTTTAATTTAGGGCTGCGATGTGTGTATAGATGCTGTTGCGGCTGCAATTCAAGTTCTGGAGGTATAGTTCAGATGTCTAGTTATCCGTTCATGTGTATATGCTTTATGATGCGCCCTTTATTTTGGCTACTGATTGTATTGGGGAAATTATATGCAACACTTCTATTTTATGATCCTGGTGTACATTGTTTTGGTTCTATCTCTGTCAATGCACGTGTCTTAGAGAGACGTTGTTAGCAACATTTGGACCTTGTATTGAATATCAAAAAAATTTAACAATTATTTGGGGATTATGATTTTTCTTATAGGATGATCCCTGCACAAATGCTGGACGAGGCTCAAATCTAACTGAGGAAGGCCATGTAGAATGTGATGCAAGTGTAATGGATGGTGCTTCAGGAACTTTTGGTGCAGTGGGAGCAGTGCAAGGTACTTACTTTTCAAATATCAAATGGGTTTTATTTTTATGTCGGTGGGTTTTTACGGGATATTTTACCTTTTGTTTTCATTATTTGTTTGCATTCTTGTGAAGTTAATGGTTGCCAGGTTTTAGAAATGCCATCCAGATTGCTGTCTTGCTAGCAAAAGAACAGATTTCGCGTTCTTCTCTTCTGGGTCGAATCAGTCCTATGTACGGCTATCCTTATTTTTACGTTCCATATAATATATCGTTCTTTCTCATCTGTATGCATTCATGTTTTCAATATTTTCTGTTCTGAATTTTCTTGTCGTGTCATATATCACCTATTTAGTTTTTTTTCATAGAATTATGTATTCCCAAGTGGTTCATAGAATTATGTATTCCCAAGTGGTCTACTTTTGTCTTCAGTAAAGATTATATTACTGTTGATATTTTTCATCCAACTAGTTCTACACCCTTCATGCATTTCGCCATTCACTCTTATGTTTATTAGTAGTATAATTTTATTGCTTAGGTTTTTGGTTGGCGATGGGGCACGTAAGTGGGCGAAGTCGAGGGGTATTGAAGGAGATGATAAGGTCAGTTTTTTCAATAAAAAATAATCTTGTTTTCAACTAATTTTCTGCCTAGAAACCACTTCACTTTTTTAAGACAAGAAATGACTTGTTTTGATTTCAACACTTCGTAATCTATATATGTCATGTGAGCAGTGGTTGGTGACTGAAAGAGCTACGAATCAATGGAAAAGATATAAAAAAATGCTTGATGAGGCCAGAGATATTAGCAATTCAGCTGCATCAGGTAAACTTTCCTCCCATTTGTATACTATTTCCAAATTCCTGTTATTTTTGCATTACAGTCCTTGATTCTGATTAAGTTTCATCCTTATTCTCCAGCAGAGACTCAATCACAAGGTTTTCCAAAGGTAATGGAACGTGGAAGCCAACCTTTTCCTCCTATTGGACTAGACGAGGATCGCATAGTAGACACAGTTGGAGTCATTTGTGTGGATTCTAAGGGAAACATAGCATCTGGTGCCTCAAGTGGTGGTATTGCCCTTAAGGTGATCCTTCTAACATTTTTGTTAACTTTTCGCATGTTTTACTCATAGGTATTCTGTTGCGTTAGGTCTGCAGTTTGAGCAAAAAACAATTCATCCTGTTCTTTTGGACTTAATTTCATTGCATTTCAGTTCAGTTCAGATCGCTTCAGTTCAGTTCAGATCGCTTTAGTTCAGCTCGATTAAGTTCGCTTCAAAATAAATTAAAATAAAATAAATAAAAAATAATTTCAATCTATAATTTTCAATATATAATCTAATTAGTGTCGTAATATCATTAATATTTTTAAAAAAATATTTAAAAATTTATAAAAATTATTATTATTTTTATAAAAAAATCAATCTAGTTCAGTTCAGATCGCTTAAGTTCAGTTCAGTTCAGATCGCTTATGTTCCGTTCAGTTCAGCCGGTTTCAATCTAAAAGAACAGGTAGAATGCACAGATACCACATGGAGAAAATGTATATATAAAAGTCAAGCAGAAGTAGGTGTCATTCATTGGCACTTGAAACATGTCATCAAAACCTTCGTCCTTACACAAAATGACAAATGCTGCCCTCTCCCAAACCATTTATACATTTCTTGCTAGTGAAAAAATTAACTCATAATCAGTATGATATGTTCTGGGCCAGTCATTTTTATTTACTATTACACAGGTTAGTGGTCGTGTGGGCTTAGCCGCAATGTACGGTTCTGGTTGTTGGGCATCCTCGAGAGACTCCCCTTTGGGAGCTCCTTCTATTGTTGGTTGTTGCGTGAGTGGTGCCGGAGAGCACCTGATGAAAGGATTTGCTGCTCGAGAGTGCTGTGTATCTTCGGCGTCGTATGTCCTTTTTTTTCTTTCTGTTTCTACAGTCCATGAATACTTCTGCTCCTCAATTTTCAGATTGATCTTTTCTTATGTGGGGTATCTTTGTAATATTGAATTTAGACGGGTTTATACTGTAAAAGGTCAAACCTAAAGTGTTCATTTTATAATTATCCATGAAAAGGTTGGTGAAACCCACACATAATCAATACTTTGTTGTCTTTCATCTCAGGTCTGAAGCAGGCCCAATTAGTGCTTGTTCAGAAGTTTTGCAATCCTTTTTTAAAGACGATGGATATATAAGTGAGATGAGTGCTGGAGTTTTACTTGTGCAAGCCGATGCTACTACTACTACTATGGTTAGATCATGGACTTGGCACATTATTAAATGAAGCATCTTGGGAACTGTTTGTATTCCTAAAGTAATTGGTTGCTTGTCAGGGTACTGATAATTTTGTGGAGCTGAATGCTGTTGAAGTTGTGGCTGCTTATACTTCGTCATCTTTTGGTGTGGGTTATTTTGGAAATTCTATGGAGCGACCAAAGGTATCTGTTATTCAATAATTACATATATAATTGTCAGCGTATAAAGGTTTTTTTCTTTGTAGTCGCTGTGAGTGGTAAAATGTGGTAAAACATTTTAGAGAGGACTTGATTCGGGTAAATGACTTGGCATGTAGTTGCAACCTACAATATATTCTTCTAATGATTACATATATTTTGTTTGCATGTAAAGGTTTTTCTCTATGTAGTCCCTGTGAGTGGTAAAATGTTAGAGAGGGCTTGGTTCGGGTAAATAACTAGGCATTGTCGTAATTGCAACCTATTCTTCTTTACTATGTATGATTTCTGTTTCATGGCACAATATTATAGCTGCTCTGTTAACAGGTTTCTGTTCTACGGAGTAAAAGATTACAGAATCAAAATGGAGTCGACAAGTTTGCAGCTCGTATTAAACTTGACGCCTGAAATTCTATAAGCATGCTGTTGAGAGGATACTGGTCTTTCAAATCAACACGGGAACCATGTTTTTCTTTGTCGATTTAACATTATTATTGAGTTATTGTTGTATCATGATATTAACTGTTCATTTCATTAGTTGATATATTTACAGTTTTGAATTTTTGAATTTTCGACTCAAGAGTATCTTTTGAAAATACGAAGGATACACTTCAACCGTCCTCTGAAATATTAACTACCATTTCAGTAGTTGATCTATTGAAATTCTTGAATTTTCAACTCAAGCATCTCTTGAAAATACCAGGAGACACTTCAACCGACATTGTACTTCCAACAAACTCAAAATTATTGCGAAGTTTGAATAATTATTGTACTCTCCTTCAAATTATTTGTAAACTTTTTTTTTCTAATACTGTAATATTAAAATTGAGTTGCACATAACAAGTTTCGTAATTTCACAATATGACTATGTTTATTGATGACTTTAGAATATTGGTCATCAATAAGACAATTTTTTTTGATATCGTGTGGCCAATTTTGGATTGCATAAACCTTCTCCAATATTAGTAATATAGAAATTAATTGGAGGGATATTTATATGGGGACTTGAGGTATGATATTTTTAGTTATTTATTTGGAAATGATTAAATACTCCATATTCTCTATTTATTACGACAAAAGAGGTAACTTAACCAAGAAGTTGGTAGGTGAGATATTGTGCAGAGATTATTTTGATAAATTAATATTACGTATTAATTTCTAATTTCTTATTGGACATCTATATTTTGTTTATCTTATCTTTAAATGAAATTTTTTATATATAATTAAAAAGAATTTTTTATTTTTTTTATATCAATATTTTTTTTTTCATGATCTATTGTTGTACCCCATTTTAACAAGGCCAAATAAAATCGGCCCGTAGTATAAGCCAATAATAGCCCATTTAGCAGCCCGCTTGAGTGGACCAACAGCAAGAAAACAAACAGCATAGCGGCGAGCACGAGAATGCTGAAATTGAAGAATCAACTCTTTAGTGTTAATTTCTTAGAATATGGATGCCGATAACAACATCAGCCCAATGTCTGTCCGACGACGCTAACAGAGAACAGCTGTCAGACAAGTCCCCGATGTCTGTCCGACGACGCTAACAGAGAACAGCAGTCGAACAGGTCTCCAATGTCTGTCCGACGTCGCTAACATAGAACAGCTGTCGGACAGGTCCCCGATGTCTGTCCGACGACGCTAACAGAGAACTGTTGTCGGACAGGTCCCTGATGTCTGTCCGACGACGCTGACAGAGAACAGCTGTCGAACACATTCCCGATGTTTGTCCGACGACGCTAACAGAGAACAGCTGTCGGACAGGTCCCCGATGTCTGTCCGACGACGCTAACAGAGAACAGCTGTCGAACAGGTCCCCGATGTCTGTCCGGCGACGCTAACAGATTACAGCTGTCGGACACATTCCCGATGTCTGTCCGACGACGCTAACAGAGAACAGCTTTCGGGCAAGTCCCCGCCATCGCCAATAGGGAACAACATATTGACAAGGTTTCAGTTCACCCCTTCGGGCTCCGAAGTCACACCACTACGTCTAACAAGAAGCTCTATCCGAATAAAGGAGGTCAGGCAAACAACCCCAACTCAATACAGGAACTGGAAGAACCGAACCTTCGGCTCGGTCGACAAAGTCATTGGGCCGGGAGGCCAAACACGTCTTCTTACCACCAAAAAGCCCATTAAAGAAAGGGCCCAATACATAATAGAAGCCCTAATTTCCTCTTCTATAAATAGGAGAATAATTGTAATCATTTGGGCAATTCACGATTCTCGAAAAATAGGGATATAATATAAACGTTTATGCTATCAATTGTTTGCTCTCCATTTACTGCTTTTCTTGCTCGCCCAAAACTCGAAATATCTATTCGTTGGTCGGTGTTTGGTCTTTGATAGGATTTTTCGACCGTCAACAATTGGCGCTAGAAGGAGGGGTGACCCTCGAGCGTTGGACGAGCAGGTCAAGTATTTGACGGGTGAGCAGATCATAAGGTCAGCTATTCGACAGGAGAGCATACCATAAGGTCAAGTGTTCGACGGGTGAGCAGATCATAAGGTCAGCTGTTCGACAGGAGAGCAGACCATAAGGTCAGCTGTTCGACAGGACAGCAGATCATCAGGTCAGTTATTTGACGAGAGAGCAGACCATCAGGTCAGTTGTTCGTTGGGTGAGAAGATCATCAATTCAGTTGTTCGACGAGAGAGCATACCATCAGGTCAGCTGTTCGACAAGAGAACAGTTCCATAAGTCTTGCAGAAAATCACGTCAGTTGTTTGACAGGTGAGCAGTCTAAGAGATTATCATATTAGAGGCCCTGAAAGGGAATAATCAAAATAGTTCAGTTGGTCGAGAATGTCGCCGAGTCGGAGACATTGAGAGCAGGTCATCATCTTCCTATAAGAAAACATAGAGAGCAGGTTGTCATCTGCCTATCAGAAAACATAGAGAGAAGGTCGCCATCTGCCTATCAGAAAACGTAGAGAGCAGGTCGCCATCTGCCTATTAGAAAATGTAGAGAGCAGGTCGCCATCTGCCTATCAGAAAACGTAGAGAGCAGGTCGCCATCTGCCTATCAGAAAACGTAGAGAGCAGGTCGCCATCTGCTTATCAGAAAACATAGAGAGCAAATCGCCATTTGCCTATCAGAAAACATAAAGAGCAGGTCGCCATCTGCCTATCAGAAAACGTAGAGAGCAGGTCGCCATCTGCCTATCAGAAAACGTAGAGAGCAGGTCGCCATCTGCCTATTAGAAAACGTAGAGAGCAGATCGCCATCTGCCTATCACAAAACATAGAGAGCAGGTCGCCGTCTGCCTATCAGAAAACGTAGAGAGCAGTTCGTCATCTGTGTATCAGAAAACATTGAGAGCGGGTTATATTCTGCCTAACAGGAAAAATAGAGAAAACAAGTCGTAATTTGTCTAAATTTGTCTAGTAGATAAATAAAGAGATAGCCGAGCAAGGGACCCAAATAGATCTCCCCAAGTAAACACTTGGGCATTTGATGGGCGTGGCCATCAAATACCGGGAGAGTATATGCCACGCGTTGCTCATCTTCCCGGCAGGAGAACAACAATTATTTCGGAATTGAGTGAAACTCCTCTGAGGGCCTGTCCGGGAGACCATATGCCATGCGGTGCTCGTCGTCCCGGCAGGAGAACATCTATAATCCAGGGAGTTGTAATGAGCTTCCTCCCTAGTCCCGCTAAGCCGAGCAGGCAATGTACTGCTCGAAAACTCGGGCGGGCAGAGAACAGAAAACTTAATCCAGGGAGTTGTAATGAGCTTCCTCCCTGGTCCCGCCGAGCCGAGCAGGCAATGTACTGCTCGACAACTCGGGCGGAGAACAGAATACTAAATCCAGGGAGTTGTAATGAGCTTTCTCCCTGGCCCCGCCGAGCCGAGCAGGCAATGTAATGCTCGAAAACTCGGGCGGGCAGAGAATAGAAAACTTAATTCAAGGAGTTGTAATGAGCTTCTTCCCTGGTCCCGCCGAGCCGAGCAGGCAATGTACTGCTCGAAAACTCGGGCGGGCAGAGAACAGAACTTAATCCAAGGAGTTGTAATGAGCTTCTTCCCTTGTCCCGCCGAGCCGAGCAGCCAATGTACTGCTAGATAACTCGGACAGAGAACAGATGAACTTATTTTTTCAGAGTTAAAATGGAGTCATCGTCCAGAAATAACTCTTCCGGAACTCCGAAACAATTATTTTCGGGGGCATTTGTTGTACCCCATTTTAACAAGGCCCAATAAAATCGGCCTGTAGTATGAGCCAATAATGGCCCATTTAGCAGCCCGCTTGAGGGGACCAAGAACAAGAAAACAAACAACGTAGCGGCGAGCACGAGAATGCTGAAATTGGAGAATCAACTCTTTAGTGTTAATTTCTTAGAATATGGATGCCGATAACAACCTCAGCCCAATTTCTTAGAAGAGCCGAGAATATCGAACAGGGTCCCCGATGTATGTCCGACGACGCTAACAGAGAACATCTGTCGAGCAGGTCCCCGATGTCTGTCCGACGTCGCTAACAGAGAACAGCTTTCGGGCAGGTCCCCGATGTTTGTCCGACGACGCTAAAAGAGAACAACTGTCGGACAGGTCCCCGATGTCTGTCCGACGACACTAACAGAGAACTGTTGTCGGACAGGTCCCCGATGTCTGTCCGACGACGCTGACAGAGAATAGCTGTCGAGCACATTCCCGATGTCTGTCCAACGACGCTAACAGAGAACAGCTGTCGGACAGGTCCCCGATGTCTGTCCGACGACGCTAACAGAGAACAGCTGTCGAACAGGTCCCCGGTGTTTGTCCGACGACGCTTACAGAGAACAGCTGTCGAACAGGTCCCCGATGTCTGTCCGGCGACGCAAATAGATAATTGCTGTCGGACACATTCCCGATGTCTGTCCGACGACGCTAATAGAGAACAGCTTTCGGGCAAGTCCCCGCCATCGCCAATAGGGAACAACATATCGACAAGGTTTCAGTTCACCCCTTCGGGCTCCGAAGTCACACCACTACGTCTAACAAGAAGCTCTATCCGAATAAAGGAGGTCAGGCATGTTGGAAATCGATATCCCGGGGTTAACGGAATTGCGGAAAAACATAACCCCGACCGAAATCCCATCGTTGGAAACCGATCACAAACACCAACGAACCGGGCTCGACGAGAGTATCGCCGCCGCGGGATAAACCCGCGGCCAAAACCCTAGCCGAACACCGCTAGGGTTCGCGATCGCCGTGCATGGCGATCGCCGGGGATGCGCGTGCATCCCTCGGGGCTGTTCGGAACAGCCCACGGCGGTGAGTCCGGCGACTCACCGCCGCCACCATCGAGGGAGGGCGGTGCGCCCAGCGCACCCGCCGCGGCTCCAGCCGCGGCAGCCCTAGCGATCGACCTCACAGTCGATCGCATGCCCCGGCGTCCAGCCGGGGCCCCTTCGATCGCACGCCGGCGGTCGTGCCCTTGGCCGACCGCCACCCTCGGCTCCCAGCCGAGGGTTTGTCTTGAGCTTCGCCGGGGATCTCGAATCCCCGTCCCCGAAGTTCTTCGTTTCCCGGATCGTACGTTCATTTATGTATCACAATTAATTCACATAAAATCATACAAGGGAGTTTATGATTTTACCTTTGATTCGTTGTGCGGAGAAACGAAATCAATTGAAGACCTTTGAATCTTCCCACGTATTCCTTGCACCTCGTTCGAACGTCGTGTGGGCGACGATCCTCCGAACTCTATGGATCTACTTCACAACTCTCTAGAATATCAAGTATGATAATCTTATGATGTGTGTCTTGAATTGTGAAGACCATGTAGTGCTTTTATAGGCTACGTAGGGGATCTAAATGAGGTGGAATATTGAGCTTCCAATATTAATGATTAAATTGAGCCCAAGCCCAAATCTATTAATCCCATTAATATTAATTAATTTATTTTCCACTATATAAATTAATTGCACTTCCAATACTAAACCATATTATATCAAATAATATTTCTCTGGTAGTATTATTTATTCCGTGTATTTAAGATTTAACTATCCATGAATAAAATTTATTCATTGCAAAATAAATTTATTCATCTCTTATATCCGAGAATAGTATCATTCAACTTTAATTATTATGCGGAACAAATCCACTCATGAGGTTTACATAATAATTCCTTATGAACTCATCTCAGGGATATTATCAACTCTTACGGGATACACTTTCCCGTCAAGTATTCACGGCATGTCATATATAAAATATAGTGACCCAACTTAACCGGTCATTGACCCAATAATTAAATCGGTCAATTCTTTTGGAAAATCAAAGTCATTTATATTAAATATACACACCCGCAATAGTATCGGGGATTAAGAATAAAATACTCTGAGATTTAAATCAATTATCAAAGGCAATTCTAATTGATAAATCTCAAGCGATCCGCCCAATACACCAAGTGTACAAGTATGATAAAATAATCAAGACCGATTATTTTCTCCCTCATACAACGACTATACCGATGGCTTGGTCCGTGTCCATCTAGGTCCTGAGCAACTGTTCGATTAAATACGAGTAACCGATAGTATGATCTTCCGTGTGACGACGCACACCATACTAACTACAACGTATAGAATCCAGGACTATATTTTGCATATATTTAATTATCGAATAATTAAAAGCAAACAATTGTTTATTAATTAAATAGATTAAATGCTATGACCGGGAGTTTCCGTTACTTAAATCTAGACATTAAGTACACAACTCCAACAATCTGCCACTTGTACTAAGGTCTAGTCATTTCCTCCAAACTCCCGACTCCCATACTCATCACGTGCTTAAATTGTACTTCTAAGAAGTACCATGTGAATGAGCAATCTAGGTTGCCGCTCTGAAGTTATCTTGGTGACTACAGCGTCGTCTCCCTAGACAATGACTCGTATCAGGTGGTACTTGCTCTATGTGTTACCATCACTTTTTGACTTATGATTTCTTCCAGTTCACCATGCACCGCTATCAAATAGCCTTTGGTGAACTAAGAATCATATCCAAGTCTAGAGGTTATTCCGGAACCCAACCAAAACTTCCGATGCCTTTGAGGCTGCTATTCGGTTATGATAGAGTCCGAAAAGCATCGTGCTTATCACTCTCTAATCTTTAAGGTTCCATCCCTCTCAAAAATGAACACATAGCCTGATATCGACTTACACTGGTCCTTCTCTGATTTGAGATCTGAGAATATGTAATCCAAGAAGAATTCGTGTTGCTCCGTAATCCAGTACTTCGAAAGTACTCTTTACAGCATCCGAATATCTCTTGTTTAGATTACTTTGATATCCTCCCACTACGCTAACCGCATAGTTGATATCAGGTTCTCGTTTTTCAACATTGCATTCATTAAGCTTTCCACACTCAAGGTGTAGGAAACTGCTTTGTCTTCGCCTATCTCCTTCATGTGTTCAGAACACATATCTTTAGATAGATGTATTCTGTGTCTGAAAGGCAATACCCTTTCTCAGAATTATGCATGTTTAAAACAAACCATGCTTGTATAAGATATCTAGGAGAAGTACAATGTTCTTATCCTTAGATCGAAAGATCTTAAGAACATGTTCTAACTTCTACTCAATCTTATATCCCGATTTATTTAGACAACCATCATTTTATGTCTGACAACATCTTTACATTGTTGCCAATGATAAAATATCATCTTCATAAAATTCCGAGAAACACCACCTTGTTTCCATCACGTTTCTAATACACCTTTCGTCTATGCCTTTTGATGAATCCATCAAATGGACTATCTCATCAATTCGCAAGTTCCACGATTCAGAGCTTTGTAATAATCCATACATGGATTAACTAAGCTTGTACTCTAAATGATCTTGCCTCTTAACAATAACATTTTATTGTTTTCTAAGTAGGCACATTTAGATTTAGTACTGCCCTTGTGCAGAGCTAGGGATCGATTTCATCTTCACTAGATCCAGAGTTCGAAACTCTTCTAGTCTTATGAGGATCTCCGGTTGCCAAACAACCTCCCACTGCAATGGCATTCCGGTGTATAAACAGTAATAACAGTAGGTGCAGTTAGTGGCGTACTTCTACTCGGTTGGGCTGGTTCTCAGTCTGTCTTTTTCTCATTCCAAGGTATTACGTTAATTCGGGCTTTGTGGTTCATCTAATAGTCTTCTTCTAAGAACCGGGCGTTAGAGCTATAACGTCCTTCTGGTTCATAGTACTATTGAACACACAATCCTTTTGTTCTTCTAGGATATCCTACAACCACATTTGAATGTGCCGTTGTTCCAGAAATATCCATAAAACATAGGTAGTTCCGAATAACTTATCATTTTACTATTAGAATTCTATTTCTTATTTGCCGACACACCATTTCTACACAAGAGTGTATGGTGTATTCATTTGGGATCCAATCCCATTCTTTGATTTATGCTATGCGTTTACTTAGATAGATGGTAGCCTCTGCGATCAAATCGCAGGCTTCTAATGGATATACTTTGAAGGTTCCCCATAATAGCTTTGTGTCCTTTGACTTGTCAAAACACTTTGCTTTTATGGCACATCAAGTACTCTAATCCATTTTTCGAGTATTCTTTGAAAGAATCACTCGTATCTTTCTAATTACACATACATCTGCATATATCAGTAATAATCAATTCAATACTTGTCCGGATACTCTCCTTTATCCAGAAAGGTTCGCTTAGTTGTATTATCTTCCAAATTCAATTCTTAGGTCGGAAGGTCCTTTCCTTCAACTATAATTGATCTAATCAATTTCGACCTTTTGAATCTTATTTGAATAAATACTACTAAGTGTAAGAATTCACAAGTACAATGATTTAACAAAGAAATACATCTAATAAGTAAAACAAGTTATAGAACGGTTCGTTGCATCGTGGTAGACTTAGGATTCATCATTCATATATTGCTATCTAATGTACCAGAATAGATAATACCATTATTTCTTATCAAAATCATCAAATGATTAAAGAAATAAAATATCCATTCATAAATAATAGAAACCAGAACAAAGTTCTTTCTAAAATAAAAGCTACATAAAGCAATAAACATGAAATGAAATCCTATAACTACTTAAAAGCAGATAAATGTCTTCCACTGCAACAGCTGCCTCCTCTACAGCTTTGCCCATGTAGACTTGAACTCTTCTTCTCTAAGCCGGTGGGTTTTCTGGAACCCCTGCATTCAAAATGCACATACCGTCAGTGGTTCCATATCTACATACCAGAATTCTGGTAGATAAAACCGCTGACTATGTTTTTATGGCTAAAGAAAAATTCATACCTCTGAGAGGACATTCAGACTTCCGGTGTCCAGACTTCTTGCATCGGAAGTACTTGCCCTTAGGCTTGCCAACCCCTCCTCGTGGTCCATTCGACTTGGCACCACTGGGTTTCCAGGCTTGCTTCCTTTTCTTGCCCCTACCTCCAACAGGCTCCGAGCCATTGGACTTGGTAGCCACAAGCGCATGAGACTTGCCCTTCTTGTAGATCCCCTCTGCCGTCTTTAGTTCAGTCAGGAGTTGCGCAAGAGTATAAGATAGTTTACCCATATTATAACTCATGTGAAACTGCTCAAAACTAGGGGTCAGAGACTGGAGTATGATGTCGACTTTGCGTCTCAGCATCAATTTGAGCTCCTAGGATCTCAAGTTCATTCAACAAACTCATCATCTTAAGAACGTGCTCCCCAACGGGCGTTCCTTCAGACTGAGTAGTTGTCATAAGGACTCTCATGGCTTCTTGCCTTGCCGCACGATCATGGTGCCCAAACATATCCTTGAGGTTGTACAACATATCCTCGGCAGTGGCCATCGACTCATGTTGGGTTTGGCGTACATTTGACATGGAAGCCAAAATATAACACCTAGCCATTTCATCAGCCTTTTTCCACTTCCGATATGCTTCCTTTTCCTCATTAGTTGAGGCACCCGTGGTTTAAGCAGGGCAAACATCATAGAGTACAAACTTGTACTCTTCAGCAGTCAGGACAATGTCCAAATTTCTCCTCCAATCAATGTAATTGGGGCCAGTGAGTTTATTCTCCTTGAGTATCACAGAAAGTGGATTCATAGCTATTCTCTAAACCTATAAGCACATATAAATAAACAATCAATTTAATGTCCGATATTATCTCCCTCAAATAATATTATTAAATTACTAATTACATCTAAAATCTCATCAGATATGGCAAGCCACGTTAGTGTGGACGTTTACCTATCCAAATGATTTAGCAATTAGATTTACTTCGGTCATACATCATTACAGCGTTACTTCGTTGGGAAGAATACTATAAAGCGTACCTAAGTGTAAACCATTACTCAGTACTAAGGTGAATCGTTTGGAATTGCTACGTCACCGCAAGACACGTTTGTGTGGACGTTTACGACAACTCACAATCCTTCACAATTTCCTATAACTGTCTACATCAATCATTCCAAAATCCCATTCAGTATAGCAAGCCACGTTTGTGTGGACGTTTACTACACCAAAAGATTTTTATAATTGACTCTCAATTACTTGATCCATTCGATTTTCGTAAATCAAGACGCGGAGAATCATAAGTGAAACTCGAAGTTTCTAACCAGTGATTCACCATGCGAACAACCCTATCTCTCATTAGATGAGGGAGTCGAGCAGACAATCGATCCATTTCAAGAAATGGTACGAAGGTCTCTAATTTGTGTCATTCACATGACCAAGTGGCTTTGGCTCCATTCCACTCCCCGGGGTGAGAATGAGTCGACTTGAAGTCAGTTTCAGAAAGACAAATTAGGCATTATTTGATAAACATAATCAATGTTTCTCGTAAAAGGAATTACAAGAATTCTCCTCCAATGACTCATCTATACAAACTTCGAAAGTCCATAAGAGTCACCAAGAGAACAGTAATGGAGACCATGGGAATGTTTCCATTCCCTCTCCCACTTAGCTTTTTACAACAAGGGATACGCTATCTAGTGCATAAAGTAAACACATATAGCATGTATACAAGTAATAAAGCACATAGTATCACATAGTCAAAATAATGCTAGAAAATTATTTTCCGACTATCATGGCTTTATTCCATCTTCGTACGCATCTTCTAGTCTTCAGTCTTCGTTCTTGAATGCTCCATGGGACGAGAATATTAATTCCAATATTTAAATCTATTTATTTTTAATAAATCCAAAAGATACTTAATTCGAAAATTAAGTCAATCGAATAAATCAAAAATAAAATTAAATATTATTAATATTTTTATTTATTTATTTTCCTTTCTAATTCTATTAAATCTCTAGAATCCTATCCAAGTAAGACTTGGAATATTCTAGAAGACTTCTATAATAGAATAAGGAAATAAAATAAATTAGGACTCTTCTACTTTCCAAATTAATTAATTTTCATGCCAATGAAAATTCCCATAAAATAGGAATAATCAATTAGGAAATAAATTAATTCTAAATTAATTATTTTCCTTTCTAATTCTATTAACTCTTTAGAATCCTATCCAAGTAAGACTTGGAATATTCTAGAAGACTTCTATAATATAATAAGGAAATAAATTAATTCCAATTAATTCTTTTCCTATTCCATGAGAGTTCCCAAAAATAGGAACACTCAAAATAGGAAAACCGAATCAAGGTAGGAAAGTGAATCATGGTAGGAGTAGCACGGGGTGGGGAGACCCCACGCCACCCCCACCGTCGACCGGCCGGCCACCGGGGAGGAGCACCGACGCCCAGCCACGCCGACCAGCCACCGAACCGGCTGCAGCCCGCGGCTAGGGCGATCGAGCCCCCACCCCACGCCATCGATCGACCATCATCATCATGGGATCGATCCCAATCGATCCCGAGCCCTAGTTCCCTCTCTTCATCTCCTTCGTCACACGTCTTTTCCGGCGGTCGTTTCGGCATCGAACCAACGTAAATAAATTACAATAATTAAAATTACAATTCCGGTATCGATTCTATACATGAAATCGACCCTATACAATTTCCGGAAAACATAGAACAATAATAAATCTAAATTCGGTCAACCCCCGAATTTTTACTATTACAAGCATTCATCCACACAAAACGAATCTCGACATGTCCGAGAGTTTAATAAGCGAATAATCACGATAAAATAATTAACGAATTATTAAACCTTGATAGTCGGAATCCCTGCAAGGTAGAACGATGATTGAACACATACATGAACATAGAACCAACGCTCTGATACCAATTGTTGGAAATCGATATCCCGGGGTTAACGGAATTGCATAAAAACATAACCCCGACCGAAATCCCATCGCCGGAAACCGATCACGAACACCAACGAACCGGGCTCGACGAGAGTATCGCCGCCGCGGGATAAACCCGCGGCTGAAACCCTAGCCGAACCCCGCTAGGGTTCGCGATCGCCGTGCATGGCGATCGTCAGGGATGCGCGTGCATCCCCCGGGGCTGTTTGGAACAGCCCCCGGCGGTGAGTCCGGCGACTCACCGCCGCCACCATCGAGGGAGGGCGGTGCGCCCAGCGCACCCGCCGCGGCAGCCCTAGCGATCGACCTCACGGTCGATCGCATGCCCCGGCGTCCAGCCGGGGCCCCTTCGATCGCACGCCGGCAGTCGTGCCCTAGGCCGACCGCCACCCTCGGCTCCCAGCCGAGGGTTTGTCTTGAGCTTCGCCGGGGATCTCGAATCCCCGTCCCCGAAGTTCGTCGTTTCCCGGATCGTACGTTCATGTATGTATAACAATTAATTCACATAAAATCATACAAGGGAGTTTATGATTTTACCTTTGATTCGTTGTGCGGAGAAACAAAATCAATTGAAGACCTTTGAATCTTCCCACGTATTCCTTGCACCTCGTTCGAACGTCGTGTGGGCGACGATCCTCCGAACTCTATGGATCTACTTCACAACTCTCTAGAATATCAAGTATGATAATCTTATGATGTGTGTCTTGAATTGTGAAGATCATGTAGTGCTTTTATAGGCTACGTAGGGGATCTAAAGGAGGTGGAATATTGGTATTCCAATATTAATGATTAAATTGAGCCCAAGTCCAAATCTATTAATCCAATTAATATTAATTAATTTATTTTCCACTATATAAATTAATTGCACTTCCAATATTAAACCATATTATATCAAATAATATTTTACGGTAGTATTATTTATTCCGTGTATTTAATATTTAAATATCCATGAATAAAATTTATTCATTGCAAAATAAATTTATTCATCTCTTATATACGAAAATAGTACCATTCAACTTTAATTATTATGCGGAACAAATTCACTCATGAGTTTTACATAATAATTCCTTATGAACTCATCTCGGGGATATTATCAACTCTTACGGGATACACTTTCCCGTCAAGTATTCACGGCATGTCATATATAAAATATAGTGACCCAACTTAACCGGTAATTGACCCAATAATTAAATCGGTAAATTCTTTGGAAAATCAAAGTCATTTATATTAAATATACACACACGCAATAGTATCGGGGATTAAGAATAAAATACTCTGAGATTTAAATCAATTATCAAAGGCAATCCTAATTGATAAATCTCAAGCGATCCGCCCAATACACCAAGTGTACAAGTATGATAAAATAATCAAGACCGATTATTTTCTCCCTCATACAACGACTATACCGATGGCTTGGTCCGTGTCCATCTAGGTCGTGAGCAACTGTTCGATTAAATACGAGTAACCGATAGTATGATCTTCCGTGTGACGACGCACACCATACTAACTATAACGTATAGAATCCAGGACTATATTTTGTATATATTTAATTTTCGAATAATTAAAAGCAAACAATTGTTTATTAATTAAATAGATTAAATGCTATGACAGGGAGTTTCCGTTACTTAAATCTAGACATTAAGTACACAACTCCAACAAGGCAAACAACCCCAACTCAATACAGGAACTGGAAGAACCGAACCTGCGGCTCGGCCGACAAAGTCATTGGGCCGGGAGGCCAAACACGTCTTCTTACCACCAAAAAGCCCATTAAAGAAAGGGTCCAATACATAATAGAAGCCCTAATTTCCTCTTCTATAAATAGGAGAATAATTGTAATCATTTGGACAATTCACGATTCCCGAAAAATAGGTATATAATATAAACGTTTATGCTCTCAATTGTTTGCTCTCCATTTACTGCTTTTCTTGCTCGCCCAAATTTCAAAATATCTATTCGTTGGTCGGTGTTTGGTCTTTGATAGGAATTTTCGACCGTCAACATCTATAAATAGAGACTAAATTTGTTTGATTTGGATAACAAATTATTTTTGCAATTTCTTCAATTTTTGCTATTTTTAAATAATTTTGTGTATTTTTTTTCATATTTTAATAATATCATTTATTTTGATATTTTTATAATTAAATTAGTTTTTATAAATTATTAATAAAAATAATAAATAAATAATTTAAAAAGAAAAAAATAATATATAGTGTGGTATGTGTTTAATAATGTAGGAAGAGAAAATGAAATAACTTTTGAAATATTTTTTATGGTAGAAAATGAGATATTTAAAAGATAATTAAAAATATACAATGATGTGTAAAGTGAAATAGGATGATGCTAAAAAATATGTATGAAATATTTTCTATTGAAGATGGTCATAGAATTTGATGACATGTAACTTCTTTATTGGTCAAACTATTTTTTTTTTTTTATTTTGTGACTATTTTATTCTTCAAATTTAGGGGACTAAATATATTTATATTTTGTTAAAAAATAAAGTAAAAAAATTAAAAATTCATAATTTAAAATAGTTTGATTTAGTCTTTTTTAAGTTTTTCATTTGCAATTTAGTGGGATTTCGTGTAACTGAGACTTACCCGACTGCGTACTCTAGTGTTTTGTCTTATCAAACTAAGCAACTATCACACAAATATCAAAAAACATTAATTTATTTTTTATTTTAAAGTTATGTATTCGTGACACTCACTCAATTAAACTGACTTCACGTTAAAGTGAGATATCAAATATATTTTTATATACTATTAACGTTAAAATTCCACCAAAACTTGTTAAATATAACAAAATTTGATTTTTCAAAAAATTAAATGACTCAATGTAAAAAATTCCACCAAAACTTGTTAAATAGGACAAAGTTTGATTTTTCCCAAGTTAAATGACTCAATGTTGAATCAAATTAAGTTACAAGACGTTTTATGATATTATCTCTAATTTTTATTTACAAATTCTAATTTAATTTTATACTTTTATTTTGTTTAATTATTAAAAATTATTTTTACTATAAGCTATTTATAATATATTTCTAATTTAAATGAAAATTGAGTCTATGTATTTAAATAAATAGTAAAATAAATAACATAATGTTAGATTAGATTGTTAATAAAGTTAAAAAATTTATTAAATGGTTTGTGTTATAAATTGGATAAGAAAGAGTAAAATGTATTAATATCTTACTAATAGTCTAAGTATAACTATAACACTGTAATCAGCAAAGAGAAAGCAACAAAATATATGACCAAGCAAAAAATTGCCTATTTCTTGATGCGAATTAGGAAGACAATATATGGGAGAACGAAAAAAAAAACATCAAAATTTATGGAACAAAAGGAATGCTTTTGTCCATCATTCGTCCAAATGCATTATCAGTTTTTTGCATATGTATTTCTATATAGAAAAAAATTCCCGATGGATTAAAATGCTATACAATCTTGATGTTACTTCATTTTTCATGGTTAAACGGAGAGCCCTTCTTTCTACTCTGTATGTACCTAAAGAGTTCATATTGCCAGTGTTCCTTCGGAAAAATGGGTATCATCAGATGAGTCAGAAGGCTGAGATTTAGGTCTACTCATCGTTTGAGAGAATCCATAGCCAAGTGAGCTTCCACTGCTTTCACAGAGCTGAATAGGGAGAATGTACATGAAAATCAGGGCATCATTCTACCAAGTCCAAATTAAAGAAATAGTTGCAGGAAATACACTCGAGGTTTGGCCCACTTTTAGAACCCACACACACGATAAAGTTATATCCCAAATAAGGTTATATTTCTATCAACACATTTAGGGTGCATTCTGGAAAATAGAAACAAACACAGAGGGGCTATTTTCATTTGGAGAGATATTTGGGATTTTGTAGTAGACAAAAACATTCAGTGTACTATGGAAGCTATCAGTGTGATTGATCAGAGAAGTACCAGGCTGAATCAAGACTCATGTTCACATATGTAATTCATTGGGTAAGAAATACTCTTCAAGGGTATTTTCGAAACTAGTTTAAAGTATAAAAGCTACACCAATAAATGAGATTTTTTGCATACCTCTGTAAGCTCAGAGAGATGACGGGATCTGAACTCGTTAATTGTAGCTGCTATCTCTGCCATTGGCAATTTAGCCTGAAGAAAATGTGCAATCCTTTGTTTATGCAAGTAGTATATAAAAGGGAAAGAAAATGTACAATGAAAGTGAAACTGTTATTTCATCGAGTGCAAATTATCATATCTGCTACTTATTTATATTATCATCAGACTGAAACTTCAGACATTAAAATCGTCCCAGCACTATAGTAGTTTGCTGATATATTTTAAAATTCATCTGAATATGCAAACTTTGTTGTAATAAATAATGATTCAATAAGTGGAAAGAAAAAATAAAAAATAAAAAATAAAAAATAAAAAATAAAAAATAAAAAATCATTTGACACGAGGGTGAAATTAGTTCTAATCATGTAACAATACTTACTTGGGCAAGGACAGCAGCTGCCAACTGTAAACTAGGCTCCAAAGTCTCAGGAACAACCTATTAAAAATATTTATATAGATTTGATTAAGTTACAAGAGCAATAATTCCATACTAGAAACTCCTTTACTCGAAGCATGGACTGCTTAGAAATGAAGTAATAAAGTTATTTACAAACACTACCCATGAAGATAAATCTAATTACCACAAAACTTTGAAAATTAAAAATACACATGAAATTAGTTTCACTTTTACATATTACTCCCTCAAGAGAAGAAATTCGTTAGGTTAGTAAAAAAACTCAAGAGAGTGTTTTATTTGTAATTAAAAAAACTAATCCGAGTTTTCTGAAAAATTAGGCTAAACCTATACAGAAACATACCGCTGTGGCCCCAGCTTTTTCTAAGTTGAGGCCATGATCAACATCATGAGCACGGACAAATGTTTTGACATTTGGAAAATTCTTGCTCAAAGCCCAAACGGTTCGGTAATTAGCTCCAGGACTATCTAATGTTACTGCTGCTGCACATGCTCTCTCAGCACCCACTTTATGGAGGACCTGCAAATTTAAATAGCAATTCCAAATAAATAAAAACAAATAAAATACAAATTCATTGTTTTAAACAATTTCAACAAAATTATCAAATAAAAAGTTGATGAATCTTTAAATCTAAATAGCCAAACTTTCAAAGTATTAACAATTAACACATTCTCAAAACCATTGAGAGAAACTACAAGATTATAATCTCTAAAAATTGTTACATAATTTTGTAATAAAAAATAAGTATATATTTACTTGTATTTAAGAACATACAAGTTTTTATATTATTAATCATAAAAAGACTAAAATATCATCATAATTTTCATAATAATGCTAAATGTTTTAAAAAATATAAAATAAGGCATATAAGTAACTAACAATAAAATGTTATCAAATAACTATGTATGAAAAATTAAATTATATTATAAAGTATGTGCGTTTATTATTTATTATTGTCAATTATTTATTTAAAATCATTGAATTGGATTGTTATAACATAAATAAAAAAGTTAAAAAACAGAATGTTACTGTAAATCATTGTACAAAAAATTATGTACCATGTACCGATTTGGTAGTATACCGATGTAGTTGGTACGGTTGATATATGAATTGGTTGGGAATAGAATTTTGTGACACCCCTAATAAAAAGTAAAGGGGTGATGAAAAAAACAAAAAATGTTTAGTTTTTTTTTTTTTTTTCTAAATCGAGTTCTTTCAAATGACAAACACCCCCCCTTACACAAGTTACACAACCCCATCAGGTTTGAATATTCCTTTGAAATTCCTCGCTAACCTCTCGTAGGGTGCAATTCATAAAACAGAAACAAATATCAATACCTCTCGACTACCGGCATCACCAAAGTACACAGGAAGATCAAGTGAACGCCCTACTGCAACTCGATCACTTGAAAGTAAAGTAGGTCAAAAGATAAGTATATCATTGTAGCAAAACAGAGCATGACAAATGAAAATCTAATCTAAGCTGAACAATGCTTCTGCAGAAACAACATATCCCTTCTTCGACATATGTTATATATACGTCAAAATAAGATATTCATGTACTGCTAAAACACACTACAGGTCAGTGAAGCAGTTTCAGACATAGATTGTCTAGAAATATTGGGCATCGGCATCAAATTAGCAATATAGATGATGCTACGAAGGAAATAGTTGTACCTCCTGACATCAAGAGCAACAAATGGAATCAGCCGTTCAGAGAGAAGTTGTGCAATAATCTGAAATATTCAAGTGAAAGTCAGGATTCACCAGGCAACATAAAGTAGATTTTTAAAATCCATAGACTACGTAGATATATATTTCAGCAGTAATAATGCATCTTATAGAACTTTCATTGTTGTTTGTACAGTACCTGGCCAACGCGTCCAAAACCACATATAATTATATGATCTTGCAAATCATCAGTCTGAAAAATCAAAGGAAAGAAATATTATAAAGCATATATAGTCAAATACATTTACATACTTCTTTTGTTGGGTAAGTCTCAAAGAACCACCTGAAGGGACGTATATTCCACTTAGCTATTTAAGAAAATAAAGTAAACCTAGCATAAGTATATGTACGACAAACACACAGAGCGAACAAAGAAATAATTGGTGCAATTGTTTTTCATCTCAGAATAAAAGCACAATACACAGATTTTGCTCAGTAATGACCATTTCACCAATCTGGACTCCTGACTTTGCATTAGAAGTTGAGCAAATAAATTATAAGATATGGAATACAATATATTATTCTATGAATATTTCATTACTATGGTGATCTATGATCTAAGGATCTATTTGGATTGAGGGATTAAGGATTTAGTTCTTATCTTGTGATCTATAAATCCTTCTTAAAACCTAGTCATTGATTAATCATTTAATCCCTCTAGGCTCTACCTCTTATATATACTAATACAAACAACATATCTCTTACTCACAACACACGTTTCACACACACATACACAGCAACACAAAAACACTAAGCACAGCTGACACTCACAACCACATTCCACAAATGACAAATCCATATACACCCAAACAAGTAATATAAATGAATGGATTCAGATCACTCCATTCTTGCAGCCTCAACAACAGTGCTAAGTGCTAACTCGGTTATCAACAATAAGCCGAGTAAGAAGATTGTATGTTCACTCTCCATTCATGTGGCAAATCCAAGAAACAGGAGAAAATACAGAAGCTAAACAATTAAAGCTTTTCGCCATCTTGAGAGGTCTATTTTCTAGTTGGCACCTAGAGGCTAGAGTATAAAAAAAGAGGTCAAGATAACACGTTATCTGCATGGATTCAGATTAGTTAACTAACATTTTTTGCCATCTCACCTCATTTTCTACAGGTAACAGACTGCGAACATCATGCAGTTCAAACCGAGATGCTATTAATTGGCCTCCAGCGGCTAACCATGGAGTCAGAGCCATTGAGATTCCAACCACAAGAAAAAGGAGGGATGACAACTGTGAGGACATGATACCCTGCAAAGAAGGAGGAATTCTAGAATATTTTTTTGAAAAAACGTCTTTCCCAACTCATTTGATTGGAAGCTGGTCTACTATCAATTGAGCTCCACTAACACATGAACAAAAAATAATAAAAAAATTGTCCTAATCACAAGGAAAACCACTACAGTTGCACAAAGTAAAAGGATAGTAGCCAATAATCTCTTGTGCTCAATCAAGACCAGTGAAATAAGAATGTGAGTGTAACAAAACACGTTGCTGGTGGAAGTGGAACTGGCGAAAATAGTATCTGAAACTCCTAAGATACAACGCAGCAGTTTGAATTTGATTCTACTAAAGAGTTGAACATTGTAGAAAATAATCAAACAAACATTGTTTTTACTATTAATTTTGAAAATTAAATAAAATCACGAGTCTATAAATATCCAAAATCCTTAACCAATAGCAACCTTAAATTATAAAAACAGTTTATGAAGCTGATGTATTTATAACAAAATGTCCATTTTGATGGATAAACCTGATTCACAGCTTCCCCAAAAGCTACGAAAGCAAACTCTCCCCCTGGTGCAAGTAGAAGACCAACTCTTATTGCTGAGACCAGTGAAATACCAAAAACTCTACCAACAAGAACAATCAGGGCGGTCTTTCCAACTAGAAGAAGAGCTAATGTCCCTGAAATAACTGGGAAGTTGGAGACTAGAAGCTTTGGATCTATGGACATTCCGACCTGTGAAACAAAATAGTACTTTCCTTAAGCATTATAACAATAAAGAACCAATATTAATAGTCACTAGAAATTGAAAGATCAAACAAATTGAGGGCAATATAAACATTTCCAAGAAAATAGAAACTACACAGTTTTGGGAACTCAGTGTGTAAGGGTTACAGAAGATATATTTTCAACAGAGATGGAAATAACACAAGAATCAATAGTCAAAAGATGCAAACAATTAGGAACTTAAATAAAATAGCACATGGTAATAAAATTAAAAGCTACCATACCGTCATAAAGAAGAGACCTAACAGAAGTCCACGATAAGGAGCAATATCAGATTCAACCTGCAAGGAAAATTCAGTTTCGGCTAGAAGCAAGCCAGCCAAAAAAGCTCCTAAAGCCATGGAAAGGCCAGCCTGTTATCAGACAATGAACGAACCAATTAGTACACTATGATGCACACACTAATAATTACAATAAGATGAGTTTACTTACCCTGGCAGTTAGGAGACTAGTACCTAAGATAACAAGAAGAGTGTTTGCAGAAAATATTTCTGCATTTTGATTCTCAGCAATTTCCTTATAAATGGGCCGAAGCAGCTGCACAAGATAAAAGACATGAAACTGATTTCTTAATGGAGTAAAATATGGTATTGCACACTGAGTAATATAAAAATCAGTATATAGAATCTAGATAGAAGAAGAGCTTAAAAATAACTAATGTTATAGTGACTTAAGTAAAAAGTATGATACCACATGAGAGAAGACGTGCAACACTGCCATAAAGAATTCGACAACTTACCAAGCGCCCTCCTGCAATTATGGCTGAGATGGCAACAACTGCCTTCACAGCAGCCAATCCAAGAGCTTCAGCAATGGCTTGGAAACCCAACTGAAAGACATAAAATTTGGTTAATAAATTCAAAAGAGCACCAACTTTATGTTTCTGCTAAATAAAATTGTGATACAACATTATAAGGAAGTAACATGACATCCATTTGTAAAACCCAATCTAGCATGATATGGACTTACTTGCATTAGCCTGGTAAGTACATACGAATGTATAGAAGAGGGCATGATAAATATCGTGTCACACAAGTATTTATTCAGCTAAGTAAAAAACATACGGAAAAAAGTTATTACCCCTCCTTTAGATGAATTAGGTGAAATAAGGGGTATCAGTATAAGCAAAACCACTACTGCCAAATCCTGTCATAAATATAGAGATTGCATAAATAGTCATAGCAAAAAGTAATCCAAAATAGCACATAGTAAGGATACTGCCAAATTGCTGTGGGAGCTGTGAAAATGAATAAACCCAAAAGCAGAGATACCTGGAAGAGTAATACGGAAAATGTAGCTCGCCCATGGCGTGATGTACTTTCACCACGCTCCTGCAATACCTGTAAAAATCCCAGAAATATTATGCCAAAATCTTTTGTGGTGCTAACTGCTAATTAGCCCTGGAAGTTTCCAGTAAATTCTAACATAAAGGAAAATACACGAACCCAAAAGGCACAAAATCAACACGAAGAACCAAAAGGAAAATGAAGAAAGAAAAGCTAGGGTAACCAAATCCCAACGAATTAGACAAGAGTTAGCATTTAGTACCTGAAGGACAACAGCAGTTGAAGATAATGCAAGGCCATTGCCTATGACAATTGCAGCAGGACCAGCCAGCCCAGCAGCATAATGAGAAAGGAGGCCAATGACTACAGCTGTCACCAAGACCTACATTCAACATGCAAGACAAAGTCAAAAGATGGAGAACTATAGGAAAAAAGTAAATCTTGATATCATGTTGTTTGAAGCAGCTTCCAGTCACCTGAGCAGAGCCCAAACCAAAAACATACTTTTTCATGGAACTTAGTCTTTCAACAGAGAGCTGTAGTACAAGAATAAATGAAAGGTCATCTATTAGTCTTCATATAGCTGTAAAGTGGACACCAAATGGTTTTGCAAAGTCCAGAATTTTAAAATTTAATGGTTCTACCTCAAGACCAATATTAAATAGCAAGAAGACAACTCCAAATTCAGCAATTGCCTTAGTTCCATGTACATTGCGAATAATAGAGAGACCATAGGGTCCAATTAGAATTCCAGCAGTCAAATATCCAAGAACAGGACTGCCTACAAATCGCAACTCAAGGAAATTAATTAGTAAATGACATCATTACATGTACAAAATTTAGAGAGAAACAAGGAATCTTCGACAAAAAATTTATATTGACTATTGTATACCACCAAAGAAGCACATATGAGACCAATATGACAAATAGCCTACTGAAATTTATGACTCCATGCTTAGTTATTTGAGCAAACAAAGCAAAAACTGTAATAGAATGAGGTTTTGCATGAGGCAACGAAAAGATTAAATGAAGATCGGACAACTTGATGCCTGCCGAAACCCTTTAATTTTCGACAAAGGGTGGTGCACACCCAAACTCTGCCACTTACCTCCAGGTATTTTCTGGAAAAGAGGCACAAATATGACACTTGCAAGCAGCAACCACAACATGTCTAAGAGGGAAGCTTCTTCCTCGTTTACCTGAGAAGAGAAAAAAAGAGAAAAAAAAGAAGAAAAAATACAATCGGGCATGAATATAAGTATTAAGGAAGCAGGATTAAAAAAACTCTTGTCTAAAAAAGACAAGTGAAAAAATGAGTTGAATCCATGCCTCTTGATGAGGAATCATATCCATTAGCTTCTTCAATTTGGCAGGCAGTTTTCTTATTTGTCTGACTAGAGGCTTTGTAGTAATTGATACTTCATCTATACTAGTGGTGATGATATCTGGCTGCTGAAATAGCTGCCGAAATGTTTCACCCCGATTAATATAAAAGGCAAATCTGCAATCAAATTCAGCAATGTAAGAAAAAATCAGCATTGTTCCTAATACACAGAGAAAGTCACAGTTCCATTCGGTGCGAACTAATCTAACATCGTCGATCAATCCAAATCAACTAATCTAAATTCTAAAGTAATTGTTTTATTTTAGGACAAGTGCACAGACAATGAATAATATAAATTTGGCGTACCCTGATCCTAAAAGTAGTGACCCGACAACCAGCTTAGGCAATTGTTTTCTTGCAGACTTCATAAGACCATGGAAAACTGAACCAGGTGTGAACTCTTCCTCATCTGCGGAAGAGAAGAAAGAAGCAGAAAAGAAACGGGATGACTTCTTCAGTAATGCCTTTGGAGAACCTATAGGCGAGCTTTCCCTTGTCGATTCCTTCTGCATTTCCTGTATCTTACTTTGTAGAGATTTTAACTTCTCTGAATCTGCTTCTGTCTCCTTTCCACCCTCATCCAACAAACTCGGTTCATCCAGCTTTCCATCCGGAAAAGGTTCAAGTAATCCTGCAACTTCGGCTGGCATTTCCCAGTTTGTCTCATCAACATCATCTGCAGAAATTTCTTGAGACACATCTCCAGCAATAGTTCCCTCAAGCACAGAATTTACTGGAGCAATACTGGACAGTGCGAGGTTCTTTTCAGCCCTCTGGAGTGCGATTTCAGCATCATCAACACACTGGGCAGCCTCAAGCTCATGGGCCACAGCTTGCTCCGCCAGAAGCATTATATTTGCCACATCTTCCTCAGCTTTCGAAACATTGGTTTGTGCTAGCTCTGCAATTACATTCAACCTGTCCAATTCCTTCTGCAATTCTTCTTTCCTGCTTTGCACCCTTCTTAACTCAGCCTCGCAGTTCGCTAAATGCTCTTGACTTTCCTTTATGCCATTTTGAGCATCTAAGAGTGCTTCTTCAATCAAATCTTCTCCTCCACTTACGTACTCCGAATCACTTTCTGTAGAATATTTAGTAGAATCGTTTGTTTCTTTTGAAATTTTAAGCGAATCAACAGTCACTTGAAGTCTAGCCTCAGCTAAAGAAAGGGCCATTGTCGCTTCCTGAACAGATTCTTTAGCGATAAATTCTTCGTTTACAAGTTCTTGAATATTACCAAGTGCAATATTTACATCCTCCCAAGCATTTTGTGCTTCATCCTTCAACGCTATAGCAGCTTCCGATATCTTCTGAGCTTTTTCTTCAAACAATGTACTGCTTAGGCGTGCATCTTCTAAGTCTTTCAAGGCCTTCTGCAATAACTCCCTCAATTCATCCAAACCAGGAGTCTCAACTTCTTCCTCAGCCGATCTTTCACCAGAGGCAGTAGATTCAAGGTTACCGGATTCGCTGACTTCTGCATCTCTGCCAATTCCATTTACATATGCTAATGATTCATTTCCCTGACACCGTGGCAGGGCCACATTCTTGGAGATTTTAGAAGTATTGCCAGAGTCATAAAATAAAGAACCATTAAAATTACTACACCTAAGCCGTAAATTCCCTTCATTGAGTAATTTGGGACTGGCCGAACTGAAACAATATGAATTGTTTTTCTTCAACTTCTTCGGTGACTTTGCTTTAGATAGAAGTCTTGAATTTCTGAAATAGTTGCAATGAATTAGCCTATACTTCCATGGTTCCAATGCTTTGCAACCAGCAACTTCACCTCCGTAAGGCACATTTGACCGAGATAGACTACACGCAAAATCCATCGCTCCTTTTTAGAAAAGGGCAAATCGAATACTCATCCACAAGTTCTACGTCGATATTCTGAAACACATTAGCTTCAATTCAACCTGAAGTGGGAAATAAAAGGAAGTGTAAAATAATACAAACTTCGATATATTTCATATTAAAGAAAGTAACTGGAAAAATACGCACTTCATCAATATCATCACCAAATTACTAGTACAAAACTATTTGAGTGTATTTCATGCAGGCCCTACATCCGAATTGAGAGATAGATGCACACACCGAAATTCGAAAATATGAATGCCTAATAACGAACCCATTGGAGTGTGGGTTTATTCGACCCACCCTCTACATGAGCTTTATCCGTGTGAAGTGATTATACTTACAGAGATCATGTCCCGCACACTGGATGAAAATCTCTCAACACGATAAGAAATTAATCAGCAAAGCTTAAATTCATAATAATTAAACACGGAGTTCCAGTTCCAATTACTCTAAAACTCTCAGCGACCCCATATCAAACAGTTGGCGACACGAAAAATCAACACAAATAATCGAATCGAACGGCGTGTTTTTTCACATCCTCAAAAAGGCAAATTAAATTACCAGAACACGCAATGAGAAACACTTAGCCGCGATTGAGTGAGACTGGAAAATGGGGAGTACGACTGACCAGCCACGTAGAGAGAGCGCTGAAGAGACAAACGTGGAGCTAAGTGGGGGAGAAAATGGAGGCGGAAATAATGAGGTTCTGCAAGAAAGTAACGGAAGTGATAACGGAGTTGAGTTTCAGAACTGGTGAAATTTCACGGCATATGTACTACTAACCGTGGTTACGTTTGGAAAAGTGGAAGAAAAAAAATGAATTATTTAATTAAATAAATATTTTCACTGTGGCGAATTAAATAGATACTTTACATTTTTTATTAGAAGAAAAATGCGTGGAGACCGTTAAACTGTTTGGTTCTTTCTAATTTTTTGTTCATTTTATACGGAAAATGTCAATTGAATACATAACTGAGTTACTAAGTTATAGTACCTTGTTCTTTTATAGAAACCGGTTAAACTGAATTAAACTTAAACGATCTAAATTGAAATGAAATAAACTTAAAAATAAACTTAAGCGATCTTAACTGAACTGAATTAAACCTAAGCGATCTGAACTGAATTGAATTGATTTTTTATAAAAATAATAATAATTTGTATAAATTATTAAATATTTTTTAAAAAATATTAATAATATTATGACGGTAACTAGATTTTATATTTAAAATTATAGATTCAAATTATTTTTTTTATTTTATTTTAATTTATTTTGAAAGGAACTGAACTGAACTGAATTGATTTTTTTATAAAAATAATAATAATTTGTATAAATTATTAAATATTTTTTTTAAAATATTAATAATATTATTACGGTAACTAAATTTTATATTTAAAATTATAGATTTAAATTATTTTTTGTTTATTTTATTTTAATTTATTTTATATTTAAAACTATAGATTTAAATTATTTTTTTTTATTTTATTTTAATTTATTTTGAAAGTAACTGAACTGAACGGGATCAACTGAATTGGACTGAAATTTCGGTTCTCATTTCATTTTTTTTTAATAAATTAAAATAAAATAAAATATAAATAATTAAAAAAAATTATTCAATCTAATTAATACTATAATATTATTAATATTTTTTAAAAAATATTTAACAATTTATATAAATTATTGATATTACGTAAAAAATTTATAAATTAATAATCTTGAGATCATAAAATTTTATTAATTTAGAAAGATTATTAATTTATTAAGTATTTTTATTAATTGAAAAGACAAAGTCGAAACTGAAAATGGGGAAATTATGGATTGGGGTCAGTAGTATTATATCTACTACCTATATTTTTTCCTAATTTTGATATAGGGTCAGTGTTCCATTATTAACCTTTTCAATGTACTTCGTATTAATTAAAATAACTACTTATCAAAACCTAATATACAAAAAAAATGTTTCTAATATTCTCGCTCAAAATTTCCACAAAACTACGGTAGAAATCGTATTATAACATGTCACCATTTATTCCTTACTACACACTAAACTATGGGAGCCCATGGTTGCAAATCACTCCCTTAATATCCATGGCCTGGAGACGAAAACCCTACTCACTCCCCCACAAGATACTATGGGAGTGATCTATATTTCCCTTGTCAAAATATTATTCAATATTATTATCATTTTATATTGTTGTTAAATTTTAGTTATTTGTTCATAACAATCAATTCATTGAATATATATAAAAAGTGAAATACCACAACAATTTCCCAAAACAATACAAGAAACTTATATCTAACATAGATATTAAGAAATTAATAAAAATCAAATACAAAAAACTTATCATAGATATTAAGAAGTTGATAGAAACCAAATAACAAACTAAAAATATCATAGATATTAAGAAGTTGTTAGATATGAAAGATTTCTCATAAATATCAGATAATTAGAAATTAAAAATCTAACATAAGTTGAAATCTACCATAGATATACAAAAATAAGTAAAAGAAAATTAAAACTATCATAGATATAGACCAATATTAAAATCAAAACAAACTATCATAGTACTAGCAACTAAAATTAGTTTGAAAACGACAACTATAATATAAACACATAGATATAGACTAATATTAAAATCAAAACAAACTATCATAGTACTAACAACTAAAATTAGTTTAAAAATGACAACTATAATATAAATACATATGTACCCAAATTATGTAATGCAAATATATTTTGTTTGCTCAATATATTTTGATATTATATAAATAATCTGGAAGGTTACACAAATATATTTTACAAAATATATTATTGCGCAAATATATTTTACAAAATATATTATTGCGCAAATATATTTACATCTTACGCAAATATATTTATATATATTTAGTAACGCTTAATATTAGTGAATATTAAATAAATTAATATATGTTACCGTAATATTATTTACAAAAATTGTTTAATATTATCGTAAGGATATTTACGACTTTTATGTTACCGTAATATTATTTACAAAAATCGTTTAATATTATCGTAAGGATATTTACGACTTTATACATTTAAAAAAATGCCCCTACTTAGTATTTAAATAATACAAATACCCTAATAAATAAAAAAATAAAAAATATACAACCCCTAAAAATGAGGTGAAAAACAATGGGTGTTCAAAATAATATTAAAAACCAATCTGACCCATACCCTAATATTACCAAAATTATATTTATTTAGACAGTTATTATTTTATAAAGTATTAATTTATAAAAGTTTTATTGTATTTAAAACAAAATAAACCTCAATTCACCCAATTCAGTTTCAAATTTATTAAGATCAATTCAAAATAACAAGACCGTACTCCATATATAAACACATATAAAATGCATTATACACATAACTTAATTAAATACATAAAAGTTAATTAAAATATTAATCATAAAAATAAATAATAATCATTAAAAATATATAAAATGCATTATACACATAACTTAATTAAATACAAAAAAATTCATTAAAATATTAATCATAAAAATAAATAATAATCATTAAAAATAGGGGCGGAGTCATTTAAAGGCCAAAGCATAAGAGTATACAAGTTCTGAAGCCCCGTCCATAAAAATGTAAGTTAAGTAGGCAAATTTGAATGAAAAGACTTAAGTGCCCTCAAAAGTTATCTTTTCTCACAAAAAACAAATCGAATATTACAAAATAACAAAAAGAATATCAGAAAAATAAAGTTGCCCCACAAAATCAATTTTCGACGTTTGAAATTCACATGCACGACGAGCGCCGCCACGGTGAAACACCAGCCCCGACCGTTATCGTATCAACTATTCAACTCCGTCTCCGACGATCATCATTATGGCAAGCAGTGACAACATGGACAACCCAGACAATCGCGCTCAACCTCCGGTAAGTCCATAACCCTAGCTTTCGAACTTTCGATTATTCGAGCTTTGATGTTTGTAAATCATTCGATTGTAATTTGATATTGGTATATCCTTTCAAGATAGGGTTTTTGTTTCCGACATTTTAAAATGGTTAATGGTTTATTGCTCTCTGCAATTTTTTCGCATGCGTTTGTGTGTCAGTTCTAGTAGACGACGGTTCAACCGTGAGTTTTATCACCGTGTATTATCACGGTAGAGTTTAAGACGGTGATATATCTCACGGGTGACATACACCGTGTCTACTTACGGTCTTGTCGATTTACGACTATGATTCATCTAACGGTGTACATTTACCGTGTGTACTTACGGTCTTGTACGAGCACGATCCACGACAGTGTTTTATTTCACGGTGTATGTGTACTTACGGTCTTGTACGAGCACGGTCCACGACAGTGTTATTTCACGGTGTATGTGTACATACGGTCTTGTACGTGCACGGTCCACGACAGTGTTTTATTTCACGGTGTATGTGTACTTACGGTCTTGTACGAGCACGGTCCACGACAGTGTTTTATTTCACGGTGTATGTGTACTTACGGTCTTGTACGAGCACGGTCCACGACAGTGTTTTATTTCACGGTGTATGTGTACATACGGTCTTGTACGAGCACGATCCACGACAGTGTTTTATTTCAGGGTGTATGTGTACTTACGGTCTTGTACGTGCACGATCCACGACAGTGTTTTATTTCACGGTGTATGTGTACTTACGGTCTTGTACGAGCACGGTCCACGACAGTGTTTTATTTCACGGTGTATGTGTACTTACGGTCTTGTACGAGCACTATCCACGACAGTGTTTTATTTCACGGTGTATGTGTACTTACGGTCTTGTACGAGCACGGTCCACGACAGTGTTTTATTTCACGGTGTATGTGTACATACGGTCTTGTACGAGCACGGTCCACGACAGTGTTTTATTTCACGGTGTACAAACACCGTGTATAAAGTAAACCGTGGAAAAACATATTCACCATATGTTCAAGGTCGTGTCGTGTGTAATGTTCACCGTGGAAGAACACAGCTTTGTATGTTCACGGTGAATTTACACCTTGATATTCTATGTTTTTTTTTCTTACGGTGTAATTTCACCGTGTCGTTATATTTCTCATTTTTTATCCTTTAATACTTATTTATTTATTTCATATTTCAGTCTGGATTTGAATGGAAGAGACCAACCAATCTGCAGTCGGTCACTTTAAGTCTCAATTTGTATACTCGCTACAAAGTTCTGAAACTGATCAGGAAGACAATAAAAGATATCGGGGGTGATGCCGTCGCAGTTCGCGATTTTTTTGCGCTGCCTTACATGAAAAGTGTTCTGGGAATAAGATTTACTGCCAAATCAAGCACTAATTTTTTGCACCACCTCGTATGTCGAGAGTTGTCAGGTCCGTCAATACCGGAGAAGGAGCATTGGTTCTACGTCGGTGGTAAGACTGCGAAACTCACACCCGCCGCTTATGCCATTGTAACGGGACTGAATTTCGGCATCTACGATGAATTTGACATCCATGCCACACCCCAGTCTGCTCCAGGTAGCTTAAATAAGCGGCTATTAGGTGGGAAGCGTGTAAGAAGCAATGATCTACGCAAGTTATTTGCGGCCAAACAACTCTTCGATGGCGAACAACCTGCCTCGTTGGAGGATTACATTAAAGTCGCCAATCTCATCGTCTACTATTCCTTCTTTCTTTGTCGATCCGCTGAAATGTATGTCGAGGACTGGGCATGGGCATTAGTGGATGAGCCGGAAAAGTGGCAGAGTTTTCCATGGGGCGCTTATTCCTACCAGGCTCTGAGCTACTACCTCGAAACAACAGCGATGGACCCTGAATTAGCAGAAAAAACTTCGTACCACGTCTATGGCCCCAGTTGGGCTTTTATAATTTGGATGTTCGAGTCCGTTCTGAATATCGGTCAGTTATGTGGTCAACGTGATCCGAATATGAAAGTGCCACGTTGTTTGATGTGGAGTACATCTACAACAAATACTGATTGCGATGATCTTTTCTTCCAAGGAGAGGTACGTAACCATCTACTCCTACTTATATTTTGCTAGTAATAGTATTTGTTTCACGCGGTGGAATATTAATACTCTGTGTTGATAAGTTTCAGATTGAAGTTGTTCATGAAACCTTGATTCCTACTGATGAAGAGAAAAATGAGCCGTGTTACCTTTCTGTACATGACAGACCATTTCATGTTGAGTACAATCGCCCAGTACGCAATGGTGGTAATGCAATCAAAGCCAAACAAAATCCGGAGAAGCAAATTACACAAACCAAGAAGCCTTCTTCGAAAAAGCGTGCTGCAGCCACGGATATTGAAATGCACGTTTCTAGATCACGCAGACAACGTGCTTCTGAGCAGAGTACTCCTGGTCCAAGTGGGCATGTGTGTTGTAGGCCCGTGTGTTGTTGGCGTACACTTTGTTGCCCGCATGAAGATGCTTCTGAGTTGGACAGACGACTGACTGGGCTTTTGAGGGCCAAATTGAGAGCCGAGCATGAACGGATTTTGTCTGATGAGGGATTGATTGCAGATTTTGCTGGATATATCTTTGAGCGGATTAAAGGCATCACTCCACAACAACTTCATGAGAGCGCGTCTCTGCATGAGTCGCCGGGAGATCTGCGTCGACCTGTATCGCTGATCACATCAGACAATAATACAGCGAGTGAGGCTGCCGGAGAAGCCGACGTCCAAAATCAGACAGTTGCTGCCGTAGAAGTCGAAAAAAACCACGTTCAACCGGAGCAAGATCCTGTTTCTGATACCGTCGAAGTCGACCAAATATTCACAGTCCCTGTTTCTGATACCGTCGAAGTCGGCCAAACCACTGATCCCAGCGACTTAGTGATGTCTATTGTTGGACAACTTTCAGCAGATGAAGCCAGTGTCCTAGAATCGACACTCCCTGCCGGAGAAGTCCAAGAAAACATTGACCTATCGCCAACAGTTGATACCGGGATGGTAGCTGATGTGGCCAGTGACGTAGCCTCGACAACCGCTGTAGCTGATCACTTGGCGGCGGTTGATCTCGACAGTTCATCAAACGCAGCTGATCCCACCGATCAGCTCACAGTGAATCCCACAGATGCGTGCGAACATGTTGGTAGGCCAATTGTTTCTCCCCGTAGGCTGAGAACTCGTAAGCCTGAAGCGGCGAAAAATGCTCCCCAAACTCACGGTGAGACACCACTTTCTCCCAGTGAAGGACTTGAAGCCGTTGCAAAAGCATATCGGTCGTTTCTGAGACCATCCAAACGGACCAAATGTTCTGTCGATTGTGTAAATTTCATAGGCACGCAAATTACCGTGAAACGGAAAACATTTCTTGACATTGAAAACGTGGATTGGGACTTCGACGAAGAGGTAACCATTGCAAATTTAAGGTATATAGTAGTATAATTCAGAAATAAATTTTATATACTTACCAACTAGTATTTTTATATCAGGTGATAACTATCTTCTGCAGTTACATGTTGTTAAAAATGGAAAAGGAAAAGTGGCCTAAGGAATCCTTCGTAATTTTACCCCCAAACTATTTTGTAAGTTTTCACAAACTCCTTGGTATGAACTCATTAAAATCTAGCTCACTTATGACCTTATATATTTTCGTTGCACTTCTTCAGATGACCTTCAAACATGCTTACAGCTCATTGAACAATCCAAATTGGAAACTCCCAGTCAGTTTATATTACGATTTCGAATGGTTCAGATATTCCCACGTAAGTACTACAATCATATACCCTAAATCACAAACTCTGAACACTAATTAAGCACTCATGATATCGTTTACTTATTTTATGTGAAGGCCGTCATGGTTTGTCATCTTCCGGGACATTAGGTCGTAGTTCGAATTTGTTTTGATGATTGGACTGTCGAGCTGTATGACTCGTTAGCTCATAACTATGAGCCTGGTGTGAACCCTCGCGCCCCTGAGTTCGAGTGTTTGTTGAAGGTCTTACCTCGAATGTTGGAGGAAACAGGTTACTGGGAAAGAAAAAGATTACCTGTGAAAACGGAAGACTTCAAGCTCAAGGTCATGCCAGCCGAAGACCAATTTGCCCAAGATGACAACCACTCTTGCGGTCCTTTCTGCACAATGTATTTGGAACGATTGCTCACCGACCCATCATTGTATCGTAACGCGGACGACATCGATATCAAAGCTGTCAGAAAAAACATAGCACTGAAGATATTTTGGATGTCCTGCAAAGACATTGAACTCCCTTTTTGATTAAGGGATGGATAACAGTTGGTTTCGTTTTGGTTTGCAAGAGAGTAAACTTTTCATATACTGTATGCCGTTGTATGTATAAACGTGTGTTTATCACCGTGTGGTTGATCAGCGCCGTGTGCAAAACTATCAATGACTGTATCTAAAAAAAAAATTGTTGATAACCGTGTGCACTGTAGGTCTTGTATCAGCACGAACCGTGAGGTACCAACGGCGACGGTTATTGTATTTGAATTTAAAGACGTCTTCACTCTCACACGGTGATCTCATGAGACGTCACCGTGATACAACACCGTGTGGTTATCAAATCCATTCTAAAAATATTAGAAATTGAACGAGTTCTTTTTTTAGATGGCGTATTTTCGTTTCTAGGATTGGGGCGGGTTAAGCCGATGCACGTGTACTTATTAAATATTAGTGGTGTCAGTTATCAGGACAGCTTTTGCAGGCGGGTATTCATCTTTTATTCTTTTATTTAAAATTCAAATTAAAACATCGGAAAATAAATGAGAGGGGGAAGCCGTTTTACGCACGGCTCAGTAAAACGTAGATTGTGCACGGTGACACATGGTCATCAATACATCTACACCGTGGCTTGTTCAACCCGCAAAAAAACGATCGTCAATCGTTTGGATACACTTTTAAGGCGTCGTTACCATCAACGGGGTCATGTTTCAGGCAGTGGGACGTATGGTATTTGAAATTAAAGACGTACGATGCGATTTGCATTAGTGCATGTCTAAAATTCAAGAGATGTGTAGTTCATTGGTAACAATTTACTCTCAAGTGTGATCATATTGCACATGGTATGTCAAATTTAATCGTTTGATGGACTATTGTGGATTTTTTAGGTTCAATATAATCATTTCCATAGGAAACTAACTTTGCTTAGGCATTTAGCCAAAAAGATTATTGCGATTGTGCAAGAATCACACGAAAACGTGAGTGTTCATGCTCACACGGTGATCTCACAAGACGTCACCGTGGTACAACACCGTGTGGTTATCAAATCAATTTTAAACATTTTTGAAATTGGACGAGTTCTTTTATTAGATGGCGTATTTTCGTATTGGAGCGGGATAACCGATGCACGCGAAATATTAGTGGTGTCAGTTATCAGGACAACTTTTGCAGGCCGGTATAGTCATCATTTATTCTTTTGTTTCGCACGGTCATTTAGTTTCACGGTTGTATCTGCACGGCGTTACATGGTCATCAATACATCTACACCGTGGCTTGTTCAACCCGCAAAAAAAACGATCGTCAATCGTTTGTATACACTTTTAAGGCGTCGTTACCATCAACGGGGTCATGTTTCAGGCAGTGAGACGTATGGTATTTGAAATTAAAGACGTACGATGCGATTTGCATTAGTGCATGTCTCAAATTCAAGAGATGTGTAGTTCATTGGTAACAATTTACTCTCAAGTGTGATCATATTGCACATGGTATTGTGGAATTTAATCGTTTGATGGATTATTGTGGAATTTTTTAGGTTCAATATAATCATGTCCATAGGAAATTAACTTTTATTAAGCATTTTGCCAAAAAGATTATCGCGATTGTGCAAGAATCACGTGAAAACGTCATTGTTCATGCTCACACGGTAATGTCGTGAGACGTCACCGTGATACAGTACCGTGCGACGGTCAAATAATTGTAAGTATGTAAACAGATACTTACGTGGCACGGTTTTGTCAGTGAACAGAACAGCTTTTGAAGCCGCAGGTTTATTCAACCTTTTTATTCATCTTTTAATATTTAATAAATTAAATTACCGGGATTCCCAAAAACCAAAAAAAAAAAACAAAGAGAGGACGGTTGCCTTTTGCCACGGTTCAATCACCCGACTCTTGGCGCACGGTAATATATTCAAACGCTAAAGTCACACGGTTACTCGTGCACGGTGGGAGAAGGTCGAAATATATTAACAAAGAAAAACAAGCACTAGTACAGTATTATAACGTAGATTACGTAGTGTAGTAGCTACGAAACCAAAAAAACATACTGTAAAAGCAAAAATAAAAACATACTATTCATAAACAAAACGCAGAAAGAAACATTCTTTGCATTCATGGTTCATCATCCTCGCCATCTGCGTCATCGCCTTCATCAGTCGTTTCGTCCTTATCGTCTGCTTCATCGCCCATATCGTCCTCATCGTCCGAGAGCTCCACCACTTCCACCACCTTCTCAAACAGGATCTCTTCTACAACCTTAGATATGGTCGGCAGAAGGGGGTCTCCAGGGGCATTAGGATCGGAAAAGTTCTGAATCTCGAGACCATCTTTACTGTAGACATTGACAAAGAAAGGACCCAATTTCTCGGCGTAGTGAAAAACCAAAAAATAACCGAATTTAAGATGATGAGCCGTGCAGAAATCGGTCCAACCACGATGAAAACACAAGTAACCGTTGACCCAAGAGATTTCCACGGACCACGGGGCACGAGCGGTGGCAAATGAGGCGAGTGTCTCACAATCTCCAAGCAAAGTAGCCCTGCCTACCAGATACTCATGTTCATGAGCAAAATCAGAAGGTAAACGACAAACTTCGCGGAAATCAACGGTGTTCAGAACTTTGAAGAATCTACAAATCGAGATTGGGGTGGCCATTGAATATGAAATTTGATTTTATAAAAATTAGGGTTTTCAGCGTGGTACGGTGCTTATGTATACACGCCAAAAGTGGGTAGTTGAGGGGTTAATAAACTAATAAAGGTTTCACAATACACCGTGAGATACCAACGGCGACGGTGGGTAAGGGTTTTTATCAAGGGTTATCAGTGTCACATAGACCGTCACGGTAACCGTTACACGATGAGGAAATCCACTGTAATAAACCCACGGCGCAATGTGTTTAATGGGGGTGGTTGGGAATTGAGTGATTTCGTGAAACGATTTAAATCCGGCGACGATGTGACTCAGAACAGATACTCATCAATTCCCTGAATTGAATGGTCATATCATTTCATATCTGGACCATCAATGAGCGTAGTTGGAAGTTGGGTTGGGTCGTGGGAGGAGGATCAGAATAGACACACATCATAAATTCTTTGACTTTCACGGTCATATCTGATGGAGTTATATTCTAAATGTCTAGTTTAGTGACAATATGGAACTCCTTATCTGTGTTTTACATTATCTAATAATCAAACTGTCGGCATTTTTTAGTCTATCTTATACTTGAATGCAATAGTCCTAGATATATACGTTGTAAACAGTATGGCGTGAGGAGACACGCGGAAGATCATACTGTCGGTTACTCGTATAGTATCAAACAGAAGCTTACGACTTAGATGGACAGGGACAATCCATCGGTACGTCGTAGTGTGACTGGGTAATAGTTGGTCTTGACTATTATGTTACACTTGTACACTTGGTGTATTGAGCAGGACCACGGGAGGGCGTTCGATTTATACTAATCGACGTAATCGAACCAGACCTCAGAATTACGGATATACGAATTCTTAATCCCTATATAATTATAGGTGCGTATGTCCAATTCTCGGTTCTTTAACTTGCCAATGAGTGAGACTATTTGATTAGTCGAGATACTCGGTAAATTGGGAATCGGAATTGTACACACGGCATGCTGTAGATTATAGACAGGAAACCGTGTCCCGTTTATCGGGTTGATAACGTCCCCGAGATGAGCTCATAAAGTTTATCATGTAAACCCTGCAGGTGGATTTGTTCCACATGATAAAAAGGATGAGTGGTACTAGTCTCGGATAATAAGAAACGAATTAATTTAATTATTAGTAATTAAATAAATTCGTGGACGTTCGATATCTTAAACACGGGGAAAGTCGTATATGTAATTTCGGCGGATTTATTATTGTTGAAATAATATTAAAATTAATTTCGGGAATTCAATTATTATTTTATAGTGGAGTTAATAATAATTAAAATTGAAATCGATTAATTAAGGAATTGCGTTTACGTATTCCAAGTTAATTAATATTTCAATTTAGCCCTTAATTAATTTATCCTAAGGTCCCTAACGTAACTCTATAAAAACCCCCCTCCCGTGCTCTCCTAAGACCTAACATTCGCCGCAATAATTCATTTCAGCAGAGAAAAATAATTGTTAGCGCAATTAAGATTTTTTTTCTCTGTTTAAATTAATTAGTTAACGCAATTAAAAATTATTCTCACAGAATAGTTTATACGCTGGTCTTGGAAAGGAGAGTACAGACGTGAGAACTCCAGCGGATCGTTGCCCACACAACGGCTGGAGAAGGGATCTGAGGCATACGTTAGAAGCATCTAAGGTCTCAACAATCGACCGAGAGGTATGAGATCGAATTCTCTATTCCGCTATTTATTCGATCTAATTCTCGTTGATCATACATGAACGTAGATCGGATTCCGGGGTCGTGGATCGTGTTCCTCGACTACTGGGGGTTCTAGGACCTCCGGAACGGTAGTCGGATGAGGAAAAACGACCCGGAAACGAGCCCGGAACAGCAACATCACGTTGCTGTTCGCGGACAAAACGGCGGTCGCCAAAGGGCAAACGGCGGTCGCCGTTTGCAGTTCCTTTCAGCGACCGCTGGACTGCTTTCGGCGGTCGCCGAATCGATGCAGTCCAGTTCCGTTTCGTGCGGTTGTCCTTCGGGGCGATGGCTGGGCATGATTCGGGATAAGGGCTGTTAAGCGAACGAAGTAGTGACTTCGGAGGTCGACTGGGATGGTTCGGATGTTCGAGTAATCGAACGAACGCATCCCGGGAAGTCGAAATCCAACAATTGGTATCAGAGCCGGTTATGCGTTCTTTGTATTGTTTGCGAGTTTTGTTTTGCAGGATAACCCGATTATTATGGTCATATGTTTATGTACTGTTTATTGTGGTTTGTTAAACTCTCGGGATTGTCGAGATTTTTGGTTTTGACGTTGCTTGTTTGTAATAGTTTAAAACGACGGGTTGAGTCGTTTAGGGTTTTTCGTTTTTTCGTTTTATCCGGGTGTATAGGATCGATCATTCCTGTATAGGATCGATGCCGGAAGTAGTTAGTTTACATATGTAATGTTGCTGCTGCTTGGTGATTCGAGACGAGATCGAGGGCCGGACGAACGAGGGTCGAGAAGTCGAACCCGCGGCTGCTGAAGGGCAAACGGCGGTCGCCGTTTTTCAAACGGCGGTCGCCGTTTCGGTGTTTTCTTGGCAGCAGCTTGCGGGGGTTCGACGGACATCACGGATCGCTTGTCGAGGGCCCGGGATGATACTCCAGTGGGGGGAGTTCGTCTCTTGGTCCTTAGACGAGTCGGTGGTGGATCGAGACCTAGACGAGCAACGAGACGAAGATCCGAGGAGACGTGCATCGAAGATTTTAAAGGCCATAATAATCGGGCCACGTTAATTGCTTTTTGTGTGTTTAACGTGTTTTATTATGCTTTAATTTCTATATGCATGTGCTTGAATATCCCTATATCGTAAAATACTAAGTGGGAGAGGGATTGGAAACAATCCCGCGGTCTCCATTCTCTGTTTCGAGAGTGATGTGTATTGACTTACGAGTTGGCTTTAGTGTCATCCTCCCTATCGGATAAAGTCGATACACGGAAATCACTTTGATCGAAATTCGAATGAAATTCCAATTTTAAAATTGAACAATTAAGTTTTCAAAGCAATGCCTAATCTGTCTTTCAAAGACTAATTTCAACTCGACTCATTCTCACCCCGGGGAGTGGAATGGAGCCAAAGCGCTTGGTTATGTCGATGACACAGATTAGAGACATTCGAGTCATTTGATGACTAGATCGATTGTCTGGTTGGCTCCCTCACTTTGTGAGAGATAGGGCTCAATTGCATGATTGATCGCTGGTTAGAAACTTCGAGTTTCACTTACGAGATATCAAGCTTTGATTAACGAAATTGTGAAATTTATTAAATGGAATTCAATTAACAAAGTTGTTTGTTTAGTAAACGTCCACACTATCGTGGCTTACTAGACGGAAACGGAACTTTGGGTTAATTGAGGCTCGACAGTTATAGGAAATCGTAAAGGGACCGCATGTCAACGTAAACGTCCACACTAACGTGGCTTGCGGTGGGCGTGTAGTTTCCGAGCGGTTAACTTAGTACTGAGAAATGGTATACACTTAGGTACGCTTTACAGTATCCTCCCCATCGGAGTCACTGCTGTAATGATGTACGACCGAAGTAAAAGTCCAGTTATAAAATCGTTTGGACTAGTATACGTCCACATGAACGTGGCATGCTAGTCTGATGGGATTTTAGGATTGATTGGTAGATTTAATGATATTAATTAAGGGAGTTAATATCGAATTAAATTTGACAGTTTGATTTGTCTCTTTTATAGATATGGCACTCAACCCGCTGTCCATTATACTAAAAGAAAACAAACTCACTGGTCCGAACTATGTTGATTGGAAACGAAACTTGGACATTGTCCTAACTGCCGAGGAGTACAAATATGTACTCCATGAGGTTTGTCCTGATGAACCTATTGACACCTCCACTCCTGAGGAAAAGGAAGCTCATCGGAAGTGGGTCAAGGCTGATCAGATGGCGCGGTGCTACATTTTGGCTTCTATGTCAAATGTGCTGCAACATCAGCATGAGGCCATGACCACTGCCTATGATATGATGCTTAACCTCAAGGAGATGTTTGGTAGTCAGGATAGGGCAGCCAGGCAAGATGCCATGAGAAAACTCATGACGGCCACTATGTCCGAAGGAACGCCCGTAAGGGATCACGTTCTTAGGATGATAGGCTATCTGAATGAGATAGAGATTATGGGAGGAGCTATCGATGGGGAAACCCAGATCGATATAGTGCTCCAGTCTCTGCCTAGGAGTTTTGAGCAGTTCCGCCTGAACTATAACATGAACAAGAGGTTATATTCGTTGGCGGAGCTCCTGACTGAACTCCAGGCGGCAGAGGGAATCTTTAAGAAATCTCAGGCACTTGTGGCTGTGAAACTTCCTGGCCCTCCGGGGACTAAGAGGAAGAAGAAGCAAGGACGGAAACCCAGTGGACCCAGAAATGGTGGACCACAGAATGGAGTGAACAAGCCCAAGGGCAAGTGTTTCCGTTGCAAGCAGTCTGGACATTGGAAGTCGAATTGTCCTCTCAGACAAGGAGGTACGAACTTTTCCTTAGTCACTGAAACATGTTTAGCGGTGTTATCCACCGGTACCTGGTGTGTGGATACGGGAGTCACTGATCATGTCTGCAATTCTTTGCAGGGGTTCCAGGAAACCCGGCGGCTTAGAGAGGGAGAGATCACTATCTACATGGGCAACGCGACGAAAGTGGCAGCTGTTGCAGTGGGAGATATTTATTTATCTTTTAATAATAAAGTTTTAGTATTGAATAATTGTCTTTATGTACTGAATTTTAGAAAGAACCTTGTTTCGGTTTCTAAATTGGTTTTGAATAAATATTCTGTTTCTTTTGATAGTTCTGTTATTATCAAAAAGAATGGTGAGTATATATGTTCTGGTACATTGATAGGAAACTTATATATACTGAATCCTGATTATTCCACGATGCAACGAGTAGAGTCAAATAATACATCTAGTACCAATAAGAGAAAGGAGCCTTCTAGAATGAATCAAAAGTACTTATGGCATCTTAGGCTAGGTCATATTAACTTGGGTAGGATTCAAAGGTTGATAACTGATGGAATACTCAGTGGTGTGAAAGATGAGGACTTTCCAACCTGCGAATCATGCCTGGAAGGAAAAATGACCAAGCGACCCTTTAGTGATAAGGGGTATAGATCCAAGGAAGTACTGGAATTGATTCACTCTGATTTGTGCGGGCCTTTATCTGTCCAAGCGAGAGGAGGTTATGAATATTTCGTAACCTTCACTGATGATTACTCAAGGTATGGTTTTATATACCTGATGCGCCGCAAGAGCGAGTGCTTTGACAAGTTCAAGGAGTACAAAGCTCTTGTGGAGAACCTTCATGGTAAAACCATAAAGACTCTACGATCTGATCGTGGAGGAGAGTACCTCTCGGGAGAGTTTAAGGCGTACTTATTAGAGAATGGGATTGATTCCCAGATGACTGCACCATACACGCCCCAGCAGAATGGTGTAGCAGAAAGAAGGAATAGGACTCTTATGGAAATGGTTAGATCTATGATGAGCTATTCAGACCTACCAGTTTCGTTCTGGGGATATGCCTTGGAAACAGCGGCGTATATCCTGAACTTAGTTCCTTCTAAATCAGTCCCTAAGACGCCCTCGGAATTGTGGACCGGGCGAAAGCCAAATTTGAAACACATTCGGGTCTGGGGTTGTCCAGCACATGTGCTGAAGCATGGGGCTGATAAGTTGGAATCTCGTTCAGATATTCGGTTGTTTATAGGATATCCTAAAGGAACGAAAGGTGGTCTATTTTATAGTCCTAAGGACCAGAAGATCGTTGTTAGCACCAACGCTCGGTTCTTGGAAGAGGATTATATAATGGACCACAAGCCCAAGAGTGAGATAATACTAAACGAACTGAGAGGGGACGATCAAGGCTTAGATCCAACCGAACCGGGTGATACGCCACCACAGTCTGCACCTGTAGTTACTGAGGTTACACCGGAGCCTCGTCGTAGTGGGAGGGTTGTTCGACAACCCGATAGGTTCATGTTTATAGGTGAGTCTTCGGACTTGTTACCTGGAGAACATGAAGCCGATCCCTGGACCTATGACGAGGCGCTTAAAGATCAAGATGCTCAGTCTTGGCAAAAAGCGATGAAATCTGAGATTGAATCAATGGATTCAAATCAGGTCTGGAATCTTGTTGCACCGCCCAAAGGTGTAAAAGCCATTGGTTGCAAGTGGGTGTACAAGAGGAAAAGAGGATCTGACGGGAAGGTTGAAACCTTCAAAGCTAGGCTTGTTGCGAAAGGGTATACTCAGAAAGAAGGGATCGATTATGAGGAAACTTTTTCGCCGGTAGCTATGCTAAAGTCGATCCGGATTCTTTTGTCTATAGCATCTTATATGGATTATGAGGTGTGGCAAATGGACGTCAAGACAGCATTCTTGAATGGGAATCTTGACGAGACCATTTACATGAGACAGCCAGAAGGTTTCATTAAGAAAGGCCAAGAGCATCTAGTGTGTAAGCTAAACCGATCCATTTATGGATTGAAGCAAGCTTCTAGATCTTGGAACATGCGGTTTGATGAGGTTATCCAGTCTTATGGATTCATTCAAAGCATGGACGAGTCGTGTGTATACCGGAGATGTGACGGAAACAGTGTGGCGTTTCTCGTGCTTTATGTAGACGACATCCTTCTAATTGGCAACAGTGTGAAGATGTTGTCGGACATAAAGGGATGGTTGTCCAAGCAATTCGATATGAAAGACTTAGGACAAGTTGGGCATGTTCTCGGGATCAAAGTTATAAGGGATCGCCGGAAAAGAACATTAAGCTTGTCCCAGGCTTCATATATTGATACGATTCTGGCTCGTTTCAACATGCAGAATTCCAAGAGAGGTGCTCAACCTTTCTGCCATGGAATTCATCTATCTAAAGACATGTGTCCCAAAACACAAAAGGAGATAGATTACATGAAGAAGGTTCCTTATGCTTCGGCAGTAGGAAGTCTAATGTATGCCATGTTGTGCACGAGACCTGATATCTGCTATGCCGTGGGCATGGTAGCTAGATATCAGAGTAACCCTGGACAGGGTCATTGGACTGCTGTAAAGAACATACTTAAGTACCTGCGAAGGACTAGGAATTATGTTCTGAGTTACAAAGCGTCCGAGTTGATTCCTATTGGTTACACAGACTCGGATTTCCAATCTGATAAGGATCAGCGAAAGTCTACATCAGGCTATGTGTTCACATTGGGGGGTGGAGCAGTCTCATGGAAGAGTGTTAAGCAGAAATGCATTTCGGACTCTACCATGGAAGCCGAATATGTAGCAGCCTCTGAGGCAGCTAAAGAATCGGTGTGGCTCAGGAACTTCCTTATGGACTTGGATGTGGTTCCTAAAATGCCTAGAGCTATCACAATTTATTGTGACAATAGCGGTGCAGTGGCTAATGCAAAGGAACCACGAGCCCACAATGCGAGTAAACACATAGATCGCAAGTACCACCTGATTAGAGACATCGTCAGGAGAGGCGATGCGGTTGTCACCAAGATTGCATCAGCGGATAACCTGGCAGACCCCTTTACGAAGGCACTTCCAGCGGAAGCGTTCAAGAGACACGTGAAGGGGATGGGTATCGGATGTATGGTAGAGGGCAACTAGAGATTTAGTATAAGTGGGAGATTGATGGAGTTATATTCTAAATGTCTAGTTTAGTGACAATATGGAACTCCTTATCTGTGTTTTACATTATCTAATAATCAAACTGTCGGCATTTTTTAGTCTATCTTATACTTGAATGCAATAGTCCTAGATATATACGTTGTAGACAGTATGGCGTGAGGAGACACGCGGAAGATCATACTGTCGGTTACTCGTATAGTATCAAACAGAAGCTTACGACTTAGATGGACAGGGACAATCCATCGGTACGTCGTAGTGTGACTGGGTAATAGTTGGTCTTGACTATTATGTTACACTTGTACACTTGGTGTATTGAGCAGGACCACGGGAGGGCGTTCGATTTATACTAATCGACGTAATCGAACCAGACCTCAGAATTACGGATATACGAATTCTTAATCCCTATATAATTATAGGTGTGTATGTCCAATTCTCGGTTCTTTAACTTGCCAATGAGTGAGACTATTTGATTAGTCGAGATACTCGGTAAATTGGGAATCGGAATTGTACACACGGCATGCTGTAGATTATAGACAGGAAACCGTGTCCCGTTTATCGGGTTGATAACGTCCCCGAGATGAGCTCATAAAGTTTATCATGTAAACCCTGCAGGTGGATTTGTTCCACATGATAAAAAGGATGAGTGGTACTAGTCTCGGATAATAAGAAACGAATTAATTTAATTATTAGTAATTAAATAAATTCGTGGACGTTCGATATCTTAAACACGGGGAAAGTCGTATATGTAATTTCGGCGGATTTATTATTGTTGAAATAATATTAAAATTAATTTCGGGAATTCAATTATTATTTTATAGTGGAGTTAATAATAATTAAAATTGAAATCGATTAATTAAGGAATTGCGTTTACGTATTCCAAGTTAATTAATATTTCAATTTAGCCCTTAATTAATTTATCCTAAGGTCCCTAACGTAACTCTATAAAAACCCCCCTCCCGTGCTCTCCTAAGACCTAACATTCGCCGCAATAATTCATTTCAGCAGAGAAAAATAATTGTTAGCGCAATTAAGATTTTTTTTTTCTGTTTAAATTAATTATTTAACGCAATTAAAAATTATTCTCACAGAATAGTTTATACGCTGGTCTTGGAAAGGAGAGTACAGACGTGAGAACTCCATCGGATCGTTGCCCACACAACGGCTGGAGAAGGGATCTGAGGCATACGTTAGAAGCATCTAAGGTCTCAACAATCGACCGAGAGGTATGAGATCGAATTCTCTATTCCGCTATTTATTCGATCTAATTCTCGTTGATCATACATGAACGTAGATCGGATTCCGGGGTCGTGGATCGTGTTCCTCGACTACTGGGGGTTCTAGGACCTCCGGAACGGTAGTCGGATGAGGAAAAACGACCCGGAAACGAGCCCGGAACAGCAACATCACGTTGCTGTTCGCGGACAAAACGGCGGTCGCCAAAGGGCAAACGGCGGTCGCCGTTTGCAGTTCCTTTCAGCGACCGCTGGACTGCTTTCGGCGGTCGCCGAATCGATGCAGTCCAGTTCCGTTTCGTGCGGTTGTCCTTCGGGGCGATGGCTGGGCATGATTCGGGATAAGGGCTGTTAAGCGAACGAAGTAGTGACTTCGGAGGTCGACTGGGATGGTTCGGATGTTCGAGTACTCGAACGAACGCATCCCGGGTAGTCGAAATCCAACAATATCTAATTAATGGATATCGTGGTGGATGTGGGGTTAAGTTTTCTATGTCATATATGAACATACCACGGCTTACGCACCGTGGGATACCAACGATGACGGAGGATTAGGTTTGTTTTTATGTCACCTATAACATGTACGTACACGGTGTTAGAATGCACCGTGCTAACATCACGACGACCCATTCAGAGTTGTAGTCACGTTACCAAAGTCACAGTGACCGCGACACGGTGATTTAATCAACCGTGAAATACACACGGAGGCACAATTCTAGGTTTTTATTTAAATAATAAATTAATTAATCGCAATGTGTTTAATGGGCGTAGTTTAGAGGTCAGTCGTTTCGTGAGTCGATTGAAAGCCGGCGGCGGGATCACTTTATTAGGTCAGAAAATTGACCCTATAAATACGAACGAAAAAACCCTTTTTTTTTCTATACCCAATTTTTTCTCATGTTTTCTGTGTTTTTTTTTTCTTATGGAGCGGTTTTCAATTCACCACACATCTTTCAAATTCAAAGCTGCAGTCCGGTAACGAGATACTCGAGTTTCCAAAAGAAAACCTAACGAGGTACTCGAGTTTCCAAAACATCTCGAGTATCTTATTGTTAGATACGGATTTTATCAAGTGCCTCTTTATCCGTGGCGGTGAATCTGGCCATATGTTGAGATCATAACAGGCTATGATTGAGGCCGAAGAAAAGGAAGGTCTTCGAATTGCTTCCCATCCAGAGAGTAGATTCTGAGGCGGGTTGGATTTCTTTTTTTTTTTCTTTGTTTAACCAAGTATGGTTCTGGGTTTAGGGTTTTGATCCATCAATTGTAATTCCCAATAGGGGTTTGATCAATCAATTGTAATTCTCAGTAGTGTTTTGATCCATCAATTGTAATTCTCAATAGGGTTTTGATCCATCAATTGTAATAAGACTACTTTTGTTAAGTTTAAATTGTTTAATAATTTTCTTTTTGGTTTCCATTGTAAATTTTGTAATGAACACACTTCGACTATGCTATTTAAGATCTGTAACGGTGTTACAATCCACAGTGTTTGAACCACGGAGACACATGAGGTTTTAGGGTTTTCTGCATGATACGGTTGCACGGTGTTATTAGCTACCGATGGAACCTCACGACGACACTGTTCTATGGGTTTTATATCCCAATTATGAGCGTTCCACGGTGTTACAATCCACCGTGATATAATCACGACGACACATTAGGTTTTAGGGTTTTCTACCTAATACCGTCGCAACGTGTTACAATCCACAGAGGGAACCCCACGGCGAAAATGTTCCAAGGGTTTTATATCCCATTTATGAGAGTTCCACTGTGTTACAATCCACCGTGCCAAACCACGGCGACACATTCGGTTTTAGGATTTTTCTACCTAATACCGTGGCTAACCGAGGGAACCCCACGACGACACAGTTCTAGGGTTTTATTTATTTTCTTAATTAATTAATCGCAATGTATATAATGGGCGTAGTTGGGAGTTGATTCGTTTCTGCAACGATTGAAATCCGGCGGTGGGATGACTCAGAACAGACTCATCAATTCCCTGAATTGAATGGTCATATCAAATTAATGGATAGGGATTGTTGGATGGGGTGATTTTATAATAATTTTATTAATACGAGTAATTAATAAGCATCGTGGACAGTTGAATCGTTTCGTGGAACGATTGAAATCCTGGTGGTTGGATGACTTAAAATTAGATCAGAATATAAGCCTATAAATACGAACGAAAGAAATCTATTTTTCTATACCCATTAATACTCCATTTTTCTGTTTTGTTCTTGTTATTCATGGAGCAGTTATCACCACTCTTTTTCGAATTTCACAGTTGCATTACTTTATCGAGATACTCGAGTTTCCAAAAGAAAACCATCTTCTTATCTTTCATGATACCGGACTCCATCTTCTTGACTCTCTTCAGACTGTGCATTTGATGGGGATTGATCGGGATCTCTTCCGACCCGGTTATGTCTTCCGAGCTTCCCATTATTCATGTACAGGGTCAAGCGGCTTTTCAAGATGTATCTACTTTTCAATAGATAGTGTTCCGGTTATGTCTTCCGAGCTTCCCATTATTCATGTACAGGGTCAAGCGGCTTTTCAAGATGTATCTACTTTTCAATAGATAGTGTTCAGGGTTTTGATCCATCAATTTTTCACAATAGGTTTTAGGGTTTTCAACCAAATATCAATTGTTTACTGTACTTTTTCCTTAAATGTATCATTAAAAGATTTTAATATCACCGTCATTTATTAATCTTGCTAAAACCGTCACACGGTTACTCATTAATATAGAAACCCTAAATCTATCAGTATTCGTATTAATTATTAAGAGACGGTCGTAGTTGCCAGACGCGTTGGCGCTCCGCCTGGATTTCATTAATTAAAATTAAAATTAAAATTACAATATATATATGCGTGTACTAATTTACTATTTATTTTACCGTGTACTATTACCGTGTTGAATACGGGTGTGTGTAACCGTGCATCGGTATAAGGTTATATGATATAGCATCTTGTATTTTTGCACGGTGTATATTAATTCACGGTGTAATATTATTTCACTGTTTTATGTATTTTATATTGCAATTTCTTTTTCATACGACGGTGTTACAATCCACCGTGATCTAACCACGACGACACATTAGGTTTTAAGGTTTGCTATCGGATACAGTTTCACGGTGTTACAATCCACCGTGGTAACCGCACGGCGACACAGTTCTAGTGTTTTATTTATTTTTTTAATTAATTAATCGCAATGTGTTTAATGGGTGTGGTTGGGAGTTGATGAGTCGTTTCGTGCAACGATTGAAATTCGGCGGTGGGATGATTCAGAACAGAGATGCATCAATTCCCTGAATTGAATGGTCATATCAAATTAATGGATAGCGTGTTTAATGGGGTGATTTTCTATAAATTTTAATTTTATTAATACTAGTAATTAATAAGTGTAGATGGCAGTTGAATCGTTTCGCGGAACGTTTGAAATCCTGGTGGTTGGATGACTTAAATTAGATCAGAATATTAAGCCTATAAATACGAACGAAAGAACTCTATTTTTCTATACCCATTAATAATCCATTTTTTTGTTTTGTTCTGGTTTTTTCATGGAGCAGTACTTATCACCTCACTTTTTCGATTTTCATAGTTTCATTACTGTATCGAGATACTCGAGTTTCCAAAATAAAATCATCATTCCCCTGAATTATCTTCCACCAGAGATGATTCGGGGTTTCGGCTGGAATGATTCGGGAACACCTGAGTTCCTTATCTCCGTCAAAATCACCAGTTAGGTCTTCAATCGCCGTTTCACTTCTGGTTGAGGCTCAAAAATCTGTGCTGCTGACCAGATGTCAAAAGAGGAGATTCACTGTGTGCTTTGTTATTCTTTTTTTTTTGCTCATCTTTTTTGTATTACGCTGACCGATGGTGTTTAGGGTTTAGAGTTTTGATCCATCAATTGTTCTAAAGTTTTAGGGTTTAGAGTTTTGATTCATCAATTGTTCTCAATTATAATATTTAAATTTATTTAAATTTGTCCAATTTCATATTCTCAATCAAAATTATCACAGTCGCTTTTAATTATCGTGTACGATGCCACGACGCCCATTTATCGTGGCTAGTCACACGGCGTATGACTGTCGTTGATGGTCTCACGACGTATGATTATCGTTGATGTTCTCACGGAGTTGACTTATCGTGTATGCATCACGCTGTCCATTTATCGTGATTTGTCTCACGGCGTGCGACTATCGTGGATGAGCTCACGGTGTGCAATTATCTTATATGTTTTCACGGTTTCAATTTATTGTGGATAGTCACACGGTCTCTATTTATCGTGGATGTCCTCACGGTGTCCATTTATCGTGGATGTTCTCACGGTGTTCATTTATCGTAGATGGTCACACGGTCTCTCTTTATCTTGGATGAACTCACGGTGTTCGATTATCGTGGATGGTCACACGGTCTCTCTTTATCGTGGAATAACTCACGGTGTTCGATTATCGTGGATGTCCTCACGGTGTCTACTTCATCGTGGATGAACTCACGGCGTATGATAATCGTGAATGATGTCACGGTGTCTAATTATCGTGCATAGTCTAACGGCGTACTTTAACCGTGGATTGTCTGAAATTGTATTGGAGTTTTATTATTATTTTTTAAAAGAGAAATTCTATTTTAAATTACATATAAATTGTATATTCATTTGTTAAACAGCAAGGGTAGTGTAGACTTTTCCTACCCAATTGCCTAATAAACTTCTACTTTTATAGACAGAGCCTCAGAACTTATTTATTTTATGAGGTGGTCCTGAATCCGGTATTCCCACTTAAAAATATGTGTATAACTTATAAACACAAACAAAAACAAATCTTCATTCATTCATATTAAAATCATCATATTACATAACAAATAATTTATCATTCATAATTGTCTTATTAATCAACATCTTAAATATACTCCCTACTCATAGTACATTTATGCGCATTTTTATCTCTCAACAAATTATGAACACCCATAAAAAACAAAATACATAAGAGCATCTCCAATTGTGAGGTAGAAGTCTATCTGTACTTCTACCTCTAACTCAAAAACGAGGTATAAATCATTGGAGCTGTCTTGACGTGTTAAGATTAGAAGCTCCTAAAAGTTCTGGGGTAGAAGAACTTCTATCCGGGTAAAGATAAAAAATAATATTATTTTATTATTATTATTATTATTATTATTATTATTATTATTATTATTATTATTATTTCCGCGTTATATAATTATTTTATATTTTAACATTATTTTGTATTTTATAGAAAAATTAATAAAAAATAAGAATTTTGAAATAAATTAAATTTTAACTTATTTTTTATTTTAACGAATTATTCTATTTTATATAAAAATTAATACAAAATAAAAAATTTCAAATAGTTAAATTTTTAGCGTTAAAAATTATTTATATAAAAATTAATTAAAAATAAGAATTTTGAATATATAAAAATTATTTAAAATTAAGAATATTAAAATAGATTAAATTTTAATTTATTTTGTATTTTAACGAATTATTCTATTTTATATAAAAATTAATACAAAATAAAAAAAATTAAATAGTTAAATTTTTAATGTTAAAAATTATTTATATAAAAATTAATTAAAAATAAAAATTTTGAAATAGTTAAATTTTTAGCGTTAGAAATTATTTTTTATTTTATATAAAATTTAATTAAAATGAAAATTTTGAAATAGTTAAAATTTTAAAATCAGTATATCCGTGATTATTTTTATAAATATTAAATAAAAAATAAAAAATAAGTTATTATTTCTATTAATATTAAATAAAAAATAAAAAAATAAGTGGGACTTTTGTAGGTAGAATCGTTGGATAAGGTAGAAGTTTTTATAGGTAGAAGTAAAAAAAGTATGAGTTGGCGCATAGGTGGCCTACTCTTCACCCAAAAGTTGAAACTATTACTGGAGATGCTCTAAGAGGATCTGAGGTAGAAGTCTACGTGTACTTTTATCTCTCACCCAAAAATGTGGTAGAAGCCATTGGAGATGCGATGACGTGTTAAGGTTAGATGTAATTTTTAACGTAAAGATCCGATGCGATGACGTGTTAAGGTTAGATGTAATTTTTAACGTAAAGATTATTATTTATTTTATATAAAAATTATTTAAAATTAAGAATTTTGAAATAGATTAAATTTTAACTTATTTTTTATTTTAACGAATTATTCTATTTTATATAAAAATTAATACAAAATAAAAAAATTTAAAAAATTATTTATATAAAAATTAATTAAAAATAAGAATTTTGAATATATAAAAATTATTTAAAATTAAGAATTTTGAAATAAATTAAATTTTAACTTATTTTGTATTTTAATAAATTGTTTTATTTTATATAAAAATTAATACAAAATAAAAAAAAATTAAATAGTTAAATTTTTAGCTGTTAAAAATTATTTATATAAAAAAGGGTGATTTTCAAAAAAGGTAATTATGTTACACTATTATAGAGTAATCTCTATCTTTTGTATAATTATAAAAAAGAAAGATTTACCTAATCCAACCCTTTTACTTGTTTAAAACTATTTAATATATTTCATAAAACCAAAATTATGTAAAAATGTTTGTGGACATAATATATACTTTCCAACAATAATCTACCACATAAACAAACTCAACAAACACAATTCATATGTAACCTAATCTTCTCTTCTTCCCGTCTCACTCCCCCAACTCATTGGACGAAGGTTTTTTCTATTTTTTCTAGCGCCGCTCTTCTGCAACATAAATCTACGATTTACAATTTATTTATTGAATTCAATAGACCTTGATAATTCAAGAACATCATACAATACATGCAGATGATTCGAAGGAGGACACATAAGTGCTTTGGATCTCGCTGGCTTTGCGCTTGTCCAGACCTTAATTGGGGGTCCGATTCGTCAATGGAATTCTGGTAGTTTATCTTCTCCTTGTTGAAATTCTGGAATATTCTTCGTAATGCTTACACTCACATAAAAAAACGCAGATCGGAATGTCGAGTGCGACCGAAACTCTCTGTGGCCAAGCGTTCGGAGCCAAACAGTACCACATGATGTGCATTTTCTTGCAGATGTCATGGTTAGTTGACCTCGTCATGTTTAGAGCTGTCAAAAATTGGCCCGGCCCACCTAGCCAAAGAAGGGCTTGGGCCTCAAATATAGAGGCCCAAAAAGAGTCGGGCCTTTTTGGCCCGGCCCAGCAGGCCCGATGGGCCGATGGGCTTGGGCCGGGCTTGGCCCGATGGGTTGGGCCGGCCCGACCATTATTTTTTTTACAATTATTTAATTATAAATAATATTAAAACTTAATATTATTATATATTTGTTTGAAAATAAAATTTAAAATCAAAATATTTATTAATTTAACTATATTTTTAGTATATAAGTATTATTTTTAGTATAAAAGAAATATTAAATTATTATTTAAAATGAATTTATGAACATAAATTTAATTTAATTATTTTTTTCAATATGAAAATTTATTATTTATTAATTTTTTTTAATTTATTAGTGTAATTAACAATTTTTATAATTTAAAATTATTATTTTTTTATTATATATCGTGGGCCGAAAAAGCCCGGTGGCCCGACGGCCCGTCCAAGGCCGGGCTGGGCCTAGAAATTCTAGGCCCATCGAAATTCGGGCCGGGCCAGCCCGGCCCATGAAAGTCTCAAAGCCCGATGGGCTTGGGCCGGGCCGGGCCGGCCCGGCCATTTGACACCTCTAGTCATGTTGACCATCTTACTACCTCTCTTCCTCTTCGGGACATGGAATGGTTTATGAAAATCGAATATGGAGGTGGTATTCCAATTGTTGATTCCTTTAGTAAATTATGTGCCTTTAAATATTTGTTTTTCAAATTTAGGCATCAATTGTAGTGTAAATATAGTTTTCTTATGAGGTACTTAAGATTTCATCACTGATGGTTTGAACTAATGAATAGAATAAACTTTTGATGGTTGTGTAGTTTACCAGATAATTTTATTATGAGTTACCTAGCATTTATCACTTTAAACAATTGATTGTTTGAACTAATTAATGTTTGTTTATGTGTAGAACTAAGTGTTTGATAGATGTGTAGTGTACAAGATATCTTAACCACTGTAAACCTTTGTTGGTTTAAACTAATGTTAGTCTGTGCATAGAACTAAGCCTTCATCTGTTATACTAGTGTACCAAATAGTTCTACCACTTTAAAAAATTGATAGTTTGAACTAGTGTTTGTATACGTGTGGAACTAAGTGTATGTGATTGTGTAGTGTGCAAGATAGTTTGAACTAGTGTTTGATGGTTTAAACTAATGTTTGTATAAGCATAGAATTACGCATTTATCTGTTATACTAGTGACCCGATAGGTTTATTATAATTTAACAAATGTTTGATGGCTATGTAGTATGCAAGATAGTTTCACCACTTTAAAATTTTGATGTTTTAAACTAATATTTGTTTATGCACAGGACTACGCTTTTATTTGTTATACTAGTGTACTAGATAGTTTTATTATGATTTAACAAGTGTTTGATGTGTAGTGTACAAGGTAATTTCACTACTGCAAACCTTTGATAATTTAAACTAATGTTTGTCTATGCAAAGAACTAAACCTTTGTACATCATAGTTCTATAATGAGTTGCCTTGAATTTACCACTTTAAACAATTGATAATTTGAAATAATGTTTGTATAAGTGTGGCTCTAAGTATTCGATGGTTGTGTAGTGTACAATATAGTTTCACCACTGTATTCTTTTGATGGTTTACACTAATGTTTGTCTATGTATATAACTAAATGCAACTAACACAAACCTATGTTTGTCTATGTATAGAATTAACCTTTGTTTTTGGTCATTTATTTCTATTAATTGCATGTTTTATGTTTATGAGGTAGAAATAAAAATATTTACTATTTTCAATCTTGACATGTGTAACTTTTGAGGGTTTATTTCTGAAATGCAGGTCTCTTTGGATGCGAAGCATAGTGTACCAAACAGATTACATGTTTGAACAAGGCAAAGGAAGAAATTAAACAAGGGTAAAAGTACGAACCTTGTGTTAATCATGGATGAAGCGCCTTTGAAAGATAAGAAGATACGCACCATAAAGTGGGTGCAACAAAACTATAAGAGGGATTTCGAACATAAAGATGAGTCTCCAAATGTGTCAAAGCAACCATCTGGATCGTACGTGTATCAACGTTCAAACTGTTTTGAAACAATTCATGGAACTGACATGAAACTTCCTTGTATATAACATTATTTTATTTTTCAAATTGGACAAGTTATGTTTGTGTTTGTGATAAGAACTTATTTACTGGAGATAAGAAATTAACGAACCAGGAGGATTATTCTATGTATTTAACATTAATAATATTTGTAGAGAAACATTTTGTCATCCCGATTGCTAATTAAATAAACTGTTATGAACTAGAACACAATTCTCCAAAAAAATGAGGGATGCTTCAACAACAAGCAAAACAACAAACTTACTACACAAGTCGATGATGGGGACGTTTCAAAAACAAAATCTGCTGAAGAACCCCCTAAAACTTATAACTCGATTGCACATTAGTTATTTGAGTTTGTAGTATACAAAACTAGGAACGAAATTACGAAAAAATTAGGAACAAAACTATAGGAAAAGTTTGTTGATCTTATGGGTGAGTTGCCGAGTATAGATATGAGGACAGATACAGTGCGGTGGACATTGCATCGATCAGGGACATATACCTCCGATTCGGCATATACTCTTTTCCGCCCAGAGGGTCCCAGAGTGCCGTGGGCTGCCCTTTTGACTGGACCAGGACGTATACCACGTCATTGCTTCATTCTTTGGATGGCTATCCGAGGTCGGCTGCCGACTCGGGATAAGCGCTGGATTGGTCGGGGGGACGACTCATGTGTACTATGTGGTGGTGAGAGCGTTGAGACACACTCCCACCTTTTCTTTGAGTGTCCCTTCTCACAGGACTGTCTGCAGAGATTACAGGTGGAGGTGGGTTTTCAATGGCCACGTGGAGGTTGGCATAGTGCTGTACTACGGGCTGCTAGTCGATGGCGTGGGAGGCACTTGATATCTTGTGCGTATCGTGGACTTCTCGCTGCGCTGATCTATTATATTTGGCTCGAGAGGAACACGAGGATATATGAGAATCGGTCGGTATCTTCTGGTGTGGTGGCTTCTCAGGCGATCTCTATCATACGGGAGAGGATACACTCGTTACGGCTCCCTGACTCTCTTCAGGCACGGGCATTGAAGAGAGTATGGCATATAGCTTGGTGATACAGTTTGTAGTTTTAGTGCTTTGTGATTTGGTTTGGATGGTTGAAGAGCTAGCCTGTTAGCTCTGTGATGCGGTGGGGGTTTCATTCCCTATGCGCAGTACTGTATCATATCTTTTATTTTCTATGTGATTGACCTTTACCTAAAAAAAAATTATAAGAACTGATAACTCAATTGCACTGGGAACAAATTTAGCATAAATTTCATATTAATTATTTAAATTTGTAGTACCAAAACTAAGAATGAAATTAACATAAAACTCAAACACATCTCATCAAGTTGCAATACATATTTTGAAAGTGGTACAAATATATTTTGTCCACTGACACAAATAAACATATACTACTAGTATTATTTAATGAAAGTGTATTGATCTTTGTTTTGACCACAAAAGAGAGGCTTTGAAAGGAGTTGTTTGAACATCTACTCGTGCTTCGACGCTCACAAACTAGCCAAGAACATCGGCCGTGGCATTCTATCGGAATCGTTTGTCCCAAGGATCGTCCCTTCGATCTCCGAGAATCGGAACCATTACTCATGAAACTAGTTATTCGTCGCAATCCCCTTGATAGCCCCTTCCTCCTCCCCGGCCTCCTTCCCACAATCCAACCCTCCCTCCGCCACAAGTCGAATCTGAGTCGTTGACTCCGAACGAGTGAGGTCAAGGCTGTGGTCAGGGTCCTTGACCCCCATGACACTTAAAGTTCTTGACACCAGAATTTATGAGAACTCGGGAAAGGACAAGTTAGCCGATCAAAGGGTATCGTTCGAGCTCTTCAGGGAGGAGATCCTGACTTGCGTAGTGCGGACCTCATCGCTCAGAAATGGGGCCGAGTATCTACATGAGGGGAAAATAGCGGATGATAAAGATGATAAGAGGGAAGTTAGTTTTAGGGAGAATTTAAAAAGGGAGAGTACGAGCGAAAAGGAGTCTCACCAGAAGCATCATTTGGTGGACATTTTCGATCATTTGTCATCCTTCTTATTGTATGCCAAAAGCTACAAGAATACATATTACTAACACAGTAGTTTACATAACCGAAAACCGATTCATAAACTACTCCAAAAATTAATTAATTACTTTACTAAAAGTAGGCTCATAAACTACCGCAAGAGCAAATTAATTACTCTACAAATGGAAATTTCTAACACGGTCATTTACACAGCCAATACACAAGTGTTGACCGGCATTTTTGACGATTAGTCTTTCGAATCCAACAACGAACGACCACGGCGTGTAGTTTTTCATATATGACAATTGACATATGATGATCGAATTAAAGTAAACAACTGTAAAAAAACACTGGTCATATATTTGAATCGAAAATTTAAACCCCACTGCACAATTCTTAATTTCATGTCACTTTTGATTTGATTTGATTTGATTCGATTGCAAGCAAAAATAATGAAAAAAAACGATTTACACGAGGGTTAAAAAGGAAACACTACCTGAATCAAGATTCGGGATTGATATGAAAAATCTCCAAGCTAAAACGATTTCATATGGAATAAATTATATAAGGTATATCAATTGATTTAATACAAAGGTTAAAAAAGACTATTCAAATTTAAATACATTACCTGAATTATGATTATATCAAAGTTCATAGTATTTAATTATATAAATGCAATAAATTAATTACCTTTTTTAATAGAAACCTAAACTATGATATTTTTTTAAAAATTTAAAAACCATTCTTATTTTTTCTCTAAATTATCCTATAAAAATTAATTAAAAATAAAAATTTTGAAATATATAATTAAATTTTTAGCGTTAAAAATTATTTTTTATTTTATGTAAAATTTAATTAAAAATAAAAATTTTGAAATAGTTAAAATTTTAGAATCAGTATATCCGTGATTTTCCGGAGTCTTTAGGATTTTAATGGACTTTTAAAATCCGGAGGTATTCAATTCAGATTTTTAGAAGTCCATTAAAATCCGGAGGTATTCAATTAGGAATTTAAAAAGTCTTTAAAAATCCATAGGTATTGAAATGTTTATGGATTTTAATGAATTTTAATAATTCATGGATTTTAATAGATTATCTTTAAAAAATATAACTAAACTTGACTTTTCAAAATCTCTCATAATTATGAGAGATTTCTACAGACTTCTTTATAATAACGAAAATTCTAACATGAAAACTAAAAAAACAATCATTATTTAACAAGAATATTACACAAATCTATCTATATAAAATAATCAAAATTTTATTTGAGAAAATTGATCTTATCATATTTTATTTAAAATTAATTATATATATATCATATTAATAATAATTTATTTTGTATTTATTATATACAACAATATATTTTCTCAATAACAATTCAAATATAATAAATTTATATTATTAATATTATTATTATTCAATTTATTTAAAAAATTATTTATGATGTATTATTTACAATGGTCTATTGTTTAATATTTGATAAAATATGATAAAAATTCAACCGTCTTGACACATCGTCTTGACACATGAAGATTTTTTTTAAATATGAGTAAACAATACGTATATTTTATATATGTATATATAGGTCGTTGTATAACAATGATATAAATAAAAATAAAAATAATAATGTGAGAAATGAGATTTACGTATAACAAATGATGTAAATGAAGATTAATAATAGTGATGGATAATAATTTATTTATTTTAAATTTTTGAATTAACATTTTTGGTTTTTTATTTTCTAAATAATTTATTTTTTTTAAAACAATTTATTATTTTTTATAAATACAAGTCTATGAAAATTAATGTTAATAATTAAAAATATATTTCACAAACTCTATGAAAATCAATGAAAATCAATACAAAAAGTCAGTAAAACTCTTCCTAGACTCCGTGGATTTAAAAATTCCATAAAAATCCACAGACTTTTAAAAGTCCAAAAAAATCCTTTAAAATCCGAATTGAATACACCTCCTTAAAATTTATTTTGTAGGTAGAAATCGTCGGATTAGGTAGACGTTTTTTTAGGTAGAAGTAGAAAAAGTATGAGTTGGCGCATAGGTGGCCTACTCCTCATTGAAACTACCACTAGAGATGCTCTAATGTAATAATTTTACCTTTTCAATTTAAATTACAATTTTTATCCAATTTTCACTTACTTTTTAAATTTTTATTACAACTATTTTATATTTGAATTTAAAAATATATTTTAACTCCTATTTTCTGGTAAAATATTTTTTTTCTTAATGTGAATCTTTAATTTTACTTTAAAGTATTATAATATATTTACCTTTTAATACTTTTATACTATTTTTTTCAACATTTTAAAAATAACTTTTTTAAATTAATGAATCCGACTAACTGTAAAAATATTATCGAGTAAAAGGAGAATATTATATTATTATATTTCATATTTTTTTCCACAAACACATATATTTACATATTTTTTAAAAAATATAAAATATTTATATTTATTTTTATATTTTAGAATACAATAATTATAGTTAACTAAACAGAATTGCTCTCCTAGGGTAAATTCATCGGAGTCCCCACTCGATCATCCCAAATCTCCGAATGGCTCGACCACCCACCACTGTTTTTGGGCCTCCTCAGTCTTTCGTCAGTGAATCTCAACTGACAGCACTGTCCCCAAACTGGAATCACTGACCTACTTTGGACTGGTACCACAGCGAGTCACCTGGCCCCACTGTACCAACACTTGTCTTTTCCATCGCACTTTGTCTTCACTCACTTTGTCCTCACTCGTGCGCACCCGGGAGACTTCCCAATGGGGTCACCCATCCTAGAATTACTCCAGAGCCAGCACGCTAAACTTTGAAGTTCTTATAGGAGGATGCCCAGAAAAGTAGATGCATCTGTTGGCATGAGTACCATATTCAATTCCTTTAAGCCTTTGAATTTTCTGGGGCGTTACTGCGTTTGAGCACGAAAACCCGAAAGTCTGGACCGAAAACGCGAAAAATACCCGTCGCGGGCCGAGCCCAAAATTTTTTGGGACCGGCCTGTTGGAGTTGTGTACTTAATGTCTAGATTTAAGTATCGGTAAACTCCCGGTCATAGCATTTAACCTATTTAATTAATAAACAATTGTTTGCATTTAATTATTATTAATTAAATTATGCGAAATATAGTCCTGGATTTTATACGTTGTAGTTAGTATGGTGTGTCGGGCCCACACAGAAGATCATACTATCGGTTACTCGTATTTAATCAAACAGTTGCTCACGACCTAGATGGACACGGACCAATCCATCGGTATAGTCGTTGTGTGAGAGAGAAAATAATTTATCTTAATTATTTTATCACACCTGTACACTTGGTGTATTGGGCGAGATTTATCAATTAGGATTGCCTTTGATAATTGATTTAAATCTCAGAGTATTTCATTCTTAATCCCCGATATTATTACGGTTGTGTATATTTAATATAAGAGATTTTGATTTTCCAAAGGAATTAACCGATTTAATTATTGGGTTAATTACCGGTAAAATTGGGTCGCTATATTTTATATATGACATGCCGTGAATACTTGACGGGAAAGTGTATCCCGTAAGGGTTGATAATATCCCCGAGATGAGTTCATAAGGAATTATTATGTAAACCCTGCAGGTGGATTTAATCCGCATAATAATTAAGGTTGAATGGTACTATTCTCGGATATAAGAGATGAATAAATTAATTAGAAATAAATTAATTTTATTCGTGGATATTTAAATCTTAAATACACGGAATAAATAATACTACCAGAGAAATATTATTTGATATAATATGGTTTAATATTCGGAGTTCAATTAATTTATATAGTAGAAAATAAATTAATTAATATTGATAAGGATTAATAGACTTGGGCTTGGGCTCAATTTAATCATCAATATTGGAAGCACAATATTCCACCTCCTTTTGATCCCCTACGTAGCCTATAAAAGCACTACATGGCCTTCATAATTAATACACATCATAAGACAAGAATATCATACTTGATATTTCTTGAGAGTTGAAGGAGATCCATAGGAGTTCGATAGATCGTCGCCCACACGACGTTCGGACAAGGTGCAAGGAATACATAGGAAGATTCGAAGGTCTTCAACGTTTTGATTTCGTTTCTCCGCACAACGAATCGAGGTATAAAATCATAAACTCTCTTCTATGATTTTATGTGAATTATAATTGTGATATATACATGAACGCACGATCCGGGAAAACGACGATCATCGCGGACGGGGATTCGAGATCCCCGGCGAAGATCGAGAGAACCCTCGGCTTGGAGCCGAGGGGGCGATCGAACCCTAGGGTTCGATCGCGGCGCGCAGACGGAGGGAGCCCCGGCTGGACGCCGGGGCAAGCGATCGACCATGGGTCAATCGCGGGGAGACCGCAGTGGGCTGGTGCCACGGCAGCTGGTCCTCCCAGCCCTCGACCGGCCGCCAGGCGCAAGCCGGGGCATGCGATCGACCGCAAGGTCGATCGCGGGGAAAGCCGCGGCTGGGAGCCGCGGCGGGTCAGCTGGAGGCTGACCGCCCTCCTCCGGCGGCGGTGGTGAGTCGTCGGACTCACCACCGGGGCCTGCTGGGCAGCCCCGGCGATCGCGGCGTGCGATCGCGAGCCCCTCGAGGCGGGGGCTCGGCTAGGGTTTTCTAGCCGCGGGTTTTTATCCCGCGGCGGTGATGCTCGAGTCGAGCTCCGTCGGCGTGAGGTGGTTCGCGTGTTTCCGGCGACAGGATTTTTATCGGATTATCGGTTTCCGCATATTTTGGTAATCCGGGATATCGATTCCCAGCAATTGGTATCAGAGCGTTTGGTTTCGTGTTCATGTATGTGTTCGATTATCGTTCTACCTTGCAGGGATTTCCGGCTATCATGGTTTAATTTTTCCGTTAATTATTTTACCATGATTATTCGTTTATTAAACTCTCGGACATGTCGAGATTCGTTTTGTGTGGATGAATGTTTGTAATAGTAAAAATTCGGGGGATGACCGAATTTAGGACTTATTATTACGTTATATGTTTTCCGGAAAGTGTATAGGGTCGATTTCATGTATAGAATCGATACCGGAATTGTAAATTTATTTTTTGTAATTTATTTACGTTGGTTCGATGTTGAGACGATCGCCGGAAGACGAAGGTGTGACGGAGAAGACGAAGAGGACGAAGAACCGGGGATCGATCAAACCCCTTGATCAATCCCAAGCAATCGACCCAAGGAGGGGGCCGATCGCCCTCGGCTAGGGCTGCCGCCGGCAACGGTGGCGGCTGGTGGCTGGGCTGGGCGGCGGCGCTCCTCCGGTGGTGGTGGTCGGAGGTGGGGGTGGTGTGGGGATCCCCAACCCATGCTACTCCTACCTAGATTCACTTTCCTAATTAATTCGGTTTTCCTATTTTGAGTACTCCTAAGTTTGGGAACTCTCATGGAGATAGGAAAAGAATTAATTAACATTATTTTATTTCCTTATTCTATTATGGAAATCTTCTAGAATATTGCAAGTCCTACTTGGAATAGAATTCTAGAGATTTAATAGAATTGGAAGGGAAATAATTAATTAATAAATTAATTTTATTTCCTAATTGATTATTCCTATTTTATGGGAATTTTCATAGACATGGAAATTAATTAATTTTGGAAAGTAGAAGAGTCCTAATTTATTTTATTTCCTTATTCTATTATAGAAGTCTTCTAGAATATTCCAAGTTTTACTTGGATAGATTATTCTAGAAATTTAATAGAATTAGATAGGAAAATGAATAAATAAAATATTAATAATATTTAATTTTATTTTTGATATATTCGATTGACTTAATTTTCGAATTAAGTAACTTTTGGATTAATTAAAAATAAATAGATTTAAATATTGGGATTAATATTCTCGTCACATGGAGCATTCAAGAACGAAGACTGAAGACTAGAAGATGTGTACGGAGATGCAATAAAGCCATGATAGTCGGAAAATAATTTTCTAGCATTATTTTGACTATGTGATACTAAGTGGGAGAGGGGATGGAAACATTCCCATGGTCTCCATTACTGTTCTCTTGGTGACTCTATGGATTTTCGAAATTCATATAGACGAGTCATTGGAGGAGAATTCTTGTAATTCCTTTTACGAGAAACATTGATCAAGTTTATCAAACAATGCCTAATTTGTCCTTCTGAAGCTGACTTCAAGTCGACTCATTCTCACCCCGGGGAGTGGAATGGAGCCAAAGCCACTTGGTCATGTGGATGACACAAATTAGAGACCTTCGTATCATCCTTTTTGAAGGTGGATCGATTGTCTGCTCGGCTCCCTCATTTTGAGAGATAGGGTTGTTTGCATGGTGAATCACTGGTTAGAAACTTCGAGTTTCACTTATGATTCCCCGCGTCTTGATCTACAAAATCGAATGGATCTTGTAATTGGGAGTCAATTATAAAAGTCTCTTGGTGTAGTAAACGTCCACACCACGTGGCTTGCTATACTAACGGATTTTGGATTAATTGATGTAGACAGTTATCAGTAATCGTGAAGAGTTGTGAAGTTTTCGTAAACGTCCACACCACGTGGCTTGCGGTGATGTAGCAATTCCAAACAATTTCCTTTAGTACTGAGTAATGGTTTACACTTAGATACGCGTTATAGTATCCTTCCCCACGAAGTTACGCTATAATCGATGTATGACCAAAGAAAATCTAATTGCTAAATCATTTGGGTAGGTAAACGTCCACACCACGTGGCTTGCCTTACTTGATGGGATTTTAGATGTGATTAGTAATTTAATGATATTATTTTAGGGAGATAATATCGGACATTAAATTGATTGTTTGTTTATATGTGCTTATAGGTTTAGAGAATTGCTATGAATCCACTTTCGTTGATACTTAAGGAATTCAACGCACTGGTTCCATACTGTGTTGGATGGAATAAAGAGTTAGACATTACTCAGACTGTAAAGGAGTACAAAGATGTACTCAGCGAAACTTGTCCTCCTAGACCTACCATTAACTCAACTGATGAGGAAATAGTTGACTTTGAGAAGTGGGATAGTGCTCTTGCATTAGCCGCTAATCATGATGTCATGCTTAAACTCAAGTTGATGTTTAGACATGATGTAAAGGCTAGAAAAGAGGCGATGAGGATACTCATAAAGGTCAGTTGCTTCGAGGAAACGCTTGAACACGTTTTTGAGATGCTAGATCTTTTAGACGAGTTGAGACAGTCGCAAGCTCTTATAGCCAAGGCCAAAGGTTTCGAACCTAAGGGCATACATAAGGAAAAGGAGAAGAAGGCAAGGGGATCCAGTAGTCCTCAAAGACTTGGACCAAAGGGTGGGATAAAGAAGCCTTCTGGCAAATATCCCCAAGGAAAGCAGTTTGAGTACTGGGGGTCTATATCTTGTCCTCTCAAAGGTACGAATTTTTTTTCTTTAGTCGTAAAACATAGTCAGTGGTATGATCTACCAGAATTCTGGTGTGTAGATATGGAACCACTGACGGTATGTGCATTTTAAATGCAGGGGTTCCAGAAAACCCGGCGACTTAGAGAAGAAGAGTTCGAGTCCACTTGGGCGAAGCTGTTGAGGAAGCAGCGGTTGCAGTGGAAGACTTTTATCTACTTTGGTAGTTATAGGATTTCATTTCAAGTTTATTGCTTTATGTACCCCTTTATTTTTAGAAAGAACTTTTGTTCTAGTTTTCTAATATTAATGAATGGATATTTTATTTCTTTAATCATTTAATGATTTGGATAAGAAATAATGGTGATATCTATTCTGGTCCATTAGATAGCAATATATGAATGATGAATCCTTAGTCTACCACGATGCAACGAACCGTTACAACTTATTTTACTGATTAGATGTATTTCTTAGTTAAATCATTATACTTGTGAATTCTTGTACTTAGTAGTAATTATTCAAACAAAGTTCAAAAGGTCGAAATTGATTTGATCAATTATAGTTGAAGGAATGGACCTTCCGACCTAAGAACTAAATTTGGAAGATAATGCAACTAAGTGGACCTTCTAAAGGGTGGAATTCGGACAGGTATTAAGAATGATCAACGATGATAGATGCGGAGATATGTGTAATTAGAAAGGTATGAGTAGTTCCTTTCAAGAATGCTCAAAAGATGGATTAGGATACTTGATGTGCCATAAAAGCGAAGTGTTTTGACTAGTCAATGGACACAAAGCTATTATGGGGAACCTTCAAAGTATATCCATTGAAAGCCTGCGACTTGTTCGCGAAGGCTATCAGCTATCTAAATAACACATCGCATATGTCAAAAGTTGGGATTGACTCTCAAATGACTACACCATACACTCAAGTGTAGACATGGTGTGTCGCTAATAAGAAATGGAATTCTAATAGTAAAAGAACAAGTTTATTCGGAACTACCTATGTTCTATGGATATTTCTGGATACAACGGCACATGGTTGTAGGATATCCTAGAAGAACAAGTGATTGTATGTTCAAATAGTACTATGAACCAGAAGGACGTCATCGCCCGGTTCTTAGAGGAAGACTATTAGATGAACTACAATGCCCTAACTGACAAAGGTACTTTGAAATGAGGAAAACAAAAGACTGAGAACCAGCCTAACCGAGTAGTAGTACACCACTAACTGCACCTAATGTTATTACTGTTATATACCAGAACGCCATTGCAGTGGGAGGTTGTTAAGCAACCAAAGATATTCATAAGACTAGAGGAGTTTTTCTTGAACTCTGGATCTAGTAGAGATGAAATCGATCCCTAGCTCTGCATAAGGGGCGGTACCAATCTAAATGTGCCTACTTGGATAGCAATAAGTATTATTGTTAAGAGGCAAGATCATTTAGGAGTACGAGCTTAGTAAATCCATTTAGGGATTGTTACAAAGCTATGAATCGTGGAACTTGCGAATTGATGAGATAGTCCATTAGATGAATTCATCAAAGGGCATAGACGATGAAGGTGTATTAGAGACGTAATGGAAACAAGGTGGTGTTTCTCGCAATTTTATGAAGATAACACTTCATCATTGGCAACAATGTAAAAGTATTGTCAGACATAAAATAGAGGTTGTCTAAATAAATCGAGACATAAGATTAAGAGTAAGTTGGATCATGTTCTTAGAATCTCTCTAGATAAGAACATTGTACTTTTCCTAGATATCTTATGCGATAATGGTTTGTTTTAAACATGCATAATTCTGAGAAAGGTTATTGCCTTTCAGAAACAGAATACATCTGTCTAAAGGTATGTGTCTTGAACACATAAAGGATATAGATAAAGCAGTTTCCTACACTTCGAGTATGGAAAGCTTTTATAGATGCAATGTTGTAAAACAAGAACCTGATATCAACTATGCGGTTGGCATAGTGGGAGGATATCAAAGTAATCTTGACGAAGGATGTTCGAGTGCTGTGAGAGTACTTTCGAAGTACTGGCTTACGGAGCAATACGAATTCTTCTTGGATTACATCTTCTCAGATCCAAAATCAGAGAAAGACCAGTGTAAGTCGATATCAGACTATGTGTTCACTTTTGGAAGAGGTGGAACCTTAAGATGAAAGAGTGATAAGCATGATGCTTCTCGGACTCTATCATAAACCGAATAGCAGCCTCAGAGGCATCGGAAGTTTTGGTTAGGTTCTGGAATGACCTCTGAGCTTGGATATGATTCTTGGTTCACCAAAGGCTATGTAAATAGCAGTGTGTGGTAAACTAGAAGAAGTCATAAGTTCAAAAGGTGATGATAACACATAGAGCAAGTACCACCTGATTCGAGTCATCGTCTAGGGAGACGACGCAGTAGTCACCAAGATAACTTCATAGCGGCAACCTAGATTGCTCATTCACATATTACTTCTTGGAAGTACACTTTAAGCACGTGATGAGTATGGGAGTCGGGAGTTTGGAGGAAATGACTAGACCTTAGTACAAGTGGGAGATAGTTGGAGTTGTGTACTTAATGTCTAGATTTAAGTATCGGTAAACTCCCGGTCATAGCATTTAACCTATTTAATTAATAAACAATTGTTTGCATTTAATTATTATTAATTAAATTATGCGAAATATAGTCCTGGATTTTATACGTTGTAGTTAGTATGGTGTGTCGGGCCCACACAGAAGATCATACTATCGGTTACTCGTATTTAATCAAACAGTTGCTCACGACCTAGATGGACACGGACCAATCCATCGGTATAGTCGTTGTGTGAGAGAGAAAATAATTTATCTTAATTATTTTATCACACTTGTACACTTGGTGTATTGGGCGGATCGCTTGAGATTTATCAATTAGGATTGCCTTTGATAATTGATTTAAATATCAAAGTATTTTATTCTTAATCCCCAATATTATTACGGGTGTGTATATTTAATATAAGAGACTTTGATTTTCCAAAGGAATTAACCGATTTAATTATTGGGTTAATTACCGGTAAAATTGGGTCGCTATATTTTATATATGACATGCCGTGAATACTTGACGGGAAAGTGTATCCCATAAGGGTTGATAATATCCCCGAGATGAGTTCATAAGGAATTATTATGTAAACCCTGCAGGTGGATTTAATCCGCATAATAATTAAGGTTGAATGGTACTATTCTCGGATATAAGAGATAAATAAATTAATTAGCAATAAATTAATTTTATTCATGGTTATTTAAATCTTAAATACACGGAATAAATAATACTACCGGAGAAATATTATTTGATATAATATGGTTTAATATTGGGAGTGCAATTAATTTATATAGTGGAAAATAAATTAATTAATATTGATAAAGATTAATAGACTTGGGCTTGGGCTCAATTTAATCATCAATATTGGAAGCCCAATATTCCACCTCCTTTTGATCCCCTACGTAGCCTATAAAAGCACTACATGGCCTTCATAATTAATACACATCATAAGACAAGAATATCATACTTGATATTTCTTGAGAGTTGAAGGAGATCCATAGGAGTTCGATAGATCGTCGCCCACACGACGTTCGGACAAGGTGCAAGGAATACGTAGGAAGATTCCGAAGGTCTTCAACGTTTTGATTTCGTTTCTCCGCACAACGAATCGAGGTATAAAATCATAAACTCTCTTCTATGATTTTATGTGAATTATAATTGTGATATATACATGAACGCACGATCCGGGAAAACGACGATCATCACGGACGGGGATTCGAGATCCCCGGCGAAGATTGAGAGAACCCTCGGCTTGGAGCCGAGGGGGCGATCGAACCCTAGGGTTCGATCGCGGCGCGCGGACGGAGGGAGCCCCGGCTGGACGCCGGGGCAAGCGATCGACCATGGGTCGATCGCGGGGAGACCGCCGTGGGCTGGTGCCACGGCAGCCCTCGACCGGCGGCCAGGCGCACGGGAGGAGCCCCGGCTGGAGCCGGGGCATGCGATCGACCGCAAGGTCGATCGCGGGAAAAGCCGCGGCTGGGAGCCGCGGCGGGTCAGCTGGAGGCTGACCGCCCTCCTCCGGCGGCGGTGGTGAGTCGCCGGACTCACCACCGGGGGCTGCTGGGCAGCCCCGGCGATCGCGGCGTGCGATCGCGAGCCCCTCGAGGCGGGGGCTCGGCTAGGGTTTTCTAGCCGCGGGTTTTTATCCCGCGGCGGTGATGCTCGAGTCGAGCTCCGTCGGCGTGAGGTGGTTCGCGTGTTCCGGCGACGAGATTTCGATCGGATTATCGGTTTCCGCATATTTTGGTAATCCGGGATATCGATTCCCAGCACGGCCCGCCAGGGCCCGGACTGACTTTTTCGGTCCGGGCCAGGGCCCAAAAAATTTTGGGACCGAAAGCCCGGGACCGGCCCGATTTTTAGTTTTTATATAATTTTTTTAATAAATATTATATATTTTTATATAATTTTTAATATTTTAATTAATAATTTAATCTTAAAACTTAAATTATAAATATAGTATACAATAGTATTATTTAAAATTTAAAATTTTATTTTTTTATAAAAAAATAAATAAATAATTATTTTTAATAATTAAAAACAATTTTTTAAATTAAAAAAATTGGATCTGAAAAGCACGAAAACTCGGCTCGGACAGTTGGGCTCGGTCCCAAGCCGGGCCTTAGTTTCAAAAAACCCGGACCGGCCCGGACCGACAAAAACGGATTTTAGGCCGGGCCCTAGAAATTTCGGGACCGGCCCAGCCCACGTCCAGCCCTACGAGCCACCCCTAACCGGAGAATTCAACTCGACCCTTACTCGTGTCCTGCCTGGACCACGATCACGGGTTGCCTGTAATCTCTGATGTGTCACCGATGAACTTGACACTGTCAGGCTGCTGCCGTCGTCGACCCCTTTCAGTTCCCAGATGCTGTCGACGAGCCAAGCCTCTTAGAACGCCTAATGATTTAGTCCTTTTATTTTGGGATTGGACTTAAAACAATTTTTTCTCATCTCAAATCTTAATTTGAATTTCTCATAAGAAAGATGAGATTTGTGTAATGTAACAACCGCAAAATTATATTAACTAATTAAGTAATTTTGACCCAATTAATAAATTGCTAACGAAATCGTTATATTATGCATGAGTTCAAATCATTTTATGTTCATGTTGATTTCCATGTTTAGTTATATTATTCGTTTAGATTCACGGTTTATTACATTCTCACTGATATCTCATTTAGCATGTAAGTCATTTAAAAATCCTCAAATTCCAATAATTTTATTAACACTATTTTATAATTAAATTATCAATCATATTAAGAAAGAAAATTTAATATTCTACACTCTAAAATTTATTATTATTTTTTTTATTATTAGACTTTAATTATAAGTTTTAATTTAAATTACAGTATTGGACTTTCATGTAAAAGAATCTCTTTGCCTCACTTTTTATAAACCCTTTTTGTTTTAAAGACTAAAAGACCAATTGTTTGGGACAATTTTATACACTCTATTCGTATGAAAGTAAGATGTGTGGTATTTTAAAACCCTAACCATAAAACACCGTGTGTATATATATATATATATAGGAGAATTCTACAGTACATTTTATCATTTTCAATGTACGGTATATTTTATTAAAATGTGTGCACTCGGATGCATAATATAATTTCCCATATTTTTTATATTTTAATTAAATTAAATATTTTTAACTCAAAAATAAATTAAGTACTGGGTATCATACATTTTTATAAAATTAAATAAATAATATTAAATATTTTTAATTTGTTTTGTTAAAAAATATTTAATATTATAAAATATTAACGCAATGATTAATTCATTGTATTGCAGTTGATTTCAATTATTAAAATTAAATAACAAAAATTAAATTTATTTTTTAAAAATGAAATAAATTATTTAACGATTCCAATTATTAAAATTAAATAACAAAAATTAAATTTATTTTTTAAAAATGAAATAAATTATTTAACAGCAATGATTAATCAATACGATTATTAAAATTAAATAACAAAAGTTAAATTCAATAAAAACCTAAAATTTACTTTTATCGTTAAAAAATAAATAAATGATATTTTCAAAAAAATAAAAATAAATAAATATTACAAAAAATAATTGTAAGATTCAAATAAAATTCGTTCACGTGCTAATAAAAGAAATATGATTGATTTATCATTGTATTAAAAATTTTAACATTATACTATACCATTGTATTTAAAGTTCTAAGAGAGTAATATGATGGATTTACTATTGTATTTAAAGTTCTAACATCATACCATTGTATTCAAAGTTCTAACGAGTAACATGTAATCATTCGTTCACGTAAATAAAAAAAATATGATTGATTTACAATTGTATTTAAAGTTCTAACAAAGTAACGAATACTCATCAAAGTCTACATAATATGATTGATTTACTATTGTATTTAAAGTTCTAACAAATTAACAAATATTCATAAAAGTCTACATATTGATCAAACTGGTTTTATATTTATATATTTAAAAAAAAAATAATGTTATTATTCTAGATATTTTTTTTTCAATTACTATATAGTTTATCTCATACAATATTATAACAAATTTTAAAATAATTTTGTTATCGTATTTATATTCTTATTTTTAATAAAAAAAAATATGTAATAATAATAGTGAATTGAGTAAAAACAAAATTTATAATGATTTTAAAAATAATGAATTAAAATTAAAATATTATAATGTAAAAGTAAAATAATAGAAATAAAATAAAAAAAGATGATAATCTGTGTATACAAAATTTATAATGATTTTAAAAATAATAAATTAAAATTAAAATATTAGAGTGTAAAAGTAAAATAATAGAAGTAAAACAAGAAATGAGATATCCTGTGTTTGCGGTATACGTTATAGTGGTGAACTCTCATTAAAATCAAACGGTTAATATTAAATATAAATATTCTAGGGTCTAGATTTAATATATGTACGGTACATTAACTGCACTGTAGAACTACCCTATATATATAAGGTATAAAGAGTCTTTATTAAATCTCTGCCTCCCACCTTAACAAAAACACAAGCTGCCTCCCACCGTAGGCAATTTATACCGTGTTCTTAGGAGTTCCTAGGAGTACGATTCTAATTGTACACCCATGAGTATATCTTCATGTATTTTTATATAAATATTCATTACGTATGCTAATATATTCATGGGTATGTTAATTCAATGTTTATTATAATTGTTTTTTGAAATGTAGATTTTTTAATTATTAAATGATGATTTTTATATTTTAAAGGGTGAGAGCACCATTTATATTGTACTCCCAGAAGCATGATATAGGTATTGCACACCGTATGTATACTTATTCTTATCCCCTAAACCAAGCCTAGAAACTACCTCTAACCTAATGCCGACTGCTTGTCGCCGTTGAAACTGGAGCTTCGAGATGCCGCCAGAGACCGCACCTCCTACTTTCATCTTCTATACCTCAGCCTTGGCTTTGCCTCGTTGAGAAATCCTGCAGATCGGAAAGCCCCAATTTCGAACTCACTGCTGGAGCATCGAGAGACCACATTCGCGGGTTATTTTCCAACCAGCACCGCTCCTGATCAAGATCGGGCCCCCGCAACCTCGCCTCGACATTGATCTCACCACCGAGGCTGTCGGAGAAGATGAATTACAAGCCCTGTGATACCCCGCAACGATGCTCTGAGAGATGACGTTGTCGACGATGTACTCGATTTATTGTGCCATTGATACAACCTCGAGAGACACCCCCACCTTTGTTATGAGTCAACCTTGCATGACCAGGTGGGAGAACTTAATGTTCTGACTTTGGTACTTTTGGATTTGTTTATACAGCCGTAGGAGTTTTATAATGTAGATTATATTTCTTGGGATTTGGTGCTCCCCTTACCAAAGCTTAAAGGACTGCACTATCCCCTTTAATAAAAGACAACATTCAACCGATTACCATTTAGCCCAATTTCTGTATATATATCCCTAAGCCCAATTTCAGTAACTTTAATCTTACTTACTCTTGCCCAATCCATTTAATTAACAATATATATACTCTATTTATTTATTCTGAATATATATGAAGTATTAATATTAATATTAGACTAATTTATTAAATGAAGGATTTACGGATATTGAGGATTATGATTCGCACGAGCATTCATTCAAGCATCGTTATTGTCAAGTCAAGTTATGCATTGTTAAGGTAGGGATTACTAAAACATTTTCTTTTACGGTTCATTTAATATATCGTATGTGTACTAGCTGTGTGATGGTTTATGATGGATGATCTATTTATGTTATGTGCACATATTAGTCGCGCGACGCATGATTGTGTTTGGTCAGGCGCGTAGTAATACCTTTGGGTCGTCCTACAGTACCGCATTATTGTGTTTAGGTCCGTTGCATCATTTAAGGTGCCGAGGTAGTAATACCTTTGGGTCGTCCCACAGTACCTCATGTTACGGCCAGGCGCGTCATTTAAGACGCCGAGATTTAATTATCTTTGGGTCATCCCTCAGGGTCAATGGTCTAAGTTATGGATTGTCCGGTGAATATCGTATTGTATATTATATGAATTGTCATCCCTACTGAGTTGTTGATAACTCACCCCTTTTTAAAACCCCATCTTTTCAGGTTAAGCGAAATAGGAGCGAGACGGGGATGTGGCGGTGATAGTAGTAGCAACGTCTATTTATTAGACATTATTTTTCTTTTATGCTTTCCGCTTTTGAAACTTCACACTTTAGTATTTTATTTAAATTTTACTATTGAGGGTTATTTTTTAATTAAAGATTTTAGTATGAAAAAGTCGTTTTGACATTTTGTTATTTTAAATACTACAAATTCATTTGGAAAATAAGAAAATTCTCTTTAGTCTATTTTATGAAAAATAGGATGTTACATGTAAGTACTCCGTATAGAAATGAAAATTGGAGATCTGAAGAGGGAGAAATATAATTATTAAGTAAAAGAGATAAATAATTAAATAAATATGAAAAAGAAATTGAAATATCTGAAGAGGGAGAAATATAATTATTAAGTAAAAGAGATAAATAATTAAATAAATATGAAAAAGAAATTGAAAAGAGGGAGAAATATAATTATTAAGTAAAAGAGATAAATAATTAAATAAATATGAAAAAGAAATTGAAATAATATTTGACACGTATCCATAGACGGGGATTATGATTTTACCCGCTGCGGGTAGGAGAGCAATTCTGGTTAACTAGAAGTCACGTTGTCACTAGAGTTGTGACTTTCAGCCCACCCCGTTGGTCGTGCCTGACCAATGGGCCAAGTTGGGCAAGACAATTCATAGTATAAAAAATTTGGGGCTTTTTGGCTCAGTCAAATTTGTTAAATGGGCCAGACTCGAGTTTGCCCGATGGGCTAAGCCGGCATATTTTTTTTTTTTTTAATATTTATAATTTTTAATATTTTTTATTAATTTAATTATTGTTTTTATTATAAATTTTAACTAATACTCCAATCCAATTATTTTTATTAGTTTTCTACATACTTATTTATAATTATAAACATACACAAAATATTACATTTATTTTATATTTTTAATAAATTTATTAATTAATTTATATTAAAAATATAAAAAAAACATTATTTAATAATTATTTATTTATTTAATTATATAAAAATATCGAGTCATTTCGGTCCGTGGTCCAGTAGCCCAACTCGGGCTGGGCTGGACCTTGAAATTCCAAGTCGTATTTCTTGACCGCGTTGAAGTCCAAATAAATGGGTTGGCCTGATGGGTCGGTTCGGGCCAGCCGAGCTAAGTCTCAGCTCTAGTTGTCACTAACTAGGTAGATTGTGAGGAAGATTATTTGTTGTCATGTTGTTTGTAGTTGATTCTTAGCTACATTATGTGTACTGTCATCAATCATGAAAATGTCGTCATGCTTGTACTATTATTTTTTTTCATTATAAATTGAGATTTTATTTCAGTTTTCCTCTAAATCTTGAGTCGAGTTGAAAAACAACATTTTTTATTTTATTATTTATTTTTAAGGATACTATCAAATTTCAAAAATCCTTAATTAAATACAACAGTTTTGGACTACATGATTCTATGTTAATTGTTAATTTATACACATTTTTTATTATGACAGAGAACTCATGGGCGGATCAGGAATTTATCTCAGAGTGGGCCTAACTTTTTTTTTAAGTTTTGAAGCTTGAACTCGTAAATTTTACAGAAACTATTAAAAAAACAAATTATTTAGATATTACAAAGTTAAATGTTCATCATAAATTATTAAATATGCAAAACTACTATTGCTGCATCTTTGGAAAATACTAGGTAAATTTATTAAAAAATATTAATTTTTAAAATTTTAATCAAAAAATAAAAGTTAAAAAATTAATTTTTAGTTAAAAAGTAATGTAATAATGAATAAAATTTAAAAAGTATGTTAAAAATATAGAGAAAAATTGTATTTTAATTGTATTTCTCACTACGGTTTTATGTATGCTACTCTTGGTATAGTATATCATGTAAATTATGACCGTAGATTTAATATTATTATATTAAATACACACTCAATCACACACACCCAACGTGTATAATATATGCATTTACGGTTAAGATGTTACTGGGAGTAATGCTCAATGAGTAGCATCTCATAGACCTTCTCACCACCCACTTTAATTAATAAATTATATATATATATATATATATATATATATATATATATATATATATATATATATATGTACTTACCAAATATTCAGGGGAACAATTGATGGAATACCCCATTGACCTTGTCTATTTCACCGACTACCCTATTATTTAAATAATTCAAAAAGAAAATAGGAATAAAAAGAAATTATTGTTTTAAGTATGGAAAAGTCCACATTGCCCCCATTTATCTATTGATGGAGTTGTATACTTAATGTCTAGATTTAAGTAATGTAAACTCCCGATCATAGCATTTAATCTATTTAAATGAATAAACAATCGTTTGCTTTTAATTATTTATAATAAAATAAATACAAATTATTGTCCTGGATTATATACGTTGTAGTTAGTATGGTGTGCGACGTCACACAGAAGATCATACTATCGGTTACTCGTATATTGATTGAACAGTAGCTCACGACCTAGATGGACAAGGACCAATCCATCGGTATAGTCGTTGTATGAGAGAGAAAATAATTGGTCTTAATTATTTTATCATACTTGTACACTTGGTGTATTGAGCGGATCGCTTGAGATTTATCGATTAGGATTGCCTTAGATTATCGATTTAAATCTCAGAGTATTTTATTCTTAATCCTTAATATTATTGCGGGTGTGTGCATTTAATATTAGTGACTTTGATTTTCCAAAGGAATTGACCGATTAGAATAACCGGTCAATTACCGGCAAAGTTGGGTCACGGTATTTTATGTATGACATGCCGTGAATTCTTTACGGGAAAATGTGTCCTCGAAAGGGTTGATAAAGTCCCCGAGATGAGTTCATAAGGAATTATTATGTAAACCTCATGAGTGGATTTGTTCAGCATAATAATTAAAGTTGAATGATACTATTCTCGGAATATAAGAGATGAATAAATTAATTAGCAATAAATTTAATTTATTCATGGACATTTATATCTTAAACACATGGAATAAATAATACTACCGGAGATAATATTATTTGATATAATATGGTATAATATTGGGAGTGCAATTATATTTATATAGTGGAAAATAAATATAATTAATATTAATGGATTAATAGATTTGGGCTTGGACTCAATTTAATCATTAATATTGGAAGCACAATATTCCACTTCCTTTACATCCCCTACGTAACCTATAAAAACACTACATGGTTTTCACAATTAATACACCAATAACAAGACAAGAATATCAATAGTTTATAGTTCTAGAGAGTTTGTGTAACGCCCCGACCCGTTGCGGGGTCGAAGCCCGACCCTAATGGGCCGGCTCGGTTACCAATGACTGCCGTCGGGAGTGATATCCTGGCCCCACTGTACCAACACTTGTCTTTTCCAGCGCACTTTTCCTCACTCGTGCGCACCCGAGAAACTTCCCAGGGGGTCACCCATCCTAGAACTACTCCAGAGCCAGCACGCTTAACTTTGGAGTTCTTATAGGAAGATGCCCAGAAAAGTAGATGCATCTGTTGGTATGAGTAGCATATTCAATCCTTTTAAGCCTTTGAATTTTCTGGGGCGTTACAATCACCCCACCTTTTTATTGCGCAACGTCCTCGTTGCGTGCCTTACTTGCCTTACTTGCCCAGGACCAACCATCCGTGCAGGAATGCCCCTTACGGGTACTCTCACCAACTTCTGGGTGGAGCACTTGGCCCCGCAAGACACTTAGTTCCCACAATTCCGGTCGGCACCGGCTCTGATACCATTTGTAACGCCCCGGCCCGTTGAGGGGTCGACGCCCGACCCTAATGGGCCGGCTCGGTTACCAATGACTGCCGTCGGGAGTGATATTATGGCCCCACTGTACCAACACTTGTCTTTTCCAGCGCACTTTGTCCTCACTCGTGCGCACCCGAGAAACTTCCCAGGGGGTCACCCATCCTAGAATTACTCCAGAGCCAGCACGCTTAACTTTGGTGTTCTTATAGGAGGATGCCCAGAAAAGTAGATGCATCTGTTAGTATGAGTAGCATATTCAATTCCTTTAAGCCTTTGAATTTTCTGGGGCGTTACAATCACCCCACCTTTTTCTGCGCACTTAGAGTAGAGCCTTTAGATTAGAGACTTTAGATTAAGAGCTGAGAACTTAGAGTAGTATGAGTATGATCAAATATCCTTAAATCTATTAAGCTATTAAATTTCGAGGACGAAATTAAAATTAAGGGGTGTAAATTGTAACAACCCAAAATTTTATTTAGTAAAACCTTGAATTCACCTAAATAAATTTACTAATTTTAAATTAATTTAATAAATTAAACCTTCAAAACAAAATATATTTAATTAAATATTAAATTTGATAAATCATATAATAAGAATTATTTAATTAATATTTTAATTCAACCTAATATAATTAATATAATTTAAATTTTAATTATTAAAAGATTTCTTAATACTAATATAATTAATATAATTTAAATTTTAATTATTAAAAGATTTCTTAATAAGCAACTAATATAATTAATATAATTTAAATTTTAATTATTAAAAGATTTCTTAATAAGCAAGACATACTAATACTTCTTTCTACTAAAAATTAAAATAAAACCCTAGTCCTCTCGTTCTTTCCTATATATACACACATTCATCCCTACAATTCCCCGCACGCACATAAGCACCGAGCTGGAAAACACTCTACGTCAGGTACATAATTTCTCTCTACTATTCCTCTTAGTTAATAATATCGTGCAACAAAAACCACCCAATTGACCCCTTTGTACAAGAACCTAGTATGTTTGTATCTTTCCTCTTCTCTTTCATTGTTGGAAATAAATACAAACCCATAGCTATACAGTACAACTCAACCAAGACAACTCATGAACCCAGCCCCGAAATCAGCAACCTTCCCGAACACAAAAGCCTCTGAGGCGGGTCGTCGCCAAATTTCTCCTCTAAAAAATCGAAGCCCCTTCCCTGCCCGCTGTGTAGTCCTTAAGATCTTCTAATCAGAACCTGTAGGAAATCAGTCCAAGTGCAGTCCAATTACCCAAATATCTAAATACCCGTAGCTTAGTCCTTTTAAATTTTAGTTTCTTCATCCCCAATTCGCCCTCCACTTAAACACGGTAGAAAGAGGGAGGTAATAACCTGGAACTTTAATTCATTAGTTCACAACCGTAGCTTTAATCTATGACTAAAGGTAATTGCTTTTTGGTCCCTAGAGAATTAACAAACCGTTGGCTAGTCCACTCCAAGTTTAGGTAAATCATGTTAAGTCCAGTAATGTCTAATAAATTATAAAATCAGCCCTGAAACTTTATACAATTCATCCTTTAAACCCAAATCTTCCTAAATCCTTGCCACTACACCACGACCACAAATCGAGCAAGTCATATTAATATTTATATTACCATTCACACGATTTACTAACTTAAGGATATATACATTAATAGAGAACGAGACTCACGAGCCGTAGAAGCGCGCTTTGGATTTTCACATTCACGTCACGACCTCTTCCAGGTAGGTGTCATGTTGTCGATTTACCTCTTCTATTACTTGTTTCATTATGTGTGTCTCTATGTGTGCATTTATGTGAATTTATTAAAATATATTTTCCGTTGTAACCGGAGACCGGGGAAAAGGGTCGAAGGGGACCAACGCAATAGTTGGCGCAACTCGCAATATCCAGATTATTAAATGGATCTCATGTTTATTAAAATTACAATATTTTCATGTAATCCAGATTATTAAATGGATATCATGTTGTATTAAAATTACAATATTTTCATGTTATGTTCATTGGTTATACATGTATTTGATTCTGGTATTGGATGAGGTAATGACCCTATTGAGCGCGTTGAGCTCACCCTATCGACAACAATTTTTTTTAGGTACACACGAGGATGCCGAGCGAGAAGAGTGATCAAGGATGGAGGATAAATTAAAATAAATAAATGTTTTTTTGTGCTTTATTTGTTATTTGTAATATATATCATGACATTGTTTATAATTTCAAAACCTTGAAATGTCATCTATTGACTTTATTTTATTTAATTTATAATTATTTCAATTATAGTTGTTGGCATGCAGTAGGTTATGTGAATACATGTGATTAGTTTCTATGTTATTCAATAATAGGTTTAATATGCATGATTAATATGCTGATTTGTCCAACATAGAATCGACACGTAATACATAATATAAATATAAGTGTGCATGCATCTTTAAGTGTTCAGCAAGGACAAGTATATGTATATAAAAGCATCTGCTAATACTATGTTCATGTTATATACAAACGTTCATTATTTATTATATGTACGAATAGTATATTTATGTGATAATGTAGTTAGTTTATTTTGGTATTTGAATTTTAAAAGGACTTCTCCAAATAAAATTTTGTGACGCCCGCACTTTATAAAATGTTATTTCCAAAAATTTACACCTTCCGCTGTTTATAAAAATACGGGTCGTTACAGTTTGTGAAGGAGATCCATAAGAGTTCGGAGGATCGTCGCCCTCACGACGTTCGAACGAGGTGCAAGGAATACGCGGGAAGATTCAAAGGTCTTTAATTAATCTCGTTTCTCCGCACAACGAGACGAATGTAAAAATCATAAACCCCCTTTTATGATTTTATGTGTAATTATCGTGATATACACATGAACGGAAGATCCGGGAAATGAACGAGCTCCGCGGACGGGGATGGACCGCGAGGTCGACATCCCCGCGGAGATCGAGGGTGGCGGTCGAACCCTAGGGTTCCGACCGCCGGCGTGGCTATGGGAGAAGCCCCGGCTGGACGCCGGGGGCGATCGAGCCCGTGAGCTCGATCGCGAATCAGCTACGTGGTATCCCGTAGCGACCCCGTGCATGCTATGGGTTCGCCCGTAGCGGCTCGCACGGGGTGATCCCGTGCGCTGGGCAGCGGGTTTGTATACCCGCTGCGAGGCTGCTACGAGCAGCCCCGGGGATGCCTCGTGCATCCCCAGGGATCGGTATGAGACCGATCGCGAGCCCCGTGCGGGGGCTCGGCTGGCAGCCGCGGGTTCGCCCGTGGCGGTGCTCGGTCGGGCTCCGGCTCGTGCGGTGGTTCGCGGTTGGTTTCCGGTGATCGAGGATTTCGGTCGGATTATCGGTTCCGCAATTTTTGATAATCCGGCATATCGATTTCCAACAATTGGTATCAGAGCGTTGGTTCTAGTTCATGTGTATGTTCGATATTATTGTTCTACCTTGCAGGGATTTTCGACTATTATGGCTAGATTTAATTTTGTTTTAATTAATGTCATGATATGTTGGTTTTTATTAAACTCTCGGACATGTCGAGATTCGTTTTGTGTGGTGAATGTTTGTAATAGTAAAAATTCGGGGGTTGACCGAATTTAGGATTTATTATTATTGTTCTTGTTTTTTCCGGAAAATGTATAGGGTCGATTTCATGTATAGAATCGATACCGGAATTGTAATTTAATTTTGTAATTATTTTTTTACGTTGGTTCGATGTTGGAACGATCGCCGGAAGAACGAGGTGTGACGAAGGAGATGAAGAGGACGAGGGATCGATCAATCCCCATGATCGATCCCATGAGGATCGATCGACCCTGGGGCTGCCCGCGAGGGTTCTCGGCCACGCCGTCCACCGGTGGTGGTGGCGCGTGGGCTGGGGGCGGCGGCGGCAGTGGTGGTCGATGGTGGGTGTAGGCGCGGGGATCCCCACCCCGTGCTACTCCTACCAAGATCCAACTTTCCTAATTGATTCGGTTTTCCTATTTTGAGTGTTCTTATTTTTGGGAACTCTCATGGAATAGGAAAAGAATTAAATTGGATTTAATTTATTTTCTTATTGAGTGTTCTTATTTATGGGAACTCTCATGGATTAGGAAAAGAATTAATTTGGAATTAATTAGTTTTCCTAATTGATTATTCCTATTTTATGGGAATATTCATGGATTAGGATTCTAATTAATTTGGAAAGTAGAAGAGTCTTAATTTATTTTATTTCCTTATTCCATTATAGAAGTCTTCTAGAATATTCCAAGTTTGACTTGGATAGGATTTTAGAGATTTAATGGAATTAGAAAGGAAAATAAAAATAAATAAAAATATTAATAATATTTAATTTTATTTTTGATTTATTCGATTGACTTATTTTCGAATTAAGTATCTTTTGAATTTATTAAAAATAAATAGATTTAAATATTTGAATTAATATTCTCGTAACATGGAGCATTCAAGAACCAAGACTAGAAGATGCGTACGGGGATGCAATAAAGTCATAATAGTCGGAAAATAATATTCTAGTATTATTTTGATTATGTGATAATATTTATGTGCTTTATTCATGTATGCATGCTTATGTGTATTTAATTATGCATTAGATAGCGTATCCCTTTATTGTAAAAAGCGAAGTGGGAAAGGGATTGGAAACAATCTCATGGTCTTCATTGCTGTTCTCTTGGTGACTTTTATGGACTTTTGAAGTTCGTATAGACAAGTCATTGGAGGAGAATTCTTGTAATTCCTTTTACGAGAAATATTGATTAAGTTTATCAAACAATGCCTAATTTGTCTTTCTGAAACTGATTTCAAGTCGACTCATTCTCACCCCGGGGAGTGGAATGGAGCCAAAGCCACTTGGTCATGTAGAGGACACAAATTAGAGACTTTCGTGTCATTTTATGACTAGATCGATTGTCTGCTCGGCTCCCTCATTTAATGAGAGATAGGGTTGTTCGCGTGGTGAATCACTGGTAAGAAACTTCGAGTTTCACTTATGATTCTCCACGTCTTGATTCACAAAATTAAATGTATCAAGTAATTGGAAGTCAATTATAAAAATCTTTTGGTATAGTAAACGTCCACACTATCGTGGCTTGCTATACTGAATGGGATTTTGGAATAATTGATGTAGACAGTTATAGGAGAAAGTAAAGGACCGTGTGTTAACGTAAACGTCCACACTATCGTGGCTTGCGGTGATATGCGAATCCCAAATGATCTTCTTAGTACTGAGTAATGGTTTACACTTAGGTACGCTTCATAGTATCCTTCCCATCGAAGTAACGCTATTGATGATTTACGACCGAAGCAAATCTAATTGCAAAATCGTTTGGATAGGTAAACGTCCACACTATCGTGGCTTACCATATCGTGGCTTACCATATGGGATTTTAGATATGATTAGTGATTTAATGATATTATTTGAGGAAGATAATATCGGAGATTAAATTGATTGTTTGCTTAAATGTGCTTATAGGTTTAGAGAATAGCTATGAATCCACTTTCTGTGATACTCAAGGAGAATAAACTCACTGGCCCCAATTACATTGATTGGAGGAGAAATCTGGACATTGTCCTGACTTATGAGGAGTACAAGTTTGTACTTCATGATCAATGCCCTGCTGATCCCACAAATGCCTAAACTGATGAGGATAGAACGGCATATAGGAGGTGGGAAAGGCTGATGAAATGGCTAGGTGCTATATTTTGGATTCAATGTCAAATGTACTCCAAAACCAACATCAGTCGATGGACACCGCCTATGACATGTTGTTTTTAACCTCAAGGAGATGTTTGGGCATCAAGACCGTGCGGCTAGGCAAGATGCTATGAGAGTCCTCATGACAACTACTCAGTCTGAAGGAACGCCCGTAGGGGAGCACGTTCTTAAGATGATGGGTTTGTTGAATGAATTGGAGATCCTAGGAGCTCAGATTGATGGAGAGACGCAAGTCGACATCATACTCCAGTCTTTAGCCTCTGGTTTTGAGCAGTTCCGCATGAGCTATAATATGGGTAAACTATCTTATTCTCTAGCGGAACTCCTGACTGAACTAACAGCGGCATAGGGGATCTACAAGAAGGGCAAGTCTCAAGCACTTGTAGCTACTAAGTCCAAAGGCTTTAAGCCAAATGGAGGTAAAGGGAAGAAGAGGAAGCAAGTCTGGAAACCCAGTGGTGCCAAGAGGCATGGACCACGTGAAGGGACCAGCAAGCCTAAGGGCAAGTGCTTCCGATGCAAGAAGTCTGGACACTGGAAATCTGATTGTCCACTGAAAGGTACGAAATTTTCTTTAGTCGTAAAAACATAGTCAGCGAGTTATCTACCAGTAATCTGATGTGTAGATATGAAACCGCTGACGGTATGTGCATTTTAATGCAGGGGTTCCAGAAAACCCGGCGGCTTAGAGAAGAAGAGTTCGAAGTCTACATGGGCAAAGCTGTAGAGGAGGCAGTTGTTGCAGTGGAAGACATTTATCTGCTTTTAGCAGTTATAGGATTTCATTTTAAAGTTATTGCTTTATGTACCCCTTATTTTAGAAAGAACTATGTTCTGGTTTTCTAATTTCAATTGAATGGATATTTTATTTCTTTTAATCATTTGATGGTTATTGAGAAGAAATGATGGAATTATCTATTTTGGTACATTAGATAGCAATATGTGAATGATGAATCCTAAGTCTACCACGATGCAACAAACCGTAGTATATATAGCTCGTTTTACCTATTAGAGATATTTCTTTATCTAATCATTATACTTGTGGATTCTTATGCTAAGAAGTATTTATTCAAATAAATTAGAAGGTTCCTTTCTCTTATTGGTGTTAGATGATGTGTCATTAGTTTCGGTATGTTGCATCGTGGTAGACTGAGGATTTAATATGTACAAATCGTCAACTAATGTGCCAGAACAGATATTATCATCTTTTCTTCTTATAATCATGGAATAATCAGAAGAAACAGATTATCCACTAATTTAGAAACTAAAATCAAATTCTATTCTTTCTAAATCCAAGCACATAAAGACAATGTATATAATCCTGTCATTACTTAAAAGTAAATGAATATCTTCCACTGCCACCGTCATAACCTTCGCATCATTGCCCATGTAGATGGTGATATTTTCCTTTGTAAGTCGTCGGTTTTCCTGGAACCCTTGCAAAGAAATGCAAACATGATCAGTGGCTTCCGTATCTACACACCAGGTGCTGGTAGATAACACCACTGAAAATGTATCAATGACTAAGTAAAAGTTCACTCCTTAATTCATGAGAGGACAATCAGACTTCCAGTGCCCAGACTTTTGAAGTTTATATAGATAAGTAATCTGACTGGTAGACTGCTTGCAATGGAAGTACTTGCCTTGCAGCTTGCTTACCCCATCTCGTGGTCCAGAAGCTTAGGACCACTGGGTTTCCGTATCTTGCTTCTTCTTTTTCTTCTTCTCGTTCATACTTTTAAAACCTTTATATTTAGTATCCACAAGATCTCGAGATTATAACTCATCCATAAGACCTATCATTTTAAGAACGTGCTCCCTTACGGGCGTTCTTTTAGATATGCTGGTCGTCATGAGTATTCTTATTGCATCTTGTCCGACTGCTCGGTCTTGATGTCCAGAAAGTTCTTTGAGGTTGAGCATCATGTTATAAGTAGTGGCCATTTCACTACTTCTCATAACTCTCTTTTCCTCAACAGTGGAAACATCATTTGGCACGGGTAGACAAAGATCGCGAAGTACATACTTGTACTCCTTAGCAGTTAGGACAATGTCCAGATTGCGATTCCAATCAACATTCTAAGGGTCAGTGAGTATAATATCCTAAAGTATATCACATAGTGGGTTCAAAGTCATTTCTAACCTATAAGCACATAAAACAAATAATCAATTTAATTCCGATATTATCTCCCTCAAATAATATATTACACTAACCACATCCCATCAGATATGGTAAGCCACGATAGTGTGGACGTTTACCTATCCAAACGATTTTCTAATTAGATTTGCTTCGGTCGTACATCATCATGGCGTTACTTCGATGAGAAGAATACTATGAAGTGTACCTAAGTGTATATCATTACTCAGTACTAAGGTAGATTGCTTAGGATTCGCATATCACCGCAAGCCACGATAGTGTGGACGTTTACGCTAACACACGGTCCTTCACTTTCTCCTATAACTGTCGACATAAATTAATCCAAAAATTCCATCAGTATAGCAAGCCACGATAGTGTGGACGTTTACTACACTAAATATTTTTATAAATTGAAATCCAATTACTTGAATCATAAAATCTCATTAATCAAGACGCGGTGAATCGTAAGTGAAAGCTCGAGGTTTCTAACTAGCGATTCACCATGCAATCAGCCCTATCTCTCATAGAATGAGGGAACCAACCAGACGATCGTTCTAGTCACGAATGACTCAAAAGTCTTTAATTTGTGTCCTCGAATTAACTAAGCGCTCTGGCCTATCCCACTCCCCGGGGTGAGAATAAGTCGACTTAAAATTAATTTCAGAAAGACAAATTAGGCTTTGTTTGATAAACTTGAACAATAGATCTCGTAAAAGGAATTTAAAAGAATTCCAATCCAATGACTTATCTATATAAACTTGAAAAGTCTATAAAAGTCACCAAGGCTATGAAGATAAACTGGAATGGCGCAAGCATCTTGGAAGTGGTGCCATGCACCGTGTTATCTGAAGTTGTGCCATTGTCTATTGGTGTCATGTTTATGAATTTCAACAATTTCAACATGGCTATGAAGACGATGAAATGCTGATGCTTCAACACTTAGATATTTTCATGACAAATTGAAGATGAAGTATTGAGATCGATGGAGCCAAGATTTTGTTGAAGTATGATTTTGAAATTGAATAATTAGAAGATTCAAGAATCAAATATTCAAGATTTGAAGATTCGAGAATTAAAAATTCGAAAATTTTGGAAGTGACGTAATCCATGGAAATCTGACGTCAACCAAGCGTGTGACCATTCAGAATGTAACCGCCTTAAGTTCGCACGTGCGGCCACAACTATATATACCCATTGATTTTTCCTGAAGTCACTTAACGATTTAGTGATTTTCAAGTTTATCTTTTGTAATCACTTTAGTTGGCACCAGCGCCACATTTAAGAGTTTTGTGTAGTAGCTTTGCGCTGTGCGCCGATAGTAGAGTTAGGAGATATAACTCTAGGTGCATTAGTGCTGGATCATTGGTTTTCTTTGGAGTGTTGCGACACTCGGGATACTACCCTTGATCATTTTTCCTACCATACTCTTCACATTGTAATAGTTTCGTTTTATCTTCAATGAAATGAAATATAGTACATAACTTTGATCTCAACATATTTTACTTTATGAACTTCGTGAGTGTGTGATAGTTTGAGATTCAGCGACTCAACGCCAATCCTGATCGCGAGTGAACATCATTCGGCGTCGGCGACATCAACTAGAAGCGGCGCTGCCTCACATTTTGCGCCATGTCTCCAGGCGCCAGTTTCGGTTATTCTGTGTTTGTCTAGAAGCTCAATTTTAAGGCCAACTTTGCGAAAAGTTGGTATCCTACGTCAAAGACATAATTTCAATGCATGTGATATCTAATGGGAAGACTACGTGAACATCTATGATTTCTTTCATATTTTAGAACTAAAAACACTTTCGAACCTCTCAAATTAGTGGCTAGCATCCGCCACTTACACAACTCAGATTTACAAGCCGCAACATACCTGGAATTATCTGACTTGTTGGTTTGGAACTTAAAATGGTGCTTCAACCCAAGCAGCTGCAACTTTTCTTTCAACAACACCTTTTGTTTGGAATATTTATTTCACTTCAACATCATCTTCCGGAGGAATACACCAAAAAAATGCCTCACGAGTCACAAAAATCTGATTTTAAGTTGACTCGTTTGCCAACCATGAATCATCACCAACTTCTGGACCATTTTCATTTGTCGGCGACGGCTGAATAGCATTACAATCTTCATTCATCTCATTTATCGTTTGTTCTGGAATCTCATTTGTCGACTGTTCTGGAACCTTCTCATTAGAGTTCAACATTGGTTCAACATCAGTAACTATACCTACCAAGCCACGCACTTCATTCGATTCCAAATTTTCAGCTACAACAGACCTAAGAGACTGCACCGCCCTATCCATTTCATCTAGAATAGCACCACCACCAGACCCAACATATTCACCATCCTCTGTACCTAGTTCTTCAACTGCATCTTCTTCTTCGACTTCATTGTTACACATTAACGAGTCTTATCACAACAAGAAACTAACAAATTTACACTATCATTATCGTTATCGACAATCAAGCTTCTCCTCTATTCATTGCCAATAATCGAGCGTTAATAGAATTCGGGGCTGCACAACAAACACTCACCGGCCGCTTTGACAAAACACTAACCCAACAAAATTGAAAGAATTTGGGGGATAATGCGAATGCTGGCTTCGATCGGAGACGATGAGCTCGCGGTATCGTTGGACGGCGGACGACGGACAACGAACGGCAGATTGGAGACGATGAGGTGATTTGAGCCGAGAATCGGAAAATTGGATTTTTGATAATCGATTTCGTGAATTTAGTTTCCAAAAAAAAAAATGCGATTTAAGTATTTGGATTGGATTTGCAGTCGGGCGGGTATTGGAATTGGGTTTGGGTAAGATTGAATAAGGGTTTTAAAAGTAATTTCACATGTATTTTAATTAGTAAATAAAAAAAGAGGTATGGCATGAAAAAAAATTTAGAGAGAGATAGTTAGAAATAAACACGTGACAATAGGCCATTTCGTCAAAGAGGCCATATTAGGGAGGGTCCATCACTCAAATTAAATTTTCAATAACTATATTATATATAGTTCGCTACTCATTGAGTGTGTTTTGAATAAAATTAAGGGTTTATTGTCTAAAGGGCCTTTTCTCAAAGGCCCTTTGTTTATGAAGCCTTTGACAAAGTCAAGGTTTCAAAAAAAAGAAAAAAATGGTTTTAATACATTTTTATTATTGAAAAAACATAAAATTAATTTAGAAAATGTTTTTTTATTATAAAATATTTTTTTATTATAAATCTTAATGTTATATGTGAAAATACGTAAATGCCCTTTTCATTCTTTCTCATTTCAATTGTTTTTCAACGTTTTCATCCCCAAATTCTCTCTCCCCACCGCACGTAGAACCCTAATTTTCTGGAAAAACACATTGGATTGAATTCGAAGAAATTAGATTCAGAGACGTAGTCGGTGATACATGTTGCTCAGGCGTGGGAGAAATCAGTGTTCAATGGCGGAATATTTTGATCCAAACGATAGCCATAGCCGAGGTAAACTCGCGTCGACTACTGAAATTTGAAATTAATTTGGTTTGATTGTGTAGTAATCCGTCTGTTCATAACATAAATCTCTCGAATTTCTACTTTCCCCCAATTTTTCAAAGAATTATGTTCAAATGAAGAACCCTAATCCCCAAATCAATTTGATCGATTTCTTCTATTTTTGTAGCAGTGTTTCTCGTATATAATTCTTATGGTGTTGAACACTGAGACACACTTTTCTTGAATTTCCACTTTTCCCCAATTTTTCAAAGAATTAGGTTCAAATGCAGAACCCTAACCCTAATCCCCAAATCAGTTTGATCAGCATGAATTAGAGTGTACATCAATATAATTCTTATGGTGCAGAACACTAAGCCCCAAATCAGTTTTCTGTGTTCATCCTCTAAGCTTTAAATATGAACAAATGTGATATTTTATCCATTTACAAATTAATTTGAAATGTTGTTTTTACAATGCAGATTATTGATCAGTGATCAGACCATATGACATGAGATGGGCCATATGACATGAAATGGGATGAGATGTGAATATGGCAATGCCATTACAGGACTGTGAAGAAGGAACGTAGGAAGAATTCTGGAAAAATAAAGTATTTGGTTCTGCTTCATTCAAGTTGATAGATTATGCTTCATTTGGGTTGTAGATAATCTGAATAGTTGTGTTGTGCAAATGTTGTTTAATTCAAGTTCTGAAAACAATTGTGTAATTGTTAAAAAATCTGATATTATGGTTTTTGTGGTTTTGTTTTGGTTTAGTGCAGTATATATGTTAAAGTTTAATTTGGTTTGGTTAAATCATTGAATTAGTGAATCGGGTTTGAGTTTGTACTATTATGTGTATTGTTTGTTTTACATCACAATTGCATCAACAGGTACATAATCAAAGCTAGTTAATTGTACTACTAAAATTTGCATAATCAAAGATATAAAAAATTAGAGAATCATAAATTAAACCACCAAAATATAGTTAAATACTTAGAAGGGACCTGCCCCAATTGTACTACTAAAATTTACAAAAATAATTAACTACATACTGCTAGAACAGGGCACTGCCGAAATTGTTTCAAAATTCACAAAAATATAGCATCAAAATGCTTAAAGGGGACACAACCCAAATTGTACCATCATTCACAAAAGCAGAAGAAGGGGACACAGCCCAAATTGTTCATAATTTAACAGAATTACTAAAAAACCAACATCCTTTTCAGAGAGGGGGTGCTTGCATGATGTGCAGTGTTATCGAAGCAGGGTCATAGGTAAAGCGCAAAGTCATTCCTCTATTGAAATTGTTTTTGATGCAGAAGGCTCTCCACTCCTGCTGGAGAAAAACATACTTGCTCTCCTTCCCCTTTCCTGAAAATACCGTGGCCGACATTTTCTCCCCTCTTTCATTTGCCAGTTTCAACTCAGCCTTGTACTCGATCCCAGTTAGCGCAGCAAAGGCTGTTGGAATCCTCTGCAGTGAAGTTGGAAATAAAATAATTAATGGAAATTGTAGATGACACTAAAAAAATTAAATGAAAGAGAAAGATAACACTTACCAAGCAATAATAATGATGCCTTTTCAATTTCAGATGAAAGTTATCACAGACCTCCAGTTCCCGGCGCCTCCGGCCTCCATCCACAACATACTTTATCTCAACCATTTCCCTATCAAAAATAGCTACCTGGAAGATGTGGGATACGTAGTTCCATTCAATTACCAACAGTTGATGAGTCTGAATTTCATATTTCTCTCTAAATGCAGACCATCCTTTTCCTATAACCATACGACCCAGCTCATCTTCATACAACTCAGCCGGCATCATTAGACCAGATGGAGTCTTAAAAAACACTTGCCTTGGGATGTGGTGTGTGCATGCATTGACAAATGCTCTGGGAATAATCTAGCAAACAAAACATACAAAACATACATGTAAGATGTAAATACAGGTAACATACAAAACATACAAAACATACATGTAAGCTGTAAATACATTATACATGTAACATACAAAACATGTACTTACAATGTACTCCACGACTGTGTTAATGATTGTTGTGTGGAATCTGGGGCTGTATGGAAGTCCTTTCTTTTTTCTTCCTGTAGAAGTGGATGCTATAGCATCCACAGTACATGTAAAATAAAATAGCAGGGTTTGACATCAGGGTTCAAGCCAAATCAGTGGAGGCGGATTAAAATCAGATTTAATAGACAACATCAACATGCACTTTGCGAAACGAGATTACCTTCACATCTTGTCGGCTCCTCTTTTTTTATAGATGGTTCCCCGAGCCAATGTGAGAAATCGCACGAAGGGCACCTTGCGTAGATTCTGCCTAGGGTTTTCGAAAATCCGGAAACTCCTACATGTGTGTCTTGTCCACATTTGTGACATTTATGGTCAAGACTCGAAGATTCGCCCAAATTCTTCATTATCTGCAAAAAAGGGTATACCATAAAACAAATTGATTTGTGGTAGTTCATTAATAAACAACCCCCAAATAGTTATTTCATTAAAAATTATGAAAAAAAAAAAATATTTACCTCTGGAACGGAGAAGATGAACCTCTGGAACGAAGAAGATGAAAGGGGCGAGGGTGAAGTGAATGAATGATTAGGGTTAAGGGGGTATGGTGGGAGATTAAAGTAAAAAAATATATATATTCAAAATAATTAAATTAAACAGTGCATCATTACACGGGAAGAGGTGTGACCGACGGGGGGAGTTGAACGGTTGAACGTGTGTTACTAGAACTCGGATCAACAAAACTCAGCCGTTGATTACCTTGAATGGATGGTTGAGATGTAAAGTTGACATTGGATTAGATCAACAAACCCAGCCGTTGATTACATTTTAACGGATGACTGTGATTAATTCTTGATTTATTCATTTTTTATTTATTGAAATTAATAGATGGCTGTGGTTAAATCTTGTATTATTCAGTTTTGAACGGATGACTACGATTTAATCTTGAATTACAGACACACATACCTAAGAATAATGGTAATATACCCAATGCAATTCTAAACCGTTTAGTATGAAGTCTCCGATACGCAATATGCATGGTATATAAGCCAGCTTCTATGAAATTACACATTGTGATAGATAGATTTTCAATACACCTAAGACTAAATGTCATATACCTTCATATTAACTTTATATTATTAATGCTTATTTCATGAAATTAACTTTATATTAATAATTAAAATGTTATTTCATGAAATTAACTTTATATTAATAATTAAAATGTTATTTCATGAAATTAACTTTATACTAGTAATTAAAATGTTATTTCATGAAATTAACTTTATATTAATAATTAAAATGTTATTTCATGAAATTAACTTTATATTAATAATTAAAATGTTATTTCATGAAATTAACTTTATACTAGTAATTAAAATGTTATTTCATGAAATTAACTTTGTATTAATAATTAAAATGTTATTTCATGAAATTAACTTTATATTAATAATTTTATATTTGTAATTAAAATGCTATTTAATGAAATTAACTTTATATTAGTAATGTTATTTCATCAAACTAAAAAAAAGCTATCAAAAGTATTTTACATCCACCATAAACAAGTTTAAAAAATAAAAATAAAAAATCATATTATAACCATTATTTTGTCATCAAAGAATTCAAGCTCGCATATCTTTCAAAATTCCTTTCCAGAGGCTCTCCATCACTTTCAGCCTCTCGACTCTTTTCAAGAGGCTCTCCATCACTTTCAGTTGTTTCTTGGCTCATTTGTTTTGGAAGACTAGTCTTCTTCATTCTATCTCCAGGCCCCCTCAGTTCCCCGACTGATTTTTTTCTTTTCAATGACGGCCGTCCACTTTGAGCCTTAACTTTTGGTGGCAAAACATCTGCATTAAGAACTTCATCAGGAAACTTACATTCATCTTCATTAGGCAGAGGTAAGATGAACTCAGAATAGGTATTCTTCCATGTTGCAGCAATGTAATAATCACTGCACAGGCAGTAGAAATCCATCCCCACATGTTTTGCTGCAGCAACTGCATGAATACAGGGCAACTTATCCAAATCAAACCTCCTGCATGTGCACGTACGTGCCTCCAAATCAACAAGTCTGCAAGACTGCTCAACAGACACCTGAAACTTATTCGGGTTGCAAATCACCCTAACCACAGGGGACACCTCCAACATATGATTATATGTCTTCAATAGTTCTGCTTCAATTTTTGGAGTGACTTGTGTACCACATAAATGTGATGCATCATGTCTTTCAGCAAACCACCTTTGCAACATGTCTCTTATTTCTGTGAGCAAACCAACAATGGGAAACCTCCTTGCAGATTGGAGAACACCGTTCAGGGTCTCTGCATTATTGGTTGTCATGATATTATATCTTGAGCCATCAAAGTAAGCTCTAGACCAATACCTAAAGGACCCTTCATCCAAATAATCTCTGATTCCTTTGTGCTTCAAACAAAGTGCATTGAATAATTTTCTGAACTCTGGTATAGTGTAAGCCCTTGCTGCTCAATTAAACAGGTCATCAACATCACATCTGGGGAAACGGGCCTTCAAATTTCTTTTCAGATGGTAACTACAGAATCCATGGCATGCATTCTTAAACACCTTTTGGAAACCATGTTTGATACTTTCAGCACGGTCAGAAAGTATGGCAAGATCAGTGGTATCGCCAGTTATTAATTGTAGTTTCTCAAAGAACCAAGTCCAAGAATTATTATTCTCTGAGTCCACCACTGCCCAAGCAAGAGGATATATTTGTCGATTCCCATCCTGACAAGTTGCAACTAACAAAGTGCCTTTAAATCTACTTTTCAAGAAAGTCCCATCTACAGAAATGACTCGAAGAAGGGAAGACTGGAACCCACGAATACTCTGGCCAAGTGCCATAAAACAATATTCAATTACATTATCATCAGATGTTTTAATGAATGTCATTGTCCCAGGATTGACCAACTTCAACAAGTAAAAGAACTTTGGAAGTTTTCCAAAACTATCTTTAGGATTACCCCGGATCAGTCCAATAGCATACTGCTGAGACATGTATGCTTTTGTATAACTTATCTCATACCCGTATTCTTGGAGAAAGTCATTAATAATATCTCTTGGAGAATGAACACGTTTTGGGTCTTGGAATTTCTCAACAACAAGCCTTCCAATTAACTTATAAGAAGCATTTTTATGGTCAGTGTTACGAATAGTAAGAGAACAAGAATGGGGGAACTTATATTTCACAACTTTGAATAACTTTGATTCTCCCACAGCACATGCACTTAACTGCCACTTGCATTGTTGATCTATGCAACAAACTCTGTATACTGACTTGTTAGACTTTTTCACCTTGAATTCAAAATGGAATTTCACAGCAAGAGTTTCCAGCTTGTCTTTCAAATGACGCTTACTTTCAAAATAGTTTGTAGCATTGATGTCTTCAACCAAAGGAATTCTCAAAGCAGAAGGTTGCCTATCACATAGAAGGCTACCTGTTGTTTCAGTTTCTATAAAGGAAATAGAGGCAGCTACTCTTTCAGTTACTGTCAAAGAAATGGGGGCAACTACTCTTTCAACACCAACAATGGTATCAACATCTCCCTCATTGCAAACTCCTTCATCATCAACAACAATAGTATCAGAAACTCCATCATCAGCAACTTCCACAGCTTCAACTTCTACCACAGCTTCTACCACAACTCCAACTTCTACCACAGCCACAGAAATGTGATCCACTCCCTCATTGCAAACTGCCAATCTAACATCCTCATTCTCTAATTGTGACAATCTATTACTTCCAATTTCAGTTACAACATGTTCCTTTAACTTCACAGTCACACAAAGAGGACTGCAATCACACCTTGTGATCAACCAGTCCACACTATCATCATCAAAAATTTCATACGGTAGATCCTTCGGGGAAATAGGATTAGGGCATCGCAAAACTACTTCATGTAAGTTTGTATCAATTTTCAGTTTCTCTATTAATTTCTTATACAATTCTGCATATGTGATATTCTTTGGAACACGGAATGGAAACGATTTTCCTTCATCCGCACCACATGCATTCTCCCATGACCACAAGCCATCTGTATCTTTTATGAAATCACCCAAATAATTCACTGACAACCAAACCGATTTCATACCTGAAATATGCAGCGGCTGTGAAGATTGAAGCTGACCGGAATCGCGTCCAAACTGGAGAACTTAGATGATGGAGAAGATGTGGGCGGAATATGCGTCGGTGGAGATTGAAGCTGACCGGAATCGCGTCTCCAAGCTGGAGAACACAGTCGATGGAGAAGATGCGGGCGGAAGATGCGCCTGTGGAGATTGAAGCTGACCGGAATCGCGTCCAAGCTGGATATTGAAGAAATTGAACAACAACAGACCGGAATCGAGCCGGAATTGAGCTGAATGCAATTTGAGATTTGGGTTTTGCGGTAGAACCCTAATTTCAGAAATTGGGGATTTTGATTTTCGGTTGAAATTGTGAGATTCGGGTTTGGGTATGAAACGGGTACGGGTTAATGGGTTGGATCTATATTTTAATTATATAAAACAATTTTTGTATTTTTCAGAAAATAAGAAATGATTTAATTTATTTTTGAAATTATATAAAATGAATTAATATTAAAAATGGCCATTTTGACAACACTGAATCTCGAAAAGACATTTTCATAAAAATCTCTCCTAAAAAGGCCCTTTACCCGGCGGAACCTAAAATTAATATGTTAATTATTAAATTATACACACTTTTTATTATGAAAGAGAACTCAACAATCGCTACTCGTTAAATGCGTTTTTAATAAATTCTCGAGCTAGCCGTAACCTGCAAACTAAAAGTACCGCCCAATTTTTTTGCAAGCACAAAACACTACAACACAGTTTAAGCTACATAATTAAGTGCACGAGATAAAATACAAGAATCCAAAAAAAAAAAAAAAAAAACACATTATTATGACTTTCCAAGTACATTAAAACAAAAACCAAACTAAATAGGTCAAATTGAACTAGACAAAGAAAAAGGAAAAAAAACAACTCTCCAACTCTCATCATGTAATTCATCCAAAGCAAACAACAATACACATACTATATAATAATTCAAATAATTCAAATACTAGTAATAACCATGTTCTGATTATCTAGGATTGTGGTTGTGGACTCTCAGATTCCTCAGGTTTTTCGTCGGGGTCGGCCTCCTTGTCAGCCTCAGCCTCCGGTTCGCCCTCGGCCTCCGGCTGGTCAGACTCCTCCGGTTGGATCATATCAGCAGAAGCACCCCTCTTATGGGTGGCCTCGAGGACATGCTGGTAATTTCCCTTCTCCATGAACAGCTGCTGAAAATGGACCTTGCAGTAGAGGACCCCGTCGAGGGCAGCGTAGTTCGAGTGAGTCAGCGGGCACCCTCCATGGGCACATTTGAAGCATGATTTGTGGAAGGACTCTCCTTCCATTTGCACCTACGATAGATACGGCTCATTATCAAAATTCCGCAATTAATTAATCAATCAATCTATGTACATTTCAAATATATATATATACCTTCTCCAATGGGTACACAGTTTTGGTGCACGCAGCGCACTTATCTACTGTTCCGGAGAACATGGCCGAGAGTTTGCTTGGCGCCTTAGTCTGCATGCATGCAACAAAATTAATTAATATGATTATAGATTTTGTTATATATATTATATAATAAAACGAAATTCGACTAACCAGTGAATTGTCCCTCTCATGCTTTGCTGCTCGAACGGACAATAATAACACGCTGAGTTAGTTTTAACACGTATGGTTATGTAGTACTCCATCAGTCCCGCAACAATGGTCACAGTGATCGGGCAAAAAGATTAATAAAATATATAGTGTTATTGACTTTTTCAATAAAAAGATTAGAGTAAAAATGTATTTTTAAATTAATAGTAGTTGAGAATATTAAAAATGTAGGTGAAAATGTAAGGATATATATGTCTTTTGAAATGAAAAAGTAAGAATAATTATTTCCTTAAGTATGTGTGATATCATTGATACGAGACAATCCGAAAGGAAAATGTGAATATGAGACTGAGGGAGTATAAGGATATGTGTACGTATTGCTTACAAGCTTGAAAGTTCTTGCTAAAGTTGCCCGACTCCTTGAACAGTTGTTCGAAATGTGGCTTGCAGTAGAGAACCCCATCCATGGAGGAATAGCTGCTCATCTGCGATCAATTAATACGAAAATTCAATCATACCCCGACCGAGTGCTGACTATATATCGAACGATAAAAAATTAAATAAATGAAATATATGTACTTACTTGAAGCGTCCCTTTGCAATGGCTGCATTTGAAGCATGCCTTGTGGTAGGTCGTTCCATCGGCACTCAACAAATCGACGAAATAAACAGTCTTGTCACATGCCTTGCATTTGTCCAGTGTTCCCGTGAATGATGACATTTTTGGTGATTGCGAGTAATTGTGTGAAGCAAATGATCAAGGATTATTAATGATGAGGAAACTTGGTGGAATCCGATTGAGGGGGAGGTGAAATAGGCTTGTGTCTTTGACCTCTTCCAATCAAAGTATTTTCCTATTATTATCGTTCCTTGTTATATATGTGGTTCTAATTGTTTTTCTCAGGCTCAACTCATAAAATCGGTCGGTTTTGGATGGTGAAAAATACAAGAACAAAACAAAAATGTTACATACTACGGAGTAGATTCTTAGTATATATAGCTAGTATGACCGATCAACAATTTATATCATAGAGCCAGGTAGGTGTACCGTATAATAATAGTACAACTTTCGTGACAATATATAATAAATTACTACAATAATGACAAATCTCTCCACAAATTATTAATATAATAATGTCCTTGAATTCACAATGGCGGTCCGCACTAAATTGTATTTTCGTTTTAAAAAAAAGGTTTTCTAAGAGGGAGATTGGAGACATCGGGAGAACTTTCATCTTAAAACCAATCGGTGGTGATAGGAGGAGTAGCATTGGTTTCTTTCTTACACAAATTCAATATAAAACAACTCACAAGTAACATTTGTTGGAATATATATATATATATATATATATATATAATATATATATATATATATATATATATATAATTCGATGGTTCAAACTTTCGCAAGACCATACTATATTACTGTGTTATATAAATTGGGTTTGGGTCTTCCCCAAAAATATTTTTATTTTTTATTTTTGAAAAAAAATCAAATTCAGATTTTTCAATAGATGATCTTAGTGTTAAGTTCGATCGATCGAGAGAGAGGATTTTTTTATCCTGAGGATAATGCTGTTATCTTCTGCGAGTGACCTAATCCGCGACTCAACCTTGTTTCGTTTTTATTTTGTTCCTATTGTTTTTTGATTTTGCAGGTATTATTTCAACAACATCACATTATATAACTTTGATAGTATAACTGTAGATAAATTTAGGGAGAAAAATATAAGTAACAAGCAGATAGTGGACATGCTTATTTGCCATGTGATTAAAAAAACATGATTTTTTACACTAAAAAGTTGTGAACAACCCAAATTGCCCTTCCAAATTCGACAAACATGATTCAACAAACATAAATTCGACAAACATGATTCGACAAAACATAAAATTTGACAAACATAATCCGACATATCGAATTCGCAATTCGACAAACAATTCGACATGTCGAATTTACGATTCGACAAACAATTCGACATATCGTATTCACAATTCGACAAACAATTCGACCAATCGAATCTGGATTCGACATGTCGAATTCGATAATTTAACAATTCGACAAGTCAAATTCGACAAGGATTTTCATTCATGTTTGACCTAATTTTTTTAGTATAAAATAGTTTACCAACACAACCAACCTATTTCAAATATCAGATCTAGTTTCAAATATCAAATCTAGATCTGTTTCCCGGCCGGCGTCGGCGTCGAATCGCATCGAATCACAACAGGGCCTTCCACTTGTACATTACAGCCCCACAAGCTTCCGGTAGCTCGCCCGTCATAGCGCTATCATCTTCCCAATCTTGGATGTTCACCACGTGAACTTTCTTCGGGAACCGCAACCTTAAATCTATCCCATGGAAGCCGGAGAAGACGATCAAGGTTGTCTTTGAACCCACCCGTCCATCCACAACGTAAACCTTCCCAAATTTTTTTCTTCTATTTTAATTTTTTCTGTCCAAATAATAATTCGATCTTTTATTGTTTTTTGGGTTAACATTCGCCTCACGCACAATTGTTTTTTTTTAAATTAGATTATTTAATTTTTATCTTTTGAGATAAAAAAAGAGTGAGAAAAGGATAATATTGTATTAAAATTTAATTTTTGCAATCAATACATTCGACAATTGATTCGCCAATAAAAAGATTAGACAAAATTCATAAATAAAAAAAATAGATTTAACAAAATTTTTAATTAAGATTAGACAAAGATTTCATTGATTTGAAAACTAATACTTATATAATTACACACACAAACAAATTCGACATTAATTCACAAACTCATTCGATAAAATATTCACAAATTCGACAAATACAAGACAATTCCATATGTTTTTTTAAATATATTTGATAGACATAATTCATAAAAACAAGAGAATTCGATCTGATTTTTTTATATATTTGACGCAACAAATACAAATATAATTTGATAGAAATCTTGTTTTTTTTTTAATTTAAAGAAACAATAAATTGATACTAAAAAAATACACAAACCCATGATTTTATTTTTTTACATTTAACGCAACTATGACAATTCGATATGTTTTTTTATCAGAAGAAACAATAAATTCATACTAAAAAAACTCATCGCATTTTATACACATTCGACAAACACAAACACATTCATTTTTAATTCGACATTCATTCTACAAATTCATTGATAAAATATTCACACGTTCGACAAACACAAGACAATTCGATATGTATTTTTTTTTTATATATTTGACGGAATTAAACATAATTCTTTTTTTTATATATAGTTGACGGAACTAAACATGATTATATGTTTTTTTTATATATTTGACGCAACTAATACAATATAAAAACAAGACAATTCTATATGTTTTTTTTTATATTTTATGCAACTAATACAAATATAATTCCATAAAAACAATCAGTTTTTTTTAATCATATAATTCCATAAAAACAATCCGTTTTTCTTAATCTAAAGAAACAATAAATTAATACTAAAAAAACACATGCATTCTACAGCGTTACACATTAGACAAACACAAACTCATTCAATTTTATTTTTTTATATTTAACGCAACTAATATTGATATAATTCGACAAACACAAATAAATTCGACAAACTCATTCAATAAAATATTCACAAATATTAGGATTGAATAGAATTCAATCTACTCAATGGAATACCGGCAAAAAGTTATAGTAAGGGTAATTTCGTCCATTAGTGCAAGAAATCATGTCTTTTATCCCGGATGGCAAATAAGCATGACAACTATATGTATAATGGTATTTTTTAACATTTTCACATAAATGTATTTGGTATTTGATATGATAAAATTTTAAATAGCTTTTCTATTTTAATAATGTATACGAGCATTGAAAGAACAACACATTATATAACTTTGATAGTATAAAAGTAAGTAAATGTATTTGGTATTTGATATGATAAAATTTTTAAAAACTTTTCTATTTTAATGTATACGAGCATTGAAAGAACGACGTTATGAAAACACTTAAAGGACAAATGAAGTATTTAAGTTGCATCATCATCCACTATGGTGACGTTCTCTTGATCCCTCGTCCTAAATGTTGAGAATATCGCCGGAAACAACCACGAGCTCCGGCGAGTATCGATCTCAAACTACAAAATCGATCAACCGAGATAAAACTCAAATCGCGATCGAGACTCAATCACTCGACACTCAACTCACCGCAAGTCAGTATTGAACACTACGAACACAATCACGAAGCAAAATACGATCAAACACAGATATTTTACGTGCTTTGATCGTCGGGAAGACGATTTACGTGCACGGTGGAGATGTGAGTGGTTATGGAATTATACGAAGCTTAAAAGCTTTAACAAAATGTACTCTGCAACTCAATGGTTGCATATTAATCGCTAACAATTGCGATTATATATAGAAATAAAAACACACAAAATGAAGAACGCATCAGCGCCCTCGATTCTGTAACAGACTCGTTCTCCTCAGTCACACGATCAAAATGCGCAATTTCACATGCGATCTAAATCTGGGCAGTCAAGAATGATGCTCCAACAAGAATCATGTGATTTAGTGTAGAATCGAGTGAGAATTCGTCCACCGAAGTTCGCTGCACTCGGCCCCAATTTCAGCATAAAACACTGTCGTTTTGATGTGTGGGAAATTTGAATTTTCTGCTGAAATTATCAAATTGCCCCTGCAGTTGATTTGTGTAAAAGTTGCACCGAAATAGATTTTTGTGTACATTTTCAACACTAAAACATTGACTCAACTTGAACATAACTTGAAATAGACACTCTCAACCTAGAATGAATATCATGAAGTCCATAAAATAAGTGCATCTTTTATTTGTATAAAACGTTCTTTTTTAATTGATTATTTGGTCACTTGGACCGGTCCTTCGTTTACCTTATTCTAATAAGTACTGTAATTGGTTTAACGGGTTAGAATAAGAAAGTTACAAACTCTATCCAAAAACAGGACTCGTCAGTATTCATTAAAGCATACGCTTTTCCGGCAACATCAGTTGAAATTGGCTTACTCGAAACAAAACCCCCAAAAATAATTCATTTATTATGCATTGAAGATTTGTGTTTCTTAATCACTGACTCAAGTAATTAATGTTTTTTAAACTTCGCTGTTCTTGCTATTTTGCGTATTACTCGAAATATAAATTAATTACTTGGGTTTTTATTTTACCTTTTATTTGTTTAAATTCTGTATTGTGCAACATTTTTGATAATAACCTCTACTTTTCTAGTTTGCATTAGAGCTGACACAGAATGTGAGGGTGATGCAATAGTTTGACATGGCTACTACATCTCTACTATCCAGGAAGTTGTTGCGAAATGTGACTGGGGTTCGTTGGGCGGCATTCGAACGTCGGCATCGAGGCCTCGTGAAAAAGCTTTGTGTTTTCGCGAAAATCGAAAATGGGAAGAAACACGACTATTCGTGGCCACTGCTATGCTTTTACGATGCTCTGATACCACTTGTTGCGATATTGAAAACTAAATCGCTCACAGCTCTCTAAATATATATGAGATGTGAAGAAAAAGATAAACGAAAGAACGAACACACAATTGTACGTGAAAACCCAAAACACGGGAAAAAACCACGGGAAGAAAGAACCAATCCACTACATCGTTGAGACTTACAATAATCCACTCTATGCACTCTATGATCTTTCGTCTACCGGAGAACCCCAATTTATAGGTGTAAAAAACCTATCAAATTGGTTGAGCACTCGAATCTGGGATCAAAGGTCCTGAGTTCGAACCCAAGACATTGCAATTGACCTAGACAAAAAAAAAATTAGGATTAAGAATAAATTCTAATATATGACTCCTAAATTATACATGAAAAAGAATTATATTTTTGTACTAATATAATTCGTCAACCCAAAAATCGACGGGACCAGTAACTTCCAGAAATTTGCTCATGCTTCCACACGGCCACACGTGACTAGTCATCACAAAACCAAAATTGGTACCCACTCAAATTATGCTCAACGTGCATGATGAATTCCTTGGTTTTGTGCACAATGACGCTACCCTCAATTCATTACCGTGAGCTGCCCAATTAATTACCGTGACTCCATGAGCGCGTATTTTTTGTCCAGATTTTTGTTCTCATTTTTTCAGATTCGAGTCATATTTCAACAAATATCTACCTTGACGAGAATTCCCACGAATTTAAGCCGCCCAACTCCAACGATCGTAGACCTATTTTTCTTTCTTCCACCCATACCCGCAGGGCTCACTCAAAACATGAGCAGATTAGTTTGAGCCGCACCAAACTTAGTACAAGAATGTGAAGTTGCACCGATCATCCCTTGGGTACCAACAAACTCTATGACCTCCACACAATCTCCATTCTCAAATCTCGCCTTCCCACTACTATCAGCACCATTTGCATTTGCTAATCCTCCAGTGCTATCCATAGCATGCCTAGGCTCAATTCTCCAAAATTTGAATACCATTCGAGTTAGTATTCCCGGTGTCCCCGACACCATCACACATGCATGACTTTAAAGGTGAACTCGACTCACCTTTCAGCGAATGACTACCTTGGGCAGAGGCAGTTGCCCACGTGGAAATTGTGTTGCCGCATAGCCCATACAATCCACCAATCTTTCTCTAGCCTCGGAAATAAGTCGCCCCGGCTTATTTTCAACACTCCATCTTTACCGAAGTTGGTACCCATTCGGATCTAAGGTCTGAGAGAGATAAGATTACCATTTAGGACCGGAATGTTGGAAATCGATATCCCGAGCTATCAAAAATTGCGGAAACGATAACCCGACCGAAATCCGTTCGCCGGAGAACACGCGAACACCAACGAACCGGAGCCCGACGAGAGAATCACCGCCGCAGGATAAACCCGCGGCTAGAAACCCTAGTCGATCCCCCGCCGGGGCTCGCAATCGCACGCGATCATGGGGCTGCTCCAGCATCCCCCGGAGGTGAGTCCGGCGACTCACCGCCACCGCCCGAGGAGGGCGGTTCGCCCATCGGCGAACCCGCCGCGGCTCCAGCCGCGGCTGCCCGGCGATCGACCCCGCGGTCGATCGCATGCCCCGGCGTCCAGTGTGCCATCGCGATCGAGCCATATTATAGCTCATGCGGAACTGCTCAAAACCAGAGGCCAGAGATTAGAGTATGATGTCGACTTGAGTCTCCCCATCAATTTGAGCTCCTAGGATCTCCAACTCATTCAACAAACCCATCATCTTAAGAACGTGCTCCCCTACGGGCGTTCCTTCAGACTGAGTAGTTGTCATAAGGACTCTCATTGCATCTTGCCTAGCCGCACGGTCTTGATGCCAAAACATCTCCTTGAGGTTAAACAACATGTCATAGGCGGAGTCCATCGACTGATGCTGGTTTTGGAGTACATTTGACATGTAAGCCAAAATATAGCACCTAGCCATCTCATCAGCCTTTTTCCACCTCCTATATGCCGTTCTTTCCTCATCTGTCGAGGCATTCGTGGGCTCAGCAAGGCATTGATCATGAAGTACAAACTTGTACTCCTCAGAAGTTAGGACAATGTCCATATTTCTCCTCCAATCAATATAATTGGGGCCAGTGAGTTTATTCTCCTTGAGTATCACAGAAAGTGGATTCATAGCTATTCTCTAAACCTATAAGCACATATAAACAAATAATCAATTTAATCTCCGATATTATCTCTCTCAAATAACATCATTAAATTACTAATCACATCTAAAATCCCATCAGATATGGCAAGCCACGTTGTGTGGACGTTTACCTATCCAAACGATTTAGCAATTAGATTTGCTTCGGTCGTACATCAATTATAGCGTTACTTCGTTGGGAAGAACACTATAAAGCGTACCTAAGTGTAAACCATTACTCAGTACTAAGGTGAATTGCTTGGAATCGCTATATTACCGCAAGCCAGGTTGTGTGGACGTTTACGATAACTCACAATCCTTCACAACTCCCTATAACTGTCTACATCAATTAATCCAAAATCCCATTAGTATAGCAAGCCACGTTGTGTGGACGTTTACTACACCAAAAGATTTTTATAATTGACTCCCAATTACTCGAGACATTTAAACTTGTGAATCAAGACGTGGTAAATCATAAGTGAAACTCGAAGTTTCTTACCAGTGATTCACCATGCGAACAACCCTATCTCTCATTAAATGAGGGAGCCGAGCAGACAATCGATCAATTTCAAGAAATGGTACGAAGGTCTCTAATTTGTGTCATCCACATGACCAAGTGGCTTTGGCTCCATTCCACTCCCCGGGGTGAGAATGAGTCGACTTGAAATCAGTTTCAGAAAGACAAATTAGGCATTGTTTGATAAACTTAATCAATGTCTCTTGTAAAAAGAATTACAAGAATTCTCCTCCAATGACTCGTCTATATGAACTTCGAAAGTTCATAAAAGTCACCAAGAGAACAGCAATGGAGACCATGGGATTATTTCCAATCCCTCTCCCACTTAGCTTTTTACAATAAAGGGATACGCTATCTAATGCATAATTAAATACACATAAGCATGCATACATGAAATTAAAGCACATAAATATTATCACATAGTCAAAATAATACTAGAATATTATTTTCCGACTATTATGGCTTTATTCCATCCTTGTATGCATCTTCTAGTCTTCAGTCTTCTTTCTTGAATCCTCCATGTGACGAGAATATTAATTCCAATATTTAAATCTATTTATTTTTAATAAATCCAAAAGATACTTAATTCGAAAATTAAGTCAATCGAATAAATCAAAAATAAAATTAAATATTATTAATATTTTTTATTTATTTATTTTTCCTTTCTAATTCTATTAAATCTCTAGAATTCTATCCAAGTCAAACTTGGAACTATCTAGAAGACTTCCATAATAGAATAAGGAAATAAAATAAATTAGGACTCTTCTACTTTCCAAATTAATTAATTTCCATGTCCATGAAAATTCCCATAAAATAGGAATAATCAATTAGGAAATAAATTAATTCTAAATTAACTCTTTTCCTTATCCATGAGAGTTCCCATAAAAAAGAACACTCAATAAAGAAATAAATTAATTCAAATTTAATTCTTTTCCTATTCCATGAGAGTTCCCAAAAATAAGAACACTCAAAATAGGAAAACCGAATTAAAGTAGGAAAGTGAATCTCGGTAGGAGTAGCACGGGGTGGGGATCCCCGCACCACCCCCACCAATCGACCGGCCACCGGATGTTGGAATTCGATATCCCGGGCTATTAAAATTTGCGGAAAATAATAACCCGACCGAAATCCTTCATCGTCGGAGATCCGAACGCGAACCACCGCACGAGCCGAGGCCCGACCGAATACTCAGCGAGGCCCGAAGGCCGCGAGCACTCAGCCGAGCCCCCGTACGGGGCTCGCGATCATCTCCATGATGATCGCTGGGGATGCACGAGGCATCCCCGGGGCTGCTCGTAGCAGCCCCGCAGCGGGTCGCGTGACCCGCTGCTCAACGCGCTGGGCTCGTCCCAGCGCACCGCTGCGGGAAGTCCCGCAGCACGCTACGAGTCGCTGCGGGTAACTCCCGCAGCTCCCAGCGATCGAGCCTACGGGCTCGATCGACCCCTCGGCCCCCAGCCGAGGGTGTTCGCGCTGCACGCGCCGCCGACGAGGGAGGCCGGCGGATCCTCCCGCCGTGGCACCAGCCCACGGCGGATCCCCGACGATCGAACCCTAGGTTCGATCGTGTGCCCCGACGCCCAGCCGGGGCTCCCTTCTCGTCGCGCGTTCCCGGCGGTTGAACCCTAGGTTCGGCCGCCTCTATCGATCCTCGCCGGGGATCTCGAATCCCCGTCCCCGAGGTTCGTCGTTTATCCGGATCGTGTGTTCATGTATATGCTACAATTAACATCACATAAAATCATAGAAGGGTTTATGATTTTACCTTTGATTCGTTGTTCGGAGAAACGAAATCAAACACCTTTGAAGACCTTTGAATCTTCCTACGTATTCCTTGCACTCCGTTCGAACGTCGTGTGGGCGACGATCTATCGAACTCCTATGGATCTCCTTCTACTCTCTAGAACTATCAACTATTGATATTCTTATCTTGTGATTTATGAAGGCCATGTAGTGCTTTTATAGGCTACGTAGGGGATCTAAAGGAGGTGGAATATTGGGCTTCCAATATTGAAGATTAAATTGAGCCCAATGCTCAAGTCCATTAATCCTTATCAATATTAATTAATTTATTTTCCACTATATAAATTAATTGCACTCCCAATATTAAACCATATTATTTCAAATAATATTTCTCCGGTAGTATTATTTATTCCGTGTATTTAAGATTTAAATATCCATGAATAAAATTAATTTATTGCTAATTAATTTATTCATCTCTTATATCCGAGACTAGTACCGTTCAACCTTAATTATTATGCGGATTAAATCCACCTGCAGGGTTTACATAATAATTCCTTATGAACTCATCTCGGGGATATTATCAACCCTTCCGGGATACACTTTCCCGTCAAGTATTCACGGCATGTCATATATAAAATATAGCGACCCAACTTAACCGGTAATTAACCCAATAATTAAATCGGTTAATTCCTTTGGAAAATCAAAGTCACTTATATTAAATATACACACCCGTAATAATATCGGGGATTAAGAATAAAATACTCTGAGATTTAAATTGATTATCCAAGGCAATCCTAATCAATAAATCTCAAGCGATCTGCCCAATACACCAAGTGTACAAGTGTGATAAAATAATTAAGATAAATTATTTTCTCTCTCACACAACGACTATACCGATGGATTGATCCATGTTCATCTAGGCCGTGAGCAACTGTTTGATTAAATACGAGTAACTGATAGTATGATCTTCTGTGTGCCCATGCAACACCATACTAACTACAACGTATAAAATCCAGGACTATGTTTTTGCATAATTAATTAAATGCAAATAATTTTTTATTATTTAAATAGGTTAAATGCTATGACCGGGAGTTTACCGATACTTAAATCTAGACATTAAGTACACAACTCCAACAATCTCCCACTTGTACTAAGGTCTAGTCATTTCCTCCAAACTCCCGACTCCCATACTCATCACGTGCTTAAGTTATACTTCCCAGAAGTATTATGTGAATGAGCAATCTAGGTTGCCGCTCTGAAGTTATCTTGGTGACTACTGCGTCGTCTCCCTAGACGATGACTCGAATCAGGTGGTACTTGCTCTATGTGTTATCATCACCTTTTGAACTTATGACTTCTTCCAGTTTACCATGCACCGCTATACAATAGCCTTTGGTAAACCAAGAGTCACATCCAAGTCCAGAGGTCATCCCGGAACCTAACCAAAACTTCCGCTGCCTCTGAGGCTGCTATTCGGTTATGAGAGAGTCTGAGAAGCATCCTGCTTATCACTCTTTCATTTCATGGTTCCACCTCTTTCTAAAAGTGAACACATAGCCTGATATCGACTTACACTGGTCTTTCTCTGATTTTTGATCTGAGAAACTGTAATCCAAGAAGATTTTGCCTTGCTCCGTAAGCCAGTACTTTGAAAGTACTCTTACAGCATTCGAACATCCCTTATCCAGATTACTTTGATATCCTCCCACTATGCCAACCGCATAGTTGATATCAGGTTCTTGTTTTACAATATTGCATATATAAAGCTTTCCACGCTCAACGTGCAGGAAATTGCTTTGTCTTTATCTATCTCCTTCATGTGTTCAAGACACATACCCTTTAGATAGATTGATATTCTGTCTCTGAAAGGCAATAACCTTTCTCAGAAGTATGCATGTTTAAAACAAACCATAATCGTATAAGATATCTAGGAGAAGTACAATGTTCTTATCGTTAGAACGAACGATCTTAAGAACATGCTCTAACTTCTACTCAATCTTATATCTTGACTCATTTAGACAACCATCATCTTATGTCTGACAATATCTTTACATTGTTCCCAATGATAAAATGTTATCTACATAAAATCTCCGAGAAACACCACCTTGTTTCCATTACGTCTCCAATACACCTTTTGTCTATGCCTTTTGATGAATCCATCAAATGGACTATCCCATCAATTCGCAAGTTCCACGATTTATAGCTTTGTTTCAATCCATAAATGGATTTACTAAGCTTGTACTCTAAATGATCTTGCCTCTTAACAATAATCCTTATTGTTCTCTAAGCAGGCACATTTAGATCTAGTATCGCACTTATGCAGAGCCAGGGATCGATTTCATCTTTACTAGATCCAGAGTTCAAAACTCTTCTAGTCTTATGAACATCTCCGGTTGTCTTAACAACCTCCCACTGCAATGGCGTCCCGGTGTATAACAGTAATAACATTAGGTGCAGTTAGTGGTGTACTACTACTCGGTTAGGCTGGTTCTCAGTCTTCTCTTTTCTTATTTCAAAGTATCTTTGTCAGTTAGGGCATTGTAGTTCATCTAATAGTCTCCCTCTAAGAACCGGGTGAGAACACCTCTCTGGTTCATAGTACTATTGAACACACAATACTTTGTTCATCCAGGATATCCTACAACCATATTGAATATGCCGTTGTCTCCAGGAATATCCATAGAACATAGGTAGTTCCGAATAAACTTGTCCTTTTACTATTAGAATTCCATTTCTTATCTCTGACACACCATGTCTACACTCCAGTGTATGGTGCAGTCCTTTGAGACTTAATCTCAATCTTTGATTTATGCTATGTGTTATTTAGATATGTGATAGCCTCCGCGAACGAGCCGCAGGCTTCCAATGGATATACTTTGAAGGTTCCCCATAATAGCTTTGTGTCTATTGACTAGTCAAAACACTTTGCTTTTATGGCACATCAAGTATTCTAATCCATCTTTAAGCATTCCTTAAAAGGAACTACTCATACCTTTCTATTTCACACATATATCTGCATATATCATCTTTGATCATTCTTAATACTTGTCTGAATTCCATCCTTTAGAAGGTCCACTTAGTTGTATTATCTTCCAAATTTAGTTCTTAGGTCGGAAGGTCCATTCCTTCAACCATAATTGATCAAATCAATTTCGACCTTTTGAACTTTATTTGAATAAATATTACTAAGTACAAGAATTCACAAGTATAATGATTAACAAGGAAATATATCTAATAAGTAAAACAAGTTATTCATATCGGTTCGTCGCATCGTGGTAGACTAAGGATTTATCATTCATATATTGCTATTTAATGTACCAGAATAGATATCACCATTATTTCTTATCCAAACCATCAAATGATTAAAGAAATAAAATATCCATTGATAGAAATCCAGAACAAAAGTTCTTTCCAAAGTAAAGGTACATAAAGCAATAAACTTGAAATGAAATCCTATAATTATCAAAACAGATAAATGTCTTCCACTGCAACCGCTGCTTCCTCAACAGCTTCGCCCATGTGGACTCGAATTCTTCTTCTCTAAGTCGCTGGGTTTCCTGGAACCCCTGCATTTTAAATGCACATACCGTCAATGGTTCCATATCTACTCACAAGAATTCTGGTAGATAATACTGTTGACTATGTTTTTCGACTTAAAGAAAAATTCGTACCTTTGAGAGGACAAGATATAGACCCCCAGTACTCAGACTGCTTTCCTTGGGGATATTTGCCAGAAGGCTTCTTTATCCCACCCTTTGGTCCAAGTCCCTTAGGACTTCTGGATCCACTTGTCTTCTTCTCCTTTTCCTTATGTATGCCCTTAGGTTCGAAACCTTTGGCCTTGGCTACAAGAGCTTGCGACTGTCTCAACTCGTCTAAAAGATCTAGCATCTCAAAAACGTGTTCAAGCGTTTCCTCGAAGCAACTGACCTTTATGAGTATCCTCATCGCCTCTTTTCTAGCCTTTACATCATGTCTAAACATCAACTTGAGTTTTAGCATGACATCATGATTAGTGGCTAATGCAAGGGCACTATCCCACTTCTCAAAGTAAACTATTTCCTCATCAGTTGAGTTAATGGTAGGTCTAGGAGGACAAGTTTCGCTGAGTACATCTTTGTACTCCTTTACAGTCTGAGTAATGTCTAACTCTTTATTCCATCCAACACAGTATGGAACCAGTGCGTTGAATTCCTTAAGTATTAACGAAAGTGGATTCATAGCAATTCTCTAAACCTATAAGCACATATAAACAAACAATTAATTTAATATCCGATATTATCTCCCTCAAATAATATCATTAAATTACTAATTACGTCTAAAATCCCATCAGGTAAGGCAAGCCACGTGGTGTGGACGTTTACCCACCTAAATGATTTAGCAATTAGATTTTCTTTGGTCATACATCGATTATAGCGTAACTTCGTGGGGAAGAATACTATAACGCGTATCTAAGTGTAAACCATTACTCAGCACCAAAGTACATCGTTTGGAATTGCTACATCACCGCAAGCCACGTGGTGTGGACGTTTACGATAATTTCACAACTCTTCACAATTACTTACAATTGTCTACATCAATTAATCCAAAATCCGTTAGTATAGCAAGCCACGTGGTGTGGACGTTTACTACACTAAGAGACTTTTATAATTGACTCCCAATTACAAGAACCATTCAATTTTCGTAGATCAAGACGCGGAGAATCATAAGTGAAACTCGAAGTTTCTAACCAGTGATTCACCATGCGAACAACCCTATCTCTCATTAGATGAGGGAGCCGAGCAGACAATCGATCCATCTATCAAAGAATAGTACGAAGGTCTCTAATTTGTGTCATCCACATGACCAAGTGGCTTTGGCTCCATTCCACTTCCCTGGGTGAGAATGAGTCGACTTGAAGTCAGTTTCAGAAGGACAAATTAGGCATTGTTTGATAAACTTGATCAATGTTTCTTGTAAAAGGAATTACAAGAATTCTCCTCTAATGACATATCTATATGAACTTCGAAAGCTCATAAATGTCACCAAGAGAACAGTAATGGAGACCACGGGAATGTTTCCATCCCCTCTCCCACTTAGCTTTTTATAACAAAGGGATACGTTATCTAATGCATAATTAAACACATAAGCATGCATATAACTAATAAAGCACATATCACATAGTCAAATAATGCTAGAAAATTATTTTTCCGACTATCATGGCTTTATTCCATCTTCATATGCATCTTCTAGTCTTCAGTCTTCGTTCTTGAATGCTCCATGTGACAAGAATATTAATCCCAATATTTAAATCTATTTATTTTTTAATAAATCCAAAAGATACTTAATTCGAAAATTAAGTCAATCGAATAAATCAAAAATAAAATTAAATATTATTAATATTTTTATTTATTTATTTTCCTATCTAATTCTATTAAATTTCTAAAATAATCTATCCAAGTAAAACTTGGAATATTCTAGAAGACTTCTATAATAGAATAAGGAAATAAAATAAATTAGGACTCTTCTACTTTCCAAGATTAATTAATTTCCATTAATATGAAAATTCCCATAAAATAGGAATAATCAATTAGGAAATAAATCAATCCTAAATTAACTTTTATTCCTTTCCAATTCTATTAAATCTCTAGGATCCTATTCCAAGTAGAACTCGGAATACTCTAGAAGACTTCCATAATAGAATAAGGAAATAAAATAAATTCCAATTAATTCTTTTCCTAATCCATGAGAATTCCCAAAAATAGGAAAACTCAATTAGGAAAACCGAATTAAATAGGAAAGTAAATCTTTGGTAGGAGTAGCATGAGATCGGGAGACCCCACGCCACCCCACCATCGATCGCCGGCCGGGGAGGAGCACCGCCGCCACCTCAGCCCACGCGCCACCACCACCGGTGGCCGGCGTGGCCGAGAGTTCCCGCGGGCATCCCCTTTCGCCCCCTTCGATCGAACACCATGGGATCGATCTCATGATCGATCATGAGCCCTAGTTCCCCCTCTCCTCATCTCCTTCGTCACATGAGTTCTCCGGCGGTCGTCTCGGCATCGATCCAACGTAAATAAATTACAAGAATTAAATTTACAATTCCGGTATCGATTCTATACATGAAATCGACCCTATACATTTTCCGGAAAACATAGAACGTAATAATAAATCCTAAATTCGGTCAACCCCCGAATTTTTACTATTACAAACATTCAACCACACAAAACGAATCTCGACATGTCCGAGAGTTTAATAAACGAATAATCATGATAATTAATTAACACAATAATTAAATCCAACCATGATAGCCGGAAATCCCTGCAAGGTAGAACGATAATAGAACATATACATGAACACGAAACCAAACGCTCTGATACCAATTGTTGGAATTCGATATCCCGGGCTATTAAAATTTGCGGAAAATAATAACCCGACCGAAATCCTTCATCGCCGGAGATCCGAACGCGAACCACCGCACGAGCCGAGGCCCGACCGAATACTCAGCGAGGCCCGAAGGCCGCGAGCACTCAGCCGAGCCCCCGTACGGGGCTCGCGATCATCTCCATGATGATCGCTGGGGATGCACGAGGCATCCCCGGGGCTGCTCGTAGCAGCCCTGCAGCGGGTCGCGTGACCCGCTGCTCAACGCGCTGGGCTCGTCCCATCGCACCGCTGCGGGAAGTCCCGCAGCACGCTACGAGTCGCTGCGGGTAACTCCCGCAGCTCCCAGCGATCGAGCCTACGGGCTCGATCAACCCCTCGGCCCCCAGCCGAGGGTGTTCGCGCTGCACGCGCCGCCGACGAGGGAGGCCGGCGGATCCTCCCGCCGTGGCACCAGCCCACGGCGGATCCCCGACGATCGAACCCTAGGTTCGATCGTGTGCCCCGGCGCCCAGCCGGGGCTCCCTTCTCGTCGCGCGTTCCCGGCGGTTGAACCCTAGGTTCGGCCGCCTCTATCGATCCTCGCCGGGGATCTCGAATCCCCGTCCCCGAGGTTCGTCGTTTATCCGGATCGTGTGTTCATGTATATGCTACAATTAACATCACATAAAATCATAGAAGGGTTTATGATTTTACCTTTGATTCGTTGTTCGGAGAAACGAAATCAAACACCTTTGAAGACCTTCGAATCTTCCTACTTATTCCTTGCACTCCGTTCGAACGTCGTGTGGGCGACGATCTATCGAACTCCTATGGATCTCCTTCAACTCTCTAGAACTATCAACTATTGATATTCTTATCTTGTGATTTATTAAGGCCATGTAGTGCTTTTATAGGCTACATAGGGGATCTAAAGGAGGTGGAATATTGAGCTTCCAATATTGAAGATTAAATTGAGCCCAATGCTCAAGTCCATTAATCCTTATCAATATTAATTAATTTATTTTCCACTATATAAATTAATTGCACTCCCAATATTAAACCATATTATTTCAAATAATATTTCTCCGGTAGTATTATTTATTCCGTGTATTTAAGATTTAAATATCCATGAATAAAATTAATTTATTGCTAATTAATTTATTCATCTCTTATATCCGAGACTAGTACCATTCAACCTTAATTATTATGCGGATTAAATCCACCTGCAGGGTTTACATAATAATTCCTTATGAACTCATCTCGGGGATATTATCAACCCTTCCGGGATACACTTTCCCGTCAAGTATTCACGGCATGTCATATATAAAATATAGCGACCCAACTTAACCGGTAATTAACCCAATAATTAAATCGGTTAATTCCTTTGGAAAATCAAAGTCACTTATATTAAATATACACACCCGTAATAATATCGGGGATTAAGAATAAAATACTCTGAGATTTAAATTGATTATCCAAGGCAATCCTAATCAATAAATCTCAAGCGATCCGCCCAATACACCAAGTGTACAAGTGTGATAAAATAATTAAGATAAATTATTTTCTCTCTCACACAACAACTATACCGATGGATTGGTCCATGTCCATCTAGGTCGTGAGCAACTGTTTGATTAAATACGAGTAACTGATAGTATGATCTTCTGTGTGCCCATGCAACACCATACTAACTACAACGTATAAAATCCAGGACTATGTTTTTGCATAATTAATTAAATGCAAATAATTGTTTATTATTTAAATATGTTAAATGCTATGACCGGGAGTTTACCGATACTTAAATCTAGACATTAAGTACACAACTCCAACACCGGAGAGGGCAACTTCCGCCACCACCCAGCCGACCGGCCACCACCATGCCGGCGGCAGCCCCAGCCGAGGGGCGATCGGCCCCTCCTCGCGGTCGATCGCACGGGATCGATCATGGGGATGATCGATCCCCGGTTCTTCCCTCTCATCGTCTCCTTCGTCACATCTCGTTCTCCGGAGATCGTTCCAACATCGAACCAACGTAAAATTAAATTACAAATTTAAATTACAATTCCGGTATCGATTCTATACATGAAATCGACCCTATACAATTTCCGGAAAACATAGAACAATAATAATAAATCCTAAATTCGGTCAACCCCCGAATTTTTACTATTACAAGCATTCATCCACACAAAAAGAATCTCGACATGTCCGGGAGTTTAATAATACAATAATCATGACAAAAATAATTAACGAAAAATTATTAAGCCATAATAGTCAGAAACCCTTCAAGGTAGAACACAAAATCGAACATATACATGAACTAGAACCAACGCTTTGATACCAATTGTTGGAAATCGATATCCCGGGCTATCGATAACCCGACCAAAATCCATTCGCCGGAGAACACGCGAACACCAACGAACCGGAGCCCGACGAGAGAATCACCGCCGCGGGATAAACCCGCGGCTAGAAACCCTAGCCGAGCCCCCGTCGGGGCTCGCGATCGCACGCGATCATGGGGCTGCTCCAGCAGCCCCCGGCGGTGAGTCCGGCGACTCACCGCCACCGCCCGAGGAGGGCGGTTCGCCCATCGGCGAACCCGCCACGGCTCCAGCCGCGGCTGCCCGGCGATCGACCCCGCGGTCGATCGCATGCCCCGGCGTCCAGCCGGGGCTCCTCCCGTGTGCCATCGCGATCGAGCCCTAGCTCGATCACTCCCCCTCGGCTCCCAGCTGAGGGTTCGATCTCCGTGGGGATGTCTACCTTGCGGTCCATCCCTGTCCGCGGAATCGTACTTTCCCGGATCATTGTTCATGTATATATCACGATTTATAATCACATAAAATCATACAAGGGAGTTTATGATTTTACCTTCGATCTCGTTGTGCGGAGAAACGAGATTGATTTGAAGACCTTAGGATCTTCCTACGTATTCCTTGCACCTCGTTCGAACGTCGTCTGGGCGACGATCCTCCGAACTCCTATGGATCTCCTTCACGAACACTCTAGAATATCAAGTATGATAATCTTATGGTGTCTTGAATTGTGAAGACCATGTAGTGCTTTTATAGGCTACGTAGGGGATCTAAAGGAGGTGGAATATTGGGCTCCCAATATTGATGATTAAATTGAGCCCAAGCCCAAATCTATTAACCAATTAATATTAATTATATAATTACTTCCACTATATAAATATAATTGCACTCCCAATATTCACCATATTATATCAAATAATATTTTCTCCGGTAGTATTATTTATTTCATTTGTTTAAGATATAAATATCCAAGAATAAAATTAATTTATTGCTTAATTAATTTATTCATCTCTTGTATCCGAGAATAGTACCATTCAACTTTAATTATTATGCGGAAAAAATCCACTCATGAGGTTTACATAATAATTCCTTATGAACTCATCTCGGGGATATTATTAACACTTTCGAGGACACATTTTCCCGTCAAGAATTCACGGCATGCCATACATAAAATACCGTGACCCAACTTTGCCGGTAATTGATCCATTATTCTAATCAATCAATTCCTTTGGAAAATCAAAGTCACTAATATTAAATTCACACACCCGCAATAATATTAGAGATTAAGAATAGAATACTCAGAGATTTAAATCGATTATCTTAGGCAATCCTAATCGATAAATCTCAAGCGATCCGCTCAATACACCAAGTGTACAAGTATGATAAAATAATCAAGACCAATTATTTTCTCTCTCATACAACGACTATACCGATGGATTGGTCCTTGTCCATCTAGGTCGTGAGCTACTGTTCGGTTATATACGAGTAACCGATAGTATGATCTTCCGTGTGACGTCGCACACCATACTAACAACAACGTGTATAATCTAGGACTATGATTTGCATATATTTAATTATAAATAATTAAAAGCAAACGATTATTCATTTAAATAGATTATATGCTATGACCGGGAGTTTACGTTACTTAAATCTAGACATTAAGTATACAACCTTATCACGGAACGTACCTTGCAGTATCGAGGGTTACAATATGCCCATCGAACATCTTGATTCTCACAGTTCCCGTGCCGTGTATCTCACACGATGTGTCATGCCCCATGGCCACCGTTCCACCGACACTCTCATCAAACCTGTCAAACAAATCCTTGTTTCGACACATATGATTCGAACATCCAAAATCCAAGATCCACCCCTCGTTCCCCAAATCAGAGACAACCATGAGTTCCTCATCGATGAAACCTCCTTCTCCAGAATCGGCCACCTTCGATTCTGTTCTCCAATTCTTCAGGGCCTGACAGTCCCTCTTCACGTGGCCCTTTTCCTTGCAGTAGTGACAAACCCCTTGAATTTCTTCCATGCTCCACCTTGGACATTAAGAAATTTACCTAGATTTTGACCACTCCTTTTTTCTTGCAGTAATGACAAACCCCATTGAATTTCTTCATCTTTGCTCAACCCTGGACATCAAGACATTCCCCTGAGTTTTCACTACTCAAAACCTCCTTCATCGTTTCCCTCGATCGCAAAGTTGCGACTGCATGAAACAAATCACCGGAGGGATAGAGTGCAATTATACATATTACCTTTCTATTCTTCCATACCTTCTCTTCTGGCTCCATCACGCTTGACATCTTGTCTATGCCCCAGCAACGCATCATCAAGATCCATGTTGGTTAGAACCACTGAACTAACTCCACCTTGAACCGCCATGAAGAGACCTACATGTTCTGATCCACGTGGATCTAGAAACACCAATATCCGTAACGCCCGCCTCGTATGGATTCCGCGTCCGGGATCCCCAATGAAAGCTCTTGATAAAGGTTACAGGATCGTAACCTAGCTCTGATACCACTTGTTATGCTTTTACGATGCTCTGATACCACTTGTTTTGATATTGAAAACTAAATCGCTCACGACTCTCGAAATATATATGATATGCGAAGAAAAAGATAAACGAAAGAACGAACACACAATTTTACGTGGAAACCCAAAACACGGGAAAAAACCACGAGAAGAAAGAACCAATCCACTACATCGTTGAGGCTTACAATAATCCACTCTATGCACTCTATGATTTTTTGTCTACTGGAGAATTCTAATTTATAGGTGTAAAAAACCTATCAAATTGGAAACAATTAGGATTAAGAATAAATTCTGTTCTTAATATATGACTCCTAAATTATACATGGAAAATAATTATATTTTTGTACTAATATAATTCGTCAACCCAAAAATCTACGGGACCAGAAACTTCCAGAAATTTACTCATGCTTCCACACGGCCACACGTGACTAGTCATCACAAAACCGAAATTGGGGCCCACTCAAATTATGCACAACGTGCATGTTGAATTCCTTGGTTTTGTTGACGCTACCTTCAATTCATTACCGTGAGCTGCTCAATTAATTACCGTGAGTCCATGAGCGTGTATTTTCTGTCCAGATTTTTGTTCTCCTTTTTCCAGATTCGAGTCATATTTCAACAACCACGTTGACTTACCTTTCCTGCTTAAAGCCCTTGGTTTATTTCATCCTTCCCTTTTGTGTAGGTTCAAAGAATGGTTGATGATACCGGATTAGATTTTACCGATCAAATAAATGCTTTGGAAATGAAATACGAGCAGGTGAATTCAAAAAATATTTTTCAATAACGAATTTCTGCATTGAACAATAACGAGTCAATGCTTTGTATATATTCTTATTGCAGGCTCTCAAGGATTTATACGCGCGCCTGACTCCCATCCAACGATTAAGCATTGCTCGACATCCGAACAGGACTACTGTTCTTGACCATATTTTGAACATCACTGATAAGGTAACATTTCATCAAACTTCTCTAAATGGAGTCCTACTAATTGGTCTTGTTTTTTTATTTTTATTTTTGTTTTGAAAAGTGGGTGGAACTCCAAGGAGATAGCGCTGGCTATGATGACCTAGCAATCGTGACAGGGATAGGAAGCATAGAAGGTCGAAGCTACATTTTCATAGGCCACCAGAAAGTAAGGAACAGAAAGGAAAACATGTGCGCAACTTTGGAATACCGACTACCCATGGGTTTGGTTTCTAGAGCATTTCTCTTAGTATGGATTTGTGTTGAAAACTTGAAACTATTGATATAGTATACGATGAAGTTTCTTGTTTGCAGTTATAGGAAGGCTATGAGAATGATGAAATACGCAGATCACCACGGTTTTCCGATTGTTACGTTTGTGTCACTTCAGGGGCATTTGGCGATCTAAAATCCGAGGAACTAGGAAAAGTTAATTTATTAAATGATATTTTTGCTGAATTATTGAGAGCATAGGCCTGATCCTACTTCTTGCAGGGCGAAGCAATAGCCCTGAATTTGAGGACAATGTTTGGCCTTAAAGTTCCGATTATCACGATAGTAACCGGTGAAGGAGATTCGGGTGGTGCTCTTGCAATCGCTTGTGCCAACAAAATGTTGATGCTCGAAAACTCAGCATTCTATGTAGCAAGGTATGAAGTTAAAGACTTTAAGTTAAAAGTACTATGAAGTTGTTTTCATTCTTCTGTCAATATAATATCTTTTCAGTTCCGAAGCTTGTGCTGCGATATTGTGGAAATTGTTTTATATTAAGGGTGTTACTGAAAGATGTAGAGACTTGGATAAATATTGACTCGCGTTAACGCTTTCCTTAAAAAGTATTTCTACCCTATAAGCCTGGGTATCACGAAATCCCTCGCAGGATAAGACAATATCTACACTCGAGTCTTAGGCTTAGAACACGAGCAACTTATGAAATATTCCGCTTTATTTGTTTGCTTCAAAACTTCTTATTTTTGTAGGTAAACTCAAGTGTATTCAAGTGTCTTCAAAAAATGAATTTCACTTCCTTATATAGGTATTAAATACCTTATCATTTGAATATAAGCACCTCTTGGTCGAATATGTACCTTTAAAAGTACCTTTTCATTCGACACCTATTCATGTATAGGTACATTTTAGTGAATATACCCTTTCACTTTGGCACCTATTCATGTTGTTTTGCATGGCATTACATGCACTTTCGAATTTGCATCATATTAATGATGTAATATCATCATCTTGCCATGCAACGATGCAACCACGAGATTACACTCGACATGCATTATTATGCTTATCCAAATACTTTAATAATATCAATTTTATATAATTGTGTACTCTACACTTCTCCAAAGTTATATTATATTGACTTAATCCGAAGCCTTGAATGATTCCAATTACATTAAATTGACAACGATTTCACTTAAATCACCAACAATCCTCCCCCATTTAAGTACAATCCTTGAATCATACAAATTCAACAATTAAAATCAAACTCGTGCGTAAGATGAAAATGTCTTGACGATTGAATTTTCATCGTAGTGAATTATACTTTACATATTTCGAGAATCACGGTGTCTTAAAGATTGAACCGTTCAACCCATCTAAATACATGAAGATAAAACACACACAAGTTTAAACAATTCCATAAGGAAATCCGACAAAAAATTATGCCTTGTGCCCCTATCCATTCATGAGTGTTTATAGAGCTCAGCCACAACTCTTCAAGTTGACACACTTCCCACTAATATAGGTGAATCTTTTATTCGTGCACCTGCACAATGCACTTTTTCAAAAGACTCATTAAGAATTAACTTCAACATTTCCATGCAGGTTCAAACACATTCCTTTGGGATAATTTTTATGTGTTTCAATCTCAAATATAGGCTTCCCAATTGAATTTCGGTTCTAATAAAATTAGAAATGAATTTGGTATCCCATATTTGAAGATTCTTTGAGGCTTAAGACCCATCTCAATCAGCAACTTTTCTACCAACTCCCTCGCTAATCCCTTGGTCAAATGATCAGCGAGATTATGTAGCGATCTCACAAAATCTATAGAGATTACACTATGAGTGATCAGCTCATGGATCGCGCTATGTGTAACGCTCAAGTGCTTTGTTTCAATCCATACAAGGATTTAACGAGTTTACACACTTTATGCTCATTACCCACCACAAAAAACTCTTTCGAATGTTTCATATAAATCTCCTCATTTAACTCACCGTTAAGGAATGCAGTTTTTACATCCATTTGATGGATCACTAGATTATTTAATGTAGCCAAAGCTATCAATAATCTAATTATAATTATTCTAACAACAGGGGCATGGGTATCAAAATAATCAATGTCTTCCTTTTGCCTAAAGCCTTGGATGACCAATCGGGCTTCATACTTGTCGATTGAACCATCGACTTTCATCTTCTTCTTGAAGATCCACTTGCATCCTAATGGTTTACAACCGTTAGGTAAATCACCAAGCACCCAAGTGTTGTTTCCCAGTATGGAATCCATCTCATCATTGATGGCTTCTTTCCAAAATGCAACATCTTGCGATTTCATGACTTGCTCGTATGTTTTAGGCTCATCATCAACATAATAACAATACGAGTATTGGAATTCAACTTCGTCCCTTGATCCTTTAGAGCATCTCCAGTGGTAGTTTCAACTTTTGGGTAAGGAGTAGGCCACCTATGCGCCAACTCATACTTTTTCTACTTCTACCTAAAAAAACTTCTACCTCATCCAACGGTTTTACCTACAAAATAAAATTTAAGTCTCACCACTAACTTATTTTTTTTTTTATTTAATATTTATAAAAATAATAAATTTTAAGTCTCACCACTAACTTATTTTTTTTATTTTTTATTTAATATTTATTAAAATAATCACGGATATACTGATTTTAAAATTTTAACTATTTCAAAATTTTCATTTTTAATTAAATTTTATATAAAATAAAAAATAATTTCTAACGCTAAAAATTTACTATTTCAAAATATTTATTTTTTAATTAATTTTTATATAAGTAATTTTTAACGTTAAAAATTTAACTATTTAAATTTTTTTATTTTGTATTAATTTTTATATAAAATAAAATAATTTGTTAAAATACAAAATAAGTTAAAATTTAATTTATTTCAAAATTCTTAATTTTAAATAATTTTTATATATTCAATTCTTATTTTTAATTAATTTTTATATAAATAATTTTTAACGCTAAAAATTTAACTATTTGAAATTTTTTATTTTGTATCAATTTTTTTATTTTGTAGCAATTTTTATATAAAATAGAATAATTCGTTAAAATACAAAATAAGTTAAAATTTAATCTATTTCAAAATTATTAATTTTAAATATTTTTTATATAAAATAAATAATAGTTCTTACGTTAAAAATTATAATGTCAGTATTAATTTTGTTAATTAATAATATTAAATAATAATAATAAATTAATAATGGTAAATAATAATATTAAAATAATAATATAATTTATCTCTACCCGGTAGAAGTTCCTCTACCCCACATGTTTTAGGAACATCTAACCTTAACACGTCATCGCATCTCCAATGGCTTCTACCGCGTTTTTAGGTGAGAGGTAGAAGTACATGTAGACTTCTACCTCTCCATTGGAGATGCTCTTAACCAGAGAAGTTTGGAAATCGAGACCGAACGATTTTTTAGCCCTTATCCTCGTGCTTCGACGAGTTTCAAGCGACTCAGGCTGGGGCACGGTTAAGTCCGAACTTTCAGCCACCTTAGGAACCAGATCTTTGGGCCTAACCATTGATGAAAATCGAGTTTCATCAAATATTGCGTCCGTCGATTCTATGATAAAATGAATCGCCACTGAATCATTTGTCTCAATCACGTAGAATCGATACGTGCACAGCATATCCAACAAAGATGCAATCAATGCCTCTTTCACTACTAGAAAAAATGCCTTTAGCGACCACGTTTTTTGCGACCACAGGGCGTGGTCGCTATTATGAGGTTTTTGCGACAACGGGTACTCGCAAAACCATATGGTCGCTATTTGTTCAGGAAAAAATGCCCGCCAACTCCCCGCGTACTTATTAGCGACTACGTACGTGGTCGCAAATTGACAAACGCGGCCGCTAAAGACATTAGCGACCACAGCTGTGGTCGCGGAAAAGTATTTCTGAAATTCTTATTTTCCACGGTGGAAAATAGGTTAAGTGACTGCCAGCGTGGATAGTTTTCGCGACCACGCGTGGTCGCTAATAACTTACAGATAACAGCGGGCAGAGTCTTTTCTTCCTCACATTTTCTGCTGCGCTTGTTTTGAGAGCTCTTCCCAGGCGATTCCGGTGAAGGCGAATTCCGGCGAGGATATTTCTCCCAAAGTTTTCCTTTTAGGATCCAGTAGTCTTACGACAGCCCGACAGCCCAAAACCTTAAGGTAATTTAAGTTAGGGTTCTTCTTGTACCTGTTGGAAATCGATATCCCGGAATTAATAAATTTAAATATATAAATTATCTAATTAATTCCGACCGAAATCCTTTGGAGATTGAATATCCGGAGTTGTTAAAGTTGCGGAACAACAACTCCAAACGAAATCCCATCGCCGGAAATTACACGAACACCTCCTCACGAACCGGGGCCCGACCGAAGAGACCACGCACCCGAAGGCACTCGATCGCCCCAGCCGAACCCCCGCGAAGGGGTTCATGCGATCGATGATCGCAATCGCCCAAGGCGATCGATCGGGGCTGCATGGGCAGCCCCCGCGGCGAGTCCGGCGACTCGCCGCTTGCGGTGGGGAGGGGCGCGGCACCAGCCCGCACCCCAGCGATCGATCGTCACGATCGATCGCACCCCCGGCGTCCAGCCGGGGTTCCGCCCCATGCGCACGCGATCCCCACGGGGTGGTACGGCGGTTTATACCGCCACCACCCGTTCGTCCCTCGTCCGGGGTGTTGGAAATCGATATCCCGGGCTATTAAAATTTGCGGAAACAATAACCCGACCAAAAACCATTCGCCGGAGATCACACGAACGACGACTCATCCGCCGGAGTCCGGCCTTTGGAGACCACGCACCCGAAGGCACGCGGCCCGCCCCCAGCCGAACCCCCGCGAGCCGAGGTTCATGCGATCGCATGGATCGATCGCATCGTGCGATCGATCAGCTGGGGCTGCAGCGGCAGCCCCGCGGTGAGTCCGGCGACTCACCGCCGTCGGGGAGGGGGGCAGCTCGCCCAGCGAGCCGCGGCGGCACCAGCCGCCACCCCGCGATCGAACCTAGGGTTCGATCGCACCCCGGCGTCCAGCCGGGGTTCTCCTCGATCGCACACCCCCGGCGTCCAGCCGGGGTGCTCTTGGTTCGATCCCCACGGGGTCCTCGAGCCGCGGCGGTCCGGTGGCTTCGCCACCACCGCCCGGTTCGACCTCGTTCCGGGGTTCGTCCTCGGATCTTGGTTCTACGGTATTTTCAATAAATAATCGAATAAAATCATCAAGGGTGTTTAACGATTTTACCTTCGATTCGTTGTTCGGAGAAACGAGATCAATCGATGACCTTGAGATCTTCCCACGTATTCCTTGCACTAGCCCGGACGTCGTGTGGGCGACGATCTACCGAACTCCATGGATCTCCTTCACGAACTCTCTAGACTAATCAAGTATGATTATCTTGTCTTGTCTAATTGTGAAGACCATGTAGTGCTTTTATAGGCTACGTAGGGGATCTTAAGGAGGTGGAATATTGGGCTTCCAATAATAGTGATTAAATTGAGTCCAAGCCCAAATCTATTAATCCTTACTATTATTAATTAATTCTATTTTCCACTATATAAAATTAATTGCACTCCCAATATTAAACCATATTATATCAAATAATATTTCTCCGGTAGTATTATTTATTCCGTGTATTTAAGATATAAATATCCATGAATAAAATTAATTTATTGCTAATTAATTTATTCATCTCTTATATCCGAGACTAGTACCATTCAACCTTAATTATTATGCGGATTAAATCCACCTGCAGGGTTTACATAATAATTCCTTATGAACTCATCTCGGGGATATTATCAACCCTTCCGGGATACACTTTCCCGTCATGTATTCACGGCATGTCATATATAAAATATAGTGACCCAACTTAACCGGTAATTAACCCAATAATTAAATCGGTTAATTCCTTTGGTAAATCAAAGTCACTTATATTAAATATACACACCCGCAATAATATCGGGGATTAAGAATAAAATACACTGAGACTCGAATCGATTATCGCCGGCAATCCTAATCGATGAATCTCAAGCAGATCCGCTCAATACACCAAGTGTACAAGTGTGATAAAATAATCAAGACAGATTATTTTCTCTCTCACACAACGACTATACCGATGGATTGGTCCGTGTCCATCTAGGTCGTGAGCAACTGTTCGATTAAATACGAGTAACCGATAGTATGATCTTCTGTGTGGGCCCGACACACCATACTAACTACAACGTATAGAATCCAGGACTATAATTTGCATATATTTAATTATAAATAATTAAATGCAAATAATTGTTTATTTAATTAAATAGATTAATGGCAATGGATCGTGAGTTTCCTTTACTTAAATCTAGACATTAAGTACACAACTCCAACACGGGGTTCGTTCCTCGGATCTTGGTTCACGGTATAATCACGATAAATAAACGATTAAATCATAAAGAGAGTTTTACGATTTACCTCGTTCTCGTTGTTCGGAAAAACGAAGAACTTTTGATGACCTTGAAGTTTTCCCACGTATTCCTTGCACTAGCTTGAACGTCGGGGTGGGCGACGATCTATCAAGCTTCCATGGATCACCTTCTCTCTCTACTTTCTCTCTCTAGAATTGTGTCTTGAGACTTATGAAAGAAGAGAAGACCATAGGAGTGCTTTTATAGGCTACGTAAGGGGACCTTAAGGAGGTGGAATATTGGGCTTCCAATATTAATGATTAAATTGAGTCTAAGTCCAAATCTATCAATCCATTAATATTAATTATATAATTACTTCCACTATATAAATATAATTGCACTCCCAATATTCACCATATTATATCAAATAATATTCTCCGGTAGTATTATTTATTCCGCATGTTTAAGATATAAATGTCCATGAATAAATTATATTTATTGCTAATATTATTTATTCATCTCTTATAATTCCGAGAATAGTACCACTAAACTTTATTATCATGAGGATCAAATCCACTTGCAAGGTTTACATGATAATCCTTATGAGCTCATCTCAGGGACATTATCAACCCTTTCGAGGACATGCTTTCCCGTCAAGAATTCACAGCATGTCATACATAAAATACAGTGACCCAACTTTACCGGTAATTGACCGGTTATTCTAATCAGTCAATTCCTTTGGAAAATCAAAGTCACTAATATTATATGCACACACCCGCAATAATATCAGGGATTAAGAATAGAATACTCAGAGATTTAAATCGATTATCAACGGCAATCCTAATCGATAAATCTCAAGCAGATCCGCTCAATACACCAAGTGTACAAGTATGATAAAATAATCAAGACCAATTATTTTCTCACTCATACAACGACTATACCGGTGGATTGGTCCTTGTCCATCTAGGTCGTGAGCAACTGTTCGATTATATACGAGTAACCGATAGTATGATCTTCCGTGTGACGATGCACACCATACTAACTACAACGTATAAAATCTAGGACTACGGTTTGCATATAAATGCAAATGATTGTTTATTATTAAATAGGATAAACCCTTTATTGGTTTGCTTCAAACCTTCTAATTTTTGTGGGTAAACTCAATTGTATTCAAGTGTCTTCAACAATAAATTTCACTTCCTTATATAGGTATTAGATACCTTTTCATTTGAATATAAGCACCTCTTGGTCGAATATGTACCTTTAAGAAAAAGTACATTTTCATTCGACACCTATTCATGTATAGGTACCTTTTAGTGAATATACCCTTTCACTTTGGCACCTATTCATGTTGTTTTGCATTGCATTACATGCAATTTCGAATTTGCATCATATTAATGATGTAATATCATCATCTAGCCATTCAACCATGCAACCACGAGATCACACTCGACATGCATTATTTGAAGGTACCGGTATACCGATCCAATCGATATACCGTGTGTGCGGAAGCGTGTAAAGCGATAGATTTACTATGCCATGATCTTAGTGCACACTTAATGTGTATAAGAACACATATAAACATATATATATACACATCCAATATATATATATATATAAGGTTCAACGATTACTTACTTTTGGTGATCGTTGACTTTGGTTAATGTCGTTGAGGTGGTGTTGAGTCGATTGACCCACCTCAAATGGATCAGCCTCTCGAAGCTCTCCTTGTGAATGACCTCGTCACTCCTTTAGATCGTCCGGATGTGGAAGCCGCACAAATGGCCCGGCCTCTACGTGTTGCACACGAACCCGGATAATGAACACCTTGCTTGCTTGAGAATGAATCTCCAAGATCACCTCTTTTCTCTCTATTTGAGTGGAATTTCGTGGCTGATCCTATTGTGTGATGAAAATCTGATTTTCATCCATATAAGTGCATCATTATGCATCCCATTACACCCCTTTGTAACCTACAACATAATGGGCATCATAATGCACCATAATCATGCAAAGGGGTTACAAAGGAGGTGAAAGGTCATGGCACATATACATGCCACTATGCATTGTATGTGGTCCCACTTGCTTGTGTGGCATGCCATGTCACACTATGTGACATGCATCCATGCAAGCCATGCATCCCATGCATGTTAATTAATTCCACGTAAATATTGATTCTAAATCAATATATTTATCAAGCAATGTATATCAATATCGAGCTCGTGTGTGACCCTGTAGGTATGATTTTATCGATCAATATTATATTGTTCCCAACAATTAATATTATCGAATAATCATTTAACATCCATAGACGACCTTATGACTTTATCGATTGCACACGTAGGATCGAAGGACATATCCCAACAATCTCCCACTTGGCCTTCAGAGCCAGTGTGCTGCCAATTTCCTGTTGTCACTTTATGTCTAAGTTTGAACTTGAGGCAAGACTCGAGTCATCCTCAATCGGTTCAAACCTTTCTTGGACTTTGAGACAGACTGTAAAACCAGATTTATCACTATGATACGAATCTGGACGTGGCCACGTATTTTCCACAGTCTCGACTCTCCAAGTGGCCGGTAAGACATGTATCCCATTTAAAAATGGAGGACAATCCCATCTTGTCAATCCAAGCTCTCCCACTTGCTTCCTGATATACCCAATAACAAGTTTTATAACCTCCTTTTACGAAAGGCGTTTACTTGTATCAAAGTACACCATTTTACAATGGAATCACTCTGGACTACTCAGGTCAGAGGAAATTGCTCGACAGTCAATGAAATAGTATTATGACTCGAAATCTTAAATACTATTCCAGTCGGGTCTGTTCGATCATTAGCTCCCAGCTAATATCTATGTAATTGTACTTGATGTCCCACATCACTAGCCCATGAAGCGGCGCTATAGTACACATTACAATTTAGTTCTTTGTATTATCGGTTTGTCCGCACTCGATTATACGAACCAGGAACAGCTATATGATTCAAGTATATCAGTTCAACCATTGGGACTTCATTATGCGGTAAGTCGACCTCATAACCCAATTGATATAACTTAATCATTTGGACAATTCATATAAATTAAACCATATTTATATGAAGAATTATGTATTATACATATGAGTGAATGTTTACCAATTCTCCAAAAGTATCTAATACAGTAATAGAAATCACAACCCATCTCTAAGATGTCTGATCTCTATTGCAGTCGTGAAAGCCTCAAGCTTAAACTGCTGGAGAGGTTTAGAAAGCGGGTTTGCAACCTTACCAAAAGTTGCAACTTTATTATCTCGATGTCTCCACAAAACTATCTCCTAGATAATGTGGAACTTCCTGAGCACCAGTTTTAGACTTGTGGTGCTTCCTAGCTCATTGGCTTGCGCGATAACTCTACTATAAATAGAGAACTATCGGATGGGCTGAGCTAGTTACGCCACCTAGTTCATTCAAGAACTTTCAAATCCTAACTGCCAACATTACTGCATCCAATGCAATACTGTGCTCAGCTTTTGTAGTTTAATCAGCTATATTGCATTGCATGGAACTATTCCAGCAAATATCACCTCTAACCAGACAAAAGATATAACCAGATTAAAATCGGAAATTATCTTTGTTTGTTTTGAAGTTAGCATTCAAACAGCTTGTTAATATCAACTCTTTTTGTCTTCCAAAGACAACAAAATTCTTTTGTCCATCTAAGGTACATAAGACTATTCTTGGTCGCAGTCTAACGCGCCTCACCTGGATTTCCTTGAAACTGACTCGTCATGCTCAAAGCATACGATACGTCCGGTCGTGTACATATCATGGCATACATTATAGACCCTATTGCCAAAGCATAAGGAATGTTTTCCATCCTCTTTTGCTCATCAAGTCCCGTAGGGCCTTGCATCTTGCTAAGAGATGTGCCATGACTCATTGGAATGAGACCCTTTTTGGCGTCTTTCATTCTGAACTTATCAAGTACCTTATCAAAATAGGTCACTTGACTAAGTCCAAACATCATTTTCGATCTGTTCCGACAGATCTTGATGCCCAATATGTACTGTGCTTCTCCAAGATCCTTCATTGAAAAACAATTCCCAAGCCATTCTTTAATAGAATTAAGCATAGAAACATTGTTTCCAATAAGGAGTATGTCACCGACATACAACACAATTAATACAACGTAACTCCCACTGATCTTCTTGTAAAACATGACTCTTCCGAGTTCCTCTGAAATCCAAATCCCAGTATGGATTCATTGAACTGAAGATTGCTACTCCGATATGCATTCTTTATTCCATAAATAGAACTATAAGTTTGCATAATTTCTCAGCCTTATTAAGATCGATAAAACTCTTTGGCTGTGTTAAAACACAGCCTCTTCTAGAATCCAATTCAAGAAGTTAGTTTTAACATCCAATATTACCATAACTCATTATCAAGATGAGTAGTAATGGCTAAGATAATCTGAATGATTTAATCAAAGCAATTGGTGAAAGTTTTTCCATAATCCACCTCGTGAATAAAACTTTTACCATCAACCTTGCTTTGAAAACCCTAGGTTTTCCATATGTCTGTTTAGATCTTAAAGATCTATTAGCATTCATTGGGTATAACCCTGTGATGCAAATATATCAAGTTCCAAACTTGATTATCAGATATTGATATCATCTCAGATTTCATGGCACCATGCCAATTTTCAGTAGCTGGACTCGTCATAGCTTGGAATTAGGTCGAAGGTTCACCGCTTTCCAAAAGCATGAATTCATATCTCTCATTGGTCACAATATCTAAGTATTTGAATAATAGAGATAGATTTATGCCTTTCGGACCTACGAGGGCTGGTATGGCTTCCAAAACCATAAGAATACTCTCAACCCAGTCTTGAGTATTCATCGTTGGTTGTTTCACTTGAACCTCGTTCAAGACAACCGAGCTCCCACTGAATTTCTAGGAAAGATAACTATTTTAAAAAAAATCACTATCTCGAGCAACAAAATATTGTTCTCAAATAGATCGTAGAAGTTGTACCCTCGAGTTTCTTATGGATACCATAAAGAAACTTTTATCCCATTTGAGTTCAAGCTCTATAGAGATAAATCTCGTCAGAGAAGCTTTTAGAACCTCAAATTTTGATGAAAACAATTTAGGGACCCTCCCTTTCCATACCTAGTATGGTGTCTTATCAACAGCTTTTGACAGCTTCCTATTCAGTGTATAAGTTGAAGTCTAGAATTGTGTGTTCCCAAAAGAGACCAGTAGTTCATTTAGACCTCTCATCGAATGGTCGAACTATATCTAATATAGTTTATTTTCTCTTTTCCGAAACATAACCTTCATGTGCTTGTGAACTAATAGGTTCCACATACATCAGTATGGATCATCCCTAATTACTCACATGTTCTGCTTTCTCCAAGAAAGATGACATTGTTATCTTTTCAATCACACATCATTCACATGTATCAAATGACTCCAAGTCAAATGATTCTAAAATTCCTTCTAAATGAAGCTTCGTTACATGTTTAGATTTTGATTTGATCTAATCAACAATGTTTCAGTTATGTCTCATCGATACTTATTCGATTTGGCCTTTGGTCTTAATGATATATATGATTTGTCAAGTTTAAAGTATACATAAACATTATAATAATCGTACCAAAACAAAGAATAATTCACAATTAAAATAGTTACCAAACTATTTAATAGTGAAAAACTAATCCATCAGTATCCAATACTGAACCAATATTCATTGTTTATTGAAGGTACGAAATTACATAGTTATAATACTAAAACAAGGCTGTAAATGTTGGTTTTGGCGACAACATATGTTTTGGGTGTTTGTGTTTTGTTTCAGGTGTTGAATGAATTGATGAATAGCATATAACATGGTGATATGGAATCAGTGATGTCCAATGCATCACGTCAACATGAGTGCCAACTGGAACTAGAACTCTTGCAGGGTGTGTGTAAAAATCAGGGTGGCTGATGTCTACTGCTGTCACTACCCATATATTAGTAAGGACTACTATAAGGAGTGGTTGGGTAGGTGTGCGCTGTCCGTCGACTATTGTCATATCTTCTTCGTGAGAGCTCCGATTGCGGTGATTCAAAATTCTATGGAATACACACTTCAAGAGCTACAAAATGGATTTGGCGAATAGAGGCGCCGAATTTGGATCCGGCGACTGGAGTCGCCACAATTTGGTTTCGGCGACTACAAGACTTCACCATGCGCAGTCCGTCGATTTTGGGCATATCTCCTTGGTGCGAGATCCGATTGACTTGATTCAAAATTCTTTGGAATCTAAACTTCAAGAGCTACAACATGGATTCGGAGACTGGAGTCTCCGCATTTGGATCCGGCGACTGGAGTCGCCACATTTGGATCCGGCGACTACAAGGCTTCACCATGAGCAGTCCGTCGATTTTGGTCATATCTTCTTCGTGCGAGCTCCGATTGACTTGATTCAAAATTCCTTGGAATCTACACTTCAAGAGCTACAACATGGATCCAGAGACTGGAGTATCCGCTTTTGGAACCAGCGACTGGAGTCGCTGAAAAAGCGGAGACTCACGTCTCCAAAACCGGAGACTCATTTTTCGCCAAAAACGGAGACTCCTGTCAACTTTTCCAGAGAATGCCAAAAACGGAGACTCCTGTCAACTTTTCCAGAGAACGCCAAAAAACGGAGACTCCTGTCAACTTTTCCAGAGAATGCCAAAAACGGAGACTCCTGTCAACTTTTCCAGAGAACGCCAAAAACGGAGACTCCTGTCAACTTTTCCAGAGAACGCCAAAAACGGAGACTCATGTCAACTTTTCCGGAGACTACGCAAAAGTGGAGACTTCACAAAAGTGGAGACTACGCAAAAGTGGAGACTACGCAAAAGTGGAGACTTCACAAAAGTGGAAACTACACAAAAGTGGAGACTACACAAAAGTGGAGACTCCAAAAACGGAGACTCAAAATCCGGAGACTCAAAAACCGGAGACTCCAACTGTCCAACCCTGCGACTGTCGACTGTCCAACCCAGCGACTGTCGACTGTCCAACCCAGCGACTGTCGACTGTCCAACCCAGCGACTGTCGACTGTCCAACCCAGCAACTGGCGACTGTCTTCATGTATTGGATTCAGAGACTTTGTGTTTACTACTTCAATGATATCGACGACCATGAAGACGATGAAATTCTGAGGCTTCAACACTTAGAGATTTTCACGAGAAATTGACGATGAAGAATTGAGATCGATGGAGTCAAGATTGAATTGAAGTTCTGATTTTGAAATTGAAGATTCAAGATTCGAAGATTCAAGAATCAAAGATTCAAGATTCCAAGATTCAAGAATCCAAGTTCAACAATAGTGATGTCATCCATGGAGAAGTGACATCAGCCAAGCATGTGACGAATGAGAATATGCCACGTCATCATCTCACATGTGCGGGCTGCCTATATAAACCCATGGATTTCGATTTCATCACTTGACGATTTTGAGAGAACGAAATCTGATATTCGAGTAACGATGTCGTTGTTTGTTGGCGCTGAGCCTTAGAGTTTTGGTAGTTGTTTTGTGCTGTGCACCACTATTAGGGTTATGTGATTTAGCTCTAGGTGTAGTAGTACTAGGTCTCTGGTTCGTTGGAGTGCTGCGTCACTTGGGATACGACCTTTGATCATTCCGTCTACCTTTCTCTACCCGTGTAATAGTTTAGTTTCGTCGATCAATGAAATGAAAACTATTACATAACTTTGTCTTCAGCGCTTTACTTTACTTTACTTACATTGAGTTTGAACTATACACACAAGCAAGCGATAGTTGAGAGAGTGACTGTGAGTTCGTCGACTGAAGCTGCTGACTGTGAGTTCGTCGACTGAAGCTGCTGACTGTGAGTTCGTCGACTGAAGCTGCTGACTGTGAGTTCGTCGACTGAAGCTGCTGACTGTGAGTTCGTCGACTGAAGCTGCTGACTGTGAGTTCATCGACTGAAGCTGCTGACTTTGAGTTTAAGTCCAACTTCGCGAAAAGTTGGTATCATACGTCGAAGACGTAATTTCAAAGGCCCTAAGGCAAAACAACATCATATGATCATACGGCTAATGCAGCGACCTTCGCTCCATTTCTTTCCCGTAGATCGACATCTCTACTCACCAAACTTATACTTCTATGTAGTTCCTCCACATACAAATGTGAGAACCACATTTGGCATCCAATACCCAAGAAGTAGAATTTGTGAAGTTTAATGTCTATATCATTAATACTTGAAGATGAAGCAACCCCGTTCTTCACATCTTCTTTGAACTTTGGGCAAATTCAATTATTCCCAATAATTGAGTCTCATTCAAATTTCTCATTCAAAATTATCTCAATGTCAAAACGTGATAAATCGTAAGTGAAAAGTCGAACTTTTCTAACCAGCGATATTATCATGCAATTGAAGCCCTATCTCTCATAAAATATGAGGGAGCCAACCAGACAATCGACTAACGCCATCCCATGGCTCGAAAGTCTCTAATTTGTGTCATTGATGAACTAAGTATTTTGGATTAAATCACTCCCCGAGGTGAAAATAATCCTAACTTTAGAATCCATCATTGAAAGACAAATTAGGCATTTGTTTTGAAATTGAATAAATATGAACTTCTACATATTTGCAAGTATTGTCCAACACTTTTGCAGTAGACGCATTGAGATTCCCTAGGAACCCTAGTAGCATTTTTGCCCATGCTCTTTTGAATACCTCATCCCTTATCATAAGAATATCCCTCTCAGGGTCCTTTTTAATTGACGACTCATCATCTTAGAAAAATTTAGGAGATCACTTAAAACAAATAATCCAATTATTTGTTGTACATGTGGTCCCTATAGGTTTCTCTTTTCCAGCCTAGCTGAAGCGATGACCCTGGTTATTCAAAACTTTTCAATCTTAGCATATTCCCCGAACATGATATTGAGTTGTTCAATGATATCATAGGAATTGGTAATCTAACACATTCTCTTTGTATTCGTATTTGAGGACCATCCTCAAATTACGTTGTCAATCAAGAAAATTTGTGTTGTTCAATTTTTCACAATCAAGAATTGAACGAAACTTGAATTGAGTTGATATTAGACATGATAAACTACAAAAGAAAGATAAATAAAGTATGTAAACATCCACAAAGCGGTAAACAAATAAGGTTGTCTAACAAGCTACTTATTTATTCCATTTTGTTCAATCGATATCTAATATCTTTGTTCCCTTGAACAAAACAATCCCAAGACCCTCATCTTGCAAATTCTTAAGCCGACTGAGTCTGCACTTAAGAAGTCCAAGATAGGTAGACATCCCATGTCAATAACATCTAATGTTACTCTCGGTCGATGAGAGTCCCATTCTCATCTCATGTCTCGATAGCCACGCCTGCAGTGGATCTATCGATGAGAAAACCAAACTCACGTGTAAAGGTCTAACCCTTACTTCCACTTATCCCAAGATAACAAGTAGTACCCCGCTGAGGCGGACCTACCAACTTATGATCGAGGGCTTTATGAGTGTGATGTTTTGGACAAGACATTATACTCATTATTTTGGGAACTTGCATGCATAGGTTTGTTTATATGTAAGTTGAACATTTATAACATAAAACAACCTATATCTAGAAAAGCATATAAATACGAAATCGAAAGGCCCCTAAAACCTCACAACTCTCAAACGAAAAATTAAAAGCAACAAAATAGGCCTTGAACATCTTCTGGACTGGTCTCACCCTCCGTTTTAGTTCCGTGCCCTCCTATTTTGGTCAAATCTATTCCGTACCCATAAAACCACGAACGGCGCCCGCCGTTTCACAATCAGCGGTCGCCGAACACCACCGGCGGTCGCCATTTCCAAAACGGCGCCCGCCGAAAGGTCCGGGAACAATCTGCCAAGAAAAAGGCCTTTCGGCGGTCGCCGTTTCCAAAACGGCGCCCGCCGAATCAAAACGGCGCCCGCCGGAGCTCAAACGGCGACCGCCGTTTGGCTCCAGCAGCCCGGTTTGCTTCGTTTTGCTTCGTTTCTTCTCGTTTTTGCCGGAGAGCCGAGATTCTCCATCGAACCATGGACCAAGTCCATCGCTTACAAGTATTACAATACAAATATAATAGAAAAACCTATCTATTACAAATGATTCCAAGGGACGCAGCCCTCAAATACTACGGCCAATCGAAACGTAAAAAACGACGAATTCATTCACCCGACCACTAACGGTGGCCGGCCTTACATCTAATCACATAATCACAATTAAACAATTAATCCAATTATGTTGATTTAACCTTCGTGTCCAACACAAAAGTGTGCACGAGCCCTAGGCTCTGATACCAATTGAAGGTACCGGTATACCGATCCAATCGATATACCGTGTGTGCGGAAGCGTGTAAAGCGATAGATTTACTATGTCATGATCTTAGTGCACACTTAATGTGTATAAGAACACATATAAACATATATATATACACATCCAATATATATATATATATATATATATATATAAGGTTCAACGATTACTTACTTTTGGTGATCGTTGACTTTGGTTAATGTCGTTGAGGTGGTGTTGAGTCGATTGAACCACCTCAAATGGATCAGCCTCTCGAAGCTCTCCTTGTGAATGACCTCGTCACTCCTTTAGATCGTCCGGATGTGGAAGCCGCACAAATGGCCCGGCCTCTACGTGTTGCACACGAACCCGGATAATGAACACCTTGCTTGCTTGAGAATGAATCTCCAAGATCACCTCTTTTCTCTCTATTTGAGTGGAATTTCGTGGCTGATCCTATTGTGTGATGAAAATCTGATTTTCATCCATATAAGTGTATCATTATGCATCCCATTACACCCCTTTGTAACCTACAACATAATGGGCATCATAATGCACCATAATCATGCAAAGGGGTTACAAAGGAGGTGAAAGGTCATGGCACATATACATGCCACTATGCATTGTATGTGGTCCCACTTGCTTGTGTGGCATGCCATGTCACACTATGTGACATGCATCCATGCAAGCCATGCATCCCATGCATGTTAATTAATTCCACGTAAATATTGATTCTAAATCAATATATTTATCAAGCAACGTACATCATCTTTGAGTCCGTGTGTGACCCTGTAGTTATGATTTAATTGATCAATATTATATTGTTCCCAACAATTAATATTATCAAATAATCATTTAACATCCATAGACGACCTTATGACTTTATCGATTGCACACGTAGGATCGAAGGACATATCCCAACATTATTATGCTTATCCAAATACTTAAATCATATCAATTTTATATAACCGGGTACTCCACACATCTCCAAAGTTATATTATATTGACTAAATTTAATCTGAAGCCTTTAATGATTCAAATTTCATTAAATGGACAACGATTTCACTTAAATCACCAACAAAAATCGTCCCAGGCAGCACCCAAGGTACACATAGACGAAGACGAATGACTTTAAATTTTCGGAGATGAAAATATTTAACAAACATTCTTGTTCCCTACTGATTAGGCAGCCGAGAAACTGAGGATTACGGCTCAAGAACATTACAAGCTGAAGATAGCAGATGGAATCATCCCCGTAAGCACATTGGTCTTACTATATATGGAATGTTTTCAAACACTAAAAACATGTGTTCATCAACTTCTTATGGAAATTGTCCATTATTATCTCGTCTTAATTTGTGTTGGAGTGTAATTTGTTTTTTGTTCAATGTTTTTTCAGGAGCCACTTGGTGGTGCACATACTGACCCTTTATGGTCATCCATGAGAATTAAAGATGCTATAATCCAACAAATGGAGGTAAACAGAGAAAAAAATAAACCTTAATAGATCTCGTATTGTCATATGCGAAAACGGATGAGAATCGCGTGGAGTGTTTGCGCAAACTACTGATTTTAAGAAGTGATATAAATTTTTGCTTGAATTTAAAGTTCCAATTTTGATCCAGGAATTAACAAGAATGAACCCAGACAAGCTTCTTAAACATCGAATGCAGAAGTTTCGGGCCATCGGAATCACGGGGTTCAAAGAGGGCTCCGAGGTTGAGCCCATACGCAAAAGCAACATGAAACCATCCGACTTGAACGCACCAAGATTCTTCGACTTGGAATCTGAGATCGAGGATCTAAAGAAAACAATACTAAAGTCTAAGGGCCCGCCATATCTAATCACTGACCAAAGGCTCAAGAAGCTCGAGGAAGATCTCGACCGGGAAATGACCAAGGCGATCGTTTTAATGTGAACGAATCTCTAAACGTAGAGCTGGATAGGACCCACAACCTCGAACAGGCCCTAAAACAAGGCCTCAAGGAGAAAGCCGATGAAATCATTCGAGAGGTCAAGAGAAACCTCTCACAACCCGAAGCTTGTATTGGATTAAAGCAAAAGCTCCAGGCGCGTGATATCGTTAGTAGGCTTCTTAAGGTGAAGGAAAAAACGACAAGCTGAAAAGCGAACTTAATGAGAAACTGTCGGCTGAGATTAAATCGAATGTGGCAAAACATTTGAAGGTTTCTAAGGAGAAATTATTAAAAGGGGAGCCCATGGACGAGGATCTTCGTAAGGAAGTCGAAGAAGCTAAGGGAAAGCTGGAGGAGGTTTTAAAGTTGGCCAACTTACAGCTTTTCGGGAGGGCGAAACACGGAAAGTTACATGAGGCGATGGAAGAGATAATGGCGGTGAACAGAGATATTGAGAAGGAAATCGAAAAGGTTATCTAAGAAAAGGGGCTCGGTTGGAAGATCGATGAAATGAAAGCATAATCTGCGAGAGACGCTTGTTCGGAGAAAGCGAAAAAGCTGCGAGCAGAGATTAAGGAAGTGATTGCTGATACTCTAAGTGGTAGCCCACTCAAGGAGAGGCTTGAGAAGCTAGCAGAGTATGTGGAAGTTGTGGAAGGACATGTTGGCGATGATAATGACAGTTGATGAGAACGTTGACGTCGTAAATATATAAATATTCTACTGTAAAACTATGATATACATGTTACATTACACTTTTTTTTATTTAATTGGATTCAATTCAATTCTCACAAATAACTTGTTTTGTCTCTTTGAGGAAATTTCAAGTTATAATCAATGACATTCAAGCGATGGTGAACAGCGAGACCTTTCAAGCGACTATCATCATCGAGAATTAACTTTCTTCGGTTGTAAGGACTTCAAGAACTATTTGAAGCATAAACGAAAGCAAATGAACGTGAAGAATCTTGTTCATAATCGAATCAGAGATGAGAACAATAAACCCGACAGGCGTTATGTTCACGAGACTAAGCTGAAAGTGGGACAAATTACACTGGAAAAACCATGTATTGATACAGTAAACTCATAATATTATTTTTGAAAATAATCATTGATAATCAAACCGTTTCAGGGTCGACGTCACAATTATAATGAAAATTATTAGTTTTAGTTTAATAAAAAATCAGTTTTGATATTATTTATTTAAACTATGATTGAAATAAAAATTAATAATTAACTATTTCATTTGTTTTTCAATATGCTAAATTAAATTCTAAAACAAATTAAGTAATTTATAGTTTATTATTTACAATCATGTTACATGTAATATACTTATTGAATTGTTGTACTTACTTGTATTCATGATTTTTTCAATTTATGAAGTTATTGAGTTTTTATTTATTTTTCAAGTAATGATTATGCATAGTAAAAATTATTATTATTAATAATGTTATTAGAAAACAATTGTAAAATTAATATTGTGTTAAAAATGTAAATAATTGGTGCAATAAAATGAAGAAGGCTAAAATGTTATGATAATGGTAATGTATTAGACTCTAGAAGCCAAAAAAAATAATTAAAAGAATTTTATTTTGATTGGATAGGAGGAAGATTAAAAGGAACTCAAAGGCTAAAATGTTATGGTAATGGTAATATATTAGACTCTAGAAGCCAAAAAAATTAATTAAAAGAATTTTATTTTGATTGGATAGAAGGAAGACTAAAAGGAACTCAAATAAAAAAAAAGCCAAAAAAATTAATTAAAAGATTTTTTTTATTGGTTAGGAGTAGGGCTGGACGAAAAGCTCGTTGCTCGTGAGCTTAATGAGCGATCGACTATTCGACTCGTATCAACTCGAGTTCGTCAGTTAACGAACCGAGCCGAACATCTGTTTCAGCTCGTTAATAATAACGAGTTTAACGAACGAGTACACGAGCCTCGCGAGCATGTTCGGTAAGCTCGCTAAAACTCATTATGTGTCGTGCACTCATGCAATCATGCTGCTGGCTGCTGCTGCCTGCTACTTTGCTGTTTCTAGTAGAACAGTGGTTGAGTACGTGCGTTAGGTCTTTGAGTTATAGACTTATTGTCTTTGAGTTCTTAAAACGTGATTATGAGCTCCTATTTATGATACTTCCTTGGTGACATGATTTGCTACCTGCCTACGTATGAATTTCACGAGCAGCTCGTGAACACTCATAAGCTAATAACGAGTATTTAAAGAACCAAGCCGATCAAGAGTTTGAACTCATTAAAATTAACGAGCTTAGTGATAACGAGTTTAACGATCACGAGCAGCTCGTTAATCCACCCCTAGTTAGGAGGAAGACTAAAAGCAACTCAAGTAAAAAAAATGAAGAAAATGTTGAGCTTAGTGATAACGAGTTTAACGATCACGAGCAGCTCGTTAATCCACCCCTAGTTAGGAGGAAGACTAAAAGCAACTCAAGTAAAAAAAATGAAGAAAATGTTGACAGTGGGATTCGAACCCACGCCCTTTCGGACCACCCCTAGTTAGGAGGAAGACTAAAAGCAACTCAACTAAAAAAAATGAAGAAAATGTTGACAGTGGGATTCGAACCCACGCCCTTTCGGACCAGAACCTTAATCTGGCGCCTTAGACCAACTCGGCCATATCAACTATTTTTTAAAGTATTATGTTTTAATTATAGAAATAGAGTACCTGTAATATTGTAACAATTCTACACTGTACTAGTTGCTTGTGATTTTTAAATCTTCCTAATTTTTGTTTTATTTAATAAATAAAAATAAGGAAAAGATAAATAAATTATATCTACAATGCATTAACATTATAAAAATGACATAAAATATGTTGAGTGTCTCACTTTAATAAGTATACAAAGAACTGAAATTAAAAATTGAATAAAATTGTTTTAATAATAATTTGTTTTCATAATCTTGAAAACGAATACAATTGAATAAAATCGAAAATTATGTTAATAACAACATTATAATGCAAGTTGTATTTTTTAAACTGTGTAAACAAATTTATACGTCTCCAACAGCCGTATGAACTCTTCATGCGTCTTCACCACACAAAATCCGCGTTCCATCTCAAGTAACTTTCGCCTCCACCACACCGTTGCCATATCAACCAATTGATTTGAGGCAATGTGTATTTTGACCTCTTCATCGGTAATTTGAGGCCGTCAAAACACCGTTTCAACCACAAAAGGTACTTGTCTAGTGCCTTGGCGCCCCGCATATGCCTTGAAACTCGACGAGTTTAGGTGCCTCAAACCTTGCCCTAGGTTGAGGGTGGATCATCTTGCCCTCGAGAGTAGCCCTTTTCAGCAGCGCAACATCTTCGCGCAATCTTCTTACCTGTTTCTCGAGGTGATCCGCATACATGGAGACAAGCCCTGCATCTCCACGGTGTTCCTCGAGTTGACACACCCTCTCGTCGATCAGCCCTGGATCTCCGAAAATTTCCTCCATGTGATTGTTGGGATATGTCCTTCGATCCTACGTGTGCAATCGATAAAGTCATAAGGTCGTCTATGGATGTTAAATGATTATTCGATAATATTAATTGTTGGGAACAATATAATATTGATCGATAAAATCATACCTACAGGGTCACACACGAGCTCGATATTGATATACATTGCTTGATAAATATATTGATTTAGAATCAATATTTACGTGGATTTAATACACATGCATGGGATGCATGGCTTGCATGGATGCATGTCACATAGTGTGACATGGCATGCCACACAAGCAAGTGGGACCACATACAATGCATAGTGGCATGTGTATGTGGCATGACCTTTCACCTCCTTTGTAACCCCTTTTGCATGTTAATGGTGCATTATGATGCCCATTATGTTGTAGGTTACAAACGGGAGTAATGTGGTGAATAATGAGGCCATTATATGGATGAAAATCAGATTTTCATCACATCACAACATTAGCCACGAAATTCCACTCAAATAGAGAGAAAAGAGGTGATCTTGGAGATCAATTCTCAAGCAAGCAAGGTGTTCATTATCCGGGTTCGTGTGCAACACGTAGAGGCCGGGCCATTTGTGCGGCTTCAACATCCGGGCGATCTAGACAAGAGGAGTGACGAGGTCATTCACAAGGAGAGCTTCGAGAGGCTGATCCATTAAGGTGGTTCAATCGACTCAACACCACCTTAACCAAAATCAACGATCACCAAAAGTAAGTAATCGTTGAACCTTATATATATATATATTGGATGTGTATATATATGTTTATATGTGTTCTTATACACATTAAGTGTGCACTAAGATCCAAGCATGATAGATTTATATGCTTTACACGCTTCCGCACACACGGTATATCGATCGGATCGGTATACCGGTACCTTCAATTGGTATCAGAGCCTAGGGCTCGTGCATACTTTTGTGTTGGACACGAAGGTTAAATCAACATAATTGGATTTTTGGTTTAATTGTGATTATGTGATTAGATGTAAGGCCGGCCACCGTTAGTGGTCGGGTGAATGATTTCGTCGTTTTTTACGTTTCGATTGGCCATAGTCTTTTGAGGGCTGCGTCCCTTGGAATCATTTGTAATAGATAGGTTTTTCTATTATATTTGTATTGTACTACTTGTAAGCGATGGACTTAGTCCATGGTTCGATGGAGGATCTCGGCTCTCTGGCGAAAACGAGAAGAAACGAAGCAAAACGAAGCAAAACGGACGAAACCGGGCTGCTGGAGTCAAACGGCGGGCGCCGTTGTAGCTCCAGCGGGCGCTGTTTTGTTTCGGCGGGCGCCATTTTGGAAACGGCGACCGCCGAAAGCCCTTTTTCTTGGCAGATTGTTCCCGGACCTTTCGGCGGGCGCCGTTTTGGAAACGGCGACCGCCGGTGGTGTTCAGCGACCGCTGGTTGTGAAACGGCGGGCGCTGTTCGTGGTTTTATGGGTACGGAATAGATTTGACCAAAATCGGAGGGCACGGAACTAAAACGGAGGGCGAGGACCAGTCCAGAAGATGTTCAAGGCTTTTGTTGTTATTTTAATCTTTTCGTTTGAGAGTTGTGAGGTTCTAGGGGCCTTTCGATTTCGTATTTATTTGCTTTGCTAGTTATAGGATGTTTTATGTTATAAATGTTCAACTTACATATAAACACCTATGCATGCAAGTTCCCAAAATAATGAGTATAATGTCTTGTCCAAAAACATCACACTCATGAAGCCCTCGATCATAAGTTGGTAGGTCCGCCTCAGCGGGGTACTACTTATTATCTTGGGATAAGTGGGAGTAAGGGTTAGACCCTTACACGTGACTTTGGTTTTCTCATCGATAGATCCACTGCAGGCGTGGCTATCGAGACATGAGATGAGAATGGGATTCTCATCGACCGAGAGTGATATTAGATATCATTGACATGGGTGTGTCTACCTATCTTGAAATACTTAAGTGCGGACTCAGTCGGCTTAAAGATTTGCAAGATGAGGATCTCGGAATCGTTTTGTTCTAAGGGACAATGATATTGGATATCAATTGAACAAAATGAAATAAATAAGTACAATTGTTAGACAACCTTATTTGTTTACCGCTTTGTGGATGTTTACATACTTTAGTTATCTTTCTTTTATAGTTTATCATGTCAAATATCAACTCAATTCAAGTTTGGTTCAATTCTTGATTATGAAAAATTGAACAAATTTTCTTAATTCACAACGTAATTTGAGGATGGTCCTCAAATACGAAGACAAGGAAAATGTGTTAGATAACCACATCCTAAGATATCATTGAACAACTCAATATCATGTTCGGAGAATATGCAATGATTGAGCGGTTCGGTGTGACCAGGGTCATCACTTCAGCTAGGCTGGAAAAAAGGAAATCTATGGGATCACATGTGCAACAAATGATTGGATTATTTGTTTCAAGTGACCACCTAGATTTTTCCTATGATGATTATTTGGCAACCGATTTCATACTTCAATCTCATGATGGTTATAATGCTTTTAGGCTAAATTTTCCATATGAATGGTTTGAAGAAATCGCTTCGTGAGCTCCACGGGATGCTCAAGGCTGCTGAGCCGGCGATAGAGAAGGACCCTAAGAGGGAAATTCTTATGATATAGGATATGGTATTCAAAAGAGCATGGGCAAGAAGGCTACTAGGGTTCCTAGGGAATCTCAATGCGTCTACTGCAAAAGTGTTGGACACTACTTGCAAACTTATAAAAGTTCATATTTTATTCAATTTCAAAACAAATGCCTAATTTGTCTTTCATTTGATGGATTATAAGGTTATGATTATTTACACCTCGGGGAGTGATTTAATCCAAAACACTTAAGTTCATCAATGACACAAATTAGAGACTTTCGAGCCATTGGATGGCGTGAATCGATTGTCTGGTTGGCTCCCTCATATTTTATGAGAGATAGGGCTTCAATTGCATGATAATATCGCTGGTTAGAAAACTTCGATTTTTCACTTACGATTTATCACGTTTTGACATTGAGATAATTTTGAATGGGAAATTCGAATAAGAGTCAATTATTGAGAATAATTGAACTTGCCCAAAGTTCAAAGAAGATGTGAAGAGCGGGGTTGCTTCATCTTCAGGTATTAATGTTATAGACATTAAACTTCACAAATTCTACTTCTTGGGTATTGGATTCCAAACGTAGTTCTCACATTTGTATGTGGAGGAACTACATAGAAGTATAAGTTTGGTGAGTAGAGATGTCGTTCTACGGGCGAGAAATGGAGCGAAGGTCGCTGCATTAGCCGTATGATCATATGATGTTGTTTTGCCTTAGGGCCTTGTTTTAGTATTATAACTATGTAATTTCGTACCTTCAATAAACAATGAATATTGGTTCAGTATTGGATACTGATGGATTAGTTTTTCACTAATTAAATAGTTTGATAACTATTTTAATTGTGAACTATTCTTTGTTTTGGTACGATTATTACATTATTTATGTATACTTTAAACTCAACAAATCATATATAACATTAACACAAAAGTCCAAATCGAATAAGTCTCATTGAGACATAACTGTAACATTGTTGATTAGATCAAAATCTAAACATGTAACGAATCTTCTTTTAGAAGGCATTCTAGAATCATTTGACTTGGAGTCATTTGATACATGTGAATGATGTTTGATGGACAAAGATAACAATGTCATCTTTCTTGGAGAAAGGAGAACCATGTGAGTGATTAATTAGGGATGATCCATACTGATGTATGTGGAACCTATCAGTTCACAAGCACATGAAGGTTATGTTTCGGAAAAGAGAAAACAAACTATATTAGATATAGTTCGACCATTCGATGAGAGGTCTAAATGAACTACTGGTCTCTTTTGGGAACACACAATTCTTGACTTCAACTTATACACTGAATAGGACGCTGTCAAAAGCTGTTGATAAGACATCATACTAGGTATGGAAAGGGAGGGTCCCTAAATTGTTTTCATCAAAATTTGAGGTTCTAAAAGCTTCTCTGACGAGATTTATCTCTATAGAGCTTGAACTCAAATGGGATAAAGGTTTCTTTATGGTATCCATAAGAAACACGAGGGTACAAATTCTACGATCTATCTGAGAACAATATTTTGTTGCTCGAGATAGTGATTTTCTTGAAAAGAGTAATCTTTCCTAGAAAGTCAGTGGGAGCTCAGTTGTCTTGAACGAGGTTCAAGTAGAACAAACTGATATGGATACTCAAGACTTGGTCGAGAGTACTCCAGTGGTTTTGGAAACAACACCTAACCCTCGAAGGTCCGAAAGGATTAGAACTCAACCTGACAGATACTTAGGTATTCTGGCAAACGAGAACTATGAAATCATGCTTTTAGAAAGCAATGAACCTTCGACCTATACCCAAGCTATGACGAGTCCAGATTCCGAGAAATGGCAGGGTGCCATGAAATCCGAAATGGAATTGATGTCTGAAAATCAAGTTTGGAACTTGGTCGATTTGCTTAAAGGGGCTAGGCCCATTGGATGCAAATGGATTTACAAGATAAAAACAGACATGGATGGAAAACCTAGTGTTTTCAAAGCAAGGTTGGTGGCAAAAGGATTTAATCAAATTCACAAAGTGGATTATGATGAAAGCTTTTAACCAGTTGCTATGATCAAAGCCATTCGGATTCTCTTAGCCATTGCTACTCATTATGATTATGAGATATGGCAAATGGATGTTAAAACCGCCTTCTTGAATGGGATTCTAGAAGAGGATGTGTTTATGACACAACCAGAGGGTTTTATCGATCCTAATCAGGCTGAGAGAGTATGCAAGCTTAATAGATCTTAATGGATTAAAGCAAGCATATCGGAGTTGGAATCTTCAGTTCAATGAATCCATATCGGGATTTGGATTTCAGAGGAACTCACAAGAGTCTTGTTTTACAAGAAGATCAGTGGGAGTTACGTTGTATTCATTGTGTTGTATGTCGATGACATACTCCTTATTGGAAACAATATTCCTATGCTTAATTCTGTTAAAGAATGGCTTGGAAGATGTTTTTTTAATGAAGGATCTTGGAGAAGCACAGTACATATTGGGCATCAAGATCTGTCGGAACAGATCGCAAAGGATGCTTGGACTTAGTCAAGCAACCTATATTGATAAGGTGCTTGACAGGTTCAGAATGAAAGACGCCAAGAAGGGTCTCATTCCAATGACTCATGGTACATCTTTGAGCAAGAGTCAGTGCCCTTCGGGACCTGATGAGCAAATAAGGATGGCAAATATTCCTTATGCTTCGGCAATAGGGTCTATTATGTACGCCATGATATGTACACGACTGGACGTATCCTATGCTTTGAGCATGATGATTCAGTTTCAAGGAAACCCAGGTGAGGCGCATTAGACTGCGGCCAAGAATATTCTTATGTACCTTAGATGGACTAAAGAATATTTTGTTGTCTTTGGAAGACAAAAATAGTTGATATTAACAAGCTGTTTGAATGCTAACTTCAAAACAGACTAAGATAATTTCCGATTTTAATCTGGTTATATCTTTTGTCTGGTTAGAGGTGATATTTGCTGGAATAGTTCCATGCAATGCAATATAGCTGATTAAACTACAGAAGCTGAGCACAGTATTGCATTGGATGCAGTAATGTTGGCAGTTAGGATTTGAAAGTTCTTGAATGAACTAGGTGGCGTAACTAGCTCAGCCCATCCGATAGCTCTCTATTTATAGTAGAGTTATCGCGCAAGCCAATGAGTTAGGAAACACCACAAGTCTAAAACTGGTGCTCAGGAAGTTCCACATTATCTGGGAGATAGTTTTGTGGAGACATCGAGATAATAAAGTTGCAACTTTTGGTAAGGTTGCAAACCCGTTTTCTAAACCTCTCCAGCAGTTTAAGCTTGAGGCTTTCACAACTGCAATAGAGATCAAACATCTTAGAGATGGGTTGTGATTTCTATTACTGTATTAGATACTTTTGGAGATTTGGTAAACATTCACTCATATGTATAATACATAATTCTTCATATAAATATGGTTTAATTTATATGAATTGTCCAAATGATTAAGTTATATTAATTGGGTTATGAGGTCGACTTACCGCATAATGAAGTCCCAATGGTTGAACTGATATACTTTAATCATATAGCTGTTCCTGGTTCGTATAATCGAGTACGGACAAACCGATAATACAAAGAACTAGATTGTAATGTGTACTATAGCGCCGCTTCATGGGCTAGTGATGTGGGACATCAAGTACAATTACATAGATATTAGCTGGGGGCTAATGATCGAACAGACCCGACTGGAATAGTATTTAAGATTTCGAGTCATAATACTATTTCATTGACTGTCGAGCAATTTCCTCTGACCTGAGTAGTCCAGAGTGATTCCATTGTGAAATGGTGTACTTTGATACAAGTAAACGCCTTTCGTAAAAGGAGGTTATAAAACATGTTATTGGGTATATTAGGAAGCAAGTGGGAGAGCTTGGATTGACAAGATGGGATTGTCCTCCATTTTATAATGGGATACATGTCTTACAGGCCACTTGGAGAGTCGAGACTGTGGAAAATACGTGGCCACGTCCAGATTCGTATCATAGTGATAAATCTGGTTTTACAGTCTGTCTCAAAGTCCAAGAAAGGTTTGAACCGATTGAGGATGACTCGAGTCTTGCCTCAAGTTCAAACTTAGACATAAAGTGACAACAGGAAATTGGCAGCACACTGGCTCTGAAGGCCAAGTGGGAGATTGTTGGGATATGTCCTTCGATCCTACGTGTGCAATCGATAAAGTCATAAGGTCGTCTATGGATGTTAAATGATTATTCGATAATATTAATTGTTGGGAACAATATAATATTGATCGATAAAATCATACCTACAGGGTCACACACGAGCTCGATATTGATATACATTGCTTGATAAATATATTGATTTAGAATCAATATTTACGTGGATTTAATACACATGCATGGGATGCATGGCTTGCATGGATGCATGTCACATAGTGTGACATGGCATGCCACACAAGCAAGTGGGACCACATACAATGCATAGTGGCATGTGTATGTGGCATGACCTTTCACCTCCTTTGTAACCCCTTTTGCATGTTAATGGTGCATTATGATGCCCATTATGTTGTAGGTAACAAACGGGAGTAATGTGGTGAATAATGAGGCCATTATATGGATGAAAATCAGATTTTCATCACATCACAACATTAGCCACGAAATTCCACTCAAATAGAGAGAAAAGAGGTGATCTTGGAGATCAATTCTCAAGCAAGCAAGGTGTTCATTATTCGGGTTCGTGTGCAACACGTAGAGGCCGGGCCATTTGTGCGGCTTCAACATCCGGGCGATCTAGACAAGAGGAGTGACGAGGTCATTCACAAGGAGAGCTTCGAGAGGCTGATCCATTAAGGTGGTTCAATCGACTCAACACCACCTTAACCAAAATCAACGATCACCAAAAGTAAGTAATCGTTGAACCTTATATATATATATATTGGATGTGTATATATATGTTTATATGTGTTCTTATACACATTAAGTGTGCACTAAGATCCAAGCATGATAGATTTATATGCTTTACACGCTTCCGCACACACGGTATATCGATCGGATCGGTATACCGGTACCTTCAGTGATGTCTCATCGCTGAGACATCATCTTGAATAGAATCCTCCAAATCTTTGAACGCCAACTCGAGTCGTTCGAGTCGTTCAGAGATTTCACCTACCAACAAATCCAACCGTGGATTCTCTTGTTCTTCGGATTGGGTTTGAACGCAACATCATGCTCTGCCTCTTGGTTGTTCGCCAACTTCTCGCCCTTGCCGTCTTCTAAACCCTTCACCATCTACGAATTGTTGATCGAAACATATAGCTCTGATACTACTTGTCACACCCTAAATCTCTCGGGTCTCGGTCGATTTCGTACGTGCGGCAAACAACCGAAAATACCCCTTGTATTCGAGGTTTCTTTCAACCTTCCCAAGAAACGCAGGCTCCTACAGCAGGCCCTAGCGACAGATTCGAAGAAATGAGAAAATATGGATTCGAGAATTTAGAACAAGTTGTGGGAACAATTTTTATTTATCAAGAATTATGAATTCGATCGTGTGTGTCAAATATAATAAAGGTTAATTAGTCCCTTTTTATACTACTCCATCTTATGCACCTCACAAATTAAACCTAATTAAAATAGAAAATAAATTCTAATTTAAGGTAAACAAAGGAATATGAAAGAAATTTAATCCAAAAAATAAACTTAATAAAAAAATTATAATCTAAAATACTATTTCGGACAGCTCATGCCCGCCCGCATCTGGAAGGTTTCAGTCTTCCAGGCATGTTACGCTTTAACGTGGAAAAGGCCGCGAACAGCCTGCCGCCCTGCCCTACTTCCTGATATGCTCATCCTGCAGTGGTGTCGCACCGCACAACACTGCTTTCTTGTGCAGCATTGACCCCTTGCTGCACTGCACTGTCTTGTTGTACACTGCCGCTCCCTTGCTGCACCGCACTGTTCTGTGGTACTGTCTTGTTCTGCAACACTGTCCTACTGCACAACATTGCCTTCGCGCATGGTTGCCTAAAAAGCAAAGCGTGACATTATTCTCGATTCAACTATTTAATTAACGAATTCTCTACGTTAAATTTTTAAAGCTTTACATAATCTATTGAAATAAAATATTTTTATCATAATAACGAATCCGTTAGTTTAATTTTTAAATTATATTTATCATAATAAATTTTTTGTTAATTATTTATTTCTTTAATAACTTATTATTTATATTATTTTTATCATAATTTTCTTTAAATTCTTTTTACTTAAACTAGTACTGCGATGCACGCGATTTATTTGTTTGAAATAATCTAAAATTTTATTTAATCTCCAACGCGGCCAAAAATTTATTAATGGACTAACAAATCGATCACAAAAATAAAAAAGGACATACAAAGCCAGATTATAGGAGAAAATAATATACTTAAAAAGTTTTATGAGATACGATTAATTGAAATTAAATTAATATTAATTTAATAAAAAAGAATTTTGAGAAAAGAAATAAAAATATATATATTTAAAATGATGATTAATTATTATTACTAAAAATATATAATTTCAAATTACTATTTCATTCATATGGAGATACCTTTTATATATGATACAAAGTAGGTATATTAGAAAGAGAGATAATATTAGAGGAGAACAGAATTGTTATTTCATTCCCATGGAGACACTTTATATATGATACAAAGTAGAGTTTCTGTTTTGTGAAAGAGTAAACTAGTCATTCCCTAATTAATAATATTCATAACACTACCTAAGTTTTAAATTTTTTATTTTATCGGTTGATGATTAATTAAGTATTGAATATTTTATTAATTAATTAAGTAGTAGAACTAATTATAAATTATTAGAGTATTATTTATAATTAGTATTATTTTTGAAACTATTTAAAGAGCATTCTTTTTGAAAGAGTATTATTTTTGAAGTTATTTAATATTTACGTTTATTTAAAAATAAAATAAGTACAATTAAACTAAAAAAATTATTAAAAAAAAAAACTGATCCAAATTGATCTAAATCTGAATCCGACAGGAATTTAACGATTGGGTCTAGTCTAGACCAATCTCACACTTAACTATCGATTTTGATCTCGGCCCAAACAGGTTCTTGTCCAATTCTATTTGGTCTTTTTACTTAAACTAGTACTGCGATGCACGCGATTTATTTGTTTGAAATAATCTAAAATTTTATTTAATCTCCAACGCGGCCAAAAATTTATTAATGGACTAACAAATCCATCACAAAAATAAAAAAGGACATACGAAGCCAGATTATAGGAGAAAATAATATACTTAAAAAGTTTTATGAGATACGATTAATTGAAATTAAATTAATATTAATCTAATAAAAAAGAATTTTGAGAAAAGAAATAAAAATATATATATTTAAAATGATGATTAATTATTATTACTAAAATTATATAATTTCAAATTATTATTTAAAATTTATATATAATAATTTAAATATACTTAATAATATTACTATTTATAATTTATAATTTTTTTATTTATAATTTATAGTGTAAACGCAACATTATTATTGTTTTTCTAATTGATCCACTTGGCATTATTGAATCATGAAATTATATATGTATAAATAGATAGATTATATACGTACCAAGATATAATTACATTAAATTAAATTATTTATTAGTCGACAACAGACATTCAAAAGCAAATCTATACATATATAATTTCTGGATCCACTAATGACACGTGGATAAATAGGAAAGCAATAATAATGTTGTGTTCACACTATAAATTATAAATAAAAAAAATTATAAATTATAATTAGTAATATTATTAAGCATATTTAAATTATTATATATAAATTTTAAAAAGTAATTTGAAATTATATATTTTTGGTAATAATAATTAATTATTATCTTAAATATATATATTTTTATTTTTTTAACATTGAATAACGTTCTCTATTCATTCATTTTTTTTCCTCGATTTTTTTTAATTTTATGTATTAATTATGATTTCTTCGCAGATTTCAGAATCAAATTGTCGAGTTATTAATTATGTTCTACTAGATTTTTTTTTAATTTTTAGTTTATCCCTAATTCAGTTATGTTAAATTTGTTTTGTAGGTTAAATGTTTTATATTAATATAATTTCATTTCTCCCATCTCATCTCCTTCATTTAAATTAATATAATTGCATTTTTCTATCTCATCTCCTTCATGTTCACCAAGTTTAATTTTTGGTAATAATAATTAATTATCATCTTAAATATATTACCATTAATATTAATTTAATTCTAATTAATCGTATCTCATAAAAATCAATTTCTTTTTATTCTTTAATTTATTTGAGTTTAAAAAAATTAATCAAAATTTTTAAGTATATTATTTTCTCTTGCTATAATCTGGCTTCTCCTTTTTTATTTTTTTTAACATTGAATCAAGTTATTAATTATGTTCGACTAGATTTTTTTTTTAATTTTTAGTTTATTAAATTTGTTTTGGAGGTTAATATACGTTATATTAATATAATTGTATTTCTGTCATCTTATCTCCTTCGTGTTCATCAAGTAAATTCAATTTTTTATATTTTTATTTATTTTCCAGCATTATAGATTTTATTTTCCATTTATTTGGATTTTCCCCCGGGTTTGACACTCGAGAAATGCAGAGAAGAGAAACTTCTCTTCCACCAGATCAATGCAAGAAGAGAAACTCCTCTTCCACCATATCAGAGGCTTCTCGATCGGGTAGGATGAGACGATAAACTCCTCTTCCACCAGATCAGAGGCTCCTCGAACAGGTATGATGTAAGATCAATGCAGAGAAGAGAAACTCCTCTTCCACCAGATCAGAGGCTTCTCGATCGGGTAGGATGAGACGAGAAACTCCTCTTCCACCAGATCAGAGACTCCTCGATCGGGTAGGATGTAAATCGAGGGATGCATGAGACGATAAACTCCTCTTCCACCAAATCAGAGGCTCCTCGATCAGGTATGTTGTAAGATCAATGCAGAGAAGAGAAACTCCTCTTCCACCAGATCAGGGGCTTCTCGATCGGGTAAGATGACACGAGAAACTCCTCTTCCACCAGATCAGAGACTCCTCGATCGGGTAGAATGTAAATCGAGGGATGCGCCCGAGTAGCAGACACATGTGGGAGAGAGCCAATAAGTCTCATCCAAGGACTAACTTCATAATATTTCAATGAAAATTAGTCATAGCCAATAGGTCTCATCCAAGGACTAACTTCATAATATTTCAATGAAAATTTGTCATATCCGAGATTCGAACTCTGCGTCGGGGAATTACATCAACATCACCACAGACCTTACCACTCGGCTATGCCCAATAAGCTTACATACTATAAATTACATCAAATATGCGTAGTCTTTGAAAATAGTAAAATTTTCATAATTGAGATAACAGTTAATAATGAGATTAATACGAATTTACAAATTTAAGTGAGAGTTCGATTATTAAATAAAACAATTTGTTAGTCCATTAATAATTTTTTGGGCCAAATAGTTGGAGATTAAATAAAATTTTAGATTATTTCAAATAAGTGAGAGTTCGATTATTAAATAAAACAATTTGTTAGTCCATTAATAATTTTTTGGGCCAAATAGTTGGAGATTAAATAAAATTTTAGATTATTTCAAATAAATAAATCACGTTCGTGCATCGCACGGGAAGTTGTAGTAGTTCTAATTAAAAAATAAAAAGATAAATATTTATATTGATGAAAAATTATTACTCCATTTTGTAAGACACTTTGCAGTTTGCCTCGTGTTCGTGTACTCGTGTTTACCCATTAAGCTTTTCTCCAAGAAACTCAAAATTTGGTTTGCAATCGAAGTTTGGGTTATAATTCCTTGCTAAATTTAAACATACAATTTGTTCAATTCGTCGTTGTTAGGTTTCTGTGGATTCGTTACAAATTAGGTTTCGGTGATGACCTCGAGACCGAGGTATCCGCCGCCGGGCATGGGCGGAGGCCGAGGGGGTGGCGGAGGAATGAACCCTTACGCCAGACCGAATCCTAATTTTCAACCGAGGAACGCTAATCAACACTACGCGCAGAGTAGTCCAGCGCCGAACAATCAAAATCAGCAATTGTTTCAGAACCCTCAACCACAACAGTGGCTGCGCAGAAATCAGCATCCGACGGCTGATTCATCCGTTGACGTGGTTGAGAAGGCCGTACACTCAGAAGACATTGATTCCAGGTGAGTATTTTTCTTCTTCCTCCAAGTTATTTCCATAGGTCATAACTGTGACGGCATTTTATCAGTTTTTTTCTTTTTATGTTTACTTTGTATGAGAATATAGAAGTGTTCGTATATCTTAAACAAAATATTTCTTGTTTTATGTGAAAAAAATGTTCAGTAAGATTAGTAAGACTTTGGAAGAACATATGTTTTCCTCTCCAGCTTGATACTTGTAAGTAAGGGCAGTACACTGTCTAATTAGTGGGCATTCGTATATGGTTGGTTAAATATGGTAGGATCCTGCTTGGTTTCGTCTTTTGTTGAGTTACTTGAGTAGACCTTTCTTGTTTTGGTAGTGTTGTGGTTTACAGGTTTCTCTTGAGTTTTCTTGTTGATTCGTCTGAAAGTATTTTAAAATAAACTGTGGCAGATATATTCATATTCCATTGCAATATTTCTTCCCAATATTTGTTACTTCTTTAAGTAAATGCTTAGTTTGTAAAGGCGAAAAAAAAATTACGATGTTCTGGTTAATTAATTGATGCTTTATTTTGTATGTTTCTAACCTTGTTGATGCGGTGTATGCTTTTTTTTGGTATAATTGCATTGAGATTTGGAGATATTAACCTGTTCTTCTGTATTAGCTCCGAAGACTGGAAAGGAAAATTAAGGTTACCACCAGCAGACACCCGCTACAAAACTGAAGTACGTTTTTCAATGTGGTTTAGATTCGAGAGATGTGGTTATTGGTGCCATATTTGTTTATACACTGTCATTTTTCCTTATGTTTTATATGCCTTCGTCATTCAGGATGTTACAGCTACCAAAGGAAATGAATTTGAAGACTACTTCTTGAAGCGGGAGCTGCTTATGGGAATATATGAGAAGGGTTTTGAGAGGCCATCACCTATCCAAGAGGAGAGTATTCCAATTGCTCTCACTGGAAGCGATATTTTGGCTAGGGCAAAAAATGGGACCGGGAAAACAGCTGCATTTTGCATTCCAGCCTTGGAGAAAATTGATCCAGATAAAAATATAATTCAAGGTTTGACTTATACAAACATGAAAGTTCCTCTAGATGTCCATAATCCATATATATATAATCTCTCTGCACTATCTTGGATATAGGGGTGTAATTTTATAATAGCAAGCCCTAATGTGATTTGAGAGTTGAGAATGAGGTCAAAACAAATGTGTAATTTAGTTATTGTTATTTCACAAGGGGATATGGGTCATGGGAGATCTAAATAAAAGCATTCATTTGTGGCTTAAATTTGGTGACTTTTTGGCTACGGTTACTGGGTTACTTTATATTTTTGCTTGTCTCATTCACATGCATAGATTTGTCTTCAGAATATTTATTTCTTGAACACTCCATGCTTTGTAGCTGTAGATATTTACTTAAATAATTAAGGTATTATTAGGTAGAAAGGACTATTGATTTTACTAATTATGAAAAACTCTCCATATTTTTCACTTCATGAAAAAGGGTATTATATTTTTCACTTTGTTAAAAAATAGGGTTCAAACATGTTTTTTATTAAACAGCAGGACACTTTTTGAATTGTGTAAAGACTATAATTCCCTTGTCAAAAACTAACTACTCCGTATTAAGTAAATTTAAAAGGTTAAAATAGGTAGTTGACCTTTTTTATAAGTAGGCAAAACAAAATTATTTAATTATAAACAAACATTAACAGTTACCCCTTATCCAAATTTCCTCAATAATTAATCCTTATCTTGGTGTAAAATACTAAAATGTGGGTGCATCCTTGCAGTTGTAATTCTTGTCCCAACAAGAGAATTAGCTCTTCAAACGTCACAAGTATGTAAAGAACTTGGGAAGCATTTAAAAATCCAAGTCATGGTTACCACCGGTGGAACAAGCTTAAAGGATGACATAATGCGTCTACATCAACCAGTTCATTTACTCGTAGGTACACCTGGAAGAATCCTTGATCTTGCTAAAAAGGGGCTTTGCATCATAAGTAATTGCAGTATGCTCGTAATGGATGAGGTATGTATATCTTTTGGACATTTTTCTTCAACTGGTATTTGATCACTAGTTTAGGTAGGGAAAAGTTGTAGTCTTCTGTACCATGTTTTCAGTTTCATATCCTCTATGTTATGCTTATTCATTCTCTCTTTTGCTTGGGGAATGAACTTCCTACTGTCGATATATTTATATCTTTGTTTAGCTGCATTGATAGTTTGAGTGTATAAAATTCAAGAGGCTTCATACATGTCCATACATCCCTATGTCCTTCTGGCTTCGCTTTTGCTATCTGCTCTGCATCTGATCATTCAACTCTTTTGAACACTATGATTATCAAGATGCTATAACGTTGGTCAATAATGCCATTTTATGCTAATATAATCAGGCGGATAAGCTTTTGTCTCCAGAGTTTCAACCTTCTATTGAGCAATTAATTCGCTTCACTTCTACAAATCGTCAGATTCTTATGTTCTCTGCTACATTCCCGGTTAATGTAAAAGATTTCAAAGATCGGTACCTGAGAAAGCCTTATATTATCAACCTCATGGACGAGCTTACGCTTAAGGGTATATCCCAATATTATGCATTTGTGGAAGAGAGGCAGAAAATTCACTGCCTCAACACTCTCTTTTCAAAGGTTCTAAATTCTTATCAATTCAATATATTTTGTGCATCTTTGATGAGTTTGTTTGGAAGTTGATTGGTCTGTCACTTTCGAGCACAGCTTCAAATCAACCAATCGATTATTTTCTGCAATTCTGTGAACCGGGTGGAGCTTCTTGCCAAGAAAATCACAGAGCTCGGCTACTCTTGCTTTTACATTCATGCTAAAATGCTCCAAGATCATCGCAATAGAGTATTTCATGACTTCCGCAATGGTGCCTGCAGAAATCTTGTGTGCACTGGTATGCGCTCTAGGTTTCTTGTGAAAAAAATCTTGGTCTTTGAGTTATGTTTTGCTTTTGGTGGATAATGGTCCTCATTTTAACATAAGTGGTAAATAGTAGCATTGAGAACGAGATTCCAATATTTGTGGTCTATGTTATTCTGTCTTATCTTTCTTTTTTTCTACGTTTTCACCATTAGCACTGTGTACAATTCTATACCTAGCAATATTGATTCGTCTTCCCTTCTGACTTGCTCACATGCAGACTTATTTACAAGAGGTATAGATATCCAAGCAGTAAACGTCGTCATCAATTTTGACTTTCCTAAAAATTCTGAAACATATTTACACAGGGTATGGTGATATTTTGTTTGGTCACATATTATTCTTATTATTTTATGTTTTTGCCTTTAATTTTACTTTGCGATTTGCAGGTCGGTAGATCCGGAAGGTTTGGACACCTTGGATTAGCTGTGAATCTAATCACCTACGAGGACCGCTTCAATCTGTACGCTTTTCAAACCTTCTCATAGTAATCATCAATATATTTTCCCGTGTTGTGTTTTTTTGACAGTGTGCGAACTTCCTTTTTTCTCTTCTTTTAGGTATAGGATTGAACAAGAATTAGGCACAGAGATCAAGCAGATTCCTCCACACATAGATCAAGCTATATACTGCCAGTGACTTGAGGGCTCTGCCCAGTAGTTTCATGACTCGATGTGGTAACAGCGGTGAGTAATATTCATATTTTGGATACTTAACGAGACTGATGGATCTCTATCTGACTTTTGTTTGTTGTACTTAGGAGAGAATATATTTTGCACATATAAGTAAAAGTTTATCCTTATAACATACAATGTGGTTTGCACAAAACCCAGTCTAAAAGACTAAAACCAATTAACTTGAAGATATTGGTATATTGTTTTTGAAGAAATTACTTAATTTAGCAATATCAGTATTTAGATTGTTTATAAATATACAATCACTCAGTGTGCTAGTATGTACCATTAGAAACTATCAGCTACCTATTGTTGATATCTATTTTGTGGGTTTCAATTTTATGAAATAATTGTACTTCCCTTGAAATTGTAGAAATGAATTGAATATGCTATTCATACCAACAATGTGTGTCTTCTTTATTGGGCATCCATTCATAGAACTCCAAACTTAAGTGTGATAGCTCTTGAGCAATTACATGATGGGTGGAACTTTGGAAAATGTCTTAGGTATTCACGAGTGAGACCAAAGTCCGCTAAAAATGGCATGTGTTGGTTATGGGATCAAGAGCAGTCATTGATAATCAAGTCGACCCGTAAAGGGTCAGAGCGTTTCAATTACAATGTTGGAATTCTCTCGATTATTTATTTTTTTCTTCATTTTGTTTGCATGTTTCTAAAAGTTTAGGAATAAAAATAAGATTAATCGTAGTGGTTAAACATTACTCTATCTTAAATATGCAGTTCCATTATTCAATCTGTTTCCTCCTTTTTTATGCAGGATTTGTTGTCTGATGGAAGGGGTTAAATGGTTTGTTGTCGAGGATAATTTGAGAGTTGGGTTACTAGTTGTGAAAAACAGCATTGTACTTGACTCATGATGCAAGAATTTCTGAGTTGTATTGTGTCGTCAGTCTCATTCTCCATTGAAAGATTTGTGGATCAAACTGGGCACTAAAGCTAGTCTTTTACTTGTTTGACCCAGTCACAATGGGTATTTCGTAGTTTCTGTTTAATCTAAGAATTTGAAGTTGAAAGTCCATTGCCTGGATGTCTGTTTTGAAAAAAAAAAAAAATGACTGCTTGTGCTTTCGTGTTTACATGCTAACTTCATAAAAGAAAAAAAAAAGTTGTTTGAGAAAAGGTTAGATGTACATCTTTTTTCTCAAGTTGTTCGAATTCTATCCTTGAATTCAGGATTAGCACGTGGTTTGGCCACCAAATTATATACCTATTTTTTTGTCGTTTTTCATAATCTTGCATATTAAAATATTACTAGTTTATAGTACTAATAACTTACTCTTTTCACTTTCACAATATACATTTGTTTACTATATTTAATTATTTTTCTCTTACCATGAAGGAATTAAATAAAAGAATGCACGAAACAGATTGACTGACCTTAGTTGTGTAAAAAGAATTGAATAAAACCCTAATGGGAGAAAGACCTTAGTTATCAAGATTAGGGTTTAGGGCATTCAAGATCTTTTGGATAAAATGGACAATGAGTCACTCCTATCTCGAATCTCTCCTTGATCTCGGATCGAGTTTACAATTTTAATTTTGTACTTGTTTTTTTAACTTGAAATTGGTTGAACTTAAGGATCGAGTTTACAATTTTAATTTTGTACTTGTTTTTTTAACTTGAAATTGGTTGAACTTAATGAGTTTGAACTGAACTCAACTTTAATTTTGTATTTGTTCTTTTAAGTTGATATTGATTGAACTTAATGAGTTTGAACTGTGAACTCAACGGTAATGAAGTGATTTTTTTATAAACATAATAGTTATAATTTTCATACTTTGTTAAATATTTTTTAAAAATAAAGAATAATATTCTAACCTTAAATAAACTTAAATAGACTATATACTTGAAATTATTGATGATAATTATTTTTTTTTCATTTTATTTTATTTTAATTTAATTTATTTTGAACCGAACTAACTAGTTAAACTCCAATACCTATATCATACACCTAGGTGTATGATCTATTGTACACCTAGTCTAAATTTTCATTATAAATATACAAAAATATCATTAAAAAATATAGATAAACACATGTTAGAGCATCAAAAAATATAGATAAACACATGTTAGAGCATCTCTAACCGATACCAAAAACCTATTTTGGAGTAGGGGAGATGCTCCAACCGATACCAAAACATAAACTTATTATACGTTTTATGGTGGACCCACATAAAAAATACTTAGATTTACGTTTACCTTAAACTCAAACCAAAAACTATTTATTATTTATAAAATAATTTTTTTATTTTACAAATTAATAAAAAAGACCTATTAACCTTTTATTTTAATTTTTTATTTAATATATTTTATAATATAATTTTTTTTAATAACCATATCATTAATAATTAAAATAAAATTTTATTTTAAAAATGAAAATAAATATTTATAATTAAATATTAAATATTAAATATTATATTTTTGCGCAATTTTGTCATATTTAATTAATATTTTATTTCGTATCTTTTATATTTATTATTTTTGAAATTTTAAATTGAAAATAATATTTATTAGATTTTTTAAATTTAATGTCAAAAGTTACGGGGTTAAATTATAAATTTGTAAAGATATTGGTTATTTATAAAAATAGTATAAAAAATTGTATAAGAAGAATAATTTGAGAATATTCTTTTAAGTTTGAGTATTGGAATCTCGGTTGAAGCCAAATTACTGTAAACTTAAAACTAAACTTATTTTTTAGTTTAAGTTTTTGTGTTCGATTGGAGATGGTCTTATAACTCTTTAAAATACACATAAATTATCATTATATAATAAATAAATTATCATTAAAAATATTTTTAAAAAAATTCATTAATCAACACTAAAATTATAATTATAATTAACAATATTTATTAATTAACAATTAAATCCTTATTATAATTAACACTAGTACGATATAAATCTTACACTTATGTGTACGGTATCAATTGCCTTCTCCAAAGAAATAGAGAAAGAATAAAAAAAAAATGAAGAAAAAAAAGAGAACCCAAATAAATAGTGAAGAGTTATTTGATTTTTATTTGATTATCCATTTTGGGTTATCTCTTTTATTAATGAAATTGGGTCGATCCTTTTGGATTTAATTTTAATTTAATTCAATTGGGGTTTATTCATTCTATTCAAATTCATTTAGAAGTTATAACATGTGTTTATTTATATTTTTTTTATATTTATAATAAAGATTTAAACTATATGTACAATAAATGTAAAATACAAATAAGTGGGCAATTTATACATTGTTCCTTTGAGTATGATTCTAATTGTACACCCATGTGTATATCTTCATGTATTTTTAAATAAATATTTATTCTAATATATTCATTGGTATACTAATTTAATGTTTATAGTAATTGTTTTTTGAAATAAAGATTTCTTAATTATTAAATGATGATTTTTACATTTTAAAAGGTAAAAACATTATTTATATTTATATTGTACTCTCAAAAGTATGATATAGGTATTGAAATGAGTGTACTATATAAATATTGCTTTGAAGAGTGGTAAAAATGATCAAAGAATACATACGTGGGTAGCAGCAAACAGACACCTCTATTACACGTTTATACACAAAAACACAATAAACAATACTCCAAAATGGTAGGGTGATGAACAAAATTGTTGGAATGTGTGACCAACAAGTCACATGTGTGTTTGACCAAATTCATATAATAACAATTTATTTGGTTATTACTCCCATTCAAATTATATATTTTTAAGTAAAAAAGTAGGGTTTATTACAGAAACCTGCTCAAGATTTGGTCATTTTTATACTTACCTACCCGAACGGAAAACCGTTACACCTGACTACCTAATCTTTCCTCCGTTAGACAATTACCTATTTTTTAGGCCGAACCGGAATATTCTTTAGCATATTCCGGGAGTGTGTGTTGTACTCGCCGAATTGGTCAATTATAATATTGACTGTGAGGGCAAATGTGTATTAACACATTTCCTTTTATTTTTTATTTAAAAAATAAGAAAAAAGAAAATTAAAAGAGGAAAACGGGTTTCATTTCTCAATCCTAATTGCTTCATTCCCGCAGCTGAGATTTCCAAAATCCCCAAATCGAATTTCCGAAATTCGAAAAATCCCCAAATTGAACACGACCCCTAATCCCAAATCCCAGTTCATATCTTCGATCCGGAAAATCCTAATCTTGTTGGTCCAAAAAATTCCCAAAATGAACACGAACCCTAATCTGCAAATTTGAATGCATTGGAAATTGCGCCCTGAATCTGGGCTCATTCCATAGAAGGATCCTTCGCTGGTGGATCCCTACACTGTGAAGTTATATCATAGCGGGAAGTTCAGACATGAAAAAGGCAAGGTATGTTATGTTGGGGGACAAGTTTCTTACTTTGATGAAGTTTGTGGTGATGGAATAACCCAAGTTGACTTTCACAAGATGGGTGCTGAATTAGGGTTAACTGGTAGCTGCAATTATTATTTTTCTTGCAATGCGGAGGATAACTGTGATATGTTGGTGTATGTGGACCTTGGTAGAATTGGGGATGAGATTGAAGTTGTGGCTTCAGTATGTGATATTATTTCTGTATTTTTAGATCATGAAGGGAGGTCCAAAAGCTTAATCCAATATGATTTTGAGAGGGGTTCTGAATTGGAGAATGAGAAGGATGCTGAGAAGGAGAATGAGAAGGAAACAGAGATAGAGGCTGAGATGGAAACAGAGATGGAGACTGAGATGGAGACTGACATTTCTGGGGATGATGATATCAGAAGGGTTTATGAGGGCCAATTTGAGGAGGAAGAAAGTGATGAACTGTCTATGGGGTCAGATTTAGAGATCTCAGATTACATGGAGGACAGTGATGGTTGTTATGATGATGAAGATGCAGATTTCATGAAGTATGTGGATTCTGAGCCTGATGTTGAGTGTAAGAAGGTTGATACTAAAGGTAAGAGACCTATGACTAGGAGTACATCAAATCTGAAAGCTAGAGATGAGGTACCTGAGCAGACTGCAGTTAACAAGAAAGGTAGGCACAAGGGATTCAAGGTGTTTAATCCAGCTGTTGATAATGCTAAAGTGGAGTTTGAGTTGGGATTAACATTCACAGATATTCCAACATTCAGAAAAGCTTTAAGGAGATATGCAGTTCAGAATGGTAGAAGCTTATTCTTCCCAATTAATGCTCCACACAAAGTCAAAGCAGAGTGTAAAACAGTTGGATGTCCTTGGGAGATTTATGGTTCTAGAGTGCCTAAAGAAGACACAGTGAAAGTCAAAACCTTGTTTGATACACATACTTGTGCAAGGGAAGAGAGGGTTCTTCAAGCTGATGTCAGATTCTTGAGAGAGGAGTACAAGGAGAAGCTGAGAACTGATCCAAATTGGCCAGTGGATTCCATGATTGAAAGTATACAATCTGAGATTGGCTGCATAGTGCATAAATCTCAAATGTACAGGGTAAAGAATGCAGTTAAGAAGATGGGGAATGGAGATGAGTTGGAGCAGTATAGTATGTTGTATAAGTATGCTCAGGAGGTGTTTAGAAGCAACCCTGGAAGTACCTGTAAGATCAAGTCAACTGTGATTAAGATTAAGGCATTGTTCAAGAGGATTTATATCTGTTGGGCTGCATTGAAGAAAGGCATGTTAGATGGCTGCAGAAGATTGATTTGCTTTGATGGTTGTCACTTGAAGACTTCTATGGGAGGTGTGATACTTTCAGCAGTTGGAATAGATGCCAACAATGGAATATATCCATTTGCTTATGCTGTGGCTGAAAAAGGAAACAACAAAGAGTTGACTGTGGTTCATAGACTTGGTAAGAGCTGATCTGGGGATCTCTGAAAGGGACAGCCACCTCTGGACTGTCATTAGTGATAAGCAAAAGGGCTTAGTGAATGCTGTGACTACCCTGTTGCCTGGATGTGAGCATAGACATTGTGTCAGACACTTGTATGCAAATTTCAAGTTAACAAACAAAAGAATTGGTTTTAGATCCCTTTTTTGGAAAGCTGCTGCTGCATCAAGAGTTGTTGATCATCAGAGAGTTATGAATGACATCAAAACCCACAATAGACCTGCATTTGATTGGATATCTGAAAGGGATCCACAACATTGGGTAAGAGCTCACTTTCAAACTATTAACAACACTAATATTTATGTCAACAACCTGTCAGAGTGCTTCAATGCTATGATCCTGAAAGCAAGAACAAAGCTAATCATTAAGATGTTAGAAGACATAAGGAAGATTCTGATGAAGCGGATTGGGGTCAGAAAGTCTGAAACTGAGAACTACCCTGAATTTCTATGCCCTAAGATTGTAAAAATCTTGGAAAAGAATAAAAGGAAGGCATTTGGATGGCAACCTACCTGGATAGGGGCAAATGAGTTTGAGGTTAGAGGCCCATATGATCAATACTTCTGTGTACATCTTGGTCAGAGGACATGTAGCTGCAGGAAATGGCAACTGAGTGGTATTCCATGCCCTCGTGTTATTTCCTGCCTAAATTACATGGGGAGGAATCCAGAGCTGAAAGTTGCAGAGTGCTATACCAAGGAGTTGTGCTTGAAAACTTATAGTAACTATATGAGCCCAATGTTGAACATGGATGAGTGGAGTGAGCATCCAGTTGCTGACCTGCCACAGCTGATACCCCCTACTAAACATAACATGCCTGGGAGGCCAAAAAAACACAAGAGAAAGTTGGAGGAAGGTGAGATCAAAGGCACTGCAAAACATGGAAAACTGAGGAGAACAGGGCTGATTTGTACTTGCCAACATTGTAAACAGGAAGGTCACAATTCAAGGAATTGTCCTTTGAAAAAAACTGAAAAGGTATAATTTCCATATTTCATCTTATTGTTTAGGTGTATTAATTCTCTAACTCATATGTTGTTATGGCAGGATCAAACTCAGGATACAGTTGATTCTCAAAGACTCAAAGACTCAAAGGCTCAAAAAGAAAAATACTACTGAAAAGGTATAGTTTACATATTTCATCTTATTGTTTATGTGTATTAATTCTCTAACTCATATGTTGTTATGGCAGGCTCAAACTCAGGACACAGTTGGTTCCTCACAGTCTCAAAGGCCCAAAAATAAAGCTACTGGTCAGACTGATGGTGCCTCAACTTCTCAACCCAGAAGGAGCCCAAGGAAACATCCTCAACCCACTCCTCATGTAGCAAAGACGCAAGTCCAGAAGAAAGCAAGTGTAGCATCTTCTTAACCACTGCCCAATATGTCACAGAAGGAAGCACAAGAGAAAGTATTTGTGTCAACCTCTCAACCAATATCCAATGTTACACAGAAGAAAGCCCAAGAGAAAGCCACTGTGTCATCTTCTCAACCAGAAGGAGCTTTTGGACTTGGATACAAATCAGTGCTTGGAACCAGGCCAGTTTTTTCAAGGAAGCCAGGAAGGAAGTGGTTTTGAAGTGGTTTTGAAGTGGATTTGAAGTGGATTTGAAGTCAGTGTTGAACTAAATAATCAGTTGCTTTTGAACCTTTTTATCAGTTGATGTTCTACTTTATTATCAGTTTCTGTTGAACATTTGTACCAGTTGCATGTTGAACAATGTATCAGTTTCTTTTGAACATTTGTACCTGTTGCTTTTGAACAATGTATCAGTTTTTTTTAAACATTTGTACCTGTTGCTTTTGAACAATGTAATTGTTGCTTTTGAACCCTGTTAGCACTTCCTTTTGTTATTTGTTGCTTTTGAACTGTTATAACAGTTGTATCATAACACATAAAGAGCAAAACATGGCCATAAACTCACAATACTTCCATAAAGACAAATTCCAGTACATTACAACACATAAAGATCCAGAATTCAGAAACTAAACATGTTGAATTCAGAAACATGTTGAATTCTAAGCATTTTATAGAAAGAAAATACAAAAAATGCTAAAATCACAATCCACAACTTCAAATTCTTCTTCTTTAGCATAACTACTTTCTTATTAATCTCCTCCAATTCTTCGACCTTTTCATTGATGTTTCTAAGGAGCCCAGGTATAATTCGATTACATCTCCCACATGAAGGTGGGTCAATCCAGCTGAAATACCCACAACCACCGCCACCCTGATAATCGCAAAAAGGCGTCTTATTCAGTACATTCGTAAATTGAACAATTTGGGGAAAATTGGAAAATAAGGGTTCATACCCAAAATTGGGCGCAACACGCATATCACCGTCCTGGATTCATTTCAGAACAGGATGTGCGCCTATCCGCTACCCGCCCGCATCTACAGGCTTCGTCCATGCTTGAGGTTGACGACATGATTAGTAGTATGATTTGGGGATTTTTTAGGGTTGCCGATTTTGGAAAAGGGGGAGCGGGAATGAATGTAGAAGAAGAGTATAATGTGTTTATATTAATAGTAGTCAAGGGTATTTAGGTAATCAGCAATTAAAAATTATAAAAAAATTGAGATAACGGAATATTTAACGGAATATTCTGATCCGTCCAAAAAAAATAGATAAGTGCAAAACGGAGAAAAGATGGGGTAGTCGTGTGTAACGGTTTTTAAGTCAGGTAGGTGAGTGTAAAAATCACAAAAGGCTGGGCAGATATGTGTAATAATCCCTAAAAAGTAAATAATTATAAATAAAGTTTGATAAGTAGACGAAAAAAATATGAGTAAAATAATATTTTGGAGAGAAAAAATATAATAATTATTTTCATATTAGGTGTGTAAATAATTAATTGGGACATCAAAAAAGAGAAAGTGCGATAAACATAGTTTATCGTTATTGATCAATGAGTTACGCGGCTTACGCCAATTACAAGAATTAATCCCTAAGGGCATTTCCAATGCTATGGAGGTAAATTGGGAGGCAATGGCAAATTTTGCCACAAAATTTGCCTCCCAGCTAGGGCTGGAAACGAGTCGAGCCGAGTCGAGTTTTGAACTTATCGAGCCGGCTCGCTTAAATTTTTCACATGCTCGAGCTCGAGCTCGAGCTCGACGAGCCAAGCATTATGGAGCTCGAGCTCGGCTCGCAAACATTATTGGAAGCTCGAGCTCGGCTCGTTTGAGCAGCTTAGGCTCGACTCGTTCGAGCAGCTCGGGCTCGACTCGTTTCTCATGCTCTCGATTTGCATATTTGATGTACGTAATTGTTATATTTCTTTTGTGGTAGCTCGATATTATCGAAAAATTAAATTACAAAATGTCTATATATAAAGATTTTATATATATATAATTATAATAATAAAAAAAAATTATTCGAGCTGCTCGCGAGCAGTTCGTGAGCATAAAAATTGGGCTCGAGCTCGAGCTCGTAACTAGCTTGAGTAGCTCGAGCTCGACTCGAGCTCGAGTCGAGCGTTGACTCGAGCCGCTCACGAGCGCTCGCGAACAATCGGTTCGTTTCTAGCCCTACTCCCAGCCCATTTTCACTCCAATGGCATCCATCAAATTTTGCCTCCAAAGGAATATTCTTTTAGAATCTTCTTAATTTAATGTTTATTTATATTAAAATAATATATAATTTTAATTTTAATTTAAAATTATTTTTTTAAATAATATAAAAATTAAACAAAATAAAAATGTAATACATTAATAAAATAATTAATACATAAAAACTAAATATTATATAAAAATTATCGCAATAACAACAACAACATAACAACAACAACATAACTAAAATCAAAATATAAAATTTATAAATTAAAATCAACAAATACAATTATATTTACATTTATATTTATATAACTATTAATTAAAAATAAAAAAAAAATAATAATAAAATAATATTTGCCACCATGAATAGTGTGGAGGCAAATTTGCCTCCTACTATTCATGGTGGCAAAATACCTCCTTGTTTGCCTCCACCATTGGAGAGTGAAAATGGAGTGGGGAGACAAATTTTGTCATTGCCTCCCCCATTGGGAATAGTCTAAGTGTACGTAGATGGTAACTTCGGTCTCATATCTCAATATTACGACATCTACAAACTTAGCTTGAGTGTGTGGTCATGTTAAATGAATTAATCGAACTCCTTGGCCTATCAATATTTAAGTGATTTAAGATTCCCATTTAATATAATTTTATAGATATATACTGTATGTATTCAATATTCATATAAGAGGTCTTTTTTTACTTGTATTTTTATATTAACATGTGGCTATGTATGTGTGATGGCAGAGATGAAAGAAGAGAGGCTACTTCTCATTGAATGCGAAAAGAATGTCCTTTCACCATTAAAGAAAACCCCATTCAATGCTTCTTTCTTCCATTGTCACAGAATCTCTGAAGCTTCTTCCATCATCCCATTACCCATGTTTCTGTGTGTTGTCCTTCTTTCCCCACACACACACAAACACACAATGACATACAAACAGTGACAACAAAAACAACAACATTTAATTACTCTCTTCATTGTTTTCTTCTTTCATTCTTCAAGTTTCAATACACAATCAATCCACTTTCTCAGAGATGAGAACAGCTTCTCTTATCTTATGTATGATTCACTGTCCAAAGCATTTAAAACCAATAAATAAAGAATCTATCATTCAAAAACATATTCTCTTTCATGTATATGAAATACAGTAATTATTACCACTAAACAGTGTATGTAGTACTCCTATCTATTATCTGCTGCATATACCTACACACACACACCTATATATACATATATCACAGTCTCTCTCTGCTCAGCATCTTGTCACATTTATATCTTCCTTCTTCTCCCAAGTCAATTAAAAGTAAAATCAAGACTCTCATTTTCATTTCCTTTTTTCTAAAAAAAAAAAAACACAATATTTTTTATTTTGATGGGCAGAGCACCGTGCTGTGATAGTAAGAAGGGTCTAAAGAAGGGGTCTTGGACCCCCGAGGAAGATGAAAAGCTCAAGGACTACATTAAGGCTCATGGGCATGGCAGCTGGAGATCTCTCCCCGACCTCGCAGGTTCTGCGTTTGTGTAATAAGGCTCAACTACAGGGGTGTTTCTGAAATTAAACTATTTTCCTGCGTTGCACAGGTCTTCTTCGTTGCGGCAAGAGCTGTCGACTGAGGTGGACCAACTATCTCCGGCCGGATATCAAGCGCGGCCCTTTCACCCCCGACGAAGAGAAGCTCGTCATACAGTTGCACGCCATCCTCGGAAACAGGTTTCTTTTTTCTTGAGCTGCCGAAATCAAAATTAGGGTTTTCGATTAATTTTCCCGCCTAAATTTGGGATTTTGTTGTTTTCTGTGAAAATCAAAATTGAGTAGTAAAGAATAGTTTTTTATACAGTAAATAATGAAATCTTGTTTTGATTTTGATTGGTTGAGATGGGCTGCAATAGCCGCGCAATTACCGGGCAGAACAGACAATGAGATCAAGAACCTGTGGAACACACACCTCAAGAAACGTCTTCTCCTGATGGGCCTCGATCCTCAAACCCACGAGCCCGTCGCCTCGAGAAAATCGATCAACGTCAACGGGCCTCCTTCCACGACCCGCCACATGGCGCAATGGGAGGGCGCCAGGCTGGAAGCCGAAGCCCGGCTCTCAAGGGAGTCACGCCTCCTGGTCATGCAGCAGTCGCCCAATGCCCAACCGGAGGGCGACATTTTCTTGCGTCTGTGGAATTCAGAGGTCGGGGAGAAGTTCCGGAATGTTGGTGTAAGAAGGGGAGAAAATACTTGTACACAGAGCCCGCCATCCGGAACTAGTACTAGTTCCGATGATGAATCTACGTTGGATGTGCTTTTGGATTATCCGAGCGACAATGATATGAGCTTCTTGGGAGATAGTGATTGCTATAGTAGCTTATATCCATCCGGGTGTTTAAGCTCTCTGTAATATATGTTGCTTTCTTTTGTTTTGCCCAATGAGACTACTACTATTACTAATATGGGTTGATGTACTAGGAGTATTATCAAACATTAAATTGGTAGGAGACATTTGAACGCTCGTTTTAGGTATTTAATAGTACTAGTACTATTTTTTTTTGTTAGATTGATTAACTTTCATTTGATTGTACATTTTGTTTTTTGACCAAGTTGTTGAAATGCTAGAGCTCATTTTGGATGTTTGAAGTGTAGAGAATAGCATTTGCGCACTTTTTATATTTTAGCTTGTTATGTAATTTCTGCTTTCCTAGAGGACTTGTTTGCAATTACTTAGTAGTATAAGTATTGTACTGTGTACTCTTTTTCATTTTCAGCTGAATGAAAATAATTCCCTCCAAATCTGTTTTTTCCTCTTTTGCTCTGCTTCTTCTTCATCGAGCTATACTGCAATTTGTACATGGAATCTAGCTTCTAAAATTCTACATGGTATCAGAGCTATCGTAAGTACGGTTGATTTCCGCTTCTCTTCATCTCATTCTCTGCTTCGTTTTCTGCTCTCTTCACTATGAGTTCCTCCAGCTCAAATTCTAGATCTACTGCAAGTGAAGCCTCAAACCCTTATTATCTGCACAACGGAGATAATCTAAACATCGTACTCGTCTCGCCGCTACTGGATGGATCTAATTATTTTTCCTGGCGCCGTTCGATGGAGATAGCTCTCGGATCCAAAAGGAAGATGAGCTTCGTGAATGGAAAATTGCCAAAACCTGATGAAGATGATCTTACATATGAAGATTGCCTTCAATGCGACTTGATGATCACCTCATGGATTCTTAATTCCTGCACAAAGAAGGTTGCACAGTGCATTGTATATGCAACCGATACTGCTCAGATGTGGAAAGTTCTACACCGGCGATTTGCTTAGAGGAATGGTCCTCGCACGTATGAGCTGCAGACCACCATCAGTAACATGACGCAAGGTAGTCTCTTTGTAACAGATTATTACAACTCACTTGATGCAATGTGGAGTGAATGGGATCAATTTTATAAAATATCTCCTTGTTCATGCCCTAGTTTTGAGCAACTGAGTGGTGAAAATAGGGTTATTCAGTTTTTGATGGGATTGAATGAGAATTTTGGTGGTATTAGAGGTCAAATTCTAACTATGTCACCACTGCCTACCTTGGATGGAGTTTTTAGTTATGTGGTACAAGAGGAGAAACATAAATATGTGACTCATGCTAGCTCTGAAATTACTGCTTTAAATGCTAGTAGAGGGAATGGCCAGGTTACTGCTGCTGAGAATGTGAATGGGAATGCCTCTGACTCTAGTGCTCAGTATGCAAATAAGGGTAATGGATACAAATGGGGGAATTCTGGTAAGCCAATATGTGGCTATTGCAAACTGGAAGGGCATTTAAAGGATAAAGGTTATAAACTTCATGGTTATCCACCTGGATACAAGTTCAGAAATGGACAAACTCTTGCTCATGTGAATCACAGTCTACCACCTCATGTGAGCAACACTGAATCAAATTCTTCAGCTAATTCAGCCTCTGGTTCAATTGGAGCAGATGGATCTTTTATGGTCAGTAAAGAGCAATATAACTTGTTGCAGTTGTTGGGAAACCTCAGAACTTCTTCTGTGGAGCTTTCTCAAGCTGGAAACACTACAATGGGACATGGTTCTACTGGCATTCTTCCAACACCAAATCAATCATCTGCTTCATCCTCCTCTAGTTGTATGGCCTATGGAGGTGAGTATATTATCTCAATTCAGAACATCATGTCTTTACAGTTGATTCATCTACTGTTTGGATAATAGACACAGGAGCAACTAATCATATGATAAGTTCTGAGAGCCTTTACACTCATAATATTGTTCCCTTTCATCTTCCAATTAACCTGCCAAATGGTCAAACCACCATTACCACACACAAGGGTTCTGTCACCATAAATTCCTATCTTACCCTTGACAATGTACTGTGTTCCACAATTTCATGTGAACTTGCTATCTGTTAGTACACTGCTCAGAACTACCTCTTATAAGGTCATATTTTCTGAGTCTAGTTGTATAATACACGATTCACTCACTCCCCAAGTGGTTGGCATGGGTAAATATGTTGGAAATCGATATCCCGGAATTAATAAATTTAAATAAATAAATTATCTAATTAATTCCGACCGAAATCCCTTTGGAGATCGAATATCCGAATTGTCTAAATTGCGGAACCGACAACCCAATCGAAAAACCTTTCGCTGGAAACCACCGCGAACCACCGTACGCGAACCGAGGCCCGACCGAACACCCCGCCGCGGAATAAACCCGCGGCTGTCCAGCCGAGCCCCCACGAGGGGGCTCGCGATCGCACGAGGCGATCGCCGGGATGCGTCGCGCATCCCCGGGGCTGCTCGTAGCAGCCCCCAGCGGTGAGTCCGGCGACTCACCGCCATCGCCGGGAAGAGGGGGCGACTGCCGCGGCACCAGCCCACGGATGCCCCCAGCGATCGACCACCGTGGTTGATCGCAAGCCCCGGCTCCAGCCGGGGTCCCTTATTCGTGTCGGCGGTCGAAACCCTAGGGTTCGACCGCCACCCTCGGCGTCCAGCCGAGGGGTTTTGTGCATGCGATCCCCGCCGGGGATCTCTCGGCCTCCGCGGTCCGGTGATCCTCGATCACCACCGCGAGGTCGATCCTCGTCCACGGGGTTCGTCCCTCGGATCTTGGTTCATGATATTTTTACGATAATTAAACGATAAAATCATAAATAGGGTTTTTACGATTTACCTCGTTCTCGTTGTTCGGAAAAACGAAGAACTCAATTTGACGACCTTGAGATCTTCCCACGTATTCCTTGCACTAGCTCGGACGTCGTGTGGGCGACGATCTACCGAACTCCATGGATCTCCCTCTCTACTTTCTCTCTCTAGAATTGTGATCTTCAAGTTATGAGAATAGAGAAGACCATGTAGTGTTTTTATAGGCTACGTAGGGGATCTTAAGGAGGTGGAATATTGGGCTTCCAATATTAATGATTAAATTGAGCCCAAACCCAAATCTATTAATCCCATTAATATTAATTAATTTATTTTCCACTATATAAATTAATTGTACTCCCAATATTAAACCATATTATATCAAATAATATTTCTCCGGTAGTATTATTTATTCCGTGCGTTTAAGATAGAAATGTCCATGAATAAAATTAATTTATTGCTAATTAATTTATTCATCTCTTGTAACCGAGACTAGTACCATTCATCCTTAATTATTATGCGGAACAAATCCACCTGCAGGGTTTACATAATAATTCCTTATGAACTCATCTCGGGGACATTATCAACCCTTATCGGGACACACTTTCCCGTCAAGTATTCACGGCATGTCATATATAAAATATAGCGACCCAACTTAACCGGTAATTGACCCAATAATTAAACCGGTCAATTCCTTTGGAAAATCAAAGTCACTTATATTAAATATACACACCCGGAATAGTATCGGGGATTAAGAATAAAATACACTGAGATTTAAATCGATTATCCAAGGCAATCCTAATCGATAAATCTCAAGCGATCCGCCCAATACACCAAGTGTACAAGTGTGATAAAATAATTAAGACAAATTATTTTCTCTCTCACACAACGACTATACCGATGGATTGGTCCGTGTCCATCTAGGTCGTGAGCAACTGTTTGATTAAATACGAGTAACCGATAGTATGATCTTCTGTGTGGGCCCGCACACCATACTAATTACAACGTATAGAATCCATGACTATATTTTGCATATATTTAATTATAAATAATTAAACGCAAATAATTGTTTATTTAATTAAATAGATTAGTGGCAATGGATCGTGAGTTTCCGTTACTTAAATCTAGACATTAAGTACACAACTCCAACAATCTCCCACTTGTACTGAGGGCTAGTCATTTCCTCCAAACTCCTGACTCCTATACTCATCTCGTGCTTAAGTTGTACTTCCAAGAAGTACTATGTGAATGAGCAATCTAGGTTGCCGCTCTGAAGTTATCTTGGTGACTACAGCGTCGTCTCCCTCGACGATGACTCGTATCAGGTGGTACTTGCACTATGTGTTATCTTACACTTATGGACTTATGATTTCTTACCATTTGCCATTGCACCGCTATCTACATAGCCTTTGGCAAACTAAGAATCACATCTAAGTCCCAGAGATTATCCCGGAGCTATACCAAAACTTCCGCTGCCTCTGAGGCCGCTATTTGGTTACCCATGGGAGAGTCCGAAAGCATCGTGCTTATCACTCTTCCATGTTAAAACTCCTTCTCCTTCAATAGTGAAACACATAGCCTGATATCGACTTACACTAGTCCTCATTCGATTAGAAATCTAAGAGAATGTAATCCAAAGGAAATGTGCTTCGTAGTCTAGAACAGTACTTCGAAAGTACTTTTACAGCAGTCGAATATTCCTTTCCAGGATTACCTTGATATCCTCCCACTATGCTCACCGCATAGCCAATATCAGGTTCTTGTTTTCAACATTGCATTTATTAAGCTTTCCACACTCAAAGTGTAGGAAACCGCTTTCAATGCTTCTATCTCCTTTTGTGTTTCAAAACACATATCCTTAGATAGATGCATTCCGTATCTGAAAGGTAACGAACTTTTCTTGGAATCTTGCATGTTAAAACGAATCATAATCAAATATATGTAAGATGTCTAGGAGAAGTACAATGTTCTTTCCCAGAGATCCAAGATCTCAAGAACATGTCCAACTTCTTCCTATATCTTTCATATTGATTTATCTAGACAACCTCATTTTATGTCTTGACAAAATCTTTACATTGTTACCAATGATAAGAATGTTCTCTACATAAAACCCAAGAAACACCACCTTGTTCCATCACATTTCCAATACACATGATTCGTCTATGCTTTGATGAATCCATAAAATGGACTATCTCATCAATTTGCAAGTACTACGAATTCAATGCTTTGTTGCAATCCATAAATGGATCAACTAAGCTTGTACTCTAAATGATCTTGCCTCTTAGCAATAATCCTTACTGCTTTCCAAGAGAGCACATTTAGATCTAGTACTGCCTCTGTGTAGATCCAGGGATCGATTTCATGTATACTAGGTCCAGAGTCCGAAGACTCACCTAGTCTTATGAATATCTCTGGTTGACCCACAACCTCCCACTACAATGGCATTCCGGTGTATTAACAGTAATGACAGTAGGTGCAGTTAGTGGTGTACCGCTACTCGGTTCAGCTGGTTCTCAGTCCTTATCGTTCTCTCTCATTTCAAAGTATCATGTCACTTTGGACTTGTGGTTCATCTCATAGTCTTCCTCTAAGAACCGGGCGTTAGAACTTATAACGTCCTTCTGGTTCATAGTTCTATTGAACATACATTTTTTGTTCTTCTAGGATATTCTACAACCGCATTTGAATGCGCCGTTGTTTCCAGACATATCCATAGAACATAGGTAGTTCCGTATAACTCATCTTTTACTATTTCTATAAGAGTTCCATTTCTTGTTTACGACACACCATTTCTACACAACAGTGTATGGTGTAGTCATTTGGAATCAAATCCCAATCTCTAATCAGTATGTCATGCATTCCTCAGACAGGTACTTGCCTCCGCGATCAAATCGCAGGCTACAAATGGATATACCTTGATGGTTCTCCACAATTGCTTAGTGTCCATTGACTTGTCAAAACACTTGCTTTTGTGGCACATCAGGTATTCTAATCCATTTCTCGAGTAATCATTAAATGAAGTACTCGTACCTTATTGTCTGAGTAGACATAGGTCTGCATACATCAGAGTCAATCAATTCTTATACCTGTCCGGATCCTATATCTTATATCCATAAAGGATTGCTTAGTCATTTTATCTTCCAAATTAGATTCATAGGTCGGAAGGTCCATTCCTTCAACTTAATTGATCAAAACATCAATTTTCGACCTTTGAACTTCTTATTTGAATATGACTTAGCATAAGAATCCACAAGTATAAATGATTTAATAAACAAATCTCTTACTAGTAAAACGAGTTTCATACTACGGTTCGTTGCACCGTGGTGGACTCAGGATTCATCATTTATATATTGCTAGCTAATGTACCAGAATAGATAATATCTTTATTTCTTCTTATAACCATCAAATGATTAAAAGAAATAAAATATCTATTCATTAGAAATCCAGAACAAAGTTCTATCTAAATGAAAGGTACATAAAAGCAATAACTCAAAATGAAATCCTATAAATGTCCTCCACTGCAACTGCTGCCTCCTCCACAGCATTGCCCATGTAGACTACGATTTCTTCTTTTCCAAGTCGTCATGTTTCCTGGAACCCATGCATTTAAAATGCACATACCGGCAGTGGTTCCATATCTACACATCAGGTTCCGGTAGATAATACCACTAACTATGTTTTACGACTAAAGAAAATTTCGTACTTTCTTTGAGAGGATAATCAGACTTCCAGTACCCAGACTGTTTGCATCGAGAACACGCTTTCTCGTCCCATGTCGTGGTCCAAGTAACTTAGGACCACTGGGTTTCTTTGCTTGCTTTTCCTTTCCCCCGATTTTACCCTTAGGTTCGAAACCTATGGCATTGGCTACAAGAGCTTGCGATTTCCGTCTCAACTCGTCTAAAAGGTCCATCATTTCAAAAACGTGTTTAAGCGTTTCCTTTAATCGAATGGCCTTTATGAGTATCCTCATCGCCTCTTGTCTAGCCACTACGTCATGTCTAAACATCTCCTTGAGTTTGAACATGATATCAAAATCAGTCCTTTCCTCATCAGTTAAGACATTTGTAGGCTCGGGAGGACAAAGCTCACTGAGTACAAACTTGTACTCTTTAACAGTCTGGGCAATGTCTAGATCTCTATTCCAATCATTACATTTAGGGACCAATGAGTTTAAAATCCTTACGTATCACAGAAAGTGGGTTCAAAGCCATTCCTAATCTATGAGCACATATAACAACAAACAATTGATTTAATATCCGATATTATCTCCCTTAAATAATATCATTAAATCACTAATCGCCTCTAAAATCCCATCAGATATGGCAAGCCACGTGGTGTGGACGTTTACCTTACCCAAATGATTTAGCAATTAGTTTTGCTTCGGTCATACATCACTTATAGCGTAACTTCGTGGGGAAGAATACTATAATGCGTATCTAAGTGTAAACCATTACTCAGCACTAAAGTAAATCGTTTGGAACCGCTACATCACCGCAAGCCACGTGGTGTGGACGTTTACGATGATTTCACAATTCTTCACAATTCCTTATAACTGTCTACATTAATTAATCCAAAATCTGTTAGTATAGCAAGTCACGTGGTGTGGACGTTTACTACGCCAAGAGACTTTTATAATTGACTCCCAATTACTTGATCCATTCGATCTTGTAAATCAAGACGCGGAGAATCATAAGTGAAACTCGAAGTTTCTTACCTGTGATTCACCATGCGAACAACCCTATCTCTCATAGAATGAGGGAGCCGAGCAGACAATCGATCTAGTCATCAAATGACACGAAAGTCTCTAATTTGTGTCCTCGACATGACTAAGTGGCTTTGGCTCCATTCCACTCCCCGGGGTGAGAATGAGTCGACTTGAAATCAGTTTTGGAAAGACAAATTAGGCATTGTTTGATAAACTTAATCAATGTTTCTCGTAAGAGGAATTACAAGAATTGTCCACCAATGGCTTATCTATATGAACTTCGAAAGTTCATAAAAGTCACCAAGAGAACAGCAATGGAGACCATGACATTGTTTCCAATCCCTCTCCCACTTAGCTTTTTATAACAAAGGGATACGCTATCTAATGCATAATTAAATACACATAAGCATGCATACATGAAATAAAGTACATAGAATATTATCACATAATCAAAATAATACTAGAATATTATTTTCCGACTATTATGGCTTTATCGCATCCCCGTATGCGTCTTCTAGTCTTTAGTCTTCGTTCTTGAATGCTCCATGTGACGGTAATATTAATTCCAATATTTAAATCTATTTATTTTTAATAAATCCAAAAGTTACTTAATTCGAAATTTAAGTCAATCGAATAAATCAAAAATAAAATTAAATATTATTAATATTTTTATTATTTTTATTTTCCTCTTCTAATTTCATTAAATCTCTAGAATCCTATCCAAGACCCACTTGGAATATTCTAGAAGATTTCCATAATGAAATAAGGAAATAAAATAATTTAGGACTCCTAATCCTTTCCAATTAATTCCTTTCCTTTTCTATTAAAAATTCCATAAATGAATAATTAAATAAGGAAAAATTAATTAAGGACTCTTAAAACATTCCAAATTAATTATTTTCCTAATCAATTAAAAATTCCATAAAGGAATAATTAAATAGGAAAAATAAATTAATTATAAATTTATTCTTTTTCCTATTCCATGAAAATTCCCAAGAATAGGAATAATCAATAAGGAAAAATAAATTTATTCTAAATTTATTCTTTTCCTATTCCATGAGAATTCCCAAAAATAGGAATACTCAAAATAGGAAAACCGAATAATTTAGGAAAGTTGGATCTTGGCGGGAGAGCACGGGTTGGGGATCCCCGCGCCCCCACCATCGATCGTCGGTCGAGAGGGCACGCCACCGCCGCCGCCGCCCAGCCGGCGCACCACCGCCCATGGTGGCATCGCGCTCGGCCGAGAGGCTCGAAGGCAGCCCCTTCTCCCTTGATCGATCCATCCCTTGGGGTCGATCATGGGGTTGATCGATCCCCGGAATCCTCTCTCTCTTCGTCTCCTCCGTCACACTTTTCCGGTGGTCGTTTCGGAATCGATTCAACGTAAATAAATTACAAATTTATTACTACGCTATCCGGCATCGATTCTCTACAAAAACGACCTCAAACAATTTCCGGAAAAATAAGAACAAGCATTCACCACACAAGAACGAATCTCGACATCACCGAGAGTTTAATAATCAAGAGCAATATTATGGACATTAAATAACATAATTAAATCTAGCCATAATAATTGGAAACCCTGCAAGGTAGAACAATTTATCGAAAAATACCATGAACTAAAACCAACGCTCTGATACCAATTGTTGGAAATCGATATCCCGGAATTAATAAATTTAAATAAATAAATTATCTAATTAATCTTGACCGAAATCCCTTTGGAGATCGAATATCCGGATTGTCTAAATTGCAGAACCGACAACCCAATCGAAAAACCTTTCGCCGGAAACCACCGCGAACCACCGTACGCGAACTGAGGCCCGACCGAACACCCCGCCGCGGGATAAACCTGCGGCTGTTCAGCCGAGCCTCCACGAGGGGGCTCGCGATCGCACGAGGCGATCGCCGGGATGCGTCGCGCATCCCCGGGGCTGCTCGTAGCAGCCCCCGCGGTGAGTCCGGCGACTCACCGCCATCGCCGGGAAGAGGGGGCGACTGCCGCGGCACCAGCCCGCGGCTGCCCCCAGCGATCGACCACCGTGGTCGATCGCAAGCCCCGGCTCCAGCCGGGGTCCCTTATTCGTGCTGGCGGTCGAAACCCTAGGGTTCGACCGCCACCCTCTGTTGGAGTTGTGTACTTCATGTCTAGATTTAAGTAACGGTAAACTCCCGGTCATAGCATTTAATCTATTAAATTAATAAACAATTGTTTGCTTTTAATTATTATTAATTAAATATATGCAAATCATAGTCCTAGATTTTATACGTTGTAGTTAGTATGGTGTGTCGGGCCCACACAGAAGATCATACTATCGGTTACTCGTATTTAATCAAACAGTGGCTCACGACCTAGATGGACCCGGACCAATCCATCGGTATAGTCGTTGTGTGAGAGAGAAAATAATTTGTCTTAATTATTTTATCACACTTGTACACTTGGTGTATTGAGCGGATCGTTGAGATTCATCGATTAGGATTGTCGGCGATAATCGATTCGAGTCTCAGTGTATTTTATTCTTAATCCCCGATATTATTGCGGGTGTGTATATTTAATATAAGTGACTTTGATTTACCAAAGGAATTAACCGATTTAATTATTGGGTTAATTACCGGTTAAGTTGGGTCACTATATTTCATATATGGCATGCCGTGAATGATTGACCGGACAGTGTATCCCGGAAGGGTTGATAATATCCCCGAGATGAGTTCATAAGGAATTATTGTGTAAACCTCATGAGTGGATTCATTCCGCACAATAATTAAGGTTGAATGGTACTAGTCTCGGATTAAGGAGATGAATAAATTAATTAGCAATAAATTAATTTTATTCATGGATATTTAAATCTTAAATACACGGAATAAATAATACTACCAGAGAAATATTATTTGATATAATATGGTTTAATATTGGGAGTGCAATTAATTTATATAGTGGAAAATAAATTAATTAATATTGATAAGGATTAATGGACTTGAGTAGTGGGCTCAATTTAATCTTCAATATTGGAAGCCCAATATTCCACCTCCTTTAGATCCCCTACGTAGCCTATAAAAGCACTACATGGCCTTCATAAATCATAAGACAAGATTATCATACTTGATATTCTAGAGAGTTGAAGGAGATCCATAAGAGTTCGATAGATCGTCGCCCACCCGACGTTCGAACGGAGTGCAAGGAATACGTAGGAAGATTCAAAGGTCTTCAATTGATTTCGTTTCTCCGCACAACGAATCAAATGTATGATCATAAAACTCCTTGTGTGATTTTATGTTCAATTAAATTGTGATACATGCATGAACACACGATCCGGAAAAACAACGAAACCGGGGACGGGGATAGACCGAGCGGTGGTGGTCGAAGACCACCGGACCGCCGGTGGTCTAGGGATCCCCGCCGGGATCAAGAGCAACCCTCGGCTGGGAGACAAGGGGGTGGCGGTCGAGCCTAGGGCTTCGACCGCCGGCAGCGACCACACGAGGGGAGCCCCGGCTGGACGCCGGGGCGAGCGATCGACCCTAGGTCGATCGCTGGGGGCTGCTGCGGCTTCGCGCCGCGGCTGGGCGCTCCCTCCACGGTCGATGGTGGCGGTGAGTCGCCGGACTCACCGCCGGGGGCTGCTAGGCAGCCCCACGCGATCATCATCGATCGCGAGCCCCGGCGGGGGCTCGGCTAGGGTTTTCGGCCGCGGGTTCATCCCGCGGCGATGCTCGGGTCGAACCCGGTTCCGTCCGGTGGTTCGCGGGTTTCCGGCGATGGGATTTCGGTCGGGGTTATCGGTTCCGCAATTTTTTGATACCCCGGGATATCGATTTCCAGCAATTGGTATCAGAGCGTTTGGTTTCGTGTTCATGTATGTGTTCAGTTGTGTTCTACCTTGCAGGGATTCCGACTATCATGGTTTAAATTAATTGTTAATTATTCGTTTAATTAATTGCTATTTAATTTTACCATGATTATTCGTTATTAAACTCTCGGACATGTCGAGATTCGTTTTGTGTGGATGAATGCTTGTAATAGTAAAAATTCGGGGGTTGACCGAATTTAGATTTATTATTATTGTTCTATGTTTTCCGGAAAGTGTATAGGGTCGATTTCATGTATAGAATCGATACCGGAATTGTAAATTTATTTCTTGTAATTTATTTACGTTGGATCGATGCCGAGACGACCGCCGGAGAACTCGTGTGACGAAGAAGACGGAGAGGACGAAAACCGGGGGGTCGATCAACCCCATGATCGACCCCATGACCGAAGCCATGGGGAGGGGTCGATCGCCCCTCGGCTGGGGCTGCCGCCGGCGGTGGTGGTGGCCGGCCGGCTGGGGAGGCGGCGGCGGTGCCCTCCCGGTGATGGTGCTCGGCGGTGGGGGTGGTGTGGGGATCCCCAACCCATGCTACTCCTACCAAAGATTCACTTTCCTAATTGATTCGGTTTTCCTAATTGAGTTTTCCTATTTTTGGGAATTCTCATGGATTAGGAAAAGAATTAATTGGAATTAATTTTATTTCCTTATTCTATTATGGAAGTCTTCTAGAGTATTCCGAGTTCTACTTGGAATAGGATTCTAGAGATTTAATAGAATTGGAAAGGAATAAAAGTTAATTTAGGATTGATTTATTTCCTAATTGATTATTCCTATTTTATGGGAATTTTCATAGTAATGGAAATTAATTAATCTTGGAAAGTAGAAGAGTCCTAATTTAGTTTATTTCCTTATTCTATTATAGAAGTCTTCTAGGATATTCCAAGTTGGACTTGGATAGATTATTTTAGAGATTTAATAGAATTAGATAGGAAAATAAATAAATAAAAATATTAATAATATTTAATTTTATTTTTGATTTATTCGATTGACTTAATTTTCGAATTAAGTATCTTTTGGATCTATTAAAAATAAATAGATTTAAATATTGGGATTAATATTCTCGTCACATGGAGCATTCAAGAACGAAGACTGAAGACTAGAAGACGCATACGGAGATGGAATAAAGCCATGATAGTCGGAAAATAATTTTTTCTAGCATTATTTTGACTATGTGCTATGTGCTTTATTGCTTGTATGCATGCTTATGTGTTTAATTATGCATTAGATAGCGTATCCCTCTGTTATAAAAAGCTAAGTGGGAGAGGGGATGGAAACATTCCCATGGTCTCCATTACTGTTCTCTTGATGACTCTTATGAATTTTTGAAGTTCATATAGATGTGTCATAGTAGGAGAATTCTTGTAATTCCTTTTACAAGAGACATTGATTAAGTTTATCAAACAATGCCTAATTTGTCTTTCTGAAACTGACTTCAAGTCGACTCATTCTCACCCCGGGGAGTGGAATGGAGCCAGAGCCACTTGGTCATGTGGATGACACAAATTAGAGACATTCGTACCATCCTTTTAAGGTGGATCGATTGTCTGCTCGGCTCCCTCATCTAATGAGAGATAGGGTTGTTCGCATGGTGAATCACTGGTTAGAAACTTCGAGTTTCACTTATGATTCTCCGCGTCTTGATTTACGAAATCGAATGCCTCAAGTAATTGGATGTCAATTGTAAAAGTCTTTTGGTGTAGTAAACGTCCACACTATCGTGGCTTGCTGCATTGAATGGGATTTTGGATCGATTGATGTAGACAGTTATAGAAGAAAGTGAAGGATCATGTATTAGCGTAAACGTCCACACTATCGTGGCTTGCGGTGATATACGAGTCCCAAACAATCTTCTTAGATACTGAGTAATGGTTTACACTTAGGTACGCTCTATAGTATTCTTCCCATCGAAGTAACGCTATAGTGATGTACGACCGAAGCAAATCTAATTGCTAAATCATTTGGATGGGTAAACGTCCACACTATTGTGGCTTGCCTTATCTGATGGGATTTTATATGTGATTAGTGATTTAATGATATTATTTAAGGGAGATAATATCGGATATTAAATTGATTGTTTGTTTAAATGTGCTTATAGGTTTAGAGAATAGCTATGAACCCACTTTCTATGATACTCAAGGAGCATAACCTCACTGGCCCCAACTATATTGATTGGAAGAGAAATTTAGACATTGTCCTAACTTCGGAGGAGTACAAGTTTGTACTCCATGAAGTGTGCCCTGCTGAGCCCACAGCTGCCTCAACTGATGAGGAAAAACTGACATATCGGAAGTGGAAAAAGGCTGATGAAATGGCTAGGTGTTATATTTTGGCTTCCATGTCAAATGTACTCCAAACCCAACATGAGTCGATGGACACTGCCTATGATATGATGTTTAACCTCAAGGAGATGTTTGGGGAGCAAGATCGTGCGGCAAGGCAAGAAGCCATGAGAGTCCTCATGACAACTACTCAGTCTGAAGGAACGCCCGTAGGGGAGCACGTTCTTAAGATGATGGGTCTGTTGAATGAGCTTGAGATCCTAGGAGCTCAAATTGATGCTGAGACGCAAGTCGACATCATACTCCAGTCTCTGACCCCTAGTTTTGAGCAGTTTCGCATGAGCTATAATATGGGTAAACTATCTTATTCTCTTGCACAACTCCTGACTGAACTGAAGGCGGCAGAGGGGATCTACAAGAAGGGCAAGTCTCAAGCGCTTGTAGCTACCAAGTCCAAAGGCTTGAAGCCTGTCGGAGGTAGGGGCAAGAGGAGGAAGCAAGCCTTGAAACCCAGTGGTGTCAAGAAGACTGTACCACGAGTGGGGGCTGCAAAGCCAAGGGGCAAGTGCTTCCGATGTAACAAGTCTGGACACTGGAATTCTGAATGTCCTCTCAGAGGTACGAATTTTTCTTTAGTCGTAAAAACATAGTCAGCGGTATTATCTACCGGAATTCTGGTGTGTAGATATGGAACCACTGACGGTATGTGCATTTTGAATGCAGGGGTTCCAGAAAACCCGGCGACTTAGAGAAGGAGAGTTCGAGTCTACACGGGCAAAAGCTGTGGAGGAGGCAGCTGTTGCGGTGGAAGACATTTATCTGCTTTAAGTAGTTAAAATAGGATTTCATTTCAAGCTTATTGCATTATGTACCCTTTATTTTAGAAAGAACGTTTAGTTCTGGATTTCTATTAATGGATATTTTATTTCTTTAATCATTTGATGATTTTGATAAGAAATAATGGCATTATCTATTATGGTACATTAGATAGCAATATATGAATGATAGATCCTAAGTCTGCCACGATGCAACAAACCGTTCTATAACTTGTTTTACTTGATTAGATATTTCTTCATTAAATCATTATACTTGTGAATTCTTATACTTAGTAGTATTTATTCAAATAAGATTCAAATGGTCGAAATTGATTTGATCAATTATAGTTGAAGGAATGGACCTTCCGACCTAAGAATTGAATTTGGAAGATAATACAACTAAGCATACCTTTTGGTAAAGGATAGAATTCAGACAAGTATTAAGAATGATCAATGATATGTGTAAGGTGCGAGTAGTTCTTTTTAAGAATACTCGAAGATGGATTAGAATGCTTGATGTGCCATAAAAGCGAAGTATTTTAGTCACAAAGCAATTATGGGGAACCTTCAAAGTATATCCATTAGAAGCCTGCGACTTGGTCGCGGAGGCTACCACGTAACACAATCAAAGATTGAGATTAAGTCTCAAATGACTACACCATACACTTACGTGTAGAGATGGTGAGTCAATAAGAAATAGAATTCTAATAGTAAAAGGACAAGTTGTTCGGAACTACCTATGTTCTATGGATATTCCTAGAGACAACGGCATATTCAATATGGTTGTAGGATATCCTAGATGAACAAAGTGTTGTGTTTTCTATAGTACTATGAACCAGAAGGACGTGTAATGCCCGGTTCTTAGAGAAAGACTATTAGAAGAACCACAAAGCCCGAACTGACGCAGTACCTTGGAATGAGAAAAAGGACAAAGACTAAGAACCAGCCAAACCGAGTAGAGGTACACCACATACTGCACCTACTGTTATTACTGTTATACACCGGGACGCCATTGCAGTGGGAGGTTGTTCATAAAACTAGAAGAGTTCTAACTCTGGATCTGGTAATGATGAAATCGATCCCTAGCTCTGCACAAAAGGCAGTACTAGATCTAAATGTGCCTGCTTAGAAAAAAATAAAGATTATTGTTAAGAGGCAAGATCATTTAGAGTACAAGCTTAGTAAATCCATTATGGATTGAAACAAAGCTATGAGTCGTGGAACTTGCGAATTGATGGGATAATCCATTTGATGGATTCATCAAAAGGCATAGACGAAAGGTGTATTGGAGACGTAATGGAAACAAGGTGGTGTTTCTCGGAGATTTTATGTAGATAACATTTTATCATTGGCAACAATGTAAAAATGTTGTCAGACATAAGATGATGATGGCTGGGCGCTCCCTCCCCGGTCGATGGTGGCGGTGAGTCGCCGGACTCACCGCCGGGGGCTGCTAGGCAGCCCCACGCGATCATCATCGATCGCGAGCCCCGGCGGGGGCTCGGCTAGGGTTTTCGGCCGCGGGTTCATCCCGCGGCGATGCTCGGGTCGAACCCGGTTCCGTCCGGTGGTTCGCGGGTTTCCGGCGATGGGATTTCGGTCGGGGTTATCGGTTCCGCAATTTTTTGATACCCCGGGATATCGATTTCCAGCACCCTCGGCGTCCAGCCGAGGGGTTTTGTGCATGCGATCCCCGTCGGGGATCTCTCGGCCTCCGCGGTCCGGTGATCCTCGATCACCACCGCGAGGTCGATCCTCGTCCACGGGGTTCGTCCCTCGGATCTTGGTTCATGATATTTTTACGATAATTAAACGATAAAATCATAAAGAGGGTTTTTACGATTTAACTCGTTCTCGTTGTTTGGAAAAACGAAGAACTCAATTTGACGACCTTGAGATCTTCCCACGTATTCCTTGCACTAGCTCGGACGTCGTGTGGGCGACGATCTACCGAACTCCATGGATCTCCCTCTCTACTTTCTCTCTCTAGAATTGTGATCTTCAAGTTATGAGAATAGAGAAGACCATGTAGTGCTTTTATAGGCTACATAGGGGATCTTAAGGAGGTGGAATATTGGGCTTCCAATATTAATGATTAAATTGAGCCCAAGCCCAAATCTATTAATCCCATTAATATTAATTAATTTATTTTCCACTATATAAATTAATTGCACTCCCAATATTAAACCATATTATATCAAATAATATTTATCCGGTAGTATTATTTATTCCGTGCGTTTAAGATAGAAATGTCCATGAATAAAATTAATTTATTGCTAATTAATTTATTCATCTCTTGTAACCGAGACTAGTACCATTCATCCTTAATTATTATGCGGAACAAATCCACCTGCAGGGTTTACATAATAATTCCTTATGAACTCATCTCGGGGACATTATCAACCCTTATCGGGACACATTTTCCCGTCAAGTATTCACGGCATGTCATATATAAAATATAGCGACCCAACTTAACCGGTAATTGACCCAATAATTAAACCGGTCAATTCTTTTGGAAAATCAAAGTCACTACACACCCGCAATAGTATCGGGGATTAAGAATAAAATACACTGAGATTTAAATCGATTATCCAAGGCAATCCTAATCGATAAATCTCAAGCGATCCGCCCAATACACCAAGTGTACAAGTGTGATAAAATAATTAAGACAAATTATTTTCTCTCTGACACAACGACTATACCGATGGATTGGTCCGTGTCCATCTAGGTCGTGAGCAACTGTTTGATTAAATACGAGTAACCGATAGTATGATCTTCTATGTGGTCCCGCACACCATACTAACTACAACGTATAGAATCCAGGACTATATTTTGCATATATTTAATTATAAATAATTAAACGCAAATAATTGTTTATTTAATTAAATAGATTAGTGGAAATGGATCGTGAGTTTCCCTTACTTAAATCTAGACATTAAGTACACAACTCCAACAAAATACCATCAGGGATTATACTTGTTATCATCCATTCCTTCTTCTGTATCTGCTGCTCAAACTTGTCAAGGCCTTTTGCATTCCAGGTTAGGTCATCCTTCCCTTTCTAGAATGCTTCTTTTGAAACCCTTGATTTCCGATGTTTTGCCTTCTTCAAATGAGATTTGTACTGTCTGCCCTATGGCCAAGCAACATAAATTGCAGTAGAGGGGCAAGTACCACCTGATTCGAGACATCGTCAAGAGGGGCGATGCAGTAGTCACCAAGATAGCTTCGGAGGACAACCTAGAGGACCCTTTCACCAAGATACTTCCTAAGGAAGTATATTTTAAGCACTTGGAGGGTTTGGGAGTCAGAAGTTTGGAAGATAAGACTAGACCTTAGTATAAGTGGGAGATTGTTGGAGTAATATACTTAATGTCTAGATTTGAGTATTCTGAACTCCTTGTGCAGTTTCATTTACCTATTAATAATAAACATTCATTTGCTTTTAATTATTGTTAATTAAATATATGCAAATCATAGTCCTGGATTTTATACGTTGTAGTTAGTATGGTGTGTATGGACACACAGAAGACCATACTATCGGTTACTCATATTTAATCGAACAGTTGCTCACGACCTAGATGGACACGGACCAATCCATCGGTATAGTCGTTGTGTGAGAGAGAAAATAATTTATCTTAATTATTTTATCACACTTGTACACTTGGTGTATTGAGCGGATCGCATGAGACTTATCAATTAGGTTTGCTCGGTGATAATTGATTTAAGACTCAGTGTATTTTATTCTTAATCCCCGATACAATTGCGGGTGTGTATATTTAATATAAGTGACTTTGATTTTCCAAAGGAATTGACTGCTGGAATTCGATATCCCGGGTTATCAAAAATTGCGGAAACCGACAACCCGACCGAAATCCCGTCGCCGGAAACCGATCACGAACGCCACGAAGAACCGGACTCGACAAGAGCATCGCCGTGGGATGAACCCGCGGCTAAACCCTAGCCGAGCCCCACCGTGGGGCTCGTGATCGCACACGAGGCGATCGCTGGGGCTGCTCCGGCAGCCCCGGGCGGTGAGTCCGGCGACTCACCGCCACCGCCCGAGGAGGGCGGTTCGCCCAGCGGCGAACCCGCCGCGGCTCCAGCCGCGGCTGCCCGGCGATCGACCACCACGGTCGATCGCCCACCCCGGCTCCCAGCCGGGGTTCCTCCACGTGCCGTCGCGGTCGAAGCCCTAGGGCTCGACCGCACCCCCTCGGCTCCCAGCCGAGGGCTCCTTCGAACTTCGCCGGGGATCTCGAATCCCCGTCCCCGAAGTTCGTCGTTTTCCCGGATCGTGCGTTCATGTATGTATCACAATCAATTCACATAAAATCATAGAAGGGAGTATATGATTTTACCTTTTAATTCGTTGTGCGGAGAAACGAATCTAAGTTGATGACCTTACGATCTTCCCACGTATTCCTTGCACTCCGTTCGAACGTCGGGTGGGCGACGATCTATCGAACTCCTATGGATCTCCTTCAACTCTCTAGAATATCAAGTATGATAATCTTGTCTTATGATTTATGAAGGCCATGTAGTGCTTTTATAGGCTACGTAGGGGATCTAAAGGAGGTGGAATATTGGGCTTCCAATATTGAAGATTAAATTGAGCCCACTGCCCAAGTCCATTAATCCTTATCAATATTAATTAAATTTATTTTCCACTATATAAATTTAATTGCACCCCCAATATTAAACCATATTATATCAAATAATATTTCTCCGGTAGTATTATTTATTCCGTGTATTTAAGATTTAAATATCCATGAATAAAATTAATTTATTGCTAATTAATTTATTCATCTCTTTAATCCGAGACTAGTACCATTCAACCTTAATTATTGTGCGAAACGTATCCACTCATGAGGTTTACACAATAATTCCTTATGAACTCATCTCGGGGATATTATCAACCCTTCCGGGATACACTGTCCGGTCAATCATTCACGGCATGCCATATATAAAATATAGTGACCCAACTTAACCGGTAATTAACCCAATAATTAAATCGGTTAATTCCTTTGGTAAATCAAAGTCACTTATATTGAATATACACACCCGCAACAATATCGGGGATTAAGAATAAAATACACTGAGACTCGAATCGATTATCGCCGGCAATCCTAATCGATGAATCTCAACGATCCGCTCAATACACCAAGTGTACAAGTGTGATAAAATAATTAAGATAAATTATTTTCTCTCTCACACAACGACTATACCGATGGATTGGTCCGGGTCCATCTAGGTCGTGAGCCACTGTTTGATTAAATACGAGTAACCGATAGTATGATCTTCTGTGTGCCCATGCAACACCATACTAACTACAACGTATAAAATCTAGGACTATGATTTGCATATATTTAATTAATAATAATTAAAAGCAAACAATTGTTTATTAATTAAATAGATTAAATGCTATGATCGGGAGTTTACTGTTACTTAAATCTAGACATTAAGTACACAACTCCAACAATCTCCCACTTGTACTAAGGTCTAGTCATTTCCTCCAAACTCCCGGTTCCCATACTCATCACGTGCTTAAGGTGTACTTCCGAGAAGTACTATGTGAGTGAGCAATCTAGGTTGCCGCTCTGAAGTTCTCTTGGTGACTACTACGTCGTCTCCCTCGACGATGACTCGTATCAGGTGGTACTTGCTCTATGTGTTAACATCACTTTTGACTTATGACCGCTTCCAGTTTACTTTGCACCGCTATCCAATAGCCTTTGGTAAACTAGGAGTCATATCCAAGTCAAGAGGTTATCCCGGAACCTAACCAAAACTTCCGCTGCCTCTGAGGCTGCTTTTCGGTTATGATAGAGCCTGAGAAGCGTCCTGCTTATCACTCTTTTATTTCATGGTTCCACCTCTTTCTAAAAGTGAACACATAGCCTGATATCGACTTTCACTGGTCCTTTCTTTGATTTTTGGATCTGAGAATTTGTAATCAAAGAAGATTTCGTCTTGCTTAATAATTCAGTACTTTGCAAGTACTATTACAGCATCCGAAAATCTCTTGTCTAGATTACTTTGATATCCTCCCACTACGCAAACCGCATAGTTGATATCAGGTTCTTGTTCTACAACATTGCATCTATAAAGCTTTTCCATACTTGAAGTATAGGAAACTGCTTTGCCCTCATCTATCTCTTTCATGTGTTCAAACACATACCCTTTAGATAGATGTATATTCTGTCTCTGAAAGGCAATAACCTTTCTCAGAAGTATGCATGTTTAAAACAAACCATAATCGTATAAGATGTCTAGGAGAAGTACAATGTTCTTATCTAGATCAAAGATCTTAAGAACATGATCTAACTTCTACTTAATCTTATATCTCGATTTATTTAGACAACCATTATTTTATGTCTGACAACATTTTTTACATTGTTGCCAATGATAAAATGTTATCTACATAAAATCTCCGAGAAACACCACCTTGTTTCCATTACGTCTTTAATACACCTTTCGTCTATGCCTTTTGATGAATCCATCAAATGGACTATCTCATCAATTCGCAAGTTCCACGATTCATAGCTTTATTTCAATCCATAAATGAATTTACTAAGCTTGTACTCTAAATGATCTAGCCTCTTAACAATAAACCTTATTGTTCCAAGCAGGCACATTTAGATCTAGTACCGTCCTTATGCAGAGCTAGGGGTCGATTTCATCTTTACTAGATCCAGAGTCCGAACTCCTCTAGTCTTATGAACATCTCTGGTTGTCCAACAACCTCCCACTGCAATGGCGTCCCGGTGTATAACAGTAATAACAATAGGTGCAGTATGTGGTGTACTTCTACTCGGTTTGGCTGGTTCCTAGTCTTTTGTCCTTCTTCTCATTCCAAGGTATTACGTTAAATTAGGCTTTTGTGGTTCATCTAATAGTCTTCCTCTATGAACCGGACGAGACGTCCCTCTGGTTCATAGTACTATAGAACACAAAATACTTCGTTCATCCAGGATATCCTACAACCATATTCAATATGCCGTTGTATCTAGGAATGTCCATAGAACATAGGTAGTTCCGAACAACTTGTCCTTTTACTATCAGATCTCCATTTCTTTATAGCGCACCATCTCTACACGTAAGCGTATGGCGCGCCCCTTTGGGATTGAATCCCAATCTTTGCTTATGCTATGTGTTATTTAGATAGGTAATGGCCTCCGCGACCGAGTCGCAGGCCTCTAATGGATATACTTTGATGGTTTCCCATAATAGCTTTGTGTTCATTGACTAGTCAAAAACACCTTGCTTTTATGGCACATCAAGCATTCTAATCCATCACCGAGTATTCTTGAAAGAATTACTCGTACCTTTCTAATTTACACATATGTCTGCATATCTAATCATTTCCAATACTTGTTTGAATTCTATCCTTTGTCCAGAAAGGTTTGCTTAGACGTATTATCCTCCAAATTCAATCCTTAGGTCGGAAGGTCCATTCCTTCAACTATAATTGATCAAATCAATTTCGACCATTTGAATCTTATTTGAAAAATACTACTAAGTATAAGAATTCACAAGTTATAGTGATTAATAAAGAAATATCTAACAAGTAAAACAAGTTATAGAACGGTTCGTTGCAACGTGGTAGACTTAGGATCTTATCATTCATATATTGCTATCTAATGTACCAGAATAGATAATGCCATTATTTCTTATCAAAATCATCCAATGATTAAAGAAATAAAATATCCATTCATAAATAATAGAAATCCAGAACAAAACGTTCTTTCTAAAATAAAGGGTACATAAAGCAATAATTTTGAAATGAAATCCTACTAAAGCAGATAAATGTCTTCCACCGCAACAGCTGCCTCCTCTACAGCTTTTGCCCGTGTAGACTCGAACTCTTCTTCTCTAAGTCGCCGGGTTTTCTGGAACCCCTGCATTCAAAATGCACATACCGTCAGTGGTTCCATATCTACACACCAGAATTCTGGTAGATAACACCGCTGACTATGTTTTTACGACTAAAGAAAATTTCGTACCTTTGAGAGGACATTCAGACTTCCAGTGTCCAGTCTTGTTGCATCGGAAGCACTTGCCCTTTGGCTTTGCAGCCCCCACTCGTGGTACAGTCCTCTTGACACCACTGGGCTTCCAGGCTTGCTTCCTCTTCTTGCCCCTACCTCCACCAGGCTTAAAGCCTTTGGACTTGGTAGCTACAAGCGCTTGAGACTTGCCCTTCTTGTAGATCCCCTCTGCCGCCTTCAGTTCAGTCAGGAGTTGCGCAAGAGAATAAGATAGTTTACCCATATTATAGCTCATGCGAAACTGCTCAAAACTAGGGGTCAGAGACTGGAGTATGATGTCGACTTGCGTCTCAGCATCAATTTGAGCTCCTAGGATCTCAAGCTCATTCAACAGACCCATCATCTTAAGAACGTGCTCCCCTACGGGCGTTCCTTCAGACTGAGTAGTTGTCATGAGGACTCTCATGGCTTCTTGCCTTGCCGCACGATCTTGCTCCCCAAACATCTCCTTGAGGTTAAACATCATATCATAGGCAGTGTCCATCGACTCATGTTGGGTTTGGAGTACATTTGACATGGAAGCCAAAATATAGCACCTAGCCATTTCATCAGCCTTTTTCCACTTCCGATATGTCAGTTTTTCCTCATCAGTTGAGGCAGCCGTGGGCTCAGCAGGGCATACTTCATGGAGTACAAACTTGTACTCCTCCGAAGTTAGGACAATGTCTAAATTTCTCTTCCAATCAATATAGTTGGGGCCAGTGAGCTTATGCTCCTTGAGTATCATAGAAAGTGGGTTCATAGCTATTCTCTAAACCTATAAGCACATTTAAACAAACAATTAATTTAATATCCGATATTATCTCCCTCAAATAATATCATTAAATCACTAATTACATCTAAAATCCCATCAGATAAGGCAAGCCACGTTGTGTGGACGTTTACCCACCCAAATGATTTAGCAATTAGATTTTCTTTGGTCATACATCGCTTATAGCGGAACCTCGGTGGGAGGAATACTATAAGGCGTATCTAAGTGTAAACCATTACTCAGCACCAAAGTAAATCGTTTGGAATTGCTACATCACCGCAAGCCACGTTGTGTGGACGTTTACGATAACTTCACAACTCTTCACAATTCCTTACAACTGTCTACATCAATTAATCCAAAATCCGTCAGTATAGCAAGCCACGTTGTGTGGACGTTTACCACACTAAGAGACTTTTATAATTGACTCCCAGTTACAAGATCCATTCGATTTCGTAAATCAAGACGCGGAGAGTCATAAGTGAAACTCGAAGTTTCTAACCAGTGATTCACCATGCGAACAACCCTATCTCTCATAAATGAGGGAGTCGAGCAGACAAACGATCCATCTTTAAAAGAATGGTACGAATGTCTCTAATTTGTGTCATCCACATGACCAAGTGGCTTTGGCTCCATTCCACTCCCCGGGGTGAGAATGAGTCGACTTGAAGTCAGTTTCAGAAAGACAAATTAGGCATTGTTTGATAAACTTAATCAATGTTTCTCGTAAAAGGAATTACAAGAATTCTCCTCCAATGACATATCTATATGAACTTCGAAAGCTCATAAATGTCACCAAGAGAACAGTAATGGAGACCATGGGAATGTTTCCATCCCCGCTCCCACTTAGCTTTTTATAACAAAGGGATACGCTATCTAATGCATAATTAAACACATAAGCATGCATACAAGCAATAAAGCACATAGCACATAGTCAAAATAATGCTAGAAAATTATTTTCCGACTATCATGGCTTTATTCCATCTCCGTATGCGTCTTCTAGTCTTCAGTCTTCGTTCTTGAATGCTCCATGTGACGAGAATATTAATCCCAATATTTAAATCTATTTATTTTCAATAAATCCAAAAGATACTCAATTCGAAAATTAAGTCAATCGAATAAATCAAAAATAAAATTAAATATTATTAATATTTTTATTTATTTATTTTCCTATCTAATTCTATTAAATCTCTAGAATAATCTATCCAAGTCAAACTTGGAATATTCTAGAAGACTTCTATAATAGAATAAGGAAATAAAATAAATTAGGACTCTTACTTTCCAAGATTAATTAATTTCCATTACTATGAAAATTCCCATAAAATAGGAATAATCAATTAGGAAATAAATCAATCCTAAATTAACTTTTATTCCTTTCCAATTCTATTAAATCTCTAGGATCATATTCCAAGTAGAACTCGGAATACTCTAGAAGACTTCCATAATAGAATAAGGAATAAAATTAATTCCAATTAATTCTTTTCCTAATCCATGAGAATTCCCAAAAATAGGAAAAACTCAATTAGGAAAACCGAATCAATTAGGTAAGTAGTATATTAGTAGGAGTAGGAGTAGCACGGGTTGGGGATCCCCGCAGCACCACCACCACCGACCGCCGCCACCACCGGAGAGGGCACCGCCGCCGCCTCCCCAGCCGGCCGGCCACCACCTTGCCGGCGGCAGCCCCAGCCGAGGGGCGATCGACCCCTCCCCATGGCTTCGGTCATGGGGTCGATCATGGGGTTGATCGACCCCCCGGTTTTTCGTCCTCTTCGTCTTCTTCGTCACACGAGTTCTCCGGCGGTCGTCTCGGCATCGATCCAACGTAAATAAATTACAAGAAATAAATTTACAATTCCGGTATCGATTCTATACATGAAATCGACCCTATACACTTTCCGGAAAACATAGAACGTAATAATAAATCCTAAATTCGGTCAACCCCCGAATTTTTACTATTACAAGCATTCATCCACACAAAACGAATCTCGACATGTCCGAGAGTTTAATAAACGAACAATCATGGTAAATTAAATAGCAATTAATTAAACGAATAATTAACAATTAATTAAACCATGATAGTCGGAATCCCTGCAAGGTAGAACACAATTGAACACATACATGAACACGAAACCAAACGCTCTGATACCAATTGCTGGAATTCGATATCCCGGGTTATCAAAAATTGCGGAAACCGACAACCCGACCGAAATCCCGTCGCCGGAAACCGATCACGAACGCCACGAAGAACCGGACTCGACAAGAGCATCGCCGCGGGATGAACCCGCGGCTAAACCCTAGCCGAGCCCCACCGTGGGGCTCGCGATCGCACACGAGGCGATCGTGTTGGAGTGGTATACTTAATGTCTAGATTTGAGTATTGTGAACTCCTTGTACACTTTCATTTACCTATTAAATACAAACATTCATTTGCTTTTAATTGTTGTTAATTAAATATATGCAAATTATAGTCCTGGATTTTATACGTTGTAGTTAGTATGGTGTGTCGGGCCCACACAGAAGATCATACTATCGGTTACTCGTATTTAATCGAACAGATGCTCACGACCTAGATGGACACGGACCAATCCATCGGTATAGTCGTTGTGTGAGAGAGAAAAATAATTTGTCTTAATTATTTTTTCACACTTGTACACTTGGTGTATTGAGCGGATCGATTGAGACTCATCAATTAGGATTGCTCGGCGATAATTGATTTGAGACTCAGTGTATTTTATTCTTAATCCCCGATATTGTTGCGGGTGTGTATATTCAATATAAGTGACTTTGATTTACCAAAGGAATTAACCGATTTAATTATTGGGTTAATTACCGGTTAAGTTGGGTCACTATATTTTATATATGGCATGCCGTGAATGATTGACCGGACAGTGTATCCCGGAAGGGTTGATAATATCCCCGAGATGAGCTCATAAGGATTTATTATGTAAACCTCGCGAGTGGATTTAATTCCGCATAATAAATAAGGTTGAGTGGTACTAGTCTCGGATAAAAGAGATGAATAAATTTATTAAGCAATAAATAAATTTTATTCATGGATATTTATATCTTAAATACACGGAATAAATAATACTACCGGAGAAATATTATTTGGATATAATATGGTTTAATATTGGGAGTGCAATTAATTTATATAGTGGAAAATAAATTAATTAATATTAATGGGAGATTAATAGATTTGGGCTTGGGCTCAATTTAATCATTAATATTGGAAGCCCAATATTCCACCTCCTTTAGATCCCCTACGTAGCCTATAAAAGCACTACATGGTCTTCTCTATTCTCATAAGGTTGAAGATCATAATTCTTCTAGAGAGAGAAAGTAGAGAGAGAAGTAGATCCATAGAGCTTGGAGGATCGTCGCCCACCCGACGTTCAAGCTAGTGCAAGGAATACGTGGGAAGATTCAAAGGTCATCTTGAATTCGTTTCTCCGAACAACGAATCGAAAGGTAAAAATCTAAACGCCCTTGATTTATTCGATTTTGGATTTATCGAGAATACCGTAGAACAAAGATCCGAAGGATCGAGCCCGGATTAGACGAACGACCACGCGGTGGTGGCGAAGCCACCGGACCGCATGGATCGCGCGCCTAGGGTTCGGCGCGCGAAGGAGAACCCTCGGCCTCGGCCGAGGGGGCGATCGCTGGGAGCGATCGCCGACGGTGGCGGGCTGGTGCCGCCACCTCCCCACCGCGACGGTGGGGCCTCCTCGACGGCGGGCAGCAGGTCGCCGGACCTGCTGCCGGGGGCTGCCGGATGTAGCCCCATCGAACGCGATGTTCGATCGCGTGAGCGGCGGCTCGCGGGGGTTCGACCGGGGGCGGGCTGTGCGTCTTCGGGCGCATGGTCTCCGAAGGTCGGATTCCGGCGGATGAGTCGGTGTTCGCGTGATCTCCGGCGGAGGTTTTTGATCGGGTTATTGGTTTCCGCAAATTTAAATAGCCCGGGATATCGAATTCCAACAATTGGTATCAGAGCGTGGTTTACGTTCGCGGTATTTTCGATAAAATTGTTCTACCTTGCAGGGTTCCGACTATTATGGCTTAATTTATTATTCGTTTAATTTATTTTGTCATGAATGTTGGTTTGATTAAACTCTCGGACATGTCGAGATTCGTTTTTGGTGGTGAATGCTTGTAATAGTAAAAATTCGGGGGTTGACCGAATTTAGGATTTATTATTACGTTCTACTTTTTCCGGAAAATGTATAGGGTCGATTTCATGTATAGAATCGATACCGGATAGTGTAAAATTTATTTTGTAATTTATTTTGCGTTGGATCGATGCCGAAACGACCGCCGGAGAAGACGCGTGACGAAGGAGATGATCGTGAGGGTGAAGGGACGAGGATCGACCACCCCATGGTCGATCCATGAGGATCGATCGATCGACCCTTGGAGGGGCCGCCAGCGTCGGTGGCCGGCCACCTCCTAGGTGGCGGTCGATGGTGGCGCGGGGATCCCCACCCCGCGCTATCCCGGTCCGGTGATTCTACTTTCCTCATTAGTTCGGTCTTCCTATTTGGTTTTTCCTTTTTTTGGGAATTCTCATGGATTAGGAAAAGAATTAATTGGAATTAATTTTATTTCCTTATTCTATTATGGAAGTCTTCTAGAGTATTCCGAGTTCTACTTGGAATAGGATCCTAGAGATTTAATAGAATTGGAAAGGAATAAAAGTTAATTTAGGATTGATTTATTTCCTAATTGATTATTCCTATTTTATGGGAATTTTCATAGTAATGGAAATTAATTAATCTTGGAATGTAGAAGAGTCCCAAGTTATTTTATTTCCTTATTTCATTATGGAAATCATCTAGAATATTCCAAGTGGGTCTTGGATAGATTATTCTAGAGATTTAATGAAGTAGAAAGGGAAAATAAAATAAATAAAAATATTAATAATATTTAATTTTATTTTTGATTTATTCGATTGACTTAATTATTATTAATTAAGTATCTTTTGGATTTATTAAAAATAAATAGATTTAAATATTGGAAATTAATATTCTCGTCACATGAAGCATTCAAGAACGAAGACTGAAGACTAGAAGATGCGTACGGAGATGGAGTAAAGCCATAATAGTCGGAAAATAATATTCTAGTAATTATTTTGACTATGTGATAATACTATGTGCTTTATTACATGTATGCATGCTATATGTGTTTACTTTTATGCACTAGATAGCGTATCCCTTTATTGTAAAAAGCTAAGTGGGAGAGGGTATTGAAACATACCCATGGTCTCCATTGCTGCTCTCTTGGTGACTTTTATAAACTTTTGAAGTTTATATAGATAGGTCATTGGAGGAGAGTTCTTGTAATTCCTCTTACGAGAAACATTGATTAAGTTCATCAAACAATGCCTAATTTGTCTTTCCAAAACTGACTTCAAGTCGACTCATTCTCACCCCGGGGAGTGGAATGGAGCCAGAGCCACTTGGTCATGTCGAGGACACAAATTAGAGGCAGTTGTACCATTCTTTGATAGATGGATCGATTGTCTGCTCGGCTCCCTCATTTATGAGAGATAGGGTTGTTCGCATGGTGAATCACTGGTTAGAAACTTCGAGTTTCACTTATGATTCTCCGCGTCTTGATTTACAAGATTAAATGGGTCAAGTAATTGGATTTCAATTATATAAATCTTCTGGTGTAGTAAACGTCCACACGAACGTGGCTTGCTATACTGGATGGGATTTTAGAATAATTGATGTAGACAGTTATAGGGAATTGTGAAGGATTGTGAGTTATCGTAAACGTCCACACAAACGTGGCTTGCGGTGATGTAGCAATTCTAAACGATTCACCTTAGTACTGAGTAATGGTTTACACTTAGATACGCTTTATAGTATTTTTCCCAACGAAGTAACGCTATAATGATGTATGACCGAAGCAAATCTAATTGCTAAATCATTTGGGTGGGTAAACGTCCACACGAACGTGGCTTGCTTTAACCTGATGGGATTTTAGATGTGATTAGTGATTTAATGATATTATTTGAGGGAGATAATATCGGATATTAAATTGTTTGTTTGTTTTATGTGCTTATAGGTTAGGAATGTCTGTGACCCCACTTTGTGATATACTTAAAGATGAAAACTCACTGGTTCCATATAGTACTGATTGGAAAAGAAATCTGGACATTGTCCAGACTGTTGAGCTTTCTGAATCCACTGTTGTTCCAACTAAGTTGAGACATGGTGTGGAAGCTAGGCAAGAGGTGTTTAGCATACCCACGGAATCGTTCCTCAATGAGTCCCTTAAAACCGGCTCGGCGAAGGCGATTTTTGTGCGTAAGTTAAGAGAAACACGAGCTCTTGTGGCTAGGCTAAAAGAAAAGCGTGCAAAGAGACCCAGTGGTTTAAAACCACGGATTGGGGAAAGCAAGCGGTTTCGCAGATGCTTTCGATGCAAACAGTTTGGGCACTGGAGGTCTGATTGTCCTCTCATCAAAGGTACGAAATTTTCCTTAGTCACCGAAACATTATCAGTGGTGTTATCTACCAGCACCTGGTGTGTAGATACGGGGGCCACTGATCATGTCTGCAATTCATTGCAGGGGTTCCAGGAAACCCGGAGACTTAGAGAGGGAGAGATCGTGGTCTACATGGGCAATGCCGCAAAGGTGGCGGCTGTTGCAGTGGGAGACGTTCACTTACGCTTTAGTAGTGATAGGGTTTTAGTTTTACAAAATTGTCTTTATGTACCCAACTTTAGAAAGAATTTAATTTCGGTTTCTAAGCTTATTTTGAATGGATATTCTGTTTCTTTTGACCACTCTGTGATCATAAGAAGAGACAGTGAAATTATCTGTTCTGGTACATTGGTGGACGATTTGTATGTGCTAAATCCTGAGTCTAACACAATGCAACTAACCGAGAGTAATAACACATCTACGAACACCAATAAGAGAAAGGAACCTTCTAGGATGAATCAATTATACTTGTGGCACCTAAGGCTAGGTCATATTAACTCAAATAGAATTCAAAGGTTGAAAGCTGATGGTCTCATCAGTGGTGTTGAAGGAGAGGACCTTCCAACCTGCGAATCCTGTTTAGAGGGAAAAATGACCAAGCGTTCTTTTTCTGGTAAAGGACGAAGGGCTGAACAAGTATTGGATTTGATTCACTCTGATGTATGCGGACCTATGTCTACTCAGGCAAGGGGAGGGTACGAGTATTTCATCACTTTCACTGATGATTACTCAAGGTATGGATTTGTATACCTGATGCGCCGCAAGAGCGAATCCTTTGACAAGTTCAAGGAGTTCAAGGCTTTTGCGGAGAACCTTCAAGGTAAATCCATTAAATGTCTGCGATCTGATCGCGGAGGCGAGTACCTGTCTGGAGAATTCAAGGCATACTTGGCAGAGAATGGGATTGATTCCCAAATGACATCACCATATACTCCTCAGCAGAATGGTGTGTCAGAAAGAAGGAATAGGACTCTTATGGAAATGGTGCGTTCAATGATGAGTTACTCAGACTTACCTACTATGTTCTGGGGATATGCCTTGGAAACGGCGGCGTACATTCTCAACATGGTTCCAACAAAAACGGTACCCACCACACCCATGGAAAGGTGGAGCGGGCGCAAGCCTAGCCTCAGGCACCTTCGGATCTGGGGTTGTCCAGCACATGTGTTGCGACAAGGTGCCGATAAGTTAGAACCTAGATCAGAATTACGGCTGTTTGTAGGATACCCGAAAGGAACTAAAGGTGGCATGTTCTATAGTCCTACGGACCAGAAGATCGTTATAAGTACTAACGCTCGGTTCTTAGAGGAAGACTATGTCATGGACCACAAGCCCAAAAGTGACATAATACTTGATGAGTTGAGAGGTAACAAGGAAGACTTAGATACAGCCGAACCGAGTATAGATACACCACTAGAATTTGCACCTGACACTGTCACTGTTAATACACCGGAACGCCGTCGTAGTGGGAGGGTTGTTAAGCAACCAGACCGATGGATTGGACTGGGTGAGTCTTCGGACTCTGGACCTGGAGTTCATGAAATCGATCCCTGGACCTATGATGAGGCGGTACAAGATATAGATGCGCCTTCTTGGAAGAAAGCGATGAAATCCGAAATTGAATCTATGGATTCTAATAAAGTCTGGGATCTTGTAGAACCACCAAATGGCGTAAAGCCAATTGGGTGTAAATGGGTCTACAAGAGAAAGAGAGGATCTGACGGAAAGGTTGAAACCTTTAAAGCTCGGCTTGTTGCGAAAGGATATACTCAGAAAGAGGGAATCGATTATGAGGAGACCTTCTCGCCGGTAGCCAAGATAAAGTCGATCCGGATTCTCTTATCCATAGCAGCTCATATGGATTATGAGGTGTGGCAAATGGATGTCAAGACACCTTTCCTAAATGGAAGTCTTGACGAGACGATTTATATGAAACAACCAGAGGGATTCATTGCTAAGGGGCGAGATCATCTAGTGTGCAAGCTTAATCGATCCATTTATGGATTGAAACAAGCCTCGAGATCGTGGAACCTGCGTTTTGACGAAGTAGTCCAATCTTTTGGATTTAGTCAAAGCATGGACGAATCGTGTGTGTATTGGAAACGTGATGGGAAGAAGGTGGTGTTTCTCGTGCTTTATGTAGACGACATTCTTCTCATTGGCAACAGTGTGAAAATGTTATCAGACATAAAGGGATGGTTGTCTAGACAATTCGATATGAAAGATTTGGGAGAAGTCGGGCATGTTCTAGGGATCAAAGTTATAAGGGATCGCCGGAATAGAACATTGTACCTATCCCAGCAATCTTACATAGACACGATTCTGGCTCGTTTTAACATGCAAGATTCCAAGAAGGGTGAGCTGCCCTTCAGTAAAGGAACTTATCTTTCTAAGGAGATGTGTCCTCAGACACAAAAGGAGAAAGATGAAATGAAAGCAATTCCCTACGCTTCGGCTGTGGGAAGCTTGATGTATGCAATGTTATGCACGAGGCCTGATATCTGCTATGCAGTTGGCGTAGTAGCAAGATATCAGAGTAACCCTGGAAAGGCTCATTGGACTGCCGTAAAGAGCATTTTCAAGTATTTGCGAAATACTAGGGATTATGTTCTAAGTTACGGGGCAGACAATCTGATTCCTTTGGGTTATACGGATTCGGATTTCCAAGCTGATAAGGACCGGCGAAAGTCGACATCAGGTTATGTGTACACTTTGGGAGGTGGAGCCGTATCATGGAGGAGTGTTAAGCAAAAGTGCATTTCAGACTCTACCATGGAAGCTGAATATGTTGCAGCCTCAGAAGAAGCGAAAGAATCAGTTTGGTTCCTTAATTTCCTCCAGGACTTAGATGTGATTCCGAGTTTGCCCAAGGCTATGACAATTTATTGTGATAATAGCGGTGCAGTGGCAAACAGTAAGGAACCACGGTCCAATAGTGCTACGAAACACATAGAGCAAGTACCACCTGATTCGAGTCATCGTCAAGAGGGGCGATGCGATAGTCACCAAGATAGCTTCGGAGGACAACCTAGCGGATCCTTTCACCAAGATACTTCCTAAGGAAGTATATTTCAAGCACTTGGAGGGTTTGGGAGTCAGAAGTTTGGAGGATAAGACTAGACCTTAGTATAAGTGGGAGATTGTTGGAGTGGTATACTTAATGTCTAGATTTGAGTATTGTGAACTCCTTGTACACTTTCATTTACCTATTAAATACAAACATTCATTTGCTTTTAATTGTTGTTAATTAAATATATGCAAATTATAGTCCTGGATTTTATACGTTTTAGTTAGTATGGTGTGTCGGGCCCACACAGAAGATCATACTATCGGTTACTCGTATTTAATCGAACAGATGCTCACGACCTAGATGGACACGGACCAATCCATCGGTATAGTCGTTGTGTGAGAGAGAAAAATAATTTGTCTTAATTATTTTTTCACACTTGTACACTTGGTGTATTGAGCGGATCGATTGAGACTCATCAATTAGGATTGCTCGGCGATAATTGATTTGAGACTCAGTGTATTTTATTCTTAATCCCCGATATTGTTGCGGGTGTGTATATTCAATATAAGTGACTTTGATTTACCAAAGGAATTAACCGATTTAATTATTGGGTTAATTACCGGTTAAGTTGGGTCACTATATTTTATATATGGCATGCCGTGAATGATTGACCGGACAGTGTATCCCGGAAGGGTTGATAATATCCCCGAGATGAGCTCATAAGGATTTATTATGTAAACCTCGCGAGTGGATATAATTCCGCATAATAAATAAGGTTGAGTGGTACTAGTCTCGGATAAAAGAGATGAATAAATTTATTAAGCAATAAATAAATTTTATTCATGGATATTTATATCTTAAATACACGGAATAAATAATACTACCGGAGAAATATTATTTGGATATAATATGGTTTAATATTGGGAGTGCAATTAATTTATATAGTGGAAAATAAATTAATTAATATTAATGGGAGATTAATAGATTTGGGCTTGGGCTCAATTTAATCATTAATATTGGAAGCCCAATATTCCACCTCCTTTAGATCCCCTACGTAGCCTATAAAAGCACTACATGGTCTTCTCTATTCTCATAAGGTTGAAGATCATAATTCTTCTAGAGAGAGAAAGTAGAGAGAGAAGTAGATCCATAGAGCTTGGAGGATCGTCGCCCACCCGACGTTCAAGCTAGTGCAAGGAATACGTGGGAAGATTCAAAGGTCATCTTGAATTCGTTTCTCCGAACAACGAATCGAAAGGTAAAAATCTAAACGCCCTTGATTTATTCGATTTTGGATTTATCGAGAATACCGTAGAACAAAAATCCGAAGGATCGAGCCCGGATTAGACGAACGACCACGCGGTGGTGGCGAAGCCACCGGACCGCATGGATCGCGCGCCTAGGGTTCGGCGCGCGAAGGAGAACCCTCGGCCTTGGCCGAGGGGGCGATCGCTGGGAGCGATCGCCGGCGGTGGCGGGCTGGTGCCGCCACCTCCCCACCGCGACGGTGGGGCCTCCTCGACGGCGGGCAGCAGGTCGCCGGACCTGCTGCCGGGGGCTGCCGGATGTAGCCCCATCGAACGCGATGTTCGATCGCGTGAGCGGCGGCTCGCGGGGGTTCGACCGGGGGCGGGCTGTGCGTCTTCGGGCGCATGGTCTCCGAAGGTCGGATTCCGGCGGATGAGTCGGTATTCGCGTGATCTCCGGCGGAGGTTTTTGATCGGGTTATTGGTTTCCGCAAATTTAAATAGCCCGGGATATCGAATTCCAACAGATCGCTGGGGCTGCTCCGGCAGCCCCGGGCGGTGAGTCCGGCGACTCACCGCCACCGCCCGAGGAGGGCGGTTCGCCCAGCGGCGAACCCGCCGCGGCTCCAGCCGCGGCTGCCCGGCGATCGACCACCACGGTCGATCGCCCACCCCGGCTCCCAGCCGGGGTTCCTCCACGTGCCGTCGCGGTCGAAGCCCTAGGGCTCGACCGCACCCCCTCGGCTCCCAGCCGAGGGCTCCTTCGAACTTCGCCGGGGATCTCGAATCCCCGTCCCCGAAGTTCGTCGTTTTCCCGGATCGTGCGTTCATGTATGTATCACAATCAATTCACATAAAATCATAGAAGGGAGTACATGATTTTACCTTTTAATTCGTTGTGCGGAGAAACGAATCTAAGTTGATGACCTTACGATCTTCCCACGTATTCCTTGCACTCCGTTCGAACGTCGGGTGGGCGACGATCTATCGAACTCCTATGGATCTCCTTCAACTCTCTAGAATATCAAGTATGATAATCTTGTCTTATGATTTATGAAGGCCATGTAGTGCTTTTATAGGCTACGTAGGGGATCTAAAGGAGGTGGAATATTGGGCTTCCAATATTGAAGATTAAATTGAGCCCACTGCCCAAGTCCATTAATCCTTATCAATATTAATTAAATTTATTTTCCACTATATAAATTTAATTGCACTCCCAATATTAAACCATATTATATCAAATAATATTTCTCCGGTAGTATTATTTATTCCGTGTATTTAAGATTTAAATATCCATGAATAAAATTAATTTATTGCTAATTAATTTATTCATCTCTTTAATCCGAGACTAGTACCATTCAACCTTAATTATTGTGCGGAACGTATCCACTCATGAGGTTTACACAATAATTCCTTATGAACTCATCTCGGGGATATTATCAACCCTTCCGGGATACACTGTCCGGTCAATCATTCACGGCATGCCATATATAAAATATAGTGACCCAACTTAACCGGTAATTAACCCAATAATTAAATCGGTTAATTCCTTTGGTAAATCAAAGTCACTTATATTGAATATACACACCCGCAACAATATCGGGGATTAAGAATAAAATACACTGAGACTCAAATCGATTATCGCCGGCAATCCTAATCGATGAATCTCAACGATCCGCTCAATACACCAAGTGTACAAGTGTGATAAAATAATTAAGATAAATTATTTTCTCTCTCACACAACGACTATACCGATGGATTGGTCCGGGTCCATCTAGGTCGTGAGCCACTGTTTGATTAAATACGAGTAACCGATAGTATGATCTTCTGTGTGCCCATGCAACACCATACTAACTACAACGTATAAAATCTAGGACTATGATTTGCATATATTTAATTAATAATAATTAAAAGCAAACAATTGTTTATTAATTAAATAGATTAAATGCTATGATCGGGAGTTTACTGTTACTTAAATCTAGACATTAAGTACACAACTCCAACATTGACCGGTTTAATTATTGGGTCAATTACCGGTTAAGTTGGGTCACTATATTTTATATATGGCATGCCGTGAATTCTTAACGGGACAGTGTATCCCGGAAGGGTTGATAATATACCCGAGATGAGCTCATAAGGATTTATTATGTAAACCTCGCGAGTGGATTTGTTCCGCATAATAAATAAGGTTGAGTAGAACTAGTCTCGGATAAAATAGATGAATAAATTTATTAAGCAATAAATAAATTTTATTCATGGATATTTATATCTTAAATACACGGAATAAATAATACTAACGGAGAAATATTATTTGGATATAATATGGTTTAATATTGTGAGTGCAATTAATTTATATAGTGGAAAATAAATTAATTAATATTGATAAGGATTAATGGACTTGGGCATGGGCTCAATTTAATCTTCAATATTGGAAGCCCAATATTCCACCTCCTTTAGATCCCCTACGTAGCCTATAAAAGCACTACATGGCCTTCATAAATCATAAGACAAGAATATCAATACTTGATAGTTCTAGAGAGTTGAAGGAGATCCATAGGAGTTCGATAGATCGTCGCCCACCCGACGTTCGAACGGAGTGCAAGGAATACGTGGGAAGATTCAAAGGTCATCTTGATATCGTTTCTCCGAACAACGAATCAAAGGTATAATATCTAAACGCCCTTGATATTATTTGATTTTGGATTTATCGTAAAATACCGTAGAACAAGATCCGAGGTATGAAACCCCGAAGGAGGATCAACCGGCGATGGTGGTCGAAGACCACGGCATCGCGGCGGTCGACCCACCTAGGGTTTCGGCGTGCATGGGGAGCCCTCGACTTCAGCCGAGGGGGCGATCGACGCCTAGGGCGCGATCGTCGGGCGGGCGGCTGGTGCGCCCGCAGCGGCTCGTGGGTCGAGCCGCCCCTCCACGGCTAGCAGCAAGTCGCCGGACTTGCTGCTGGGCGGCTGCCGAAACAGCCACCCCGATCGATCGCGTACAGCGATCGATCCATGCAATTGCATGAACCCCGCGACACGGGGGTTCGGTCGGGGGCCGCCCCACGTCTTCGGGCGTGGGTCGAGCCGCCCCTCCACGGCGAGCAGCAAGTCGCCGGACTTGCTGCTGGGCGGCTGCCGAAACAGCCACCCCGATCGATCGCGTACAGCGATCGATCCATGCAATTGCATGAACCCCGCGACGCGAGGGTTCGGTCGGGGGCAGCCGCACGTCTTCGGGCGTGTGGTCTCCTCGGCTGGACTCCGGCGCGTTCGTCGGCGTTCGTGTGATCTCCGACGAAGGTTTTTGATCGGGTTATTAGTTTCCGCAATTTTTAATAGCCCTGGATATCGAATTCCAACAGATGACGGGCGGTGACTCTCAGACTGGTCGACGCACGCGTGATGCCATCACACCCGATTCATCTGCCGAGTGGCATGCATCTCAGCGTGGATCTCACCGAGCCCGACGAGAGTCCTCTCATGCAGTTGAGGCACATGAGGCACCTGAGGCTTCAGATGACAGTACTGATCGACGCATTGATCGACGGCTCCAGAAGATCCTCAACGATGAGTCTGAGACGGGATTTATGGGCCGATTGACTGCCCGGATGAGGAGTATACATAAGGAGGGCAACGACAGTCTGATGGAGCAGTTTTGGGAGTTTTTTGGTGGCATACGATTCTCTCAGAGTCGCCCTTTTACTTCTGATGCCTCTCAGAGCAGTTTTTCGGCTGCTCGGCATTCTCTCAGCGCGCCTCCTCGCTTTCAGCATTCGCATTCGGAGGACTTAGTTGATGTTGATGTCAGGGCTTCGTGTGGGGACTGGCCACTCGATTTGGATGGTTATCGCAGGTTGCCACTTGTCGAGCTGACCCATGCCGAGTCGACTCATGTCGAGCAGCCCCATGTAGAGCAGCCGACCGTTGGCGATAGCTATCGCACACCGCCACAGATATTCTCGACCGTTGGAGATAGCGGTCATTCTTCGCCACTGAGGGGGCTGCGTGATTTTCAGGGTCTCTTCTGATGGAGTTGTATACTTAATGTCTAGATTTAAGTAACATCTGAACTCCGTCTAAAGCATTTATCCTATTTAATAATAAACAATCATTTGCGTTTAATTATATTTAATTAAATATATGCAAACCATAGTCCTAGATTATACACGTTGTAGTTAGTATGGCGTGCGACGTCACACGGAAGATCATACTATCGGTTACTCGTATATAATCGAACAGTTGCTCACGACCTAAATGGACAAGGACCAATCCATCGGTATAGTCGTTGTATGAGTGAGAAAATAATTTGTCTTAATTATTTTATCATACTTGTACACTTGGTGTATTGGGCAGACCGCTTGAGATTTATCGATTAGGATTGCCTTAGATAATCGATTTAAGTCTCAGTGTATTTTATTCTTAATCCCTGATATTATTGTGGGTGTGTGCATATAATATTAGTGACTTTGATTTTCCAAAGGAATTGACTGATTATAATAACCGGTCAATTACCGGTAAAATCATAGAACCCCCTCGATGATTTTACTATTTAATTATCGTGAAAATATCGATGAACCAAGATCCGAGGGATGCGACCCAAGACGAGGTCGAGCCGGGCGGTGGTGGTTGGACCACCGGACCGCCGGCGGATCGACGACTCGGCTGGACGAAGATTGCGCGAGGAAAATCGAGCCTAGGGCTCGATCACGCGGATCTGCTACGGGTTTTCCCGCAGCGACCCGTAGTGCCCAGCATCAGCGACTCATACGAGTTGTTGCGGGTTGCTACGGGAGTTTCGTCGGGTACTACGAGTTTTCCCGTAGCGGACCCGTAGCGATCCAGCAGCACCCCAGCAGCAGCGACTCAGGCGAGTCGCTGCGGGTTGTTGCAGGAGATTCACTGGGTGCTGCGGGTTTTCCCGTAGCAGACCCGCATCGAATTAGTTTTTCCCGCGTAAGTCTCGTATACCTTTTTCGTATGGTCATGTACGTGTTCCGAGAGTCGATTGGAGTTGTTGTTCCGAAATTTTGACAACTCCGGATATTCGATCTCCAAAGGGACGTCGGTCGGAATTAATTAGATAATTTATTTAATTAATTTTATTTAAATTTATTAATTCCGGGATGCCGATTTCCAACAATTGGTATCAGAGCGTTGGTTTCGTTCACGGTATTTTTCGATAAATTTTTCTACTTTTGCAGGGTTTCTGACTATTATGGCTAGATTTAATTTTAATTAATTAATGTCATAATATTTTTCTTGATTATTAAACTCTCGGACATGTCGAGATTCGTTGTATGTGTGGTGAATGCTTGTAATAGTAAAAATTCGGGGCTTGACCGAATTTAGGTTTATTATTATTGTTTTGTTTTTCCGGAAATTGTATAGGGTCGATTTCATGTATAGAATTGATACCGGATAGTATAGAATTTATTTTGTAATTTATTCTATGTTGGATCGAGGACGAAACGACCGCCGGAGAAGACGTGTGACGGGGGAGACGATGAGAGGGAGGACTCGATCGGCCATCCCCATGGCCGATCCTTGGAGGGTCGATCGACCACCATGAGGAGTTCGACTCCTCTAGGTGAGATGGTCGATCACGATGGGCATGGGATTCCCCATCCCGTGTTCGTTGAGGCCAAGATCCTCTTTCCTAATTTAATTCGGTTTTCCTAATTTAATTATTCCTATTTTTGGGAATTTTTAATGGATTAGGAAAAGAATTAATTTGGAAAGTTTTGAAACTCCTAAATTAATATTTCATTATTTAATTATTCCTTTATGAAATTTTTAATGGATTAGGAAAAGAATTAATTTAGAAAGTTTTGAAAGTCCTAAATTAATTTTTCCTTATTTAATTATTCCTTTATGAAATTTTTAATGGATTAGGAAAGGAATTAATTTGGAAGGACTATGAGTCCTAAATTATTTTATTTCCTTATTTCATTATGGAAATCTTCTAGAATATTCCAAGTGGGTCTTGGATAGGATTCTAGAAATTTAATGGAATTAGAAAAGGAAAATTAAAATAATAAAAATATTAATTAATATTTAATTTTATTTTTGATTTATTCGATTGGCTTAATTTTTATAATTAAGTAACTTTTGGATTTATTAAAAATAAATGGATTTAAATATTGGAATTAATATTCCCGTCACATGGAGCATTCAAGAACGAAGACTGAAGACTAGAAGATGCGTGCGGGGATGCGATAAAACCATTATAGTCGGAAAATAATATTCTAGTATTATTTTGATTATGTGATTATATCTTATGTGCTTTATTTCATGTATGCGTGCTTATGTGTATTTATTTATGCATTAGATAGCGTATCCCTTATTGTAAAAAGCTAAGTGGGAGAGGGATTGGAAACAATCATATGGTCTCCATTGTTGTTCTCTTGGTGACTTTTATAAACTTTTGAAGTTTATATAGATAAGTTATTCGAGGAGAATTCTTGTAATTCCTCTTACGAGAAACATTGATTGAGTTTATCAAACAATGCCTAATTTGTCTTCCTAGACTGATTTCAAGTCGACTCATTCTCACCCCGGGGAGTGGAATGAAGCCAAAGCCACTTGGTCATGTCAAAGATACAAATTAGAGACTTTCGTGTCATTTTATGACTAGATCGATCGTCTGCTCGGCTCCCTCATTCTATGAGAGATAGGGTTGTTTGCATGGTGAATCACTGGTAAGAAACTTCGAGTTTCACTTATGATTCACCGCGTATTGATTAACGAGATCGAATGATTCAAGTAATTGGATGTCACTTATAAAAACTTTTGGTGTACTAAACGTCCACACTATCGTGGCTTGCTGCACTGAATGGGATTTTCGATTAACTGATGTAGACAATTATAGGAGAAAGTGAAGGACCGTGTGTTAGCGTAAACGTCCACACTATCGTGGCTTGCGGTGATATGCAAATCCCAAACAATCTTCTTAGATACTGAGTAATGGTTTACACTTAGGTACGCTTCTTAGTATTCTTCCCATCGAAGTAACACTAATGATGATGTACGACCAAAGCAAATCTAATTGGTAAATCATTTGGGTAGGTAAACGTCCACACTATCGTGGCTTGCCATATCTGATAGGATTTTAGATGCGGTTAGTGATTTAATGATATTATTTGAGGGAGATAATATCGGAATTAAATCGATTGTTTGTATTATGTTCTTATAGGTTAGAAATGACTTTTCCCTACTATGTGATATACGATAAGGCATTTTATACTCAACGACCCTTAGAATGTTGATTGGAATCGAAATCTGGACAATGTCCTAACTGCTGAAGAGTACAAGTATGTAATTCGTGTTCTTTGTCCTCCCGTGTCAAGAAATGGTTTTGAACCTATGAACGGGTAGATGGAAAAGAAGAAGCAAGATAGGTTGCAAGCTGTCTGGGCACTGGAAGTCTGATTGTCCTCTCATAAAAACAAGGAGTGAACTTTTCCTTACTCATTGATACATTTTCAATGGTGATATCTACCAGCACCTGGTGTGTAGATACAGAGGCCACTGATCATGTTTTGCATTTGTATGCAAGGGTTCCAGGAAACCCGGAGACTTAGAAAGGAAAAGATCACCATCTACATGGGCAATGCTGCGAAGGTGGCGGCTGTTGCAGTGGGAGAGATTCATTTACTTTTGAGTAATGAAAGGATTTTATATATTGTCTTTATGTGCTTGAATTTAGAAAGAATTTGATTTCAGTTTCTAAAGAAATGGATATTCTATTTCTTCTGATCATTCGATGATTCTAATTAAGAAGAATAGATGATGATATCTGTTCTAGCACATTAGTTGACAATTTGTATATGTTAAATCCCGAGTCTACCACGATGCAACAAACCGAAACTAGTAACACATTATCTAACACCAATAAGAGAAAGAAGCCTTCTAGGATGAATCAATTATACTTGTGGCATCTTAAGCTAGGTCATATTAATCCAAATTGGATTCAAAGGTTGAACAACTGATGGTTAATCAGTAGTGTTGAAGGAGAGGACCTTCCTACCTGTGTATTGGATTTGATTCACTCTGATGTATGCGGACCTATGTGTACTTAGACATGAGGAGGGTACGAGTATTTCATCTTTGATGATTACTCGATACATGGATTTAGGTACCTAATGCGCCGCAAAAGCAAGTACTTTGACTAGTTCAAGGAGAACAAAGCTCTTGTGGAGAAACTTCATGGTAAATCCATTAAATGCCTACGATCTGATCGTGGAGGCATATACCTGTCTGGAGAATTCAATGTTGGAAATCGATATCCCGGGGTTAACGGAATTGCGGAAAACATAACCCCGACCGAAATCCCATCGCCGGAAAAACAATCGCGAACCACCACGTGAGCCGGGCCCGACGAGAGCATCGCCGCGGCATGAACCCGCGGATAAACCCTAGCCGAGCCCCATCGCGGGGCTCGCGATCGCACACATGCGATCGCATGGGGCTGCTCCGGCAGGCCCGGGCGGTGAGTCCGGCGACTCACCGCCACCGCCGTGAGGAGGGCGGTTCGCCCAGCGGCGAACCCGCCGCGGCTCCAGCCGCGGCTGCCCGGCGATCGACCCTCACGGTCGATCGCATGCCCCGGCGTCCAGCCGGGGCTCCTCCCGTGAGCCATCGCGATCGAACCCTAGGTTCGATCGCCTCCCTCGGCTCCCAGCCGAGGGTTCGATCTCCGCGGGGATGTCGACCTCGCGGTCCATCCCCATCCGCGGAATCGTACGTTCCCGGATCTTCGTTCATGTATATATCACGATTTAATTCACGTAAAATCATAGAGGGTGTTTATCGATTTTACCCTTGATCTCGTTGTGCGGAGAAACGAGATTGTTTGAAGACCTTCGGATCTTCCTACGTATTCCTTGCACTAGCTTGAACGTCGTGTGGGTGACGATCCTCCAAGCTTATGGATCTCCTTCACAACTCTCTAGAACTATCAACTAATGATATTCTTGTCTTGTAGGTGTGTTCTAATTGTGAAGACCATGTAGTGCTTTTATAGGCTACGTAGCGGATCTAAAGGAGGTGGAATATTGGGCTTCCAATATTAATGATTAAATTGAGCTCAAGCCCAAATCCATTAATCCATTAATATTAATTATATGATTAATTCCACTATATAAATATATTGCACTCCCAATATTCACCATATTATATCAAATAATATTCTCTCTGGTAGTATTATTTATTCCATGTGTTTAAGATATAAATATCCATGAATAAAATTAATTTATTGCTTAATTAATTTATTCATCTCTTATATCCGAGACTAGTACCATTCAACTTTAATTATTATGCGGAACAAATCCACTCATGAGGTTTACATAATAATTCCTTATGAACTCATCTCGGGGATATTATTAACCCTTTCGAGGACACATTTTCCCATCACGAATTCACGGCATGTCATACATAAAATACCGTGACCCAATTTTACCGGTAATTGATTGGTTATTCTAATCAATCAATTCCTTTGGAAAATCAAAGTCACTAATATTAAATGCACACACCCGCAATAATATCAGGGATTAAGAATAAAATACTCAGAGATTTAAATCGATTATCCAAGGCAATCCTAATCGATAAATCTCCAGCGATCCGCTAAATACACCAAGTGTACAAGTATGATAAAATAATCAAGACCAATTATTTTCTCTCTCATACAACGACTATACCGATGGATTAGTTCTTGGCCATCTAGGTCGTGAGCTACTGTTTGATTATATACGAGTGACTGATAGTATGATCTTCCGTGTGACGACGCACACCATATTAAATACAACGTATATAATCCAGAACCATATTTGCATTTATTTAATTATAAATAATTAAAAGCAAACAATTATTTATTTAATTAGATTAAATACTATGACCGGGAGTTTACGATACATAAATCTAAACATTAAGTATACAACTCCATCAATCTCCCACTTATACTAAGGTCTAGTCATTTCATCCAAACTCCCGACTCCCATACTCATCACGTGCTTAATCTGCACTTCAAAGAAGTGCCTTGTGCATGAGCATTCTAGGTTGCCGTCCCCGAAGTTATCTTGGTGACTACAGCGTCGTCTCACTTGACGATGACTTGTATCAGGTGGTACTTGCTCTATGTGTTATCATCACTATGGACTTATGATTTCTTTCAGTTTGCCATTGCACCGCTATTTTTAATAGCCTTTGGTAAACCAAGAATCATATCTAAGTCCAGAGGTTATCCCAAAGCTTCACCACAACTTTCGCTGCCTCTGAGGCTGCAGTTTGGTTACCCATGGTTGAGTCCGAAAATCATCATGCTTATCACTCTTCCATTCTAAAGCTTTACCTCCCTTTACAAGTGAACACACAGCCTGATATCGACTTACACTGATCCTGATTTGATTAGAGATCTGAGAAATGTAATCCAAAGGAAAAAAACTTGTCTGCTTCGTAGTCTAGAACAGTACTTCGAAAGTACTCTTACAACAGTCGAATATTCCTTTCCAGGATTACTTTGATATCCTCCCACTATGCCAACTGTATAGTCGATATCCGGTTCTCGTTTTTCAACATTGCATTTTAAAGCTTTCCACACATCCGGTGTAGGAAACTGCTTTCACTGCTTCTATCTCCTTTATGTGTTCCAAACACATACCTTAGATAGATGCATTCCTTCTTGAAGGTCACACACCCTTCTTGGAATGATGCATGCTAAAACGAACCTTAATCGTATAAGATTTCTAAGAGAAGTACAATGTTCTTTTCATAAGATCCTAGATCTTATGAACATGATCTAACTTCTTCTTTATCTTATATATCGATTCTATCTTAGACAACCATTATTTTATGCCTGATAACACTTTTACATTGTTCCCAATGATAGAATGTTATCTACATAAAATCTCCGAGAAACACCACCTTGTTTCCATTACGTTTCCAACACACATTATTCGTCCATGCCTTTTGATGAATCCATCAAATGGATTATCTCATCAATTTGCAAGTACCACGAATTATAGCTTTGTCACAATCCATAAATGGATCAACTAAGCTTGTATTCTAAATAATTTTGTCTCTTAGAAATAATCCTTATTGCTCTCTTAATAAGACATATTTAGATTCAGTACTGCCTTTATGTAGATCTAGGGATCGATTTCATGTTTACTAGATCCAGAGTTCAACAACTCTTCTAGTCTTATGAACATCTCCGGTTGTCAACAACCTCCCACTACAACGGCGTTCTGGTGTATAAACAGTAATAACAGTACGTGCAGTTAGTGGTGTACCGCTACTCGGTTTGGCTGGTTTTCAGTCTTTGTCCTTTTCTCACACTCTAAGGTATCTCGTCATTTTTTGGCTTTGTGTTTCATCTAATAGTATTCTTCTAAGAACCGGGCGTTAGAACTTATAACGTCCTTCTGGTTCATAGTACTATTTGAACACACAACTTTTGTTCTTCTAGGATATTTTACAACCACATCGAAATGTGTCGTTGTCTTTCATAAATATTCATAGAACATAGGTAGTACCGAATAACTCTTTCTTTTACTTTTCCTTTAGAGATCCATTTCTTATTTATACACCATGTCTACACATGAAGTGTATGGTGTTAGTCATTTGGAATCTAATTCCAACTACTGATTATGCTATGTCTTCAGATAGGTACTAGCCTTCGTGATTAGATCACAGGCTACTTATGAATATACTTTGATACTTCTTCCACAATAGCTTGTGTCCATTGACTTGTCAAAGCACTTGATTTTGTGGTATATCAAGTATTCTAATCCATACTTAGATTATTCATCAAATGAAGTACTCGTACCTTTCTTGTCTAAGTAGACATAGGTCTACATATCAGTGTTTAATCAATTTCAATACTTGTCCGGATTCTATATCCTTTATCCAGAAAGGTTTGCTTAGTCGTATTATCCCCCAAATTCAATTCTTAGGTTGGAAGGTCCACTCCTTCAACTTAATTGATCAAATCAATTTTCAACCTTTGAATCTTATTTGAATAAATACTACTTAGCATAGAATTCACAAGTATAATGATTTAGTAAAGAAATATCTCTAACAAGTAAAACGAATTATATACTACGGTTTGTTGCATCGTGGAGACTTAGGATTCATCATTCACATATTGCTAACTAATGTACCAGAATAGATAATATCATAATTTCTTCTCAATAATCATCAAATGATTAAAAGAAATAAATATCCATTCATTAATAATAGAAAACCAGAACATAGTTCTTTCTAAAATAAAATGGGTACATAAAAGCAATAACTCTGAAATGAAATCCTATAACTATTCATAGATAAATCCTCTATTGCAACAGTTGCCTTCTCCACAGCATTTCCCTTGACTATTCTTTCCTTTCCAAGTCTCTGGGTTTCCTGGTGCCCCTGCATTAAAATGCATACATACCGTCAGTGGTTCCATATCTACCAACCAGGTTTCTGGTAGATAACACCGCTGACTATGTTTTAAAGACTAAGGAGAGAATTTCATACCTCCTTGAGGAGAAAATATAGACTTCCAGTACCCAGAATGTCTTCTTTGAGAATGACTGCCTAAAGGCTTTCTCACCCCATCTTGTGGTCCAAGTACTTCAGGACTACATGGTTTCTTTGCCCGCTTCTCCATTCCCCGGTCCATGCCCTTAGGTTCGAAACCTTTGGCTTTGGCTATAAGAGCTTGCGATTGTCTTAACTCATCCAAAAGGTCCAACATCTCGAAAACGTGCTCAAGCTTTTCCTCGAAGCGACTGACCTTTATGAGTATCCTCATCGCCTCTCTTCTAGCCTTTTCGTTGTGTCTAAACATCAACTTGAGTTTGAGCATGATATCATGGTTAGTGGTTAATGCGAAAGCACTGTCCCACTTCTCAAAATCAGCTATTTCCTCATCAGTTGAGACACTTGTGGGTTCAGGAGGACAAAGCTCACTGACTACTGTTTTGTACTCAGCAACAGTCTGGGTAATGTCTAATTCTCTATTCCATCCAACACAGTATGGAACCAGTGCGTTAAATTCCTTGAGTATCACAGAAAGTGGATTCATAGCTATTCTCCAAACCTTTAAGCACATAAACAAATAATCAATTTAATTTCCGATATTATCTCCCTCAAATAATATCATTAAATTACTAATTACATCTAAAATCCCATCAGGTAAGGCAAGCCACGTGGTGTGGACGTTTACCCACCCAAATGATTTAGCAATTATTTTCTTTGGTCATACATCACTTATAGCGTAACCTCGTTGGGAGGAATACTATAATGCGTATCTAAGTGTAAACCATTACTCAGCACTAAAGTAAATCGTTTGGAATTGCTACATCACCGCAAGCCACGTGGTGTGGACGTTTACGATAACTTCACAATTCTTTACAATTACTTATAACTGTCTACATCAATTAATCCAAAATCCGTTAGTATAGCAAGCCACGTGGTGTGGACGTTTACTACACCAAGAGATTTTTATAATTGACTCCCAATTACTCGAGGCATTTAATCTTGTGAATCAAGACGTGGTAAATCATAAGTGAAACTCGAAGTTTCTTACCAGTGATTCACCATGCGAACGACCCTATCTCTCATAAATGAGGGAGCCGAGCAGACAATCGATCCATTTCAAGAAATGGTACGAAGGTCTCTAATTTGTGTCATCCACATGACCAAGTGGCTTTGGCTCCATTCCACTCCCCGGGGTGAGAATGAGTCGACTTGAAGTCAGTTTCAGAAAGACAAATTAGGCATTGTTTGATAAACTTAATCAATGTTTCTCGTAAAAGGAATTACAAGAATTCTCCTCCAATGACTCATCTATACGAACTTCGAAAGTCCATAAGAGTCACCAAGAGAACAGTAATGGAGACCATGGGTATTGTTTCCAATCCCTCTCCCACTTAGCTTTTTACAATAAAGGGATACGCTATCTAATGCATAATTAAATACACATAAGCATGCATACATGAAATAAAAGCACATAAATATTATCACATAGTCAAAATAATACTAGAATATTATTTTCCGACTATTATGACTTTATTCCATCCTTGTACGTATCTTCTAGTCTTCAGTCTTCGTTCTTGAATGCTCCATGTGACGAGAATATTAATTCCAATATTTAAATCTATTTATTTTTAATAAATCCAAAAGATACTTAATTCGAAAATTAAGTCAATCGAATAAATCAAAAATAAAATTAAATATTATTAATATTTTTATTTATTTTATTTTTTCCTTTCCAATTCTATTAAATCTCTAGAATCCTATCCAAGTCAAACTTGGAACATTCCAGAAGACTTCCATAATAGAATAAGGAAATAAAATAAATTAGGACTCTTCTACTTTCCAAATTAATTAATTTCCATGTCCATGAAAATTCCCATAAAATAGGAATAATCAATTAGGAAATAAATTAATTCCAAATTAATTCTTTTCTTTATCCATGAGAGTTCCCATAAATAAGAACACTCAATAAGGAATAAATTAATTCCGATTTAATTCTTTTCCTATTCCACGAGAGTTCCTAAAAATAAGAACACTCAAAATAGGAAAACCGAATTAAATTAGGAAAACGAATCTCGGTAGGAGTAGTACGGGTTGGGGATCCCCGCACCACCCCCACCGATCGACCACCAAGGGGAGAGCCGCCGCCGCCACCACCCCAGCCGGCCAGCCACCACCCACCGGCGGCAGCCCACGACCGAGGAGGGGCGTCGCCCCCTCCCTCGCGATCGATCCATGGGGTCGATCATGGGGATGATCGGCCCCGGTCCTTCCCTCTCATCGTCTCCTTCGTCACATCTCGTTCTTCGGCGATCGTCTCAACATCGAACCAACGTAAAATTAAATTACAAATTCCGGTATCGATTCTATACATGAAATCGATCCTATACACTTTCCGGAAAACATAGAATAATAATAATAAAACTTAAATTCGGTCAACCCCCGAATTTTTACTATTACAAGCATTCATCCACACAAAACAAATCTCGACATGTCCTAGAGTTTAATAAAAATTATGACAATAATTAACAAGCCATAACAGTCGGTGTTGGAGTTGTGTACTTAATGTCTAGATTTAAGTAACAGTAAACTCCCGGTCATAGCATTTAACCTATTTAATTAATAAACAATTATTTGCATTTAATTATTATTAATTAATTATGCAAAATTATAGTCCTGGATTTTATACGTTGTAGTTAGTATGGTGTTGCATGTGCACACAGAAGATCATACTATCGGTTACTCGTATATAATCAAACAGATGCTCACGACCTAGATGGACATGGACCAATCCATCGGTATAGTCGTTGTGTGAGAGAGAAAATAATTTATCTTAATTATTTTATCACACTTGTACACTTGGTGTATTGGGCGGATCGCTTGAGATTTATTGATTAGGATTGCCTTGGATAATCAATTTAAATCTCAGAGTATTTTATTCTTAATCCCCGATACTATTGCGGGTGTATATATTTAATATTAGAGACTTTGATTTTCCAAAGGAATTAACCGATTTAATTATTGGGTTAATTACCGGTTAAGTTGGGTCGCTATATTTTATATATGACATGCCGTGAATACTTGACGGGAAAGTGTATCCCGGAAGGGTTGATAATATCCCCGAGATGAGTTCATAAGGAATTATTGTGTAAACCTCATGAGTGGATTTGTTCCGCACAATAATTAAAGTTGAATGGTACTAGTCTCGGATACAAGAGATGAATATAATTTATTGAGAAATAAATAAATTTATTCATGGATATTTAAATCTTAAATACACGGAATAAATAATACTACCGGAGAAATATTATTTGATATAATATGGTTTAATATTGGGAGTGCAATTAATTTATATAGTGGAAAATAAATTAATTAATATTGATAAGGATTAATGGACTTGAACATTGGGCTCAATTTAATCTTCAATATTGGAAGCCCAATATTCCACCTCCTTATGATCTCCTACGTAGCCTATAAAAGCACTACATGGCCTTCATAATTCATATACAATAATAAGACAAGAATATCATACTTGATATTCTAGAGAGTTGAAGGAGATCCATAGGAGTTCGATAGATCGTCGTCCACACGACGTTCGAACGAGGTGCAAGGAATACGTAGGAAGATCGCAAGGTCATCAACGTTTAATTCGTTTCTCCGCACAACGAATTGAGGTAACATAATCTAAAACCCCCTCTTTGATTATGTGTTCGTTAATCGTGATATATACATGAACAAGACGATACGGGAAGACGTCGAAACCGGGATACGGGGATCACGCGATCCCCGTCGGGATCGAGAGGGGCGGCCGAACCCTAGGGTTCGACCGCCGGCGCGCGCGGACGAGGGAGCCCCGGCTGGACTGCCGGGGCAAGCGATCGACAATGGGTCGATCGCGGGGAGACCGCCGTGGGCTGGCGCCACGGCAGCTGGTCCCCCCCGCCACCTCGACCGGCGACAGGCGCACGGGAGGAGCACCGACTGAAGCCGGGGCAGGCGATCGACCGTGAGGTCGATCGCGGGAAAGCCGCGGCTTGTAGCCGCGGCGGGTCAGCTGGGGGCTGACCGCCCTCCTCCGGCGGCGGTGGTGAGTCGCCGGACTCACCACCGGGGGCTGCTGGGCAGCCCCGGCGATCGCATGTGCATGCGATCGCGAACCCCGCGTGGGGTTCGGCTAGGGTTTCGCCCTCGCGGCGATTCCCTCGTCGGACTCCGGTGACGTGGTGTTCGCGATCGGTTTCCGGCGACGGGGTTTCGGTCGGGTTATCGGTTCCGCATATTTTTGATAGCCCGGGACATCGAATCCCAGCAGTCGGAATCCCTGCAAGGTAGAACACAAAATCGAACATATACATGAACTAGAACCAACGCTCTGATACCAATTGTTGGAAATCGATATCCCGGGGTTAACGGAATTGCGGAAAACATAATATCGACCGAAATCCCATCGCCGGAAAAACAATCGCGAACCACCACGTGAGCCGGGCCCGACGAGAGCATCGCCGCGGGATGAACCCGCGGCTAAACCCTAGCCGAGTCCCATCGCGGGGCTTGCGATCGCACACATGCGATCGCATGGGGCTGCTCCGGCAGCCCCGAGCGGTGAGTCCGGCGACGGACTCACCGCCACCGCCGTGAGGAGGGCGGTTCGCCCAGCGGCGAACCCGCCGCGGCTCCAGCCGGGGCTCCTCCCGTGTGCCATCGCGATCGAACCCTAGGTTCGATCGCCTCCCTCGCCTCCCAGCCAAGGGTTCGATCTCCGCGGGGATGTCGACCTCGCGGTCCATCCCCATCCGCGGAATCGTAAGTTCCCGGATCTTCGTTCATGTATATATCACGATTTAATTCACGTAAAATCATAGAGGGTGTTTATCGATTTTACCTTTGATCTCGTTGTGCGGAGAAACGAGATTGTTTGAAGACCTTCGGATCTTCCTACGTATTCCTTGCACTAGCTTGAACGTCGTGTGGGCGACGATCCTCCAAGCGTATGGATCTCCTTCACAACTCTCTAGAACTATCAACTAATGATATTCTTGTCTTGTAGGTGTGTTCTAATTGTGAAGACCATGTAGTGCTTTTATAGGCTACGTAGGGGATCTAAAGGAGGTGGAATATTGGACTTCCAATATTAATGATTAAATTAAACCCAAGCCCAAATCCATTAATCCATTAATATTAATTATATGATTAATTCAACTATATATGTAATAACCCGAATTTTCGTAATAAAAATTAAGTAATTTAAATAGCTCTTTTATAAACGTAGTAATCGGATTTAATATTTTAATTTGGATTTCAACATGTTATAAAATATAATTACTTTTAATGGGGTGAAATAATAATTGAATTTCTTTTATGGGCTGGGCTTCTAACTTAATGTAACCAATAAAATGCTATCTACTATTAATGGGCTAGCTAATTAAATTATATTAGTTATGGGCTAATGTTTTATTTAATTAAAACCATTACACATTATATAGAGGGGAATAGAGTTTAATGAACTTACGGGAATAAAAGAAAAAGAGAGAGAGAAGCGGAGCAACCGAGAAGAAAACAAAGAATGGGCCATCGGAAGGGAGAAGGAAGAAGGAGTTGACGATGTCGATTTTCATAAGTCCACTCAAATCTTAAATCACGTCTCAAAGCAAGTGGGTTTAGGTTTTCACGTAATTAGATCATATTTCAAATATAGGGTTCATCGTTACTGTTTAATTTAATTTATGCGGTTCACATATGTTGAGTTGTTTGTGCCTATGCATGATTTTATTGTGCGGGTCAATATGTATGTATATGTGTAGTGATGTGTGTTTATGGTATATATGAGTTACCTAGGTGTGTTTTAGATATATATATATATATATATATATATATATATATATATATATATATATATATATATATAAAGCTAAGGGCAATTGCCCACGTCTTACCCCTTTTTATGTATGTAAGTTGTATGTATAGATTAATTATATATATATATATTACATTTAATTAATTACTAATATTATCTTTTTAAGAGCAAAAGAAATACTCGTACATTATCTCTAAAAAAAAAACCTGGATCTGCTTCTATCTCTTCTATTATGCAACTCGCGATTACACAAAAAAAAATGTCCAGAACGATCTTGAAGACGACCACGGTAAGAACGCAGGTACATCCCTCTTCTTCTCCTTTTACTCTCTCAGTTTATTTATTTCGCAATTTATTTGAATCAGTCGCGTCCAATTTCACTAAATTAGGATTTTTGCTGAATTCCTTCTTCCCAGTTGCGAGATTCAGAGAATATAACTTCGAAGAGCTCCGGACGGCGACGAAAGGGTTTATCTCTGACAACTTCTTAACAGAGCACGACGAGGAGGATCCAAACGTGGTCTACAGAGGCTTCCTCGAGAACGAAGGATGGGTCCGCCCAACAGTTCATAGTCGGTGATTTTTTTTTCCCCTAAATTTTCTTTGTTGAAATCTGTTTTTGTAAGTTTGATTGTTTGTTCGATTCAAGGACTAAGCACTAAGCGAGAGCGGTGGAGAATCTGAGAAACGAGCGAATGCCCAATCTGATCGGGTGTTGCTACAAAGGGGACGAGAGGTTGCTGGAGGAAGATGGGCCTCCTCCATTGCCTGTGAAAATTGCTCTGGACTTGTCTAAATAAGACTGTGAATACATTAGTTATAGTGTCTAAATAGGACTTCTTTGGCATGAGTTTTGGTAATATAGTTATAGTGGTTGATTCTTTGGCATTAGTTCAGATACTATGAGTATATTATGATCAATGATGAGCTAACTGTTTGGAGTCCCTTATTGTTTGTGCAGAGATTTGAAGCATATCTACGTGCAGATACAATAACAGGTGGAAATCTTGTCTTCCTGTTATTTTTCTCTATTATCTTAACATATATCTGTTGCTTTCTATTCATGTGATTATTCGATCAGTATGCTCTTAAGACCACATCTCAATTTTCATGGATGTTTCTTTTGTGCTTCTATGTTGCAGTGTCTGCTAAGTTACTTGACGCGTACCTTGATTTAAGGAAGATAACTGAAGAGCAACTTCGGGTAAGCAATCATATATTTTCATCAGTTTGATTCACCACTTAAGATGCTTAATGCAATGAAGATTTCCTCTCTTATTCATTTATCACTCTATATGGAGTAACTTGAATCTTTACCAAAATTCAGGGTTTTACTGAACCAACATCTAATAAGCTACTATTAGATTTGGATCTTGCGGAGCAATAGGTTTTCATCCTTGTTCTTGAAGTAAACGGAACCTTGATATATTCTTGTTTGAATGTGCTTCTTATTCGCTTAAATCCAGTCTCTGTTGCTAATGCTTTTATGTTAATATATTAACCCAAGTTGCTTTTCTTTTCGTTCACAACTCCATTTTTTGCAAGTCAGGTTGGCCTAAGTTAACATTGTAGTATTTCTTTTCGTTCATTTTTTAAGATTCAATCGTGACAGAGGGTGGAGAACATTCAAAAGACCTGGTGTTGACGCTTTCCTCGAGCATTTAGCTCAATTTTATGAAATTATTGTATACTCTGACGAACTACATATGGTGAGTTTCCACCTTTCAAAAGAAAAAAAAGTGTAAATCTCCCCCTTATAATTTGATGCATTAATTTATTATGACGTTTTATAAATACCTTCTCATGAAATTTCAGTATGTAGATCCTGATTTGGAATGATTGGACGAAAAGCATTGTATCCGCCATAGGCTCTCAAGAGGGGCAACCAGATGTATAAATGGCAAGCACTACAGGGTAAAATCATTCACCTTGTTTAAAGATTTAATAAGCTACATATTGTTCATATTTAGTGTACAACTGCCTTTTGCCGTATTGATTCCAAGATTTTGATGTATCAAATATCACATTTTCTGATTTTATATTTGTATACCATATCATGTTTAGTGTAATTAAAGTATTCCCAGTCTTGAAGGAACAAATTACTACCCACATGATTAATTTATTGAGAACTTATTTCTAAGGCACTTTATAAATATTAAATAGTTGATTCAACTGTCATTACTCAAATAAAGGATATATTCTTCTATTTTATATAAATAGAAAGATGACATTATGAAAAACATAATTGTAGCAAGCATTTGGTATAATATTTACACACAACAAACTGATGTTTAAGTTGCGGAGAGTGGTTTTATTTAGTTTGTTGATGACATAACTTAGCTATGCTCTCAATGCTCTCGTCACTATACGTATTAGCAGGCATATTTTTTTAATGTCTTGAATTACTTTCTCTGCAACTACTAATTTGTGCGTAAATCAAATTTGTATTAATTATGTCATACATGTATTAATTTCCACGCACGATAGGAATCCTGGACATGTTCTATATATTAGTGGCCATGCTCTGTAGAGTAGTCTTCAGCCTGAAAATTGTGTTCCAACTAAAGCATGGGAAGGGAAGCAGACGACACAGCACTTTTAGATCTTATTCCATTCCTGGAATGTAAGCAATTCGACTACTGTCTTTTCCAATGCTGGACCTCATTGCTTGCTTGATGATTTTGAATTGTTTTTGTTCAAAAGTTTATCTATTTAAACATATAAGGTTGATCTTGGCATCTTGTTGTGTGTGTGTGTGTGTGTGTGTTGTGTGTGTGCGTGTTGCTGTGTGTGTGTGTGTTTGAATTGGTTCCCTTTTTTGTATTTGTGTTGATGTGTTGCTATTTTTTCCATTCGATGTATTTGTAGAATTTTCCCAATGAAAAAAAAAATCGTTGTTGTTTTGAGTACTGTTTCTTGGTATATTAAATCTTTCGGCGTCCCGAGCCTTATTGTAACTTAACAGAAGTTTTGATGTATTAATGAAGTCACGCCCATCGAGCAAAATTATAAAATGATCTGAGCCCCCGTCTTGCGATGCAAGACGTTGTACTACCTAGTATATATATATATATATATATATATATATATATGAAGCAGTAGTAATTATAATCCATATATATGCTTGTAGGTATAATATAGGTACGTGCAGAGAGAGTGAAAAGCCTCAATATATATACAGTATATATATCATACTTAGATATATAGACCTAGCACTTACTTATATATATAGGTGTGTGTTTCGATATACAGTAGCAACAAGTCAACAACATCAACAAATATATGTATATAATATAGTTATATATGTACAGTAGTAACATTATGTATGTGGGGTATGTATATAATATGTGTACTGTAATTTGTATGTGTAAGTATAAATATATAGAACCTACGGCTACATGTATATAATGTTATATGTATGTCTTAATTACATGTGTGAAGATAAATTAGCAGGTGCTTGCGAATCGGCACTATCTTAATTGTGACTGGTGTTTGAATGTTGTGTACTATGCCTTGTTCTGTGTTGATTGGATTTTAATACAGTTTGTTATATTCCTTCCAATGTGTATGTTTATCATTTTTGACATGAGTGTCTGCATATCATTAGTTCATGCATACACGTAAGGATGCATTTGCATTAGAAGTCCAGTTCACGGTCAAAATATTAAAGAACGAAACTTAATGTTAAAGTAAGAAATGTTGGGCATCGTAAGGAACTACCTTAAGCAGGGTGTGCAACTAACTTTAATGGCCTCAATGGCTAGAGCGTCGAAAGGGCATCTAGACCAGGGTGTGCAACTAACTTTAATGGCCTCAATGGCTAGAGCGTCGAAAGGGCCTCTAGACAGGGTGTGCAACTAACGAACGAATGGCCTCAATGGACTGGGGTAGCCCTTACGATGTCAAGTGAGCTCGCGTCTAAACGTTAAAGATATGAATGGATATTAATGTTAAAGAAAAGTTAAGTAAATGTTTCAAGTTAAAGTTAATGGTTATGTCTTAAGTTTAAGTTAAGGAGTTGCATTGCATTAAAGATCAACTTTTAAGATATGAATTAAGACGACAAGTGGAAAGATTAAAGCATATTGAATGCATGCCTACTTGCCAGTCAGTGGACTGACCCTTGTTAAACTAAATATTTTCAGGTGATACTATGATTAACCGGAGTAGTCGAGGATGCTTCTGCGCCGTGATTCGTACAATGTTTAATGAGTGAAACTATTTTTAGTATTTAACGCACGTGTTCTACAACTTTAACAATTTCCGCTGCAATTTATTATTATTTAAAGTTTTTTACCGTTAAGTTTTCAAATGTCGACGTGGAGTCAAAGTTTTCAAATTCTCCGCTCTTGGTTTATTTACAAAATTTATAGTTGTATTTTATTTATTTAATTGAATAAAACGGGGCGTGACAATATAAATATATTTGCACTCCCAATATTCACCATATTATATCAAATAATATTTTCTCCGGTAGTATTATTTATTCCATGTGTTTGAGATATAAATATCCATGAATAAAATTAATTTATTGCTTAATTAATTTATTCATCTCTTATATCCGAGACTAGTACCATTCAATTTTAATTATTATGCGGAACAAATCCACTCATGAGGTTTACATAATAATTCCTTATGAACTCATCTAGGGGATATTTTCAACCCTTTCGAGGACACATTTTCCCATCAAGAATTCACGGCATGTCATACATAAAATACCGTGACCCAACTTTACCGGTAATTGATCGGTTATTCTAATCAATCAATTCCTTTGGAAAATCAAAGTCACTAATATTAAATGCACACACCCGAAATAATATCAGGGATTAAGAATAAAATACTCAGAGATTTAAATCGATTATCCAAGGCAATCCTAATCGATAAATCTCCAGCGATCCGCTCAATACACCAAGTGTACAAGTATGATAAAATAATCAAGACCAATTATTTTCTCTCTCATACAACGACTATACCGATGGATTAGTTCTTGGCCATCTAGGTCGTGAGCTACTGTTTGATTATATACGAGTGACTGATAGTATGATCTTCCGTGTGACGACACACACCATACTAAATACAACGTATATAATCCAAAACCATATTTGCATTTATTTAATTATAAATAATTAAAAGCAAACGATTATTTATTTAATTAGATTAAATACTATGACCGGGAGTTTACGATACTTAAATCTAGACATTAAGTATACAACTCCATCATTCAAGGCATACTGATCAGAGAATGGGATTAACTCCCGACTGACTGTACCATTTACTCCTCTAAGAAATGGTGTGTCAAAAAGAAGGAAAAGGACTCTTATGGAAATGGTGAAAACGATAATGAGTTATTCGGACTTACCTTTTATGTTATATGGATATGCTTTGGAAACATCGGCGCACATCCTAGACTTGGTTCTTTAGTACCTCGTACGAAAATGCGATTGTTTATTTGATATCATAAAAGAACAAAAGTTGTGTGTTCTATAGTCCTAAGGACCAGATGGTCGTTATAAGTTCTAACGCCCGGTTCTTAGAGAAAGGCTATGTGATGAACCACAAGCCCAAAAGTGATGTGATACTTGATGAAATGAGAGAGAGTGATCGAGACTTAGAACCAGCCGAACCGAGTAGTACACCACTAGAACATGCACCCTGTTATCACTGTTAATACACCGGAATGCCGTCGTAGTTAGAGGGTTGTGAGACAACCGAAAAGATTTTTGGGACTGGGTGAGTCTTCGGACTCGGCACCTGGAGTACATGAAATCGATCCCTGGACCTATGATGAGGCAGTACAAGATCTAAATGCGCCTTCTTGGGTAAGGCGATGAAATTCGAAATGGAATCTATGGATTCTAATAATATCTGGGATCTTGTAGAACCACCGAAAGGCATGAAGCCAATCGGGTGTAAATGGGTATACAAGACAAAGAGAGGATATGACGGGAAGGTCGAAACCTTCAAAGCAATGCTTGTAGCGAAAGGATATACTTTCGTCGGTAGCAATGCTAAAGTCAATCTGGATTCTCTTAGCATCTCATATGAGTTATGAGGTGTGTTAAAATGGTTGTCGATACAGCTTTCCTTAATGTAAGTATTGACGGAACCATTCGTATGAAATAACCAGAAGGATTCATTGCTAAGGGGCAAGAGCATTTAGTGTGCAAGCTCAGTTGATCCATTTATGGATTGAAGCAAGCTACAAGATCGTGGAACATGCGATTTGATAATCCGTTATGGATTTATTCAAAGCATGGACGAATCGTGTGTGTATTGGAAACGTGATGGAAACAAAGTGGTTTCTCGTGCTTTATGTAGACGATATTTTCTAATTGACAACAATGTGAAGATGTTATCGGACATAAAGGGATGGTTGTTCTAGAAAATTCGATATGAAGGACTTAGGAGAGGATTGGTGATACGTACCTCGATTGATAGAAGAAGGAATAGATACGAAGAACACGGAAATTGGATACCTTGGGTGGAGATCTCAAACCTCTGGGTTAATTCGTGGAATGATTTAGATGAAAACCTAAACCCCAACACGCGATTGACTCAGCAATTCGAAGAACGATGAAGACACACGACGAAGTATGGATGCTTCGTAGATTCGCCGGTTGATCTCTTTGGATAATCGAAAAAGAGAACGAATTCGAGAGATAAATAACTCACATAAAAATAATATAATTGTTCAATGTTGTCTCTAAAACAATAGGGTTCAAGGCCTTATATAGGCTGACCTAAAAAGACCACAAAAGAAAAGGAAATATGCTGCAAAGTCTCGAAAACGCGAAATCGCGATTTCCATAAAAATCTGGACACCTGTCGGCCGACATGCAGGAGCTGTCGCCTGACACCAGCCTTCGTCAGACGGATTTTCCTTCGAACGCAGTCTCGAATCTCTGCAAGTCCGGGTCCTTTCCAAAGCTGTCGGCCGACGGGTATATGGTGTCGGCCGACACCTTGCCAATTTCGTGTCCGAACTCCGCGGCGCGTCCTCGGCTCACGTCTGACCTCCGTTCCAGTGTCTTGCTTGTCGAACCAGCTTGAAACTCCATGTCCTCGGATAGATCGGCCTCCTCGTACATAATCAAGTTGACAAGGCTTGACTTCTCCCGTTCACCAATGGGTTTCTTCATCAGCTCTTGCGCCCATACTTCCTCGATCAATGCTAACAAGCTTGCCTTGAACTTCTTAGCTCTCGAGCGCGTCACTGGTCCAACTGGAACATGCACCGGGTCTTGTATCATGGACGACTCTGGGGCTGCATCATTCCCCTCCTCTTGAAGAGGATTTGTCCTCAAATCCAAGTCGTCACCTGCATCGAACAAACTCAAGTCAGTAACATTGAAAGTAGCACTAACATTATACTCACCTGGAAGATCCAATTTGTAGGCGTTGTCGTTGATACGCTCCAACACTTGGAATGGTCCATCGCCACGAGGAAGTAACTTCGAACGGCGCTGCAATGGGAACCTCTCCTTGCGCATATGCAACCACACCCAATCACCAGGCTCAAACACTACTTTGCGACGTCCCTTGTTCGCTTGTTCGGCATACTGCTTGGTTCGCCTCTCTATGTTCATCCTCGCCGTCTCGTGTATCTGTCTCACAAAATCAGCCCTTTTCTGGCCATCAAGATCAGTATGCTCATGCACAGGTAAAGGAGATAAATCCAAAGGAGTCAAAGGATTAAATCCATACACAATCTCAAATGGAGAAAATTTAGTAGCAGAATGAACACATCTATTATAAGCAAACTCAACATGAGGCAAACATTCTTCCCAAGACTTAATGTTTTTCTTTATAATAGCACGTAGTAAAGTAGACAAAGTCCTATTTACTACCTCAGTTTGACCATCAGTCTGGGGATGACAAGTAGTAGAAAATAATAACTTCGTACCTAGCTTACACCACAATGTCTTCCAAAAATAACTAAGAAACTTAGAATCCCTGTCAGACACAATAGTCCTAGGCATGCCATGTAGTCTAACAATCTCTCTAAAGAATAAACCAGCCACATGTGATGCATCATCAGTTTTATGACATGGAATGAAATGAGCCATCTTAGAGAAACGATCAACTACTACAAAGATAGAATCACTACCTCGCTTAGTCCTAGGTAAACCCATCACAAAATCCATAGAAATATCAATCCAAGGTGATGCAGGAATAGGCAAAGGCGTATACAAACCATGGGCACTAACTCTAGACTTAGCCTGTTTACATGTAAGACAACGACCACATATTCTCTCAACATCACGTTTCATATGAGGCCAAAAGAAATGCTCATGCAACACAGATAAAGTCTTAGCAATTCCAAAATGTCCCATTAATCCCCCACCATGAGATTCAAGCAACAATAAATCACGTAAAGAGCATTTAGGCACACACAGTTTATTCTTCCTAAAGAGAAAAGCATCATGCCTAAAGTAATCTCCACTAGCAGTTGGTTCACATGCTTTATAAATCTCACCAAAATCATCATCATGCTCATATAAACCCTTAATATGCTCAAAGCCAAGTAACTTAGCATCTAAGGTCGAAATTAGAGCATACCTCCGAGAAAGGGCATCAGCCACCACATTCTCCTTACCTTGCTTGTATTTGATGACGTATGGAAACGTCTCAATGAACTCCATCCATCTCGCATGGCGCTTGTTCAGCTTGTTCTGCCCCTTGAGGTGCTTCAATGACTCATGGTCGGTGTGAATGATGAACTCCCGAGGCCATAGATAGTGCTGCCACGTCTGAAGAGCTCTCACCAGGGCATACAACTCCTTGTCATACTTCGGATAGTTCAAAGTAGCTCCATTGAGCTTCTCGCTGAAGTAGGCTATCGGACGTCGTTCTTGCATCAACACTGCACCAATACCAATTCCAGAAGCATCACATTCAATCTCAAAAGATTTAGAAAAATTAGGAAGAGATAGTACCGGGGCGTGTGTCAGCTTGTCCTTCAAATTCTGAAAGGCTTCGTCTTGTGCCTTTCCCCACTTGAACTCCACGTTCTTCTTGATCACGGCGGTCAAAGGTGCCGCCATGCTGCTGAAATTAGGCACAAACCGTCGATAGAAGCTGGCCAGACCATGGAAACTCCGCACATCTCCAATGTTCTTTGGTGTTGGCCACTCTTGGATAGCTCGAATCTTTTCCTCGTCAACCTGTACACCCTGTGCACTAACAACAAAACCAAGGAAAACGACTCTATCCGTGCTAAAGACGCACTTCTTACGGTTAGCATATAATTTCTCCTGCCTAAGTGCAATCAAAACCATCCTCAAATGAACCACATGCTCGTCATGATTTTTGCTATACACTAAGATATCATCAAAGTATACAACAACAAATTTCCCAATAAAAGCACGCAAAACATGATTCATAAGACGCATAAATGTACTAGGAGCATTAGTCAAACCAAAAGGCATAACCAACCACTCATATAAGCCAAGTTTTGTTTTGAAAGCAGTTTTCCATTCATCTCCTTCTTTAATCCTAATTTGATGATATCCACTACGTAAATCAATTTTTGAAAACACGCAGGATCCACATAACTCATCAAGCATATCATCAAGTCTAGGTATGGGATGTCGATACTTTACCGTGATGTTATTAATAGCTCGGCAATCGCAACACATCCGCATCGTGCCATCCTTTTTGGGTACTAGAAGGACTGGTACCGCACAAGGACTCAGACTTTCTTGTACGTGCCCCTTGTTCAATAACTCGCCAATCTGCTTCTCCAACTCCTTCGTTTCCTCCGGGTTGGTGCGGTAAGCCGGGCGGTTTGGTAGCACAGCTCCGGGCACAAAATCGATCTGATGCTCGATCCCTCGGATGGGTGGTAGACCAGGTGGTGTATCCTCCGGGAAAACATCATCGAACTCCTGCAAAACAAACTGAATAGAAGGGGGTAGAGGGGGTAGATCGTTAGTAATAACCAGGTTCCCCTTCCACAACAACACGAACAGTTGCCTCTTCTCATTCACCGCCTCCTTCACTTCACTAGCCCGAGCAAGATAGGCTCTTTGAATCAAGGCATTCTCCTTCTTGGGTAAGGGTTGCTCTTTGGGAGTCGCCCTTGCTGCCTCCTTTTGCATCTGCACTTGATCCTCATAAACTTGTTTAGGAGTGAGAGGAACAAGTGATACCTTTTTATTTTTATACTCAAACGAGTACTTGTTGGTGAACCGTCGTGTATGGCTCTCCTATCGAACTGCCACGGTCGTCCCAACAAGATGTGACTCGCTTGCATCGGGATGACGTCACACAACACCTCATCCTCATACTTCCCAATGCGGAAAGGTACCTTCACTTGCTTGGTCACCTTGATGACGCCGCACTCATTCAACCACTGCAGACGATAAGGCTTCGGATGTTTCACCACAGTCAATCCCAATCGCTGAACCATGGTAGCACTAACCACGTTCGTGCAGCTCCCTCCATCAATGATGACACTACACACCTTATCCTGCACATGACATCTCGTGTGGAAAAGGTTCTCTCGCTGCTCCCTCTCAACGGGCTGTGTCTGGGCACTCAATACTCTCCTAGCTACAAACAGTTGTCCATCAATGGGAAGAATCTCCTCCTCCTCCTCGGAATCCACTGTAGTTGTAGGCGCCGGTTCCTCGTCCTCACCATCAGTCACGACTTCTCCGTCGTCTCTCAAGATCATGAGTCGTCGGTTAGGACACTCACTCATAATGTGCCCAAATCCCTGACACTTGAAGCACTTCTTGTCCCGGTTGCGGCTTTCAGGATTTGATGAACTGCCCTGAGTCGCTGGACTGGCTCCCTCCGAACGACCTTTAAAGAAGGTCTTCTTCTCATCTCGAGGTAGAACCTCTCTCTTCCATTGGTTCCCTTTAGGTGTAGAACCACTCGGGCCTTGGGGTGATCGCCAGGAAGACTGATTCGGCTTTGCACTGCTAAAACTACCCCTCCTCTTGTGCTGACTCTCAATCTTTATCGCCATGTGAACCATGTCCTCCAATTCGACATACGGTTGCAACTCCACTGCATTACGAATCTCCCAATTCAATCCAGCTAGAAACCGAGCCATGGTAGCTTCTCGATCCTCCTCAATGTTGGCTCGAATCATAGATACCTCCATTTCCTTGAAGTACTCATCCACACTCTTCGACCCCTGTCGTAGATTTTGCAACTTGTTGTACAACTCTCGGTAGTAATGAGTAGGAACAAATCGCTTCCTCATCACAGCCTTCATCTCGGCCCACGTTTCAATAGGTTGTTCTCGGTTCCGCCTCCGACTGGTAACAAACTGATCCCACCAAACCAGTGCATATTCAGAGAACTCTATCGCTGCCAACTTCACCTTCTTGAGCTCAGAATAGTTATGACAGTCAAACATCAGATCCACTTTTCGCTCCCACTCCAGATACAACTCAGGATCGTTCTTTCCCAAGAATGAAGGAATATTCATCTTGATGTTGCTCAAGTTGTCATCTACCTCAGGAGCTTCATCATCGTCGGAATTAGCGTCCCTGTTTCGGCCGTTCTGACGATGTTGTTCAATTCGACCTATGTTGCGCCGTGCGACTCTCCGATGTTCTGTGTTCTCTCGACGAGAGTTTTCCTCTAGGGCAAGTAGTCGATCATGCACCACATCCATCTCAGTTGAGATGATCTTCCCTAGTTCAGTACGCAATGCTTCCATGAGGAACTTAACATGAAGGTTTTCAGTAGACCCCTCCATCGTCTCCTTACTCTTCGATTCTTCAGACATCCTGCACAGAAAAGTTAGTAATAAAAGCAATAAAGTAAAAGAAACCTCACCACCTCACAAACGCTCGTGTATCACTCAAGATGGAATTCACTCAGCACTCGTGATTCACTCAGGTATGGCTCTTTTCACTCTAATGTTCTCACACACTCTGCCTTTTACCACTCGTATACTCTCTCAAAATATCGAACTCCTCGACCTACCAAATGAGCTCAGACTCGACAAGATCCACAAAACACACAACTACGACGTAGAAAGGAACAAAGAAATCGGAAAAATTCCGGTACGAAAAAATACGATAGCACCAAATTAGCTCAAAACGATGCCGAAAAACTCAGGAATCAAACACAAAAATATGGTCGAAGAAAATTTTTCCCGCCAAAATACTCTTTTTTTTTTTTTTATGGCTGGGAATACGAACAGCGACAAGAATACGAAAATCCCAAAAAAAATTTCGAGAAAAACGGAGTAGAAATAATTTTTATATGATATTTTTTTTTTTTTGTGCTTACGGATGAAAGAAATCCGATTCAGCGAAGATTGAAGAAAGAAGAACGAAAAGAAAAGATGAACGAGGTAACGTGATCAGAAATTAGAAGCCCTAACCTGGGCTCTGATACCAGATGATACGTACCTCGATTGATAGAAGAAGGAATAGATACGAAGAACACGGAAATTGGATACCTTGGGTGGAGATCTCAAACCTCTGGGTTAATTCGTGGAATGATTTAGATGAAAACCTAAACCCCAACACGCGATTGACTCAGCAATTCGAAGAACGATGAAGACACACGACGAAGTATGGATGCTTCGTAGATTCGCCGGTTGATCTCTTTGGATAATCGAAAAAGAGAACGAATTCGAGAGAGAAATAACTCACATAAAAATAATATAATTGTTCAATGTTGTCTCTAAAACAATAGGATTCAAGGCCTTATATAGGCTGACCTAAAAAGACCACAAAAGAAAAGGAAATATGCTGCAAAGTCTCGAAAACGCGAAATCGCGATTTCCATAAAAATCTGGACACCTGTCGGCCGACATGCAGGAGCTGTCGCCCGACACCAGCCTTCGTCAGACGGATTTTCCTTCGAACGCAGTCTCGAATCTCTGCAAGTCCGGGTCCTTTCCAAAGCTGTCGGCCGACGGGTATATGGTGTCGGCCGACACCTTGCCAATTTCGTGTCCGAACTCCGCGGCGCGTCCTCGGCTCACGTCTGACCTCTGTCCCAGTGTCTTGCTTGTCGAACCAGCTTGAAACTCCATGTCCTCGGATAGATCGGCCTCCTCGTACATAATCAAGTTGACAAGGCTTGACTTCTCCCGTTCACCAATGGGTTTCTTCATCAGCTCTTACGCCCATACTTCCTCGATCAATGCTAACAAGCTTGCCTTGAACTTCTTAGCTCTCGAGCGCGTCACTGGTCCAACTGGAACATGCACCGGGTCTTGTATCATGGACGACTCTGGGGCTGCATCAATTGGACATGTTCTTGAGATCAAAGTTATGATTGATCACAAGAGAAGAACATTATGCCTATCCCAAGTTTCATACATAGATACGATTCTGACTCATGTAAACAATGATTCCTAGAGAGGTTTTTACCCTTCGGACATGGAATCAACCTATCTAAAGATGTGTGTAAAGACAAAAGGAGATAGAAGAAATGTAAGCGGTTCCCTACGCCTTGTCTTTGGGAAGCTTAATGTATGTTATACACGAGACTTGATATCTGCTGTGCCGGTGCATAGTGGTGAGATATCAGAGTAACCCTGGAAAGGAACATTGGACTGCTGTGATCAGTCGAGCAATTTCCTGTGGGTTACACAGATTCGGATTTCTAATCGCAGAGGGAAAGTTGTAAGTCGAAGTCAGGTTATGTGTTCATACTAAGAAATGGAGATCTGGCATGGAAGAGTGTAATGCAAATCATTACGAACTCTACCACGGAAACCGAATAGGTAGAAGCCTTTGAGGCAGCTAAATGATCGGTGTGACTCCGGAGATTCTTCCAGGACTTAGATGTGGTACCTTGTTCGCCCAAATGCTATTGTGACAATAACGGTGCAGTGGCAAACTTAAAGGAACCACAAGTCCATAGTGTGAGATAATACATAGAGCAAGTACCACCTGATTCGAGATATCGCAAGGCGATATAGTCGTTACCTAGATAACATCAGGGGACACCCTAGAGTACTCGTTCACTAAGGCCCTGCGAGCGAAAGCTTCCAGTAGGCACGTGGATGGTATGGGAGTCAAATGTTTGGTAGACAACGACTAGACCTTAGTATAAGTGGGAGATTGATGGAGTTGTATACATAATGTCTAGATTTAAGTAACATCTGAACTCCGTCTAAAGTATTTATCCTATTTAATAATAAACAATCATTTGCATTTAATTATATTTAATTAAATATATGCAAACTATAGTCCTAGATTATACACGTTGTAGTTAGTATGTTGTGCGACGTCACACGGAAGATCATACTATCGGTTACTCGTATATAATCGAACAGTTGCTCACGACCTAGATGGACTAGGACCAATCCATCGGTATAGTCGTCGTATGAGTGAGAAAATAATTTGTCTTAATTATTTTATCATACTTGTACACTTGGTGTATTGGGCGGACCGCTTGAGATTTATCGATTAGGATTGCCTTAGATAATCGATTTAAGTCTCAGTGAATTTTATTCTTAATCCCTGATATTATTGCGGGTGTGTGCATATAATATTAATGACTTTGATTTTCCAAAGGAATTGACTGATTAGAATAACCGGTCAATTACCGGTAAAGTTGGGTCACTATATTTTATGTATGAAATGCTTTGAATTCTTGACGGGAAAGCATGTCCCGATAAGGGTTGATAATGTCCCCGAGATGAGCTCATAAGGATTATCATGTAAACCTTGCAAGTGGATTTGATCCGCATGATAATAAAGTTGAGTGGTACTATTCTCGGAATTACAAGAGTTGAATAAATTAATTAGCAATAAATATAATTTATTCATGGACGTTTATATCTTAAACATGCGGAATAAATAATACTACCGGAAGAATATTATTTTGATATAATATAGTAAATAGTGGGAGTGCAATTATATTTATATAGTGGAGGTAATATATAATTCATGAATTAATTAATAGATTTGGCTTGAGCTCAATTTAATTAATATATGGGAAGCACAATATTCTACTTCCTTAAGGTCCCCTTACTTAGCCTATAAAAGCACTCCTATGGTCTTCTCTTCTTTCATAAGTTTTGTCATAACACAATTTTAGAGAGAGAAAATAGAGAGAGAAGGTGATCCATGGAAGCTTGGAAGATCGTCGCCCACCCCGACATTCAAGCTAGTGCAAGGAATACGTGGGAAGATCTCAACGTCATCAAGATCTCGTTTTTCCGGACAACGAGAACAAGGTAAAATCATAGAACCCCCTCGATGATTTTAATTATTATAGTGAAAATATCGATGAACCAAGATCCGAGGGATGCGACCCAAGACGAGGTCGAGCCAGGCGGTGGTGGTTGGACCACCGGACCGCCGGCGGATAGACGGCTCGGCTGGACGAAGATTGCGCGAGGAAAATCGAGCCTAGGGCTCGATCACGCGGATCTGCTATGGGTTTTCCCACAGGGACCCGTAGCGCCCAGCAGCAGCGACTCATACGAGTTGCTGCGGTTTGCTACGGGAGTTTCGCCGGGTGCTACGGGTTTTCCCGTAGCGGACCCGTAGCGATCCAGCAGCACCCCAGCCGCAGCGACTCAGGCGAGTCGCTGCGGGTTGCTGCGGGCTGCTGCGGGAGATTCACTGGGTGCTGCGGGTTTTCCCGTAGCGGACCCGCATCGAATCAGTTTTTTCCGCGTAAGTCTCGTATAACTTTTTCGTATGGTCATGTACGTGTTCCGGGAGTCGATTGGAATTGTTGTTCCGCAATTTTGACAACTCCGAATATTCGATCTCCAAAGGGATGTCGGTCGTAATTAATTAGATAATTTATTTAATTAATTTTATTTAAATTTATTAATTCCGAGAAGCCGATTTCCAACATCTTCGCTCCCTTGCCACCAATTCCCACCGAAGGCATCTTCGCTCCCTTCCAAACGACTCCTGCTCCTCGGCCAGAGTATGATCCTGGTTTTATTGTACCGACAAATGTGGTACCGCAGGTTGTGATCGATGCAGAGAGTTATTTTCCGACTGGGGCTGAGCACGAGTTGTTCAAGATGACATCTCCCACGGAAAATGAACACGAAAATGAGGGTGCATTGTCGGATGAGGAAAAAGAACTTGGTGCTTACGATGTCACCGAGAGTAGTCTCAGACCCCGTGTGAGGAGGCCCTCGGCAGCTCTTCGGAGCCCATACGTCACGCAGTTCACACCGTCTGGCAACAAGAAGGTTAGGGGGCTCTGTTCGATGTTCCGTCGTCACGGGCATGGATTGAGTGTCCATATCCCTTTCAACGGTGTCACTCTAGACCATAAGTATTTCGACCAGATTGAGTCACTACATCATTGGTACTCGGACTTGGTAAGTTAATTTGTAGTTAAACTTTGAAATTTATAATGTTTATTTATTTGTGCTTAACTGTGGTATGTATATTTTTCAGGAGATTGATATGTACATCATGTTGGAGTTGTGTACTTAATGTCTAGATTTAAGTAACGGAAACTCACGATCCATTTCCACTAATCTATTTAATTAAATAAACAATTATTTGCGTTTAATTATTTATAATTAAATATATGCAAATTATAGTCCTGGATTCTATACGTTGTAGTTAGTATGGTGTGTCGGGCCCACACAGAAGATCATACTATCGGTTACTCGTATTTAATCGAACAGTTGCTCACGACCTAGATGGACACGGACCAATCCATCGGTATAGTCGTTGTGTGAGAGAGAAAATAATCTGTCTTGATTATTTTATCACACTTGTACACTTGGTGTATTGAGCGGATCTGCTTGAGATTTATCGATTAGAATTGCCGGCGATAATCGATTTAAGTCTCTGTGTATTTTATTCTTAATCCCCGATATTATTGCGGGTGTGTATATTTAATATAAGTGACTTTGATTTACCAAAGGAATTAACCGATTTAATTATTGGGTTAATTACCGGTTAAGTTGGGTCACTATATTTTATATATGGCATGCCGTGAATACTTGACGGGAAAGTGTATCCCGGAAGGGTTGATAATATCCCCGAGATGAGTTCATAAGGAATTATTATGTAAACCCTGCAGGTGGATTCGTTCCGCATAATAATTAAGGTTGAATGGTACTAGTCTCGAATAAAAGAGATGAATAAATTAATTAGCAATGAATTAATTTTATTCATGGATATTTATATCTTAAATACACGGAATAAATAATACTACCGGAGAAATATTATTTGATATAATATGGTTTAATATTGGGAGTGCAATTAATTTTATATAGTGGAAAATAGAATTAATTAATATTGATAAGGATTAATGGACTTGAGCATTGGGCTCAATTTAATCTTCAATATTGGAAGCCCAATATTCCACCTCCTTAAGATCTCCTACGTAGCCTATAAAAGCACTACATGGTCTTCTCTATTCTCATAAGTTGAAGATCACAATTCTAGAGAGAGAAAGTAGAGAGGGAGATCCATGGAGTTCGGTAGATCGTCGCCCACACGACGTCCGAGCTAGTGCAAGGAATACGTGGGAAGATCTCAAAGGTCGTCAAATTGAGTTCTTCGTTTTTCCGAACAACGAGAACGAGGTAAATCGTAAAACCCTCTTTATGATTTTATCGTTTAATTATCGTAAAAATATCGTGAACCAAGATCCGAGAACGCGACCTTTGTCGATGTTGAACCGGGCGGTGGTGATCGAAGATCACCGGACCGCCGGCGGCTCAACGGCTCGAACAAGAGAGGGTCGAGAGGGGCGAGCCTCGGCTGGACGCCGAGACTCGATCGAGGGCGAGCTCGATCGCCCGTGCACAACCAGCTGGCTGCTGGAGCAGCCCCGCTCACGCGGCTGGACCGCCGCTCGAGCGGCGGTGGCTGGTGGTGATCGCAAGCCACGGTTCGCCGTGGCTGGTCGTGCGATCACCGGGGGCGGCTGGGCGTGCATAGGGGGCTGCCAAGGACAGCCGCGAGCCCCACACGAGGGCTCGACCGAACAGCCCGGGCTATCCCCGTGGTTAGGGTTTGGTTGAGTCCGGCTTCGCGTGGTGGTTCGTGGCGGGTTGTTCCGGCCTCCGGGAGTCGATTGGAGTTGTCGTTCCGCACTTTGACAACTCCGGATATTTGATCTTCAAAGGATTTCGATCGGAATTAATTGGATAATTAATTTTAATTAATTTATTAATTCCGGGATATCGATTTCCAACACATCACGTACTTGCGGGACAAGGTAAAGCAGAACAAGGGTGTACGAGATGAAGTCACTCCAAAGAAGACTATACTCTCGTGTACCGAGTTCTTCGTAAGTTCCAAACATCCTATCAAATACACGTTTTTTTTTTATTTATCATTTTCCTAATACTAATCGTTTAAATTTAATTTTAATTAACATAACGCTTTGAAGACCCAGTACGCTAATATTAAGGTGCCAGCAAGACATGCACAGAGAAAGAACATCGAGAAGAAATATGAGTCCTGGGCTCCGCCGGCCTACATGGTGAAATACATCACGGGAGACGATAGGCACGAGAGTTGGGACGAGACACGAGAGGTAATTTAAAGAACCGTACATTTTATTTTTTTAATATTTTAATTTAATTGTGAATAACGCTTTATTTTTTTATTTTTTTAGGTACTAACGGTGTGTAATACCGGGGAACATTGGGTCACGGTACAGATTGACCTAGACCACTGGACTGTACATCTGTACGACTCGGTGTATCACCGTTGTCTGGAGGTAGATGTCAAGGCTCGTATGCTAACTCCGCTGTTGGAGTTGTTGCCTCGTCTGTTGGTAGCTGCAGGATTTTGGGTGAGTTCGGAAAACTTTTGCCGGAAATCCCATAAGACGACTGCTATGACGCTCGAAGTCCCGTCGGAGCAATTTATCCAAGTCGACAACAACAACTGCGGCCCATTCGTGTGCATGTCACTGGATCGTCTCGTCAACAAGCACCTCACTCACAAGGATAAACATATCGATGACGGGTACTTGATACGGTATCGTCGATATGTTGCTCGAAAAATCTTCATTTTGAGTCATCGCGACTATTGATTTGTATTTTGGATGATTTGAGACTTTTTCGGATTGATTTTTGTTTCTATTTGATTTGATTTAGGTGTGTTTTGATTGATTTTGGTGAAATAGGTGTGTTTTGATTTAGTTTGGTGAAATAGGTGTTTGTTTTGATTGATTTAGGTGGAAAACAGGTGAAAAAACAAGTTCTGCCCTCTATTACACTGTAGATGCCAGTTACACGGTCGCGTGTACCGGTATCCACCATGTAGCCTTAACTGACCGTGTAGCAAAGAACTGCTCGGTCAATTTTCTGGGCAATTACTCGGTAACACGGTGTTAACCGGTTACACGGTGCCCTACACGGTGGTTACCGTGTAGTTTAGAAAAAAATTTGATTTTCATTGATTTTAAGGCATTTTTCGATTGTTAACTTGTTGTTGTAGTATAAAACATCATTTTAATAATCAAAATGATTCAAAAACATGATCAACTATTGAATTGGACGAATTAAGTGATTACGCATGAACAATTTATTACCTATGTAGATAAGATTATAACAATATTAGTAGAAAGTTTGAAAAACGGTCAACACCCTAAGCATCTCATCTTTGTAGTCCTATATTGGTTGTTTTATGATGTTTATTAAATGTATCTAGTCTTTAAAATGATGTTTCATGCTTAACGTAACAACAAAAATGCTCGAGAAATGCTTCAAATTCATAAAAAGCTACTTCAGTTCTAAGGTACACGGTGGCTACACGGCAGAAGGGTCTACACGGTAGGAGTTAATGTACCAAGCTGTTACTCGGTAACACGGCAAATACCGGTAACACGGTTAACCGGGTAACCGGTTACCGTGTAAAAAAATAAAATGAGGCTCTTAGGATTCGAGCCCCTGACCTCTTGCTTTTAATCCGAATTTTTAATGGGGGCTGAACAGTTGAACGAACTCTTCACTGAACCTATTTAGCAGAATTACATATATTAACCTTACACATAACCGATGAATCGACCCGCCCTTCCCCCGAAAACCTATTTCCAACCTGTTTTTTCACATATTTCACTCTCACAAGATAAACAAACTCCAAAAACAAGTACAATAATCTAAAACAAGCACAATAACCTAAAACACACCAAATATCCAAAATCCCACGAGAAGAGACGATAATAAAACAATTTAAGTCTCAAATAATTCAAAAACACCGATAAATCAACCAAACCCAATTTAGATCTCTGACTCCGTGCTCATTGGATATTTTGTTCTCGTGTGGCCCTCGTTCTGCAGATGTTGCACTTCTTCTTTTGTCTTATGCGGCTCGACTCTTGCGTTCCCGTCTCTTCTGCAGGGACATTTAAATCAACACCCCCATGTGGGATAAAAACCGTGCACTTCCTTCTGTTGTGACCCACGCCCTGACATCTCGAACACATCTGCACACGATGACACGATATTAGAGGTCTAAGCCACGACATACGTACGATGTTCCTTCTGGGGGAACAAACCTTCAAACGTCGTGTAGAGCTCTCAACTCCAGAACGAACACGAGTCATCCTCGGACGTCCATCCTGACTAACCGCTACCGGAGGAAGAACTACGCACGAAGCTACATCCGGCGGGACCACCCAATCATCAGAATGTGGCAACGGCACAACAGGCGTCGCATACATCTCGACATGGCTGCTCATCTTGAAATAGGGGCTCACAAAATCGTACACTGAAAATTTGGCTCGTCTACATAATAACAACAAACAGGTTAGTGGAATGAACACTTTAAAATTAAATTTAAAGGTAAAATGATATCATACCTTATAGCGGCACAAGCATGACGACACTGTATTAGGTCTAAGTCGAACTCCCGACTTTCACACGTGCGATTCGCGATATCCACAAGATAAGACCTGTCAACCTGTATAGGGTATTCGCACTGAACTCTGTATAGGGTATTCGCACTGACCTCCCGAACGGTAAAATAACGGTTCAACTCATCCTGACTAGACAACTTGAGGAGTGCCTCCTCTGTCAGCTCATGCTCATTCTGTCTCTCATTAGCTTTCCTTCGTTTCTCGTCAAACCATCTCTCAATCATCGCACGAATGGCCTCGAGCATCGCACAAACAGGTAATCGCCGTGGCCATTTGATAGCACTGTTGAAGACTTCGGCCGCATTCGATGTCATGAAACCGTATCGTCGTGCAGCACACGTTGACCTCGCCCAATGCTCAACCCCGATATCAGTAAGGCGCCTATAAGCACTGTCACTAAGTTTCTCCACATCTGAAAGATATTTTTCAAACTCATCCACCCGATAAGAATAAGCAGCACTGCATAGAGCTCCGATCAGCGACTGGTCGTGCCGTGCTAGATTCTTCGAGAGGTGGTGATAGCACAACGCACGCGCTGCGTGAGGATAGACATTCCGAATAGCATTCGCGATGCTCTTATGCTGGTCGGACACAATGAGCAGATCATCGGTCGCATCGTAGCAAACTTTGACGTGCTGAAGAAACTACAACCACTCCTCGTCATTCTCTATCGGACCGATACCAAACGCAAGCGGGGAAATATTCTCATTCCCGTCTTTTGTGACGGCGACAAACAACACACCAGTGTTTTTCCCTTTCAAATGGGTGGCGTCGACTACTATCACAGGCCTCAGAGTGCCCTGCTCAAATGCAGGAATGCACTGCCCGAGCGCAACAAACATGCGGCAAAACATGCCCTGGTCGGTCGTCTGAATATCGTACTGAGTCCCGGGATTATGTTCTCTGAGCATGTGCAGATATGACGGGAGCCTCTGATACGATCCCTAGTAGTCACCGTACGCTATTTCAAGCAACAGGTTCCTCGTCCGCAGGGCAAAGTTGTAGCTGATGTGAACTCCGTACAATCTCCTCAAATCATCAACCATATCTTTCGGCTTCGGTTCCCGATTGCGGACTAACTGGCGTGCAAAGAAAGTAGCCGCAACTCTGCTCGACACCTGTCGATCCGCAGTCCGCCCCAAATGGTTACGGCACGTATGATTCAAATTCAGCTTCGTAATCCTCCAAAGGGTGTTATCGGAACACGTGGAACACAATTTGAATGTGCAATTTTCACGCCCCATCTTGAACGAACGTCACCCGTACAGTGCTCGAGCGATCAGTTTTGCACTCTACGTTATTCTCCATGTGATACATGTTGGAGTTGTGTACTTAATGTCTAGATTTAAGTAACGGAAACTCACGATCCATTGCCACTAATCTATTTAATTAAATAAACAATTATTTGCATTTAATTATTTATAATTAAATATATGCAAATTATAGTCCTGGATTCTATACGTTGTAGTTAGTATGGTGTTTCGGGACCACACAGAAGATCATATTATCGGTTACTCGTATTTAGTCGAACAGTTGCTCACGACCTAGATGGACACGGACCAATCCATCGGTATAGTCGTTGTATGAGAGAGAAAATAATATGTCTTGATTATTTTATCATACTTGTACACTTGGTGTATTGGGCGGATCGTTTGAGATTTATCGATTAGGATTGCCGGCGATAATCGATTTAAGTCTCAGTGTATTTTATTCTTAATCCCCGATACTATTGCGGGTGTGTATATTTAATATAAGTGACTTTGATTTTCCAAAGGAATTGACCGGTTTAATTATTGGGTCAATTACCAGTTAAGTTGAGTCGCTATATTTTATATATGACATGCCGTGAATACTTGACGGGAAAGTGTATCCCGTAAGGGTTGATAATATCCCCGAGATGAGTTCATAAGGAATTATTATGTAAACCCTGCAGGTGGATTTATTCCGCATAATAATTAAGGTTGAATGGTACTAGTCTCGGATATAAGAGATGGATAAATTAATTAGCAATAAATTAATTTTATTCATGGATATTTATATCTTAAATACACGGAATAAATAATACTACCGGAGAAATATTATTTGATATAATATGGTTTAATATTGGGAGTGCAATTAATTTTATATAGTGGAAAATAGAATTAATTAATATTAATGGATTAATAGATTTGGGCTTGGGCTCAATTTAATCATTAATATTGGAAGCCCAATATTCCACCTCCTTAAGATCCCCTACGTAGCCTATAAAAGCACTACATGGTCTTCTCTATTCTCATAACTTGAAGATCACAATTCTAGAGAGAGAAAGTAGAGAGGGAGATCCATGGAGTTCGGTAGATCGTCGCCCACACGACGTCCGAGCTAGTGCAAGGAATACGTGGGAAGATCTCAAGGTCGTCAAATTGAGTTCTTCGTTTTTCCGAACAACGAGAACGAGGTAAATCGTAAAACCCTCTTTATGATTTTATCGTTTAATTATCGTAAAAATATCGTGAACCAAGATCCGAGGTTTGGGATCCTCATCGGGGTCGAGCCGGGCGGTGGTGATCAAGGATCACCGGACCGCCGCGGCTGGAGCGATCCGGCGACGAGGATCGCGCGAACCATGTTCGCTGGGAGGGCAAGCGCTCGCCTGAGGACCAGGCGCCCGCCTGGTCCATGTCGCGCGCGAGCGCTACGTACCCAGGCGCCCGCTTGGCGTGGCTTGGCAGCGGCGGATCCAAGGGGCTTCGCCGGAGCTGTGCGGGCTGCCAGGGGCTGAACCCTAGCGCATGTCCGGCGACATGCGCACGCCTCGATCAAACAAGCGGCGGCTCGGCCGCGGCTAGGGTTTGCATGGGGCGATTCCGCAAGGGTTCGAGCATGGTTTGTGGGCTGCTACGAGCAGCCCTAGGAGGCTGCCTTGAACAGCCGCGAGCCCACGCGAGGGCTCGACCGAACAGCCGTGGGTTCGCCCGCGGTTAGGGTTTGGTTGAGTTCGGCTTCGTCGTGGTTCGTGGCGGGTTGTTCCGGCAACCGGGAGTCGATTGGAGTTGTCGTTCCGCAACTTTGACAACTCCGGATATTCGATCTCCGAAGGATTTCGGTCGGAATTAATTAGATAATTTATTTATTTAAATTTATTAATTCCGGGATATCGATTTCCAACAATTGGTATCAGAGCGTTGGTTTTAGTTCATGGTATCGTTCTCGTTCTGTGACGGTACCGCCTCGTTCTCGTTCTCCGACGGTACGCCCCGATCACGATTTTCTTCTCCGAGATTCACCTCCGACGCAACTTGTTGTCCCTTTACTTCGACGACGAACACAAAGCACTCAGCCCTTTGCTCGTCTAACAAGCGGGACACATCTTCGTCGCAAAGCATAGGAGCTCGCACGCTTCTCATGTCATAGCCTCGGGTATAACAATACAACAAGTACTCGAGATTGGGCGGAGGGTGCAAAACCATACGAATCCGGCTCACGAGAGTGTCGAGTGTAATTTCTTCCCTACGAAAGAAGAGGCAAATATCTACTCCGTCAACGTAGCCCTCTCGATCCCAACAACCACCGTAACGTACCTTGATTCGTTGATCCGACATCTACAATTACAAAACACAGTTGAATTCAGTTAGGGAAACCCAAAATATCCATCCAAATGCATAAACAAAGCTATAATTAGACAATTTAAAAAAAAAAATGAAAAAACGGCATCTGTACACGGTCAGTACACGGTGGACCACCGTGTAGTTGGTCACCGTGTAGCCGAGACACTATTCGGTGCACGGTGACCGGATAACACCGTGTAATGCGAGCACAGTGAAGGATTTCGGTCGGAATTAATTAAATAATTTATTTATTTAAATTTATTAATTCCGGGATATCGATTTCCAACAATTGGTATCAGAGCGTTGGTTTTAGGTCATGGTATTTTTCGATAAATTGTTCTACCTTGCAGGGTTTCCGATTATTATGGCTAGATTTAGTTATTGTTAATTAATGTCATAATATTTCTCTTGATTATTAAACTCTCGTTGATGTCAATATTCGTTCTTGTGTGGTGAATGCTTGTTCTTAATTTTTCCTGAAATTGTTTGAGGTCGTTTTGTAGAGAATCGATACCGGATAGCGTAGTAATAAATTTGTAATTTATTTTACGTTGGATCGAGGACAAAACGACGACCGGAAAAATGTGACGGAGGAGACGATAGAGAGGGAGGACGAGGGACGGCCATCCCCATGGCCGATCCACGGGGATGGATCGACCGCGAAGGGCTGCCCCGCGGTGACTCTCGGCCACGCCGGCCACCGATGGTGGTGGCGCGTGGGCTGGGGTTGGCAGTGGTGATGCTCTCGGCCGGCGATGATGGTGGGGGGACGCGTGGTCCTCGTGATCTCGTGCTCTCCCGCCAAGATCCAACTTTCCTAAATTATTCGGTTTTCCTATTTTGAGTATTCCTATTTTTGGGAATTCTCATGTAATAGGAAAAGAATAAATTTAGAATAAATTTATTTTTCCTTATTGATTATTCCTATTCTTGGGAATTTTCATGGAATAGGAAAAAGAATAAATTTATAATTAATTTATTTTTCTTATTTAATTATTGCTTTATGGAATTTTTAATGGATTAGGAAAATAATTAATTTGGAAAGTTTAGGAGTCCTAAATTAATTTTTTCTTATTTAATTATTCCTTTATGGAATTTTTAATGGATTAGCAAAGGAATTAATTTGGAAGGACTAGGAGTCCTAAATTATTTATTTCCTTATTTCATTATGGAAATCTTCTAGAATATTCCAAGTGGGTCTTGGATAGAATTCTAGAGATTTAATGGAATTAGAAAAGGAAAATAAAAATAATATAAATATTAATAATATTTAATTTTATTTTTGATTTATTCGATTGACTTAATTTTCGAATTAAGTAACTTTTGGATTTATTAAAAATAAATAGATTTAAATATTGAAATTAATATTCCCGTCACATGGAGCATTCAAGAACGAAGACTAAAGACTAGAAGAAGCATACGGAGATGCGATAAAGCCATAATAGTCGGAAAATAATATTCTAGTATTATTTTGATTATGTGATAATATTCTAGTATTATTTCATGTATGCATGCTTATGTGTATTTAATTATGCATTAGATAGCGTATCCCTTTGTTATAAAAAGCTAAGTGGGAGAGGGATTGGAAACAATGCCATGGTCTCCATTGCTGTTCTCTTGGTGACTTTTATGAGCTTTCGAAGTTCGTATAGATAAGTCATTGAAGGAGAATTCTTGTAATTCCTCTTACGAGAAACATTGATTAAGTTTATCAAACAATGCCTAATTTGTCTTTCCAAAACTGATTTCAAGTCGACTCATTCTCACCCCGGGGAGTAGAATGGAGCCAAAGCCACTTGGTCATGTCGAGGACACAAATTAGAGACTTTCGTGTCATTTTATGACTAGATCGATTGTCTGCTCGGCTCCCTCATTTATGAGAGATAGGGTTGTTCGCATGGTGAATCACTGGTTAGAAACTTTGAGTTTCACTTATGATTCTCCGCGTCTTGATTTACAAGATTGAATGATTCAAGTAATTGGGAGTCAATTGTAAAAATCTTTTGGTGTAGTAAACGTCCACACTATCGTGGCTTGCTACATTGAATGGGATTTTGGAACGATTGATGTAGACAGTAATAGAAGGGAGTGAAGGAGCGTATGTTAACGCAAACGTCCACACTATCGTGGCTTGCGGTGAATATGCGTATCCCAAACAATCTTCTTGTTGGAAATCGATATCCCGGGGTTAACGGAATTGCGGAAACATAACCCCGATCAAAATCCCTTCGCCGGAAACCACCGCGAACCACCGTACGCGAACCGAGGTCCGACCGAACACCCGCCGCGGGATAAACCCGCGGCTGTCCAGCCGAACCCCCGCGAGGAGGGGGTTCGCGATCGCGTTTGCGATCGCCGGGATGCTTCGCGCATCCCCGGTGTTGCTCGTAGCAGCCCCCGGCGGTGAGTCCGGCGACTCACCGCCATCGCCGGGAGGAGGGGGTGACTGCCGCGGCACCAGCCCGCGGCTGCCCCCAGCGATCGACCACCATGGTCGATCGCACGCCCCGGCGGTCGAAACCCTAGGGTTCGACCGCCACCCTCGGCGTCCAGCCGAGGGGTTTTCTTGCGTGCGATCCCCGCCGGGGATCTCTCGGCCTTCGCGGTCCGGTGATCTTCGATCACCACCGCGAGGTCGATCCTCGTCCACGGGGTTCGTCCCTCGGATCTTTGTTCATGTAAATACGCGAATAAATAAATAAAATCATCGAGGGGGTTTCAACGATTTTACCTTTGTTCTCGTTGTGCGGAGAAACGAGATCTATGAAGACCTTGAGACCTTCCCACGTATTCCTTGCACTAGCTCGAACGTCGGGTGGGCGACGATCTTCCGAACTCCATAGATCTCCCTCTCTACTTTCTCTCTCTAGAATTGTGTTCTTCAAGTTATGAGAATAGAGAAGACCATGTAGTGCTTTTATAGGCTACGTAGGGGATCTTAAGGAGGTGGAATATTGGGCTTCCAATATTAATGATTAAATTGAGCCCAAGCCCAAATCTATTAATCCATTAATATTAATTAATTCTATTTTCCACTATATAAAATTAATTGCACTCCCAATATTAAACCATATTATTTCAAATAATATTTCTCCGGTAGTATTATTTATTCCGTGTATTTAAGATATAAATATCCATGAATAAAATTAATTTATTGCTAATTAATTTATTCATCTCTTATATCCGAGACTAGTACCGTTCAACCTTAATTATTATGCGGAACGAATCCACCTGCAGGGTTTACATAATAATTCCTTATGAACTCATCTCGGGGATATTATCAACCCTTACGGGATACACTTTCCCGTCAAGTATTCACGGCATGCCATATATAAAATATAGTGACCCAACTTAACCGGTAATTAACCCAATAATTAAATCGGTTAATTCCTTTGGAAAATCAAAGTCACTTATATTAAATATACACACCCGCAATAGTATCGGGGATTAAGAATAAAATACACTGAGACTTAAATCGATTATCGCCGGCAATCCTAATCGATAAATCTCAAACGATCCGCTCAATACACCAAGTGTACAAGTGTGATAAAATAATCAAGATAGATTATTTTCTCTCTCACACAACGACTATACCGATGGATTGGTCCGTGTCCATCTAGGTCGTGAGCAACTGTTCGATTAAATACGAGTAACCGATAGTATGATCTTCTGTGTGTCCATACAACACCATACTAACTACAACGTATAAAATCCAGGACTATAATTTGCATATATTTAATTATTTGCATTTAATTATTTATAATTAAATATATGCAAATTATAGTCCTGGATTTTATACGTTGTAGTTAGTATGGTGTTGCATGGGCACACAGAAGATCATACTATCGGTTACTCGTATTTAATCGAACAGTTGCTCACGACCTAGATGGACACGGACCAATCCATCGGTATAGTCGTTGTGTGAGAGAGAAAATAATTTATCTTAATTATTTTATCACACTTGTACACTTGGTGTATTGAGCGGATCTGCTTGAGATTCATCGATTAGGATTGCCGGCGATAATCGATTCGAGTCTCAGTGTATTTTATTCTTAATCCCCGATATTATTGCGGGTGTGTATATTTAATATAAGTGACTTTGATTTACCAAAGGAATTAACCGATTTAATTATTGGGTTAATTACCGGTTAAGTTGGGTCACTATATTTCATATATGGCATGCCGTGAATGATTGACCGGAAAGTGTATCCCGGAAGGGTTGATAATATCCCCGAGATGAGTTCATAAGGAATTATTATGTAAACCCTGCAGGTGGATTCGTTCCGCATAATAATTAAGGTTGAATGGTACTAGTCTCGGATATAAGAGATGAATAAATTAATTAGCAATAAATTAATTTTATTCATGGATATTTATATCTTAAATACACGGAATAAATAATACTACCGGAGAAATATTATTTGATATAATATGGTTTAATATTGGGAGTGCAATTAATTTTATATAGTGGAAAATAGAATTAATTAATAATAGTAAGGATTAATAGATTTGGGCTTGGGCTCAATTTAATCACTATTATTGGAAGCCCAATATTCCACCTCCTTAAGATCCCCTACGTAGCCTATAAAAGCACTACATGGTCTTCTCTATTCTCATAACTTGAAGATCACAATTCTAGAGAGAGAAAGTAGAGAGGGAGATCCATGGAGTTCGGAAGATCGTCGCCCACCCGATGTTCGAGCTAGTGCAAGGAATACGTGGGAAGGTCTCAAGGTCTTCATAGATCTCGTTTCTCCGTACAACGAGAACAAAGGTAAAATCGTGAAAACCCCCTCGATGATTTTACATGTTAATTATCGTGAAAATACCGTGAACCAAGATCCGAGGACGAACCCCGGAAACGAGGATGAACCGGCGGTGGTGGTCGAACCACCGGACCGCGGCGGTTCGGATCCCCGTGGGGTCGTGCGCATGCACGATGCATGACCCTCGGCTGGACGCCGAGGGTGGCGGTCGAACCCTAGGGTTTCGACCGCCCGAGCTCACAAGGGAGGAGCCCCGGCTGGACGCCGGGGCACGCGATCGAGCTGGGCTCGATCGCCGGGCAGCCGCGTGGCTGGCCCGATCGCGGTCCGCTGGGCGGACCGCCCTCCGATGCGGCGGCGGCGAGTCGCCGAACTCGCCGCGGGAGGGGCTGCTACGAGCAGCCCCGGGGGTTTGCGTGAGCAACCCCAGCGATTGCCGTGAGCAATCGCGAGCCCCTCGCGGGGCTCGGCTAGGGCACGCGTGGGGTTATCCCCGCGTGGTGTTCTTGGTCGAGCCCGGTTCGCGTACGGTGGTTCGCGGTGGTTTCCGGCGAAAGGTTTTTTCGATTGGGTTGTCGGTTCCGCAATTTAGACAATCCGGATATTCGAAGGATTTCGGTCGGAATTAATTAGATAATTTATTTATTTAAATTTATTAATTCCGGGATATCGATTTCCAACAATTGGTATCAGAGCCAGGTTTTAGTTCATGGTATTTTTCGATAAATTGTTCTACCTTGCAGGGTTTCCGATTATTATGGCTAGATTTAATTTTGTTAATTAATGTCATAATAATGTTCTTGATTATTAAACTCTCGGTGATGTCAATATTTGTTCTTGTGTGGTGAATGCTTGTTCTTATTTTTCCGGAAATTGTATGAGGTCGTTTTCATGTAGAGAATCGATGCCGGATAGCGTAGTATTAAATTTGTTATTTATTTTACGTTGGATCGAGGACGAAATGACGACCGGAAAAGTGTGACGGAGGAGACGAAGAGAGGGAGGACCGGGGGGGTCGATCATCCCCATGATCGATCCCCATGAGGATCGATCGACCCCACAAGGGGCTGCCCGCTAGGGCTTCCGGCCACGCCGGCCACCGGTGGTGGTGGCGCGTAGGCTGGGGGCGGCGGCGGTGGTGGTCCCCGGCGGTGGTGGTCGATGGTGGGGGTGGCGTGGGGATCCCCAACCCATGCTATTCCTACCAAGATCCAACTTTCCTAATTGATTCGGTTTTCCTATTTTGAGTATTCCTAGTTTTGGGAATTCTCATGTAAATAGGAAAAGAATTAATTGGAATTAATTTATTTCCTTATTCTATTATGGAAGTCTTCTAGAATATTCTAAGTTCTACTTGGAATAGAATTCTAGAGATTTAATAGAATTGGAAAGGAAAATAATTAATTATTAAATTAATTTATTTCCTAATTGATTATTCCTATTTTATGGGAATTTTCATGGACATGGAAATTAATTAATTTTGGAAAGTAGAAGAGTCCTTAATTAATTTTTCCTATTTAATTATTCCTTTATGGAATTTTTAATGGATTAGGAAAGAAATTAATTTGGAAGGATTAAGAGTCCTAAATTATTTTATTTCCTTATTTCATTATGGAAATCATCTAGAATATTCCAAGTGGGTCTTGGATAGATTATTCTAGAGATTTAATGAAGTAGAAAGGGAAAATAAAATAAATTATTTTATTTCCTTATTTCATTATGGAAGTCTTCTAGAATATTCCAAGTGGGTCTTGGATAGATTATTCTAGAGACTTAATGAAGTAGAAAGGGAAAATAAAAATAATAAAAATATTAATAATATTTAATTTTATTTTTGATATATTCGATTGACTTAATTTTCGAATTAAGTAACTTTTGGATTAATTGAAAATAAATAGATTTAAAAATTGGAATTAATATTCCCGTCACATGGAGCATTCAAGAACGAAGACTAAAGACTAGAAGATGCGTACGGGGATGCGATAAAGCCATAATAGTCGGAAAATAATATTTTAGTATTATTTTGATTATGTGATAATATTCTATGTGCTTTATTTCATGTATGCATGCTTATGTGTATTTAATTATGCATTAGATAGCGTATCCCTTTATTGTAAAAAGCTAAGTGGGAGAGGGTATGGAAACATATCCATGGTCTCCATTGCTATTCTCTTGGTGACTTTTATGGACTTTTGAAGTTCGTATAGACAAGTCATTGGAGGAGAATTCTTGTAATTCCTTTTACGAGAAACATTGATTAAGTTTATCAAACAATGCCTAATTTGTCTTTCCAAAACTGATTTCAAGTCGACTCATTCTCACCCCGGGGAGTGGAATGGAGCCAAAGCCACTTGGTCATGTCGAGGACACAAATTAGAGGCAGTCGTACCATCTTTTGAAGGTGGATCGATTGTCTGCTCGGCTCCCTCATTTATGAGAGATAGGGTCGTTCGCATGGTGAATCACTGGTAAGAAACTTCGAGTTTCACTTATGATTCTCCGCGTATTGATTTACAAGATTAAATGAATCAAGTAATTGGGAGTCAATTATAAAAGTCTCTTGGTGTAGTAAACGTCCACACAACGTGGCTTGCTATATCGACGGATTTTGGATTAATTGATGTAGACAGTTATAGGGAGTTGTGAAGGATTGTGAGTTATCGTAAACGTCCACACAACGTGGCTTGCGGTGATGTTGCGGTTCCAAACGACTCACCTTAGTGCTGAGTAATGGTTTACACTTAGGTACGCTTTATAGTATTCTTCCCAACGAAGTTCCGCTATAATTGATGTACGACCGAAGGAAATCTAATTGCTAAATCATTTGGATAGGTAAACGTCCACACAACGTGGCTTGCCATATCTGATGGGATTTTAGATGTGATTAGTGGTTTAATGATATTATTTAAGGGAGATAATATCGGATATTAAATCGATTGTTTGTTGTTATATGTGCTCATAGATTAGGATATGGCTTTGAACCCACTTTCTGTGATACGTAAGGATTTTAAAACTCATTGGTCCCTAAATGTAATGATTGGAATAGAGATCTAGACATTACCCAAACTGTTAAAGAGTACAAGTTTGTACTCAGTGAGCTTTGTCCTCCCGAGCCTACAAATGTCTTAACTTATGAAGAAAGGACTGATTTTAAGAAGTGGGAAAATGCTTTTGCAATAACCACTGATTATGGTATCATGTTCAAACTCAAGGTGTTTAGACATGACATAGGCGGCTAGACAAGAAGCGATGAGGATACTCATAAAGGCCAGTCGCTTCGAGGAAACGCTTAAAAACGTTTTTGAGATGATTGACCTTTTAGACGAGTTGAGTCGGAAATCGCAAGCTCTTGTAGCCAATGCCAAAGGTTTTGAACCTAAGGGCAAAATCGGGGGAAAAGGAAAAGCAAGCAAAGAAACCCAGTGGTCCTGTCTTGGACCACGAGATGGGACGAGAAAGCCAAGAGGCAAGTGTTCTCGATGCAAACAGTCTGGGTACTGGAAGTCTGATTATCCTCTCAAAGAAAGTACGAAATTCTTCTTTAGTCGTAAAACATAGTCAGTGGTATTATCTACCGGAACCTGGTGTGTAGATATGGAACCACTGACGGTATGTGCATTTTAAATGCAAAGGTTCCAGGAAACCTAACGACTTGGAAAAGAAGAAATCGTAGTCTACATGGGCAATGCTGTAGAGGAGGCAGCAGTTGCAGTGGAGGACATTTTATAGGATTTCATTTTGAGTTATTGCTTTTATGTACCTTTCATATTAGAAAGAACTTTGTTCTGGATTTCTAATAAATGGATATTTTATTTCTTTTAATCATTTGATGGTTATAAGAAGAAATAATGATATTATCTATTTTGGTACATTGGCTAGCAATATATAAATGATGAATCCTGAGTCCACCACGATGCAACGAACCGTAGTATGAAACTCGTTTTACTAATAAGAGATTTCTTTATCAATTATACTTGTGGATTCTTATGCTGAGTCATGTTTATTCAAATAAGAAGTTCAAAGGTCGAAAATTGATATTTGATCAATTAAGTTGAGGGAGTGGACCTTCCGACCTAAGAATCTAATTTGGAAGATAATATGACTAAGCAATCCTTTATGGATATAAGATGTAAGATCCGGACAAGTATAAGAATTGATTGACTCTGATGTATGCAGACCTATGCCTACTCAGACAATAAGGTACGAGTACTTCATTTGATGATTACTTGAGAAATGGATTAGAATACCTGATATGCCACAAAAGCAAGTGTTTTGACAAGTCAATGGACACAAAGCTATTGTGGAGAACCATCAAGGTATATCCATTTGTAGCCTGCGATTTGATCGCGGAGGCAAGTACCTATCTGAGGAATGCATGACATACTAATCAGAGATTGGGATTTGATCCCAAATGACTACACCATACACTCTTGTGTAGAAATGGTGTGTTGATAATAAGAAATGGAACTCTTATAGAGATAGTAAAAGATGAGTTATACGGAACTACCTATGTTCTATGGATATATCTGGAAACAACGGCGCATTCAAATGCGGTTGTAGAATATCCTAGAAGAACAAAAGATGTGTGTTCAATAGTACTATGAACCAAAGGGACGTTATAAGTTCTGACACCCGGTTCTTAGAGGAAGACTATATGATGAACCACAAGCCCAAAGTGACATGATACTTCTTAAAAGAGAGAAAACGATAATGACTGAAAGCCAGCCAAACCGAGTAGCGGTACACCACTAACTGCACCTACTGTTATTACTGTTTATACACCGGAACGCCGTTGTAGTGGGAGGTTGTTTGACAACCGGAGATATTCATAAGACTAGGAGAGTTTTGAACTCTGGACCTAGTATACATGAAATCAATCCCTGGATCTACATAGAGGCGGTACTAGATCTAAATGTGCCTTCTTGGAAAAGCAATAAGGATTATTGCTAAGAGGCAAGATCATTTAGAGTACAAGCTTAGTTAATCCATTGATGGATTGAAACGAAGCTAGAGATCGTGGAACTTGCGAATTGATGAGATAGTCCATTTGATGGATTCATCAAAGGGCATTGACGAATCGTGTGTATGGGAAACGTGATGGAAACAAGGTGGTGTTTCTCGGAGGTTTTATGTAGATAACATTTTATCATTGGTAACAATGTAAAGATGTTGTCAGACATAAAATGATGGTTGTCTAGAAAAATCGATATATGAGATAAAGAAGAAGTTAGAGCATGTTCTTAAGATCTAGGATCTCAAGAAAAGAACATGCTCTAACTTCTTCTTTATCTCATATATCGATTTTTCTAGACAACCATCATTTTATGTCTGACAACATCTTTACATTGTTACCAATGATAAAATGTTATCTACATAAAACCTCCGAGAAACACCACCTTGTTTCCATCACGTTTCCCATACACACGATTCGTCAATGCCTTTTGATGAATCCATCAAATGGACTATCTCATCAATACGCAAGTTCCACGAACTCTAGCTTTGTTACAATCCATAAATGGATCAACTAATCTTGTACTCTAAATGATCTCGCCTCTTAACAATAATCCTTATTGTTCTCTAAGAAGGCACATTTAGATCTAGTACTGCCTTCATGTAGATCAAGGGATCGATTTCATGTATACTAGGTCCAGAGTCCGAAGATTCACCTAGTTTTATGAATATCTCTGGTTGTCACATAACCACCCACTACAACGGCATTCCGGTGTATAAACAGCAATAACAGTAGGTGCAGTTAGTGGTGTACCGCTACTCGGTTCGGCTGGTTCTTAGTCCTTTTTATCGTTTTCTCTCATTCCAAAAGTATCACGTCATTTTGGGCTTGTGGTTCATCTAATAGTCTTCCTCTAAGAACCGGGCGTTAGAACTTATAACGTCCTTCTGGTTCATAGTACTATTGAACACACACTTTTCGTTCTTCTAGGATATTCTACAACCACATTTGAATGTGCCGTTGTTACCAAGACATATCCATAGAACATAGGTAGTTCCGTTTAACTCATGCTTTTACTATTTTTATAAGAGTTCCATTTCTTATTTCCGACATACCAATCCTACACAACAGTGTATGGTGTAGTCATTTGGGATCAGATCCCTATCTCTGATTAGTATGCCATGTATTCCTCAGACAGGTACTTGCCTCCGCGATCAAATCGCAGGCTACAAATGGATATAACTTGATGGTTCCCCACAATAGCTTTGTGTCCATTGACTTGTCAAAACACTTGCTTTTGTGGCACATCAGGTATTCTAATCCATTTCTCGAGTAATCATCAAATGAAGTACTCGTACCTTATTGTCTGAGTAGACATCGGTCTGCATACATCAGAGTCAATCAATTCTTATACTTGTCCGGATCTTATATCTTATATCCATGAAGGATTGCTTAGTCATGTTATCTTCCAAATTAGATTCTTAGGTCGGAAGCTCCACTCCTTCAACCTAATTGATCAAATATCAATTTTCGACCTTTGAACTTCTTATTTGAATAAACATGACTTAGCATAAGAATCCACAAGTATAATTGATTTAATAAAGAAATCTCCTATCAGTAAGACGAGTTATATGCTACGGTTCGTTGCATCGTGGTGGACTCAGGATTCATCATTTATATATTGCTAGCTAATGTACCAGAATAGATAATATCATTATTTCTTCTTATAACCATCAAATGATTAAAAGAAATAAAATATCCATTCATTAGAAATCCAGAACAAAGTTCTTTCTAAAATGAAAGGTACATAAAAACAATAACTCAAAATGAAATCCTATAAAATGTCCTCCACTGCAACTGCTGCCTCCTCCACAGCATTGCCCATGTAGACTACGATTTCTTCTTTTCTAAGTCGTCGGGTTTCCTGGAACCCTTGCATTTAAAATGCACATACCGTCAGTGGTTCCATATCTACACACCAGGTTCCGGTAGATAATACCACTGACTATGTTTCACGACTAAAGAAAATTTCGTACTTTCTTTGAGAGGATAGTCAGACTTCCAGTACCCAGACTGTTTGTATCGAGAATTCTTGCCTATTGGCTTTCTCGTCCCATCTCGTGATCCAAGAAACTTAGGACCACTGGGTTTCTTTGCTTGCTTTTCCTTTCCCCCGGTTTTTGCCCTTAGGTTCAAAACCTTTGGCATTGGCTACAAGAGCTTGCGATTTCCGTCTCAACTCGTCCAAAAGGTTCATCATCTTAGAAACGTGTTTTAAGCGTTTCCTCGAATCGACTGGCCTTTATGAGTATCCTCATCGCCTCTTGTCTAGCCTCTACATCATGTCTAAACATCTCCTTGAGTTTGAACATGATATCAAAATCAGTTCTTTTCTCATTAGTTAAGACATTGGTAGGCTCGGGAGGACAAAGCTCACTTGAGTACAAACTTGTACTCTTTAACAGTCTGGGCAATGTCCAGATCTCTATTCCAATCAATACATTCAGGGACCAATGAGTTTAAATTCCTTACGTATCACATAAAGTGGGTTCAAAGCCATCCATAATCTATGAGCACATATAACAACAAACAATTGATTTAATCTCCGATATTATCTCCCTCTAATAATATCATTAAACCACTAATCACATCTAAAATCCCATCAGGTAAGGCAAGCCACGTGGTGTGGACGTTTACCCACCCAAACGACTTAGCAATTAGATTTTCTTTGGTCATACATCACTTATAGCGGAACCTCGTGGGGAGGAATACTATAATGCGTATCTAAGTGTAAACCATTACTCAGTACCAAAGTAAATCGTTTGGAATTGCTACATCACCGCAAGCCACGTGGTGTGGACGTTTACAACACCAAGAGACTTTTATAATTGACTCCCAATTACTTGATCCATTCGATTTTTGTAAATCAGGACGCGGAGAATCATAAGTGAAACTCGAAGTTTCTAACCAGTGATTCACCATGCGAACAACCCTATCTCTCATTAGATGAGGGAGCCGAGCAGACAATCGATCCATCTATAAAAGAATGGTACGAAGGTCTCTAATTTGTGTCCTCTACATGACCAAGTGGCTTTGGCTCCATTCCACTCCCCGGGGTGAGAATGAGTCGACTTGAAATCAGCTTTGGAAAGACAAATTAGGCATTGTTTGATAAACTTAATCAATGTTTCTCGTAAGAGGAATTACAAGAACTCTCCTCCAATGACTTATCTATATAAACTTCAAAAGTTTATAAAAGTCACCAAGAGAGCAGCAATGGAGACCATGGGTATGTTTCCATACCCTCTCCCACTTAGCTTTTTACAATAAAGGGATACGCTATCTAATGCATAATTAAATACACATAAGCATGCATACATGAAATAAAGCACATACTATTATCACATAGTCAAAATAATACTAGAATATTATTCTCCGACTATTATGGCTTTATCGCATCTCCGTACGCATCTTCTAGTCTTCAGTCTTCGTTCTTGAATGCTCCATGTGACGAGAATATTAATCCCAATATTTAAATCTATTTATTTTCAATTAATCCAAAAGTTACTTAATTCGAAAATCAAGTCAATCGAATATATCAAAAATAAAATTAAATATTATTAATATATTCATTATTTTTATTTTCCTTTCTAACTTCATTAAATCTCTAGAATCCTATTCCAAGACCCACTTGGAATATTCTAGAAGATCTCCATAATGAAATAAGGAAATAAAATAATTTAGGACTCCTAATCCTTCCAAATTAATTCCTTTCCTAATCTATTAAAAAAATTCATAAAGGAATAATTAAATAGGAAAAATTAATTAAGGACTTTCAAAACTTTCCAAATTGATTATTTTCCTAATCCATTAAAAATTCCATAAAGGAATAATTAAATAGGAAAAATAAATTAATTCCAAATTAATTCTTTTCCTAATCCATGAATATTCCAAAAGGAATAATCAATTAGGAAGACCAAATTAATTCTAAATTTATTCCTTCCTTATCCATGAAAATTCCCATACTAGGAATAATCAATAAGGAAATAAATTTATTCTAAATTTATTCTTTTCCTATTCCATGAGAGTTCCCAAAAATTAGGAATACTCAAAATAGGAAAACCGAATAATTTAGGAAAGTTGGATCTTGGCGGGAGAGTACGAGATCACGAGGACCCCGCGCCCCCCACCACCATCGATCCCCGGCCGAGGAGGAGCGCCGCCGCCACCCCAGCCCACGCGCCACCACCACCGGTGGCCGGCGTGGCCGAGGAGTCCCGCGGGCAGCCCCCGCCTCTAGGGCTCGATCGATCCTTCATGGATCGATCATGATGATCGATCCCTCGTCCCATCGTCTCCTCCGTCACACGTCTTCTCCGGCGGCCGTTTCGGCATCGATCCAACGTAAAAATAAATTACATGAATTTAATTACAATTATCCGGTATCGATTCTATACATGAAATCGACCCTATACATTTTCCGGAAAAGTAGAACGTAATAATAAACCTAAATTCGGTCAAACCCCGAATTTTTACTATTACAAGCATTCACCACACATAAAACGAATCTCGACATGTCCGACAGTTTAAAAACAATTATGACAATAATTAACGAACAATCATATCTAGCCATAATAGTCGGAAACCCTGCAAGGTAGAACAATTTATCGCATATACACATGAACTAGAACCAACGCTCTGATACCAATTGTTGGAAATCGATATCCCGGGGTTAACGGAATTGCGGAAAAATAACCCCGATCAAAATCCCTTCGCCGGAAACCACCGAACCACCGTACGCGAACCGAGGTCCGACCGAACACCCGCCACGAGATAAACCCGCGGCTGTCCAGCCGAACCCCCGCGAGGAGAGGGTTCGCGATCGCATTTGCGATCGCCGGGATGCTTCGCGCATCCCCGGGGCTGTTCGTAGCAGCCCCCGGCGGTGAGTCCGGCGACTCACCGCCATCGCCGGGAGGAGGGGGTGACTGCCGCGGCACCAGCCCGCGGCTGCCCCCAGCGATCGACCACCATGGTCGATCGCACGCCCCGGCTCCAGCCGGGGTCCCTTGTACGCGCCGGCGGTCGAAACCCTAGGGTTCGACCGCCACCCTCGGCGTCCAGCCGAGGGGTTTTCTTGCGTGCGATCCCCGCCGGGGATCTCTCGGCCTTCGCGGTCCGGTGATCTTCGATCACCACCGCGAGGACGATCCTCGTCCACGGGGTTCGTCCCTCGGATCTTTGTTCATGTATACACGCGAATAAATAAATAAAATCATCGAGGGGGTTTCAACGATTTTACCTTTGTTCTCGTTGTGCGGAGAAACGAGATCTATGAAGACCTTGAGACCTTCCCACGTATTCCTTGCACTAGCTCGAACGTCGGGTGGGCGACGATCTTCCGAACTCCATGGATCTCCCTCTCTACTTTCTCTCTCTAGAATTGTGTTCTTCAAGTTATGAGAATAGAGAAGACCATGTAGTGCTTTTATAGGCTACGTAGGGGATCTTAAGGAGGTGGAATATTGGGCTTCCAATATTAATGATTAAATTGAGCCCAAGCCCAAATCTATTAATCCATTAATATTAATTAATTCTATTTTCCACTATATAAAATTAATTGCACTCCCAATATTAAACCATATTATTTCAAATAATATTTCTCCGGTAGTATTATTTATTCCGTGTATTTAAGATATAAATATCCATGAATAAAATTAATTTATTGCTAATTAATTTATTCATCTCTTATATCCGAGACTAGTACCGTTCAACCTTAATTATTATGCGGAACGAATCCACCTGCAGGGTTTACATAATAATTCCTTATGAACTCATCTCGGGGATATTACAACCCTTACGGGATACACTTTCCCGTCAAGTATTCACGGCATGCCATATATAAAATATAGTGACCCAACTTAACCGGTAATTAACCCAATAATTAAATCGGTTAATTCCTTTGGAAAATCAAAGTCACTTATATTAAATATACAAACCCGCAATAGTATCGGGGATTAAGAATAAAATACACTGAGACTTAAATCGATTATCGCCGGCAATCCTAATCGATAAATCTCAAACGATCCGCTCAATACACCAAGTGTACAAGTGTGATAAAATAATCAAGATAGATTATTTTCTCTCTCACACAACGACTATACCGATGGATTGGTCTGTGTCCATCTAGGTCGTGAGCAACTGTTCGATTAAATACGAGTAACCGATAGTATGATCTTCTGTGTGTCCATACAACACCATACTAACTACAACGTATAAAATCCTGGACTATAATTTGCATATATTTAATTATAAATAATTAAATGCAAATAATTGTTTATTTAATTAAATAGATTAATGGCAATGGATCGTGAGTTTCCGTTACTTAAATCTAGACATTAAGTACACAACTCCAACACTTCTTAGATATTGAGTAATGGTTTACACTTAGGTACGCTTCTTAGTATTCTTCCCATCGAAGTAACGCTAATGATGATGTACGACCGAAGCAAATCTAATTGCTAAATCATTTGGGTAGGTAAACGTCCACACTATCGTGGCTTACCATATCTGATGGGATTTTAGATGTGATTAGTGGTTTAATGATATTATTTGAGGGAGATAATATCGGAGATTAAATCGATTGTTTGTTGTTATATGTGCTCATAGATTAGGATATGGCTTTGAACCCACTTTCTGTGATACGTAAGGAATATAACTCACTGGTCCCTAAATGTATTGATTGGAATAGAGATCTAGACATTACCCAAACTGTTAAAGAGTACTAGTTAGTACTCAGTAAGCTTTGTCCTCCCGAGCCTATTGACATAGGCGGCTAGACAAGAAGCGATGAGGATACTCATAAAGGCCAGTCGCTTCGAGGAAACGTTTAAACACGTTTTTGAGATGATTGACCTTTTAGACGAGTTGAGACGGAAATCGCAAGCTCTTGTAGCCAATGCCAAAGGTTTCGAACCTAAAGGCAAGAACGGGGAAAGGAAAAGCAAATAAACACAGTGGTTCTATTTGGACCACGAGATGGGACGAGAAAGCCAATAGGCAAGTGTTCTCGATGCAAACAGTTTGGGTACTGGAAGTCTGATTATCCTCTCAAAGAAAGTACGAAATTTTCTTTAGTCGTAAAACATAGTCAGTGGAATTATCTACCGGAACCTGGTGTGTAGATATGGAACCACTGACGGTATGTGCATTTTGAATGCAAGGGTTCCAGGAAACCCGACGACTTGGAAAAGAAGAAATCGTAGTCTACATGGGCAATGCTGTAGAGGAGGCAGCTGTTGGAGTGGAGGACATTTTATAGGATTTCATTTTGAGTTATTTCTTTTATGTACCTTTCATATTAGAAAGAACTTTGTTCTGGATTTCTAATGAATGGATATTTTATTTCTTTTAATCATTTGATAGTTATGAGAAGAAATAAAGATATTATCTATTCTGGTACATTAGCTAGCAATATATAAATGATGAATCCTGAGTCCACCACGATGCAACGAACCGTTGTATGAAACTCATTTTACTAATAAGAGGTTTCTTTATTAAATCGATTACACTTGTGGATTCTTATGCTAAGTCGTGTTTATCCAAATAAGAAGTTCAAAGGTCGAAAATTGATATTTTTGATCAATTAAGTTGAAGGAGTGGACCTTCCGACCTAAGAATCTAATTTGGAAGATAATATGACTAAGCAATCCTTTATGGATATAAGATGGAAGATCCGGACAAGTATAAGAATTGATTGACTCTGATGTATGCAGACCTATGCCTACTCAGATAATAAGGTACGAGTACTTCATTTTATGATTACTCGAAAAATGGATTAGAATACCTGATGTGCCACAAAAGCAAGTGTTTTGACAAGTCATTGGACACTAAGCAATTGTGGAGAACCATCAAGGTATATCCATTTGTAGCCTGCGATTTGATCGCGGAGGCAAGTACTTGTCTGAGGAATGCATGGCATACTGATCAGAGATTGGGATTTGACCCCAAATGACTACACCATGCACTGTTGTGTAGAAATGGTGTGTCGATAATAAGAAATGAAACTCTTATAGAGATAGTAAAAGATGAGTTATACGGAACTACCTGTGTTCTATGGATATGTCTGGAAACAACGACGCATTCAAATGCGGTTGTAGAATATCCTAGAAGAACAAAAGATGTGTGTTCAATAGTACTATGAACCAGAAGGACGTTATAAGTTCTAACGCCCGGTTCTTGGAGAGAGACTATATGATGAACCACAAGCCCAAGGTGACGTAATACTTTGAAATGAGAGAGAAAGATTAAGACTGAGAACCAGCCGAACCGAGTAGCGGTACACCACTAACTGCACCTACTGTTATCACTGTTTATACACCGGAATGCCATTGTAGTGGGAGGTTGTGGGACAACCGGAGATATTCATAGTACTAGGAGAGTCTTCGGACTCTGGACCTAGTATACATGAAATCGATCCCTGGATCTACATAAAAGCCGTACTAGATCTAAATGTGCCTTCTTGGAGAGCAATAAGGATTATTGCTAAGAGGCGAGATCATTTAGAGTACAAGCTTAGTCGATCCATTTATGGATTGAAACAAAGCATTGAATTCGTGGTACTTGCAAATTGATGAGATAGTCCATTTTATGGATTCATCAAAAGCATAGACGAATCGTGTGTATTGGAAACGTGATGGAAAACAAGGTGGTGTTTCTCGGGTTTTATGTAGATAACATTTTATCATTGGTAACAATGTAAAGATGTTGTCAAGACATAAAATGATAGTTGTCTAGATAAATCAATATGAAAGATATAGGAAGAAGTTGGACATGTTCTTGAGATCTTGGATCTCAGGAAAAGAACATTGTACTTCTCCTGGACATCTTACATATATATGATTATGGTTCGTTTTAACATGCAAGATTCTGAGAAAGGTTCGTTACCTTTCAGACACGGAATGCATCTATCTAAGGACATGTGTTTTGGGAACACAAAAGGAGATAGAAGCAATGAAAGCGGTTTCCTACACTTTGAGTGTGGAAAGTTTAATAAATACAATGTAGAAAACGAGAACCTGATATCGGCTATGCGGTTAGCATAGTGGGAGGATATCAAAGTAATCCTGGAAAGGAATACTCGACTGCTGTAATGAACATCTAGTACTTTCGAAGTACTAGAAACTATGTTCTGGATTACGGAGCAGACGAGCATTTCCTTTGGATTACATTCTCTTAGATTTCTAATCGAATGAGGACCGGTGTAAGTCGATATCAGGCTATGTGTTTCACTATTGAAGGAGAAGGAGTTTTAACATGGAAGAGTGATAAGCACGATGCTTTTCGGACTCTGCCATGGGTAACCAAATAGTAGCCTCAGAGGCAGCGGAAGTTTTGGTATAACTCCGGGATAATCTCTGGGACTTAGATGTGATTCTTAATTTGCCAAAGGCTATGTAAATAGCGGTGCGATGGCAAATGGTAAGAAATCACAAGTCCATAAGTGTAAGATAACACATACAGCAAGTACCACCTGATACGAGTCATCGTCGAGGGAGACGACGCTGTAGTCACCAAGATAACTTCAGAGCGGCAACCTAGATTGCTCATTCACATAGTACTTCTTGGAAGTACAACTTAAGCACGTGATGAGTATGGGAGTCGGGAGTTTGGAGGAAATGACTAGACCTTAGTACAAGTGGGAGATTGTTGGAGTTGTGTACTTAATGTCTAGATTTAAGTAACGGAAACTCACGATCTATTGCCACTAATCTATTTAATTAAATAAACAATTATTTGCATTTAATTATTTATAATTAAATATACGCAAATTATAGTCCTGGATTCTATACGTTGTAGTTAGTATGGTGTGTCGCGCCCACACAGAAGATCATACTATCGGTTACTCGTATTTAATCGAACAGTTGCTCACGACCTAGATGGACACGGACCAATCCATCGGTATAGTCGTTGTATGAGAGAGAAAATAATCTGTCTTGATTATTTTATCATACTTGTACACTTGGTGTATTGGGCGGATCGTTTGAGATTTATCGATTAGGATTGCCGGCGATAATCGATTTAAGTCTCAGTGTATTTTATTCTTAATCCCCGATACTATTGCGGGTGTGTATATTTAATATAAGTGACTTTGATTTTCCAAAGGAATTGACCGGTTTAATTATTGGGTCAATTACCGGTTAAGTTGGGTCGCTATATTTTATATATGACATGCCGTGAATACTTGACGGGAAAGTGTATCCCGTAAGGGTTGATAATATCCCCGAGATGAGTTCATAAGGAATTATTATGTAAACCCTGCAGGTGGATTTATTCCGCATAATAATTAAGGTTGAATGGTACTAGTCTCGGATATAAGAGATGGATAAATTAATTAGCAATAAATTAATTTTATTCATGGATATTTATATCTTAAATACACGGAATAAATAATACTACCGGAGAAATATTATTTGATATAATATGGTTTAATATTGGGAGTGCAATTAATTTTATATAGTGGAAAATAGAATTAATTAATATTAATGGATTAATAGATTTGGGCTTGGGCTCAATTTAATCATTAATATTGGAAGCCCAATATTCCACCTCCTTAAGATCCCCTACGTAGCCTATAAAAGCACTACATGGTCTTCTCTATTCTCATAACTTGAAGATCACAATTCTAGAGAGAGAAAGTAGAGAGGGAGATCCATGGAGTTCGGTAGATCGTCGCCCACACGACGTCCGAGCTAGTGCAAGGAATATGTGGGAAGATCTCAAGGTCGTCAAATTGAGTTCTTCGTTTTTCCGAACAACGAGAACGAGGTAAATCGTAAAACCCTCTTTATGATTTTATCGTTTAATTATCGTAAAAATATCGTGAACCAAGATCCGAGGTTTGGGATCCTCATCGGGGTCGAGCCGGGCGGTGGTGATCAAGGATCACCGGACCGCCGCGGCTGGAGCGATCCGGCGACGAGGATCGCGCGAACCATGTTCGCTGGGAGGGCAAGCGCTCGCCTGAGGACCAGGCGCCCGCCTGGTCCATGTCGCGCGCGAGCGCTTCGTACCCAGGCGCCCGCTTGGCGTGGCTTGGCAGCGGCGGATCCAAGGGGCTTCGCCGGAGCTGTGCGGGCTGCCAGGGGCTGAACCCTAGCGCATGTCCGGCGACATGCGCACGCCTCGATCAAACAAGCGGCGGCTCGGCCGCGGCTAGGGTTTGCATGGGGCGGTTCCGCAAGGGTTCGGGCATGGTTTGTGGGCTGCTACGAGCAGCCCTAGGAGGCTGCCTTGAACAGCCGCGAGCCCACGCGAGGGCTCGACCGACAGCCGTGGGTTCGCCCGCGGTTAGGGTTTGGTTGAGTCCGGCTTCGTCGTGGTTCGTGGCGGGTTGTTCCGGCAACCGGGAGTCGATTGGAGTTGTCGTTCCGCAACTTTGACAACTCCGGATATTCGATCTCCGAAGGATTTCGGTCGGAATTAATTAGATAATTTATTTATTTAAATTTATTAATTCCGGGATATCGATTTCCAACAATTGGTATCAGAGCGTTGGTTTTAGTTCATGGTATCGTTCTCGTTCTGTGACGGTACCGCCTCGTTCTCGTTCTCCGACGGTACGCCCCGATCACGATTTTCTTCTCCGAGATTCACCTCCGACGCAGCTTGTTGTCCCTTTACTTCGACGACGAACACAAAGCACTCAGCCCTTTGCTCGTCTAACAAGCGGGACACATCTTCGTCGCAAAGCATAGGAGCTCGCACGCTTCTCATGTCATAGCCTCGGGTATAACAATACAACAAGTACTCGAGATTGGGCGGAGGGCGCAAAACCATACGAATCCGGCTCACGAGAGTGTCGAGTGTAATTTCTTCCCTACGAAAGAAGAGGCAAATATCTACTCCGTCAACGTAGCCCTCTCGATCCCAACGACCACCGTAACGTACCTTGATTCGTTGATCCGACATCTACAATTACAAAACACAGTTGAATTCAGTTAGGGAAACCCAAAATATCCATCCAAACGCATAAACAAAGCTATAATTAGACAATTTAAAAAAATAATGAAAAAACGGCATCTGTACACGGTCAGTACACGGTGGACCACCGTGTAGTTGGTCACCGTGTAGCCTAGACACTATTCGGTGCACGGTGACCGGATAACACCGTGTAATGCGAGCACAGTGTAGCCGATGAACCGGTTAATTTTCATAACTACACGGTGGCTACACGGTCTCAGAGAACCACCGTATACTTATGAATTCGTACAGAAAATTGAAAAAAAAAACAAACTAAATCGCCGCTTTTCGACGTACCTTTCGGCCGGCGAACTCGGCTGCCCTTCCCACGTATATTCAGAAGTAGCTTGTTGTAGAGGGGGGATTTTTGTGAGAGAGAGAATTGAGTGTTTTTTAAATTGAGTTTAAGGTTTGAGGGGAGGTAGGGGAAGAAGGTATTGCATTCATGCATGCACTTTTTGATATTGTGGGCTCCACTTTTTTTTATTTTTTTTATTTTTTAAGGTTTTAAAAGGTTTTTAAATAGTTTTTTGTATTAATATTTCAGAGAAATTAAAAGTAAGAATAAAAAAGGACTTTTCCAATTGAAAGTGTTTAGTTTTGATGTTTTTATAAAGAGTGTCAAAATAATTAAATAAATAGACTTCTTTTCTTATGTTTGTGCATACAAATTGTGTATTCCCACAAATTAAAACCCCCAAAGTACGGTGTAATCATTCGAAAATTCTGAAACGGCACCGTATCAATTGTCTCCCCCAAATGACGCCTGAAACTACCCCGCAATGGGGAGAGAAAGTATCTGCAGCGGTAATGTCCGTTTACAGTTCTCTCCCCAAGAAAGGGAAACCTCAAGGCCGAGAAGTCACCGTCTTAGCCTCTTTTCTCCTCTCCGATCCTGACCAAGGTTAGATTCACTCTCTAATTTCCGACTTTCTATTTCATCGATTAATCTCTCTCTCTCTCTCTCTCTCTCTCTCTCTCTCGATGTTTACCGTTCAGAGTTGCAAGTGGTGGCTCTCGGAACCGGAACGAAATGCATCGGCCACTCCAGGCGGACTTCCAGCGGCGACGTTGTCAACGATTCTCATGCTGAAGTTATCGCCAGACGATCTCTTCTTAGGTTTAACTATTTTTTTTTATGTTTTCACATTCTTAAATTAATTCTCCATATATAATTTCGAATTGATATATATATATATATATATATATATATATATATATATATATATATATAAACTAATAAAAAACTGTTCTCCTTTCCATTTACCAGGTACCTGTACACTGAAATCAACCGCATCACGTCTAGCCGTAGTAATGGGAGTTCGGCTTTACGAAATGACGACACCAACTACTCCATTCTCCGGCTGAGTTCAGATAAACCAGGCCAAAGTAAATTCAAATTGGCACCTGGGTGGCAGTTGCATTTGTACGTTTCGCAATTGCCATGTAGGTTGTAGATGATGGTACTTCATGTGTTCCTTTCTCTATACGATCTCACTATCTCAGTTGAGCATTTGGGTTTATTTGTTTTCCCATTAGGTGGAGATGCATCGCTCAGTTCTCGACTTTTCACTCGCGTAACTACTGATTCTCCAGAAAATTCGAATGCAGAATGCGTCCGTTCGGAGAATTCTGCAACTCAGAATGGTTCTGTTATCTACTTTACTTAGTAATGGCTTTTGAATCCACGAAATTTGGTAGTTGAGTTGGATTATACTAGCATTCTTACTTACAAAAAGATTGTGTCTAGGTGCTTGTGTTGAAGCTACTGGAACAGTTCAGAGGAAGCCTGGTAGAGGAGATACAACTTTGTCCGTAAGCTGCTCTGATAAGATTGCTCGCTGGAATGTTGTTGGAGTTCAAGGTTCGTATTTAGTTATAATTATTGTTTTCTTATTTTTATTTTAGTTTGAAATTAAGAGAATTAATAATTGTGTCTGCCTACAATTAGTAAGTTGCTCCTCAGAAACTTAGAGAGGAATTGTAAAATATCGAATCATGTATTGCTCGCCTTTACTTTATTCTTTATCTGGTTATTAAGAGCAGAAAATTCAGAACCAAAGATCTATGTGAAGGTTTTCTAGCAAATAAAACACGAAAGTTGAGTATATCTAGACTGGAAACTAGAGAGATTCTAATGCTTCTTCTTCTTGAAGCCCCTAATAATTCCGAAAGACAACACCTGCAACTAGAGTAGAGTATATGAAAATCATCTCTTTAATAGTTTGATAGAATTTTAATCTTCGAGCATTTAAATTACTGGCTCGGAAAATTGCTATGTTTTATTGTTGTTTCCTTGTCCCATTTGTTGTAAAATCAAGCTGTTGGATGTTATTTATCCACGGCCGATGAAAATTCATTTTTCACTCTTCTGTTTAATCAATTATGTTTTCCTACAGGAGCTCTACTTTCGTGCCTTTTGGAACCATTATATATTTCATCTATTATTGTGGGCCAATCACAGTTTGATTCTGCAGATGTTGTGGTCGATCAGCTTAGAAGATCTTTGCATGACCGGCTCATGCCTTTGTTAAACAAACTGACAGAACCCTTTCAAGTGAATAAGGTTGTAATGCTAATTATTCCTCCTTTTTAGCCATGCAGAATAATAGTGAATGTTTGTTACATACGTATCAGCAACACTATATTATTGTTGACAGCCACTCCTTTGGGTAGCTCCAGTGCCACCTAGCGAATTTCAACATTCTGAGACTGCTCTTGAGACCTTAACTTGCGGGTGGGTTTTTGTTTCAGCAGATCTGAAAACTTTGCGTGTGATTGATGAGTTACTTTCTTTTGCTGTCATTTTTGTTGGAGATATTAATATGGTTTTTCTTTTAAAAAAAATGTAGAATATTGGAATTGTGATTGGTTGTTAGATGAAAACTTACTGATGATAGCTAAATGCGATATAAAAATAGTAAATTAACGACTTGGTATTTGATAGTTAAAATATGTTGAGTCTGTGAATGATAAATTTGTGCGAATATGTGCAATTTGGAAAACCAATATTATGAGAATAATCGAATACTGTATTTTCTGATTTACTTATACTAAAATCATAAATCTTTTATTTCAGGTATTCACTATGCTGGAATAAAAATGGGTTGCATGAAGTCGTTCTTGGCACAACTGGTAGAAAGCAGGGAACCTCTGCCAAAGGTGCAATGTCTCCATCTACAGAGTCATCTTTATGCAAGTAAGACTAATTAAATTCTTGTGAACACCTCAACACCAACAAGAAGTTCTATCTAGAACACAGTTGCTGTATTTTAAGAATGAAGGATGAATCCCTGGCTAGTTTTAAGAATGAAGGATGAATCAGCCTATCATTAATATATTAACATTTGGCTGAATCTTTTGTCCTTAGGAAGAGGTTGTTGGAGTTATTTATACTGCTGAAAAAAGACTGTTCATCAAAGTGCTGCATTAGCAAGATAACATATCGCGAACTCAAGGTATACATATTAAGCATGTCTATAGAGATTTATCTGTTTTTCTTCATAATTTATAGAGATTTATGGAAGGGATGTTTCCAAATAAGGTTCGACTGCCGCTGACCATATTCTTTGTATACCATACACATAGGAGTAGGAAAAATGGTACTCAGGGACCATTTAAATTTAGAAGCCTAATTCTAAAGGTCCAATATATAAATAAATTGAACACAAAATCATCATTTATTGATACTAAAATCATCATCGTATAATGAAGTAATCTCATTTGATGAAAATATCAATAAATATAAGCATAATTTTCATCTCAAAATGTAATAATCATCATTTACACAATTTATTTTGACAATAATATTTCAATATATATATATATATATATATATTATATAATAATCCTAAATCAAAATAATCGTTCCAGTTATATAATATTATATAATATTTTCATCAAACAGGACATTATCCCTCAAAATATCTTCACAGTTAGCGAATTTGAATTTCTATCCTCATCCACAATACATTATAAATATGGAAAAACACATAATATGAAAATTATAATGAATATATATGAAAAACATACTCCACTGAGTAGTATTTACTGTATTTATGTTGTAAAGACTAATGATTTATCTTGCAAATTTTTGGTCATTAATTTGTGAATGAAATTGGAAGAATTCTCAACATAATTGTTCAAAAAAATCGAAGCAAAGTTCTTAACTGTGTTGAACTTGTCTTTTTTCTTAATCGGAGAATTAAAAGAAAAATAATTGAAAATACAAAAATAAATTAAAAAATCAGGCTTAGAAACAGAAAAAAGAAAGAGAGAAGAAATTGTGGAAATAGAGAAAAAGGAAAAGGAAAGAAAGAAGAAAGAGGGGAGAGGAAGGGAAGAGAGAAAAGAAAAAGAAAAATATCTTTTATAATTACGTGTACCATACTTTGCAAACATTGTAGTACGTTATAAATTGCCTATTTTTGGAAGCATTCACATAATCATAAACATATTAATTCAATAATTATAATAAGCTTGAACTTCATGATTTTCCCAATTAATTGAAAGTTTAGCTGTAAACTGTAAAGTCTTTTCCCTTGATTTTTTCTTAAATACAGGTAGCATCTTAGGTCTTTATTTCTTCTTGAATATGGGACAAACTTATTTTTCTCTCTTCCCTTTACGCTTCATATATGTCCCGCGTATAAGAAAAATACTAAATTTACGTGATTTTTGACATTTATGAGATTAAATTTAAAAACGTATGTTTGTTGGGAATAAACTGTTTCTTACTACTGTGACATAAACTTCTTTCTTTGTGAAATTGCTTTGTTAAAAAAGAGTGAGCTAGAAACTTGAGTGAATTGTTATTCATGAGAGACTGAACAAGTGTATTGAACTAGTGCAGGGATGGGCAGAAGAGTACATTGCAGCTTCAAAGGCTTTTATAGAAAGTCCAGCTTTTAGAAACTGGCTTTTGAAACACCAAGATTTCGAGTCCTTCTTCGTACCGACGACATTAAAGCGCGACATGGGTTGTCCCAGCTATTAATTTGATTGATATCCGACTGCTCCTACTTATTACTCTCTTCTTTTGGGGGAAAAGATTGTCGGTTCATTCTCGATTTCATCTCATTGAGACACAAATTTCAATTTAATCTTTTTTTGTTGGAAATTTCGAAATTTATTGTAAAAATATGAAAATTGTTGCTCTCTCACACACTGTTAAGTACCAGAAATCAAACAACGAATTGTTAATTGTTTCCCAGCCTAAGGCTCAAACTCCAATAAAATCTCAGGTAATAGTATTTTGAACCCTAGCAAACTATTAAATACTATTGTATCTCTTATCATAATTAAATCTTCGGACTTGTTCTTTTGGACTTAATTTCAGTTCAGATCGGTTAAGTTCAGTTCAGCGAGCTTCAGTTCAGTTCGCTTCAAAATAAATTAATATAAAATAAATAAAAAATAATTTCAATTTATAATTTTCAATATATAATCTAATTATTGTCATAATATTATTAATATTTTTAAAAATATATTTAATAATTTATAAAAATTATTATTATTTTTCTAAAATAATCAATTCAGTTCAGTTCAGATCGCTTAAATTTAGTTCAGTTCATATCGCTTAAGTTCAGTTCAGCAGATTTCAGTCCAAAAGTACAGGTTCTTAACATAATAAAAATCCTAATTGAAAAAGGAAAAATTCATGTATATGTTCGATTTTGTGTTCTACCTTGCAGGGATTCCGACTATTATGGCTTGTTAATTATTTGTTAATTATTGTCATAATTTTATTAAACTCTCGGACATGTCGAGATTCGTTTTGTGTGGATGAATGCTTGTAATAGTAAAAATTCGGGGGTTGACCGAATTTAGGATTTATTATTATTGTTCTTGTTTTTCCGGAAAGTGTATAGGATCGATTTCATGTATAGAATCGATACCGAAATTGTAATTCAAATTTGTAATTTAATTTTACGTTGGTTCGATGTTGAGACGATCGTCGGAGAACGAAGTGTGACGAAGGAGACGATGAGAGGGAAGGACCGGGATCGATCAATCCCCATGATCGATCCCATGAGGATCGATCGACCCGGGCTGCCCGCGGGAGTTCTCGGCCACGCCGACCACCAATGGTGGTGGCGCGTGGGCTGGGGCGGCGGCGGCGGTGGTGGTCGATGGTGGGGGTGGGTGGGGGTGGGGGGGGGGGGGCGGGGATCCCCACCCCGTGCTTCTCCTACCATAATCCGACTTTCCTAATTTAATTCGAGTGTTCTTATTTTTAGGAACTCTCATGGAATAGGAAAATAATTAAATTGAAATTAATTTATTCTTTATTGAGTGTTCTTATTTATAGGAACTCTCATGGATAAGGAAAATAATTAATTTGGAATTAATTTATTTCCTAATTGATTATTCCTATTTTAAGGGAATTTTCATGGAGATGAAAATTAATTAATTTGGAAAGTAGAAGAGTCCTAATTTATTTTATTTTCTTATTCTATTATGGAAGTCTTCTAGAATGTTCCAAGTTTGACTTGGATAGGATTCTAAAGATTTAATAGAATTAGAAAGAAAAATAAATAAATAAAAATATTAATAATATTTAATTTTATTTTTGATTTATTCGATTGACTTAATTTTCGAATTAAGTATCTTTTGGATTTATTAAAAATAAATAGATTTAAATATTGAGATTAATATTCTCGTCACATGGAGAATTCAAGAAAGAAGACTGAAGAATAGAAGATGCGTACAAGGATGGAATAAAGCCATAATAGTCGGAAAATAATATTCTAGTATTATTTTGACTATTTGATAATATTTATGTGCTTTTATTTCATGTATGCATGCTTATGTGTATTTAATTATGCATTAGATACGTATCCCTTATTGTAAAAAGCTAAGTGGGAGAGGGATTGGAAACAATACCCATGGTCTCCATTGTTGTTCTCTTGGTGACTTTTATGAACTTTTGAAGTTCATATAGACAAGTCATTGGAGGAGAATTCTTGTAATTCCTTTTACAAGAGACATTGATTAAGTTTATCAAACAATGCCTAATTTGTCTTTCTGAAACTGACTTCAAGTCGACTCATTCTCACCCCGGGGAGTGGAATGGAGCCAAAGCCACTTGGTCATGTGGATGACACAAATTAGAGACCTTCGTACCATTTCTTGAAATGGATCGATTGTCTGCTCGGCTCCCTCATCTAATGAGAGATAGGGTCGTTCGCATGGTGAATCACTGGTAAGAAACTTCGAGTTTCACTTATGATTTACCACGTCTTGATTCACAAGATTAAATGTCTTGAGTAATTGGCAGTCAATTATAAAAATCTCTTGGTGTAGTAAACGTCCACACCACGTGGCTTGCTATACTAACGGATTTTGGATTAATTGATGTAGACAGTTATAAGGAATTGTGAAGGGTTGTGAAGTTGTCGTAAACGTCCACACCACGTGGCTTGCGGTGATATAGCAATTCCAAACGATTTACTTTAGTGCTGAGTAATGGTTTACACTTAGATACGCATTATAGTATTCCTCCCCACGAGGTTACGCTATAAGTGATGTATGACCAAAGAAAATCTAATTGCTAAATCATTTGTGTGGGTAAACGTCCACACCACGTGGCTTGTCTTACCTGATGGGATTTTAGATGTAATTAGTAATTTAATGATATTATTTGAGGGAGATAATATCGGAAATTAGATTGATTATTTGTTTATGTGCTTATAGGTTTAGAGAATAGCTATGAATCCACTTTCTGTGATACTCAAGGAGAATAAACTCACTGGCCCCAATTATATTGATTGGAGGAGAAATCTGGACATTGTCCTAACTTCTGAGGAGTACAAGTTTGTACTTCATGATCAATGCCCTACTGAGCCCACGAATGCCTGAACTGATGAGGAACGAACGGCATATAGGAGGTGGGAAAAGGCTGATGAGATGGCTAGGTGCTATATTTTGCTTCCATGTCAAATGTACTCCAAAACCAGCATCAGTCGATGGACTCCGCCTATGATATGTTGTTTAACCTCAAAGAGATGTTTGGGCATCAAGATCGTGCGGCTAGGCAAGATGCAATGAGAGTCCTTATGACAACTACTCAGTCTGAAGGAACGCCCGTAGGGGAGCACGTTCTTAAGATGATGGGGTTGTTGAATGAGTTGGAGATCCTAGGAGCCCAAATTGATGGAGAGACGCAAGTCGACATCATACTCCAATCTCTGGCCTCTGGTTTTGAGCTGTTGCGCATGAGCTATAATATGGGTAAACTATCTTATTCTCTAGCGGAACTCCTGACTGAACTGACAGCGGCAGAGGGGATCTACAAGAAGGGCAAGTCTCAAGCTCTTGTAGCTACTAAGTCCAAAGGCTTTAAGCCTAATGGAGGTAGAGGGAAGAAAAGGAAGCAAGTCTTGAAACCCAGTGGTGCCAAGAGGCAAGCACCGCGTGAAGGGACCAGCAAGCCTAAGGGCAAGTGCTTCCGATGCAAGAAGTCTGGACACTGGAGGTCTGATTGTCCTATCAAAGGTACGAATTCCTCTTTAGTCATTAAAACATAGTCAGCGGTATTATCTACCAGAATTCTGGTGTGTAGATATGGAACCACAGACGGTATGTGCATTTAAAATGAAGGGGTTCCAGAAAACCCGGCGACTTAGAGAAGAAGAGTTCGAGTCTACATGGGTAAAGCTGTAGAGGAGGCAGCTGTTGCAGTGGAAGACATTTTATCTGCTTTTAGTAGCTATAGGATTTCATTTCAAAGTTATTGCTTTTATGTACCCCTTTTATTTTAGAAAGAACTATGTTCTGGTTTTCTATTATGAATGAATGGATATTTATTTCTTTTAATCATTTGATGATTATTGAGAAGAAATTATGATATTATCTATTCTGGTACATTAGTTAGCAATATGTGAATGATGAATCCTAAGTCTCCACGATGCGACAAACCGTAGTATATAATTCGTTTTACTTGTTAGAGATATTTCTTCACTAAATCATTATACTTGTGAATTCTATGTTAAGTAGTATTTATTCAAATAAGATTCAAAGGTTGAAAATTGATTTGATCAATTAAGTTGAAGGAGTGGACCTTCCAACCTAAGAATTGAATTTGGAAGATAATACGACTAAGCAAACCTTTCTGGATAAAGGATAAAGAATCCGGACAAGTATTGAAATTGATTAAGCACTGATATGTAGACCTATGTCTACTCAGACAAGAAAGGTACGAGTACTTCATTTGATGAATACTCTAAGTATGGATTAGAATACTTGATATACCACAAGAGCAAGTGTTTTGACAAGTCAATAGACACAAGCTATTGTGGAAGAACTATCAAAGTATATTCATAAGTAACCTGTGATCTAATCACGGAGGCTAGTACCTGTCTGAAGACATAACATAATCAGTAATTGGAATTAGATTCCAAATGACTACACCATACACTTCAAAGTGTAGACATGGTGTATAAATAAGAAATAGATCTCTAAAGGAAAGGTAAAAGAAAGAGTTAATCGGTACTACCTATGTTCTATGAATATTTATGAAAGACAACGACACATTTCGATGTGGTTGTAAAATATCCTGGAAGAACAAAAGTCATGTGTTCAAATAGTACTATGAACCAGAAGGACGTTATAAGTTCTAACGCCCGGTTCTTAGAAGAATACTATTAGATGAAACACAAAGCCCAAAATGACGAGATACCTTAGAGCGAGAGAAAATGACAAAGACTGGAAACCAGCCAAACCGGGTAGCAATACACCACTAACTGCACCTACTGTTATTGCTGTTTATACACCGGAACGCCGTTGTAGTGGGAGGTTGTTGACAACCGGAGATGTTCATAAGACTAGAAGAGTTGTTGAACTCTGGATCTAGTAAACATGAAATCGATCCCTAGATCTACATAAAGGCAGTACTGAATCTAAATATGTCTTCTTAAGAGAGCAATAAGGATTATTGCTAAGAGACAAGATTATTTAGAGTACAAGCTTAGTTGATCCATTTATGGATTGTAACAAAGCTATAATTCGTGGTAATTGCGAATTGATGAGATAATCCATTTAATGGATTCATCAAAAGGCATGGACGAATAATGTGTATTGAAAACGTATGGAAACAAAGTGGTGTTTCTCGGAGATTTTATGTAGATAACATTCTATCATTGGGAACAATGTAAAAGTGTTATCAGGCATAAAATAATGGTTGTCTAAGATAGAATCGATATATAAGATAAAGAAGAAGTTAGATCATGTTCTTAAGATCTAGGATCTTATGAAAAGAACATTGTACTTCTCTTAGAAATCTTATACGATTAAGGTTCGTTTTAGCATTCATCATTCCAAGAAGGGTGTGTGACCTTCAAGAAGGAATGCATCTATCTAAGGTATGTGTTTGGAACACATAAAGGAGATAGAAGCAGTGAAAGCTGTTAGTGTGTAGTTCTTCCTAGTTCAACATAGAACCACGTTGTTCTTGCTTGAACTACGTTGAACTATACACTTTGTTTTGTAGTAACTTCATGTTTCATGTTTGTATGTTTTCCATTCATTAATTCATACAAGTCTGCTAGGTCTACATAGAACGAGCTGGTTAAACTGTGGAATTAACAAGTGACTCAACGCGTGACCACGGTTCAACAGCATGGAGCAGGCAGACTTGTCCATTACAAACAACATGGAGTTGCATCAGTGTGTCAGCATGGAACGAGCTATTCTATCAACGTGGTTCAACGTGGATCAGAGAGAATTGCGAGTTTATCAACGCACTACAAATCAGAGAGTTCAAGGCTTACCGTGAAGACCTTGAATCAGAGTTAACACCTTGACGGACGCGGTGCAAGCATAGCTATACATACAGCTGGACGAATGACTGCTAAGGAATGAAGCCAGCTATGGGTACGACTAGAAGACTTCGCTAGAAGAATTGTAGTCCAACGAAATACGTCAAGTATACCAGCTATGCCCGCCACAAGCTTGAAGCACGAAGACACGCTAGTGTGGCAGTGCGTAGAGCTGGGTTCGTCAAGCACGGAAAAATGGAATCTCGAATATTCCATGAAGATGCTTTGGGCTCGGCCCATTAAGCGTGAATTCCGGAAACCCTATTTCTCGACACCTATAAATAGCGGGTTGTTGGAATTCACTATTTACGAATTGATTAGACATTTTCTAGAGAGAGAAAATTTGTAGACCGAGAGACTTCGCTAGAAAGCTCCGGTTCTATTGTCAGTTTAGTCTTTGTAGTACGAGTCGCTAGATTAGTTCTACATAGACTTTGTTTTTGGTCGTGTTGACCTTTCTACAAGATTCGCTAGAATTTTGTAGATGTGTTTATAAGTGGTTCCACCCTTTACAAGTAATACAAAAGATTTTTTCTTTAGAATCTCAAATTGTGTTAAGTGTTTGTACTCTACCCTTTACAATCCAGTTCTAGGTAGAACCAAGTACAAAATACACAATTTCAATTGGTATCAGAGCGAGTGCACCACCTTCGGTGTGATCCTAGGAAGAGATTCTACAATGGAGTCATTCACTGTTGTCAAGCCCGTCATTCTCAATTCCTCCAACTATTCTTATTGGAAGAGCAAGACTAGACTAAAGCTGAAGAATGTGGACTCACGAGTGTGGGGAGCTGTGTTAAATGGTTGGACTGCACCAACTTATGTCGACAAGGATAATGACACGGTTCCGAAAGATGAATCTACATGGACCACGGCCGAACATGAAGCTGCTACCTTCAACTCAAAGGCCATTCACCTTATCACTGATCTCATCGATGTCCACATGTTCTCTGTTGTCAGACATCTCACTTCGGCTAAGCATGTGTGGAACACGTTGGAACGCATGTGTGAAGGAAGTGAAAGTATCAAGAGGTCCAAGATCAGAGGTCTTAACACTACCTTCCACAGGCTTGAAATGAGGGAAGATGAAGACCTTGACTCCTTCTTCAACAAAATCATGGCTATTGCAAGTGAATGCCAGGAACTTGGAGATCCTATACCTCCACCACTCATTTGCACCAAGGTTCTACGAGGTGTAACAGAGAAGTTTAGTGTCAAGGTTACTACAATGGAAGACACGAAGCTTGGTCAATCGGGAGACTACAACGAAATCATGAGCCACTTGAAGAATTACGAGCTAAACTTGAAATTGAAGGACAAGTCCTACTCTATGACTCCATTTGAGAACTCCATGAAGGCTCTCTCTATCTCTCAGAATGCCTCTAGCTCTACCCCCAACAGGGCTGGCTCTACCCACTCTCCTCACACTACTGAGAGTAATGCTTTCCTTGCTGAAGACTCCGATGATGAGAGTGAAGCTCTCTCTCTTCTTGACTCTCCAAATCCGGACAAGTTCATCGCCATTCAAGATGCCGTGAGTTACCTTGTTCATCAAGACATTAAGAGGAAGAGGAGATTCAAACAATTTCGAAATCAGAGGACTCCTGGAAATTCTTTCTCCACTCCACCCGCCGCCAACCGCAGTGGGTACACCCCAAGTCGGAAGTTTGTTAGTGGCGCCCCTAGCAAGGACATGTCCAATATCAAGTGCTTTGAGTGCAAGGGGATGGGCCATGTGAAGAATGAATGCCCTAACTTGCATCGGAAGAACAACATGGATGTGAGTTACTTGGTATTTGATGGAGATGATGCTTTGTACTCCTCCGAGGAAGACAAAGGGAAGATGGTGGAGCCAAATGAGGTCAACGCACTTCTGAGTGCCATTGATGATGAAAGCGATGAGGAGTATGAGGTAGATGAAGATGACTTGGCTACTCATGACAATATCTTTTGCTATACCTCTGTGGTTGCAGGTACTACTGAGAAAGGTGCTAGTTCTACCCCCAGAACTCTGGCTGGGGGCATGACAAAGAAGGAAGCTGAGTCTACCCTCGATTCTGAGAGGGTGAGCAAGAGGGAGTTCGAGATCGTGAAGCTGGAGCTGGAAAGGGCATTGAAGAAAGCGAGCGAGCTGGAAGCCATTGTGAACAAGGAAGATACGGAGAAAGACTTCCTGAGGGACTCTCTTGCTAAAATGGAAGAAGGCTATGCTATGCGCACCAAGGAGCTCTACCAAGTGAAAGACAAACTAGATGTTGCTAATTGTCTCTTTCAAAAGCTTAATACTGGCACTTCTAAGCTTGATAACATGTTGAACTGTGTTAACACCAAGCACTTTGGGCTTGGATTTAAGGAAACTTTTGATTCTGTCTACTCCGATTCTCCCTATGTCTGTCCAAAATTTGTGCATGGTAGAGATAAAACTATCACTAAATATAATGAGGCCAAGCCAAAGGATACTAATACATCCAAAGGTAATGTGGCTTCTACATCCAATGTGAAAATTCTCAAACGTACCTCTACTTCTTTTTCCCTAAATGCTTCAATGTCCTCGTTGACACCGGTCTCTACCTCTGCTCTACCCGTGAGCAAATCCGGATCTACCCATGACAAGAAAACTTTTACACGGAATGTCTCCAGTCGATCTAAGTTACTCATCTCAACAACTAAACCAATCTTGAAACGTGGACCTCCCAGTGCTACCCCTTTATCTAACCCTGCTAAGGGCATGACCACTCATAAAAGGAAGACTCCGTCTACCTACTACAAGCGAATCTATGTGTGCCACTATTGCGGGATGAAAGGGCACATCAAACCTTATTGCTACAAGCGCACCGAAGATTTAAGTTCTCGTACTATGGCTAACAGACAAGTATGGAGACAAATTACCAAGCACTCGCATGTCAAGGCCAATCAGGTCTGTAGAATTAAAGCTGTTCTACCCACAGCAACAAACATTAAGCCAAAGCAAGTATGGAGAAGAAAGCAAGAGGTGACATGTAATGTTGCATTCACCGTGGCCAAGGGCACGACAAAGGAGACTTGGTATTTCGACAGTGGGTGTTCTCGGCATATGACATGAACTAAAGACTCTTTGGTCGATTTTGTTCCTCACTCCGGTGGACCCGTCACTTATGGAGGTGGAGCAAAAGGGAGTATAATTGGAAGTGGAACATTAAATGTGAAGGGTCTACCCGCGCTCAAGAACGTTCTCTTGGTGGATGGGCTATGTGCTAATCTCATAAGCATTAGCCAACTTTGTGATGATGAACTTAACGTGAAATTCAATAAGGAGAACTGTGAAGTGTACAACGTTAAGGGGGAGTGCATTCTCACAGCTGCTCGTGCGAAGAACAACTGTTACGCTATCAATGAATCTTGCCTAAGTGCCTCTACCCATGACGAGATAGATATCTGGCATCAAAGGCTTGGTCATACCAGCCTCCGGAACCTTGAGAAGTTAGTTCAAATAAAGGCGGTCAGAGGCATAGATAGCTTGCCCAAGATTGACAAGAGAGTATGTGGTGAATGTCAGATGGGTAAACAAACTCGAGCTCCTCATCCTGCTATCTCTACCCATAACCGCACTACAGAATGCTTTGAGCTACTACACATGGATCTCATGGGGCCCATGGAAGTGCAGAGTTTGGGACACAAGTGGTATACTCTTGTTATTGTTGATGACTTCTCGAGGTACACTTGGGTAAATTTTCTTGGAACCAAGGACGAGGCTTTTGAAGCCTTCTGGTCCCTAGCCCGTAGAATTCGCACTACCCATGCCAAACGAGTCCAACGTATAAGAAGTGACCATGGAGGTGAATTCCAAAACGGGGCATTCGTTGAATATTGCACTCGTAAGGGGATTCACCATGAATTCTCTGCACCAAAGACTCCACAACAAAATGGGATCGTAGAGAGGAAGAACAGGACTCTACAAGAAATGGCACGAGTAATGTTGGTGGCTGCGGGTATGGCCAAGGGTTTTTGGGCAGAAGCCTTGAGTTCGGCTTGCTACGTTGTAAATCGAATAAGTATTCGTGCCGGCACTCAATGTACGGCGTACGAGTTGTTAACTTCCAAGAAACCAAATGTGGCTCATCTTCGCGTGTATGGGTGCATTTGCTACATTTTGAATGACAGGGATGCCTTGAAGAAGTTTGATTCTAGGTCGGACAAAGCTATTTTTGTTGGTTACTCTCTTAACAGTCATGCTTATCGGGTGTTCAACTTGCGTACGAAGACCGTGCAAGAGTCGACTAACATCAAGTTCGATGAACTTCATTTCCATGAGAGTCCAACCAAGTCTAACCCTGTCCTACCCTTAGCAGAAGTATTGGTTAAGGGGGAGGTAGAGCAGGGTATTGGGTCTTCCATGCCACTAAATGGTCATGGTCATTCTACTCCCCACAACTCCTGTGACTCTGTCCCCTCAGAAAGGGATGATGAAGGCTTGAATCCTAGTTCGTCTAACCCTGCTATGGGTACCACTGGAACTTCTACCTCTACCGGAGTACCGAATTCGGGTCCTCCCGCATATATTCGAAAGAGACACCCAAACCAACAAATAATTGGTGATCTCAATCAACGTGTTACTCGTTCTACCTGCGCTACCGACACCTTGCCCGCTAGCTATCCTAATACATTCTCTAACTTGGATCTTCTATCTCCGGACGTGGGCATAATGAGCTTTGTCTCCGAAATTGAACCCAAAAACATAAAGGAAGCTATTCTTGATGATTTTTGGATTGCGGCTATGCAGGAAGAACTACATGAGTTTGAAAGGAATAAGGTGTGGTCTTTGGTCCCAAGACCAAAGGGTGTAAATGTTATTGGTACCAAGTGGATCTACAAGAATAAAACCAATGAATTCAATCAAATAGTGCGCACAAGGCGCGACTGGTTGCTCAAGGGTACACCCAAGTTGAAGGAATAGACTTTGAAGACACTTTTGCTCCCGTGGCACGCATAGAGTCCATCCGGTTACTCATTGCTGTGGCGTGCTACAAAAATATTCCGTTACGACAGATGGATGTTGATGGAGTTGTATTCTAAATGTCTAGTTTAGTGCAAATACGGAACTCCTTATCTATACCTTAATTCGAGATATGATTCAAGCATGATTGCATTTAATGCAATAGTCCTTGATGTATACGTTGTAGACAGTATGGCGTGAGGAGACACGCGGAAGATCATACTGTCGGTTACTCGTATACTATCGAACAGTAGCTCACGACTTAGATGGACAGGGACAATCCATCGGTACGTCGTAGTGTGACTGGTAGATAGTCGGTCTTGACTATCATGTTACACTCGTACACTTGGTGTATTGAGCGGGACCACGGGAGGGCGTTCGATTTATTCTAATCGATGTAATCGAACTAGACCTCAGATATTACGGATATGTGAGTTCTTAATCCCTATATAATTATAGGTGATGTGTCCAATGCTCGGTTCCTTGATGTGCCAATGAGTGAGATTAATTGATTAGTCAATATTCTCGGTAGATTGGGAATCGGTATTGTACACACGGCATGCTATAGATTATAGACAGGAAACCGTGTCCCATTTATTGGGTTGATGATGTCCTCGAGATGAGCTCATAAAGTTTATCATGTAAACCCTGCAGGTGGATTCGTTCCACATGATAATAAGGATGAGTGGTACTAGTCTCGGATAATAAGAAATGAATTAATTTAATTATTAGTAATTAATTAATTCATGGACATGCGATATCTTAAACACGGGGAAATTCATATATGTAATACGGCGGGAAAATTATTGACGGAATAATTTGAATTAATTAATTGGGAAATCATTTATAATTTTATAGTGGAATTAATTATAAATAAAATTGTGGAATTTAATTAAGGTTTTCTTTTTGGGACACCAAGTTAATTAAATTGCAATTTAAGCCTAATTAATTAATTGCCTATGGGTCCCTAGTGTGGCCTATATAAAACCCTCGTCTCTCTTCTCTAAACCTACAGAACGCCCCTATAATTAATTCTGTGGAGAAATTATTTTGTTAGCGCAATTATTCTTTTCTCCGCTTAATTAATTTAGATTAGCGCAGTGTTTTTCTTTTCTGTAGAAATTAATTTGCTAGCGCAAATATATTTCTGGATACAGAATTGTTCTTCTTTTCTGTAGAAATTAATTTGCTAGCGCAAATATATTTCTGGATACAGAATAGTTTTTCTTTTCTGTAGAAATTAATTTGCTAGCGCAAATATATTTCTGGAGACAGAATAATAAAAACGTGAAAAGGAGGGTTTGAGAGAGAAGAAGAAGAGAAGCTCCAAGCGGATCGATGCCCACACATCGGCTGGAGCAAGAGGGCTAGGATACACGCTAGAAGACTCGAGGTATCTGTCAATTCGGCTTCTCCGAATCACGCGACAAAGGTATGAGATCGATCCCTAATTCCGCAATTATCGATCTCTAAATCCGTTAAAAATACATCGGACGAACGATCGGGTTCCGGGAGTCGTGGTACGTGTTCCTCGACTACTAGGGGTTCAAGGACCTTCGGATCGGTAGTCGGAAGAGGAAAAACGGACCGGAAACGAGCCCGGAACAGCAGAACGCGCTGCTGTTCGCGGAGAAACGGCGACCGCCGTTTCCAAACGGCGACCGCCGTTTTGGTCTTTTTCTGGCAGGCCGCTCGGTTCGCGCGGTTGTCCTTCGGGGCAATGGCTGAGCGTGAATCGGGGCACGGGCTGGGCACGCGAACGGAGTAACGGACCTGGAGGTCGACTGGGATCGTTCGGATGTTCGAGTGATCGAACGAACGCATCCCGGGTAGTCGATTTCCAACAATTGGTATCAGAGCCGGTTTTGTCGATTCGTTGTATTTTTGCGAGATTTGTTTTGCAGGTTCGAACCCGGTTATTATGGCCAACGTTGTGATTGTATGTTGTGCTTTAATTTGTGGTTTTGATTAAACTCTCGGGCTTGTCGAGATTGTTTTTGTTTTGGAAAAACGATGATTGTTTGTAATAGATAAAAACGACGGGTTGAGTCGTTAGGTTTATTTATTTTTCGTTGTATCCGGGACATGTATAGGGTCGATCACCTTGTATAGGATCGATGCCGGATTTAGTAAGTTTATTCTTGTAATTTTTCTTACTAATTTTGGTGGATCGAGACGAGATCAAAACCCGGAGAAACGAGGATCGAGGAGAGCGAACCGGCAACGGGCAGCCATCGAACACACCCCGTGTTCGCGACGGGCAGCAGCGGGGCTGGGGTTCGTTCGACCCCACAGACGACTCAACGAGGCTCGAGACGAGGCTCCAGTGGGAGGAGTTCGTCTCTTGACCCTCGAGCGAGTCGGTGGTGGACCGAGATCGAGACGAGCAACGAGATGAAGTTCCAAGAGACGTGCATTGAAAAATATTTAAAGGCCATAATAATCGGGGTCACGTTAAATGCTTTTTGTGTGTTTACGTGCTTGTTATTATGCTTTATTTATTTTATGCATGTTATCCCTTTTTCGTAAAATACTAAGTGGGAGAGGGATTGGAAACAATCCCGCGGTCTCCATTCTCTGTTTTGATAGTGATGTGTGTCACTTACGAGTTGGCTTTAGTGTCATCCTCCCTATCGGATAAAGTCGACACACAGATATCACTGGATCAAAATTCGAATTTAAAATCCACTTATAAAATTGAACAATTATATTTCTCAAAAGCAATGCCTAATCTGTCATTCAAAGACTAATTTCAACTCGACTCATTCTCACCCCGGGGAGTGGAATGGAGCCAAAGCGCTTGGTTATGTCGATGACACAGATTAGAGACATTCGAGTCATTCGATGACTAGATCGATTGTCTGGTTGGCTCCCTCACCTAGTGAGAGATAGGGCTCAATTGCATGATTGATCGCTGGTTAGAAACTTCGAGTTTCACTTACGAGATATCAAGATTTGATTAATAAAATTGTGAAATTTAATAAATGTAAGAGTCAATTAACAAAGTTGTTTGTTTTAGTAAACGTCCACAAGAACGTGGCTTGCTAAATGGAAACGGTACTTTGGGTTAATTAAGATTCTATGACATTTAAATAAGTGAGATTCAATTAATAAAGTTGTTTGTTTTAGTAAACGTCCACAAGAACGTGGCTTGCTAAATGGAAACGGAACTTTGGGATTAATTGAGGCTCGACAGTTATAGAAAATCGTGGAGGACCGCATGTCAACGTAAACGTCCACAAGAACGTGGCTTGCGGTGGACATGTGGTTCCCGAGCGGTGGACTTAGTACTGAGAAATGGTACACACTTAGGTACGCTTTATAGTATCCTCCCCATCGGAGTCACCGCTATGATGATGTACGACCGAAGTGAAATCCAATCACAAAATCATTTGGACTGGTAAACGTCCACAAGAACGTGGCTTGCTATGTCTGATGGGATTTTGGAAATGATTGGTAGTTTAATGATATCACTTGAGGGAAATGATATCGAATTAAACTCATTGTTTGTTTTATATGGTATTATTCCCATTAAAAGTCAACAAACTCACTGAACCTGATTGTATGGATTGGAAAAGAAACTTGGACATTGTCATAACTGCAGAGGAGTACAAATATGTACTCCAAGTCAATTGACCTGCTGAACCAAATGATACTTCCACTACTGAGGAAAGGAAGCTCATTGGAAATGGATCAGGGCTATGAGATGACGCGGAGCAACATTATGACTTTCATGTCAAATGTGCTGCGACATCAGGATCATGCCATGACCATTACCTATGATATGATGCTTAACCTCAAGAAGTTTTTGGTTATCAGGACAGGACAGCCGGACAAAGTGAAATGAGGCAACTCATGACGGCCATCATGTCGGAAAGAACGCCCGCGAGGGATCACGTTTTTAGAATGATGGGCTATCTTAATGATATAGAGATTCTAGGAGCAGTTATCGATGGGGTAACCCAAGTCGATATTGTGCTCCAGTCTCTGCCGAGAAGTTTTGAGCAGTTCCGCCTGAACTATAATATGAATAAGGGGTCTTATTCATTGGCGTAGCTCCTGGTTGAACTTCAAGCGGCTGAGGGAATCTTTAAGGGCTCTCAAAACACTTATGGCTGAGAAATTGGCTCTTCCTAGGCCTTCGGGCGGCAAAAGGAAGAAGAAGCAATACGGAAACCCAGTGGCCCTAATATATCCGGACCATGGAATGGGACAAGCAAGCCCAAGGGGCAAGTGCTTCCGTTGTAAGCAGTTTGGATACTGGGAGTTTTAATTGTCCTCTCAAAGCAACTAGAAGTTAACTTCTCCTTAGTCACCGAAACATGTTTAGTGGTGTTATCTACCAGTACCTGGTGTGTGGATACGGAAACCACTAATCATGTCTGCACCTAAATGCGGGGGTTCCAGGAAACCCGGAGACTTAGAAAGGAAGAAGTTATAACCTACATGGGCAATACTGTTAAGGTAACAGCCATTGCAGTGGGAGAATATGTTAAATGTTTTAACGGTAGGATTTTAGTTCTAATAAATTGTCTTTATGTGCCGGTATTTAGAAAGAATTTTCATTTCGGATTTCTAAATTGGCTTAGAATGGATATTCCGTTTCTTCTGATAGTTTTATACCTATCAGAGTAGGAAACGGGGATATTATCTATTCTGGTACATTGATAGACAATTTAATACTAAATCCGTGTTCTTCCACGATGCAACACACCGGAGCTAATAACACATTGTCGAACCCCAATAAGAGTAAAGATCCTTCTAGGTTGAATCAAATGTACTTATGGAATCTTAGGCTAGATCATTTTTAACTTGAGTACGATTCAAAGGGTGAAAGCTGATGGACTACTTAGCTAGGTTGAAGGAAAGGACTTTCCAACCTTCGAATCATACTTGGAAGTTTTAATGACCAAGCAACCTTTTACGGTTAAAGGGAAAAGATCCAAGAAAGTACTAGAGTTGATTCGCTCTGATATATGCAGACCTCTTTGAGGAGTAAGGCATACTTATCAGAAAATGGGATTAACTCCCAACAGACTACACCATTTATGCCTTGGCAAAATAATGTGTTGTAAAGAAGGAATAGGACTCTTATAGATATGGGAAAGTAGAAAATGAGTTATTCGAAGTTACCTAATTCGTTTTTGGGATATGGCTTGGAAACAACGGCGTTTATCCTGAACTTGATTCTTTTGGAAACTTGTACTGATATTCGGCTGTTTATAGGATACCCTAAGAAAACGAATTGAGATATGTAATATAATCCAAAGGACCAGATGTTCATTGATTACATCAATGTTCGGTTCTTAGACATGGACTATATGTATATGCAAGATCACAAGCCCAAGAGTAGGGTAATACTTAATGTGCTTAGAGGGACTGATCAAGACTTAGAACCAGCCTAATTGAGTAGTTCACTACTGTAATCTTTAGTCACTAAAGACACACCGGAGCGTCTTCGTAGTGGGAGGGTTGTTAGACAACCCGACAGGTTCATGTTTATTGGTGAGTCTTCGGACTTGTTACCTGGAGAACATGAAGCCGAACCCTGGATCTATGACGAGACGCTGAAAGATCAAGATGCTCGGTCTTGGCAAAAGTCGATCCGGATTCTTTTGTCTTCACATGGAAGATGGAAGTCAAGACAGATTTCCTAAATCGAAGTCTTGACGGGGCCATCTATGTGGGACAGCCAGAAAGATTCATCGAAAAGAGCCAAGAGCATTCGGTAAGCAAGCTTAATCAATCTTAAGATTGAAGGAAGCTCCAAGATCTTGGACACATGCGGACCTATGAGTAAATCCATTTCATGGATTCATTCAAGGCATGTTTAGGTCCTGTGTGTAATAAAGAAAGTGACAGAAAAGATGTGGTGTTTTCTCATTCTTTATGTAGACGACATCCTTCTAAATTGGCAACAATATGAAAGATGTTATCGGACATAAAGGGATGGTTGTCCGAGTAATTCAATGTAAGAGACTTAGGAGAAGTCGGGAATGTTCTTGGGATCAAAGTTATAAATGATCGCCAGAAAAGAACATAGAACTTATCTCGAGTCTCATACTTAAATACAATTCTTACTCGTTGCAGCATACATAATTCCAAGAAAGGTCTTCACCTTTTAGATGTGGAATTCATCTATCTAAGGTTTTGTGTCCGACACAATAAAGGAGATAGATGAAGAGTAAGCAGTTCCCTGCACCTTAATGGTGGGAAGCTTAATGTATGTAATGCTATGCACGAGACTGATATCTGCTATGCCGTGGGCATGGTGGTGAGATATCATAGTAATCCTAGAAAGGATCACTCGACTGATGTAAAGAACATGTTTAGGCTCCTGCAGAGGACCAGGAATTATGTTCTGAGTTACAAAGCAGTCAAGTTGTTTCCTTTGGATTACATAGAATTGAATTTCCAATCAAACAGGGACAGTTGAAAGTCGAAGTCAGGCTATGTGTTCTCACTGTTAAGTGGAGCAGTCGCATGGAAGAATGTAAAGCAGCAATGCATTACGGACTCTACCATGGAAACTGAAAGGATAACGGCCTCTGAGGCAGTTAAAAGGTCAGTGTGGCTCCAGAACTTCCTAAGGGACTTAGATGTGGTTTTTAGTTTACCCAAAGCTATTTTGAATAGCGGTATTGGCAAACTTGAAATGCCACGAGTCCACAGTGGGAGATAACACGTAGAGCGCAAGTACCACCTGATTCGAGAGATCGTCTAGTAAGTCGATGCAGTTGTCACCTAGATAGCATCAAGAGGATTGCCTGGTAAACCCGTTCACAGAGGCACTTCCAGCGAAAGCGTTGGGTAGGCGTGATGAGGTTATGGGAATCTGATGTTTGGGAGAGGGCGACTAGACTTTTAGTATAAGTGGGAGATTGATGGAGTTGTATTCTAAATGTCTAGTTTAGTGCAAATACGGAACTCCTTATCTATACCTTAATTCGAGATATGATTCAAGCATGATTGCATTTAATGCAATAGTCCTTGATGTATACGTTGTAGACAGTATGGCGTGAGGAGACACGCGGAAGATCATACTGTCGGTTACTCGTATACTATCGAACAGTAGCTCACGACTTAGATGGACAGGGACAATCCATCGGTACGTCGTAGTGTGACTGGTAGATAGTCGGTCTTGACTATCATGTTACACTCGTACACTTGGTGTATTGAGCGGGACCACGGGAGGGCGTTCGATTTATACTAATCGATGTAATCGAACTAGACCTCAGATATTACGGATATGTGAGTTCTTAATCCCTATATAATTATAGGTGCGTGTGTCCAATGCTCGGTTCCTTGATGTGCCAATGAGTGAGATTAATTGATTAGTCAATATTCTCGGTAGATTGGGAATCGGTATTGTACACACGGCATGCTATAGATTATAGACAGGAAACCGTGTCCCATTTATTGGGTTGATGATGTCCCCGAGATGAGCTCATAAAGTTTATCATGTAAACCCTGCAGGTGGATTCGTTCCACATGATAATAAGGATGAGTGGTACTAGTCTCGGATAATAAGAAATGAATTAATTTAATTATTAGTAATTAATTAATTCATGGACATGCGATATCTTAAACACGGGGAAATTCATATATGTAATACGGCGGGAAAATTATTGACGGAATAATTTGAATTAATTAATTGGGAAATCATTTATAATTTTATAGTGGAATTAATTATAAATAAAATTGTGGAATTTAATTAAGGTTTTCTTTTTGGGACACCAAGTTAATTAAATTGCAATTTAAGCCTAATTAATTAATTGCCTATGGGTCCCTAGTGTGGCCTATATAAAACCCTCGTCTCTCTTCTCTAAACCTACAGAACGCCGCTATAATTAATTCTGTGGAGAAATTATTTTGTTAGCGCAATTATTCTTTTCTCCGCTTAATTAATTTAGATTAGCGCAGTGTTTTTCTTTTCTGTAGAAATTATTTTGCTAGCGCAAATATATTTCTGGATACAGAATTGTTCTTCTTTTCTGTAGAAATTAATTTGCTAGCGCAAATATATTTCTGGATACAGAATTGTTCTTCTTTTCTGTAGAAATTAATTTGCTAGCGCAAATATATTTCTGGAGACAGAATAATAAAAACGTGAAAAGGAGGGTTTGAGAGAGAAGAAGAAGAGAAGCTCCAAGCGGATCGATGCCCACACATCGGCTGGAGCAAGAGGGTTAGGATACACGCTAGAAGACTCGAGGTATCTGTCAATTCGGCTTCTCCGAATCACGCGACAAAGGTATGAGATCGATCCCTAATTCCGCAATTATCGATCTCTAAATTCGTTAAAAATACATCGGACGAACGATCGGGTTCCGGGAGTCGTGGTACGTGTTCCTCGACTACTAGGGGTTCAAGGACCTTCGGATCGGTAGTCGGAAGAGGAAAAACGGACCGGAAACGAGCCCGGAACAGCAGAACGCGCTGCTGTTCGCGGAGAAACGGCGACCGCCGTTTTGGTCTTTTTCTGGCAGGCCGCTCGGTTCGCGCGGTTGTCCTTCGGGGCAATGGCTGGGCGTGAATCGGGGCACGGGCTGGGCACGCGAACGGAGTAACGGACCTGGAGGTCGACTGGGATCGTTCGGATGTTCGAGTGATCGAACGAACGCATCCCGGGTAGTCGATTTCCATCAGATGTGAAGGCGGCTTTCTTGAATGGAGTGTTGGATGAGGAAGCGTATGTTGAACAACCTAAGGGGTTTGTGGACCCTCACAAGCCGGACCATGTCTACCTTCTTCACAAGGCCCTCTATGGATTTAAACAAGCACCTCGTGCTTGGTATAGCTGTCTCACAGACTTTCTTTTGAAATTTGGGTTTACACGTGGCAATGCCGACACCACTCTCTTCATCAAAATCGTCAAGAATGAAATGCTTATTGCTCAGATCTATGTGGATGACATTGTGTTTGGTGCTACCCATGACCGCTTGGTTAAAGAATTTTCAGATGCCATGGCTTCCTCTTTTCAAATGAGCTTGGAGGGGGAGCTAAGTCACTTTCTTGGGCTTCAAATCTCTCAACGACCGGATGATGCTAAACCTATGAAGACTCCTATTGCTACCACTGACAAGCTGAGTAGAGCTGAGAAAAGCAAAGATGTTGATATATCTACCTACAGATCTCTTATTGGTAGCCTGCTCTATCTCACAGCTACTCGGCCGGACATCATGTATAGTGTGTGCCTCTGTGCCCGCTACCAAGCTCAACCAAAGGAAGAACATCTTATTGCTGTGAAGCGTATCCTTCGATATGTGGCCGGGTCTACGAACCTTGGTCTATGGTACACTAAAGATACTTCTTCTTATCTTGTTGGTTTTGCAGATGCCGATTGGGCCGGTGATAATGATGAACGGAAGAGTACTAGTGATGGGTGCTGCTTTCTAGGAAACAACCTTGTGTCTTGGCATAGCAAGAAGCAAAATTGCATTGCTCTATCCACCGCCGAATCCGAGTATGTGGCTGCCGGGAGTTGTTGTACCCAAATGCTATGGCTTCAACAAATGCTTGCCGACTATCATATTCAAAGCACGCCCCTAACCTTGTTCTGTGACAACCAAAGTGCTATAAAGATAAGTCAGAATCCGGTACAACATTCAAAGACCAAGCATATTGATATACCACATCACTTCATTCGAGACTTGGTAGAACGGAGTAAGGTGGTAATGGAACATGTCCCTACGGAGAAACAACTCTCAGACTTCTTCACAAAACCACTTGCTTCGGAAAGATTTTTGTTCCTTCGGAAGTCTCTCTGCATGGGTGCCTTTTGAAGGGTAGTAGGCCGCAAATGGCTACCTCTACCCACAGCTGATTATTTTGTCAATGGATCCATGAGGTAGAGCAAGGTGAGGTTAGTTGTTGACGGATGCAAAGTGACGTAGTATTTGGACATACTGTTCTTTAAATACTTACATAAGCTATTCATTGGAGTGAACTTTGTTTGCTCTATGTCTAGCAGGAAAAGTCGGCCTTAAGATTTCCTCGATGGATCGGGTCTTGACTGACTTGGTCTTCGGGCAAATGCAAAAGACATGGCCTTATACATATAATGATGAAAACACAAAAAAAATATATATGGAAACATCATTCTATAACACCTATCACTGATTGGGTCATAATAGGCCTGATCTATGCCCAAAAAGCAAGTGAAATGGTCGTGGTTACACGCTGAACTGGCCAAAATAGCAATACCGTCCATAAAGCTCTGTCACTCTACCTCCAATATCTCTACTTAATGTTCTTTCCAGCGATTTTGATTCACTGTGTGGTGGTACGTATGTCCACGTTGTGTGTGCCTGTTATGCCTTTAACTGTATTTCGTGTTTTACAAATTTGCAGAGTACTCCTGATATACGAAGCAAGGCTGCTCTACCTTGAAGTGCTTCTTCAGGCTTCGTTGGTCTAGATTTTTTTAGTGAACTTGAAATCTGGGTAATTCAACGTAGGGCTGTGTGTAATAGCCCCTGCTCTACGTGTGCTACTTTGAGTATTCATGAAAGTCGTTCCTGTCTTACGTGTTACTCTTTGCTTGTTGTGCTGTTTGCTGATTTTACATTATAAGTATCGTTGCTCTACCCGTAACCTTCTTTGTAGGGCGTGCTATCCCTTGAAAATCTGGTGCTGCTAATACGTTGTGCTCCGTAGCCTGTACACACTCTCTGGCAGTCCATGTCTCCCTGCTGCGCGCTTCACCACATGCCTTTAACCAACTCGCCCACTGCTCATCTCCTACATTCAACTGGGTTAATTCTTAACTTATTTTTCTAAGTTTCTTTACTACACGTTATGTATCTGTTGGTGTTCGTTGGGTCGCTTGTTTTGTGTCCTTGCAGCTACGATGATGTGGGTTACCTGCTCCACGCCCCATCGGGGCTCTATAATTACTCATCAGCGTGCTACCACTTGCATTTCTGTTATCTCTCCTACGCAGGACTGGGCACTGGACACGTGGCCCCTCCTACGCCACAGAATTTGAACCGCTTCGGATGCACTATAAATACCCCTCTTGGTCAAACACACAGTGCACCTTCTACTGCGTGTTTTAGAGAGAGAAACCTCATTTTCTTGCTGTTCTTACCTTCTACGTACCAGCTCATAACATCTACCCCTGTTTTTGTTCTTTGCTCTCCGCAAGACACCTTTACTGCACGTTCAACTACAATGACTTCTTCTGCTACTCCCTCTACCATTACGCCCACATATGAATTGCCCTCGTTCTACGCAGACAAGATCACTGAACTAAAGGCCCAAGAAGTCACACTGGAAGCCGCGCAAGCCGCGGAGGAAGACTTTGACAAGATTACTGAACTCGAAACTCAAATCACTGCTGTACGTGCCACAATCCTTGCTCATCGCGGAGATAAAATGAGGGCTGAAAAAGCCATAAGGGAGGAGGAAGCACGCAGAGCAGAAGAGGAAAGAAAGAAGAAAGAGGAGGACGAACGTTTAGCCGAGTTAGAAAGGCAACGTATTGCTGAGGAGGAGAGGAAGAAAAAGGAGAAAGAGGAGGCTGACCGTCTAGCCGAAATTCAAAGACAAACAGATGAAGAGGCGGCACGTATTGCCGAAGAGGACAAGAAGAGGAAAGAAAAGGAGTTGGCAGACCGTATTGCCAAGGAAAAACAAGACAAACTTGAGGAGGCCAACCGTAGGACCGCGTTGGAACGGAAGACCAAGGCAGACGCAGATGCAGCTGCTGAACGCATAGCCAAGTCCACCACTACTACTGCTCCACGTACTGCCACGAGTGCAATTGTTCTTACAACTTCACCTAAGGATGGTGGCTCGACGGGGCCCAATGTCATTGTCCCTACTCATCCGTCCCCCCTCCACGAAGAGCCCTTTATAGAAGATGAGGATAAAGTGCCAGAGAACAGGCTTGTTGTCCCGTCTCCTTCGCGCTACGTTGGAGAAGGTTTTTCAGCTGACTTCCACTACGAAGCAGCAAGTGATCGTTATGACGCACTGGCAGAGCAGAATATCAACGCTGAGCGGCACTATGCTGGGAAGGCTAAGTGGGTGGGACGTGGCCTCCACGCGTTTATGCAAGAGATGGAGCTGCTCAACGCCATTAATTTTGATATGGACTACAACGCCTACGTCCACCGGGTTGTGTTTTCACACATCGATCAATATTTTGCCAATCCCACTCACCCATCGTACGGCAAAGTAATCATACGTGAGCGGGAGTATGATCTTTCCCCTCGTACGCTGAACAAACTGTTCAAGAGAACCCACATCAAAGCCACATGGGAATCTCCCTCTACGCAGCACCCTGATGCTCAGATGATGGGTTTCATCGTAACCGGTGGGCTTGCCTCTACGTCCCAGCCCCCTTGCACCGCGCTCACTCAATTTTTCACCCACTTGAACAAAATAATTGCCAACAACTGGATCCCTACGACGAGCACTTCGGTGGTCCACGCAGACGCACTACACTTAATGTACAAATTGAGCCGTGGGATCCAGGTAGATTTAGGTCAAGTGGTCTTCAATAAGATCAGCTCGTACGGGGAGATGTCTGCTGGTGAAATTGCAAAAACCAACCTGCCGTGCCCCCACCTGATCAGCGCCTTACTAATAAGTCAGGGCTTTACGTATGAGGATGATGATGCACCGTTGATCCCTCTCACTTCATTCCGATTTGACTCCAAATACATGGCAAATCACAAAGTCAAGGACCTCCCATGGCTTAGACTGGGAAATGAGGCTGCGGATCGTGCGTTGTTCAACGCTTCGCAAGCCGTTCCACTTCAAATTAAAAAGGCAGAGAAGGGAAAGGGTACAGGGTTCAAGTCTTTTCGTTCAACGAAGAGGAGTAAAGACGTCACCCTGGACTCTACGTTCGAGGACTCCGAGTCATCGTGCGATGACTTGTATCTTTGTGAGCCGACCTCGCTCCTACATAACTTTGTTCAGCTACGGTCTTCTATTGACGTGGTTGCACGCATCTCAGCCCACATGCATCGCAAAGCTCGTAGGGCGGCTCGTCTAGGGGGAGATGGGTCCTCGTACGCTGAGGATCGTCCCACTGAGCCCAATTCGAAAGGTGGAAAAAGAAAGGCCAGTGAAGTGGATGAAGAAGAGGACGTAGAAGGAGATGAAGTGGAGGTATTGCGTGCTGCGCATAAGAGGAGTAAAAAGGAGGCCGGGGATGCGCATGGAGGCCTGGTTAAAAATGCGGATGGGACGGTGAAGGAGCTGACGGCTGTGAAGAAGGATGAAAAGGCCAAGGGTGCTGGTTCTTCGGGCACCAAGGCAGTGAACCAAGAAAAAGGTTGTGGCCCCACGGTGGATAAACCCAAAGTGCCCAAACTGATGGTTTCTAAGGCAGGGGTCACCGCAGAGCCGGCTACAAAATCTGCTGCTGCTGCTACGTTTATACCAGGTGGTGGTAAAGGTTTAATGAGTGCAGGTGGATCGACGCTCACCAAAAAGGAGGTTGCTATGGGTAAGGGTGCTGCTCAACGCAGAAAGCAAATGGCCAATAAACCTAAGGCCACGCAGCACAAGCTCAAACCAACGCAACAGAAGCACAAGCTCCTTGATGAGGCGACGGACGACGAGGAAGAAGATCTGCGCCACCACACCACGCCTGAGCAGTCAGATGCAGATGCAAGCGAATGACCAAGTGTTCTCTATCCCTGCTCTACGTTTTTGAACTTATTTTCTTCTGTTTCTCTGTTTGACACTTTAACTCTGTTCTATGTGTAATATGTTTGCTACAATGTTGCCTTGCTCGGTTTGAGCCTTTGTGATTATTTATGCTATCTTTTTTCTTGCTCCACGTATGCTTTGTTTTGTTTTGCATTGTATTACGTATGATTGTTTGTTTCTCTATCTCTGCTCAACGTTGAACTTTTTGAGTATGATACTAATTTGAGGGGGAGTTTCTCTACGAACCCCCACTTATGAAGTTGACTCAAAAAGGGGGAGATTGTTAGTGTGTAGTTCTTCCTAGTTCAACATAGAACCACGTTGTTCTTGCTTGAACTACGTTGAACTATACACTTTGTTTTGTAGTAACTTCATGTTTCATGTTTGTATGTTTTCCATTCATTAATTCATACAAGTCTGCTAGGTCTACATAGAACGAGCTGGTTAAACTGTGGAATTAACAAGTGACTCAACGCGTGACCACGGTTCAACAACATGGAGCAGGCAGACTTGGCCATTACAAATAACATGGAGTTGCATCAGTGTGTCAGCATGGAACGAGCTATTCTATCAACGTGGATCAGAGAGAATTGCGAGTTTATCAACGCACTACAAATCAGAGAGTTCAAGGCTTACCGTGAAGACCTTAAATCAGAGTTAACACCTTGACGGACACGGTGCAAGCATAGCTATACATACAGCTGGACGAATGACTGCTAAGGAATGAAGCCAGCTATGGGTACGACTAGAAGACTTCGCTAGAAGAATTGTAGTCCAACGAAATACGTCAAGTATACCAGCTATGCCCGCCACAAGCTTGAAGCACGAAGACACGCTAGTGTGGCAGTGCGTAGAGTTGGGTTCGTCAAGCACGGAAAAATAGAATCTCGAATATTCCATGAAGATGCTTTGGGCTCGGCCCATTAAGCGTGAATTCCGGAAACCCTATTTCTCGACACCTATAAATAGCGGGTTGTTGGAATTCACTATTTACGAATTGATTAGACATTTTCTAGAGAGAGAAAATTTGTAGACCGAGAGACTTCGCTAGAAAGCTCCGGTTCTATTGTCAGTTTAGTCTTTGTAGTACGAGTCGCTAGATTAGTTCTACATAGACTTTGTTTTTGGTCGTGTTGACCTTTCTACAAGATTCGCTAGAATTTTGTAGATGTGTTTGTAAGTGGTTCCACCCTTTACAAGTAATACAAAAGAGTTTTTCTTTAGAATCTCAAATTATGTTAAGTGTTTGTACTCTACCCTTTACAATCCAGTTCTAGGTAGAACCAAGTACAAAATACACAATTTCAAAAGCAGTTTCCTACACCGGATGTGTGGAAAGCTTTAAAATGCAATGTTGAAAAACGAGAACCGGATATCGACTATGCAGTTGGCATAGTGGGAGGATATCAAAGTAATCCTGGAAAGGAATATTCGACTGCTGTAAGAGTACTTTCGAAGTACTGTTCTAGACTAAGAAGCAGAAGAACTTTTCCTTTGGATTACATTTCTCAGATCTCTAATCAAATCAGGATCAGTGTAAGTCGATATCAGGCTATGTGTTCACTTGTAAAGGGAGGTAAAGCTTTAGAATGGAAGAGTGATACGCATAATGCTTTTCAGACTCAACCATGGGTAACCAAACTGCAGCCTCAGAGGCAGCGGAAGTTGTGGTAAAGCTTTGGGATAACCTCTGGACTTAGATATGATTCTTGGTTTACCAAAGGCTATTAAGATAGCGGTGCAATGGCAAACTAAAAGAAATCATAAGTCCATAGTGATGATAACACATAGAGCAAGTACCACCTGATACGAGTCATCGTCAAGTGAGACGACGCTGTAGTCACCAAGATAACTTCGGAGACGGCAACCTAGAATACTCATGCACAAGGCACTTCTCTGGAAGTGCAGATTAAGCACATGATGGGTATGGGAGTCGGGAGTTTGGATGAAATGACTAGACCTTAGTATAAGTGGGAGATTGATGGAGTTGTATACTTAATGTCTAGATTTAAGTATCGTAAACTCCCGGTCATAGTATTTAATCTATTTAAATGAATAATCGTTTGTTTTTAATTATTTATAATTAAATAAATGCAAATATGGTTCTGGGTTATATACGTTGTATTTAGTATGGTGTGCGTCGTCACACGAAAGATCATACTATCAGTCACTCGTATATAATCAAACAGTAGCTCACGACCTAGATGGACATGAGAGAGAAAATAATTGGTCTTGATTATTTTATCATACTTGTACACTTGGTGTATTGAGCGGATCACTGGAGATTTATCGATTAGGATTGCCTTGGATAATTGATTTAAATCTCTGAGTATTTTATTCTTAATCCCTGATATTATTGCGGGTGTGTGCATTTAATATTAGTGACTTTGATTTTCCAAAGGAATTGATTGATTAGAATAACCGATCAATTACCGGTAAAGTTGGGTCACGGTATTTTATGTATGACATGCCGTAAATTTTTGATGGGAAAATGTGTCCTCGAAAGGGTTGATAATATCCCCGAGATGAGTTCATAAGGAATTATTATGTAAACCTCATGAGTGGATTTGTTCCGCATAATAATTAAAGTTGAATGGTACTAGTCTCGGATATAAGAGATGAATAAATTAATTAAGCAATAAATTAATTTTATTCATGGATATTTATATCTTAAACACATGGAATAAATAATACTACCGGAGCGAATATTATTTGATATAATATGGTGAATATTGGGAGTGCAATTATATTTATATAGTGGAATTAATCATATAATTAATATTAATGGATTAATAGATTTGGGCTTGAGCTCTATTTAATCATTAATATTGGAAGCCCAATATTCCACATCCTTTAGATCCCCTACGTAGCCTATAAAAGCACTACATAGTCTTCACAATTAGAACACACCTACAAGACAAGAATATCATTAGTTGATAGTTCTAGAGAGTTGTGAAGGAGATCCATAAGCTTGGAGGATCGTCGCCCACACGACGTTCAAGCTAGTGCAAGGAATACGTAGGAAGATCCGAAGGTCTTCAAATCAATCTCGTTTCTCCGCACAACGAGATCAAAGGTAAAATCGATAAACACCCTCTATGATTTTATGTGATATATAAATCGTGATATATACATGAACGAAGATCCGGGAACGAAGAACTCCGCGGATGGGGATGGACCGCGAGGTCGACATCCCCGCGGGGATCGATGAACACCCTCGGCTGGGAGCCGAGGGGTGGCGATCGAACCTAGGGTTCGATCGCCGGGCGCGCGCAAGGGGAAGCCTCGGCTGGAGCCGGGGCGGGACGATCGAGCTTGGACTCGATCGCCGGGAGCTGCCGTGGGATGGTGCCACGGCTGGCGGCTCCTCCCCTGGACGGTGGTGGCGGTAAGTCGCCGGACTCACCGCCGGGGGCTGCCGGGCAGCCCCATGCGATCACAAGCGTGATCGCGAGCCCCGCGATGGGGCTCGGCTAGGGTTTAGCCGCGGGTTCATCCCGCGGCGATGCTCTCGTCGGGCCCGGCTCACGTGGTGGTTCGCGATTGTTTTTCCGGCGATGGGATTTCGGTCGGGGTTATGTTTTCCGCAATTCCGTTAACCCCGAGATATCGATTTCCAACAAGGAACACTCTCGGAACCACGTCAGTCTGATGTTCAATCCCTCGAGTCGGAGCTAAACCAGGAAGTGTATCAAATTTATGCTCCCCAATGCGGCACATGACCTTCATTTGCTTGGTCACCTTGATGACGATGATTTCATTTATCCACTCTAGTCGACACGGCTCAGGGTGCTTCACCATGGGTAATTCCAACTGCGGATCCACGGTTGAACCAACCATCTTCTTGAACCTACTCATGTAAAGAAGGTCCTCGGACTCCACTGAATCCTCATCCTTGATTTTCACCGAAGCCTCCTCTTCCTCGGACTCCACCGAAGCCGACGGTGCTGAATTTTTGCCCTCATCAATGGTCACCACTTGTTCGTCATCCCGCATCATATGTATCAAGGCCTCTAACAAATGCCCCACCTTGCTCCTGTTGGAGTTATGTACTTAATGTCTAGATTTAAGTAACGGTAACTCCCGATCATTGTTGGAGTTGTGTACTTAATGTCTAGATTTAAGTAACGGTAAACTCCCGGTCATAGCATTTAATCTATTAAATTAATAAACAATTGTTTGCTTTTAATTATTATTAATTAAATATATGCAAATCATAGTCCTAGATTTTATACGTTGTAGTTAGTATGGTGTTGCATGGGCACACAGAAGATCATACTATCGGTTACTCGTATTTAATCAAACAGTGGCTCACGACCTAGATGGACCCGGACCAATCCATCGGTATAGTCGTTGTGTGAGAGAGAAAATAATTTATCTTAATTATTTTATCACACTTGTACACTTGGTGTATTGAGCGGATCGTTGAGATTCATCGATTAGGATTGCCGGCGATAATCGATTCGAGTCTCAGTGTATTTTATTCTTAATCCCCGATATTGTTGCGGGTGTGTACATTTGATATAAGCGACTTTGATTTACCAAAGGAATTAACCGATTTAATTATTGGGTTAATTACCGGTTAAGTTGGGTCACTATATTTTGTATATGGCATGCCGTGAATGATTGACCGGACAGTGTATCCCGGAAGGGTTGATAATATCCCCGAGATGAGTTCATAAGGAATTATTGTGTAAACCTCATGAGTGGATACGTTCCGCACATTAATTAAGGTTGAATGGTACTAGTCTCGGATTAAAGAGATGAATAAATTAATTAGCAATAAATTAATTTTATTCATGGATATTTAAATCTTAAATACACGGAATAAATAATACTATCGGAGAAATATTATTTGATATAATATGGTTTAATATTGGGAGTGCAATTAAATTTATATAGTGGAAAATAAATTTAATTAATATTGATAAGGATTAATGGACTTGGGCAGTGGGCTCAATTTAATCTTCAATATTGGAAGCCCAATATTCCACCTCCTTTAGATCCCCTACGTAGCCTATAAAAGCACTACATGGCCTTCATAAATCATAAGACAAGATTATCATACTTGATATTCTAGAGAGTTGAAGGAGATCCATAGGAGTTCGATAGATCGTCGTCCACCCGACGTTCGAACGGAGTGCAAGGAATACGTGGGAAGATCATAAGGTCATCAACTTAAATTCGTTTCTCCGCACAACGAATTAAAAGGTAAAATCATATACTCCCTTCTATGATTTTATGTGAATTGATTGTGATACATACATGAACGCACGATCCGGGAAAACGTCGAGACCGGGATACGGGGATTCGAGATCCCCGTCGGGATCGAGAGGGGCGGCCGAACCCTAGGGTTCGACCGCCGGTTACGCGCGACGAGGGGCGAGCCCCGGCTGGACGCCGGGGCATGCGATCGACTTCGGTCGATCGCCGGGGATGCCGCGGGCTGGCGCCGCGGCGGATCCCCCCGGCCACCTCGTCGGCGGCGCGTCGCAAGGGAGCCCTCGGCTGGAGCCGAGGGGCGATCGAGCCCGTGAGCTCGATCGCGGAGGGCTGCTACGAGCAGCCCCGGGGATGCCGTGAGGCATCCCAGCGATCATCGTGAGATGATCGCGAGCCCTGTGCGGGGGCTCGGCTGGGCACCACGAGCGGACCGTGGTGGTGCTCGGTTGAGCTCCGGCTAGTACGGTGGTTCGTGGTCGGATCTCCGGCGATCGAGGATTTCGGTCGGGTTATTATTTTCCGCAAATTTTAATGGCCCGGGATATCGAATTCCAGCAATTGGTATCAGAGCGTTTGGTTTCGTGTTCATGTATGTGTTCAATTGTGTTCTACCTTGCAGGGATTCCGACTATCATGGTTTAATTAATTGTTAATTATTCGTTTAATTAATTGCTATTTAATTTACCATGATTGTTCGTTTATTAAACTCTCGGACATGTCGAGATTCGTTTTGTGTGGATGAATGCTTGTAATAGTAAAAATTCGGGGGTTGACCTAATTTATATTTATTATTATTGTTCTATGTTTTCCGGAAAGTGTATAGGGCCGATTTCATGTATAGAATCGATACCGGAATTGTAAATTTATTTCTTGTAATTTATTTACGTTGGATCGATGCCGAGACGACCGCCGGAGAACTCGTGTGACGAAGAATACGAAGGGGACGAAAAACCGGGGGGTCGATCATCCCCATGATCGATCCCCATGAGGATCGATCGACCCCACGCCAAGGGGCTGCCCGCTAGGGTTTCCGGCCACGCCGGCCACCGGTGGTGGTGGCGCGTGGCTAGGGGGCGGCGGCGGTGGTGCCCGGCGGTGGTGGTGGTCGACGGTGGGGGTGGTGCGGGGATCCCCAACCCGTGCTACTCCTACTCCTACCAAGATACTACTTACCTAATTGATTCGGTTTTCCTAATTGAGTTTTCCTATTTTTTGGGAATTCTCATGGATTAGGAAAAGAATTAATTGGAATTAATTTTATTCCTTATTCTATTATGGAAGTCTTCTAGAGTATTCCGAGTTCTACTTGGAATAGGATCCTAGAGATTTAATAGAATTAGAAAGGAATAAAAGTTAATTTAAGATTGATTTATTTCCTAATTGATTATTCCTATTTTATGGGAATTTTCATAATAATGGAAATTAATTAATCTTGGAAAGTAGAAGAGCCCTAATTTATTTTATTTCCTTATTCTATTATAGAAGTCATCTAGAATATTCCAAGTTTGACTTGGATAGATTATTCTAGAGATTTAATAGAATTAGATAGGAAAATAAATAAATAAAAATATTAATAATTTTAATTTTATTTTTAATTTATTCGATTGACTTAATTTTCGAATTAAGTATCTTTTGGATTTATTGAAAATAAATAGATTTAAATATTGGGATTAATATTCTCGTCACATGGAGCATTCAAGAACGAAGACTGAAGACTAGAAGACGCATACGGAGATGGAATAAAGCCATGATAGTCGGAAAATAATTTTTCTAGTATTATTTTGACTATGTACTATGTGCTTTATTGCTTGTATGCATGCTTATGTGTTTAATTATGCATTAGATAGCGTATCCCTTTGTTATAAAAAGCTAAGTGGGAGAGGGGATGGAAACATTCCCATGGTCTCCATTACTGTTCTCTTGGTGACTCTTATGGACTTTTGAAGTTCGTATAGATGTGTCATTGGAGGAGAATTCTTGTAATTCCTTTTACAAGAGACATTGATTAAATTTATCAAACAATGCCTAATTTGTCTTTCTGAAACTGACTTCAAGTCGACTCATTCTCACCCCGGGGAGTGGATTTGAGCCAAAGCCACTTGGTCATGTCGAGGACACAAGTTAGAGGCAGTCGTACCATTCTTTGATAGATGGATCGATTGTCTGCTCGGCTCCCTCATTTATGAGAGATAGGGTTGTTCGCATGGTGAATCACTGGTTAGAAACTTCGAGTTTCACTTATGATTCTCCGCGTCTTGATTTACGAAAATCGAATGGATCTTGTAACTGGGAGTTAATTATAAAAGTCTCTTAGTGTAGTAAACGTCCACACAACGTGGCTTGCTATAATGACGGATTTTGGATTAATTGATGTAGACAGTTGTAAGGAATTGTGAAGAGTTGTGAAGTTATCGTAAACGTCCACACAACGTGGCTTGCGGTGATGTAGCAATTCCAAACGATTTACTTTGGTGCTGAGTAATTGTTTACACTTAGATACGCCTTATAGTATTCCTCCCACCGAGGTTCCGCTATAAGCGATGTATGACCAAAGAAAATCTAATTGCTAAATCATTTGGGTGGGTAAACGTCCACACAACGTGGCTTGCCTTATCTGATGGGATTTTAGATGTGATTAGTGATTTAATGATATTATTTGAGGGAGATAATATCGGATATTAAATTAATTATTTGTTTAAATGTGCTTATAGGTTTAGAGAATAGCTATGAACCCACTTTCTATGATACTCAAGGAATTCAACGCACTAGTTCCATACTGTGTTGGATGGAATAACGAGTTAGACATTTCCCAGACTGTTGCTGAGTACAAGTTTGTACTCAGTGAACTTTGTCCTCCTGAACCAACTCGTATCTCAACTATTGAGGAAACAGCTGATTTTGAGAAGTGGAACAGTGCTTTCGCATTAACCACCAATCATGATATCATGCTAAAACTCAAGCTTATGTTTAGAGACAACGAGAAGGTAAGAAAAGAGGCGATGAGGATACTCATAAAGGTCAGTCGCTTCGAGGAAACGCTTGAACACGTTTTCGAGATGTTAGACCTTTTGGATGAGTTGAGACAATCGCAAGCTCTCATGGCCAAAGCCAAAGGTTTCGAACCTAAGGGCATAAACCAAGGAATGGAGAAGCAGACAAAGAAGCCCTGTAGTCCTGCACTTGGACCACGGAATAGGGTGAGAAAGCCTTCGGGCAGTAGTTCTCAAATAAAACTTTCTGGGGACTGGAAGTCTTTGTTTTCTCCTAGAGAAGGTATTAGATTTTCTCCTTAGTCTTTAAAACATAGTCAGCTGTGTTATCTACCAGAAACCTGGTTGGTAGATATGGATCCACTGACGGTATGTATACATTTAAAATGCAGGGACACCAGGAAATCCAAAGACTTGGAAATGGAGGAATAGTCAAGGCAAAGCTGTAAAGGAGGCAGCGGTTGCGGTGGAAGACATTTATCTGCTTTAGTAGTTAAAAAGGATTTCATTTCAGTTTATTGCTTTATGTACCCCTTTATTTTAGATAGAACGTTTTGTTCTGGATTTCTATGAATGGATATTTTATTTCTTTAATCATTGGATGATTTTGATAAGAAATAATAGCGTTATCTATTCTGGTACATTAGATAGCAATATATGAATGATAGATCCTAAGTCTACCCCGATGCAACGAACCGTTCTATAACTTGTTTTACTTGTTAGATATATATTTCTTTACTGAATCATTATACTTGTGAATTCTTATACTTAGTAGTATTTTTCAAATAAAATTCAAATGGTCGAAATTGATTTGATCAATTATAGTTGAAGGAATGGACCTTCCGATCTAAGAATTGAATTTGGAGGATAATACGTCTAAGCAAACCTTTCTGGAAAAAGGATGGAATTCAGACAAGTATTGAAAATGATTAGATATGCAGACATATGTGTATATTAGAAAGGTACGAGTAATTCTTTCAAGAATACTCGGTGATGGATTAGAATACTTGATGTGCCATAAAAGCAAAGTGTTTTGACTAGTCAATGGACACAAAGCTATTATGGGGAACCATCAAAGTATATCCATTAGAAGCCTGCGACTCAGTCGCGGAGGCCATCACCTATGGATAACACATAGCATAATCAAAGATTGGGATTCAATCCCAAAGGGACGCGCCATACACTTATGTGTAAAGATGGTGCGTTATAAAGAAATGGAAATCTGATAGAAAAAAGACATGTTGTTCGGAACTACCTATGTTCTATGGATATTCCTAGATACAACGGCATATTCAATATGGTTGTAGGATATCCTAGATGAACAAAATGTTGTGTGTTCTATAGTACTATGAACCAGAGGGACGTCTCGTCCGGTTCATAGAGAAAGACTATTAGATGAACCACAAAGCCTAAAATTGACGTAATACCTTGAAATGAGAAGAAGGACAAAAGACTAGGAACCAGCCAAACCGAGTAGAAGTACACCACACACTGCACCTATTGTTATTACTGTTATACACCGGGACGCCATTGCAGTGAGAGGTTGTCGGACAACCAGAGATATTCATAAGACTAGAGGAGTTCGGACTCTGGATCTAGTAAAGATGAAATCGACCCCTAGCTCTGCATAAGGGCGGTACTAGATCTAAATGTGCCTGCTTGGAACAATAAGGATTATTGTTGAGAGGCTAGATCATTTAGAGTACAAGCATAGTAAATCCATTTATGGATTGAAATAAAGCTATGAATCGTGGAACTTGCGAATTGATGGGATAGTCCATTTGATGGATTCATCAAAAGGCATAGACGAAAGGTGTATTGAAGACGTAATGAAAACAAGGTGGTGTTTCTCGGAGATTTTATGTAGATAACATTTTATCATTGGCAACAATGTAAAAATAGTGTCAGACATAAAATAATGGTTGTCTAAATAAATCGAGATATAAGATTGAGAAGAAGTTAGATCATGTTCTTAAGATCTTATGATCTAGAGATAAGAACATTGTACTTCTCCTAGACATCTTATACGATTATGGTTTGTTTTAAACATGCATACTTCTGAGAAAGGTTATTGCCTTTCAGAGACAGAATGTACATCTATCTAAAGGGTTTGTGTTCATACACATGAAGCAGATAGACAAAGTAATTTCCTATACTTCAAGTATGGAAAGCTATATAGATGCAATGTTGTAAAATAAGAACCTGATATCAACTATGCGGTTTGCGTAGTGGGAGGGTATCAAGGTAATCTAGACAAGAGATTTTCGGATGCTGTAATAGTACTTGCAAAAATACTGAATTAAGCAAAATGAAATCTTCTTTGATTACAAATTCTCAGATCCAAAAAATCAAGGAAAGGACCAGTGAAAGTCGATATCAGGCTATGTGTTCACTTTTAGAAAGAGGTGGAACCATAAAAGAGTGATAAGCAGGTCGCTTCTCAGACTCTCTCATAACCGAATAGCAGCCTCAGAGGCAGCGGAAGTTTTGGTTAGGTTCCGGGATAACCTCTTGACTTGGATATGACTCTTAGTTTACCAAAGGCTATTGGATAGCGGTGCATGGTGAACTGGAAGAAGTCATAAGTCAAAAGTGATGTTAACACATAGAGCAAGTACCACCTGATACGAGTCATCGTCAAGGGAGACGACGTAGTAGTCACCAAGATAACTTCAGAGCGGCAACCTAGATTGCTCACTCACATAGTACTTCTCGGAAGTACACTTTAAAGCACGTGATGAGTATGGGAACCGGGAGTTTGGAGGAAATGACTAGACCTTAGTACAAGTGGGAGATTGTTGGAGTTGTGTACTTAATGTCTAGATTTAAGTAACGGTAAACTCCCGGTCATAGCATTTAATCTATTAAATTAATAAACAATTGTTTGCTTTTAATTATTATTAATTTAATATATGCAAATCATAGTCCTAGATTTTATACGTTGTAGTTAGTATGGTGTTGCATGGGCACACAGAAGATCATACTATCGGTTACTCGTATTTAATCAAACAGTGGCTCACGACCTAGATGGACCCGGACCAATCCATCGGTATAGTCGTTGTGTGAGAGAGAAAATAATTTATCTTAATTATTTTATCACACTTGTACACTTGGTGTATTGAGCGGATCGTTGAGATTCATCGATTAGGATTGCCGGCGATAATCGATTCGAGTCTCAGTGTATTTTATTCTTAATCCCCGATATTGTTGCGGGTGTGTACATTTGATATAAGCGACTTTGATTTACCAAAGGAATTAACCGATTTAATTATTGGGTTAATTACCGGTTAAGTTGGGTCACTATATTTTGTATATGGCATGCCGTGAATGATTGACCGGACAGTGTATCCCGGAAGGGTTGATAATATCCCCGAGATGAGTTCATAAGGAATTATTGTGTAAACCTCATGAGTGGATACGTTCCGCACAATAATTAAGGTTGAATGGTACTAGTCTCGGATTAAAGAGATGCATAAATTAATTAGCAATAAATTAATTTTATTCATGGATATTTAAATCTTAAATACACGGAATAAATAATACTACCGGAGAAATATTATTTGATATAATATGGTTTAATATTGGGAGTGCAATTAAATTTATATAGTGGAAAATAAATTTAATTAATATTGATAAGGATTAATGGACTTGGGCAGTGGGCTCAATTTAATCTTCAATATTGGAAGCCCAATATTCCACCTCCTTTAGATCCCCTACGTAGCCTATAAAAGCACTACATGGCCTTCAAAAATCATAAGACAAGATTATCATACTTGATATTCTAGAGAGTTGAAGGAGATCCATAGGAGTTCGATAGATCGTCGCCCACCCGACGTTCGAACGGAGTGCAAGGAATACGTGGGAAGATCGTAAGGTCATCAACTTAAATTCGTTTCTCCGCACAACGAATTAAAAGGTAAAATCATATACTCCCTTCTATGATTTTATGTGAATTGATTGTGATACATACATGAACGCACGATCCGGGAAAACGTCGAGACCGGGATACGGGGATTCGAGATCCCCGTCGGGATCGAGAGGGGCGGCCGAACCCTAGGGTTCGACCGCCGGTTACGCGCGACGAGGGGCGAGCCCCGGCTGGACGCCGGGGCATGCGATCGACTTCGGTCGATCGCCGGGGATGCCGCGGGCTGGCGCCGCGGAGGATCCCCCCGGCCACCTCGTCGGCGGCGCGTCGCAAGGGAGCCCTCGGCTGGAGCCGAGGGGCGATCGAGCCCGTGAGCTCGATCGCGGGGAGCTGCTACGAGCAGCCCCGGGGATGCCGTGAGGCATCCCAGCGATCATCGTGAGATGATCGCGAGCCCCGTGCGGGGGCTCGGCTGGGCACCACGGGCGGACCGTGGTGGTGCTCGGTTGAGCTCCGGCTCGTACGGTGGTTCGTGGTCGGATCTCCGGCGATCGAGGATTTCGGTCGGGTTATTATTTTCCGCAAATTTTAATGGCCCGGGATATCGAATTCCAGCAATCATAGCATTTAATCTATTTAATTAATAAACAATCGTTTGCATTTAATTATTGATAATTAAATATATGCAAAATATAGTCCTGGATTCTATACGTTGTAGTTAGTATGGTGTGCGGGCCCACACAGAAGATCATACTATCGGTTACTCGTATTTAATCAAACAGTAGCTCACGACCTAGATGGACACGGACCAATCCATCGGTATAGTCGTTGTGTGAGAGAGAAAATAATTTGTCTTAATTATTTTATCACACTTGTACACTTGGTGTATTGGGCGGATCGCTTGAGACTTATCAATTAGGATTGCCGTTGATAATTGATTCAAGTCTCAGAGTATTTTATTCTCAATCCCCGAAACTATTGCAGGTGTGTATATTTAATATAAGTGACTTTGATTTACCAAAGGAATTAACCGATTTAATTATTGGGTTAATTACCGGCTAAGTTGGGTTACTATATTTTATATACGACATGCCGTGAATACTTGACGGGAAAGTGTATCCCGGAAGGATTGATAATATCCCCGAGATGAGTTCATAAGGAATTATTATGTAAACCTCATGAGTGGATTTGTTCCGCATAATAATTAAGGTTGAATGGTACTAGTCTCGGATATAAGAGATGAATAAATTAATTAGCAATAAATTAATTTTATTCATGGATATTTAAATCTTAAATACACGAAATAAATAATACTACCGGAGAAATATTATTTGATATAATATGGTTTACTATTGGGAGTGCAATTAATTTATATAGTGGAAAATAAATTAATTAATATTGATGGGATTAATAGATTTGGGCTTGGGCTCAATTTAATCATCAATATTGGAAGTCCAATATTCCACCTCCTTTAGATCCCCTACGTAGCCTATAAAAGCACTACATGGTCTTCACAATTCAAAAAACCATAAGATTATCATACTTGATATTCTAGAGAGTTTGTGAAGGAGATCCATAAGCTTGGAGGATCGTCGCCCACCCGACGTTCAAGCTAGTGCAAGGAATACGTGGGAAGGTCGTAAGGTCTTCAACTTGATTTCGTTTCTCCGCACAACGAATCGAAGGTAACATCATAAAACCCTTGTGTGATTTTATGTGATATTTAATTGTAATATATACATGAACACACGATCCGGAAAAATGACGAAACCGGGGACGTGGATAGACCGGGCGGTGGTGGTCGAAGACCACCGGACCGCCGGTGGTCTAGGGATGCTCGCCGGTTCGCACGCGAGAACCCTCGGCTGGGAGCCGAGGGATTGATCGAGCCCGTAGGCTCGATCGCTGGGAGCTGCGGGAGTTAACCGCAGCGACTCGAGGCGTGCTGCGGGACTTCCCGCAGCGGTGCGCTGGGACGAGCCCAGCGCGTTGAGCAGCGGGTCACGCGACTCGCTGCGGGGCTGCTACGAGCAGCCCCGGGGATGCCGTGAGGCATCCCAGCGATCATCCACGAGATGATCGCGAGCCCCGTGCGGGGGCTCGGCTGGGAACTACGGGCGGAACCGTGGTGGTGCTCGGTTGAGCTCTGGCTCGTGCGGTGGTTCGTGGTCGGATCTCCGGCGATCGAGGATTTCGGTCGGGTTATTATTTTCCGCAAATTTTAATAGCCCGGGATATCGATTTCCAACAATTGGTATCAGAGCGTTTGGTTTCGTGTTCATGTATATGTTCAATTATCGTTCTACCTTGCAGGGATCCGACTATCATGGTTTAATTAAATGTTAATTATTTTACCATGATTATTCGTTTATTAAACTCTCGGACATGTCGAGATTCGTTTTGTGTGGATGAATGTTTGTAATAGTAAAAATTCGGGGGTTGACCGAATTTAGATTTATTATTATTGTTCTATGTTTTCCGGAAATTGTATAGGGTCGATTTCATGTATAGAATCGATACCGGAATTGTAAATTTATTATTTTGTAATTTATTTACGTTGGGTCGATGCCGAGACGACCGCCAGAGAACACGTGTGACGAAGGAGAAGTTGAGAGGGAGAACTAGGGCTCGGGATCGATCATGGAGATCGATCCCATGGAGACCGATCGCGGGGCTGTCCGCGATGCTCCTCGGCCACGCCGGCCACCAGAGGTGGTGGCGCGTGGGCTGGGGGTGGCGGCGGTAGCGATCCCGGCCGGCGATCGAGGTGGGGGGGGGGGGGGGGGGCAAGTCCTCGTGATCTCGTTCTACTCCTACCAAGATTCACTTTCCTAATTAATTCGGTTTTCCTATTTTGAGTATTCCTATGTTTGGGAACTCTCATGGAAATAGGAAAAGAATTAATTAATATTAATTTATTTCCTTATTCTATTATAAAATTCTTCTAGAATATTCAAGTCTTACATGGATAGGATTCTAGAGATTTAATAGAATTGGAAAGGAAAATAATTAATTAATAAATTAATTTTATTTCCTAATTGATTATTCATATTTTATGGGAATTATCATGGACATGGAAATTAATTAATTTTGGAAAGTAGAAGAGTCCTAATTTATTTTATTTCCTTATTCTATTATAGAAATCTTCTAGAATGTTCCAAGTCTTACTTGGATAGGATTCTAGAGATTTAATAGAATTAGAGAGGAAGATAAATAAATAAAAATATTAATAATATTAATTTTATTTTTGATTTATTCGATTGACTTAATTTTCGAATTAAGTATCTTTTGGATTTATTGAAAATAAATAGATTTAGATATTGGGATTAATATTCTCGTCACATGGAGCATTCAAGAACGAAGACTGAAGACTAGAAGAAGCATACGGAGATGGAATAAAGCCATGATAGTCGGAAAATAATTTTCTAGTATTATTTTGACTATGTGATACTATGTGCTTTATTGCTTGTATGCATGCTATATGTGTTTACTTTATGCACTAGATAGCGTATCCCTTTTGTTATAAAAAGCTAAGTGGGAGAGGGGATGGAAACATTCCCATGGTCTCCATTACTGTTCTCTTGGTGACATTTATGAGCTTTCAAAGTTCATATAGACATGTCATTGGAGGAGAATTCTTGTAATTCCTTTTACAAGAAACATTGATTAAGTCTATCAAACAATGCCTAATTTGTCTTTCTGAAACTGACTTCAAGTCGACTCATTCTCACCCCGGGGAGTGGAATGGAGCCAAAGCCACTTGGTCATGTGGATGACACAAATTAGAGACATTCGTACCATCCTTTTGAAGGTGGATCGATTGTCTGCTCGGCTCCCTCATCTAATGAGAGATAGGGTTGTTCGCATAGTGAATCACTGGTTAGAAACTTCGAGTTTCACTTATGATTCTCCGCGTCTTGATTTACAAAAATCGAATGGATCTTGTAATTGGGAGTCAATTATAAAAGTCTCTTGGTGTAGTAAACGTCCACACCACGTAGCTTGCTATACTAACGAATTTTGGATTAATTGATGTAGACAGTTATAAGTAATTGTGAAGAGTTGTGAAGTTATCGTAAACGTCCACACCACGTGGCTTGCGGTGATGTAGCAATTCCAAACGATTTACTTTAGTGCTGAGTAATGGTTTACACTTAGATACGCATTATAGTATTCCTCCCCACGAGGTTACGCTATAAGTGATGTATGACCAAAGAAAATCTAATTGCTAAATCATTTGGGTGGGTAAACGTCCACACCACGTGGCTTGCCTTACCTGATGGGATTTTAGATGTAATTAGTAATTTAATGATATTATTTGAGGGATATAATATCGGATATTAAATTGATTGTTTGTTTAAATGTGCTTATAGGTTTAGAGAATAGCTATGAATCCACTTTCTGTGATACTCAAGGAGAATAAACTCACTGGCCCCAATTATATTGATTGGAGGAGAAATTTGGACATTGTCCTGACTTCTGAAGAGTACAAATTTGTACTCTATGATGCATGTCCTGCTGAGCCCACGGATGCCTCAACTAATGAGGAAAAGGAAGCATATCAGAAGTGGAAAAAGGCTGATGAAATGGCTAGGTGTTATATTTTGGCTTCAATGTCAAATGTACTCCAAACCCAACATGAGTCGATGGACACTGCCGAGGATATGTTGTACAACCTCAAGGATATGTTTGGGCAGCAAGATCGTGCGGCAAGGCAAGAAGCCATGAGAGTCCTTATGACAACTACTCAGTCTGAAGGAACGCCCGTAGGGGAGCACGTTCTTAGGATGATGAGTTTTTTGAATGAACTTGAGATCCTAGGAGCTCAAATTGATGGTGAGACGCAAGTCGACATCATACTCTAGTCTCTGACCCCTAGTTTTGAGCAGTTTCGCATGAGTTATAATATGGGTAAACTATCTTATACTCTTGCGCAACTCCTGACTGAACTAAAGGCGGCAGAGGGGATTTACAAGAAGGGCAAGTCTCAAGCGCTTGTAGCTACCAAGTCAAAAGGCTTGAAGCCTGTTGGAGGTAGGGGCAAGAAAAAGAAGCAAGCCTGGAAACCCAGTGGTGCCAAGAGGAATGGACCACGAGTGGGGGCTGCCAAGCCAAGAGGCAAGTGCTTCCGATGCAATAAGTCTGGACACTGGAAGTATGAATGTCCTCTCAAAGGTACAAATTTTTCTTTAGTCGTAAAAATATAGTCAGCGGTATTATCTACCAGAATTCTGGTGTGTAGATATGGAACCACTGACGGTATGTGCATTTTACAAATGCAGGGGTTCCAAAAAACCCGGCGACTTAGAGAAGAAGAGTTCGAGTCTACATGGGCAAAGCTGTAGAGGAGGCAGCTGTTGCGGTGGAAGACATTTTATCTGCTTTTGAGTAGTTAATTAGGATTTCATTGCTTTATGTACCCCTTTAATTTTAGAAAGAACTTCTGTTCTGGATTTCTATTATTTATGAATGGATATTTTATTTCTTTAATCATGTTGATGATTTTGATAAGAAATAATGGTATTATCCATTCTGGTACATTAGATGTCAATAATAATGAATCCTTAGTCTACCACGATGCAACAAACCGTTCTATAACTTGTTTTACTTATTAGATATATTTCTTGTTAAATCATTATACTTGTGAATGATGGAGTTATATTCTAAATGTCTAGTTTAGTGACAATATGGAACTCCTTATCTGTGTTTTATTATCTATTAATCAAACTGTCGGCATTTTGTCCATCATGTACTTGAATGCAATAGTCCTAGATATATACGTTGTAGACAGTATGGCGTGAGGAGACACGCAGAAGATCATATTGTCAGTTACTCGTATACTATCTAACAGAAGCTCACGACTTAGATGGACAGGGACAATCCATTGGTACGTCGTAGTGTGACTGGGTAATAGTTGGTCTTGACTATTATGTTACACTCGTACACTTGGTGTATTGAGCAGGACCACGTGAGGGCGTTCGATTTATACTAATCGCAGTAATCGAACTAGACCTCAGATATTACGGATATACGAATTCCTAATCCCTATATAATTATAGGTGCGTGTGTCCAATTCTCGGTTCTTTAATATGCCAATGAGTGAGACTAATTGATTAGTCGAGATTCTCGGTAAATTGGGAATCGTAATTGTGCACACGGAATGCTATAGATTATAGACAGGAAACCGTGTCCCGTTAATCGGGTTGATGATGTCCCCGAGATGAGCTCATAAAGTTTATCATGTAAACCCTGCAGGTGTTGGAATTCGATATCCCGGGCTATTAAAAATTGCGGAAATCATAGTCCGATCAAAAACCCATCGCCGGAGATCACACGAACACCACGTACGAGCCGGAGCACGAACCGAACGCACGACGCGGCCGAAGCCGCGTGCACGCCCAGCCCGAGCCCCCGCACGCGGGGCTCACGCGATCACCGATTGCACGCCGGCGATCGGTTGGGGTGGGGCTGCTCCAGCAGCCCCCGCGGCGAGTCCGGCGATTCGCCGCCGCCTGGAGGCCCTCGCCTTCACGGCGAGGTTGGGCACGGCGCCAGCCCGTGCCCAGCGATCGACCCCTTGCGGTCGATCGCACACCCTCGGCCCAGCCGAGGGTTCGGCCCCCTTGCCCCGTCGAAACCCTAGGGGCGATCGCCCGTGGTCCGGTGGCTTCGCCACCACCACGCGATCGTCCTCTACTCCGGGTTCGATCTTCGGATCTTGTTCTACGGTATTCTCGATAAACCAAAATCGAATAAATCAAGGGCGTTTAGATTTTTATCTTTCGATTCGTTGTTCGGAGAAACGAAATCAAGATGACCTTTGAATGTTCCCACGTATTCCTTGCACTAGCTTGAACGTCGGGTGGGCGACGATCCTCCAAGCTCTATGGATCTACTTCTCTCTCTACTTTCTCTCTCTAGAAGAATTATGATCTTCAACTTATGAGAATAGAGAAGACCATGTAGTGCTTTTATAGGCTACGTAGGGGATCTAAAGGAGGTGGAATATTGGGCTTCCAATATTAATGATTAAATTGAGCCCAAGCCCAAATCTATTAATCTCCCATTAATATTAATTAATTTATTTTCCACTATATAAATTAATTGCACTCCCAATATTAAACCATATTATATCCAAATAATATTTCTCCGGTAGTATTATTTATTCCGTGTATTTAAGATTTAAATATCCATGAATAAAATTTATTTATTGCTTAATAAATTTATTCATCTCTTTTATCCGAGACTAGTACCACTCAACCTTATTTATTATGCGGAACAAATCCACTCGCGAGGTTTACATAATAAATCCTTATGAGCTCATCTCGGGGATATTATCAACCCTTCCGGGATACACTGTCCCTTCAAGAATTCACGGCATGACATATATAAAATATAGTGACCCAACTTAACCGGTAATTAACCCAATAATTAAATCGGTTAATTCCTTTGGAAAATCAAAGTCACATATATTAAATATACTCACCCGCAATTATATCGGGGATTAAGAATAAAATACACTGAGTCTCAAATCAATTATCGCCGAGCAAACCTAATTGATGAGTCTCATTCGATCCGCTCAATACACCAAGTGTACAAGTGTGATAAAATAATTAAGACAAATTATTTTCTCTTTCACACAACGACTATACCGATGGATTGGTCCGTGTCCATCTAGGTCGTGAGCAACTGTTCGATTAAATACGAGTAACCGATAGTATGATCTTCTGTGTGACGTCGCACACCATACTAACTACAACGTATATAATCCAGGACTATAATTTGCATATATTTAATTAACAATAATTAAAAGCAAATGAATGTTCATTATTAATAGGTAAATGAAAGTGTACAAGGAGTTCAGAATACTCAAATCTAGACATTAAGTATACTACTCCAACAGCAGGTGGATTTGTTCCACATGATAATAAGGATGAGTGGTACTAGTCTCGGATAATAAGAAACGAATTAATTTCATTATTAGTAATTGAAATTAATTCGTGGACATTCGATATCTTAAACACGGGGAAAGTCGTATATGTAATTCGGCGGAAATATTATTGTTGATATAATATTAAATTAATTTCGGGAATTCAATTATTATTTTTTAGTGGAATGAATAATAATTAAAATTGAAATCGATTAATTAAGGAATTGCTTTTAAGTATTCCAAGTTAATTAATATTTCATTTTAGCCCCTAATTAATTTACCTAAGAGGTCCCTAGTGTAACTCTATAAATATCCCCCCCTTTCCCTCTCCTAAACCTACAATCCGCAGCTTTTTATTTTTCTGAGAAAATTATTGCGTTAGCGCAAAAACATTTTCTCTGTAAAAATAAATTGTATAGCGCTAATATTTTTCTCTCACTCGTTTCCACCATTCCTATAAAAGTCTTTTTCCTTCTTTCTGACATACCATTCCTTAGAGGAGTAAATGGTACAGTCATTTGGGAGTTAATCCCATTCTCTGATCAGTATGCCTTGAATTCTCCAGACAAGTATATGCCTCCACGATCAGATCGTAGGCATTTAATAGATTTACCATGAAGGTTCTCCACAAGAGCTTTGTACTCCTTGAACTAGTCATAGTACTTGCTTTCGTGGCGCATCAGGTACCTAAATCCATGTCTCGAGTAATCATCAAAGATGAAATACTCGTACCCTCCTCATGTCTGAGTAGACATAGGTCCGCATACATCAGAGTGAATCATATCCAATACTTGTCCGGATCTATAGCTTTTTGTTGGAGTTGTGTACTTAATGTCTAGATTTAAGTAACGGTAAACTCCCGGTCATAGCATTTAATCTATTAAATTAATAAACAATTGTTTGCATTTAATTATTGATAATTAAATATATATGCAAAATTATAGTCCTGGATTATATACGTTGTAGTTAGTATGGTGTGCGACGCCACACAGAAGATCATACTATCGGTTACTCGTATTTAATCAAACAGTTGCTCACGACCTAGATTGACACGGACCAATCCATCGGTATAGTCGTTGTGTGAGAGAGAAAATAATTTGTCTTAATTATTTTATCACACTTGTACACTTGGTGTATTGGGCGGATCGCTTGAGATTTATCGATTAGGATTGCCGGCGATAATCGATTCAAGTCTCAGAGTATTTTATTCTTAATCCCCGATACTATTGCGGGTGTGTATATTTAATATATGTGACTTTGATTTTCCAAAGGAATTAACCGATTTAATTATTGGGTTAATTACCGGTTAAGTTGGGTCACTATATTTTATATATGGCATGCCGTGAATACTTGACGGGAAAGTGTATCCCGGAAGGGTTGATAATATCCCCGAGATGAGTTCATAAGGAATTATTGTGTAAACCTCATGAGTGGATTCGTTCCGCACAATAATTAAGGTTGAATGGTACTAGTCTCGGATTCAAGAGATGAATAAATTAATTAGCAATAAATTAATTTTATTCATGGATATTTAAATCTTAAATACACGGAATAAATAATACTACCGGAGAAATATTATTTGATATAATATGGTTTAATATTGGGAGTGCAATTAATTTATATAGTGGAAAATAAATTAATTAATATTAATGGGAGATTAATAGATTTGGGCTTGGGCTCAATTTAATCATTAATATTGGAAGCCCAATATTCCACCTCCTTTAGATCCCCTACGTAGCCTATAAAAGCACTATATGGTCTTCACTTTCTTATAACAATAAGACAAGATTATCATACTTGATATTCTAGAGAGTTGAAGAGGATCCATAAGCTTGGAAGATCGTTGCCCAACCGACGTTCAAGCTAGTGCAAGGAATACGTGGGAAGATCGTAAGGTCATCAATTGAATTCGTTTCTCCGCACAACGAATCAAAAGGTAAAATCATAAACTCCCTTCTATGATTTTATGTGAATTGATTGTGATAAATACATGAACGCACGATCCGGGAAAACGACGAACCTCGGGGACGGGGATTCGAGATCCCCGGCGAGGATCGAAGGTGGCGGTCGAACCCTAGGGTTCGGACCGCCGCGACGCGCGACAAGGGGAAGCCCCGGCTGGACGCCGGGGCATGCGATCGACTTCGGTCGATCGCCGGGGATGCCGCGGGCTGGCGCCGCGGCGGATCCCCTCGGCCACCCTCGTCGGCGGCGCGTCGCAGGGAACCCTCGGCCGGAGCCGAGGGGCGATCGAGCCCGTGAGCTCGATCGCGGGGCTGCTACGAGCAGCCCCGGGGATGCCGTGAGGCATCCCAGCGATCGCTACGAGAGCGATCGCGATCCCCATGCGGGGGCTCGGCTGGGCGCGCGGGTTCGCCCGTGCGGTGCTCGGTCGAGCCTCGGCTCGTGCGGTGGTTCGCGGTTGGTTCTCCGGCGATCGAGGATTTCGGTCGGGTTTTTATTTTCCGCAAATTTTAATAGCCCGGGATATCGATTTCCAGCAATTGGTATCAGATCGTTTGGTTTCGTGTTCATGTATGTGTTCAATTATCGTTCTACCTTGCAGGGATTCCGACTATCATGGTTAATTAATTGATTAATTGTTTAATTAATTGTTATTTAATTTTACCATGATTATTAAACTCTCGGACATGTCGAGATTCGTTTTGTGTGGATGAATGCTTGTAATAGTAAAAATTCGGGGGTTGACCGAATTTAGATTTATTATTATTGTTCTATGTTTTCCGGAAAGTGTATAGGGTCGATTTCATGTATAGAATCGATACCGGAATTGTAAATTTATTTCTTGTAATTTATTTATGTTGGGTCGATGCCGAAACGACCGCCGGAGAACTTGTGTGACGAAGGAGAAGATGAGAGGGAGTACTAGGGCTCGGGATCGATCTTGTGATCGATCCCATGGTGATCGACCGTGGGGGCTGTCCTGGACCTCCGCCACGCCGGCCACCGGTGGTGGTGGCGCGTGGGCTGGGGACGGCGGCGGTGGTGCTCCCGGCAGGCGATCAAGGTGGGGGGGGCGCGGGGTCCTCGTGATCTCGTGCTACTCCTACCTAGATTCACTTTCCTAATTGATTCAAGTTTTCCTATTTTGAGTATTCCTAAGTTTGGGAACTCTCATGGAGATAGGAAAAGAATTAATTGGAATTAATTTATTTCCTTATTCTATTATGGAAGTCTTCTAGTATGTTCCAAGTCCTACTTGGAATAGGAATCTAGAGATTTAATAGAATTAGATAGGAAAATAATTAATTGATGAATTAATTTTATTTCCTAGTTGATTATTCCTATTTTATGGGAATTTTCATAGACATGGAAATTAATTAATTTTGGAAAGTAGAAGAGTCCTAATTTATTTTATTTCCTTATTCTATTATAGAAGTCTTCTAGAATATTCCAAGTTTAACTTGGATAGATTATTCTAGAGATTTAATAGAATTATAGAGGAAAATAAATAAATAAAAATATTAATAATATTTAATTTTATTTTTAATTTATTCGATTGACTTAATTTTCGAATTGAGTATCTTTTGGATTTATTAAAAATAAATAGATTTAAATATTGGGATTAATATTCTCGTCACATGAAGCATTCAAGAACGAAGACTGAAGACTAGAAGACGCATACGGAGATGGAATAAAGCCATGAAAGTCGGAAAATAATTTTCTAGCATTATTTTGACTATGTGATATGTGCTTTATTACTTGTATGCATGCTTATGTGTTTAATTATGCATTAGATAGCGTATCCCTTTGTTATAAAAAGCTAAGTGGGAGAGGGGATGGAAACATTCCCATGGTCTCCATTACTGTTCTCTTGGTGACATTTATGAGCTTTCGAAGTTCATATAGATATGTCATTGGAGGAGAATTCTTGTAATTCCTTTTACGAGAAACATTGATTAAGTCTATCAAGCAATGCCTAATTTGTCTTTCTGAAACTGAAGATGGATCGATTGTCTGCTCGGCTCCCTCATCTAATGAGAGATAGGGCTGTTCGCATGGTGAATCACTGGTTAGAAAATTCTGAATCACTGGTTAGAAACTTCGAGTTTCACTTATGGTTCTCCGCGTCTTTGTTGGAAATCGACTACCCGGGACACATCCATTCGAACACTCGAACATCCGGACGTCCCCAATCGACTTCTGGAAGTCACCCCCGGACAGCCAAGGCCACCCGCCCAAGAGATCGCGCATCCGCCGCAGCCGAAGCCGCGGCTCGCGATCTGCCCGGAGCAGGCGACCGCCTGCCCACCAGGCGAGCGCTCGCGCAGCAAGGCAAGCGAGCGCTTGCTGCCCAGGCGAGCGCCCGCGACCTGTCGCGAGCGGGCGCTTGCTCCTCTGGCGGTCGCCTGGCTGCTGCGAACAGCAGCGCGATCCGCCCGTTCCGGCTGTTCCGATGAGATTTTCTCGATCCGACTGCCACGCCGGAGGTCAGAAACCTCCCAGCAGTCCGAGAACATCACATCCAAGCCACGGAACCCGATCTTTGGTTCGTTGTATGATTAACGCAAAAACAGAGATCGAATAAAATTGCGGAATTGAATGTTCCGATCTCATACCTCTCGGTCGATTGTTGAGACCTTAGATGCTTCTGGTGTATGACTCTGATCCCGACTCCAACCGTTGTGTGGGCAACGATCTGTTGGGTTTGCCTTTTCTGCTTTCTTCTTCTTCTACCGTGATATTCTTTTTCTCAGTTAGAGAAAAATATCAGCGCTAACTAATGTATTTTACAGAGAAAAATTATATTTGCGTTAACAATTATTTTTCTCAGTAAAATAGAAAAGCGGCGAACTGTAGGTTAAGAATAGGCAAGGGGGGGGGGTTATATAGAGTTACACCAGGGACCCAAGGTTAAATTAATTAAGGGCTAAATTGAAATATTAATTAACTTGGAATACGTAAACGCAATTCCTTAATTAATCGATTTCAATTTTAATTATTATTAACTCCACTATAAAATAATAATTGAATTCCCGAAATTAATTTAATATTATTTCAACAATAATATTTCCGCCGAAATTACATATACGACTTTCCCCGTGTTTAAGATATCGAACGTCCACGAATTTATTTAATTACTAATAATTAAATTAATTCGTTTCTTATTTTCCGAGACTAGTACCACTCATCCTTATTATCATGTGGAACAAATCCACCTGCAGGGTTTACATGATAAACTTTATGAGCTCATCTCGGGGACGTTATCAACCCGATAAACGGGACACGGTTTCCTGTCTATAATCTATAGCATGCCGTGAGTACAATTACGATTCCCAATTTACCGAGTATCTCGACTAATCAAATAGTCTCACTCATTGGCAAGTTAAAGAACCGAGAATTGGACACACGCACCTATAATTATATAGGGATTAAGAATTTGTATATCCGTAATTCTGAGGTCTAGTTCGATTACGTCGATTAGTATAAATCGAACGCCCTCCCGTGGTCCTGCTCAATACACCAAGTGTACAAGTGTAACATAATAGTCAAGACCAACTATTACCCAGTCACACTACGACGTACCGATGGATTGTCCCTGTCCATCTAAGTCGTGAGCTCCTGTTCGATAGTATACGAGTAACCGACAGTATGATCTTCTGCGTGTCTCCTCACGCCATACTGTCTACAACGTATATATCTAGGACTATTGCATTCAAGTACAAGATAGACAAGACGCCGACAGTTTGATTAATAGATAATGTAAAACACAGATAAGGAGTTCCATATTGTCACTAAACTAGACATTTAGAATATAACTCCATCAGTCTTGATTTACAAGATTAAAATGTTTCAAGTAATTGGATGTCAATTGTAAAAGTCTTTTGGTGTAGTAAACGTCCACACTATCGTGGCTTGCTGCATTGAATGGGATTTTGGAACGATTGATGTAGACAGTTATAGGAGGGAGTGAAGGAAACGTAGGTTAACGTAAACGTCCACACTATCGTGGCTTGCGGTAACATGCGAATCTTAAACAAACTTCTTAGTACTGAGTAATGGTTTACACTTAGGTACGCTCTATAGTATTCTTCCCATCGAAGTAACGCTATAGTGATGTACGACCGAAGCAAATCTAATTACGAAATCATTTGGATAGGTAAACGTCCACACTATCGTGGCTTGCCATATCTGATGGGATTTTAGATGTAATTAGTAATTTAATGATATTATTTGAGGGAGATAATATCGGATATTAAATTGATTGTTTGTTTAAATGTGCTTATAGGTTTAGAGAATAGCTATGAACCCACTTTCTGTGATACTCAAGGAACATAAACTCACTGGCCCCAATTATATTGATTGGAGGAGAAATTTGGACATTGTCCTGACTTCTGAAGAGTACAAGTTTGTACTCCATGAATTGTGCCCTGCTGAGCCCACGGCTGCCTCAACTAATGAGGAAAGAGAGGCATATCGGAAGTGGAAAAAGGCTGATGAAATGGCTAGGTGTTATATTTTGGCTTCCATGTCAAATGTACTCCAAACCCAACATGAGTCGATGGCCACTGCCTATGATATGCTGTTTAACCTCAAGGAAATGTTTGGGGAGCAAGATCGTGCGGCAAGGCAAGAAGCCATGAGAGTCCTCATGACAACTACTCAGTCTGAAGGAACGCCCGTAGGGGATCACGTTCTTAAGATGATGAGTTTGTTGAATGAGCTTGAAATCCTAGGAGCTCAAATTGATGCTGAGACGCAAGTCGACATCATACTCCAGTCTCTGACCCCTAGTTTTGAGCAGTTTCGCATGAGCTATAATATGGGTAAACTATCTTATACTCTTGCACAACTCCTGACTGAACTGAAGGCGGCAGAGGGGATCTACAAGAAGGGCAAGTCTCAAGCGCTTGTAGCTACCAAGTCCAAGGGCTCGAAGCCTGTTGGAGGTAGGGGCAAGAAAAGGAAGCAAGCCTGGAAACCCAGTGGTGCCAAGAGGAATGGACCACGAGTGGGGGCTGCAAAGCCAAGAGGCAAGTGCTTCCGATGCAATAAGTCTGGACACTGGAAGTCTGAATGTCCTCTCAAAGGTACGAATTTTTCTTTAGTCGTAAAAACATAGTCAGCGGTGTTATCTACCAGAAATCTGGTGTGTAGATATGGAACCACTGACGGTATGTGCATTTTAAATGCAGGGGTTCCAGAAAACCCGGCGACTTAGAGAAGAAGAGTTCGAGTCTACACGGGCAAAAGTTGTAGAGGAGGCAGCTGTTGCAGTGGAAGACATTTATCTGCTTTAGTAGTTAAATAGGATTTCATTTCAAGTTTATTGCATTATGTACCCTTTATTTTAGAAAGAACTTTTGTTCTGGATTTCTATTATTTATGAATGGATATTTTATTTCTTTAATCATGGTAATGATTTTGATAAGAAATAATGGGTATTATCTATTCTGGTACATTAGATAGCAATAATGTAAATGATGAATCCTTAGTCTACCACGATGCAACAAACCGTTTTATAACTTGTTTTACTTGTTAGATATATTTCTTTATAAATCATTATACTTGTGAATTCTTATACTCAGTAGTTTTGATTCAAATAAGATTCAAAAGGGTCGAAATTGATTTGATCAATTATAGTTGAAGGAATGGACCTTCCGACCTAAGAATCGAATTTGGAACATAATACAACTAAGCATACCTTTCGGCAAAAGGATAGAATTCAGACAAGTATTGAGAATGATCAATGGTGTATGCAGACATATGTGTAATTAGAAAGGTGTGAGTAGTTCTCTTAAGAATACTCGAAAAATGGATTAGAATGCTTGATGTGCCATAAAAGCAAAGTGTTTTAGTCACAAAGCAATTATGGGGAACCTTCTAAGTATATCCATTGGAAGCCTGCGACTAAAATCGCGGAGGCTATCACCTATCTGAATAGCACATAGCATAATCAAAGTTTGAGATTAAGTCTCAAATGACTACACCATACACTTACGTGTAGAGATGGTAAGTCAATAAGAAATAGAATTCTAATAGTAAAAGAACAAGTTGTTCGGAACTACCTATGTTCTATGGATATTTCTAGAGACAACGGCACATTCAATGTGGTTGTAGGATATCCTAAGTGAACAAAAGGATTGTGTTCTATAGTACTATGAACCAGAGGGACTTTTCGTCCGGTTCTTAGAGGAAGACTATTAGATGAACAACAAAGCCCTAACTGACGTGATACCTTGGAATGAGAAAAAGGACAAAGACTAGGAACCAGCCAAACCGAGTAGAAGTACACCACACACTGCACCTACTGTTATTACTGTTATACACCGGGACGCCATTGCAGTGGGAGGTTGTTAAGACAACCGGAGATGTTCATAAGACTAGAAGAGTTTTGAACTCTGGATCTGGTAAAGATGAAATCGATCCCTAGCTCTGCATAAGGGTAGTACTAGATCTGAATGTGCCTGCTTAGAAAAACAATAAGGATTATTGTTAAGAGGCAAGATCATTTAGAATACAAGCTTAGTAAATCCATTTATGGATTGAAACAAAGCTATAAATCGTGGAACTTGCGAATTGATGGGATAGTCCATTTAATGGATTCATCAAAGGGCATAGACGAAAGGTGCATTGGAGACGTAATAGAAACAAGGTGGTGTTTCTCGGAGATTTTATGTAGATAACATTTTATCATTGGCAACAATGTAAAGATATTGTCAGACATAAGATGATGGTTGTCTAAATGAATCGAGATATAAGATTGAGTAGAAGTTAGATCATGTTCTTGAGATCTTTCGATCTAAGGATAAGAACATTGTACTTCTCCAAGATATCTTATACGATTATGGTTTGTTTTAAACATGCATACTTCTGAGAAAGGTTATTGCCTTTCAGAGACAGAATATACATCTATCTAAAGGGTATGTGTTTCAAACACATGAAGGAGATAGATGAGGACAAAGCAGTTTCCTACACTTCAAGTGTGGAAAGCTTTATAGATGCAATGTTGTAAAACGAGAAACTGATATCAACTATGCGGTTTGCGTAGTGGGAGGATATCAAGGTAATCTAGACAAGAGATTTTCGGATGCTGTAATAGTACTTGCGAAGTACTGGATTACTAAGCAAGACGAAATCTTCTTGGATTACACGTTCTCAGATCTCAAATCAGAGAAGGACCAGTGTAAGTCGATATCAGGCTATGTGTTCACTTTTAGAAAGAGGTGGAACCATGAAATAAAAGAGTGATAAGCAGGACGCTTCTCAGACTCTCTCGTAACCGAATAGCAGCCTCAGAGGCAGCGGAAGTTTTGGTTAGGTTCCGGGATAACCTATCGACTTGGATATGACTCTTAGTTTACCAAAGGCTATTGGATAGCGGTGCACGGTAAACTGGAAGAAGTCATAAGTCAAAAGTGATGTTAACACATAGAGCAAGTACCACCTGATACGAGTCATCGTCGAGGGAGACGACGCAGTAGTCACCAAGATAACTTCAGAGCGGCAACCTAGAGTGCTCATTCACACAGTACTTCTTGGAAGTACAACTCTAAAGCACGTGATGAGTATGGGAGTCGGGAGTTTGGAGAAAATGACTAGACCTTAGTACAAGTGGGAGATTGTTGGAGTTGTGTACTTAATGTCTAGATTTAAGTAACAGTAAACTCCCGGTCATAGCATTTAATCTATTAAATTAATAAACAATTGTTTGCATTTAATTATTGATAATTAAATATAAGGCTAAATACACTTTGCCACCTCAGGATATGGGGTTTTTACACTTTGCAACCTCGTCGGAAAAGTTTTACCGATCAGTACCACAGGATAAGCAATATTACAATGTGGTACCTGCCGGCTGCCGGATTGGAATATGCCATGGAATATTCCGTGTGATTGAGATTCGCGCTCCACTGAAATGTGTGAGATTGAATTTAACATTTGAGTTGGAGGGTATTCTAGTACTTACCCATTATATTAATTAAAAAAATAAATTAATAATAAATAATTTATGCCCCAAATTATTAAAATCAAATCATCCCCAATTCAAAGAACCTACGCTGCGAATCTTCAATCTCAAGATCTTCAATCTCCAAAATCTCAAATTGAAATCTCAAGTTGTACTAATTAATCACAATGAAGGGTGCCGTTTTACGAGTCGTGGAGCGAGATTCCTGCCAGTCGTCAAAGAATCGGTGGCCCGTTTGTCGGGGAACGGATTCCGATTTGCGGCGAGAAAGGGGATCCGATGTCGGAGAGCGACAGCCCGCCGCCGCCCGAGAGATCTCGGCTGTGATGATGATGTCGCACGAGGGATCTCGCCCAGGAGCATTTCGAACTCGTCGTCGTGGTTCTTCATCTTCTCAATCATTCACAGAGATGAAAAAAAAACAAAGTGTCCTGAAAAAAAAAGGGGGAAACACACACAAACACACAGATAGAGAGAAAATTTCACAACGGAAGTGGAAACGAAACGATCGGGAAATGAAAACCCATTACGGATAATCGATTTCTAGCATTTGGTCATTTCGTAGAAGAAGAAATTTTTTTGAAATCCGTTTAAAAAAAATGCAGAAAAGGGATTTCGTTTTTTCAGCTCAAAATCGGGGTGTTTTGGGTTTCTGTATTTTCTGTTTCCCGGAGAAGAGTTGGTGGAGTATGAAAAGATGAATGGGGTTGGATTTACATATACTGTATGGTTTTTTTCTCATGTTTTTTTCTCCTGTGTTAAATCAATTTGTGAGTTCTGGGACTGAATTTTTTTGTTTTTGTTTTTAATTTTTATATAAATAAAAACAAATATTGAGTAAAGAAGACAGAAGGGTAAATATGTAATTTGCAGAAAATTTGAGTTGTTATTTACCAAAACACCCTTCAAAACGGAATATTCCATGGCATATTCCGATCCGGCAGCCCGCAGGTGGCAAAGTGTAATATGCCTTATCCTGTGGTACTGATCGGTAAAACTTTTCCGACGAGGTTGCAAAGTGTAAAAACCCCATATCCTGGGGTGGCAAAGTGTATTTAGCCCTTAAATATATGCAAAATTATAGTCCTGGATTATATACGTTGTAGTTAGTATGGTGTGCGACGCCACACAGAAGATCATACTATCGGTTACTCGTATTTAATCAAACAGTTGCTCACGACCTAGATGGACACGGACCAATCCATCGGTATAGTCGTTGTGTGAGAAAGAAAATAATTTGTCTTAATTATTTTATCACACTTGTACACTTGGTGTATTGGGCGGATCGCTTGAGATTTATCGATTAGGATTGCCGGCGATAATCGATTCAAGTCTCAGAGTATTTTATTCTTAATCCCCGATACTATTGCGGGTGTGTACATTTAATATATGTGACTTTGATTTTCCAAAGGAATTAACCGATTTAATTATTGGGTTAATTACCGGTTAAGTTGGGTCACTATATTTTATATATGGCATGCCGTGAATACTTGACGGGAAAGTGTATCCCGGAAGGGTTGATAATATCCCCGAGATAAGTTCATAAGGAATTATTGTGTAAACCTCATGAGTGGATTCGTTCCGCACAATAATTAAGGTTGAATGGTACTAGTCTCGGATTCAAGAGATGAATAAATTAATTAGCAATAAATTAATTTTATTCATGGATATTTAAATCTTAAATACACGGAATAAATAATACTACCGGAGAAATATTATTTGATATAATATGGTTTAATATTGGGAGTGCAATTAATTTATATAGTGGAAAATAAATTAATTAATATTAATGGGAGATTAATAGATTTGGGCTTGGGCTCAATTTAATCATTAATATTGGAAGCCCAATATTCCACCTCCTTTAGATCCCCTACGTAGCCTATAAAAGCACTATATGGTCTTCACTTTCTTATAACAATAAGACAAGATTATCATACTTGATATTCTAGAGAGTTGAAGAGGATCCATAAGCTTGGAAGATCGTTGCCCAACCGACGTTTTATGTGAATTGATTGTGATAAATACATGAACGCACGATCCGGGAAAACGACGAACCTCGGGGACGGGGATTCGAGATCCCCGGCGAGGATCGAAGGTGGCGGTCGAACCCTAGGGTTCGGACCGCCGCGACGCGCGACAAGGGGAAGCCCCGGCTGGACGCCGGGGCATGCGATCGACTTCGGTCGATCGCCAGGGATGCCGCGGGCTGGCGCCGCGGCGGATCCCCTCGGGCACCCTCGTCGGCGGCGCGTCGCAGGGAACCCTCGGCCGGAGCCGAGGGGCGATCGAGCCCGTGAGCTCGATCGCGGGGCTGCTACGAGCAGCCCCGGGGATGCCGTGAGGCATCCCAGCGATCGCTACGAGAGCGATCGCGAGCCCCGTGCGGGGGCTCGGCTGGGCGCGCGGGTTTGCCCGTGCGGTGCTCGGTCGAGCCTCGGCTCGTGCGGTGGTTCGCGGTTGGTTCTCCGGCGATCGAGGATTTCGGTCGGGTTATTATTTTCCGCAAATTTTAATAGCCCGGGATATCAATTTCCAGCACTTTTATCCTTAAAAGGTTACTTGGTCATTTTACCATCCAAACTTGATTCTTAGGTAGGAAGGTCCTCTCCTTCAACACCACTGATTAGACCATCAGTTGTTCAACCTTTGAATTCCATTTTGATTAATATGACCTAGCTTAAGATTCCCCAAGTATAATTGATTCATCCTAGAAGGTTCCTTTCTCTTATTGGTGTTAGATAATGTGTTACTAGTTTCGGTTTGTTGCATCGTGGTAGACTCAGGATTTAATATTTACAAATTGTCGATCGATGTGCCAGAACAGATATTATCATCTATTCTTCTTATAATCATCGAATGATCAGAAGAACTAGAATATCCATTTCTTTAGAAACTGAAATCAAATTCTTTCTAAATCCAGGCACATAAATACAATATATAAAACCCTTTCATTACTCAAAAGTAAATGAATCTCTCCCACTGCAACAGCCGCCACCTTCGCAGCATTGCCCATGTAGATGGTGATCTTTGTTGGAGTTGTGTACTTAATGTCTAGATTTAAGTAACGGAAACTCACGATCCATTGCCATTAATCTATTTAATTAAATAAACAATTATTTGCGTTTAATTATTTATAATTAAATATATGCAAATTATAGTCCTGGATTCTATACGTTGTAGTTAGTATGGTGTGTCGGGCCCACACAGAAGATCATACTATCGGTTACTCGTATTTAATCGAACAGTTGCTCACGGCCTAGATGGACACGGACCAATCCATCGGTATAGTCGTTGTGTGAGAGAGAAAATAATCTGTCTTGATTATTTTATCACACTTGTACACTTGGTGTATTGAGCGGATCGCTTGAGACTTATCAATTAGGATTGCCAGTGATAATTGATTCAAGTCTCAGAGTATTTTATTCTTAATCCCCGATACTATTGCGGGTGTGTATATTTAATATAAGTGACTTTGATTTACCAAAGGAATTAACCGATTTAATTATTAGGTTAATTACCGGTTAAGTTGGGTCACTATATTTTATATATGGCATGCCGTGAATACTTGACGGGAAAGTGTATCCCGTAAGGGTTGATAATATCCCCGAGATGAGTTCATAAGGAATTATTATGTAAACCCTGCAGGTGGATTCGTTCCGCATAATAATTAAGGTTGAATGGTACTAGTCTCGGATATAAGAGATGAATAAATTAATTAGCAATAAATTAATTTTATTCATTGATATTTATATCTTAAATACACGGAATAAATAATACTACCGGAGAAATATTATTTGATACAACATGGTTTAATATTGGGAGTGCAATTAATTTATATAGTGGAAAATAAATTAATTAATAATAGTAAGGATTAATAGATTTGGGCTTGGGCTCAATTTAATCACTATTATTGGAAGCCCAATATTCCACCTCCTTAAGATCCCCTACGTAGCCTATAAAAGCATTACATGGTCTTCTCTATTCTCATATATCTCATAACTTGAAGATCACAATTCTAGAGAGAGAAAGTAGAGAGGGAGATCCATGGAGTTCGGTAGATCGTCGCCCACACGACGTCCGAGCTAGTGCAAGGAATACGTGGGAAGATCTCAAAGGTCGTCAAATTGAGTTCTTCGTTTTTCCGAACAACGAGAACGAGGTAAATCGTAAAACCCTCTTTATGATTTTATGGTTCAATTATCGTAAAAATATCGTGAACCAAGATCCGAGATTTGGGATCCTCATCGGGGTCGAGCCGGGCGGTGGTGATCAAGGATCACCGGACCGCCGCGGCTGGAGCGATCCGGCGAAGAGGATCGCGCGAACCATGTTCGCTGGGAGGGCAAGCGCTCGCCTGAGGACCAGGCGCCCGCCTGGTCCTTGTCGCGCGCGAGCGCTTCGTACCCAGGCGCCCGCTTGGCGTGGCCTGGCAGCGGCGGATCCAAGGGGCTTCGCCGGAGCTGTGCGGGCTGCCAGGGGCTGATCCTTAGCGCATGTCCGGCGACATGCGCACGCCTCGATCAAACAAGCGGCGGCTCGGCCGCGGCTAGGGTTTGCATGGGGCGGTTCCGCGAGGGTTCGGGCATGGTTTGTGGGCTGCTACGAGCAGCCCTAGGCGGCTGCCTTGAACAGCCGCGAGCCCACGCGAGGGCTCAACCGAACCAGCCGTGGGTTCACCCTCGGTTAGGGTTTGGTTGAGTCCGGCTTCGTGTGGTCGTTCGTGGCGGGTTTCCGGCGACCGGGATTTCTATTGGAGTTGTCGTTCCGCAATTTTGACAACCCCGGATATTCGATCTCCAAAGGATATCGGTCGGAATTAATTCGATAATTTATTTATTTAAATTTATTAATTCCGGGATATCGATTTCCAACAATTGGTATCAGAGCTTTGGTTTTAGTTCATGGTATTTTTCGATAAATTGTTCTACCTTGCAGGGTTTCCGATTATTATGGCTAGATTTAATTATTGATAATTAATGTCATAATATTTCTCTTGATTATTAAACTCTCGGTGATGTCAATATTTGTTCTTGTGTGGTGAATGCTTGTTCTTAATTTTTCCGGAAATTGTTTGAGGTCGTTTTGTAGAGAATCGATACCGGATAGCGTAGTAATAAATTTGTAATTTATTTTACGTTGGATCGAGGAAGAAACGACGACCGGAAAAGTGTGACGGAGGAGACGAAGAGAGGGAGGACCGGGGATCGATCACGAGGATCGATCCCATGAGGATCAATCGCCCGGGCTGCCCTAGGGCCCTCGGCCACGCCGGCCACCAAGGGTGGTGGCGCGTGAGCCTTGGCCAGCGGTGGTAGTGGCGTTCGATGGTGGGGGTAGCGTGGGGATCCCCAACCCATGCTATTCCTACCAAGATCCAACTTTCCTAAATTATTCGGTTTTCCTATTTTGAGTATTCCTTTTTTTGGGAATTCTCATGGAATTGGAAAAGAATAAATTTAGAATAAATTTATTTCCTTATTGATTATTTCTATTATGGGAATTTTCATGGATTAGGAAAAGAATAAATTTGGAATTAATTTATTTTTCCTATTTAATTATTCCTTTCTGGAATTTTTAATGGATTAGGAAAATAATTAATTTGGAAAGTTTTAGGAGTCCTAAATTAATTTTTCCTTATTTAATTATTCCTTTATGGAATTTTTAATGGATTAGGAAAGGAATTAATTTGGAAGGACTAGGAGTCCTAAATTATTTTATTTCCTTATTTCATTATGGAAATCTTCTAGAATATTCCAACTCGGTCTTGGATAGGATTCTAGAGATTTAATGAAATTAGAAGAGGAAAATAAAATAATAAAAATATTAATAATATTTAATTTTATTTTTTATTTATTCGATTGACTTAATTTTCGAATAAAGTAACTTTTGGATTTATTAAAAATAAATAGATTTAAATATTGGAATTAATATTCCCGTCACATGGAGCATTCAAGAACGAAGACTAAAGACTAGAAGAAGCTTACGGAGATGCGATAAAGCCATAATAGTCGGAAAATAATATTCTAGTATTATTTTGATTATGTGATAATATTCTATGTGCTTTATTACATGTATGCATGCTTATGTGTATTTAATTATGCATTAGATAGCGTATCCCTTTATTGTAAAAAGCTAAGTGGGAGAGGGATTGGAAACAATGCCATGGTCTCCATTGCTGTTCTCTTGGTGACTTTTATGAACTTTCGAAGTTCATATAGATAAGCCATTGGAGGAGAATTCTGGTAATTCCTCTTACGAGAAACATTGATTAAGTTTATCAAACAATGCCTAATTTGTCTTTTTGAAACTGATTTCAAGTCGACTCATTCTCACCCCGAGGAGTGGAATGGAGCCAAAGCCACTTGGTCATGTGGATGACACAAATTAGAGACCTTCGTACCATTTCTTGAAATGGATCGATTGTCTTCTCGGCTCCCTCATTTTATGAGAGATAGGGTTGTTCGCATGGTGAATCACTGGTTAGAAACTTTGAGTTTCACTTATGATTCTCCGCGTCTTGATTTACATGATCGAATGGATCAAGTAATTGGGAGTCAATTATAAAAGTCTCTTGGTGTAGTAAACGTCCACACCACGTGGCTTGCTATACTAACGGATTTTGGATTAATTGATGTAGACAGTTATAAGGAATTGTGAAGAGTTGTGAAGTTGTCGTAAACGTCCACACCACGTGGCTTGCGGTGATGTAGCAATTCCAAACGATTTACTTTAGTGCTGAGTAATGGTTTACACTTAGATACGCATTATAGTATTCTTCCCCACGAAGTTACGCTATAAGTGATGTATGACCGAAGCAAATCTAATTGCTAAATCATTTGGGTAGGTAAACGTCCACACCACGTGGCTTGCCATATCTGATGGGATTTTAGATGTGATTAGTGGTTTAATGATATTATTTGAGGGAGATAATATCGGAGATTAAATCGATTGTTTGTTGTTATATGTGCTCATAGATTAGGAAATGGTTTTGAACCCACTTTCTGTGGTACGTAAGGAATTTAACTCACTGGTCCCTGAATGTAATGATTGGAATAGAGATCTGGACATTGCCCAGACTGTTAAAGAGTACAAGTTTGTACTCAGTGAGCTTTGTCCTCCCGAGCCTACAAATGTCTTAACTGATGAGGAAAGGACTGATTTTGATATCATGTTCAAACTCAAGGAGATGCTTAGACGTGATGTAGAGGCTAGACAAGAGGCGATGAGGATACTCATAAAGGCCAGTCGATTCGAGGAAACGCTTAAACACGTTTTTGAGATGATTGACCTTTTAGACGAGTTGAGGCGGAAATCGCAAGCTCTTGTAGCCAATGCCAAAGGTTTCGAACCTAAAGGCAAGAACGGGGGAAAGGAAAAGCAAATAAACCCAGTGGTTCTATTTGGACCACGAGATGGGACGAGAAAGCCAATAGGCAAGTGTTCTCGATGCAAACAGTCTGGGTACTGGAAGTCTGATTATCCTCTCAAAGAAAGTACGAAAATTTCTTTAGTCGTAAAACATAGTCAGTGGTATTATCTACCGGAACCTGGTGTGTAGATATGGAACCACTGACGGTATGTGCATTTTAAATGCAAGGGTTACAGGAAACCCGACGACTTAGAAAAGAAATCGTAGCCTACATGGGCAATGCTGTAGAGGAGGCAGCTGTTGCAATGGAGGACATTTTATAGGATTTCATTTTAATTATTGCTTTTATGTACCTTTCATTTAGAAAGAACTTTGTTCTGGATTTCTAATGAATAGATATTTTATTTCTTTTAATCATTTGATGGTTATAAGAAGAAATAAATATATTATCTATTCTGGTACATTAGCTAGCAATATATAAATGATGAATCCTGAGTCCACTATGGTGCAACGAACCGTAGTATGAAACTCGTTTTACTAATAAGAGATTTCTTTATTAAATCGATTATACTTGTGGATTCTTATGCTAAGTCATTTTTATTCAAATAAGAAGTTCAAAAGTCGAAAATTGATTTTTTATCAATTAAGTTGAAGGAGTGGACCTTCCGACCTATGAATCTGATTTGGAAGATAACATGACTAAGCAATCCTTTATGGATATAAGATATAAGATCCGGACAAGTATGAGAATTGATTGACTCTGATGTATGCAGACCTATGTCTACTCAGACAATAAGGTACGAGTACTTCATTTAATGATTACTCAAGAAATGGATTAGAATACCTGATGTGCCACAAAAGCAAGTGTTTTGAAAAGTCAATGGACACTAAGCAATTGTGGAGAACCATCAAGGTATATCCATTTGTAGCCTGCGATTTGATCCAAAGGCAAGTACCTGTCTGAAGAATGCATGGCATACTGATCAGAGGTTGGGATTTGATTCCAAATGACTACACCATACACTTTTGTGTAGAAATGGTGTGTAGTAAACAAGAAATGGAACTCTTATAGAAATAGTAAAAGCATGAGTTATACGGAACTACCTATGTTCTATGGATATGTCTGGAAACAACGGCGCATTCAATGCGGTTGTAGAATGTCCTAGAAGAACAAAAGATGTGTGTTCAATAGTACTATGAACCAGAGGGACGTTATAAGTTCTAACGCCCGGTTCTTAGAGTTAGACTATATGATGAACCACAAGCCCAAAGTGACGTGATACTTTGAAATAAGAGAGAACGAAGAAGACTGGAAACCAGCAGAACTGAGTAGCGGTACACCACTAACTGCACCTACTGTTATTACTGTTAATACACCGGAATGCCATTGTAGTGGGAGGTTGTGGGTCAACCAGAGATATTCATAAGACTAGGTGAGTCTTCGGACTCTGGACCTAGTATACATGAAATCGATCCCTAGATCTACATGAAGGCAGTACTAGATCTAAATGTGCCTTCTTGGAGAGCAATAAGGATTATTGCTAAGAGGCAAGATCATTTAGAGTACAAGCTTAGTTGATCCATTTATGGATTGGAACAAAGCATTGAATTCGTGGTACTTGCAAATTGATGAGATAGTCCATTTTATGGATTCATCAAAGCATAGACGAATCATGTGTATTGGAAACGTGATGGAACAAGGTGGTGTTTCTCGGGTTTTATGTAGAGAACATTCTTATCATTGGTAACAATGTAAAGATGTTGTCAAGACATAAAATGAGGTTGTCTAGATAAATCAATATGAAAGATATAGGAAGAAGTTGGACATATTCTTGAGATCTTGTAAGTCGATATCAGGCTATGTGTTTCACTATTAAAGGAGAAGGAGTTTTAACATGAAAGAGTGATAAGCACGATGCTTTTCGGACTCTGCCATGGATAACCAAATAGCGGCCTCAGAGACAGCGGAAGTTTTGGTATAACTCCGGGATAATCTCTGGGACTTAGATGTGATTCTTAATTTGCCAAAAGGCTATGTAAATAGCGGTGCGATGGCAAATGGTAAGAAATCACAAGTCCATAAGTGTAAGATAACACATAGAGCAAGTACCACCTGATACGAGTCATCGTCAAGGGAGACGACGCTGTAGTCACCAAGATAACTTCAGAGCGGCAACCTAGAGTGCTCATTCACATAGTACTTCTTGGAAGTACAACTTAAGCACGTGATGAGTATGGGAGTCGGGAGTTTGGAGGAAATGACTAGACCTTAGTACAAGTGGGAGATTGTTGGAGTTGTGTACTTAATGTCTAGATTTAAGTAACGGAAACTCACGATCCATTGCCATTAATCTATTTAATTAAATAAACAATTATTTGCGTTTAATTATTTATAATTAAATATATGCAAATTATAATCATGGATTCTATACGTTGTAGTTAGTATGGTGTGTCGGGCCCCCACAGAAGATCATACTATCGGTTACTCGTATTTAATCGAACAGTTGCTCACGACCTAGATGGACACGGACCAATCCATCGGTATAGTCGTGTGAGAGAGAAAATAATCTGTCTTGATTATTTTATCACACTTGTACACTTGGTGTATTGAGCGGATCGCTTGAGACTTATCAATTAGGATTGCCAGTGATAATTGATTCAAGTCTCAGAGTATTTTATTCTTAATCCCCGATACTATTGCGGGTGTGTATATTTAATATAAGTGACTTTGATTTACCAAAGGAATTAACCGATTTAATTATTAGGTTAATTACCGGTTAAGTTGGGTCACTATATTTTATATATGGCATGCCGTGAATACTTGACGGGAAAGTGTATCTCGTAAGGGTTGATAATATCCCCGAGATGAGTTCATAAGGAATTATTATGTAAACCCTGCAGGTGGATTCGTTCCGCATAATAATTAAGGTTGAATGGTACTAGTCTCGGATATAAGAGATGAATAAATTAATTAGCAATAAATTAATTTTATTCATGGATATTTATATCTTAAATACACGAAATAAATAATACTACCGGAGAAATATTATTTGATATAATATGGTTTAATATTGGGAGTGCAATTAATTTATATAGTGGAGAATAAATTAATTAATAATAGTAAGGATTAATAGATTTGGGCTTGGGCTCAATTTAATCACTATTATTGGAAGCCCAATATTCCACCTCCTTAAGATCCCCTACGTAGCCTATAAAAGCACTACATGGTCTTCTCTATTCTCATATATCTCATAACTTGAAGATCACAATTCTAGAGAGAGAAAGTAGAGAGGGAGATCCATGGAGTTCGGCAGATCGTCGCCCAATATTATGCGGAACGAATCCACCTGCAGGGTTTACATAATAATTCCTTATGAACTCATCTCGGGGATATTATCAACCCTTACGGGATACACTTTCCCGTCAAGTATTCACGGCATGTCATATATAAAATATAGTGACCCAACTTAACCGGTAATTAACCCAATAATTAAATCGGTTAATTCCTTTGGTAAATCAAAGTCACTTATATTAAATATACACACCCGCAATAATATCGGGGATTAAGAATAAAATACACTGAGACTCGAATCGATTATCGCCGGCAATCCTAATCGATGAATCTCAACGATCCGCTCAATACACCAAGTGTACAAATGTGATAAAATAATCAAGACAGATTATTTTCTCTCTCACACAACGACTATACCGATGGATTGGTCCGTGTCCATCTAGGTCGTGAGCAACTGTTCGATTAAATACGAGTAATCGATAGTATGATCTTCTGTGTGGGGCCCGACACACCATACTAACTACAACGTATAGAATCCAGGACTATGTTTTGCATATATTTAATTATAAATAATTAAACGCAAACAATTGTTCATTTAGTTAAATAGAAATGGCAATGGATCGTGAGTTTCCTTTACTTAAATCTAGACATTAAGTACACAACTCCAACAATCTCCCACTTGTACTAAGGTCTAGTCATTTCCTCCAAACTCCCGACTCCCATACTCATCACGTGCTTAAGTTGTACTTCCAAGAAGTACTATGTGAATGAGCACTCTAGGTTGTCGCTCTGAAGTTATCTTGGTGACTACAGCGTCGTCTCCCTCGACGATGACTCGTATCAGGTGGTACTTTCACTATGTGTTATCTTACACTTATGGACTTGTGATCTTACCATTTGCCATCGCACCGCTATTTACATAGCCTTTGGCAAATTAAGAATCACATCTAAGTCCCAGAGATTATCCCGGAGTTATACCAAAACTTCCGCTGCCTCTGAGGCCGCTATTTGGTTACCCATGGCAGAGTCCGAAAAGCATCGTGCTTATCACTCTTCCATGTTAAAACTCCTTCTCCTTCAATAGTGAAACACATAGCCTGATATCGACTTACACCGGTCCTCATTCGATTAGAAATCTAAGAGAATGTAATCCAAAGGAAAAACTCGTCTGCTTCGTAGTCTAGAACAGTACTTCGAAAGTACTTTTACGGCAGTCGAATATTCCTTTCCAGGATTACCTTGATATCCTCCCACTATGCTAACCGCATAGCCGATATCAGGTTCTTGTTTTCAACAATGCATTTATTAAGCTTTCCACACTCAAAGTGTAGGAAACTGCTTTCATTGTTTCTATCTCCTTTTGTGTTCCAAAACACATATCCTTTGATAGATGCATTCCGTCTCTTGAAAGGTAACGAACCTTTCTCGGAATCTTGCATGTTAAAACGAACCATTATCATATATGTAAGATGTCCAGGAAAAGTACAATGTTCTTTCTAGAGATCCAAGATCTCAAGAACATGTCCAACTTCTTCCTTTATCTTTCATAATGATTCATCTAGACAACCATCATTTTATGTCTGATAACATCTTTACATTGTTGCCAATGATAAGAGTGTCATCTACATAAAACCTCCGAGGAACACCACCTTGTTTTCCATCACGTTTCCAATACACACAATTCGTCTATGCTTTTGATGAATCCATAAAATGGACTATCTCATCAATTTGCAAGTACCACGAACTCAATGCTTTGTTCCAATCCATAAATGGATCAACTAAGCTTGTACTCTAAATGATCTCGCCTCTTAACAATAATCCTTATTGCTTTCCAAGAAGGCACATTTAGATCTAGTACTGCCTTCATGTAGATCAAGGGATCGATTTCATGTATACTAGGTTCAGAGTCCGAAGACTCACCTAGTCTTATGAATATCTCTGGTTGTCACACAACCTCCCACTACAACGGCATTCCGGTGTATAAACAGTGATAACAGTAGGTGCAGTTAGTGGTGTACCGCTACTCGGTTCGGCTGGTTCTAAGTCTTAATCTTTCTCTCTCATTTCAAAGTATTACGTCACCTTGGGATTGTGGTTCATTATATAGTCTTTCTCTAAGAACCGGGCGTTAGAACTTGTAACGTCCTTCTGGTTCATAGTACTATTGAACACACATCTTTTGTTCTTCTAGGATATTCTACAACCGCATTTGAATGCGCCGTTGTTTCCAGACATATCCATAGAACATAGGTAGTTCCGTATAACTCATGATTTTACTATTTCTATAAGAGTTCCATTTCTTGTTTACGACACACCATTTCTACACAACAGTGTATGGTGTAGTCTTTTGGGATCAAATCCCAATCTCTGATCAGTATTCCATGCATTCCTCAGATAGGTACTTGCCTCCGCGATCAAATCGCAGGCTAGAAATGGATATACATTGATGGTTCTCCACAATTGCTTAGTGTCCATTGACTTGTCAAAACACTTGTTTTTTTGGCACATCAGGTATTCTAATTTATTTCTCGAGTAATCATCAAATGAAGTACTCGTACCTTATTGTCTGAGTAGGCATAGGTCTGCATACATCAGAGTCAATCAATTCTTATACTTGTCCGGATCTTACATCTTATATCCATAAAGGATTGCTTAGTCATATTATCTTCCAAATTAGATTCTTAGGTCGGAAGGTCCACTCCCTCAACTTATTTGATCAAATATCAATTTTCGACCTTTGAACTTCTTATTTGAATAAACATGACTCAGCATAAGAATCCACAAGTATAATTGATAAAGAAATCTCTTATTAGTAAAACGAGTTTTATACTACGGTTCGTTGCATCGTGGTGGACTCAGGATTCATTATTTATATATTGCTAGCTAATGTACCAGAATAGATACTATCATTATTTCTTCTTATAACCATCAAATGATTAAAAGAAATAAAATATCCATTCATTAGAAATCCAGAACAAAGTTCTTTCTAATATGAAAGGTACATAAAAGCAATAACTCAAAATGAAATCCTATAAAATGTCCTCCACTGCAACTGTTGCCTCCTCTACAGCATTGCCCATGTAGACTACGATTTCTTCTTTTCCAAGTCGTTAGGTTTCCTGGAACCTTTGCATTTAAAATGTACATACCGTCAGTGGTTCCATATCTACACACCAGGTTCCGGTAGATAATACCACTGACTATGTTTTACGACTAAAGAAGAATTTCGTACTTTCTTTGAGAGGATAATCAGACTTCCAGTACCCAGACTGTTTGCATCGAGAACTCTTGCCTCATGGCTTTCTCGTCCCATCTCGTGGTCCAAGAAACCTAGGACCACTGGGTTTCATTGCTTGCTTTTCTTTTCCCCCGATTTTTCCCTTAGGTTCGAAACCTTTGGCATTGGCTACAAGAGCTTGCGATTTCCGTCTCAACTCGTCTAAAAGGTCAATCATCTCAAAAACGTGTTTAAGCGTTTCCTCGAAGCGACTGGCCTTTATGAGTATCCTCATCGCTTCTTGTCTAGCAGCCTATGTCAATAGGCTCGGGAGGACAAAGCTTACTGAGTACTAACCAGTACTCTTCAACAGTCTGGACAATGTCTAGATCTCTATTCCAATCATTACATTTAGGGACCAATGAGTTTAAAATCCTTACGTATCACAGAAAGTGGGTTCAAAGCCATATCCTAATATATGAGCACATATAACAACAAACAATCGATTTAATCTCCGATATTATCTCCCTCAAATAATATCATTAAACCACTAATCACATCTAAAATCCCATCAGATATGGCAAGCCACGATAGTGTGGACGTTTACCTATCCAAATGATTTAGCAATTAGATTTCCTTCGGTCGTACATCATCATTAGCGTTACTTCGATGGGAAGAATACTAAGAAGCGTACCTAAGTGTAAACCATTACTCAGTATCTAAGAAGATTGTTTGGGACACGCATATTCACCGCAAGCCACGATAGTGTGGACGTTTACGTTAACATACGCTCCTTTACTCCCTTCTATAACTGTCTACATCAATCGTTCCAAAATCCCATTCAATGTAGCAAGCCACGATAGTGTGGACGTTTACTACACCAAAAGACTTTTACAATTGACTCCCAATTACTTGAATCATTTAATCTTGTAAATCAAGACGCGGAGAATCATAAGTGAAACTCAAAGTTTCTAACCAGTGATTCACCATGCGAACAACCCTATCTCTCATAAAATGAGGGAGCCGAGCAGACAATCGATCCACCTTCATAAGATGGTACGACTGCCTCTAATTTGTGTCCTCGACATGACCAAGTGGCTCTGGCTCCATTCCACTCCCCGGGGTGAGAATGAGTCGACTTGAAGTCAGTTTTGGAAAGACAAATTAGGCATTGTTTGATAGACTTAATCAATGTTTCTCGTAAAAGGAATTACAAGAATTCTCCTCCAATGACTTGTCTATACGAACTTCAAAAGTCCATAAAAGTCACCAAGAGAACAGCAATGGAGACCATGGATATGTTTCCATACCCTCTCCCACTTAGCTTTTTACAATAAAGGGATACGCTATCTAATGCATAATTAAATACACATAAGCATGCATACATGAAATAAAGCACATAGAATATTATCACATAATCAAAATAATACTAGAATATTATTTTCCGACTATTATGGCTTTATCGCATCCCCGTATGCGTCTTCTAGTCTTTAGCCTTCGTTCTTGAATGCTCCATGTGACGGGAATATTAATTCCAATATTTAAATCTATTTATTTTCAATTAATCCAAAAGTTACTTAATTCGAAAATTAAGTCAATCGAATAAATCAAAAATAAAATTAAATATTATTAATATTTTTATTTATTTATTTTCCTATCTAATTCTATTAAATCTCTAGAATAATCTATCCAAGACCCACTTGGAATATTCTAGAAGACTTCTATAATAGAATAAGGAAATAAAATAAATTTAGGACTCCTCTACTTTCTAAAATTAATTAATTTCCATGTCCATGAAAATTCCCATAAAATAGGAATAATCAAATAGGAAATAAATTAATTTAATAATTAATTATCTTCCTTTCTAATTCTATTAAATCTCTAGAATCCTATTCCAAGTAGAACTTAGAATATTCTAGAAGACTTCCATAATAGAATAAGGAAATAAATTAATTCCAATTAATTATTTTCCTATTTCCATGAGAATTCCCAAAAAAAATAGGAATACTCAAAATAGGAAAACCGAATCAATTAGGAAAGTGAATCTAGGTAGGAGAACACGAGATCACGAGGACCCCGCGTCCCCCACCATTGATCGCCGGCCGGGGAGGAGCGCCGCCGCCACCTCAGCCCACGCGCCACCACCACCGGTGGCCGGCGTGGCCGAGGGTTCCCGCGGGCAGCCCCCACGCCCCCCCTTCGATCGATCCTCATGGGATCGATCATCATGATCGATCCCCGGTCCTCCCTCTCTTCGTCTCCTCCGTCACACTTTTCCGGCGGTCGTTTCGGAATCGATCCAACGTAAAATAAATTACAAATTTATTACTATGCTATCCGGTATCGATTCTCTACATGAAATCGACCTCACAATTTCCGGAAAAATTAAGAACAAACATTCACCACACAAGAACAAATATTGACATCACCGAGAGTTTAATAATCAAGAACATTATTATGACATTAATTAAAAAAATTAAATCCAGCCATAATAATCGGAAACCCTGCAAGGTAGAACAATTTATCGAAAAATACCATGAACTAAAACCAACGCTCTGATACCAATTGTTGGAAATCGATATCCCGGAATTAATAAATTTAAATAAATAAATTATCTAATTAATTCCGACCGAAATCCTTCGAATATTCGGATTGTCAAAATTGCGGAACCGACAACCCAATCGAATAAACCCTTCGCCGGAAATCACCGCGAACCACCGTATGCGAACCGAGGCTCGACCGAACACCCGCCGCGGGATAAACCCGCGGCTGTCCAGCCGAACCCCCGCATGGAGGGGGTTCGCGATCGCGTTTGCGATCGCCGGGATGCTTCGCGCATCCCCGGGGCTGCTCCGAGCAGCCCCCCGGCGGTGAGTCCGGCGACTCACCGCCATCGCCGGGAGGAGGGGGCGACTGCCGCGGCACCAGCCCGCGGCTGCCCCCAGCGATCGACCACCATGGTCGATCGCACGCCCCTACGCGCACGGCGATCGTGCCCTAGGGCCGATCGCCACCCTCGGCGTCCAGCCGAGGGTTCGTTGCTCTCGATCCCGGTGGGGCTCGCTTGATCGTCCGCGGTCCGGTGATCTTGGATCACCACCGCGCGGTCAAACCCCATCCCCGGGTTCGTCCCTCGGATCTTGGTTCATGGTATTCTCACGATAAATCAAACAATAAAATTATAAAGAGGGTTTTACGATTTACCTCGTTCTCGTTGTTCGGAAAAACGTATAACTCAATTTGACGACCTTGAGATCTTCCCACGTATTCCTTGCACTAGCTCGGACGTCGTGTGGGCGACGATCTACCGAACTCCATGGATCCTCCTCTCTACTTTCTCTCTCTAGAATTGTGATCTTCAAGTTATGAGAATAGAGAAGACCATGTAGTGCTTTTATAGGCTACGTAGGGGATCTAAAGGAGGTGGAATATTGGGCTTCCAATATTGAAGATTAAATTGAGCCCAATGCTCAAGTCCATTAATCCTTATCAATATTAATTAATTCTATTTTCCACTATATAAAATTAATTGCACTCCCAATATTAAACCATATTATATCAAATAATATTTCTCCGGTAGTATTATTTATTCCGTGTATTTAAGATATAAATATCCATGAATAAAATTAATTTATTGCTAATTAATTTATTCATCTCTTATATCCGAGACTAGTACCATTCAACCTTAATTATTATGCGGAACGAATCCACCTGCAGGGTTTACATAATAATTCCTTATGAACTCATCTCGGGGATATTATCAACCCTTCCGGGATACACTTTCCCGTCAAGTATTCACTGCATGTCATATATAAAATATAGTGACCCAACTTAACCGGTAATTAACCCAATAATTAAATCGGTTAATTCCTTTGGTAAATCAAAGTCACTTATATTAAATATACACACCCGCAATAATATCGGGGATTAAGAATAAAATACACTGAGACTCGAATCGATTATCGCCGGCAATCCTAATCGATGAATCTCAACGATCCGCTCAATACACCAAGTGTACAAATGTGATAAAATAATCAAGACAGATTATTTTCTCTCTCACACAACGACTATACCGATGGATTGGTCCGTGTCCATCTAGTTCGTGAGCAACTGTTCGATTAAATACGAGTAACCGATAGTATGATCTTCTGTGTGGGGCCCGACACACCATACTAACTACAACGTATAGAATCCAGGACTATGTTTTGCATATATTTAATTATAAATAATTAAACGCAAACAATTGTTCATTTAGTTAAATAGATTAATGGCAATGGATCGTGAGTTTCCTTTACTTAAATCTAGACATTAAGTACACAACTCCAACAGATCTCAAAGGTCGTCAAATTGAGTTCTTCGTTTTTCCGAACAACGAGAACGAGGTAAATCGTAAAAATATCGTGAACCAAGATCCGAGATTTGGGATCCTCATCGGGGTCGAGCCGGGCGGTGGTGATCAAGGATCACCGGACCGCCGCGGCTGGAGCGATCCGACGACGAGGATCGCGCGAACCATGTTCGCTGGGAGGGCAAGCGCTCGCCTGAGGACCAGGCGCCCGCCTGGTCCATGTTGCGCGCGAGCGCTTCGTACCCAGGCGCCCGCTTGGCGTGGCCTGGCAGCGGCGGATCCAAGGGGCTTCGCCGGAGCTGTGCGGGCTGCCAGGGGCTGAACCGTAGCGCATGTCCGGCGACATGCGCACGCCTCGATCAAACAAGCGGCGGCTCGGCCGCGGCTAGGGTTTGCATGGGGCGGTTCCGCGAGGGTTCGGGCATGGTTTGTGGGCTGCTACGAGCAGCCCTAGGCGGCTGCCTTGAACAGCCGCGAGCCCACGCGAGGGCTCAACCGAACCAGCCGTGGGTTCACCCTCGGTTAGGGTTTGGTTGAGTCCAGCTTCGTGTGGTCGTTCGTGGCGGGTTTCCGGCGACCGGGATTTCGATTGGAGTTGTCGTTCCGCAATTTTGACAACCCCGGATATTCGATCTCCAAAGGATATCGGTCGGAATTAATTAGATAATTTATTTATTTAAATTTATTAATTCCGGGATATCGATTTCCAACAATCTTTTCCTTTTGAAGTCGCGGGTTTCCTGGAACCCTTGCATATAAATGCAAAACATGATCAGTGGCCTCCGTATCTACACACCAGGTGCTGGTAGATATCACCACATGAAAATGTATCAATGACTAAGAAAAAAGTTCATTCCTTGTTTTTATGAGAGGATAATCAGACTTCCAGTGCCCAGACTGCTTGCAACGGAAAACACTTGCCTTGCGGCTTGCATACCCCGTCTCTGTTGGAGTTGTGTACTTAATGTCTAGATTTAAGTAACGGAAACTCACGATCCATTGCCACTAATCTATTTAATTAAATAAACAATTATTTGCGTTTAATTATTTATAATTAAATATATGCAAATCATAGTCCTGGATTTTATACGTTGTAGTTAGTATGGTGTTGCATGGGCGCACAGAAGATCATACTATCGGTTACTCGTATTTAATCGAACAGTTGCTCACGACCTAGATGGACACGGACCAATGCATCGGTATAGTCGTTGTGTGAGAGAGAAAATAATTTATCTTAATTATTTTATCACACTTGTACACTTGGTGTATTGAGCGGATCGTTGAGATTTATCGATTAGGATTGCCGGCGATAATCGATTTAAATCTCTGAGTATTTTATTCTTAATCCCCGATACTATTGCGGGTGTGTATATTTAATATAAGTGACTTTGATTTACCAAAGGAATTAACCGATTTAATTATTGGGTTAATTACCGGTTAAGTTGGGTCACTATATTTTATATATGTCATGCCGTGAATACTTGACGGGAAAGTGTATCCCGTAAGGGTTGATAATATCCCCGAGATGAGTTCATAAGGAATTATTATGTAAACCCTGCAGGTGGATTCGTTCCGCATAATAATTAAGGTTGAATGGTACTAGTCTCGGATATAAGAGATGAATAAATTAATTAGCAATAAATTAATTTTATTCATGGATATTTATATCTTAAATACACGGAATAAATAATACTACCGGAGAAATATTATTTGATATAATATGGTTTAATATTGGGAGTGCAATTAATTTTATATAGTGGAAAATAGAATTAATTAATATTAATGGATTAATAGATTTGGGCTTGGGCTCAATTTAATCATTAATATTGGAAGCCCAATATTCCACCTCCTTAAGATCCCCTACGTAGCCTATAAAAGCACTACATGGTCTTCTCTATTCTCATAACTTGAAGAACACAATTCTAGAGAGAGAAAGTAGAGAGGGAGATCCATGGAGTTCGGAAGATCGTCGACCACCCGACGTTCGAGCTAGTGCAAGGAATACGTGGGAAGGTCTCAAGGTCTTCATAGATCTCGTTTCTCTGTACAACGAGAACAAAGGTAAAATCGTTGAACCCCCTTCGATGATTTTAATTAATTCGTATATGCATATGAACGAAGATCCGGGGATGAACGAAACCGGGGACGGGGATCGACCTTGCGGTGGTGATCGAAGATCACCGGACCGCGGAAGGTCGGGAGATCCCCGCCGGGATCGAGAGCATCAAACCCTCGGCTGGACGCCGAGGGGTGCGATCGAGCTAGGGCTCGATCGCGGTGGCGCGAAGGAGCAGCCCCGGCTGGTCGCCGGGGCGGGCGATCGATCATGTGATCGATCGCCGGGGCAAGCCGCGGCTGGAGCCGCGGCAGTCCGCTGGGCGGACGAGGGCCCCTCCGGCGATGGCGGTGAGTCGCCGGATTCACCGTCGGGGGCTGTTCCGAACAGCCCCGGGGACGCGACCGCGCATCCCCATGCGATCGCTCAACGCGATCGCAAACCCCACATGGGGGTGCGGTTAGGGCTAGCCGCGGGCTTGCTCGCGGCGGTGTGCTCGAGCCGTGCTCCGGCTCTTGTGGTGGTTTGCGATGACTTCCGGCGAAGGGATTTTGATCGGGGTTATGTTTCCGCAATTCCGTTAACCCCGGGATATCGATTTCCAACAATTGGTATCAGAGCGTGGTTCTAGTTCATGTGTATATGCGATAAATTGTTCTACCTTGCAGGGTTTCCGACTATTATGGCTAGATATAATTCCTCGTTAATTATTGTCATAATTTTATTAAACTCTCGGACATGTCGAGATTCGTTTTATGTGTGGTGAATACTTGTAATAGTAAAAATTCGGGGGTTGACCGAATTTAGGTTTATTATTACGTTCTACTTTTTCCGGAAATTGTATAAGGTCGATTTCATGTATAGAATCGATACCGGATAATTGTAATTAAATTCATGTAATTTATTTTACGTTGGATCGATGCCGAAATGACCGCCGGAGAAGACGAAGTGACGAGAGGAAGAAAGGACCGGGGATCGATCATGATGATCGACCCCATGATCGATCACGGGGCTAGGGCTCGATCGCCCTTGGCCGTGGGCTGCCGCCGTGAGGTGGATGGCCGGCCGGCTGGGCGGCGGTGCTCTTCCCCGGTGGTAGTCGATCGGCGGTGGGGGTGGCGCGGGGTCCTCGTGATCTCGTGCTACTCCTATCGAGATTCAACTTTCCTAAATTATTCGGTTTTCCTATTTTGAGTATTCCTATTTTTTGGGAACTCTCATGGAATAGGAAAAGAATAAATTTAGAATAAATTTATTTCCTTATTGATTATTCCTTTTATGGGAATTTTCATGGATAAGGAAGGAATAAATTTAGAATTGATTCGGTTTTCCTATTTTGAGTATTCCTATTTTTTGGGAATTCTCATGGAAATAGGAAAAGAATTAATTGGAATTAATTTATTTCCTTATTCTATTATGGAAGTCTTCTAGAATATTCTAAGTCTACTTGGAATAGGATTCTAGAGATTTAATGGAATTAGAAAGGAAAAATAATTAATTATTAAATTAATTTATTTCCTAGTTGATTATTCCTATTTTATGGGAATTTTCATGGACATGGAAATTAATTAATTTGGAAAGTAGAAGAGTCCTTAATTAATTTTTCCTATTTAATTATTCCTTTATGGAATTTTTAATAGATTAGGAAAGGAATTAATTTGGAAGGATTAGGAGTTCTAATTTATTTTATTTCCTTATTCTATTATAGAAGTCTTCTAGAATATTCCAAGTGGGTCTTGGATAGATTATTCTAGAGATTTAATAGAATTAGATGGGAAAATAAATAAATAAAAATATTAATAATATTTAATTTTATTTTTTATTTATTCGATTGACTTAATTTTCGAATTAAGTAACTTTTGGATTTATTAAAAATAAATAGATTTAAATATTGGGATTAATATTCTCGTCACATGGAGCATTCAAGAACGAAGACTGAAGACTAGAAGATGCGTACGGAGATGCGATAAAGCCATAATAGTCGGGAAAATAATATTCTAGTATTATTTTGACTATGTGATAATATTCTATGTGCTTTATTTCATGTATGCATGCTTATGTGTATTTAATTATGCATTAGATAGCGTATCCCTTTATTGTAAAAAGCTAAGTGGGAGAGGGTATGGAAACATACCCATGGTCTCCATTGCTGCTCTCTTGGTAACTTTTATAAACTTTTGAAATTTATATAGATAAGTTATTGGAGGAGAGTTCTTGTAATTCCTCTTACAAGAAACATTGATTAAGTTTATCAAACAATGCCTAATTTGTCTTTCCAAAGCTGATTTCAAGTCGACTCATTCTCACCCCGGGGAGTGGAATGGAGCCAAAGCCACTTGGTCATGTAGAGGACACAAATTAGAGACCTTCGTACCATTCTTTTATAGATGGATCGATTGTCTGCTCGGCTCCCTCATCTAATGAGAGATAGGGTTGTTCGCATGGTGAATCACTGGTTAGAAACTTCGAGTTTCACTTATGATTCTCCGCGTCCTGATTTACGAAAATCGAATGGATCTTGTAATTGGGAGTCAATTATAAAAGTCTCTTGGTGTAGTAAACGTCCACACCACGTGGCTTGCTATGCTGACGGATTTTGGATTAATTGATGTAGACAGTTGTAAGAAATTGTGAAGAATTGTGAAGTCATCGTAAACGTCCACACCACGTGGCTTGCGGTGATGTAGCGGTTCCAAACGATTTACTTTGGTACTGAGTAATGGTTTACACTTAGATACGCATTATAGTATTCTTCCCCACGAAGTTCCGCTATAAGTGATGTATGACCGAAGCAAAACTAATTGCTAAATCATTTGGGTAAGGTAAACGTCCACACCACGTGGCTTGCCATATCTGATGGGATTTTAGAGGCGATTAGTGATTTAATGATATTATTTAAGGGAGATAATATCGGAGATTAAATCAATTGTTTGTTGTTATATGTGCTCATAGATTAGGAGATGGCTTTGAACCCACTTTATGTGATACTTAAGGATTTAACTCATTGGTCCCTGAATGTATTGATTGTAATAGAGATATGGACATTGCCCAAACTGTTAAAGAGTACATGTTTGTACTCAAGAGAGCTTTGTCCTCCCGGTCATACTAATGTCTCAACTGATGAGGAAAGAACTGATTTTAAGAAGTGGGAAAATGCTTTGGCAATAACCACTGATTGATATCATGTTCAAACTCAAGGAGATGTTTAGACATGACATAGTGGCTAGACAAGAGGCGATGAGGATACTCATAAAGGTCATTCATTCGAGGAAACGCTTAAACACGTTTTCGAGATGATGAACCTTTTAGACGAGTTGAGACGGAAATCGCAAGCTCTTGTAGTCAATGCCAAAGGTTTCGAACCTAAGGGCAAAACCGGGGGAAAGGAAAAGCAAGCAAAGAAACCCAGTGGTCCTAAGTTACTTGGACCACGAGATGGGACGAGAAAGCCAATAGGCAAGTATTCTCGATGCAAACAGTCTGGGTACTGGAAGTCTGATTATCCTCTTAAAGAAAGTACGGAATTTTCTTTAGTCGAAAAACATAGTCAGTGGAATTATCTACCAGAACCTGGTGTGTAGATATGGAACCACTGACGGTATGTGCATTTTAAATGCAAGGGTTCCAGGAAACCCGACGACTTAGAAAAGAATAAATCGTAGTCTACATGGGCAATGCTGTAGAGGAGGCAGCTGTTGCAGTGGAGGACATTTTATAGGATTTCATTTTGTGTTATTGCTTTTATGTACATTCCATATTAGAAAGAACTTTGTTCTGGATTTCTAATGAATGGATATTTTATTTCTTTTAATCATTTGATGGTTATAAGAAGAAATAATGATAGTATCTATTCTGGTACATTAGCTAGCAATATATAAATGATGAATCCTGAGTCCACCACGATGCAACGAACCGTAGTATAAAAACTCGTTTTACTAATAAGAGATTTCTTTATTAAATCAGTTATACTTGTGGATTCTTATGCTAAGTCATGCTTATTCAAATAAGAAGTTCAAAGGTCGAAAATTGATTTTTGATCAATTGAGTTGAAGGAGTGGACCTTCCGACCTAAGAATCTTATTTGGAAGATAACATGACTAAGCAATCCTTTATGGATATAAGATATAAGATCCGGACAAGTATTAGAATTGATTGACTCTGATGTATGCAGACCTTTGTCTACTCAGACAATAAGGTACGAGTACTTCATTTTATGATTACTCGAAAAGTGGATTAGCATACCTGATGTGCCACAAAAGCAAAGTGTTTTGACAAGTCAATGGACACAAAGCTATTGTGGGGAACCATCAAGGTATATCCATTTGTAGCCTGCGATTTAATCGCGAAGGCAAATGCCTGTCTGAGGAATGCATGGCATACTGATCAGAGATTGGGATTTGATCCCAAATGACTACACCATACACTCTTGTGTAGAATTGGTGTGTCGGAAATAAGAAATGGAACTCTTATAGAAATAGTAAAAGCATGAGTTATACGGAACTACCTATGTTCTATGGATATGTCTGGAAACAACGGCGCATTCAAATGCAGTTGTAGAATATCCTAGAAGAACAAAAGATGTGTGTTCAATAGTACTATGAACCAGAAGGACGTTATAAGTTCTAACGCCCGGTTCTTAGAGGAAGACTATTAGATGAACCACAAGCCCAAAGAGACGTAATATTTTGAATAAGAGAAAGAGATAAGGACTGGGAACCAGCCGAACCGAGTAGCAGTACACCACTAACTGCACCTACTGTTATTACTGTTTATACACCGGAATGCCATTGTAGTGGGAGGTTGTTTGACAACCGGAGATATTCATAAGACTAGGAGGGTTTCGGACTCTGGACCTAGTATACATGAAATCGATCCCTAGATCTACATGAAGGCAGTACTAGATCTAAATGTGCCTTCTTGGAGAGCAATAAGGATTATTGCTAAGAGGCAAGATCATTTAAAGTACAAGCTTAGTCGATCCATTGATGGGATTGAAGGAAAGCTTAGAGTTCGTGGAACTTGCGCATTGATGAGATAGTCCATTTGATGGATTCATCAAAAGTGGTGTTTCTCGGAGGTTTTATGTAGATAACATTTTATCATTGGTAACAATGTAAAGATGTTGTCAGACATAAAATGATGGTTGTCTAGAAAAATCGATATATGAGATAAAGAAGAAGTTGGAGCATGTTCTTAAGATCTAGGATCTCAAGAAAAGAACATTATACTTCTCTAGATATCTTATACGATTATGGTTCGTTTTAACATGCAAGATTCCGAGAAAGGTTCGTTACCTTTCAGACACGGAATGCATCTATCTAAGGACATGTGTTTTGAGAACACAAAAGGAGATAGAAGCAATGAAAGCGGTTTCCTACACATTGAGTGTGGAAAGCTTAATAAATGCAATGTTGAAAACAAGAACCTGATATCGGCTATGCGGTTAGCATAGTGGGAGGATATCAAGGTAATCCTGGAAAGGAATATTCGATTGCTGTAATGTACTTTCGAAGTACTGGATTACGGAGCAAACAAATTTTTTCCTTTGGATTACATTCTCTTAGATTTCTAATCGAATGAGGACCGGTGTAAGTCGATATCAGGCTATGTGTTTCACTATTGAAGGAGAAGGAGTTTTAACATGGAAGAGTGATAAGCACGATGCTTTTCGGACTCTGCCATGGGTAACCAAATAGCGGCCTCAGAGGCAGCGGAAGTTTTGGTATAACTTCGGGATAATCTCTGGGACTTAGATGTGATTCTTAATTTGCCAAAGGCTATGTAAATAGCGGTGCGATGGCAAATGGTAAGATCACAAGTCCATAAGTGTAAGATAACACATAGTGCAAGTACCACCTGATACGAGTCATCGTCGAGGGAGACGACGCTGTAGTCACCAAGATAACTTCAGAGCGGCAACCTAGAGTGCTCATTCACATAGTACTTCTTGGAAGTACAACTTAAGCACGTGATGAGTATGGGAGTCGGGAGTTTGGAGGAAATGACTAGACCTTAGTACAAGTGGGAGATTGTTGGAGTTGTGTACTTAATGTCTAGATTTAAGTAACGGAAACTCACGATCCATTGCCACTAATCTATTTAATTAAATAAACAATTATTTGCGTTTAATTATTTATAATTAAATATATCCAAATCATAGTCCTGGATTTTATACGTTGTAGTTAGTATGGTGTTGCATGGGCGCACAGAAGATCATACTATCGGTTACTCGTATTTAATCGAACAGTTGCTCACGACCTAGATGGACACGGACCAATCCATCGGTATAGTCGTTGTGTGAGAGAGAAAATAATTTATCTTAATTATTTTATCACACTTGTACACTTGGTGTATTGAGCGGATCGTTGAGATTTATCGATTAGGATTGCCGGCGATAATCGATTTAAATCTCTGAGTATTTTATTCTTAATCCCCGATACTATTGCGGGTGTGTATATTTAATATAAGTGACTTTGATTTACCAAAGGAATTAACCGATTTAATTATTGGGTTAATTACCGGTTAAGTTGGGTCACTATATTTTATATATGTCATGCCGTGAATACTTGACGGGAAAGTGTATCCCGTAAGGGTTGATAATATCCCTGAGATGAGTTCATAAGGAATTATTATGTAAACCCTGCAGGTGGATTCGTACCACATAATAATTAAGGTTGAATGGTACTAGTCTCGGATATAAGAGATGAATAAATTAATTAGCAATAAATTAATTTTATTCATGGATATTTATATCTTAAATACACGGAATAAATAATACTACCGGAGAAATATTATTTGATATAATATGGTTTAATATTGGGAGTGCAATTAATTTTATATAGTGGAAAATAGAATTAATTAATATTAATGGATTAATAGATTTGGGCTTGGGCTCAATTTAATCATTAATATTGGAAGCCCAATATTCCACCTCCTTAAGATCCCCTACGTAGCCTATAAAAGCACTACATGGTCTTCTCTATTCTCATAACTTGAAGAACACAATTCTAGAGAGAGAAAGTAGAAAGGGAGATCCATGGAGTTCGGAAGATCGTCGCCCACCCGACGTTCGAGCTAGTGCAAGGAATACGTGGGAAGGTCTCAAGGTCTTCATAGATCTCGTTTCTCCGTACAATGAGAACAAAGGTAAAATCGTTGAACCCCCTTCGATGATTTTAATTAATTCGTATATGCATATGAACGAAGATCCGGGGATGAACGAAACCGGGGACGGGGATCGACCTTGCGGTGGTGATCGAAGATCACCGGACCGCGGAAGGTCGGGAGATCCCCGCCGGGATCGAGAGCATCAAACCCTCGGCTGGACGCCGAGGGGTGCGATCGAGCTAGGGCTCGATCGCGGTGGCGCGAAGGAGCAGCCCCGGCTGGTCGCCGGGGCGGGCGATCGATCATGTGATCGATCGCCGGGGCAAGCCGCGGCTGGAGCCGCGGCAGTCCGCTGGGCGGACGAGGGCCCCTCCGGCGATGGCGGTGAGTCGCCGGACTCACCGCCGGGGGCTGTTCCGAACAGCCCCGGGGATGCGACCGCGCATCCCCATGCGATCGCTCAACGCGATCGCAAACCCCACATGGGGGTGCGGTTAGGGCTAGCCGCGGGCTTGCTCGCGGCGGTGTGCTCGAGCCGTGCTCCGGCTCTTGTGGTGGTTTGCGATGACTTCCGACGAAGGGATTTTGATCGGGGTTATGTTTCCGCAATTCCGTTAACCCCGGGATATCGATTTCCAACCATTGGTATCAGAGCGTGGTTCTAGTTCATGTGTATATGCGATAAATTGTTCTACCTTGCAGGGTTTCCGACTATTATGGCTAGATATAATTCCTCGTTAATTATTGTCATAATTTTATTAAACTCTCGGACATGTCGAGATTCGTTTTATGTGTGGTGAATGCTTGTAATAGTAAAAATTCGGGGGTTGACCGAATTTAGGTTTATTATTACGTTCTACTTTTTCCGGAAATTGTATAAGGTCGATTTCATGTATAGAATCGATACCGGATAATTGTAATTAAATTCATGTAATTTATTTTACGTTGGATCGATGCCGAAATGACCGCCGGAGAAGACGAAGTGACGAGAGGAAGAAAGGACCGGGGATCGATCATGATGATCGACCCCATGATCGATCACGGGGCTAGGGCTCGATCGCCCTTGGCCGTGGGCTGCCGCCGTGAGGTGGTTGGCCGGCCGGCTGGGCGGCGGTGCTCTTCCCCGGTGGTAGTCGATCGGCGGTGGGGGATGCGCGGGGTCCTCGTGATCTCGTGCTACTCCTATCGAGATTCAACTTTCCTAAATTATTCGGTTTTCCTATTTTGAGTATTCCTATGGGGGTGCGGTTAGGGCTAGCCGCGGGCTTGCTCGCGGCGGTGTGCTCGAGCCGTGCTCCGGCTCTTGTGGTGGTTTGCGATGACTTCCGGCGAAGGGATTTTGATCGGGGTTATGTTTCCGCAATTCCGTTAACCCCGGGATATCTATTTCCAACAGTCTCGTGGTTCAAAACTAGGACCACTGGGTTTCCGTATCTTGCTTCTTCTTTTCCATCTACCCGTTCATAGGTTCAAAACCATTTCTTGACACGGGAGGACAAAGAACACGAAGTACGTACTTGTACTTCTCAGCAGTTAGGACATTGTCCAGATTTCGATTCCAATCAACATTGTAAGGGTCGTTGAGTATAAAATGCCTTATCGTATATCACATAGTAGGGCAAAGTCATTTCTAACCTATAAGCACATAATACAAACAATCGATTTCATTCAGATATTATCTCACTCGAATAATATCATTAAATCACTAATCACGACTAAAATCCCATCAGATATGGCAAGCCATGTGTTGTGGACGTTTACCTATCCAAATGATTTAGCAATTGATGGAGTTATATTCTAAATGTCTAGTTTGGTGACAATATGGAACTCCTTATCTGTGTTTTACATTATCTATTAATCAAACTGTCGGCATTTTATCTATCATGTACTTGAATGCAATAGTCCTAGATATATACGTTGTAGACAGTATGGCGTGAGGAGACACGCGGAAGATCATACTGTTGGTTACTCGTATACTATCGAACAGAAGCTCACGACTTAGATGGACAAGGACAATCCATCGGTACGTCGTAGTGTGACTGGGTAATAGTTGGTCTTGGCTATTATGTTACACTCGTACACTTGGTGTATTGAGCAGGACCACGGGAGGGCGTTCGATTTATACTAATCGACGTAATCGAACTAGACCTCAGAGATTACGGATATACGAATTCCTAATCCCTATATATGAAGGTACCGGTATACCGATCCGATCGATATACCGTGTGTGCGGAAGCGTGTAAGGCATATAAATCTATCATGCTTGGATCTTAGTGCACACATAATGTGTATAAGAACACATACAAATATATATATATACACATCCAATATATATATATATAGGGATCAACGAGTTCTTACATTTGGTGATCGTTGAAATTGGTTAAGGTGGTGTTGAGTCGATTGAACCACCTTAATGGATCAGCCACGGATTGTTCACCTCTGGAATGACCCCGTCACGCCTTTGGATCGCCCGGATGTTGAAGCCGCACAAATGGCCCGGCCTCTACGTGTTGCACACGAACCCGGATGACGAACACTTTGCTTGATCGAGTCGGTTCTCCAAGAACACTTTCTCCTCTCTCTCTTTGGTGTGAATTTCGTGGGTAAAGATGATATGTGATGAAAATCTGATTTTCATCCATATATTAGCCTCATTATGCATGCCATAACACCCCATTGTAACCTCCTACATAATGGGCATCATTATGCACCATTAACATCCAAAAGGAGTTACAAAGGAGGTGAAAGGTCATGCCACATACACATGCCACTATGCATTGTATGTGGTCCCACTTGCTTGTGTGGCATGCCATGTCACACTATATGACATGCATCCATGCAAGACATGCATCCCATGCATGTGAATTAAATCCACGTAATATTGATTCTAAATCAATATATATATATCAAGCATCGTACATCATCTTTGAGTCCGTGTGTGACCCTGTAGGTATGATTTAATTGATCAATATTATATTGTTCCCAACAATTAATATTATCAAATAATCATTTAACATCCATAGACGACCTTATGACTTTATCGATTGCACACTTAGGATCGAAGGACATATTCCAACAATCTCCCACTTGGCCTTCAGAGCCAGTGTGCTGCCAACTTCCTGTTGTCACTTTATGTCTAAGTTTGAACTTGAGGCAAGACTCGAGTCATCCTCAATCGGTTCAAACCTTTCTTGGACTTTGAGGCAGACTGTAAAACCAGATTTATCACTATGATACGAATCTGGACGTGGCCACGTATTTTCCACAGTCTCGACTCTCCAAGTGGCCGGTAAGACATGTATCCCATTATAAAATGGAGGACAATCCCATCTTGTCAATCCAAGCTCTCCCACTTGCTTCCTGATATACCCAATGACAAGTTTTATAACCTCCTTTTACGAAAGGCGTTTACTTGTATCAAAGTACACCATTTCACAATGGAATCACTCTGGACTACTCAGGTCAGAGGAAATTGCTCGACAGTCAATGAAATAGTATTATGACTCGAAATCTTAAATACTATTCCAGTCGGGTCTGTTCGATCATTAGCTCCCAGCTAATATCTATGTAATTGTACTTGATGTCCCACATCACTAGCCCATGAAGCGGCGCTATAGTACACATTACAAACTAGTTCATTGTATTATCGGTTTGTCCGTACTCGATTATACGAACTAGGAACAACTATATGATTTAAGTATATCAGTTCAACCATTGGGACTTCATTATGCGGTAAGTCGACCTCATAACCCAATTGATATAACTTAATCATTTGGACAATTCATATAAATTAAACCATATTTATATGAAGAAATATGTATTATACATATGAGTGAATGTCTACCAAATCTCCAAAAGTATCTAATACAGTAATAGAAATCACAACTCATCTCTAAGATGTCTGATCTCTATTGCAGTCGTGAAAGCCTCAAGCTTAAACTGCTGGAGAGGTTAAGAAAGCGGGTTTGCAACCTTACCAAAAGTTGCAACTTTATTATCTCGATGTCTCCACAAAACTATCTCCTAGATAATGTAGAACTTCCTGAGCACCAGTTTAGACTTGTGGTGCTCCTTTGGCTCATTGGCTTGCGCGATAGCCCTACTATAAATAGAGAACTATCGGATGGGCCGAGCTAATTACGCCACCTAGTTCATTCAAGAACTTTCAAATCCTAACTGCCAACATTACTGCATCCAATGCAATACTGTGCTCAGCTTCTGTAGTTTAATCAGCTATATTGCATGGAACTATTCCAGCAAATATCACCTCTAACCAGACAAACGATATAACCAGATTAAAATCGGAAATTATCTTAGTCTGTTTTGAAGTTATCATTCAAACAGCTTGTTAATATCAACTCTTTTTGTCTTCCAAAGACAACAAAATTCTTTTGTCCATCTAAGGTACATAAGAATATTCTTGGTCGCAGTCTAACGCGCCTCACCTGGATTTCCTTGAAACTGACTCGTCATGCTCAAAGCATACGATACGTCCGATCGTGTACATATCATGGCATACATTATAGACCATATTGCCAAAGCATAAGGAATGTTTTCCATCCTCTTTTGCTCATCAAGTCCCGTAGGGCCTTGCATCTTGCTAAGAGATGTGCCATGACTCATTGGAATGAGACCCTTTTTGGCGTCTTTCATTCTGAACTTATCAAGTACCTTATCAATATAGGTCACTTGACTAAGTCCAAACATCATTTTCGATCTGTTCCGACAGATCTTGATGCCCAATATGTACTGTGCTTCTCCAAGATCCTTTACTGAAAACAATTTCCAAGCCATTCTTTAATAGAATTAAGCATAGAAACATTGTTTCCAATAAGGAGTATGTCATCGACATACAACACAATGTAAACAACGTAACTCCCACTGTTCTTCTTGTAAACACAAGAGTCTTCCATGTTCTTTTGAAATCCAAACTCTTGTATGGATTCATCGAACCGAAGATTCCAGCTCCGAGATGCTTGCTTTAATCCATAAATGGATCTATTAAGCTTGCATACTCTCTCAGCCTGATTAGGATCGATAAAACCCTCTGGTTGTGTCATAAACACTTCCTCTACTAGAATCCCATTCAAGAAGGCGGTTTTAACGTCCATTTGCCATATCTCATAATCATAATGAGCAGCAATGGCTAAGAGAATCCGAATGGATTTAATCATAGCAACTGGTGAAAAGGTTTCATCATAATCCACCCCGTGAATTTGTTTATATCCTTTTGCCACCAACCTTGCTTTGAAAACACTAGGTTTTCCATTCATGTCTGTTTTTATTTTGTAAATCCATTTGCATCCAATGGGCCTAGCCCCTTTAGGCAAATCGACCAAGTTCCAAACTTGATTTTCAGACATTGATTCCATTTCGGATTTCATGGCACCCTGCCATTTCTCGGAATCTGGACTCGTCATAGCTTGGATATAGGTCGAAGGTTCATTGCTTTCTAAAAGCATGACTTCATAGCTCTCATTTGTCAGAATACCTAAGTATCTGTCAGGTTGAGATCTAATCCTTCCGGACCTTCGAGGGTTAGGTGTGGTTTCTAAAACCACTGGAGCACTCTCGACTTGGTCTTGAGTGTCCATCTCAGTTTGATCTTCTTGAACCTCGTTCAAGTTTTCTTGAACTTCGTTCAGTTCAACTGAGCTCCCACTTACTTTCTTGGAAAGATATTCCTTTTCAAGAAATACACCATCTCGAGCAACAAAGACTTTGTTCTCAGATTGGTTGTAAAAGTGGTACCCTCGTGTTTCTTTTGGATAACCAACAAAGAAACATTTATCCGATTTGGGTTCAAGCTTTGTAGAGATATTTCTCTTCACATAAGCTTCACATCCCCAAATCTTGATATAAGACAAGTTAGGGACCTTCCCTTTCCATACCTCGTATGGTGTCTTATCAACAGCTTTTGACGGTGTCCTATTCAGTGTATAAGTTAAAGTCAAGAATTTTGTGTTCAAAAAAGACCAGTAGTTCATTTAGACCTCTCATCGAATGGTCGAACTATATCTAATATAGTTTGTTTTATCTTTTCCGAAACATAATCTTCATGTGCTTGTGAACTGATAGGTTCTACATACATCAGTATGGATCATCCCTAATTAATCACTTACATGTTCTCCTTTCTCCAAGAAAGATGACATTGTTATCTTTGTCCATCAAACATCATTCACATGTATCAAATGACTCCAAGTCAAATGATTCTAGAATGCCTTCTAAAAGAAGATTCTTTACATGTTTAGATTTTGATCTAATCAACAATGTTTCAGTTATGTCTCATCGATACTTATTCGATTTGGCCTTTGGTCTTAATGATATATATGATTTTTCAAGTTTAAAGTATACATAAACAATATAATAATCGTACCAAAACAAAGAATAATTCACAATTAAAATAGTTGCCAAACTATTTAATAGTGAAAAACTAATCCATCAGTATCTAATACTGAACCAATATTCATTGTTTATTGAAGGTACGAAATTACATAGTTATAATACTAAAACAAGGCCCTAAGGAAAAACAACATCATATGATCATACGGCTAATGCAGCGACCTTCGCTCCATTTCTTGCCTGTAGATCGACATCTCTACTCACCAAACTTATACTTCTATGTAGTTCCTCTACATACAAATGTGAGAACTACGTTTGGCATCCAATACCCAAGAAGTAGAATTTGTGAAGTTTAATGTCTATAACATTAATACCTGAAGATGAAGCAACCCCGCTCTTCACATCTTCTTTGAACTTTGGGCAAGTTCAATTATTCTCAATAATTGACTCTTATTCGAATTTCCCATTCAAAATTATCTCAATGTCAAAACGTGATAAATCGTAAGTGAAAAATCGAAGTTTTCTAACCAGCGATATTATCATGCAATTGAAGCCCTATCTCTCATAAAATATGAGGGAGCCAACCAGACAATCGATTCACGCCATCCAATGGCTCGAAAGTCTCTAATTTGTGTCATTGATGAACTTAAGTGTTTTGGATTAAATCACTCCCCGAGGTGTAAATAATCATAACCTTATAATCCATCAAATGAAAGACAAATTAGGCATTTGTTTTGAAATTGAATAAAATATGAACTTTTATAAGTTTGCAAGTAGTGTCCAACACTTTTGCAGTAGACGCATTGAGATTCCCTAGGAACCCTAGTAGCCTTCTTGCCCCTGCTCTTTTGAATACCCTATCCCATATCATAAGAATTTCCCTCTTAGGGTCCTTCTCTATCGCCGGCTCAGCAGCCTTGAGCATCCCGTGGAGCTCACGAAGCGATTTCTTCAAACCATTCATATGGAAAATTTAGCCTAAAGGCATTATAACCATCATGAGATTGAAGTATGAAATCGGTTGCCAAATAATCATCGTAGGAAAAATCTAGGCGGTCACTTGAAACAAATAATCCAATCATTTGTTGCACATGTGATTCCATAGATTTCCATTTTTCCAGCCTAGCTGAAGCGATGACCCTGGTCATACCGAACCGCTCAATCATAGTATGTTCCCCTAACATGCTATTGAGTTGTTCAATGATATCATAGGAATTGGTAATCTAACACATTCTCTTTGTATTCGTATTTGAGGACCATCCTCAAATTACGTTGTCAATCAAGAAAATTTGTGTTGTTCAATTTTTCACAATCAAGAATTGAACCAAACTTGAATTGAGTTGATATTTAACATGATAAACTACAAAAGAAAGATAACTAAAGTATGTAAACATCCACAAAGCGGTAAACAAGTAAGGTTGTCTATCAAAATTACTTATTTGTTACATTTTGTTCAATCGATATCTAATATCGTTGTTCCCTTAAACAAAACAATCCCAAGACCCTCATCTTGCGAATCCTTAAGCCGACTGAGTCCGCACTTAAGAAACTCCAAGATAGGTAGACATTCCATGTCAATGACATCTAATGTCACTCTCGGTCGATGAGAGTCCCATTCTCATCTCATGTCTCGATAGCCACGCCTGCAGTGGACCTATCGATGAGAAAACCAAACTCACGTGTAAGGGTCTAACCCTTACTCCCACTTATCCCAAGATAACAAGTAGTACCCCGCTGAGGAGGACCTACTAACTTATGATCGAGGGCTTCATGAGTGTGACGTTTTGGACAAGACATTATACTCATTATTATTGAGAACTTGCATGCATAGGTTTGTTTATATGTAAGTTGAACATTTATAACATAAAACAACCTATAACTAGCAAAGCATATAAATACGAAATCGAAAGGCCCCTAGAACCTCACAACTCTCAAACGAAAAGAATTAAAGTATTAACAAAAGCCTTGAACATCTTCTGGACTGGTCCTCGCCCTCCGTTTTAGTTCTGTGCCCTCCGATTTTGGTCAAAACAAGTCATTACCTCAAAAACCACGAACAGCGCCCGCCGTTTTACAACCAGCGGTCGCTGAACACCACCGGCGATCGCCGTTTCCAAAACGGCGCCCGCCGAAAAGGCAAAAACCCATCTGCCCCAAAAAAAGGCCTTTCGGCGGTCGCCGTTTCCAAAACGGCGCCCGCCGAATCAAAACGGCGCCCGCCGGAGCTCAAACGGCGACCGCCGTTTGGCTCCAGCAGCCCGGTTTGCTTCGTTTTGCTTCGTTTGGCTTCGTTTGGCTTCTTTTCTTCTCGTTTTCGTCGGAGAGCCGAGATCCTCCATCGAACCATGGATCAAGTCCATCGCTCACAAGTAGTACAATACAAATATAATAGAAAAACCTATCTATTACAAATGATTCCAAGGGACGCAGCCCTCAAAAGACTATGGCCAATCGAAACGTAAAAAACGACGAAATCATTCACCCGACCACTAACGGTGGCCGGCCTTACATCTAATCACATAATCACAATTAAACCAAAAATCCAATTATGTTGATTTGACCTTCGTGTCCAACAAAAAAGTGTGCACGAGCCCTAGTCTCTGATACCAATTGAAGGTACCGGTATACCGATCCGATCGATATACCGTGTGTGTGGAAGCGTGTAAGGCATATAAATCTATCATGCTTGGATCTTAGTGCACACATAATGTGTATAAGAACACATACAAATATATATATATATACACATCCAATATATATATATATAGGGATCAACGAGTTCTTACATTTGGTGATCGTTGAAATTGGTTAAGGTGGTGTTGAGTCGATTGAACCACCTTAATGGATCAGCCACGGATTGTTCACCTCTGGAATGACCCCGTCACGCCTTTGGATCGCCCGGATGTTGAAGCCGCACAAATGGCCCGGCCTCTACGTGTTGCACACGAACCCGGATGACGAACACTTTGCTTGATCGAGTCGGTTCTCCAAGAACACTTTCTCCTCTCTCTCTTTGGTGTGAATTTCGTGGGTAAAGATGATATGTGATGAAAATCTGATTTTCATCCATATATTAGCCTCATTATGCATGCCATAACACCCCATTGTAACCTCCTACATAATGGGCATCATTATGCACCATTAACATCCAAAAGGAGTTACAAAGGAGGTGAAAGGTCATGCCACATACACATGCCACTATGCATTGTATGTGGTCCCACTTGCTTGTGTGGCATGCCATGTCACACTATATGACATGCATCCATGCAAGACATGCATCCCATGCATGTGAATTAAATCCACGTAATATTGATTCTAAATCAATATATATATATCAAGCATCGTACATCATCTTTGAGTCCGTGTGTGACCCTGTAGGTATGATTTAATTGATCAATATTATATTGTTCCCAACAATTAATATTATCAAATAATCATTTAACATCCATAGACGACCTTATGACTTTATCGATTGCACACTTAGGATCGAAGGACATATTCCAACAATATAATTATAGGTGCGTGTGTCCAATTCTCGGTTCTTTAACTTGCCAATGAGTGAGACTATTTGATTAGTCGAGATACTCGGTAAATTGGGAATCGGAATTGTACACACGGCATGCTATAGATTATAGACAGGAAACCGTGTCCCGTTTATCGGGTTGATGACGTCCCCGAGATGAGCTCATAAAGTTTATCATGTAAACCCTGCAGGTGGATTTGTTCCACATGATAATAAGGATGAGTGGTACTAGTCTCGGATAATAAGAAACGAGTTAATTTAATTATTAGTAATTAAATAAATTCGTGGACGTTCGATATCTTAAACACGGGGAAAGTCGTGTATGTAATTTCGGCGGAAAATATTATTGGTAAAATAATATGAATTAATTAATTGGGAATTCAATTATAATTTTATAGAGGAATTAATTATAATTAAAATTGGATTTAATTAAAGGTTTTCTTTTAAGGACACCGGTTTAATTAAATTGCAATTTAGCCTAATTAATTAATTAACCTAAGGTCCCTAGTGTGGCCTATTTAAACCCCTCCCCCCTCTCTTCTCTAGACCTAACTTACGCAGCTTTATTTTTTCTTCACTTGAGAAAATAAAACGTGAGAGAGAGTTTAAGAGAGAAGAAGAAAAGGAGACTTCCGGTGGATCGTTGCCCACACAACGTCTGGAGTCGAGGGCTAGGATACACACTAGAAGATCAGAGGTGTTCGCCTATTCGGCTTCTCCGAATCACGCATCAAAGGTAAAGAATCGAAAACCCTATTCCGCATCTTTTTCGATTCTTACTGTACGTAATAATCCAACGAACCTACGATCGGGTTCCGGACATCGTGGATCGCATTCCTCGACTACTGGGGGTCCTAGGACCTTCGGATCGGTAGTCGGAAGAGGAAAAACGACCCGGAAACGAGCCCGGAACAGCAGATCGCGCTGCTGTCCGCGCTGCTGAAGGACAAACGGCGACCGCCGTTTCTAAACGGCGACCGCCGTTTTGCCCTTTTTCTGGCAGCCCGCTCCGGCTCGCGCGGTTGTCCTTCGGGGCAATGGCTGGGCGTGAATCGGGGCACGGGCTGGGAAAGCGGATGGAGTATCGGATCTGGAGGTCGACTGGGATCGTTCGGATGTTCGAGTGATCGAACGAACGTATCCCGGGTAGTCGATTTCCAACAAGTGGTATCAGAGCCGGTTATTGGTTTGTTGTATTGTTCGTACGTTTTTGATGCAGGATGAACCCGATTATTATGGCCAACATTGTGTGATGTTGTATGGTAATTTTTTTGTGGTTTGTTAAACTCTCGGGGTTGTCGAGATCTTTGTTTTGAATCGTTGCTTGCTTGTAATAGTTAAAACGACGGGTTGAGTCGTATAGGTTTTCTTTTTCGGTTTTTCGTTTTTCGTTTATCCGGATGTATAGGATCGATCAATATGTATAGGATCGATGCCGGAAGTAGCTAGGTTACTTATGTAATGTTGCTGCTACTTGGTGGATCGAGAAGAGATCGAAGGACGGACGAACGAGGGTCGAGAAGTCGAACCCGCGGCTGCTGAAGGGCAAACGGCGGTCGCCGTTTCTTAAACGGCGGTCGCCGTTTCAGTGTTTTCTTGGCAGCAGCTTGCGGGGGTTCGACGGACATCACGGATCGCTTGTCGAGGGCCCGGGATGATACTCCAGTGGGAGGGGTTCGTCTCTTGGTCCTTAGACGAGTCGGTGATGGACCGAGACCGAGGCGAGCAACGAGACGAAGATCCGAGAAGACGTGCATCGAAGATTTGAAGGCCATAATAATCGGGCCACGTTAAATGCTTTTTGTGTGTTTACGTGCGTGTTTTATTATGCTTTAAATTCATATGCATGCTTGTTAATCCCTTTCGTAAAAATTAAGTGGGAGAGGGATTGGAAACAATCCCGCGGTCTCCATTCTCTGTTTTGATAGTGATGTGTGTCGCTTACGAGTTGGCTTTAGTGTCATCCTCCCTATCGGATAAAGTTGACACACGGATATCACTGGATCAAAATTCGAATTCAATTCCATTTATAGAATTGAACACTTAAGTTTTTCAAAGCAATGCCTAATCTGTCTTTCAAAGACTAATTTCAACTCGACTCATTCTCACCCCGGGGAGTGGAATGGAGCCAAAGCGCTTGGTTATGTCGATGACACAGATTAGAGACATTCGAGTCATTTGATGACTAGATCGAATGTCTGGTTGGCTCCCTCACTTAGTGAGAGATAGGGCTCAATTGCATGATTGATCGCTGGTTAGAAACTTCGAGTTTCACTTACGAGATATCAAGCTTTGATTAACGAAATTGTGAAATTTATTAAATGGAATTCAATTAACAAAGTTGTTTGTTTAGTAAACGTCCACACTATCGTGGCTTACTAGACGGAAACGGAACTTTGGGTTAATTGAGACTCGACAGTTATAGGAAATCGTAAAGGGACCGCATGTCAACGTAAACGTCCACACTAACGTGGCTTGCGGTGGGCGTGTAGTTTCCGAGCGGTTAACTTAGTACTGAGAAATGGTATACACTTAGGTATGCTTTACAGTATCCTCCCCATCGGAGTCACTGCTGTAATGATGTACGACCAAAGTAAAAGTCCAGTTATAAAATCGTTTGGACTAGTATACGTCCACATGAACGTGGCATGCTAGTCTGATGGGATTTTAGGATTGATTGGTAAATTTAATGATATTAATTAAGGGAGTTGATATCGAATTAAATTTGACGGTTTGATTTGTATCTTTTATAGATATGGCACTCAACCCACTGTCTGTGATACTAAAAGAGAACAAACTCACTGGTCCGAACTATATTGACTGGAAACGAAACTTGGACATTGTCCTGACTGCTGAGGAGTACAAATATGTACTCCATGAGTATTGTCCTAGTGAACCTACTGATACCTCTACCCCTGAGGAAAAGGAAGCTCATCGGAAGTGGGTCAAGGCTAATCAGATGGCGCGGTGCTACATTTTGGCTTCTATGTCAAATGTGCTGCAACATCAGCATGAAGCCATGGACACTGCCTATGATATGATGCTTAACCTCAAGGATATGTTTGGTAGTCAGGATAGGGCAGCCAGGCAAGATGCCATGAGGCAACTCATGACGGCCACTATGTCCGAAGGAACGCCCGTGAGGGATCACGTTCTTAGGATGATGGGCCATCTGAATGAGATAGAGATTATGGGAGGATCTATCGATGGGGAAACCCAGATCGATATAGTGCTCCAATCTCTGCCTAAGAGTTTTGAGCAGTTCCGCTTGAACTATAACATGAACAAGAGGTTATAAACGTTGGCGGAACTCCTGACTGAACTCCAGGCGGCAGAGGGAATCTTTAAGAAGTCTCAGGCACTTGTGGCTGTGAAACTTCCTGGCCCTCCGGGGACTAAGAGGAAGAAGAAGCAAGGGCGGAATCCCAGTGGACCCAGAAATGGTGCACCACGGAATGGAGTGAACAAGCCCAAGGGCAAGTGTTTCCGTTGCAAGCAGTCTGGACATTGGAAGTCTAATTGTCCTCTCAGACAAGGAGGTATGAACTTTTCCTTAGTCACTGAAACATGTTTAGCGGTGTTATCCACTGGTACCTGGTGTGTGGATACGGGAGCCACTGATCATGTCTGCAATTCTTTGCAGGGGTTCCAGGAAACCCGGCGGCTTAGAGAGGGAGAGATCACTATCTACATGGGCAACGCTACGAAAGTGGCGGCGGTTGCAGTGGGAGATGTTCTTTTATCTTTTAATAATAAAGTTTTAGTATTGAATAATTGTCTTTATGTACCGAACTTTAGAAAGAACCTTGTTTCGGTTTCTAAGTTGGTTTTGAATGGATATTCTGTTTCTTTTGATAGTTCTGTTATTATCAAAAGGAATGGTGATTATATCTGCTCTGGTACATTGATAGGCAACTTATATATACTGAATCCTGATTATTCCACGATGCAACGAGTAGAGTCTTTTAACACATCTAGTACTAATAAGAGAAAGGAGCCTTCTAGGATGAATCAAAAGTACTTATGGCATCTTAGGCTAGGTCATATTAACTTGGGTAGGATTCAAAGGTTGATAACTGATGGAATACTCAGTGGTGTGAAAGATGAGGACTTTCCAACCTGCGAATCATGCCTGGAAGGAAAAATGACCAAGCGACCCTTTAGTGATAAGGGGTATGGATCCAAGGAAGTACTGGAATTGATTCACTCTGATTTGTGCGGGCCTTTATCTGTCCAAGCGAGAGGAGGTTATGAATATTTCGTAACCTTCACTGATGATTACTCAAGGTATGGTTTTATATACCTGATGCGCCGCAAGAGCGAGTGCTTTGACAAGTTCTAGGAGTACAAAGCTCTTGTGGAGAACCTTCATGGTAAAACCATAAAGACTCTACGATCTGATCGTGGAGGAGAGTACTTCTCGGGAGAGTTTAAGGCGTACTTATTAGAGAATGGGATTGACTCCCAGATGACTGCACCATACACGCCCCAGCAGAATGGTGTAGCAGAAAGAAGGAATAGGACTCTTATGGAGATGGTAAGATCTATGATGAGTTACTCAGACCTACCAGTTTCGTTCTGGGGATATGCCTTGGAAACAGCGGCGTATATCTTGAACTTAGTTCCTTCTAAATCAGTCCCTAAGACGCCCTCGGAATTGTGGACCGGGCGAAAGCCAATTTTGAAACACATTCGGGTCTGGGGTTGTCCAGCACATGTGCTGAAGCATGGGGCTGATAAGTTGGAATCTCGTTCAGATATTCGGTTGTTTATAGGATATCCTAGAGGAACGAAAGGTGGTTTATTTTATAGTCCTAAGGACCAGAAGATCGTTGTTAGCACCAACGCTCGGTTCTTGGAAGAGGATTATATAATGGACCACAAGCCCAAGAGTGAGATAATACTAAACGAACTGAGAGGGGACGATCAAGGCTTAGATCCAACCGAACCGGGTGATACGCCACCACAGTCTGCACCTGTAGTTACTGAGGTTACACCGGAGCCTCGTCGTAGTGGGAGGGTTGTTCGACAACCCGATAGGTTCATGTTTATAGGTGAGTCTTCGGACTTGGTACCTGGAGAACATGAAGCCGATCCCTGGACCTATGGCGAGGCGCTTAAAGATCAAGATGCTCAGTCTTGACAAAAGGCGATGAAATCTGAGATTGAATCAATGGATTCAAATCAGGTCTGGAATCTTGTAGCACCGCCCAAAGGTGTAAAAGCCATTGGTTGCAAGTGGGTGTACAAGAGGAAAAGAGGGTCTGACGGGAAGGTTGAAACCTTCAAGGCTAGGCTTGTTGCGAAACGGTATAATCAGAAAGAAGGGATCGATTATGAGGAAACTTTTTCGCAGGTAGCTATGCTAAAGTCGATCCGGATTCTTTTGTCTATAGCATCTCATATGGATTATGAGGTGTGGCAAATGGACGTCAAGACAGCATTCTTGAATGGGAATCTTGACGAGACCATTTACATGAGACAGCCAGAAGGTTTCATCAAGAAAGGCCAAGAGCATCTAGTATGTAAGCTAAACCGATCCATTTATGGATTGAAGCAAGCTTCTAGATCTTGGAACATGCGGTTTGATGAGGTTATCCAGTCTTATGGATTCATTCAAAGCATGGACGAGTCGTGTGTATACCGGAGAAGTGACGGAAATAGTGTGGCGTTTCTCGTGCTTTATGTAGACGACATCCTTCTAATTGGCAACAATGTGAAGATGTTGTCGGACATAAAGGGATGGTTGTCCAAGCAATTCGATATGAAAGACTTAGGACAAGTTGGGCATGTTCTTGGGATCAAGGTTATAAGGGATCGCCGGAAAAGAACATTAAGCTTGTCCCAGGCTTCATATATTGATACGATTCTGGCTCGTTTCAACATGCAGAATTCCAAGAGAGGTGCTCAACCTTTCTGCCATGGAATTCATCTATCTAAAGACATGTGTCCCAAAACACAAAAGGAGATATATTACATGAAGAAGGTTCCTTATGCTTCGGCAGTAGGAAGTCTAATGTATGCCATGTTGTGCACGAGACCTGATATCTGCTATGCCGTGGGCATGGTAGCTAGATATCAGAGTAACCCTGGACAGGGTCACTGGACTGCTGTAAAGAACATACTTAAGTACCTGCGAAGGACTAGGAATTATGTTCTGAGTTACAAAGCGTCCGAGTTGATTCCTATTGGTTACACAGACTCGGATTTCCAATCTGATAAGGATCAGCGAAAGTCTACATCAGGCTATGTGTTCACATTGGGAGGTGGAGCAATTTCATGGAAGAGTGTCAAGCAGAAATGCATTTCGGACTCTACCATGGAAGCCGAATATGTAGCAGCCTCTGAGGCAGCTAAAGAATCGGTGTGGCTCCGGAACTTCCTTATGGACTTGGATGTGGTTCCTAAGATGCCTAGAGCTATCACAATTTATTGTGACAATAGCGGTGCAGTGGCAAATGCAAAGGAACCACGAGCCCACAATGCGAGTAAACACATAGATCGCAAGTACCACCTGATTAGAGACATCGTCAGGAGAGGCGATGCGGTTGTCACCAAGATTGCATCAGCGGATAACCTGGCTGACCCCTTTACGAAGGCACTTCCAGCGGAAGCGTTCAAGAGACACGTGAAGGGGATGGGTATCGGATGTATGGTAGAGGGCAACTAGAGATTTAGTATAAGTGGGAGATTGATGGAGTTATATTCTAAATGTCTAGTTTAGTGACAATATGGAACTCCTTATCTGTGTTTTACATTATCTATTAATCAAACTGTCGGCATTTTATCTATCATGTACTTGAATGCAATAGTCCTAGATATATACGTTGTAGACAGTATGGCGTGAGGAGATACGCGGAAGATCATACTGTCGGTTACTCGTATACTATCGAACAGAAGCTCACGACTTAGATGGACAGGGACAATCCATCGGTACGTCGTAGTGTGACTGGGTAATAGTTGGTCTTGGCTATTATGTTACACTCGTACACTTGGTGTATTGAGCAGGACCACGGGAGGGCGTTCGATTTATACTAATCGACGTAATCGAACTAGACCTCAGAGATTACGGATATACGAATTCCTAATCCCTATATAATTATAGGTGCGTGTGTCCAATTCTCGGTTCTTTAACTTGCCAATGAGTGAGACTATTTGATTAGTCGAGATACTCGGTAAATTGGGAATCGGAATTGTACACACGGCATGCTATAGATTATAGACAGGAAACCGTGTCCCGTTTATCGGGTTGATGACGTCCCCGAGATGAGCTCATAAAGTTTATCATGTAAACCCTGCAGGTGGATTTGTTCCACATGATAATAAGGATGAGTGGTACTAGTCTCGGATAATAAGAAACGAGTTAATTTAATTATTAGTAATTAAATAAATTCGTGGACGTTCGATATCTTAAACACGGGGAAAGTCGTGTATGTAATTTCGGCGGAAAATATTATTGGTAAAATAATATGAATTAATTAATTGGGAATTCAATTATAATTTTATAGTGGAATTAATTATAATTAAAATTGGATTTAATTAAAGGTTTTCTTTTAAGGACACCGGTTTAATTAAATTGCAATTTAGCCTAATTAATTAATTAACCTAAGGTCCCTAGTGTGGCCTATTTAAACCCCTCCCCCCTCTCTTCTCTAGACCTAACTTACGCAGCTTTATTTTTTCTTCACTTGAGAAAATAAAACGTGAGAGAGAGTTTAAGAGAGAAGAAGAAAAGGAGACTTCCGGTGGATCGTTGCCCACACAACGTCTGGAGTCGAGGGCTAGGATACACACTAGAAGATCAGAGGTGTTCGCCTATTCGGCTTCTCCGAATCACGCATCAAAGGTAAAGAATCGAAAACCCTATTCCGCATCTTTTTCGATTCTTACTGTACGTAATAATCCAACGAACCTACGATCGGGTTCCGGACATCGTGGATCGCATTCCTCGACTACTGGGGGTCCTAGGACCTTCGGATCGGTAGTCAGAAGAGGAAAAACGACCCGGAAACGAGCCCGGAACAGCAGATCGCGCTGCTGTCCGCGCTGTTGAAGGACAAACGGCGACCGCCGTTTCTAAACGGCGACCGCCGTTTTGCCCTTTTTCTGGCAGCCCGCTCCGGCTCGCGCGGTTGTCCTTCGGGGCAATGGCTGGGCGTGAATCGGGGCACGGGCTGGGAAAGCGGATGGAGTATCGGATCTGGAGGTCGACTGGGATCGTTCGGATGTTCGAGTGATCGAACGAACGTATCCCGGGTAGTCGATTTCCAACAGCAATTAGATTTGCTTCGGTCGTACATCAATTATAGCGTTACTTCGTGGGGAAGAATACTATAAAGCGTACCTAAGTGTGTAAACCATTACTCAGCACTAAGGTAAATCGTTTGGAATTGCTACATCACCGCAAGCCACGTGGTGTGGACGTTTACGATAACTCACAATCCTTCACAATTTCCTATAACTGTCTACATCAATTAATCCAAAACCCATTAGTATAGCAAGCCACGTGGTGTGGACTTTTACTATACCAAGAGATTTTTATAATTGACTCCCAATTACTTGATCCATTCGATCTTGTAAATCAAGACGCGGAGAATCATAAGTGAAACTCGAATTTTCTTACCAGTTATTCACCATGCGAAAAACCCTATCTCTCATAGAATGAGGGAGCTGAGCAAACAATCGATCCATTCATACAATGGTACGAAAGTTTCTAATTTGTGTCTTCGATGTAACAACCGCAAAATTTATATTAACTAAATAAGTAATTTTGGCCCAATTAATAATTTGCAATAAAAATAATTAAACTATGCATGAGTTTGAATTATTTGAAATTCATGTTAATTTTCATATTGAGTCATATTTTGCATTTTGATTCACGATTAATTTCATTTAGTATTTAAGTCACATAGCTATCCTCAAATTCTAATAATCTTATGAACACTATTAAATAAGTATATTATTATTATTATTGTTATTATTATTATTACGTTGGGCTACTAGCATACTTATGAGGTAAATAAATTTCATACATTATTTAGGCTGAGTACATCTTATTCAAAGCCCAATCGAACCTTTAGTATCCTAAAAACTCTAGTTACGTGGTATATATATAAATCCTATTCTTATCTTACCTTCAAACCCTAAAAGAAATAATTAAACCTTCAGCCACCCGACCACATCTTCTTTATTTTAAGTTATTCCCAGCCCCGTCTATAAGTTTTCAATCGCCCACCATTATATCTATATTTCGGCATCTTTGGAGAACCACATTCTCGACCCTTTGGGCTGCCCCGATGAGAAGTCGACAGAGCCCACTGTTGGAATTCGATATCCCGGGCTATTAAAATTTGCGGAAATCATAGCCCGAACAAAAACCCATCGCCGGAGATCACACGAACATCGACGAGCGAATCGGAGCACGAGCCGAACGCACAACACGACCGAAGTCGCGTGCGCGCCCAGCTCGAACCCCCGCCCGCGGGGTTCGCGCGATCACCGATCGCACGCCGGCGATCGGTTGGGGTGGGGCTGCTCCAGCAGCCCCCGCGGCGAGTCCGGCGACTCGCCGCCGCCTGGAGGGCCTCGCCTTCACGGCGAGGTTGGGCACAGCACCAGCCCGTGCCCAGCGATCGACCCCTTGCGGTCGATCGCACACCCTCGGCCCAGCCGAGGGTTCGGCCCCCTTGCCCCGCCGAAACCCTAGGGGAGTCGCCCGTGGTCCGGTGGCTTCGCCACCACCACGCGATCGTCCTCTACTCCGGGTTCGATCTTCGGATCTTGTTCTACGGTATTCTCGATAAACCAAAATCGAATAAATCAAGGGCGTTTAGATTTTTACCTTTCGATTCGTTGTTCGGAGAAACGAAATCAAGATGACCTTTGAATCTTCCCACGTATTCCTTGCACTAGCTTGAACGTCGGGTGGGCGACGATCCTCCAAGCTCTATGGATCTACTTCTCTCTCTACTTTCTTTCTCTAGAAGAATTATGATCTTCAACTTATTTCAGAATAGAGAAGACCATGTAGTGCTTTTATAGGCTACGTAGGGGATCTAAATGAGGTGGAATATTGGGCTTCCAATATTAATGATTAAATTGAGCCCAAGCCCAAATCTATTAATCTCCCATTAATATTAATTAATTTATTTTCCACTATATAAATTAATTGCACTCCCCATATTAAACCATATTATATCCAAATAATATTTCTCCGGTAGTATTATTTATTCCGTGTATTTAAGATTTAAATATCCATGAATAAAATTTATTTATTGCTTAATAAATTTATTCATCTCTTTTATCCGAGACTAGTACCACTCAACCTTATTTATTATGCGGAACAAATCCACTCGCGAGGTTTACATAATAAATCCTTATGAGCTCATCTCGGGGATATTATCAACCCTTCCGGGATACACTGTCCCTTCAAGAATTCACGGCATGCCATATATAAAATATAGTGACCCAACTTAACCGGTAATTAACCCAATAATTAAATCGGTTAATTCCTTTGGAAAATCAAAGTCACTAATATTAAATATACACACCCGCAATTGTTTCAGGGATTAAGAATAAAATACTCCGAGACTTAAATCAATTATCACAGAGCAATCCTAATTGATAAGTCTCAAGCGATTCGCTCAATACACCAAGTGTACAAGTGTGATAAAATAATTAAGATAAATTATTTTCTCTCTCACACAACGACTATACCGATGGATTGGTCCGTGTCCATCTAGGTCGTGAGCAACTGTTTGATTAGATACGAGTAACCGATAGTATGATCTTCTGTGTGCCCATGCAACAGCATACTAACTACAACGTATAAAATCCAGGACTATAATTTGCATATATTTAATTAACAATAATTAAAAGCAAATGAATGTTCGTTATTAATAGGTAAATGAAAGTGTACAAGGAGTTCAGAATACTCAAATCTAGACATTAAGTATACTACTCCAACAATCTCCCACTTATACTAAGGTCTAGTCTTATCTTCCAAACTTCTGACTCCCAAACCCTCCAATTGCTTGAAATATACTTCCTTAGGAAGTATCTTGGTGAAAGGGTCCGCTAGGTTGTCCTCCGAAGCTATCTTGGTGACTACTGCATCGCCCCTCTTGACGATGTCTCGTATCAGGTGGTACTTGCGCTCTATGTGTTTCGTAGCACTATGGGACCGTGGTTCCTTACTGTTTGCCACTGCACCGCTATTATCACAATAAATTGTCATAGCCTTGGGCAAACTCGGAATCACATCTAAGTCCTGGAGGAAATTAAGGAACCAAACTGACTCTTTCGCTGCCTCTGAGGCTGCAACATATTCAGCTTCCATGGTAGAGTCTGAAATGCACTTTTGCTTAACACTCTTCCATGATACGGCTCCACCTCCCATAGTGTACACATAGCCTGATGTCGACTTACGCCGGTCCTTATCAGCTTGGAAATCCGAATCTGTGTAACCCAAAGGAATCAGATTGTCTGCCCCGTAACTCAGAACATAATCCTTAGTATTTCGCAAATACTTGAAAATGCTCTTTACGGCAGTCCAATGAGCCTTTCCAGGGTTACTCTGATATCTCGCTACTACGCCAACTGCATAGCAGATATCAGGCCTCGTGCATAACATTGAATACATTAAGCATCCCACAGCCGAAGCATAGGGAACCGCTTTCATTTCATCTTTCTCCTTCTGTGTCTGAGGACACATCTCCTTAGAAAGATAAGTTCCTTTACTGAAGGGTAGTTCACCCTTCTTGGAATCTTGCATGTTAAAACGAGCCAGAATCGTGTCTATGTAAGATTGCTGGGATAGGTACAATGTTCTATTCCGGCGATCCCTTATAACCTTGATCCCTAGAACATGCCCGACTTCTCCCAAATCTTTCATATCGAATTGTCTAGACAACCATCCCTTTATGTCTGATAACATCTTTACACTGTTGCCAATGAGAAGAATGTCATCTACATAAAGCACGAGAAACACCACCTTCTTCCCATCACGTTTCCAATACACACACGATTCGTCCATGCTGTGACTAAATCCAAAAGATTGGACTACTTCGTCAAACCGCAGGTTCCATGATCTTGAGGCTTGTTTCAATCCATAAATGGATCGATTAAGCTTGCACACTAGATGATCTCGCCCCTTAGCAATGAATCCTTCTGGTTGTTTCATATAAATCGTCTCGTCAAGACTTTCATTTAGGAAAGCTGTCTTGACATCCATTTGCCACACCTCATAATCCATATGAGCTGCTATGGATAAGAGAATCCGGATCGATTTTATCTTGGCTACCGGCGAAAAGGTCTCCTCATAATCGATTCCTTCTTTCTGAGTATAGCCTTTCGCAACAAGCCGAGCTTTAAAGGTTTCTACCTTTCCGTCAGATCCTCTCTTTCTCTTGTAGACCCATTTACACCCAATTGGCTTCACGCCGCTTGGTGGTTCTACAAGATCCCAGACTTTATTAGAATCCATAGATTCAATTTCGGATTTCATCGCTTTCTTCCAAGAAGGCGCATCTATATCTTGTACCGCCTCATCATAGGTCCAGGGATCGATTTCATGAACTCTAGGTCCAGAGTCCGAAGACTCACCCAGTCCAATCCATCGGTCTGGTTGCTTAACAACCCTCCCACTACGACGGCGTTCCGGTGTATTAACAGTGACAGTGTCAGGTGCAGATTCTAGTGGTGTATCTATACTCGGTTCGGCTGTATCTAAGTCTTCCTTGTTACCTCTCAACTCATCAAGTATTATGTCACTTTTGGGCTTGTGGTCCATGACATAGTCTTCCTCCAAGAACCGAGCGTTAGTACTTATAACGATCTTCTGGTCCGTAGGACTATAGAACATGCCACCTTTAGTTCCTTTCGGGTATCCTACAAACAGCCGTAATTCTGATCTAGGTTCTAACTTATCGGCACCTTGTCGCAACACATGTGCTGGACATCCCCAGATCCGAAGGTGCCTGAGGCTAGGCTTGCGCCCGCTCCACCTTTCCATGGGTGTGGTGGGTACCGTTTTTGTTGGAACCATGTTGAGAATGTATGCCGCTGTTTCCAAGGCATGTCCCCAGAACATAGTAGGTAAGTCCGAGTAACTCATCATTGAACGCACCATCTCCATAAGAGTCCTATTCCTTCTTTCCGATACACCATTCTGCTGGGGAGTATATGGTGATGTCATTTGGGAATCAATCCCATTCTCTGCTAAGTATGCCTTGAATTCTCCAGACAGGTACTCGCCTCCGCGATCAGATCGCAGGCATTTAATGGATTTACCTTGAAGGTTCTCCGCAAAAGCCTTGAACTCCTTGAACTTGTCAAAGGATTCGCTCTTGCGGCGCATCAGGTATACAAATCCATACCTTGAGTAATCATCAGTGAAAGTGATGAAATACTCGTACCCTCCCCTTGCCTGAGTAGACATAGGTCCGCATACATCAGAGTGAATCAAATACAACACTTGTTCAGCCCTTCGTCCTTTACCAGAAAAAGAACGCTTGGTCATTTTTCCCTCTAAACAGGATTCGCAGGTTGGAAGGTCCTCTCCTTCAACACCACTGATGAGACCATCAGTTTTCAACCTTTGAATTTTATTTGAGTTAATATGACCTAGCCTTAGGTGCCACAAGTATAATTGATTCATCCTAGAAGGTTCCTTTCTCTTATTGGTGTTCGTAGATGTGTTATTACTCTCGGTTAGTTGCATCGTGTTAGACTCAGGATTTAGCACATACAAATCGTCCACCAATGTACCAGAACAGATAATCTCACTGTTTCTTCTTATGATCACAGAGTGGTCAAAAGAAACAGAATATCCATTCATAATAAGTTTAGAAACCGAAATTAAATTCTTTCTAAAGTTGGGTACATAAAGACAATTTTGTAAAACTAAAACCCTATCACTACTAAAGCGTAAGTGAACGTCTCCCACTGCAACAGCCGCCACCTTCGCGGCATTGCCCATGTAGACCACGATCTCTCCCTCTCTAAGTCTCCGGGTTTCCTGGAACCCCTGCAATGAATTGTAGACATGATCAGTGGCCCCCGTATCTACACACCAGGTGCTGGTAGATATCACCACTGATAATGTTTCGATGACTAAGGAAAATTTCGTACCTTTGATGAGAGGACAATCAGACCTCCAGTGCCCAAACTGTTTGCATCGAAAGCATCTGCCTAACGGCTTGCCTTTCCCAATCCGTGATTTTAAACCACTGGGTCTCTTTGCACGCTTTTCTTTTAGCCTAGCCACAAGAGCTCGTGTTTCTCTTAACTTACGCACAAAAATCGCCTTCGCCGAGCCGTTTTCAAGGGACTCATTGAGGAACGATTCCGTGGGTATGTTAAACACCTCTTGCCTAGCTTCCACACCATATCTCAACGTAGTTGGAACAACAGTGGATTCAGAAAGCTTGACAGTCTGAACAATGTCTAGATTTCTTTTCCAATCAGTACTATATGGAACCAGTGAGTTTTCATCTTTAAGTATATCACAAAGTGGGGTCACAGTCATTCTTAACCTATAAGCACATAAAACAAACAAACAATTTAATATCCGATATTATCTCCCTTTAATAATATCATTAAATCACTAATCGCCTCTAAAATCCCATCAGGTAAAGCAAGCCACGTTCGTGTGGACGTTTACCCACCCAAATGATTTAGCAATTAGATTTTTCTTTGGTCGTACATCATTATAGCGTTACTTCGTTGGGAAGAATACTATAAAGCGTACCTAAGTGTAAACCATTACTCAGTACTAAGGTGAATCGTTTAGAATTGTTACATCACCGCAAGCCACGTTCGTGTGGACATTTACGACAACTCGCAATCCTTCACAATTCCCTATAACTGTCTACATCAATTATTCTAAAATCCCATTCAGTATAGCAAGCCACGTTCGTGTGGACGTTTACTATACCAAAAGATTTATATAATTGAAATCCAATTACTTGATCCATTCGATCTTGCAAATCAAGACGCGGAGAATCATAAGTGAAACTCGAAGTTTCTAACCAGTGATTCACCATGCGAACAACCCTATCTCTCATAAATGAGGGAGCCGAGCAGACAATCGATCCATCTATCAAAGAATGGTACGACTGCCTCTAATTTGTGTCCTCGACATGACCAAGTGGCTCTGGCTCCATTCCACTCCCCGGGGTGAGAATGAGTCGACTTGAAATCAGCTTTGGAAAGACAAATTAGGCATTGTTTGGTAAACTTAATCAATGTTTCTCGTAAGAGGAATTACAAGAACTCTCCTCCAATAACTTATCTATATAAACTTCAAAAGTTTATAAAAGTCACCAAGAGAGCAGCAATGGAGACCATGGGTATGTTTCCATACCCTCTCCCACTTAGCTTTTTACAACAAAGGGATACGCTATCTAGTGCATAAAGTAAACACATATAGCATGCATACATGTAATAAAGCACATAGTATTATCACATAGTCAAAATAATACTAGAATATTATTTTCCGACTATTATGGCTTTATTCCATCTCCGTACGCATCTTCTAGTCTTCAGTCTTCGTTCTTGAATGCTCCATGTGACGAGAATATTAATCTCTAATATTTAAATCTATTTATTTTTAATAAATCCAAAAGATACTCAATTAAAAATAATTAAGTCAATCGAATAAATTAAAAATAAAATTAAATATTATTAATATTTTTATTTATTTTATTTTCCCTTTCTACTTCATTTAGGACTCTTCTACTTTCTTAATTAATTAGATTCCTAATCCATGAATATTTCCATAAAATAGAAATAATCAATTAGGAATCCTAATTAATTCCAACATTGATTCTTTTCCTAATCCATGAGAGTTCCCAAAAATAGGATCACTCAAATAGGAAAAACCTGAACCAATTAGGAAAGCGAATTACCGGACCGGGATAGCATGGGGTGGGGATCCCCGCCCCACCCCTCGACCGCTGCCTTCAAGCCGCCGCCGTCCAGCCCACGCGCCACCTCCCATGGTGGCCGGCGTGGCCGGAGCTCCCGCGGGCAGCCCCTTTAGGGCGTGGGTCCATCGTCCTCGTGGGATCGACCATGGGGCGGTCGATCCCAGCCCTTCACCCTCACGATCATCTCCTTCGTCACACGTCTTTTCCGGCGGTCGTTTCGGCATCGATCCAACGCAAAATAAATTACAAATTTAATTTTACACTATCCGGTATCGATTCTATACATGAAATCGACCCTATACATTTTCCGGAAAAAATAAAACAATAATAATAAACCTAAATTCGGTCAACCCACGAATTTTTACTATTACAAGCATTCACCACCAAAAACGAATCTCGACATGTCCGAGAGTTTAATCAAACCAACAATCACATGACAAAATAATTAAACGAATAATCATCAAGCCATAATAGTCGGAACCCTGCAAGGTAGAACAATTTTATCGAAAATACCGCGAACGTAAACCACGCTCTGATACCAATTGTTGGAATTCGATATCCCGGGCTATTAAAATTTGCGGAAATCATAGCCCGATCAAAAACCCATCGCCGGAGATCACACGAACGTCGACGAGCGAACCGGAGAACGAGCCGAACGCACAACACGACCGAAGTCGCGTGCGCGCCCAGCTCGAACCCCCGCCCGCGGGGTTCGCGCGATCACCGATCGCACGCCGGCGATCGGTTGGGGTGGGGCTGCTCCAGCAGCCCCCGTGGCGAGTCCGGCGACTCGCCGCCGCCTGGAGGTCCTCGCCTTCACGGCGAGGTTGGGCACGGCACCAGCCCGTGCCCAGCGATCGACCCCTTGCGGTCGATCGCACACCCTCGGCCCAGCCGAGGGTTCGGCCCCCTTGCCCCGCCGAAACCCTAGGGGCGATCGCCCGTGGTCCGGTGGCTTCGCTACCACCACGCGATCGTCCTCTACTCCGGGTTCGATCTTCGGATCTTGTTCTACGGTATTCTCGATAAACCAAAATCGAATAAATCAAGGGCGTTTAGATTTTTACCTTTCGATTCGTTGTTCGGAGAAACGAAATCAAGATGACCTTTGAATCTTCCCACGTATTCCTTGCACTAGCTTGAACGTCGGGTGGGCGACGATCCTCCAAGCTCTATGGATCTACTTCTCTCTCTACTTTCTTTCTCTAGAAGAATTATTATCTTCAACTTATTTCAGAGTAGAGAAGACCATGTAGTGCTTTTATAGGCTACGTAGGGGATCTAAAGGAGGTGGAATATTGGGCTTCCAATATTAATGATTAAATTGAGCCCAAGCCCAAATCTATTAATCTCCCATTAATATTAATTAATTTATTTTCCACTATATAAATTAATTGCACTCCCAATATTAAACCATATTATATCCAAATAATATTTCTCCGGTAGTATTATTTATTCCGTGTATTTAAGATTTAAATATCCATGAATAAAATTTATTTATTGCTTAATAAATTTATTCATCTCTTTTATCCGAGACTAGTACCACTCAACCTTATTTATTATGCGGAACAAATTCACTCGCGAGGTTTACATAATAAATCCTTATGAGCTCATCTCGGGGATATTATCAACCCTTCCGGGATACACTGTCCCTTCAAGAATTCACGGCATGCCATATATAAAATATAGTGACCCAACTTAACCGGTAATTAACCCAATAATTAAATCGGTTAATTCCTTTGGAAAATCAAAGTCACTAATATTAAATATACACACCCGCAATTGTTTCAGGGATTAAGAATAAAATACTCCGAGACTTAAATCAATTATCACAGAGCAATCCTAATTGATAAGTCTCAAGCGATCCGCTCAATACACCAAGTGTACAAGTGTGATAAAATAATTAAGATAAATTATTTTCTCTCTCACACAACGACTATACCGATGGATTGGTCCGTGTCCATCTAGGTCGTGAGCAACTGTTTGATTAGATACGAGTAACCGATAGTATGATCTTCTGTGTGCCCATGCAACACCATACTAAATACAACGTATAAAATCCAGGACTATAATTTGCATATATTTAATTAACAATAATTAAAAGCAAATGAATGTTCGTTATTAATAGGTAAATGAAAGTGTACAAGGAGTTCAGAATACTCAAATCTAGACATTAAGTATACTACTCCAACACCCACCAGTGGAGAAACGTTAGGATGAGGCCGACAGGTGAGCCTCGCTTCTCTTTCCGTGTGTAACGCACCGGCCCGTTACGGGGTCGAAGCCCGACCCTAATGGGCCGGCTCGGTTACCAATGACTGCCGTCGGGAGTGATATCCTGGCCCCACTGTACCAACACTTGTCTTTTCCAGCGCACTTTGTCCTCACTCGTGCGCACCCGGGAGACTTCCCAGGGGGTCACCCATCCTAGAACTACTCCAGAGTCAGCACGCTTAACTTTGGAGTTCTTATAGGAATATGCCCAGAAAAGTAGATGCATCTGTTAGTATGAGTAGCATATTCAATCCTTTTAAGCCTTTGAATTTTTTGGGGCGTTACACCGTGTGTCGTTGATCTACGTCGAGATATTGTTCTCCTGAAGGGCGGACCCGTATTCTCCTTACGCCGCTGCTCGTCTCCTATTACCAAGCCGCCGGAGAAGACGATCTGCCGATGCACTTAGCTCTACCGGAGCTGGTGTTACCCTTCAAATTGGCCCAGCCTTGCTCGTTCAATTCCCCTGGACATCGATGTTGCGAGATACACTGTTAGAAGATCTTGCTGCCCCCTCCCTTTCCCGAAGAATCGGTCGAGATCTCAGTCCTCAATCGTGGTCAATTTCCAATCTCCGCTATGTAAGCGCTCTTTGCTTTAACCTCTGTCTTTACAATTCGGTTTGAAGAAAACATATTATCCTTTTAAATTTAGGACCCACGTTTGTAAGTTAGGGGGAGATGCCTTCCCATGTGTAAATATCTCAGTTCGATACCATCTAATCACAGTTCCTTATATCTCTACCCAATTTTATATTCCTTCAGTATATTGAAATTTAATATACAACAATTAGTTTACCTAATCCCATGATGACTCAAAGTCCACTACAAACTTCAAATAAATCTTTAGTCATGTTTCATAACTTGCAAACCAACTCCATTTGTCCAACTCCCAACTATATACTCTACGTATAAGTAATTTACTTTATAAAATTTAATAGGCATATTAATATTAATATTAGTTTAATTTATAAAATTTAATAGGCATATTAATATTAATATTAGTTTAATTTATTATCGGTAAGGATGTATGGATTTCGAGGATTAGGACTGCACGGACATTTATTCACGCATCTTTATCGTCAAGTCAAGTTCTGCATTGTTAAGGTAGGGATTACTAAAACCTTTTCTTTTACAGTTCATTTAATATATCGTATGTGTATGTGTACTAGCTGTGTGATGGTTTATGATGGATGATCTATTTATGTTATGTGCACATATTAGTCGCGCGACGCATGATTATGTTTGGTCAGTCGCATCATTTAAGGTGCCGAGGTAGTAATTGCTGGGATTCGATGTCCCGGGTTATCTAAATTTGCGGAAACCGACAACCCGACCGAAATCCCGTCGCCGGAGATCCAACCGCGAACCACCATACGAGCCGGAGCTCGACCGAGCACCGCACGGGCGAACCCGCGCGCCCAGCCGAGCCCCCGCATGGGGCTCGCGATCGCTAGCCCTAGCGATCGCCGGGGATGCACGCGCATCCCCGTGGGGCTGTTCTGAACAGCCCCTGGCGGTGAGTCCGGCGACTCACCGCCACCGCCGAGGAGGGCGGTGCGCCCAGCGCACCCGCCGCGGCCCAGCCGCGGCTGCCCCCGCGATCGACCGTGAGGTCGATCGCATGCCCCGGCGTCCAGCCGGGGCGTCCTCGTGTGGGCCCCGCGATCGATGCCCTAGGGCTCGATCGCACCCCTCGGCTCCCAGCCGAGGGTCCTTCGAACCTTCGCCGGGGATCTCGAATCCCCGTCCCCGAAGTTCTTCGTTTAACCGGATCGTGCGTTCATGTATGTATCACAATTTAATTCACATAAATTCACACGAAGGAGTTTATGATTGTACCTTTGATTCGTTGTGCGGAGAAACGAAATCAAGTTGAAGACCTTTTGGATCTTCCCACGTATTCCTTGCACTCCGTTCGAACGTCGGGTGGGCGACGATCTATCGAACTCCTATGGATCTCCTTCAACTCTCTAGAATATCAAGTATGATAATCATGTCTTATGATTTATGAAGGCCATGTAGTGCTTTTATAGGCTACGTAGGGGATCTAAAGGAGGTGGAATATTGGGCTTCCAATATTGAAGATTAAATTGAGCCCACTGCCCAAGTCCATTAATCCTTATCAATATTAATTAATTTATTTTCTACTATATAAATTAATTGCACTCCCAATATTAAACCATATTATATCAAATAATATTTCTCCGGTAGTATTATTTATTCCGTGTATTTAAGATTTAAATATCCATGAATAAAATTAATTTATTGCTAATTAATTTATTCATCTCTTTAATCCGAGACTAGTACCATTCAACCTTAATTATTGTGCGGAACGAATCCACTCATGAGGTTTACACAATAATTCCTTATGAACTCATCTCGGGGATATTATCAACCCTTCCGGGATACACTGTCCGTTCAATTACTCACGGCATGCCATATATGAAATATAGTGACCCAACTTAACCGGTAATTAACCCAATAATTAAATCGGTTAATTCCTTTGGTAAATCAAAGTCACTTATATTAAATATACACACCCGCAATAATATCGGGGATTAAGAATAAAATACACTAAGACTCGAATCGATTATCGCCGGCAATCCTAATCGATGAATCTCAACGATCCGCTCAATACACCAGGTGTACAAGTGTGATAAAATAATTAAGATAAATTATTTTCTCTCTCACACAACGACTATACCGATGGATTGGTCCGGGTCCATCTAGGTCGTGAGCCACTGTTCGATTAAATACGAGTAACCGATAGTATGATCTTCTGTGCGCCCATGCAACACCATACTAACTACAACGTATAAAATCCAGGACTATGATTTGCATATATTTAATTAATAATAATTAAAAGCAAACAATTGTTTATTAATTTAATAGATTAAATGCTATGACGGGGAGTTTACCGTTACTTAAATCTAGACATTAAGTACACAACTCCAACAGTAATGCCTTTGGGTCGTCCTACAGTACCGCATGATTGTGATTAGGTCCGGTGCATCATTTAAGGTGCCGAGGCAGTAATACCTTTGGGTCGTCCCACAGTACCTCATGTTACGACCAGGCGCGTCATTTAAGGCGCCGAGATTTAATTATCTTTGGGTCATCCCACAAGGTCAATGGTCTAAGTTGTGGATTGTCCGGTGAATATCGACTTTATTTTATTACGTTTTCCGCTTTTTAAAAATATTGCTTTAAAGTATTTTATTTCAACTAATGAGGATTGATTTTGTTTTTATTGAAAATGTACTTGACGTTTGTTTATTTTAGGTGTTTCAAATTTCTTTTGAAAAATAAGGAAAATCCTCTTTAGTATTTTATGAAAAATGGGATGTTACATTCGACATGACCAAGTGGCTTTAGCTCCATTCCACTCCCCGGGATGAGAATGAGTCGACTTGAAATCAGTCTAGGAAGACAAATTAGGCATTATTTGATAAACTCAATCAATGTTTCTCGTAAGAGGAATTACAAGAATTCCCCTCCAATAACTTATCTATATAAACTTCAAAAGTTTATAAAAGTCACTAAGAAACAGCAATGGAGACCATGAGATTGTTTTCAATCCCTCTCTCACTTAGCTTTTTATAGCAATGGAGATCATGGGATTGTTTCCAATCCCTCTCCCACTTAGCTTTTTATAACAAAGGGATACGCTATCTAATGCATAAATTAAATACACATAAGCATGCATACATGAAATAAAGCACATAGTATATTACATAATCAAAATAATACTAGAATATTATTTTCCGACTATTATGGCTTTATCGCATCCCCGTACGCATCTTCTAGTCTTCAGTTTTCGTTCTTGAATGCTCCATGTGACGAGAATATTAATTCCAATATTTAAATCCATTTATTTTTAATGAATCCAAAAGTTACTTAATTAAAAAATTAAGTCAATCGAATAAATTAAAAATAAAATTAAATATTATTAATATTTTTATTATTTTTATTTTCCTTTTCTAATTCCATTAAATCTCTAGAATACTATCCAAGACCCACTTGGAATATTCTAGAGGATTTCCAAAATGAAATAAGGAAATAAAATAATTTAGGACTCCTAGTCCTTCCAAAATAATTCATTTCCTAATCCATTAAAAATTCCATAAAGGAATAATTAAATAAGGAAAAATTAATTTAGGACTCCTAACATTTTCAAATTAACTATTTTCCTAATCCATTAAAAATTTCATAAAGAAATAATTAAATAAGGAAAATAAATTAATTCCAAATCAATTCTTTCCTAATCCATGAAATTCCCAAAAATAAGAATAATCAAATTAGGAAAACCGAATTAATTCCAAATCAATTCTTTTCTTAATCCATGAAAATTTCCAAAAATAGGAATAATCAAATTAGGAAAACCGAATCGAAATAGGAAAGTGGATCTCGGGCCGAGATGAACACGGGGTGGGGATCCCCGCGCCCACCATGATCGACCACCCACCTAGAGGAGTCGAACTCCTCATGGTGGTCGATCGAGCCTCTTGAGATCGACCATGGGGATGGCTGATCGAGCCCTCCTCTCTTCGTCTCCTCCGTCACAATTTTCCGGTTGTCGTTTCGTCCTCGATCCAACGTAAAATAAATTACAAATTTATCACTACGCTATCCGGTATCGATTCTATACATGAAATCGACCTTATACAATTTCCGGAAAAATAAGAACAAACATCCACCACACAAAAACGAATCTCGACATCACCGAGAGTTTAACAATCAAGAGAATAATTATGACATTAATTAATAAAATTAAATCTAGCCATAATAATCGGAAACCCTGCAAGGTAGAACAATTTATTGAAAAATACCGTGAACTAAAACCAACGCTCTGATACCAATTGTTGGAAATCGACATCCCAGAATTAATAAATTTAAATAAAATTAATTAAATAAATTATCTAATTAATTCCGACCGATATCCATTGGAGATCGAATATCCGGAGTTGTCAAAGTTGCGGAACAACAACTCCAATCGACTCCCGGTCGCCGGAAACTCGCCACGAACAAACAAGGGGAGAACCCGTGGCTGTCCGGTCGAGCCCCCGCGTGGGGCTCGTGGCTGTTCTTGGCAGCCGCCTAGGGCTGCTCGTAGCAGCCCGCCGGGCACCCCCAGCCACGCCCCGGTGATCGCACGCCCAGCCACGGTCGAACCGTGGCTAGCGATCACCCAGCCACCGCCGCGAGAGCGGCGGTCCAGCCGTGCGAGCGGCGGATGGCGTCCAGACGGGCTTCATGCCCTCGACCCTCCTAGTCGAGCAGTTGAGCCGCCACCGGTCCAGTGGTCTTCGACCACCACCGCCCGGTTCAACCTCGTCTTGGGTCTCGTTCTCGGATCTTGGTTCATGGTATTTTCACGATAATAAACGATTAAAATCATAAAGAGGGTTTTACGATTTACCTCGTTCTCGTTGTTCGCAAAAACGAAGAACTTTGATGACCTTGAAGTCTTCCCACGTATTCCTTGCACTAGCTTGAACGTCAGGGTGGGCGACGATCTTCCAAGCTTCCATGGATCACCTTCTCTCTCTACTTTCGCTCTCTAGAATTATGTCTTGAGACTTATGAAAAAAAAGAAGACCATAGGAGTGCTTTTATAGGCTACGTAAAGGGACCTTAAGAAAGTAGAATATTGTGCTTCCCATAAATTAATTAAATTGAGCCCAAACCCATTACCTCCACTATATAAATATAATTGCACTCCCAATATTTACCATATTATATAAAAATAATATTCTTCCGGTAGTATTATTTATTCCACATGTTTAAGATATAAATGTCCATGAATAAATTATATTTATTGCTAATATTATTTATTCATCTCTTATAATTCCGAGAATAGTACCACTCAACTTTATTATCATGCGGATCAAATCCACTTGCAAGGTTTACATGATAATCCTTATGAGCTCATTTCGGGGACATTATCAACCCTTTCGAGGACATGCTTTCCCGTCAAGAATTCACACCATGTCATACATAAAATACAGTGACCCAACTTTACAGGTAATTGACCGGTTATTCTAATCAGTCAATTCCTTTGGAAAATCAAAGTCACTAATATTATATGCACACACCCGCAATAATATCAGGGATTAAGAATAAAATACACTGAGATTTAAATCGATTATCTAAGGCAATCCTAATCGATAAATCTCAAGCGGTCCGCCCAATACACCAAGTGTACAAGTATGATAAAATAATTAAGACAAATTATTTTCTCACTCATACAACGACTATACCGATGGATTGGTCCTTGTCCATCTAGGTCGTGAGCAACTGTTCGATTATATACGAGTAACCGATAGTATGATCTTCCGTGTGACATCACACACCATACTAACTACAACGTGTATAATCTAGGACTATGGTTTGCATTAAATGCAAATGATTGTTTACTATTAAATAGGATAAATGCTTTAGACGGAGTTTAGATGTTACTTAAATCTAGACATTAAGTATACAACTCCATCAAATAGAACGAGCAAACCATGAGTCATCGTAACAGCCACCCGAACTTACACGATGTAGCTGAGACATCATGTCTCACGGCGAGAGACAAAGGGAAAGGGCCCGAGCATCCAGAGGGGTCCGTCCAAGAAATAGATGAGATGTCCCGAGAAGAAAGGTCCCAGCTCGAGCACATCGAGATGCTGAGAGCCGAACAACGGGAGATAAGAGAGAAGCATAAAGCTTCCCAAGAGAAGAAGAGAGAAGCGATCAGAAGTCAAAAAAACAATAGAAGGAGTACTCGATCTGAACCTCGAATGGCTCCAAACCCCGGAGGAAATCAAGAGAACCATACACCTACTACAAGATAGATCGGCTCATCTAGAGAAAACAAGGGGAAATCGAGGTCGAGGGCCCATTGTGCGGAACTTGGATGAGGATTTCCAAGATGAAAGGCTCGAAGAAGAGCAGCACGCCCATAATAATGGAGTTGTATACTTAATGTCTAGATTTAAGTAACATCTGAACTCCGTCTAAAGCATTTATCCTATTTAATAATAAACAATCATTTGCATTTAATTAAATATGTGCAAACCATAGTCCTAGATTATACACGTTGTAGTTAGTATGGTGTGCGACGTCACACGGAAGATCATACTATCGGTTACTCGTATATAATCGAACAGTTGCTCACGACCTAGATGGACAAGGACCAATCCATCGATATAGTCGTTGTATGAGTGAGAAAATAATCTGTCTTAATTATTTTATCATACTTGCACACTTGGTGTATTGGGCAGACCGCTTGAGATTTATCGATTAGGATTGCCTTAGATAATCGATTTAAATCTCAGTGTATTTTATTCTTAATCACTGATATTATTGCGGGTGTGTGCATATAATATTAGTGACTTTGATTTTCCAAAGGAATTGACTGATTATAATAACCGGTCAATTACCAGTAAAGTTGGGTCACTGTATTTTATGTATGACATGCTGTGAATTCTTGACAGGAAAGCGTTTCCCGATAAGGGTTGATAATGTCCCCGAGATGAGCTCATAAGGATTATCATGTAAACCTTGCAAGTGGATTTGATCCGCATGATAATAAATTTGAGTGATACTATTCTCGGAATTATAAGAGATGAATAAATTAATTAGCAATAAATATAATTTATTCATGGACATTTATGTCTTAAACATGCGGAATAAATAATACTACCAGAAGATATTATTTTGATATAATATGGTTTAATATTGGGAGTGCAGTTATATTTATATAGTGGAGTTAAATATAATTATGGATTAATTAATAGATTTGGGCTTGGGCTCAATTTAATTAATTCATAGGAAGCCCAATATTCTACTTCCTTAAGGTCCCCTTACGTAGCCTATAAAAGCACTCCTATGGTCTTTTCTTCTTTCATAAGTTTTTTCATAACACAATTCTATAGAGAGAAAGTAGAGAGAGAAGGTGATCCATGGAAGCTTCGAAGATCGTCGCCCACCCCGACGTTCAAGCTAGTGCAAGGAATACATGGGAAGATCTCAAGGTCATCAAGATCTTGTTTTTTCGGACAACGAGAACAAGGTAAAATCATAGAACCCCCTCGATGATTTTAGTATTTATTATCGTGAAAATAGATGGAACCAAGATCCGAGGAACGAACCCAATAGACGAGGTCGAACCGGGCGGTGGTGGTTGGACCACCGGACCGCCGGCGGATCGGCGGCTGGGCTGCAGGTTTTCCCGCAGCGATGTAGTGCTGGCTATGGGTTTTCCCGCAGTGACCCGTAGCGCCCAGCAGCAGCGACTCATACGAGTTGATGCGGGTTGCTACGAGAGTTTCGCCGGGTGCTACGGGTTTTCCCGTAGCGGACCCGTAGCGATCCAGCAGCGTCCCAGCAGCAGCGAGTCAAGCGAATCGCTGCGGGTTGCTGCGGGCTGCTACGGGAGATTCATTGGGTGCTGCGGGTTTTCCCGCAGCGGACCCGCATCGAATCATGTTTTTCCCGCGTAAGTCTCGTATAACTTTTTCGTATGGTCATGTACGTGTTCCGGGAGTCGATTGGAGTTGTTGTTCCGCAATTTTGACAACTCCGGATATTCGATCTCCAATGGGACGTCGGTCGGAATTAATTAGATAATTTATTTAATTAATTTTATTTAAATTTATTAAGTTCGGGAAGCCGATTTCCAACAATTGGTATCAGAGAGTTGGTTTTAGTTCACTGTATTTTTCGATAAATTGTTCTACCTTGCAGGGTTTCCGATTATTATGGCTCGATTTAATTATTGTTAATTAATGTCATAATTGTTGCTCTTGATTATTAAACTCTCGGACTATTGGAAATCGATCACCCGGAGTCGTCCTAAAACCGACTCCGATCGACGTCCCGGAAACCACGACTCTACAGCCCGGAGCCACCGCCGAGGAGCGCTCGATCGAGCCCTAGGCGCGGCAAAGCCGCGACCGCTCGATCGCTCCCCGCGGGGCGATCGCCCGCCGCCTAGGCGAGCTGTGGGCTGCCCAGCCGAGGGCTCCTACGGGGTGATCCGTCCAGCCGAGGATCGAGTCGCCGGCGGTCCGGCGGTCCAAGACCGCCACCTCCCGACTCGTCCCGGTTTGGATCCCCGTTTATCGGATCTTGTTTTTCGATAATATTTCAATAAACATGAATTAAATAGCGGAAATATTTAATTCACCTTTTGATTCGTTGTGCGGAGAAACGTGATCTTATTGAAGACCTTGAGACCTTCCCACGTATTCCTTGCACTCGTTCGAACGTCGGGTGGGCGACGATCCTCCGAACTCTTATGGATCTCCTTCTCTACTTTCTCTCTCTAGAATTGTGATCTTCAAGTTATTAGAATAGAGAAGACCGTGTATTGCTTTTATAGGCTACGTAGGGGATCTTAAGGAGGTGGAATATTGGGCTTCCAATAGAATTAATTAAATTGAGCCCAAGCCCAAGTCTATTAATTAATCTATTAATTATATTTATTTTCCACTATATAAATATAATTTCACTCCCAATATTATACCATATTATATCAAATAATATTATCTCTCCGGTAGTATTATTTATTCCGTGTGTTTAAGATAGAAATCTCCATTAATAAAATTAATTTATTACTAATTAATTTATTCATCTCTTGTATCCGAGAATAGTACCATTCAACTTTAATTATTATGCGGAACAAATCCACCTGCATGGTTTACATAATAATTTCTTATGAACTCATCTCGGGGACATTATCAACCCTTATCGGGACACACTTTCCCATCAAGAATTCACATCATGTCATACACAGAATACAGTGACCCAACTTTGCCGGTACTCGACCGGTTATTCTAATCGGTCAATTCCTTTGGAAAATCAAAGTAACTAATATTAAATGCACACACCCCCGCAATAATATCAGGGATTAAGAATAAAATACACTGAGACTTAAATCGATTATCTAAGACAATCCTAATCGATAAATCTCAAGCGATCCGCCCAATACACCAAGTGTACAAGTATGATAAAATAATCAAGACCAATTATTTTCTCACTCATACAACGACTATACCGATGGATTGGTCCTTGTCCATCTAGGTCGTGAGCAACTGTTCGATTATATACGAGTAACCGATAGTATGATCTTCCGGACTAACTACAACGTATATAATCTAGGACTATAATTTGCATATATTTAATTATAAATAATTAAACGTAAATAATTGTTTATTTAATTAAATAGATTAATGACAATGGATTGGGAGTTCATATCACTTAAATCTAGACATTAAGTATACAACTCCATCAATCTCCCACTTATACTTGTTGGAGTTGTATACTTAATGTCTAGATTTAAGTAACGGAAACTCCCGGTCATAGCATTTAATCTAATTAATTAAATAAACAATTGTTTGCATTTAATTATTGATAATTAAATATATGCAAAATATAGTCATGGATTATATACGTTGTAGTTAGTATGGTGTGCGTCGTCACACGGAAGATCATACTATCGGGTACTCGTATTTAATCGAACAGTTGCTCACGACCTAGATAGACACGGACCAAGCCATCGGTATAGTCGTTGTATGAGAGAGAAAATAATCTGTCTTGATTATTTTATCATACTTGTACACTTGGTGTATTGGGCGGATCGCTTGAAATTTATCGATTAGGATTGCCTTGGATAATCGATTTAAATCTCAGAGTATTTTATTCTTAATCCCCGATATTATTTCGGGTGTATATTTAATATTAGTGACTTTGATTTTCCAAAGGAATTGACCGATTTGAATATTGGGTCAATTACCGGTAAAGTTGGGTTACGGTATTTTATATATGACACGCCGTGAAATCTTGACGGGAAAGTGTATCCCGATAAGGGTTGATAATATCCCCGAGATGAGTTCATAAGAAATTATTATGTAAACCTCATGAGTGGATTTGTTCCGCATAATAATTACGGTTATTCTCGGATACAAGAGATGAATAAATTAATTAGCAATAAATTAATTTTATTCATGGATATTTATATCTTAAATACACGGAATAAATAATACTACCGGAGAGAATATTATTTGATATAATATGGTTTAATATTGGGAGTGCAATTAATTTTATATAGTGGAAAATAAAATTAATTAATATTAATGGGATTAATAGATTTGGGCTTGGGCTCAATTTAATCATTAATATTGGAAGCTCAATATTCCACCTCCTTTAGATCCCCTACGTAGCCTATAAAAGCACTACATGGTCTTCACAATTCAAGACACATCATAAGAATATCATACTTGATATTCTAGAGAGTTCGTGAAGGAGATCCATAGAGTTCGGAGGATCGTCGCCCACACGACGTTCGAACGAGGTGCAAGGAATACGTAGGAAGATTTGAAGGTCTTCAAATCATCTTGTTTCTCCGCACAACAAGATCGAAGTTAAAATCATAAACTCCCTTGTATGATTTTATGTGAATTAATCGTAGAATATACATGAACGAAGATCCGGGAAAACGTATGAACTTCGGGGACGGGGATTCGAGATCCCCGGCGAAGCTCAAGACGAACCCTCGGCTTGGAGCCGAGGGGTGGCGGTCGAGCCCTAGGGCATCGACCGCCGGCAGCGATCGAAGGGGAGCCCCGGCTGGACGCCGGGGCAAGCGATCGACCTCGGTCGATCGCTGGGGACTGCCGCGGGCTGGCGCCGCAGCTGGTGGTCCCCTCCCCGGTCGGTGGTGGCGGTGAGTCGCCGAACTCACCTCTGGGGGCTGCTGGGCAGCCCCATGCGATCGCATCAAGCGATCGCGAGCCCCCTCACAGCGGGGGCTCGGCTAGGGTTTAGCCGCGGGTTCATCCCGCGGCGATGCTCGGGTCGAGCCCGGCTCCGTGTGGTGGTTCGAGTGATTCCGGCGATGGGATTTTGATCGGGTTATCGGTTCCGCAATTTTGATAGCCCGGGATATCGATTTCCAACAATTGGTATCAGAGAGTTGGTTCTAGTTCATGTATGTTTTCGATTATTGTTCTACCTTGCAGGGATTTCCGACTATTATGTCTTGATAATTTTTGTTAACTATTTTGTCATGATTATTCGTTGATTAAACTCTCGGATATGTCGAGATTCGTTTTGTGTGGATGAATGCTTGTAATAGTAAATATTCGGAGGTTGACCGAATTTAGATTTATTATTATTGTTCTATGTTTTCCGGAAATTGTAATTTAATTTTTTTAATTAATTTTACGTTGGATCGATGCCGAAACGACCGCTGGAGAACACGTGTGAGGAAGAAGACGAAGAGGACTAGGGCTCGGGATCGATCATGAGATTGATCCCATGGAGATCGATCGCGGGGGCTGTCCGCGATGATCCTCGGCCACGCCGGCCACCAGAGGTGGTGGCGCGTGGGCTGGGGACGGCGGCGGTGGTGCTCCCGGCCGGCGATCAAGGTGGGGGGGGGGGGGGGGGCGCGGGGTCCATGTGATCTCGTGCTACTCCTATCGAGATTCACTTTCCTAATTGATTCGGTTTTCCTATTTTGAGTATTCCTAAGTTTTGGAACTCTCATGGAATAGGAAAAGAATTAATTGGAATTAATTTATTTCCTTATTGAGCGTTCTTATTTATGGGAACTCTCATGGATAAGAAAAATAATTAATTTGGAATTAATTTATTTCCTAATTGATTATTCCTATTTTATGGGAATTTTCATGGACATGGAAATTAATTAATTTGGAAAGTAGAAGAGTCCTAATTTATTTTATTTCCTTATTCTATTATAGAAGTCTTTTAGAATGTTCCAAGTTTCACTTGGATAGGATTCTAGAGATTTAATAGAATTAGAAAGGAAAATAAATAAATAAAAATATTAATAATATTTAATTTTATTTTTGATTTATTCGATTGACTTAATTTTCGAATTAAGTATCTTTTGGATTTATTAAAAATAAATAGATTTGAATATTGGAATTAATATCCTCGTCACATGGTGCATTCAAGAACGAAGACCGAAGACTAGAAGATGCGTACAAGGATGGAATAAAGCCATAATAGTCGGAAAATAATATTCTAGTATTATTTTGACTATGTGATAATACTATGTGCTTTATTACATGTATGCATGCTATATGTGTTTACTTTATGCACTAGATAACGTATCCCTTATTGTAAAAAGCTAAGTGGGAGAGGGATTGGAAACAATCTCATGGTCTCCATTGCTGTTCTCTTGGTGACTCTCATTGGAGGAGAATTCTTGTAATTCCTCTTACAAGAAAAATTGATTGAGTTCATCAAACAATGCCTAATTTGTCTTTCTGAAACTGATTTCAAGTCGACTCATTCTCACCCCGGGGAGTGGAATGGAGCCAAAGCCACTTGGTCATGTGGATGACACAAATTAGAGACCTTCGTACCATTTCTTGAAATGGATCGATTGTCTGCTCGGCTCCCTCATTTTATGAGAGATAGGGTTGTTCGCATGGTGAATCACTGGTTAGAAACTTCGAGTTTCACTTATGATTCTCCGCGTCTTGATTTACAAAATCGAATGGATCAAGTAATTGGAAGTCAATTATAAAAGTCTCTTGGTGTAGTAAACGTCCACACCACGTGGTTTGCTATACTAACAAATTTTAGATTAATTGATGTAGACAGTTATAAGCAAATTGTGAAGAATTGTGAAATCATCGTAAACGTCCACACCACGTGGCTTGCGGTGATGTAGCAATTCCAAACGATTTACTTTAGTGCTGAGTAATGGTTTACACTTAGATACGCATTATAGTATTCTTCCCCACGAAGTTACGCTATAAGTGATGTATGACCACAGCAAATCTAATTGCAAAATCGTTTGGGTGGGTAAACGTCCACACCACGTGGCTTGCCTTACCTGATGGGATTTTAGATGTAATTATTAATTTAATGATATTATTTGAGGGAGATAATATCGGAATTAAATTGATTGTTTGTTTATATGTGCTTATAGGTTTAGAGAATAACTATGAATCCACTTTATGTGATACTCAAGGAGAATAAACTCTATGATCCATGCCCTGCCGAACCCACGGATGTCTCAACTGATGAGGAAAAGGCGGCATATAGGAGGTGGAAAAAGGCTGATGAAATGGCTAGGTGTTATATTTTGGCTTCAATGTCAAATGTACTCCAAACCCAACATGAGTCGATGGCCACCGCCGATGACATGCTGTTCAACCTCAAGGAAATGTTTGGACATCAAGATCATGCGGCTAGGCAAGAAGCCATGAGAGTCCTTATGTCAACTACTCAGTCTGAAGGAACGCCCGTTGGGGAGCACGTTCTTAGGATGATGAGTTTGTTGAATGAACTTGAGATCCTAGGAGCTCAGATTGATGCTGAGACGCAAGTCGACATCATACTCCAGTCTCTGACCCCTAGTTTTGAGCAGTTCCGTATGAGCTATAATATGGGTAAACTATCTTATACTCTTGCGCAACTCCTGACTGAACTGAAGGCGGCAGAGGGGATCTACAAGAAGGGCAAGTCTCAAGCGCTTGTGGCTACCAAGTCCAAGGGCTCGAAGCCTATTGGAGGTAGGGGCAAGAAAAGGAAGCAACCCTGGAAACCCAGTGGTGCCAAGAGGAATGGACCACGAGTGGGGGCTGGCAAGCCTAGGGGCAAATGCTTCAGATGCAATAAGTCTGGACACTGGAAGTCTGAATGTCCTCTCAGAGATATGAATTTTTCTTTAGCCATAAAAACATAGTCAGCGGTTTTATCTACCAGAATTCTGGTGAGTAGATATGGAACCAATGACGGTATGTGCATTTTAATGCAGGGGTTCCAGAAAACCCGACGGCTTAGAGAAGAAGAGTTTAAGTCTACATGGGCAAAGCTGTAAAGGAGGCAGCTGTTGCAGTGGAAGACATTTATCTGCTTTTATGTAGTTATAGGATTTCATTTCATGATTATTGCTTTATGTACCCTTTATTTTAGAAAGAACTTTGTTCTGGTTTCTATTATTAATGAATGGATATTTTATTTCTTTAATCATTTGATGATTTTGATAAGAAATAATGGTATTATCTATTCTGGTACATTAGATAGCAATATATGAATGATGAATCCTAGGTCTACCACGATGCAACAAACCGTTCTATAACTTGTTTTACTTGTTGAATATATTTCTTTGTTAAATCATTATACTTGTGTATTCTTATGCTTAGTAGTATTTATTCAAACAAGATTCAAAGGTCGAAATTGATTTGATCAATTATAGTTGAAGGAATGGACCTTCCGACCTACGAATTGAATTTGGAAGATAATACAACTAAGCAAACCTTTCTGGATAAAGGATAGAATGCGGACAAGTATTGAGATTGATTAAATACTGATATATGCAGAAGTATGTGTAAATAGAAAGGTGCGAGTGATTCTTTCAAAGAATACTCAAAGATGGATTAGATTACTTGATGTGCCATGAAAGCAAAGTGTTTTTACAAGTCAAAGGACACAAAGCTATTATGGGGAACCTTCTAAGTATATCCATTAGAAGCCTGTGATCTGATCGCGGAGGCAAATACCCATCTAAGTAACGCATAGTATAATAAAAGAATGGGATTAAATCCCAAATGACTGCACCATACACTCTCGTGTAGAAATGGTGTGTCGGAAATAAGAAATAGAATTCTAATAAGTAAAAGGACAAGTTTTTCGGAACTACCTATGTTCTATGGATATTTATGGAAAAACAACGCCACATTTAAATGTGGTTGTAAGATATCCTAGAAGAACAAAAGATTGTGTGTTCAATAGTACTATGAACCAGAAGGACGTTATAAGCTCTAACGCCCGGTTCTTAGAGGAAGACTATTAGATGAACCACAAAAAGCCCGAAGTGACTTAATACTTTGGAATGAGAAAAAGGACAAAGACTGGGAACCAGCTAAACCAAGTAGTGATACATCACTAAACTGCACCTACTGTTATTATTGTTTATACACCGGAACGCCGTTGTAGTGGGAGGTTGTTAACAACCGAAGATGTTCATAAGACTAGAAGAGTTTTGAACTCTGGATCTGGTAAACATGAAATCAATCCCTAGATCTACATGGAGGCAGTACTAGTTCTAAATGTGTCTTCTTAGAGAGCAATAAGGATTATTGCTAAGAGGCAAGATCATTTAGAGTACAAGCTTAGTTAATCCATTTATGGATTGAAACAAAGCTGTGAATCGTGGAACTTGCGAATTGATGAGATAGTCCATTTGATGGATTCATCAAAGGGCATAGACGAGAAAGGTGTATTAGAAACATAAAACAAAGTGGTGTTTCTCGGAATTTTATGTAGATAATATTTTATCATTGGCAACAATGTAAAGATATTGTCATACATAAAATGATAGTTCTCTAAATAAATCGAGATATAAGATTGAGTTTTAGAACATGTTCTTGAGATCCTTGATCTAAAGATAAGAACATTGTACTTCTCCTAAATATCTTATGCGAATATGGTTCGTTTTAAAAATGCAGAATTCCGAGAAAGGTCTTCACCTTTCAGATACGGAATGCATCTATCTAAGGACATGTGTTTGAACACTTAAAGGAGATAGACGCATAGAAAGCAGTTTCCTACACTTTGAGTGTGGAAAGCTTAATGAATGCGATGTTGAAAAACGAGAACCTGATATCAACTATGCGGTTTGCGTAGTGGGAGGATATCAAAGTAATCTTATCAAAAGATATTCGGATGTTGTAAAAGTACTTACAAAGTGCTGGATTATGGAGCAACACGAATTCTTCTTGGATTACGTTTTCTCAGATCTCAAATCAGATCAGGACCAGTGTAAGTCGATATCAGGCTATGTGTTCACTTTTGAAAGAGGTGGAACCTTAAAATGAAAGAGTGATGAGCATGATGCTTCTCGGACTCTGTCATAACCGAATAGCAGCCTCAGAGGCAGCGGAAGTTTTGGTTAGTCTCCAAGATAACCTCTGGACTTGGATATGATACTTAGTTTACCAAAGGTTATGTATAGCGGTGCATGGGAAACTGGAAGAATTCATAAGTCCAAAGTGAAGACAACATATAGAGCAAGTACCACCTGATACGAGTCATCGTCTAGGGAGACGACGCTTTAGTCACCAAGATAACTTCAGAACGGCAACCTAGATTGCTCATTCACATGGTACTTCTTGGAAGTACAGTTTAAGCACGTGATGTGTATGGGAGTCGGGAGTTTGGAGGAAATGACTAGACCTTAGTATAAGTGGGAGATTGTTGGAGTTGTATACTTAATGTCTAGATTTAAGTAACGGAAACTCCCGATCATAGCATTTAATCTATTTAATTAAATAAATAATTGTTTGCATTTAATTATTGATAATTAAATATATGCAAAATATAATCCCGGATTCTATAGGTTGTAGTTAGTATGGTGTGCGTCGTCACACGGAAGATCATACTATCGGTTACTCATATTTAATCGAAAAGTTGCTCACGGCCTAGATGGACACGGACCAAGCCATCGGTATAGTCGTTGTATGAGGGAGAAAATAATATATCTTGATTATTTTATCATACTTGTACACTTGGTGTATTGGGCGGATCGCTTGAGATTTATCGATTAGGATTACCTTGGATAATCGATTTAAATCTCAGAGTATTTTATTCTTAATCCCCGATATTATTGCGGGTGTGTATATTTAATATTAGTGACTTTGATTTTCCAAAGGAATTGACCGATTTGAATATTGGGTCAATTACCGGTAAAGTTGGGTCACGGTATTTTATATATGACACGCCGTGAATTCTTGACGGGAAAGTGTATCCCGATAAGGGTTGATAATATCCCCGAGATGAGTTCATAAGGAATTATTATGTAAACCTCATGAGTGGATTTGTTCCGCATAATAATTAAGGTTGAATGGTACTATTCTCGGATACAAGAGATGAATAAATTAATTAGCAATAAATTAATTTTATTCATGGATATTTATATCTTAAATACACGGAATAAATAATACTACCGGAGAGAATATTATTTGATATAATATGGTTTAATATTGGGAGTGCAATTAATTTTATATAGTGGAAAATAAAATTAATTAATATTAATGGGATTAATAGATTTGGGCTTGGGCTCAATTTAATCATTAATATTGGAAGCCCAATATTCCACCTCCTTTAGATCCCCTACGTAGCCTATAAAAGCACTACATGGTCTTCACAATTCAAGACACATCATAAGAATATCATACTTGATATTCTAGAGAGTTCGTGAATGAGATCCATAGAGTTCGGAGGATCGTCGCCCACACGATGTTCGAACGAGGTGCAAGGAATACGTAGGAAGATTTGAAGGTCTTCAAATCATCTTGTTTCTCCGCACAACAAGATCGAAGGTAAAATCATAAACTCCCTTGTATGATTTTATGTGAATTAATCGTAGAATATACATGAACGAAGATCCGGGAAAACGTATGAACTTCGGGGACGGGGATTCGAGATCCCCGGCGAAGCTCAAGACGAACCCTCGGCTTGGAGCCGAGGGGTGGCGGTCGAGCCCTAGGGCATCGACCGCCGGCAGCGATCGAAGGGGAGCCCCGGCTGACGCCGGGGCAAGCGATCGACCTCGGTCGATTGCTGGGGACTGCCGCGGGCTGGCGCCGCGGCTGGTGGTCCCCTCCCCGGTCGGTGGTGGCGGTGAGTCGCCGGACTCACCGCCGGGGGCTGCTGGGCAGCCCCATGCGATCGCATCAAGCGATCGCGAGCCCCGTCACGGCGGGGGCTCGGCTAGGGTTTAGCCGCGGGTTCATCCCGCGGCGATGCTCGGGTCTAGCCCGGCTCCGTGTGGTGGTTCGAGTGATTCCGGCGATGGGATTTTGATCGGGTTATCGGTTCCGCAATTTTGATAGCCCGGGATATCGATTTCCATCAATACTAAGGTCTAGTCTTTTCTTCCAAACTCCCGACTCCCATACTCTTCACGTGCTTAAAATGCACTTCCAAGAAGTGCCTTGTGAAAGAGCAATCTAGATTGTCGTTCTGAAGTTATCTTGGTGACTACAGCTTCGTCTTCCCTGACGATGACTCGTATCAGGTGGTACTTGCTCTATGTGTTATCTTACACTTATGGACTTGTGCTTAATTACCATTTTCCATCGCACCGCTATTTACATAGCCTTTGGAAAACTAAGAATCACATCTAAGTCCCAGAGATTATCCCGGAGTTATACCAAAACTTCCGCTGCCTCTGAGGCCGCTATTCTTGGTTACCCATGGCAGAGTCCGAAAAGCATCGTGCTTATCACTCTTCCATGTTAAAACTCCTTTAATAGTGAAAACACATAGCCTGATATCGACTTACACCGGTCCTCATCCGATTAGAAATCTAAGAGAATGTAATCCAAAGGAAAAGTTTGCCTGCTCCGTAATCCAAAACATAGTTTCCAGTACTTCGAAAGTACTTTAAATGTTTATTACAGCAGTCGAATATTCCTTTCCAGGATTACCTTGATATCCTCCCACTATGCTAACCGCATAGCCGATAGCCGATATCAGGTTCTCGTTTTCAACATTGCATTTATTAAGCTTTCCACACTCAAAGTGTAGGAAAACGCTTTAATTGCTTCTATCTCCTTTGGAGTTCCAAAACACATATCCTTAGATAGATGCATTCCGTATCTGAAAGGTAACAAACCTTTCTCGGAATCTTGCATGTTAAAACGAACCATAATCATATATATGTAAGATGTCCAGGAGAAGTACAATGTTCTTTTCTAGAGATCCTAGATCTCAAGAACATGTCCAACTTCTTCATATATCTTTCATATCGATTTATCTAGACAATCATCATTTTATGTCTGACAACATCTTTACATTGTTGCCAATGATAAGAATGTTATCTACATAAAACCCGAGAAACACCACCTCGTTCCATCACGTTTCCAATACACACGATTCGTCTATGCTTTGATGAATCCATAAAATGGACTATCTCATCAAATCGCAAGTTCCACGATCTTTAAGCTTTCCTTCAATCCATCAATGGATTGACTAAGCTTGTACTCTAAATGATCTTGCCTCTTAGCAATAAACCTTATTTCTCTCCAAGAAGGCACATTTAGATCTAGTATCGCCTCTATGTAGATCCAGGGATTGATTTCATGTATACTAGGTCCAGAGTTCGAAACTCTCCTAGTCTTATGAATATCTCCGGTTGTCACACAACCTCCCACTACAATGGCATTCCGGTGTATAAACAGTAATAACAGTAGGTGCAGTTAGTGGTGTACCGCTACTCAGTTCGGCTAGTTTCCAGTCTTCTTTGTTCTCTCTCATTTCAAAGTATTACGTCACTTTGGGCTTGTGGTTCATCACATAGTCTTCTTCTAAGAACCGGGCGTTAGAACTTATAACGTCCTTCTGGTTCATAGTACTATTGAACACACATCTTTTGTTCTTCCAGGATATTCTACAACCGCATTTAAATGCGCTGTTGTTTCCAAGACATATCCATATAACATAGGTAGTTCCGTTTAACTCATGCTTTTACTATTTCTATAAGAGTTCCATTTCTTGTTTCCGACACACCATTTCTACAGAGAACTGTATGGTGTAGTCACTTGGGATCCAATCCCAAGCTCTGATCATACATCAGAGTCAATAAATTCTAATACTTGTCCGGATCTTATATCCATAAAGGATTGCTTAGTCGTATTATCCCCCAATTTAGATTCTTAGGTCGGAAGGTCCACTCCTTCAACTTAATTGATCAAAATATCAATTTTCGACCTTTGAACTCTTATTTGAATAAATATTACTTAGCATAAGAATCCACAAGTATAAATGATTTAATAAAGAAATCTCTTATTAGTATAACGAGTTATATAAAACGGTTCGTTGCATCGTGGTGGACTCAGGATTCATCATTTATATATATTGCTAACTAATGTACCAGAATAGATAATATCATTATTTCTTCCCATAACCATCAAATGATTAAAAGAAATAAAATATCAATTCATTAAAATTTAGAAATCCAGAACAAAGTTCTTTCTAAAATAATAGGGTACATAAAGCAATATTTTCAAAATGAAATCCTATAATATATGTCCTCCACTGCAACAGCTGCTACCTCCACAGCATTGCCCTCATAGACTACGATCTTTTCTTTTCCTAGTCGTCGGGTTTCCTGGAACCCTTGCATTTAGAATGCACATACCGTCAGTGGTTCCATATCTACACACCAGGTTCTGGTAGATAATACCACTGACTATGTTTTACGACTAAAAAAAATTTCGTACCTTCTTTGAGAGGATAATCAGACTTCCAGTACCCAGACTGTTTGCATCGAGAATACTTGCCTCATGGCTTTCTCTTCCCATCTCGTGGTCTAAGCAACTTAGGACCACTAGGATTCTTTGCTTGCTTTTCCTTTCCCCCGATTTTACCCTTTGGTTCAAAACCTTTGGTATTGGCTACAAGAGCTTGCGATTTCCGTCTCAACTCGTCCAAAAGGTCAATCATCTCAATAACGTGTTTAAGCGTTTCCTTGAAGCGACTTGCCTTTATGAGTATCCTCATCGCTTCTTGTCTAGCCGCCTATGTCATGTCTAAACACCAACTTGAGTTTGAACATGATATCATAATCAGTGGTCATTGCATAAGCATTTTCCCACTTCTTAAAATCAGTCCTTTCCTCATCAGTTAAGACATTGGTGGGCTCGGAAGGACAAAGCTCACTGAGTACAAACTTGTACTCTTCAACAATTTGGGCAATGTCCAGATTTCTATTCCAATCATTTCATTCAGGGACCAGTGAGTTTAAATTCCTTAAGTATCACAGAAAGTGGGTTCAAAGCCATTTCCTAATCTATGAGCACATATAACAACAAACAATTGATTTAATTACCGATATTATCTCCCTCAAATAATATCATTGTTGGAATTCGATATCCCGGGCTATTAAAACTTGCGGAAATCATAGCCCGATCAAAAACCCACCGCCGGAGATCACATGAATGCCGACTCATCCGCCGGAGTCCGGCCTTTGGAGACCACGCACCCGAAGGCACACAGCCCGCCCCCAGCCGAACCCCCGCGAGCCGGGGTTCACGCGATCGAAGGATCGCGTCCCACGCGATCGGGTGGGGCTGCACCGGCAGCCCCTGCGGCGAGTCCGGCGACTCGCCGCCGCCTGGAGGTTCCCCCACCGTCGAGGTGGGGATGGGACGGCACCAGCCCGTCCCAGCGATCGATCCTTGTGATCGATCGCGCGCCCTCGGCCCAGCCGAGGGTCGCCTCCTCCGCGCCCCGCCAAACCCTAGCGGGCGATCCCGCGGTCCGGTGGCTTCGCCACCACCGCGTGATCGTTCGTCTAATCCGGGTTCGACTTTTCCGGATCTTCGTTCTACGGTATATTCAATAAATCAAAATCGAAATAATATCGAGAGGGTTTAGATATTATACCTTCGATTCGTTGTTCGGAGAAACGAAATCAAACACCTTTGAATCTTCCCACGTATTCCTTGCACTCCGTTCGAACGTCGGGTGGGCGACGATCTATCGAACTCCTATGGATCTCCTTCAACTCTCTAGAACTATCAAATAATGATATTCTTGTCTCTTGTTCTTTATGAAGGTCATGTAGTGCTTTTATAGGCTACGTAGGGGATCTAAAGGAGGTGGAATATTGGGCTTCTAATATTGAAGATTAAATTGAGCCCAATGCTCAAGTCCATTAATCCTTATCAATATTAATTTTATTTATTTTCCACTATATAAATAAAATTGCACTCCCAATATTTACCCATATTATATCGAATAATATTTCTCCGGTTAGTATTATTTATTCCGTGTATTTAAGATTTAAATATCCATGAATAAAATTTATTTATTGCTTAATAAATTTATTCATCTCTTTTATCCGAAACTAGTACCACTCAACCTTATTTATTATGCGGAACAAATCCACTCGCGAGGTTTACATAATAAATCTTTATGAGCTCATCTCGGGGATATTATCAACCCTTCCGGGATACACTGTCCCTTCAAGAATTCACGGCATGCCATATATAAAATATAGTGACCCAACTTAACCGGTAATTAACCCAATAATTAAATCGGTTAATTCCTTTGGAAAATCAAAGTCACTAATATTAAACATACACACCCGCAATTGTTTCAGGGATTAAGAATAAAATACTCCGAGACTTAAATCAATTATCACATAGCAATCCTAATTGATAAGTCTCGAGCGATCCGCTCAATACACCAAGTGTACAAGTGTGATAAAATAATTAAGATAAATTATTTTCTCTCTCACACAACGACTATACCGATGGATTGGTCCGTGTCCATCTAGGTCGTGAGCCACTGTTCGATTAAATACGAGTAACTGATAGTATGATCTTCTGTGTGCCCATGCAACACCATACTAACTACAACGTATAAAATCCAGGACTATAATTTGCATATATTTAATTAACAATAATTAAAAGCAAATGAATGTTCGTTATTAATAGGTAAATGAAAGTGTACAAGGAGTTCAGAATACTCAAATCTAGACATTAAGTATACTACTCCATCAATCATTAAATCACTAATCACATCTAAAATCCCATCAGATATGGTAAGCCACGATAGTGTGGACGTTTACCTATCCAAATGATTTAGCAATTAGATTTGCTTCGGTCGTACATCATCATTAGCGTTACTTCGATGGGAAGAATACTAAGAAGCGTACCTAAGTGTAAACCATTACTCAGTACTAAGAAGTTTGTTTGGGATTCGCATATCGCCGCAAGCCACGATAGTGTGGACGTTTACGTTAACACACGGTTTCTTTACTCCCTTCTATAACTGTCTACATCAATCGTTCCAAAACGTTCAGCACCACACGCCGAGCTCGACCCACCGCACGAACAGCCCGCGATCCACCGAAACCACCAAAACGTTCAGCACCACACGCCGAGCTCGACCACACGGTTCCTTTATGCCATCGACTTGCTGCGACCCACCGCACGAACAGCCCGCGATCGAGATCGCCGAGCTCGACTCTGAAACCGCGTCCATGATGCCGCCAACGCGACCGCCGAGCTTAGCCTCCGGCTGCCGGCGAACCACCACCACTGGTGGCTTACGCCGGCACGCCCAGCCGTGCCCCGCTCACGTTCAGCACCACACGCCGCCCGTGCCTCCAGCCACCACCCCGGAAGCCCGCCCGATCAAGAAGTCGTCCGCGATGCCGCCAACGCAACCACCGAACGCAGCCGCCGGTTGCCGGCGAACCACCACCACTGGTGGCAAACGCCGACATGCCCAGCCACGTCTAGGTCACGCCCAGCAGCCCGCAAAGCCCCTTTGAGCCCAGGTATGCCGCGATCGATTATTCCGAAAAACCTTCGATTTTTAATATTTAATTTTTCCGACAAACACGATTCATACAAGAGAGAAAATCATAGACGTAAAACAATATATATAGCACAATAATTTAATAAATTAAATTAATCTATGTCCATAAACAACGAGAATCGATTATCGAAACAATTAACGAAAAACGTAACCGTACGCTCTGATACCAATTGTTGGAAATCGATCACCCGGAGTTGTCGTAAAACCGACTCCGATCGACGTCCCGGAAACCACGACTCTACAGCCCGGAGCCACCGCCCGAGGAGCGCTCGATCGAGCCCTAGCCGCGGCAAAGCCGCGACCGCTCGATCGCTCCCCACGGGGCGATCGCCCGCCGCCTAGGCGGGCTGTGGGCTGCCCAGCCGAGGGCTCCCACGGGGTGATCCGTCCAGCCGAGGCTCGAGTCGCCGGCGGTCCAAGACCGCCACCTCCCGACTCGTCCCGGTTTGGATCCCCGTTTATCGGATCTTGTTTTTCGATAATATTTCAATAAACATGAATTAAATAGCGGAAATATTTAATTCACCTTTTGATTCGTTGTGCGGAGAAACGAGATCTTATTGAAGACCTTGAGACCTTCCCACGTATTCCTTGCACTCGTTCGAACGTCGGGTGGGCGACGATCCTCCGAACTCTTATGGATCTCCTTCTCTACTTTCTCTCTCTAGAATTGTGATCTTCAAGTTATTAGAATAGAGAAGACCATGTAGTGCTTTTATAGGCTACGTAAGGGATCTTAAGGAGGTGGAATATTGGGCTTCCAATAGAATTAATTAAATTGAGTCTAAGCCCAAGTCTATTAATTAATCTATTAATTATATTTATTTTCCATTATATAAATATAATTGCACTCTCAATATGATACCATATTATATCAAATAATATTATCTCTCCGGTAGTATTATTTATTCCGTGCGTTTAAGATAGAAATGTCTATGAATAAAATTAATTTATTGCTAATTAATTTATTCATCTCTTGTATCCGAGAATAGTACCATTCAACTTTAATTATTATGCGGAACAAATCCACCTGCAGGGTTTACATAATAATTCCTTATGAACTCATCTCGGGGACATTATCAACCCTTATCGGGACACACTTTCCCATCAAGAATTCACAACATGTCATACACAGAATACAGTGACCCAACTTTGCCAGTAATCGACCGGTTATTCTAATCGGTCAATTCCTTTGGAAAATCAAAGTCACTAATATTAAATGCACACACCCGCAATAATATCAGGGATTAAGAATAAAATACACTGAGACTTAAATCGATTATCTAAGGCAATCCTAATCGATAAATCTCAAGCGATCCGCCCAATACACCAAGTGTACAAGTATGATAAAATAATCAAGACCAATTATTTTCTCACTCATACAACGACTATACCGATGGATTGGTCCTTGTCCATCCAGGTCGTGAGCAACTGTCTGATTATATACGAGTAACCGATAGTATGATCTGCCGTGTGGCGACGCACACCATACTAACTACAACGTATATAATCTAGGACTATAATTTGCATATATTTAATTATAAATAATTAAACGCAAATAATTGTTTATTTAATTAAATAAATTAATGGCAATGGATCGGGAGTTCATATCACTTAAATCTAGACATTAAGTATACAACTCCATCACGGACAAGTTGAGATTCGTTTTTGTGTGGTGAGTGCGTGTAAGAAGACATGTGACGGAGGAGACGAAGAGGGGGCTAGGACTCGGTTCGGCCATCCCCATGGTCGAACCATGATGGATCGATCCCTATGAGGTGGCTCGCCTGCGACGGTGGGTGGCTCCTCTCGATTGGGGGTCGGGGATGGACACGGGGATCCCCAATCCGTGTTCTTTCCGGTAAAGATCCTATTCCTAGTTTAATTAGGTTTTCCTAATTTAATTATTCCTATTTTTGGGAATTTTTAATGGACTAGGAAAAGAATTATTTTTCCTAATTAATTCGGTTTCCTAATTTGATTATTCTTATTCTTGGGAATTTTCATGGATTAGGAAAAGAATTAATTTAGAATTAATTTGGTCTTCCTAATTGATTAATCTCATTTTTGGGAATTTTCTTGGATTAGGAAGAGAATTGATTTGGAAGGATTAGGAGTCCTAAATTAATTTTTCCTTATTTAATTATTCTTTTATTGAATTTTTAATGGATTAGGAAAGAAATTAATTTGGAAGGATTAGGAGTCCTAAATTATTTTATTTCCTTATTTCATTATGGAAATCTTCTAGAATATTCCAAGTGGGTCTTGGATAGGATTCTAAGATTTAATGAAATTAGAAAAGGAAAATAAAATAAATAAAAATATTAATAATATTTAATTTTATTTTTGATTTATTCGATTGACTTAATTTTTATTAATTAAGTAACTTTTGGATTTATTAAAAATAAATAGATTTAAATATTGGAATTAATATTTCCGTCACATTGAAGCATTCAAGAACGAAGACTGAAGACTAGAAGACGCATACTGAGATGCGATAAAGCCATAGTAGTCGGAAAATAATATTCTAGTATTATTTTGATTATGTGATAATATTCTATGTACTTTATTTCATGTATGCATGCTTATGTGTATTTATTTATGCATTAGATAGCGTATCCCTTTGTTATAAAAAGCTAAGTGAGGGAGGAATTGGAAACAATCCCATGGTCTCCATTGTTGTTCTCTTGGTAACTTTTATAAACTTTCGAAGTTTATATAGATAAGTTATTGGAGGAGAATTCTCGTAATTCCACTAACGAGAAACATTGATTGAGTTTATCAAACAATGCCTAATTTGTTTTTCTAAAACTGATTTCAAGTCGACTCATTCTCACCCCGGGGAGTGGAATGGAGTCAAAACCACTTGGTCATGTCGAAGACACAAATTAGAGACTTTCGTGTCATTTGATGACTAGATCGATTGTCTGGTCGGCTCCCTCATTCTATGAGAGATAGGGTTGATTGCATGGTGAATCATTGGTTAGAAACCTCGAGTTTCACTTATGATTCACCGCGTCTTGATTAACGAGATTGAATTACTCAAGTAGTTGGATGTCACTTATAAAAATCTTTTGGTGTAGTAAACGTCCACACTATCGTGGCTTGCTGCACTGAATGGGATTTTTGGATTAACTGATGTAGACAGCTATAGGAGAAAGTGAAGGACCGTGTGTTAGCGTAAACGTCCACACTATCGTGGCTTGCGGTGATATGCGAATCCCAAACAATCTTCTTAGATACTTAGTAATGGTTTACACTTAGGTACGCTTCATAGTATCCTTCCCATCGAAGTAACGCTATTGATGATGTACGACCGAAGCAAATCTAATTGCGAATTCATTCGGATAGGTAAACGTCCACACTATCGTGGCTTACTATATCTGATGGGATTTTAGATGTGATTAGTGGTTTAATAATATTATTTGAGGGAGATAATATCGGAATTAAATCGATTGTTTGTATTATGTGCTTATAGGTTAGAAATGACTTTGCCCCACTATGTGATATACGATAAGGCAATTATACTCAATGACCCTTAGAATGTTGATTAGAATCGAAATCTGGACAATGTCCTAACTGCTGAGAAGTACAAGTATGTACTTTGTGTTCTTTGTCTTCCCGTGTCAAGAAATGGTTTTGAACCTATGGACGGGTAGATGGAAAAGAAGAAGCAAGATACGGAAACTCAGTGGTCCTAGTTTTGAACCACGAGATGGGGTATGCAAGCCGCAAGGCAAGTGTTTTCCGTTGCAATCAGTTTGGGCACTGGAAGTCCGTTTGTCCTCTCATAAAAACAAGGAGTGAACTTTTCCTTAGTCATTGATACATTTTCAATGGTGATATCTACTAGCACCTGGTGTGTAGATACGGAGGCCACTAATCATGTTTTGCATTTATATGCAAGGGTTCCAGGAAACCCGGCGACTTAGAAAGGAAAAGATCACCATCTACATGGGCAATGCTGCGAAGGTGGCGGTTGTTGCAGTGGGAGAGATTCATTTACTTTTGAGTAATGAAAGGATTTTATACATTGTCTTTATGTGCCTGGATTTAGAAAGAATTTGATTTCAGTTTCTAAAGAAATGGATATTCTAGTTCTTCTGATCATTCGATGATTATAAGAAGAATAGATGATAATATCTGTTCTAGCACATTGGTTGACAATTTGTATATGTTAAAACCTGAGTCTACCACGATGCAACAAACCGAAACTAGTAACACATTATCTAACACCAATAAGAGAAAGGAACTTTCTAGGATGAATCAATTATACTTGTGGCATCTTAAGCTAGGTCATATTAATCTAAATGGGATTCAAGGTTGAACAACTGATGGTTAATCAGTGGTGTTGAAGGAGAGGACCTTCCTACCTATGAATCGATTTTGGATGGTAATAAATGACCAAGTAACCTTTTAAGGTTAAAAGCTATAGATCCGGACAAGTATTGGATTTGATTCACTCTGATGTATGCGGACCTATGTCTACTCAGACAAGAGGAGGGTATGAGTATTTCATCTTTGATGATTACTCGATACATGGATTTAGGTACATGATGCGCCGCAAAAGCAAGTACTTTGACTAGTTCAAGAAGTGCGAAGCTCTTGTGGAGAACCTTCACGGTAAATCCATTAAATGCTTACGATCTGATCGTGGAGGCATATACTTTTCTGGAGAATTCAAGGCATACTGATCAGAGAATCTGATTAACTCACAACTAACTGTACCATTTACTCCTCTAAGGAATGGTGTGTCAAAAGGAAGGAAAAGAACTATTATGGAAATGGTGAGAGACGATAATGAGTTATTCGGACTTACCTTATGTTCTAGGGATATGCCTTAGAAACAGCGGCGCACATTCTGAACTTGGTTCTCTTGAGAACCTCGTACGAAAGTGCGGTTGTTCATAGGATATCCTATAAGAACAAAAAGTTGTGTGTTCTATAGTCCTAAGGACCAGAAGGTCGTTATAAGCTCTAACGCCCGGTTCTTAGAGGAAGGCTATGTGATGAACCACAAGCCCAAAAAGTGATGTGATACTTGATGAAATTGAGAGAGAAAGATCGAGACTTAGAACCAGCCGAACCGAGTAGTACACCACTAGAACCTGCACCGCTTATCACTGTTAATACACAGGAATGCCGTCGTAGTGGGAGGGTTGTGAGACAACCGGAAAGATTCGTGGTACTGGGTGAGTCTTCGGACTCGGCACCTGGAGTACATGAAATCGATCCCTGGACCTATGATGAGGTAGTAGAAGATCTAAATGCGCCTTCTTGGGTTAGGCGATGAAATCCGAAATAGAATCTGAGGATTCTTATAACGGGAACAAGGTAAAATCATAGAACCCCCTCGATGATTTTAGTATTTATTATCGTGAAAATACATTGAACCAAGATCCGAGGAACGAACCCAATAAACGAGGTCGAACCAGGCGGTGGTGGTTGGACCACCGGACCGCCGGCGGATCGGCGGCTCGTCTGGACGAAGATCGTGCGGCTGGGCTGCAGGTTTTCCCGCAGCGATGTACTGCTGGCTACGGGTTTTCCCGCAGCGACCCGTAGCGCCCACCAGCAGCGACTCATACGAGTTGCTGCGGGCTGCTACGAGAGTTTCGCCGGGTGCTACGGGTTTTCCCGTAGCGGACCCGTAGCGATCCAGCAGCGTCCCAGCAGCAGCGAGTCAGGCGAATCGCTGCGAGTTGCTGCGGGCTGCTACGGGAGATTCACTGGGTGTTGCGGGTTTTCCCGCAGCGGACCTGCATCGAATCATGTTTTTCCCGCGTAAGTCTCGTATAACGTTTTCGTATGGTCATGTACGTGTTCCGGGAGTCGATTGGAGTTGTTGTTCCGCAATTTTGACAACTCCGGATATTCGATCTCCAAAGGGACGTCGGTCGGAATTAATTAGATAATTTATTTAATTAATTTTATTTAAATTTATTAATTTCGGGAAGGCGATTTCCAACAATTGGTATGAGAGAGTTGGTTTTAGTTCACTGTATTTTTCGATAAATTGTTCTACCTTGCAGGGTTTCCGATTATTATGGCTAGATTTAATTATTGTTAATTAATGTCATAATTGTTGCTCTTGATTATTAAACTCTCGGACAAGTCGAGATTCGTTTTTGTGTGATGAGTGCGTGTAAGAAGACATGTGACGGAGAAGACGAAGAGGGGGTTAGGGTTCGGTTAGGCCATCCCCATGGTCGAACCATGATGGATCGATCCACATGAGGTGGCTCGCCGGCGACGGTGGGTGGCTCCTCTTGATTGGGGGTCGGGGATGGACACGTGGATCCCCAATCCGTGTTCGTTCCGGTAAAGATCCTATTCATAATTTTATTTGGTTTTCCTAATTTAATTATTCCTATTTTTGGGAATTTTTAATGGACTAGGAAAAGAATTATTTTTCCTACTTAATTCGGTTTCCTAATTTGATTATTCCTATTTTTGGGAATTTTCATGGATTAGGAAAAGAATTAATTTAGAATTAATTTGGTCTTCCTAATTGATTAATCCTATTTTTGGGAATTTTCTTGGATTAGGAAGAGAATTGATTTGGAAGGATTAGGAGTCCTAAATTAATTTTTCCTTATTTAATTATTTTTTTATTGAATTTTTAATGGATTAGGAAAGAAATTAATTTGGAAGGATTATGAGTCCTAAATTATTTTATTTCCTTATTTCATTATGGAAATCTTCTAGAATATTCCAAGTGGGTCTTGGATAGGATTCTAGAGATTTAATGAAATTAGAAAAGGAAAATAAAATAAATAAAAATATTAATCATATTTAATTTTATTTTTGATTTATTCGATTGACTTAATTTTTATTAATCAAGTAACTTTTGGATTTATTAAAAATAAATAGATTTAAATATTGGAATTAATATTTCCGTCACATGGAAGCATTCAAGAACAAAGACTGAAGACTAGAAGACGCATACTGAGATGCGATAAAGCCATAGTAGTCGGAAAATAATATTCTAGTATTATTTTGATTATGTGATAATATTCTATGTGCTTTATTTCATGTATGCATGCTTATGTGTATTTATTTATGCATTAGCTAGCGTATCCCTTTGTTATAAAAAGCTAAGTGGGAGAGGGATTGGAAACAATCCCATGGTCTCCATTGTTGTTCTCTTGGTAACTTTTATAAACTTTCGAAGTTTATATAGATAAGTTATTGGAGGAGAATTCTTGTAATTCCACTTACGAGAAACATTGATTGAGTTTATCAAACAATGCCTAATTTGTCTTTCTAAAACTTATTTCTAGTGGACTCATTCTCACCCCGGGGAGTGGAATGGAGTCAAAGCCACTTGGTCATGTCGAAGACACAAATTAGAGACTTTCGTGTCATTTGATGACTAGATCGATTGTCTGGTCGGCTCCCTCATTCTATGAGAGATAGGGTTGATTGCATGGTGAATCACTGGTTAGAAACCTCGAGTTTCACTTATGATTCACCGCGTCTTGATTAACAAGATTGAATGATTCAAGTAGTTGGATGTCACTTATAAAAATCTTTTGGTGTAGTAAACGTCCACACTATCGTGGCTTGCTGCACTGAATGGGATTTTGGATTAACTGATGTAGACAGTTATAGGAGAAAGTGAAGGACCGTGTGTTAGCGTAAACGTCCACACTATCGTGGCTTGCGGTGATATGCGAATCCCAAACAATCTTCTTAGATACTGAGTAATGGTTTACACTTAGGTACGCTTCATAGTATCCTTCCCATCGAAGTAACGGTATTGATGATGTACGACCGAAGCAAATCTAATTGCGAAATCATTCGGATATGTAAACATCCACACTATCGTGGCTTACTATATCTGATGGGATTTGAGATGTGATTAGTGGTTTAATGATATTATTTGAGGGAGATAATATCGGAATTAAATCGATTGTTTGTATTATGTGCTTATAGGTTAGAAATGACTTTGCCCCACTATGTGATATATGATAAGACAATTATACTCAATTACCCTTAAGATGTTGATTGGAATCAAAATCTGGACAATGTCCTAACTGCTGAGAAGTATGTACTTCGTGTTCTTTGTCCTCCCGTGTCAAGAATGTTGGAGTAGTATACTTAATTTCTAGATTTAAGTGTTCTGAACTCCTTGTGCACTGTCATTTATCTATTAATAAATAAACATTCATTTGCCTTTAATTATTATTAATTAAATATATGCAGATTATAGTCCTAGATTATATACGTTGTAGTTAGTATGATGTGCGTCGTCACACGGAAGATCATACTATCGGTTACTCATATATAATCGAACAGTTGCTCACGACCTAGATGGACACGGACCAATCCATCGGCATAGTCGTTGTATGAGAAAATAATTGGTCTTGATTATTTTATCATACTTGTACACTTGGTGTATTGGGTGGATCGCTTGAGATTTATCAATTAGGATTGCCTTTGATAATTGATTTAAATCTCAGTGTATTTTATTCTTAATCCCCGGTACTATTGCGGGTGTGTATATCTAATATGTGTGACTTTGATTTTCCAAAGAAATAAAAGTTTAGAATTAGGGATTTTCTTTTCTTCAGTTTTTATTTTTATTTTATTTTTTTATTAATTTAAAATGATAATATGAATAAAATGACAAAATTGTCCTTACAAAAATCACACCATCCTCACGTGCGTTTGATTTCGGCCAGATTAGGTAGTAATCTGCAATTTTTTCAAATGTTAGATATATTAGTCGGCGACTTTTGAAAAGTATGGTAGCAAAGTAAATAACGGCTTAAAAATCAAGTATGAAACTATAACTATTATGAGAAATTTCAAAAAGAAAAGCATTATTGCAAATTTTACTAGAAGTGGGGAGTGATAAATACAATTTTTTATTGCATCAGGGGGTGTGCACCGGTCCAAGACCGGACCGGAACCGGTTTGGACCGGGACCGGAATCTTAAAATTCCAAGGACCGGAGACCGGACCGGTATTAATCCGGTCCGGACCGGACCGGACCGGTAAATTTCTGTCAGGTCCGGGTTTAGATCGGTTTGGACCGATTTTATTTATTTAATTAAATTTTATTTATTTTTTAAAATTATTATATTTAATATTAATTTAAATCAAAATAGTAGTTCAATATATTAATAAATATACATAGGAAATATGAATAAATTCAATTGATAAATAAAAATAACTAAATTAGACAAAACATTTCATATTAAAAAATTTTAAATTTTTATGTATTATTTTATATATAAACACATATTTATATATATATTTATATATATATAATATATATAAATAATAATATATATATTAAAATTTCGGGTTTTCGGTCCGGACCGAAAAATTCCGGGTTTAGACCGGACCGGACCGGAACCCGGAATCTCAAAAATACTCGGACCGGAGACCGGACCGGATGCAACCGGTCCGGTCTGTTGGGAGATGTGGAGTCGAAAGCGAGTCGAAAGAAGGACGAAAACGAAGTCGCGCGGACTTGAAGGCGACTAGCGGTCGCTGGGGGAGGGCCAGCGGTCGCTGACCCTGTGCAGACGAGAAACAGCCCCGATGAGCGACCGAGTAGCGCTCGGCGTAGCGCTCGGGGTAGCGCGGGGGTAGCGGTCGCTACCCCCAGGGTAGCGGTCGCTACCCCTCAGATTCCAGCAATCGGGATTTTTGACTTGTGCGCTAAGTTTCGCGGATTTGTGTCCTTTTTCAGCGTGGACTCCTACCTAAATTGGGATTAGGGTTTCTCATGTATTTAGGCCTATAAAAGGGAGTCTCCAACAATTGTATTGTGTATCCGAAAATCATCGAGAGAATATTAGAGTGCTGAGAGTAGACGAGAGCGTGAGTTTATTGTGATACGTGTGCGTGCGTTTGTAAACTCCCCAGAGTCGTTTATTGTTACTCTAATCAAAGGATCTGCAGCGGCGAGTGGACGTAGCCCATTGAGGGGTGAACCACTATAATTCCTTTTCTAGTTATTTCTTTCGTTTTTATTTCTCGTTCGTGTGTTCGTATTCGTCTCTTGCAGCGACGCGGTTAGGCGAAAATCCTAACAACTGGTATCAGAGCTTTGGTGGAAAAGCTGGGCAATCGAAGAGACGATGGGCGACCTTGCGAGTTTCGCGGTGACGAGATTTGATGGAAAGAATTATAGACATTGGAGGATGCAAATCGAGGACTACCTGTACGGGAGGAAGCTTTATCATCCATTGTTGCCAAAGCCGGAGAAGATGGAGGATGCGACATGGCTTGAGCTCGACAGGCAGGTTCTGGGGATTGTCCGTCTATCCCTGTCGATGAGCGTGGCGGATGACGTGGCCGATGAGACCACTACTCAAGGCTTGATGAAGGCCCTTGCCAACAAGTATGAGAAGCCCACTGCCAACAACAAGATACACCTGATGAAGAGCCTGTTCAACTTGAGGATGAAAGACGGGTTCGATGCTGCGGCTCATATTCATGAGATGAGCTCGAACCTGAACAAGCTGAAGGCGGTCGGAATTGTGTTCGACGACGATGTGTGTGCATTGATCTTGCTGGCGTCTTTGCCGGATAGCTGGGAGCCCATGAGGGCGGCGGTTAGTAATTCCATGGGGAAGGAGAATCTCAAATTTGCTGATGTCAGAGATAGCGTTCTGGCCGAGGAGCTGCGAAAGAAGGATTTTCAAGAGCCATCGTCTGGTTCTGTACTGAGTACTGAGAGCCGAGGACGAGGCCAATGGAGCGGCACTAACCATGGCAGCGAAGGGTCAAAGACGAGAGAAGGCAAGAAGGTGAAGTGTTGGAATTGCGGGAGGGCGGGGCATGTCAAGCGGCATTGTAGGGAGCCTCCGAAGGCTCAGACCAATGCGGTGACTGAAGAGGATGATGGAGATGTCTTGCTAACATCTTTTGAGGATCCTGAAGACTCCTGGGTGCTGGATTCGGGAGCGTCGTTTCACACCACAACAAGACGCGATTGCATGAAGGGTTTCATTGCTGGGAATCGTGGGAAAGTTCGCCTCGGGGATGGTCGAACTTTGAACATTGGTGGTTTTGGTAACGTGACACTGAAGACGTCTCGTAGACAGGCGTTGAAGCTGACGAAGGTAAGGTATGTGCCGAAGCTGAGGAGAAATGTGATCTCGATCAGTCAGCTTGCGCGGCCATAGGGTGACCTTCGATGATAGGTCTTGGAAATTGATAAAGGGTGCAATGGTTATTGCTCGAGGTCGTAAAATGGGCACTCTTTACACTACGGCTGGAGGTCGTGACGATATTGGTGGAGCCGAAACCACCAATGTGCCTGAGCATTGTGAACTGGGTCGTGTGAGTGAGAATTCGGGGAAGTCTCGCATGGATCGGAGTTCGTTTCTCGAAGAGCAGAGCAGAGTTCGATTCTCGGTGATCGAGAGAGAGTCGAAGAGTGGAGAGCTGAGAAGTGACGTGGAAGATTTTCCGGTGAGAGAAGACCAACCGGATGAGATCTTGAAGACCAGTCATGAGCTTTCAAGTCGAGAAGATGGGGCAATGTTGGCTGGGAAACCGAGCAAGTGGGAGTTGGCAATGAGAAACGAGGCGACCTCGTTATTGTCACACGGTGACTCGTCCGTGAGAAACGAGGAGATGCGTTCGGGTAAATTTTCTTGCGTCTCTGCTGGTAGAAAATTTATGAAAAAGTCGAAGTGCATGTTGATGAAGGCCTGGAAGAACCTGAGAAGTCGTTATGCGTCGAAGTTGGTGGAAACTTCGACTGGGCGACGTTGGTGAGGTCCGGGGATGCCGCTGCAGTGGGAGGTGATCGGGATTCGCCTCCAAGTGGGAGATTGTTGGGAGATGTGGAGTCGAAAGCGAGTCGAAAGAAGGACGAAAACGAAGTCGCGCGGACTTGAAGGCGACTAGCGGTCGCTGGGGGAGGGCCAGCGGTCGCTGACCCTGTGCAGACGAGAAACAGCCCCGATGAGCGACCGAGTAGCGCTCGGCGTAGCGCTCGGGGTAGCGCGGGGGTAGCGGTCGCTACCCCTCAGATTCCAGCAATCGGGATTTTTGACTTGTGCGCTAAGTTTCGCGGATTTGTGTCCTTTTTCAGCGTGGACTCCTACCTAAATTGGGATTAGGGTTTCTCATGTATTTAGGCCTATAAAAGGGAGTCTCCAACAATTGTATTGTGTATCCGAAAATCATCGAGAGAATATTAGAGTGCTGAGAGTAGACGAGAGCGTGAGTTTATTGTGATACGTGTGCGTGCGTTTGTAAACTCCCCGGAGTCGTTTATTGTTACTCTAATCAAAGGATCTGCAGCGGCGAGTGGGCGTAGCCCATTGAGGGGTGAACCACTATAATTCCTTGTCTAGTTATTTCTTTCGTTTTTATTTCTCGTTCGTGTGTTCGTATTCGTCTCTTGCAGCGACGCGGTTAGGCGAAAATCCTAACACGGTCCGATTCCGGTCTGGTCCGGACCGGTTCCGGTCTTTTTTCCGGTCCAGTCTTATTTTGCACAGTCCTATGCATCACTCTATGCCTTATTTTTTGTGTATATTTTAATTTATTTAAATATATATTTTGAATTAACGATTCTTCATCGGTAAAATAATATTTTATTAAATTGTTTAGAAAACAAAGACAACGAAGTGGGAAAAACTCAAAAAAGTAAACTAATGTCAAAAGAATTTTTATTTAAAAATAAATACAAATTTTACCTCCTAAGAGACAAAAGAAATGGTTAATCATGTGTTGCAATTTTTTTAATTATTTTTCGAATTTATGCAAATCACATGTTAAACTCAGTATCACACTTCTTAACTTGCTTCTCTTTCATTGATTTTACATGTTCTATCGGTGAAAATTCCGAGTTTACGTTCGTCGTCGCTTTTTTGTTTTATTTTGGGACTGAATTATATACAAAAAGAGGTTTTTGAATTTCAAAGATTACACGTGCTTCTTTCTTGACTCTTGTAACAAATGTGTGACCAAAATTAGAAAGAAATAAAAAAAAATTTATTTTGAGCTCCTTCAATAATTTCAAAATGCTTTTTAATTCACAAACAAATCTCTTCCTCTCCTTTCAAATATATAGTTGGAACGAAAAAATTATTACTATACAAAGTTATTCTAATATAGAGTTTTACAAAATAAAAATAAATTTTTCGTATAAAAATTATATAAAATTTTCAAATTATTTTGGTTTCAACAAAGAGATGACATGGAAGCGGCTATTGAGCACTCACAAGTTCATGGATCAAGCATCAATGTATAAAATTAAGTCAATGTAACCATCAACTATAGATAAATAATTTTAATTGTCTTAAACATATTATTGATTTTAATAAATAAAAATATTATTAATAAATATTTTTATATTATATTAATCATTTACTAATATATAAATGTAATGGAAGACTTATGAAAATGAATATTGTTACTATAAAGAGTTTAGTTCAAAACTTGATTTTTTTACGAGAGGATAAATGTTGTTAATCATTTATTACTATATAGAATTTAGTCAAAAGACTTGATTTTTTTTTTACTATAAAGAATTTATTCTTAAATAAAATGTCACTATATAGAGTTTTTATGTAGGTGCTGTTAAAGATTAGAAAAATCAATTCGCCTTGTGCTTTAGAGATTTATTGTTTAAAGATAAATACAAACTTTACCCCTCTTAATTAAATATACTATACAAGTATGTGATTTGGTTTATCATGTGTTGTAATTTTTTAAAAAAAAATTGGAATTCAAACGTGAATCACATGTTAACAGTATCACACTTATTTCTTGACTCTTTTTTGACCAAATTTAGAAAGAAATAAAAATTTTATTTTTTTATTTTGAGCTTTTATAATAAATTCAGAATGCTTTTTGGTTCACACAAACAAACCTCTCTCTCTCCTTTCAACTATAAACATAGAGTACACATTCTCATCCAAATCCAACCTTCACACACTATTTGGTGAAAAAAAAAGTTATACATGAAAGGGCATATAGAGAAGATGAAAATATTTTGGTTAAGGCCGGCTTTACAGATACATTTGACGTTTCTCGTTTTTTTCTCCCTTCTCTTCATTTTCTTATTCATTTTCGCGGGATGGATTGATCTTGTAAGTCTTCTTGATTCAAAATCAATTTAAGATGGATAAATGTGTTATTTCAAAAACATAATTGATTTTCTTTGTGTTCACTCTATAAGAGGGAAATTATTATTCTTTGGAAAACATTTCAAGAATCTGGTGCTCATAAAGATGGATACGCCACATTAATATTAAATGGAGGGATGCTAATGCTATTGGCATGGCACTAATTTTTTTTTTCTCTTATAATATATGTGTATATTATATTTAGCACAATGTCATTAAAATCATGTTCATCTTAAAATATATTTATCTCCTTTTTTTAATCCAAATTAATTTTTCTAACTTTTGTTTTTTGATTTTGTTATTCTTAATTTTTTTTAATATTTATTATTTATATATGAAAAAAATTTATAATTCTTATTTCTTAGAGAAATATTATTACTTTTCAAAATACAAATGAAACGATTTTATTTTTCGTAGACTGTATTTTATTTTATTTTTATTTTTTAGTCTAAAAGATTAATTTTTGAAATATTAATTAGTGCACTAAGTAGAAAATATAATTGTAATAATTTATAAAAAAAAAAGTGTATTTAGTTTAGAAATGTTATTTTAAAAAAATAAAACTGCTAATAAAAACAAATTTTAATTTATGACTAGCGGTGAAATTAATAATTATAAAAAAATAATTGCATTGAATTATTTATATAAACACATATCTTTTTCTATGATTTTGATACTTTAATTTCATTATGTATTACTCTATTTTGATACATTTTCACTATACTGTTCAAACGATAGATTTTCCTAAGAAAATTGTTATTTTATTTCTTGGTAATAATTTAGTTTGTTACTAATTAGTGATATCATGAAAAATAAAATTATTTTTTTAGTGTATTTATTTATATAAACACAATACATAATATGGAGTACTCCATTGTTTATATTTGCAGGGTGGATGGCGCTATACTTCCCAAAAAGCCCTCAAAGTTTCCACACGAAATCCCGGAAATACCCTCGATTGCACCTTCTGGAATCACTCCAACACCTGTCCCAAAAACTACCCAAAAAAACCATCTGCAAATCCTTCGCCGGGGGTATCAACCTGTCCGCAGTACTTCCGATGGATCCACGAGGACTTGAAGCCCTGGAAGAAAACTGGAATCACGAAGGAGATGGTGGAGAGAGCGCGAGGACCGGCGCATTTCAGGCTGACGATTTTGGACGGGAAGGTCTACGTGGAGAAGTTCCGGCAGTCGATTCAGACGCGCGATTTGTTCACGATCTGGGGGATTGTGCAGTTGACGAGGCGGTACCCCGGGAGACTGCCGGATTTGGAGCTGATGTTTAACTGTGGTGACAGGACCGTCGTACAAGCGAAGGATTTCCAGCGTCCGGGATCCGCGATACCGCCGCCGCTGTTCAGATACTGTTCGGATTGGCAGAGCTTGGATATCGTCTTCCCGGATTGGTCCTTTTGGGGCTGGTAAGTTTTCTGATTTTCAGGATTTACCGTAAATTAGGGTTACAAATTTACCGTGCTGGAACCTAATAATCGTGAATTTTAATGGCCAGCGTTTCAAAACCAGGGAAAATGAAATACAGTAGTTCTATTTGGATATTAATCGAACATTTGATCGAAATTTCGAATTGAAAATAACCTATGTTCATTATCAGGCACTTGATCGTATCAGTGCTAGCCATGGATTCAGTACTTTTGAAATTCAAATCCATTTTTTCTGTGCTTTGTATAGGGCAGAGACAAATATAAAGCCATGGAGAAGTGTTCTGAAGGACATTCGAGAAGGAAATAAGAGAACAAAATGGGAGGATAGAGTGCCGTATGCCTACTGGAAAGGCAACCCAAATGTTTGCTCATGGAGGCAGGACCTTATGAAGTGCAATGTCACTGCTGAAAACGACTGGAACGCTCGACTTTATGTTCAAGTCAGTCCATTTATATTACATATATTGATTATGTGTATGATTTTTTATAATGATGCATTGATGGTGAAAATATTATGGAGCACTACTTTTTATCATCAGTTAGGAAGTACTATATAATTTTTATTTTTATTTTGGTTTTTTGTTGTGGTCGAATATTTCGTGTTTTGAATACAAGATTAGTTTATTTATGTGATAAGAGCTCCGGCTAAGCTGTTCTTAAAATTGGAGTTGAGAAAACAGGCAAATTGAAGAAAACAATTATGCGAGGATTTTATTTAGAGAGATTTTAGTTTGCTGCGTATTTTATTCTCTTAAGCATGATATTGATGAAAAAGGGTACTGTAATTTCTTAGTTGATACATGAAAATTAATATGTTTTTCATTTATTTTTTGTCTATGTCGAGTTCTTATCAGCAATCACACAATAAAATTATGTTTTGTATTTCAGGATTGGGTTGCAGAGTTCAAGAAAGGATATAAGAACTCGAATCTTGGAGACCAATGCACCCACAGGTTAGAAATTAATCATTAGTCTTGTAAAACTGCTCTTTCTTAAGATTTGTAGATCAGTTTACAGACAATATTGTACTAGTAGCTGTAGAAAATTGATATAGTCGACCCCAATTTCTGTCTTCTCTTGTTTATTTCAACCCCCAAGTATGTTTTGAAAAATTGAAAAACCACCCCCCATGTTTGAGATTTAATAAGTTAATCAGCGGCATTAATGATCCTTCAAAAGTGGTGATTTGTGCATTTGGGTTTATAATTATATATGCTTTTAGGTACAAAATTTACATAGAAGGATATGCATGGTCGGTAAGCGAAAAGTACATTTTGGCATGCAACTCTCCAACCCTGCTAATGACCCTCCGTTGGTACGATTTCTTCGTAAGAGGCATGATCCCTCAGCGTCATTATTGGCCAGTTCAGGAAAAAGATAAATGCCGGTCTCTAAAATATGCAGTTGAATGGGGAAACAATCATACTGAAAAGGTAAACCTTTTCATTTCTCACTTAAAAAGAACTTTTATCCTTGCACATGAGGTTTATTAATCTAATTGCAAAAGACTCCATTTATTTTTTGAAATTACAAGTAACCCCTGAATTTTTTGGACACTTATTTGAGTTTGTATTTACAGAGCAAGCCTTTTGAGGTTCACCGCTCACTGGTTTGGAAAGTATAATAAATTATCAAATTCTAATGATTTCTAGGTGAAGGCCATTGGGGAAGCTGGAAGTCGGTTTGTACACGAGGATTTGAAGATGGAGTATGTTTACGACTATATGTTTCATCTTCTGAACGAATATGCAAAACTCTTGAATTACAAGCCTGCCATTCCCCCTAACGCAAAGGAGATTTGTTCGGAATCAATGGCATGCCCGGCAGACAGGATTTGGAGGAAGTTTATGGAAGAATCCCTGGAAAATTCCCCTAGTGACTCAATCCCATGCACTGTGCCTCCGCCGTACGAGCCTCGAGAGCTCAAGGGTTTTATTGATGAAAATATGAGAGCAACTAAAGAGGTGGAGGCATGGGAGAGTCGGTATTGGGGCGAACAAAGTCAGAAGCACTAATAAGTTGTTTTTTATTTTATATAATTAAACTTTTCAGATGTTAATTTAGCACATATTAATGTTTTTTTTTTTTGGAGACTCGATTGGGACTTATTACAGTTTCAAATCTTTTTATGTATACTCTTTTCTTTTCACAATTCTATTTAACGGTATCTGAGCTACAACGTTCTTGTGTTTTGAGAGTTGTAATAATAGTTAGAATATTTTCCTTCTTTTCTCACTAAGTTTCGCAACACTGGTGTTTTAGTCGTATTATTTGTTGAAATGTGAAGTCAAATCGCATTGAAGTGAGAAGCACTAATACTAAAACATTGTCTTCGTATATGATATAATCGAACTTCTTCATTTCATATGTTAATTTTGTAACGACTGAAAATTTTATTAATTTAGAAAGATTATTAATTTCTACTCCCTCCCTCTGTCTCAACAAAAGATGCAATATTTCTTTTGTAAATTACAATATAAATGCAATATGAATTTGAATTTCTATACATTTGTATGAAAAAAAACATAAAATATGAAAATTATAAGTATTGAATAAATATGAAAAATATAATGTATTTATGTTGTACAGACGGATGATTTCTCTTGCAAAATTTTGGTGATTAATTTGTGAATGAAATTAGAAGAATTCTCAAGATATAATCCTTGAATTTTCGTGATTTTCACAATTATTTGAAAGGTTAGCTGTAAAATCTCTCTCTTGATTTATTTTTAAATAAAGATAGCAAAGACTTCGGTCTTTATTTTTTCTTTAACATGTGGCATAAATTTATTTTTCTCTCTTCACTCAGTTACACTCTATATCTGTTCAGCGGATAGGAAAAAGACTAACGGGATTTTTGACAGTTATGAGATTAAATTTAAAAACCGATTGTTTATTTGGAATAGAACGAGAATGACATTACATATTTGGGTCTATCAAAAAATATATCTTTAAAAATTGAACTTAATATATTAAATATTTTGATTTACATATTTGGGCCTATCAAAAAATATATCTTTAAAAATTGAACTTAATATATTAAATATTTTGATATTTATCGTAATTTTTTTATTTTATCATATTATTTTGAATAATCTTGAATAAAGTATCTTGAGATTGCTATATCTTATTCCATAGGAGCAAGATGCCCATCTTGCTCCAGGCTCAATTTATAAAAAAATTATAATAGCCTAATTACTTGTGCTTACGTCACACTTTAATTTTGCTCACCCCCAATTACTGGTTGCTTCCTCGTACACGTCTTTCTCTTCTGTTCGATCCTTCCCACCGCCCACACCTCCTCCAAACAACCGCGCACACCACCCTGCAAATCACCGCGCACCGCTGGTCGCCGCCTTCTTCCTCTACGCTTCGCTACCGGGTTGTCTCCAAGCTATACTACCAGCTCACCTCCATCGCCGGCGCCAAGCTTCACTACTGGTTCGTCTCCAACCGACACTATCGTCTCGCCTCCAAGCTTCCTTCGCGGAAGAAATTAGGTAATTCGATTATACAAGCTCTAGATAATTTAGTTTTTAAAATTAATAACCCTAGGTATTTGGTCGAATTTTTGATTTGGTATTTGGTCACTCTTCATCTGTGAAGATGATTTTGCTTGTACCAAGTTTGTTACATATTGTAGAATGCCTACAAACTTGCAAATGTTCTCAGGCTTCGACTGCTTGAAGAAACAGTAGTGATTATGAACACTCCCAGATTTGAAGGATTATGCGACATTCTTCATAGCATATATATAACAGGTGTTTTATTTTTCAAACTTGTTTTATTATTATCATAGCACATGATTGCTTATACAATTAAAGGCTAGAATCAAGCAACACTCCCTTTTATCATTTCTTTTACTTTATGATGAGACGCTGAACCTCTCTTTTCATCTCATATGATATCGTCTTCATATCTGTCCTGCACTTGTACGAGAGTTTTGGATGGTGGAGAAGGGCTGATTATTTGAAGAATTATTTTGCCGAGATTTGGAATGAGATGCACCATTTGCTCATTATGGAGAGGTAATACTTTTCCACCAAGGCTCATTAAATAATTTGCTATTTAGTACAATCAATTTATGTATTAACTCGTATCGATAGTTTTGTTTTCGCCATTAATCCGTTCATTATAACAATGATTGTGCAAGGGAAGTTACTTAGATGATTTAAGACTATACCCATGATTGTTCGTAATTTGTTCAGTGTCTAATTGGTTCAATCCCTTGATTTTCTTTTTCCTCGCTATCTTTTGAAGGAATTGGGTGGAAATTCGTGGTGGTTTGATCGGCTCCTTGCTCAACACATTGCAGACTTTTACTATTTCATGACTGCTATCATGTATGCTTTGAGTCCAAGAATGACATGTGAGTATGAATTTGATGCTAACTAAAAGTGCATTTTTTTTATAAATAACTATATTATCATATTGTAATGATTTGTGCATATCACTTTTCTAAATGTGTGGAGGGTCATGCTTTTGAGACTTGCGACAAGTTTATCAAGACTCAAGGAAGTAAGGCTATATATGTTGCTAGTTGTCATAGTCTCGATCAAATATTGTTTGCTCAAAATGTTGATAAAAGTGACAAAATCTCCTGTTCAAATCCATAGAGGAGTTGAAGACTTATGTTTATAATATTGGAGAATAGTGGGACAAATGGACAATAGATTAGAAATCGACATTTTGTTTGATGTTTAAAAGACAAAAATGAAGTACATGAAAATACATAATAGCTACATCGTGGACTCACTATTATTTGAAGGTTAAATGTCTGGAAGGGATAATATTTATCTTCTTATACCCATTTTTTTTTATAGTATTAACTTTCATTGTTTTCTCAATCTTCCTTTATTTTTTTGATGTGAAATTCACTTGACCACATTAATTAGAATGAATCGTATGAAGTTCTTCGACATACAAAGAAATACAAGTGCTTCGAAAGTGAGTGCAACTTCTGAACAAAAGCATCAACATAAGAATCCTATGATGATGGATGATATGCACATTTTTCATGATGATGATATGCACATTCCGGAAAATAGTTTATTAATTGTCCTAACAATGTGTGTTGCAGTATGGTTACTTGCGTCTCCTTTTCTCTTTTGCTTTTACGTATCAGAGTATCGTCTTATATGTATAATAGTATTTTTCCCCTTGATAGTCCATGTAGTTGAGCTTGAACTTTCTATTTGTTTTCCTCTGCAGATTATTACACATTTGAAGTTAAAAAATGGACCCATCCAAAGAAATCAAAAGAAGGTAAAATTCTGTGTTTACTCATACTTCATAACTAGAAATCGATCACATGGAGAAACCTTCTTCCAAGTCGACAAAAGAAGAGAAACAACCACGGTATGGGTTAGAAGATGACTTCTTCAAGCAACCCTCTTTCTTAGAAGATTGGAGATGATTTATAGATGATTGGAGAATGATTTATAGACTACCCGATTGGTGTATGTGGGTGAATGATACACTATAGATAATTTCTACTAGATTTCTGGATAAGTGATTGGTGTATGTTATTTAGTGGATGAATGATATATTTGGTGGATGAATCATATATTGTGCATGATTTGCTGTTGAATGGTAGATGATTCAGGTAGTTTTGTAAAAATACTTAAGTACTTGCATGTTTGTTGAAAATGAAAATGAAGGTTAATATTCTGCAATTAGAAGTATCACACATTTAAAAATGAAGTATCATCATTGTAAAAATACTCAAGTACTTGCATGTTTGTTGAAAATGAAAATGAAGGTTAATATTCTGCAATTTGAAGTATCACACATTTAAAAATAAAGTATCATCATTGTAAAAATACTTAAGTACTTGCATGTTTGTTGAAAATGAAAATGATGGTTAATATTCTGAAATTTTAAGTATCACACGTTTAAAAGTGAAGTATCATCGTTTGAAAATGTAGTATCACCATTATTTAAAAATGAATAATCATCATTTAAAAATATAGTATCACCATTATTTAAAAATGAAGCATCGCCATTTAAAAATAAAGTATCACCATTATTTAAAAATGGAGACTCATCATTTAAAAATTGAAGTTTCAAACCTTTAAAAATGAAGCATCACCATGGCCGATGGCAGCATTGTATCGAAGCGGTGATCTTAGGAGAGAGGCGACGAGCGATTTACGAAGGCGGCAATCTAATTCACATGAAATTTAAACTAATAATTTACTAGAATGATAAATTTATCATTATACATTTCTCAAAAAACACTAATCTGTTATAAAGTAAAGAGAATTGAGAGAGAATTGAATGAATTTATTAATGAGGGGAGACCCCTTTATATATGATACAATCTAGGGTTTCTGACTTAGACAACAAGTCATTCACAATAATATATATTTATAACACTCCCCCTTGAATGACTATTTATAGGATTGCTGCCTCGTTAAAACCTTGTCAGGAAAACCCAGTGGGACAAAACCCGAACGAAGGAAAAAGAGTACAGCTTGCTCCCCCTGATTTAGATTACTGAACATCCTTGAGTCGACGCATACCAATTCCATTGAATAGTTTCTTGAAAGTGGTAGTTGGTAATGACTTCGTGAATAGGTCGGCTAAGTTGTCAATTGATCGTACTTTTTGAACTTCAATTTCGCCATTCTTCTGAAGCTCGGGTGTGTAGAAGAACTTTGGAGAGATGTGCTTTGTTCTGTCTCCTTTGATGTAGCCTCCTTTGAGTTGTGTTATGCAAGCGGCATTGTCTTCGTATAGTATTGTTGGGCCATCCTTTGTAGAGCCAAGGTCACATGATGATTGGATGTAGTGAGTCATATTCCTTAGCCATACGCACTCTCGACTTGCTTCGTGAATTGCAATAATTTCAGAATGATTTGAAGATGTTGCCGTCAATGTTTGTTTCACGGATCTCCATGATATGACAGTTCCTCCACGAGTAAAAACGTATCCCGTTTGTGATTTTGCTTTATGTGGATCTGAAAGATAACCTGCATCTGCATATCCAACTAAAGAAGATCCCAAATTTTGTGAATAAAATAAACCTAAGTCAATGGTACCCTTTAGGTATCGCAGTATGTGCTTAACACCATTCCAATGTCTTTTAGTGGGTGCAGAGCTATATCTCGCGAGGAGATTAACAGAAAATGCTATATCAGGTCGAGTGCAATTAGCAAGATAAGTTAATGCACCAATTGCACTTAAGTATGGTACTTCAGGACCAAGAATTGTTTCCCCATCTTCAAGTGGGCCAAATGGATCCTTTTTCACATCAAGTGAACGAACAACCATTGGTGAATCTAATGGGTATGCTTGATCCATATTAAATCGTTTTAGCAATTTTTCTGTATACGACGATTGATGAACAAATAATCCATCTTTGATATGCTCAATTTGCAAACCCAGACAAAATTTAGTTTTCCCTAAATCTTTCATCTCAAATTCATTTTTCAAGTAATTTGCAGTTTTGTTGAGCTCTTCAGGAGTTCCTATCAAACTTAAATCATCAACATAAACTGCAATGATTGCAAATCCAACATTTTTTTTCTTTATGAAAACGCAAGGGCATAGGTCGTCATTTTTATATCCCTCTTTCAGCAAGTATTCACTAAGACGATTGTACCACATTCGCCCGGATTGTTTTAATCCATACAAGGATCTTTGCAACTTGATTGAGAACATAGTTCTAGGGCATGTATCATTTGCTTGTGGTATTTTAAGTCCTTCAGGAACTTTCATGTAAATGTCACTATCGAGTGAACCATACAAATACGCAGTTACTACGTCCATAAGGCGTATATCGAGCTTTTGTGACATGGTCAGACTTATTAAAAATCTGAATGTTATAGTGTCCATTACTGGAGAAAATGTCTCCTCGTAATCAATTCCTGGCCTTTGTGAGAAGCCTTGGGCTACAAGTCGAGCTTTGTATTTTATAATTTCATTATCTTCATTTCTTTTTCTTACAAAAACCCATTTGTACCCTACAACGGTTACATTTTTAGGAGTTCGGACTACAGGTCCAAAAACTTTTCGTTTTTCCAATGAATTTAACTCTGCTTGTATGACTTCTTTCCATTTTGGCCAATCACTTCTAACTTCACAATCTTTCATAGATTGTGGTTCATGATCCTCATTTTGCATTATTTCAAGTGCCATATTAAAGGCGAATATGTTATCCATGACAACATTAGTTCGCTCCCATAATTTATGAGATGATAAATAATTAATTGTGATCTCATTATTTTCGGGCACTAACGGTTCTTCAGGAATGACTTCATTTTCATTTGATTGATCAATCACTATCTTATCCATAGCTTGAGTATGAGTTTTCTCTTGTACATGTACTTTTCTTTTCCTAGGTACAATATCTTTTGCACCGGGTGGTCGACCACGCTTTTGGCGTATTTGAGACTCATTTGCTATTTTAATTTGTCCTTCAGGGACATCAATTTTCGCAGGAGTATTTACCGCTGGTATATGTGACTTTGTCACTTTTGTTGTATCAACAAACGCATCGGGAAGTTGATATGCGATTCTTTGCAAATTAATGATCTTTACAACTTCCTCCTCACACAACTTATTTCGAGGATCAAAGTGTGACAACGTATTTTCATTCCAAGAGATAATACGAGGATTCTCAGTATTCAATTTTAGTCCACCCAAAGTGGGAAAAGTCATTTCATCAAAATGACAATCTGCAAATCTTGTAGTAAACAAATCCCATGTTAATGGTTCAAGATACCTAATTATTGATGGTGAGTCAAACCCAACATAAATTGCAAGCCTCCGTTGGGGACCCATCTTTGTACATGTTGGAAATCGATATCCCGGAGTCGATGGAGTTGCGGAATCACGACTCCGACCGAAATCCCTTCGCCGGAAACCACCGCGAACCACCACGCATGACCGGAGCCCGACCAAGGTAGCCGCCGTGGGATGAACCCACGGCAAACCCTAGCCGAGCCCCGCGAGGGGCTCGCGATCGCGGTGGGCGATCGCATGGGGATGCATCGTGCATCCCCGTGGTTGCTCGTAGCAGCCCCCGGCGGTGAGTCCGGCGACTCACCGCCACCGCCGATGGAGGAGGGGGCGCCTGCCGCGGCACTAGCCCGCGACTGCCCCCAGCGATCGACCGAGCGTCGATCGCACGCCCCGACACCAGCCGGGGCTTCTCTTTGTTGCGCGCCCGGCAATCGAGACTTGGGCATCGATCGCCACCCTCGACGTCCAGCCGAGGGTTCCATGCTTCGTGCATGCGCACGATCCCCACGGGGATCCGACCGCCGCGGTTCGGTGGTCTTCGACCACCACCGCCAGTTGATCCTCGTCCGGGGTTCGTCCCTCGGATCCTGGTTCATGTATATACGCGAATAAAAGATTAAAATCATCTAGGGGGTTTTCATGATTTTACCTTTGTTCTCGTTGTGCGGAGAAACGAGATCTATTCGAAGACCTTTGAATCTTCCCACGTATTCCTTGCACTTCGTTCGAACGTCGTGTGGGCGATTATCTAAGGCAATCCTAATCGATAAATCGATTATCTAAGGCAATCCTAATCGATAAATCTCAAGCGATCCGCCCAATACACCAAGTGTACAAGTATGATAAAATAATCAAGACCAATTATTTTCTCACTCATACAACGACTATACCGATGGATTGGTCCGTGTCCATCTAGGTCGTGAGCAACTGTTCGATTAAATACGAGTAACCGATAGTATGATCTTCTGTGCGCCCATGCAACACCATACTAACTACAACGTATAAAATCCAGGACTATAATTTGCATATATTTAATTATAAATAATTAAACGCAAATAATTGTTTATTTAATTAAATAGATTAGTGGCAATGGATCGTGAGTTTCCGTCACTTAAATCTAGACATTAAGTACACAACTCCAACACCATTCAACCTTAATTATTATGCGGAACAAATCCACCTGCAGGGTTTACATAATATTTCCTTATGAATTCATCTCGGGGATATTATCAACCCTTACGGGATACACTTTCCCGTCAAGTATTCACGGCATGCCATATATAAAATATAGTGACCCAACTTAACCGGTAATTGACCCAATAATTAAACCGGTCAATTCCTTTGGAAAATCAAAGTCACTTATATTAAATATACACACCCGCAATAGTATCGGGGATTAAGAATAAAATACACTGAGACTTAAATCGATTATCTCCGGCAATCCTAATCGATAAATCTCAAACGATCCGCTCAATACACCAAGTGTACAAGTGTGATAAAATAATCAAGACAGATTAGTTTCTCTCTCACACAACGACTATACCGATGGATTGGTCCGTGTCCATTTAGGTCGCGAGCATCTGTTCGATTAAATACGAGTAACCGATAGTATGATCTTCTGTGTGTCCATACACACCATACTAACTACAACGTATAAAATCCAGGACTATAATTTGCATATATATTTAATTATAAATAATTAAACGCAAATAATTGTTTATTTAATTAAATAGATTAATGGCAATGGATCGTGAGTTTCCGTTACTTAAATCTAGACATTAAGTACACAACTCCAACAACCAACACTTGTCTTTTCCAGCCGCCCCCAGCCGAACCCCCGCGAGCCGGGGTTCACGCGATCGTGAGGATCGCGTCTCACGCAATCGGGTGGGGCTGCATCGGCAGCCCCCGCGGCGAGTCCGGCGACTCGCCGCCGCCTGGAGGTCCCCACCGTCGAGGTGGGGTGGGGTGCGGCTCCAGCCCGCGCCCCGGCGGTCGATCCTTGTGATCGACCGCGCGCCCTCGGCCCAGCCGAGGGTCGCTCTCCTCCGCGCCCAAGAAACCCTAGGCGGGCGTCCGCCGTGGTCCGGTGGCTTCGCTACCACCACGCGTTCGTCCTCCTTCCCGGTTTCATACCTCGGATCTTGCGTTCTACGGTATTTCACGATAAACCAAAATCGAATAATATCAAGTTAGTTTAGATATCATACCTACGATTCGTTGTTCGGAGAAACGAAATCAAGATGACCTTTGAATCTTCCCACGTATTCCTTGCACTCCGTTCGAACGTCGGGTGGGCGACGATCTATCGAACTCCTATGGATCTCCTTCAACTCTCTAGACTAATCAAGTATGATTATCTTGTCTTATGATTTATGAAGGCCATGTAGTGCTTTTATATGCTACGTAGGGGATCTAAAGGAGGTGGAATATTGGGCTTCCAATATTGAAGATTAAATTGAGCCCACTGCTCAAGTCCATTAATCCTTATCAATATTAATTAAATTTATTTTCCACTATATAAATTAATTGCACTCCCAATATTAAACCATATTATATCCAAATAATATTTCTCCGGTAGTATTATTTATTCCGTGTATTTAAGATATAAATATCCATGAATAAAATTTATTTATTGCTTAATAAATTTATTCATCTCTTATATCCGAGACTAGTACCACTCAACCTTATTTATTATGCGGAATTAAATCCACTCGCGAGGTTTACATAATAAATCCTTATGAGCTCATCTCGGGGATATTATCAACCCTTCCGGGATACACTGTCCCGTCAAGAATTCACGGCATGCCATATATAAAATATAGTGACCCAACTTAACCGGTAATTGACCCAATAATTAAACCGGTCAATTCATTTGGAAAATCAAAGTCACTTATATTAAATATACACACCCGCAATTGTATCGGGGATTAAGAATAAAATACACTGAGTCTCAAATCAATTATCGCCGAGCAAACCTAATTGATGAGTCTCAATCGATCCGCTCAATACACCAAGTGTACAAGTGTGATAAAATAATTAAGATAAATTATTTTCTCTCTCACACAACGACTATACCGATGGATTGGTCCGTGTCCATCTAGGTCGTGAGCAACTGTTTGATTAAATACGAGTAACCGATAGTATGATCTTCTGTGTGCCCATGCAACACCATACTAACTACAACGTATAAAATCCAGGACTATAATTTGCATATATTAATTAACAATAATTAAAAACAAATGAATGTTTGTATTTAATAGGTAAATGAAAGTGTACAAGGAGTTCAGAATACTCAAATCTAGACATTAAGTATACTACTCCAACAATCTCCCACTTATACTAAGGTCTAGTCTTATCTTCCAAACTCCCGACTCCCATACTCATCACGTGCTTAAAGTTGTACTTCTAAGAAGTACTATGTGAATGAGCAATCTAGGTTGCCGCTCTGAAGTTATCTTGGTGACTACTGCATCGCCTTCCTGATGATGACTCGTATCAGGTGGTACTTGCCCTATGTGTTATCTTACACTCATGGACTCGTGATCTCTTAAAGTTTGCCACTGCACCGCTATTTACATAGCCTTTGGTAAACTAAGAATCACATCTAAGTCCCAGAGGTAATACTGGAGCCATACCAAATCTTCCGCTGCCTCTGAGGCCGCTATTTGGTTACCCATGGGAGAGTCCGAAAAGCATCGTGCTTATCACTCTTCCATGTTAAAACTCCTCCTCCTTTAATAGTGAAACACATAGCCTGATTACGACTTACACCGGTCCTTATCAGCTTGGAAATCCGAATCCGTATAACCCAAAGGAATCAGATTGTCTGCCCCGTAACTTAGAACATAATCCCTAGTATTTCGCAAATACTTGAAAATGCTCTTTACGGCAGTCCAATGAGCCTTTCCAGGGTTACTCTGATATCTCGCTACTACGCCAACTGCATAGCAGATATCAGGCCTCGTGCATAACATTGCATACATCAAGCTTCCCACAGCCGAAGCGTAGGGAACTGCTTTCATTTCATCTTTCTCCTTTTGTGTCTGAGGACACATCTCCTTAGAAAGATAAGTTCCTTTGCTGAAGGGTAGCTCACCCTTCTTGGAATCTTGCATGTTAAAACGAGCCAGAATCGTGTCTATGTAAGATTGCTGGGACAGGTACAATGTTCTATTCCGGCGATCCCTTATAACTTTGATCCCTAGAACATGCCCGACTTCTCCCAAATCTTTCATATCGAATTGTCTAGACAACCATCCCTTTATGTCTGATAACAATTTCACACTGTTGCCAATGAGAAGAATGTCGTCTACATAAAGCACGAGAAACACCACCTTCTTCCCATCACGTTTCCAATACACACACGATTCGTCCATGCTTTGACTGAATCCAAAAGATTGGACTACTTCGTCAAACCGCAGGTTCCACGATCTCGAGGCTTGTTTTAATCCATAAATGGATCGATTAAGCTTGCACACTAGATGATCTCGCCCCTTAGCAATGAATCCTTCTGGTTGTTTCATATAAATCGTCTCGTCAAGACTTCCATTTAGGAAAGCTGTCTTGACATCCATTTGCCACACCTCATAATCCATATGAGCTGCTATGGATAAGAGAATCCGGATCGACTTTATCTTGGCAAGTGTTGGTTGTTGGAGTTGTGTACTTAATGTCTAGATTTAAGTAACGGAAACTCACGATCCATTGCCATTAATCTATTTAATTAAATAAACAATTATTTGCGTTTAATTATTTATAATTAAATATATATGCAAATTATAGTCCTGGATTTTATACGTTGTAGTTAGTATGGTGTGTATGGACACACAGAAGATCATACTATCGGTTACTCGTATTTAATCGAACAGATGCTCGCGACCTAGATGGACACGGACCAATCCATCGGTATAGTCGTTGTGTGAGAGAGAAACTAATCTGTCTTGATTATTTTATCACACTTGTACACTTGGTGTATTGAGCAGATCGTTTGAGATTTATCGATTAGGATTGCCGGCGATAATCGATTTAAGTCTCAGTGTATTTTATTCTTAATCCCCGATACTATTGCGGGTGTGTATATTTAATATAAGTGACTTTGATTTTCCAACGGAATTGACCGGTTTAATTATTGGGTCAATTACCGGTTAAGTTGGGTCACTATATTTTATATATGGCATGCCGTGAATACTTGACGGGAAAGTGTATCCCGTAAGGGTTGATAATATCCCCGAGATGAATTCATAAGGAAATATTATGTAAACCCTGCAGGTGGATTTGTTCCGCATAATAATTAAGGTTGAATGGTGTTGGAGTTGTGTACTTAATGTCTAGATTTAAGTGACGGAAACTCACGATCCATTGCCACTAATCTATTTAATTAAATAAACAATTATTTGCGTTTAATTATTTATAATTAAATATATGCAAATTATAGTCCTGGATTTTATACGTTGTAGTTAGTATGGTGTTGCATGGGCGCACAGAAGATCATACTATCGGTTACTCGTATTTAATCGAACAGTTGCTCACGACCTAGATGGACACGGACCAATCCATTGGTATAGTCGTTGTGTGAGAGAGAAAATAATCTATCTTGATTATTTTATCACACTTGTACACTTGGTGTATTGAGCGGATCGTTGAGATTCATCGATTAGGATTGCCGGCGATAATCGATTCGAGTCTCAGTGTATTTTATTCTTAATCCCCGATATTATTGCGGGTGTGTATATTTAATATAAGTGACTTTGATTTACCAAAGGAATTAACCGATTTAATTATTGGGTTGATTACCGGTTAAGTTGGGTCACTATATTTTATATATGGCATGCCGTGAATACTTGACGGGAAAGTGTATCTCGTAAGAGTTGATAATGTCCCCGAGATGAGTTCATAAGGAATTATTATGTAAACCCTGCAGGTGGATTCGTTCCGCATAATAATTAAGGTTGAATGGTACTAGTCTCGGATATAAGAGATGAATAAATTAATTAGCAATAAATTAATTTTATTCATGGATGTTTATATCTTAAATACACGGAATAAATAATACTACCGGAGAAATATTATTTGATATAATATGGTTTAATATTGGGAGTGCAATTAATTTTATATAGTGGAAAATAGAATTAATTAATATTGATAAGGATTAATGGACTTGAGCATTGGGCTCAATTTAATCTTCAATATTGGAAGCCCAATATTCCACCTCCTTTAGATCCCCTACGTAGCCTATAAAAGTACTACATGGTCTTCTCTATTCTCAATACTTGAAGATCACAATTCTAGAGAGAGAAAGTAGAGAGGAGGATCCATGGAGTTCGATAGATCGTCGCCCACACGACGTCCGGGCTAGTGCAAGGAATACGTGGGAAGATCTCAAGGTCATCATAAGATCTCGTTTCTCCGCACAACGAATCGAAAGGTGAATTAAATAATTGCTATTTAATTCTTGTTTTATTGAATCAATTATCGAAGAACAAAGATCCAAAAGTTCGAACCCCGGATTAGACGACGAACGCGTGGTGGCGATATAGGATCGCCGGACCACGGCGATCGCCGCCTAGGGTTTCGGCGTGCGCGCATGGAGCGAACCCCGGCTGGACGCCGGGGGTGCCATCGATCCAAGGATCGATCGCCGGCAGCGGGCTGGGCCCCGCGACGGCCCAGCTGGAGGCGGGCCGACCTCCTATGCGGCGGCGATTCGCCGGACTCGCCGCGGGGGCTGCTGGGCAGCCCCATCGATCATGATGATCGCACGCGATCATCGATCGCGTGAACCCCGTACTCGCGGGGGTTCGGCTGGGGGCGGGCCGCGTGCCTTCGGGTGCGTGGTCTCCAAAGGCTGGACTCCGGCGGATGAGTCGGCGTTCATGTGATCTCCGGCGAAGGGTTTGATCGCAGTTGTCATGTTCCGCAATTCCGGCAACTCCGGGATATCGAATTCCATCAATTGGTATCAGAGCGTACGGTTACGTTTTTTCGTTAATTGTTTCGATAATCGATTCTCGATATATATGGCCATAGATTAATTTAATTGCGTTAAATTATTGTGCTATATATTGTTCTACGTCTATGATTTTCTCTCTTGTATGTATTGTGTTTGACGGAAAAATAATTATTAAAAACGAGGGTTTTCGGAGAAATCGAACCGGATCGATCGTTCGTGGGCTCGGTGCGGGCTGCCGGAAGGTAGCTGGAGGCACGAGCTGTGCGAGCTGCTGGACATGGGCTGAACACGACTGGGCGCGTCGGCGTGTGCCACCAATGGCGGTGGCTCGCCGGCAGCCGGCGGTTGTGCTCGATGCTCGCGGTGGTTCGCTCGGACATCGAAGGCAGCGGCTGGACGTGAGGCGGTCTCCGTGTGCGGGCTGCTGCTGTGTCAAAGTCGATGGCATGGGACGTCGAGGGCGTCTTCACACCAGAAGTCGCCAGCGCGATCGATCAAACGGCGTGTTACGCTCGACTTGATCGCGGGCTGCTCGTGCGTGGGTGCACCATGGGTCGATGGCATGGGTCTTCAGTGGAGACGTCGTGCCGGAAATCGACCGGGGCTGGTGCACATATTCGCCGAAGAAGACGATCGCAAGCTGCTGGGTGAATTTGTTTTGTTTACCCGCTGAATGAATTTATTCATTCCCACTTGCATGGGCATGCATGTGCTGGAGGAATTAATTGGTTGGTGCGCATGGTGCATGTTATTACATGCATGAGACCAATATTAATTTTGCACATCCGTGGGTTCGATGTTGGGTCGACCGGAAATTCGATTTTCGGTTCGTCCCGGAAAATCCGATCTTTCCGGAAATAATTTAATCTTTCTAATTTTATTTAATTTAATTTTGGAATTAATTCAAATTCTATTTGGATTAGATTTCTTAATTATGGAATTAAATAATGGAATTAGATGGAGAGTTAAATTAGGAAAGAAAGTCCTAGTTTCTCTAGATATCCTATACCTACTTGGATTAGAAGTCTTAAGAAGAATCAAAATTCGATTTTGATTAGGATTCTTGAGATCTAATCTAAATAGGATTGAGAAATTATTAAAATATTGATTTTATTTAATTTAAGTATTTTATTTAAAATCATTAGATTAATTCAAAATTTATTTTGGATTGGAAAATCTTGAATTTTATTTAGAATAGAATTAAATATGGAAATCAATGGATTTTAATGGTATTGATTTTATTTAATTTAAGTATTTTATTTAAAATCATTAGATTAATTCAAAATTTATTTTGGATTGGAAAATCTTGGATTTTATTTAGAATAGAATTAAATATGGAAATCAATGGATTTTAATGGAATTGATTTTATTTAATTTAAGTATTTTATTTAAAATCATTAGATTAATTCAAAATTTATTTTGGATTGGAAAATCTTGGATTTTATTTAAAATAGAATTAAATATGGAAATCAATGGAATTGATTTTATTTAATTGGAGTATTTTATTTAAAATCATTAGATTGATTCAAATTTTTTTTGAATTGGAATCTTGGATTTTATTTAAAATAAATTAAATATGAGAATCAAAGAATTTTTCCGTCGCTCGGCAAAGTATTCAAGACGTAGAATGAAGACTCAAGGCAAGCATGCTGGAATTCATCAAGGTACGAATAGTCGAGAAATAATTTTGCTTGAGTAATTATTTGATTATTTGTGAACGTACTTGCATGAAATGTATGTTTTTTATTATGCTTATGTGTATTTAATTATGCATTAGATAGCGTATCCCTTTGTTATAAAAAGCTAAGTGGGAGAGGGTATGGAAACATATCCATGGTCTCCATTGCTGTTCTCTTGGTGACTTTTATGGACTTTTGAAGTTCGTATAGACAAGTCATTGGAGGAGAATTCTTGTAATTCCTCTTACGAGAAACATTGATTAAGTTTATCAAACAATGCCTAATTTGTCTTTCCAAAACTGATTTCAAGTCGACTCATTCTCACCCCGGGGAGTGGAATGGAGCCAAAGCCACTTGGTCATGTCGAGGACACAAATTAGAGACTTTCGTGTCATTTGATGACTAGATCGATTGTCTGCTCGGCTCCCTCATTCTATGAGAGATAGGGTTGTTCGCATGGTGAATCACTGGTAAGAAACTTCGAGTTTCACTTATGATTCTCCACGTCTTGATTTGCAAGATCGAATGGATCAAGTAATTGGGAGTCAATTATAAAGATCTCTTAGTGTAGTAAACGTCCACACAACGTGGCTTGCTATGCTGACGGATTTTGGATTAATTGATGTAGACAGTTGTAAGAAATTGTGAAGAGTTGTGAAGTTGTCGTAAACGTCCACACAACGTGGCTTGCGGTGATGTAGCAATTCCAAACGATTTACTTTGGTACTGAGTAATGGTTTACACTTAGATACGCCTTATAGTATTCCTCCCACCGAGGTTCCGCTATAAGTGATGTATGACCAAAGGAAATCTAATTGCTAAGTCATTTAGGTGGGTAAACGTCCACACACCGTGGCTTGCCTTACCTGATGGGATTTTAGATGTGATTAGTGGTTTAATGATATTATTTGAGGGAGATAATATCGGAGATTAAATCGATTGTTTGTTGTTATATGTGCTCATAGATTAGGAAATGGCTTTGAACCCACTTTATGTGATACGTAAGGATTATAAACTCACTGGTCCCTAAATGTAATGATTGGAATAGAGATCTAGACATTACCCAAACTGTTAAAGAGTGCAAGGTTGTACTCAGTGAGCTTTGTCCTCCCGAGCCTATTGATATAGGCGGCTAGACAAGAAGCGATGAGGATACTCATAAAGGCCATTCACTTCGAGAAAACGCTTAAACACGTTTTTGAGATGATTGACCTTTTGGACGAGTTGAAACGGAAATCGCAAGCTCTTGTAGCCAATGCCAAAGGTTTCGAACCTAAGGGCAAGATCGGGGAAAAGGAAAAGCAAGCAAAGAAACCCAGTGGTGCTAAGTTACTTAGACCACGAGATGGGACGAGAAAGCCATGAGGCAAGTATTCTCGATGCAAACAGTCTGGGTACTGGAAGTCTGATTATCCTCTCAAAGAAAGTACGAAATTTTCTTTAGTCGTGAAACATAGTCAATGGTATTATCTACCGGAACCTGGTGTGTAGATATGGAACCACTGGCGGTATGTGCATTCTAAATGCAAGGGTTCCAGGAAACCCGACGACTTAGAAAAGAAAAGATCGTAGTCTACATGGGCAATGCTGTAAGGAGGCAGCTGTTGCAGTGGAGGACATTTTATAGGATTTCATTTTGGGTTATTGCTTTTATGTACCTTTCAAATTAGAAAGAACTTTGTTATGGATTTCTAATAAATGGATATTTTATTTCTTTTAATCATTTGATGGTTATAAGAACAAATAATGATATTATCTATTTTGGTACATTAGCTAGCAATATATAAATGATGAATCCTGAGTCCACCACGATGCAACGAACCGTTATACATAACTCGTTTTACTAATAAGAGATTTCTTTATTAAATCATTTATACTTATGGAATCTTATGCTAAGTCATATTTATTCAAATAAGAAGTTCAAAGGTCGAAAATTGATTATAAGATCAATTAAGTTGAAGGAGTGGACCTTCCGACCTAAGAATCTAATTTGGAAGATAATACGACTAAGCAATCCTTTATGGATATAAGATATAAGATCCGGACAAGTATAAGAATTGATTGACTCTGATGTATGCAGACCTATGCCTACTCAGACAATAAGGTACGAGTACTTCATTTTATGATTACTCGAAAAATGGATTAGAATACCTGATGTGCCACAAAAAGCAAAGTGTTTTGACAAGTCAATGGACACTAAGCAATTGTGGAGAACCATCAAGGTATATCCATTTATAGCCTGCGATTTGATCGCGGAGGCAAGTACCTGTCTGAAGAATGCATGGCATACTAATCAGAGATTGAGATTTGATCCCAAATGACTACACCATACACTGTTGTGTAGAAATGGTGTGTCGTAAACAAGAAATGGAACTCTTATAGAAATAGTAAAAGCATGAGTTATACGGAACTACCTATGTTCTATGGATATGTCTGGAAACAACGGGGCATTCAAATGCGGTTGTAGAATATCCTAGAAGAACAAAAGATGTGTGTTCAATAGTACTATGAACCAGAAGGACGTTATAAGTTCTAACGCCCGGTTCTTAGAGAAAGACTATATGATGAACCACAAGCCCAAAGTGACGTAATACTTTGAAATGAGAGAGAAAGATTAAGACTTAGAACCAGCCAAACTGAGTAGCGGTACACCACTAACTGCACCTACTGTTATTACTGTTTATACACCGGAACGCCGTTGTAGTGGGAGGTTGTATGACAACCGGAGATATTCATAAAACTAGGTGAGTCTTCGGATTCTGGACCTAGTATACATGAAATCGATCCCTAGATCTACATGAAGGCCGTACTAGATCTAAATGTGCCTTCTTGGAGAGCAATAAGGATTATTGCTAAGAGGCGAGATCATTTAGAGTACAAGCTTAGTTGATCCATTTATGGATTGAAACAAAGCATTGAATTCGTGGTACTTGCAAATTGATGAGATAGTCCATTTTATGGATTCATCAAAAGCATAGACGAATCGTGTGTATTGGAAACGTGATGGAAAACAAGGTGGTGTTTCTCGGAGGTTTTATGTAGATGACATTTTATCATTGGCAACAATGTAAAGATGTTGTCAGACATAAAATGATGGTTGTCTAGAAAAATCGATATATGAGATAAAGAAGAAGTTAGAGCATGTTCTTAAGATCTAGGATCTCAATAAAAGAACATTGTACTTCTCCTGGACATCTTACATATATATGATTATGGTTCATTTTAACATGCAAGATTCCGAGAAAGGTTCGTTACCTTTCAGAGACGGAATGCATCTATCTAAGGATATGTGTTTTGGGAACACAAAAGGAGATAGAAGCAATGAAAGCAGTTTCCTACACTTTGAGTGTGGAAAGCTTAATAAATGCATTGTTGAAAACAAGAACCTGATATCGGCTATGCGGTTAGCATAGTGGGAGGATACCAAGGTAATCCTGGAAAGGGACATTCGACTGCCGTAAAAGTACGTTCGAAGTACTGTTCTAGACTACGAAGCAGACGAGTTTTTCCTTTGGATTGCATTCTCTTAGATTTCTAATCGAATGAGGACCGGTGTAAGTCGATATCAGGCTATGTGTTTCACTATTGAAGGAGAAGGAGTTTTAACATGGAAGAGTGATAAGCACGATGCTTTTCGGACTCTGCCATGGGTAACCAAATAGCAGCCTCAGAGGCAGCGGAAGTTTTGGTATAACTCCGGGATAATCTCTGGGACTTAGAGGTGATTCTTAATTTCCCAAAAGGCTATGTATATAGCGGTGCGATGGCAAATGGTAAGAAATCACAAGTCCATAAGTGTAAGATAACACATAGTGCAAGTACCACCTGATACGAGTCATCGTCGAGGGAGACGACGCTGTAGTCACCAAGATAACTTCAGAGCGGCAACCTAGAGTGCTCATTCACATAGTACTTCCTGGAAGTACAACTTAAGCACGTGATGAGTATGGGAGTCGGGAGTTTGGAGGAAATGACTAGACCTTAGTACAAGTGGGAGATTGTTGGAGTTGTGTACTTAATGTCTAGATTTAAGTAACGGAAACTCACGATCCATTGCCACTAATCTATTTAACTAAATGAACAATTGTTTGCGTTTAATTATTTATATGCAAAACATAGTCCTGGATTCTATACGTTGTAGTTAGTATGGTGTGTCGGGCCCCACACAGAAGATCATACTATCGGTTACTCGTATTTAATCGAACAGTTGCTCACGACCTAGATGGACACGGACCAATCCATCGGTATAGTCGTTGTGTGAGAGAGAAAATAATTTATCTTAATTATTTTATCCCACTTGTACACTTGGTGTATTGAGCGGATCTTTGAGATTCATCGATTAGGATTGCCGGCGATAATCGATTCGAGTCTCAGTGTATTTTATTCTTAATCCCCGATATTATTGCGGGTGTGTATATTTAATATAAGTGACTTTGATTTACCAAAGGAATTAACCGATTTAATTATTGGGTTAATTACCGGTTAAGTTGGGTCACTATATTTCATATATGGCATGCCGTGAATGATTGACCGGACAGTGTATCCCGGAAGGGTTGATAATATCCCCGAGATGAGTTCATAAGGAATTATTATGTAAACCCTGCAGGTGGATTCGTTCCGCATAATAATTAAGGTTGAATGGTACTAGTCTCGGATATAAGAGATGAATAAATTAATTAGCAATAAATTAATTTTATTCATGGATATTTATATCTTAAATACACGGAATAAATAATACTACCGGAGAAATATTATTTGATATAATATGGTTTAATATTGGGAGTGCAATTAATTTTATATAGTGGAAAATAGAATTAATTAATATTGATAAGGATTAATGGACTTGAGCATTGGGCTCAATTTAATCTTCAATATTGGAAGCCCAATATTCCATCTCCTTAAGATCCCCTACGTAGCCTATAAAAGCACTACATGGTCTTCTCTATTCTCATAACTTGAAGATCACAATTCTAGAGAGAGAAAGTAGAGAGGAGGATCCATGGAGTTCGGTAGATCGTCGCCCACACGACGTCCGGGCTAGTGCAAGGAATACGTGGGAAGATCTCAAGGTCATCATAAGATCTCGTTTCTCCGCACAACGAATCGAAAGGTGAATTAAATAATTGCAATTTAATTCAAGTTTTATTGAAATCAATTATCGAAAAACAAAGATCCAAGGATCGAACCCCGGATTAGACGACGAACGCGTGGTGGCGATCTAGGATCGCCGGACCATGGCGATCGCCGCCTAGGGTTTCGGCGTGCGCGCATGGAGCAAACCCCGGCTGGACGCCGGGGGTGCGATCGATCCAAGGATCGATCGCCGGCAGCGGACTGGGCCCCGCGACGGCCCAGCTGGAGGCGGGCCGACCTCCTATGCGGCGGCGAGTCGCCGGACTCGCCACGGGGGCTGCTGGGCAGCCCCATCGATCATGATGATCGCACGCGATCATCGATCGCGTGAACCCCGTACTCGCGGGGGTTCGGCTCGGGGCAGGCTGCGTACCTTCGGGTGCGTGGTCTCCAAAGGGTGGACTCCGGCGGATGAGTCGGCGTTCATGTGATCTCCGGCGAAGGGTTTGATCGGAGTTGTCATGTTCCGCAATTCCGGCAACTCCGGGATATCGAATTCCAACACTATGTAAGTAGCGGTGCGATGGCAAATGGTAAGAAATCACAAGTCCATAAGTGTAAGATAACACATAGTGCAAGTACCACCTGATACGAGTCATCGTCGAGGGAGACGACGCTGTAGTCACCAAGATAACTTCAGAGCGGCAACCTAGAGTGCTCATTCACATAGTACTTCTTGGAAGTACAACTTAACCACGTGATGAGTATGGGAGTCGGGAGTTTAGAGGAAATGACTAGACCTTAGTACAAGTGGGAGATTGTTGGAGTTGTGTACTTAATGTCTAGATTTAAGTGACGGAAACTCACGATCCATTGCCACTAATCTATTTAATTAAATAAACAATTATTTGCGTTTAATTATTTATAATTAAATATATGCAAATTATAGTCCCGGATTTTATACGTTGTAGTTAGTATGGTGTTGCATGGGCGCACAGAAGATCATACTATCGGTTACTCGTATTTAATCGAACAGTTGCTCACGACCTAGATGGACACGGACCAATCCATTGGTATAGTCGTTGTGTGAGAGAGAAAATAATCTATCTTGATTATTTTATCACACTTGTACACTTGGTGTATTGAGCGGATCGTTGAGATTCATCGATTAGGATTGCCGGCGATAATCGATTCGAGTCTCAGTGTATTTTATTCTTAATCCCCGATATTATTGCGGGTGTGTATATTTAATATAAGTGACTTTGATTTACCAAAGGAATTAACCGATTTAATTATTGGGTTGATTACCGGTTAAGTTGGGTCACTATATTTTATATATGGCATGCCGTGAATACTTGACGGGAAAGTGTATCCCGTAAGGGTTGATAATGTCCCCGAGATGAGTTCATAAGGAATTATTATGTAAACCCTGCAGGTGGATTCGTTCCGCATAATAATTAAGGTTGAATGGTACTAGTCTCGGATATAAGAGATGAATAAATTAATTAGCAATAAATTAATTTTATTCATGGATGTTTATATCTTAAATACACGGAATAAATAATACTACCGGAGAAATATTATTTGATATAATAGGGTTTAATATTGGGAGTGCAATTAATTTTATATAGTGGAAAATAGAATTAATTAATATTGATAAGGATTAATGGACTTGAGCATTGGGCTCAATTTAATCTTCAATATTGGAAGCCCAATATTCCACCTCCTTTAGATCCCCTACGTAGCCTATAAAAGCACTACATGGTCTTCTCTGTTCTCAATACTTGAAGATCACAATTCTAGAGAGAGAAAGTAGAGAGGAGGATCCATGGAGTTCGGTAGATCGTCGCCCACACGACGTCCGGGCTAGTGCAAGGAATACGTGGGAAGATCTCAAGGTCATCATAAGATCTCGTTTCTCCGCACAACGAATCGAAAGGTGAATTAAATAATTGCTATTTAATTCTTGTTTTATTGAATCAATTATCGAAGAACAAAGATCCAAAAGTTCGAACCCCGGATTAGACGACGAACGCGTGGTGGCGATCTAGGATCGCCGGACCACGGCGATCGCCGCCTAGGGTTTCGGCGTGCGCGCATGGAGCGAACCCCGGCTGGACGCCGGGGGTGCGATCGATCCAAGGATCGATCGCCGGCAGCGGGCTGGGCCCCGCGACGGCCCAGCTGGAGGCGGGCCGACCTCCTATGCGGCGGCGAGTCGCCGGACTCGCCGCGGGGGCTGCTGGGCAGCCCCATCGATCATGATGATCGCACGCGATCATCGATCGCGTGAACCCCGTACTCGCGGGGGTTCGGCTGGGGGCGGGCCGCGTGCCTTCGGGTGCGTGGTCTCCAAAGGCTGGACTCCGGCGGATGAGTCGGCGTTCATGTGATCTCCGGCGAAGGGTTTGATCGAAGTTGTCATGTTCCGCAATTCCGGCAACTCCGGGATATCGAATTCCAACAAATGGTACTAGTCTCGGATATAAGAGATGAATAATTTAATTAGCAATAAATTAATTTTATTCATGGATATTTATATCTTAAATACACGGAATAAATAATACTACCGGAGAAATATTATTTGATATAATATGGTTTAATATTGGGAGTGCAATTAATTTTATATAGTGGAAAATAGAATTAATTAATATTAATGGATTAATAGATTTGGGCTTGGACTCAATTTAATCATTAATATTGGAAGCCCAATATTCCACCTCCTTAAGATCCCCTACGTAGCCTATAAAAGCACTACATGGTCTTCTCTATTCTCATAAGTTGAAGATCATAATTCTAGAGAGAGAAAGTAGAGAGGGAGATCCATGGAGTTCGGTAGATCGTCGCCCACACGACGTCCGAGCTAGTGCAAGGAATACGTGGGAAGATCTCAAGGTCGTCAAATTGAGTTCTTCGTTTTTCCGAACAACGAGAACGAGGTAAAATCGTAAAACCCTCTTTATGATTTGAATCGTTTTAATTATCGTAAAAATATCGTGAACCAAGATCCAAGGTAAAAGATCCTCACCGGGGTCGAGCCGAGCGGTGGCGATCGAGGATCGCCGGACCGCCGCGGCTGGAGCGACCCGGCGGCGTGGATCGAACGAGGGAGCTTCGCTGGGCAGCGAAGCGCTCGCCTGGGGACCAGGCGCCCGCCTGGTCCATGTCGTACGCGATCGCACGGCTGCCAGGCGCCCGCCTCGTGCGGTGTCGCAGCGGGCTGCGTGATTTCCCGCAGCGGATCCGCGGGGCTTCACGGATCGCACACGAGGGCTGTGCCGGGGAACCCTAGCGCTCGCATGGTGCGAGCGCACGTCTCCATCGGGCAGCAGCCGCTTGTCCGCGGCTAGGGCTTGATGCGGGCTGTTCCGCATGGGTTTAGGGCACGGCTAAGGGGCTGCTACGAGCAGCCCTAGGCGGCTGCCAAGGACAGCCGCGAGCCCCACGCGGAGGCTCGACCGAACAGCCCGGGTTCGTCCGGTTAGGGTTTGTTTGGTCGGGCTATCCCCGTGGAGGTTCGTGGCGGATTTCCGGCAACCGGGATTTCGATTGGAGTTGTCGTTACGCAATTTGACAACTCCGGATATTCGATCTCCGAAGGATTTCGGTCGGAATTAATTAGATAATTTATTTAATTAATTTTAATTAAATTTATTAATTCCGGGATATCGATTTCCAACAATTGGTATCAGAGAGTTGGTTTTAGTTCATGGTATTTTTCGATAAATTGTTCTACCTTGCAGGGTTTCCGATTATTATGGCTAGATTTAATTATTGTTAATTAATGTTATAATATTTATCTTGATTATTAAACTCTCGTTTATGACGAGATTCGTTCTTGTGTGGTGAATGCTTGTTCTTAATTTTTTCCGGAAATTGTGAGGTCGATTTCATGTAGAGAATTGATACCGGATAATTCTAAATTAATTTTGTAAAATTATTTACGTTGGATCGATTCCGAAACGACCGCCGGAAAAGTGTGACGGAGGAGAAGAAGAGAGGGAGGGCTCCGGATCGGCCCACCCCATGGCCGATCCCTTGGATCGATCGACCACCGAGGGGGCTGCCGGCGGGCTTCTCGGCCTTGGGTCGCCGGCGACGGTGGCTGTCCGGCTGGGCGGCGGCGGTGTGCTCCTCCGGGGGTGATCGATGATGATGGGGAGGGGCGCGGGGATCCCCAACCCGTGCTTCTCCCGGTCAAGATTTACTTTCCTAAATTATTCGGTTTTCCTATTTTGAGTATTCCTATTTTTTTGGGAACTCTCATGGAATAGAAAAAGAATAAATTTAGAATAAATTTATTTCCTTATTGACTATTCCTATTATGGGAATTTTCATGGATTAGGGAAAGAATAAATTTAGAATTAATTTGTTTTTTCTATTTAATTATTACTTTATGGAATTTTTAATGGATTAGGAAAATAATTAATTTGGAAAGTTTTGAAAGTCCTTAATTAATTTTTCCTATTTAATTATTCCTTTATGGAATTTTTAATAGATTAGGAAATGAATTAATTTGGAAGGATTATGAGTCCTAAATTATTTTATTTCCTTATTCCATTATAGAAATCTTCTAGAATACTCCAAGTGGGTCTTGGATAAGATTTTAGAGATTTAATGGAGTAGAAAAGAAAAATAAAAATAATAAAAATATTAATAATATTTTATTTTATTTTTGATATATTCGATTGACTTAATTTTCGAATTAAGTAACTTTTGGATTAATTGAAAATAAATAGATTTAAATATTGGAATTAATATTCCCATCACATGGAGCATTCAAGAACGAAGACTAAAGACTAGAAGAAGCATACGGAGATGCGATAAAGCCATAATAGTCGGAAAATAATATTCTAGTATTATTTTGATTATGTGATAATATTCTATGTGCTTTATTTCATGTATGCATGCTTATGTGTATTTAATTATGCATTAGATAGCGTATCCCTTTGTTATAAAAAGCTAAGTGGGAGAGGGATTGGAAACAATGCCATGGTCTCCATTGCTGTTCTCTTGGTGACTTTTATGAACTTTCGAAGTTCATATAGATAAGCCATTGGAGGAGAATTCTTGTAATTCCTCTTACGAGAAACATTGATTAAGTTTATCAAACAATGCCTAATTTGTCTTTCCAAAAGTGATTTCAAGTCGACTCATTCTCACCCCGGGGAGTGGAATGGAGCCAAAGCCACTTGGTCATGTCGAGGACACAAATTAGAGACCATCGTACCATCCTTTTGAAGGTGGATCGATTGTCTGCTCGGCTCCCTCATTTATGAGAGATAGGGTCGTTCGCATGGTGAATCACTGGTAAGAAACTTCGAGTTTCACTTATGATTCTCCGCGTCTTGATTTACAAGATTAAATGAATCAAGTAATTGGGAGTCAATTATTAAAGTCTCTTGGTGTAGTAAACGTCCACACCACGTGGCTTGCTATACTAACGGATTTTAGATTAATTGATGTAGACAGTTATAAGGAATTGTGAAGAATTGTGAAGTTGTCGTAAACGTCCACACCACGTGGCTTGCGGTGATGTAGCAATTCCAAACGATTTACTTTAGTACTGAGTAATGGTTTACACTTAGATACGCATTATAGTATGTTGGAATTCGATATCCCGGGTTATTTAAATTTGCGGAAACCAATAACCCAATCAAACCCTTCGCCGGAGATCACATGAACGCCGACTCATCCGCCGGAGTCCAGCCTTTGGAGACCACGCACCCGAAGGCACGCAGCCCGCCCCCAGCCGAACCCCCGCGAGACGGGGTTCACGCGATCGAGGATCGCGTTCGATCTTCGCGATCGATGGGGCTGCCCAGCAGCCCCCCGCGGCGAGTCCGGCGACTCGCCGCCGCCTGGAGGAGTCCCGCCTTCACGGCGGGTGGGGTGCGGCACCAGCCCGCGCCCCCCGGCGATCGATCCCCGTGATCGATCGCGAACCCTCGGCCCAGCCGAGGGTTCCTCTCCTCCGCGCGCCGCCAAACCCTAGCGGGCGATCCCCACGGTCCGGTGGCTTCGCCACCACCGCGTGATCGTTCGTCTAATCCGCGTTCGACTCTTGGATCTTGGTTCTTCGATAATTGATTCAATAAAACAAGAATTAAATAGCAATTATTTAATTCACCTTTCGATTCGTTGTGCGGAGAAACGAGATCTTATGATGACCTTGAGATCTTCCCACGTATTCCTTGCACTAGCCCGGACGTCGTGTGGGCGACGATCTACCGAACTCCATGGATCCTCCTCTCTACTTTCTCTCTCTAGAATTGTGATCTTCAAGTTATGAGAATAGAGAAGACCATGTAGTGCTTTTATAGGCTACGTAGGGGATCTAAAGGAGGTGGAATATTGGGCTTCCAATATTGAAGATTAAATTGAGCCCAATGCTCAAGTCCATTAATCCTTATCAATATTAATTAATTCTATTTTCCACTATATAAAATTAATTGCACTCCCAATATTAAACCATATTATATCAAATAATATTTCTCCGGTAGTATTATTTATTCCGTGTATTTAAGATATAAATATCCATGAATAAAATTAATTTATTGCTAATTAATTTATTCATCTCTTATTTCCGAGACTAGTACCATTCAACCTTAATTATTATGCGGAACAAGTCCACCTGCAGGGTTTACATAATAATTCCTTATGAACTCATCTCGGGGATATTATCAACCCTTACGGGATACACTTTCCCGTCAAGTATTCACGGCATGCCATATATAAAATATAGTGACCCAACTTAACCGGTAATTAACCCAATAATTAAATCGGTTAATTCCTTTGGTAAATCAAAGTCACTTATATTAAATATACACACCCGCAATAATATCGGGGATTAAGAATAAAATACACTGAGACTCGAATCGATTATCGCCGGCAATCCTAATCGATGAATCTCAACGATCCGCTCAATACACCAAGTGTACAAGTGTGATAAAATAATCAAGATAGATTATTTTCTCTCTCACACAACGACTATACCGATGGATTGGTCCGTGTCCATCTAGGTCGTGAGCAACTGTTTGATTAAATACGAGTAACCGATAATATGATCTTCTGTGCGCCCATGCAACACCATACTAACTACAACGTATGAAATCCAGGACTATAATTTGCATATATTTAATTATAAATAATTAAACGCAAATAATTGTTTATTTAGTTAAATAGATTAGTGGCAATGGATCGTGAGTTTCCGTCACTTAAATCTAGACATTAAGTACACAACTCCAACAATCTCCCACTTGTACTAAGGTCTAGTCATTTCCTCCAAACTCCCGACTCCCATACTCATCACGTGCTTAAGTTGTACTTCCAAGAAGTACTATGTGAATGAGCACTCTAGGTTGCCGCTCTGAAGTTATCTTGGTGACTACAGCGTCGTCTCCCTCGACGATGACTCGTATCAGGTGGTACTTGCACTATGTGTTATCTTACACTTATGGACTAGTGATTTCTTACCATTTGCCATTGCACCGCTATTTACATAGCCTTTGGCAAATTAAGAATCACATCTAAGTCCCAGAGATTATCCCGGAGTTATACCAAAACTTCCGCTGCCTCTGAGGCCGCTATTTGGTTACCCATGGCAGAGTCCGAAAAGCATCGTGCTTATCACTCTTCCATGTTTAAACTCCTTCTCCTTCAATAGTGAAACACATAGCCTGATATCGACTTACACCGGTACTCATTTGATTAGAAATCTAAGAGAATGTAATCCAAAGGAAATGTTCGTCTGCTTCGTAGTCTAGAACAGTACTTCGAAAGTACTTTTACGGCAGTCGAATATTCCTTTCCAGGATTACCTTGATATCCTCCCACTATGCTAACCGCATAGCCGATATCAGGTTCTTGTTTTCAACAATGCATTTATTAAGCTTTCCACACTCAAAGTGTAGGAAACTGCTTTCATTGCTTCTATCTCCTTTTGTGTTCCAAAACACATATCCTTAGATAGATGCATTCCGTCTCTGAAAGGTAACGAACCTTTCTCGGAATTTTGCATGTTAAAACGAACCATAATCATATATATGTAAGATGTCCAGGAGAAGTACAACGTTCTTTTCTTGAGATCCTAGATCTTAAGAACATGTTCTAACTTCTTCTTCATCTCATATATCGATTTTTCTAGACAACCATCATTTTATGTCTGACAACATCTTTACATTGTTACCAATGATAAAATGTCATCTACATAAAACCTCCGAGAAACACCACCTTGTTTCCATCACGTTTCCTATACACACGATTCGTCTATGCTTTTGATGAATCCATAAAATGGACTATCTCATCAATTTGCAAGTACCACGAACTCAATGCTTTGTTTCAATCCATAAATGGATCAACTAAGCTTGTACTCTAAATGATCTCGCCTCTTAGCAATAATCCTTATTGCTCTCCAAGAAGGCACATTTAGATCTAGTACGGCCTTCATGTAGATCCAGGGAACGATTTCATGTATACTAGGTCCAGAGTCCGAAGACTCCCCTAGTCTTATGAATATCTCCGGTTGTCCCACAACCTCCCACTACGATGGCATTCCGGTGTATAAACAGTGATAACAGTAGGTGCAGTTAGTGGTGTACCGCTACTCGGTTCGGCTGGTTCTAAGTCTTAATCTTTCTCTCTCATTTCAAAGTATTACGTCACCTTGGGCTTTGTGGTTCATCATATAGTCTTTCTCTAAGAACCGGGCGTTAGAACTTATAACGTCCATCTGGTTCATAGTACTATTGAACACACGTCTTTTGTTCTTCTAGGATATTCTACAACCGCATTTGAATGCGCCGTTGTTTCCAGACATATCCATAGAACGTAGGTAGTTCCGTATAACTCATACTTTTACTATTTCTATAAGAGTTCCATTTCTTATTATCGACACACCATTTCTACACAACAGTGTATGGTGTAGTCATTTGGGATCAAATCCCAATCTCTGATCAGTATGCTATGCATTCCTCAGACAGGTACTTGCCTCCGCGATCAAATCGCAGGCTACAAATGGATATACCTTGATGGTTCTCCACAATCGCTTAGTGTCCATTGACTTGTCAAAACACTTGCTTTTGTGGCACATCAGGTATTCTAATCCATTTCTTGAGTAATCATCAAATGAAGTACTCTTACCTTATTGTCTGAGTAGACATAGGTCTGCATACATCAGAGTCAATCAATTCTTATACTTGTCCGGATCTTATATCTTATATCCATAAAGGATTGCTTAGTCGTATTATCTTCCAAATTAGATTCTTAGGTCGGAAGGTCCATTCCTTCAACTTAATTGATCAAAAAAAATATCAATTTTCGACCCTTGAACTTCTTATTTGAATAAACATGACTCGGCATAAGGATCCATAAGTACAATTGATAAAGAAATCTCTTATTAGTAAAACGAGTTTCATACTAAGGTCGTTGCATCGTGGTGGACTCAGGATTCATCATTTATATATTGCTAGCTAATGTACCAAAATAGATAATATCATTATTTCTTCTTATAACCATCAAATGATTAAAAGAAATAAAATATCCATTTATTAGAAATCCAGAACAAAGTTCTTTCTAAAGGTACATAAAAGCAATAACTCAAAATGAAATCCTATAAAATGTCCTCCACTGCAACTGCTGCCTCCTCTACAGCATTGCCTATGTAGACTACGATTTCTTCTTTTCTAAGCCGTCGGGTTTCCTGGAACCCTTGCATTTAAAATGCACATACCGTCAGTGGTTCCATATCTACACACCAGGTTCCGGTAGATAATACCACTGACTATGTTTTACGACTAAAGAAAATTTCGTACTTTCTTTGAGAGGATAATCAGACTTCCAGTACCCAGACTGTTTGCATCGAGAACTCTTGCCTCATGGCTTTCTCGTCCCATCTCGTGGTCTTAGGACCACTGGGTTTCTTTGCTTGCTTTTCCTTTCCCCTTATTATGCCCTTAGGTTCGAAACCTTTGGCATTGGCTACAAGAGCTTGCGATTTCCGTCTCAACTCGTCTAAAAGTTCAATCATCTCAAAAACGTTTTTAAGCGTTTCCTCGAAGTGACTGGCCTTTATGAGTATCCTCATCGCTTCTTGTCTAGCCGCCTATGTCAATAGGCTCGGGAGGACAAAGCTCACTGAGTACAACCTTGCACTCTTTAACAGTTTGGGTAATGTCTAGATCTCTATTCCAATCATTACATTTAGAGACCAGTGAGTTTAAAATCCTTAAGTATCACATAAAGTGGGTTCAAGGCCATTTCCTAATCTATGAGCACATATAACAACAAACAATCGATTTAATCTCCGATATTATCTCCCTCAAATAATATCATTAAACCACTAATCGCATCTAAAATCCCATCAGGTAAGGCAAGCCACGGTGTGTGGACGTTTACCCACCCATACGACTTAGTAATTAGATTTCCTTCGGTCATACATCGCTTATAGCGGAACCTCGGTGGGAGGAATACTATAAGGCGTATCTAAGTGTAAACCATTACTCAGCACCAAAGCAAATCGTTTGGAATTGCTACATCACCGCAAGCCACGTTGTGTGGACGTTTACGATAACTTCACAACTCTTCACAATTTCTTACAACTGTCTACATCAATTAATCCAAAATCCGTCAGTACAGGAAGACACGTTGTGTGGACGTTTACTGCACTAAGAGATCTTTATAATTGACTCCCAATTACTTGATCCATTCGATCTTGTAAATCAAGACGCGGAGAATCATAAGTGAAACTCGAAGTTTCTAACCAGTGATTCACCATGCGAACGACCCTATCTCTAATAAATGAGGGAGCCGAGCAGACAATCGACCTAGTCATCAAATGACACGAAAGTCTCTAATTTGTGTCCTCGACATGACCAAGTGGCTTTGGCTCCATTCCACTCCCCGGGGTGAGAATGAGTCGACTTGAAGTCAGTTTTGGAAAGACAAATTAGGCATTGTTTGATAGACTTAATCAATGTTTCTCGTAAAAGGAATTACAAGAATTCTCCTCCAATGACTTGTCTATACGAACTTAAAAAGTCCATAAAAGTCACCAAGAGAACAGCAATGGAGACCATGGATATGTTTCCATACCCTCTCCCACTTAGCTTTTTATAATAAAGGGATACGCTATCTAATGCATAATTAAATACACATAAGCATAATAACAAACATACATTTCATGCAAGTACGTTCACAAATAATCAAATAATTACTCAAGTAAAATTATTTCTCGACTATTCGTACCTTGATGAATTCCAGCATGCTTGTCTTGAGCCTCCATTCTACGTCTTGAATACTTTTCCAAGCGACGGAAAAATTCTTTGATTCTCATATTTAATTTTGCTCCAATTAAATAAAATCAATTCCATTGATTTCCATATTTAATTCTATTTTAAATAAAATCCAAGATTATCCAATCCAAAATAAATTTTGAATTAATCTAATGATTTTAAATAAAATACTTAAATTAAATAAAATCAATATTATTAAAATCCATTGATCTCCATATTTAATTCTATTCTAAATAAAATCCAAGATTTTCCAATCCAAAATAAATTTTGAATTAATCTAATGATTTTAAATAAAATACTTAAATTAAATAAAATCAATTTTTATTAAAATCCATTGATTTCCATATTTAATTCTATTCTAAATAAAATCCAATATTTTCCAATCCAAAATAAATTTTGAATTAATCTAATGATTTTAAATAAAATACTTGAATTAAATAAAATCAATATTTTAATAATTTCTCAATCCTATTTAGATTAGATCTCAAGAATCCTAATAAAAAACGAATTTGATTCTTCTTAAGACTTCTAATCCGAGTAGGTATAGGATATCTAGAGAAACTAGGATTTTCTTTCCTAATTTAACTCTCCATCTAATTCCATTATTTAATTCCATAATTAAGAAATCTAATCCAAATAGAATTTGAATTAATTCCAAAATTAAATTAAATAAAATTAGAAAGATTAAATTATTTCTGGAAAGATCGGATTTACCGGGACGAACCGAAGTAAATTCCGGTCATCCCAATCGAACCCACGAGCATCACATGCATGGCCGTGTATCTCACCATGCTAAACACATGGCCACACAAAATCAATTCCAAGAATTGATCGACCCATGCATTCCAAGAATTAACTTGGTCAATGCATTTCACATGCACATGCAAAAAAGCCTAAGATCATGCAAAGCACATCAACGTACAGCACCATGAATTAATTCTCATACATGGCTATGTATCCAAGAATTAACACACGCACATGCACAAGGCCATGCAATCGATTAAACCAATTCTCACAAGCAGCCTACTTGTCGGCCTACTTGAAAAACAATCGATCGTCTTCTTCGGGAGGATTACCAGCAGCGTCTTTGGTCAATCTCCGGCATGGCGTCTCCCTTGACGAACCACGCCATCGACCCGCTGCCACCACCGCACGAGCAGCCCGTTCGAGCACGAAGCCGAAGCCGCGACCCACGAGCCACCGCGCAAAGGCGTGCCACCCGGCTGTGCTTGTAGCCATGCCGCCGACTGCCCCGACTTCCGGCGATGGAGATCACCAAGTCGAGCAGCCCAGCAGCCCGCTGCAAGCCCGTACAGCCCGCACAGCAGCAGCCCGCTCCGAGCCACCTTCCGGCAGCCCGCACCGAGCCCACGGTTGAACCGGTTCGATTTCCGAAAAACCTTTCTTTCGATTTTAATAATTAATTTCTCCGACAAACACAATTCATACAAGAGAGAAAACATAGACGTAGAACAATATATATAGCACAATAATTTAATAAAATAAATTAATCTATGGCTATATACATCGAGAATCGATTATCGAAACAATTAACGAAAAACGTAACCGTACGCTCTGATACCAATTGTTGGAATTCGATATCCCGGGTTATTTAAATTTGCGGAAACCAATAACCCAATCAAACCCTTCGCCGGAGATCACATGAACGCCGACTCATCCGCCGGAGTCCAGCATTTGGAGACCACGCACCCGAAGGCACGCAGCCCGCCCCCAGCCGAACCCCCGCGAGACGGGGTTCACGCGATCGAGGATCGCGTTCGATCTTCGCGATCGATGGGGCTGCCCAGCAGCCCCCCGCGGCGAGTCCGGCGACTCGCCGCCGCCTGGAGGAGTCCCGCCTTCACGGCGGGTGGGGTGCGGCACCAGCCCGCGCCCCCCGGCGATCGATCCCCGTGATCGATCGCGAACCCTCGGCCCAGCCGAGGGTTCCTCTCCTCCGCGCGCCGCCAAACCCTAGCGGGCGATCCCCACGGTCCGGTGGCTTCGCCACCACCGCGTGATCGTTCGTCTAATCCGGGTTCGACTCTTGGATCTTGGTTCTTCGATAATTGATTCAATAAAACAAGAATTAAATAGCAATTATTTAATTCACCTTTCGATTCGTTGTGCGGAGAAACGAGATCTTATGATGACCTTGAGATCTTCCCACGTATTCCTTGCACTAGCCCGGACGTCGTGTGGGCGACGATCTACCGAACTCCATGGATCCTCCTCTCTACTTTCTCTCTCTAGAATTGTGATCTTCAAGTTATGAGAATAGAGAAGACCATGTAGTGCTTTTATAGGCTACGTAGGGGATCTAAAGGAGGTGGAATATTGGGCTTCCAATATTGAAGATTAAATTGAGCCCAATGCTCAAGTCCATTAATCCTTATCAATATTAATTAATTCTATTTTCCACTATATAAAATTAATTGCACTCCCAATATTAAACCATATTATATCAAATAATATTTCTCCGGTAGTATTATTTATTCCGTGTATTTAAGATATAAATATCCATGAATAAAATTTAATTTATTGCTAATTAATTTATTCATCTCTTATTTCCGAGACTAGTACCATTCAACCTTAATTATTATGCGGAACAAGTCCACCTGCAGGGTTTACATAATAATTCCTTATGAACTCATCTCGGGGATATTATCAACCCTTACGGGATACACTTTCCCGTCAAGTATTCACGGCATGCCATATATAAAATATAGTGACCCAACTTAACCGGTAATTAACCCAATAATTAAATCGGTTAATTCCTTTGGCAAATCAAAGTCACTTATATTAAATATACACACCCGCAATAATATCGGGGATTAAGAATAAAATACATTGAGACTCGAATCGATTATCGCCGGCAATCCTAATCGATGAATCTCAACGATCCGCTCAATACACCAAGTGTACAAGTGTGATAAAATAATCAAGATAGATTATTTTCTCTCTCACACAACGACTATACCGATGGATTGGTCCGTGTCCATCTAGGTCGTGAGCAACTGTTTGATTAAATACGAGTAACTGATAGTATGATCTTCTGTGCGCCCATGCAACATCATACTAACTACAACGTATGAAATCCAGGACTATAATTTGCATATATTTAATTATAAATAATTAAACGCAAATAATTGTTTATTTAGTTAAATAGATTAGTGGCAATGGATCGTGAGTTTCCGTCACTTAAATCTAGACATTAAGTACACAACTTCAACATAGTATTCTTCCCCACGAAGTTATGCTATAATCATATTGGGTAGGTAAATCTAATTGCTAAATCATTTGGGTAGGTAAACGTCCACACCACGTGGCTTGCCATATCTGATGGGATTTTAGATGTGATTAGTGGTTTAATGATATTATTTGAGGGAGAAAATATCGGAGATTAAATCGATTGTTTGTTATTATATGTGCTCGTAGATTAGGAGATGGCTTTGAACTCACGTTCTGTGATACGTAAGGATTTTAAACTCATTGGTCCCTAAATGTAATGATTGGAATAGAGATCTAGACATTACCCAAACTATTAAAGAGTGCAAGGTTGTACTCAGTGAGCTTTGTCCTCCCGAGCCTATTGACATAGGCGGCTAGACAAGAAGCGATGAGGATACTCATAAAGGCCAGTCCTTCGAGGAAACGCTTAAACACGTTTTTGAGATGATTGACCTTTTAGACGAGTTGAGACGGAAATCGCAAGCTCTTGTAGCCAATGCCAAAGGTTTCGAACCTAAAGGCATGAATCGGGGGAAAGGACAAGAAAGCAAAGAAACCCAGTGGTTCTTTTTGGACCACGAGATGGGACGAGAAAGCCAATAGGCAAGTGTTCTCGATGCAAACAGTCTGGGTACTGGAAGTCTGATTATCCTCTCAAAGAAAGTACGAAATTTTCTTTAGTCGTAAAACATAGTCAGTGGTATTATCTACCGGAACCTGGTGTGTAGATATGGAACCACTGACGGTATGTGCATTTTAAATGCAAGGGTTCCAGGAAACCCGACGACTTAGAAAAGAAGAAATCGTAGTCTACATGGGCAATGCTGCAGAGGAGGCAGCTGTTGCAATGGAGGACTTTTTATAGGATTTCATTTTAGTTATTGCTTTTATGTACCTTTCATTTAGAAAGAACTTTGTTCTGGATTTCTAATGAATAGATATTTGATTTCTTTTAATCATTTGATGGTTATAAGAAGAAATAAAGATATTATCTATTCTGGTACATTAGCTAGCAGTATATAAATGATGAATCCTGAGTCCACCATGGTGCAACGAACCGTAGTATGAAACTCATTTTACTAATAAGAGATTTCTTTATTAAATCGATTGTACTTGTGGATTCTTATGCTAAGTCATATTCAAATAAGAAGTTCAAAGGTCGAAAATTGATAGTTTGATCAATTAAGTTGAAGGAGTGGACCTTCCGACCTATGAATCTAATTTGGAGGATAACATGACTAAGCAATCCTTTATGGATATAAGATATAAGATCCGGACAAGTATAAGAATTGATTTACTCTGATGTATGCAGACCTATGTCTACTCAGACATAATGGTACGAGTATTTCATTTGATGATGACTCGAGAAATGGATTAGAATACCTGATGTGCCACAAAAGCAAGTGTTTTGACAAGTCAATGGACATTAAACAATTGTGGAGAACCATCAAGGTATATCCATTTGTAGCCTGCGATTTCATCGCGGAGGCAAGTACCTGTCTAAGGAATGCATGGCATACTGATCAGAGATTGGGATTTAATCCCAAATGACTACACCATACACTGTTGTGTAGAAATGGTGTGTCGATAATAAGAAATGGAACTCTTATAGAGATAGTAAAAGATGAGTAATACGGAACTACCTATGTTCTATGGATATGTCTGGAAACAACGGCGCATTCAAATGCGGTTGTAGAATATCCTGGAAGAACAAAAGATGTGTGTTCAATAGTACTATGAACCAGAGGGACGTTATAAGTTTTAACACCCGGTTCTTAGAGAAAGACTATATGATGAACCACAAGCCCAAAGTGACGTGATACTTTGAAATGAGAGAGAACAAAGAAGACTGGAAACCAGCCGAACCGAGTAGCGGTACACCACTAACTGCACCTACTGTTATTACTGTTTATACACCGGAATGCCGTTGTAGTGGGAGGTTGGGGATCAACCAGAGATATTCATAAAACTAGGAGAGTTTTCGGACTCTGGACCTAGTATACATGAAATCGATCCCTGGATCTACATGGAGGCAGTACTAGATCTAAATGTGCCTTCTTGGAAAGCAATAAGGATTATTGCTAAGAGGCAAGATCATTTAGAGTACAAGCTTAGTTGATCCATTTATGGATTGGAACAAAGCATTGAGTTCGTGGTACTTGCAAATTGATGAGATAGTCCATTTTATGGATTCATCAAAGCATAGACGAATCGTGTGTATTGGAAACGTGATGGAACAAAGTGGTGTTTCTCGGGTTTTATGTAGAGAACATTCTTATCATTGGTAACAATGTAAAGATGTTGTCAAGACATAAAATGAGGTTGTCTAGATAAATCAATATGAAAGATATAGGAAGAAGTTGGACATGTTCTTGAGATCTTGGATCTCTGGGAAAGAACATTGTACTTCTCCTGGACATCTTACATATATATGATTATGGTTCGTTTTAACATGCAAGATTCCGAGAAAGGTTCGTTACCTTTCAGATACGGAATGCATCTATCTAAGGATATGTGTTTTGAAACACAAAAGGAGATAGAAGCAATAAAAGCGGTTTCCTACACTTTAAGTGTGGAAAGCTTAATAAATGCATTGTTGAAAACAAGAACCTGATATCGGCTTTGCGGCTAGTATAGTGGGAGGATATCAAGGTAATCCTGGAAAGGAATATTCAACTGCTGTAAAAGTACTTTCGAAGTACTGTTCTAGGCTACGAAGTAGACGAACACTTCCTTTGGATTACATTCTCTTAGATTTATAATCAAATGAGGACCGGTGTAAGTCGATATCAGGCTATGTGTTTCACTATTGAAGGAGAAGGAGTTTTAACATGGAAGAGTGATAAGCACGATGCTTTTCGGACTCTGCCATGGGTAACCAAATAGCGGCCTCAGAGGCAGCGGAAGTTTTGGTATAGCTCCGGGATAAATCTCTGGGACTTAGATGTGATTCTTAATTTGCCAAAGGCTATGTAAATAGCGGTGCGATGGCAAATGGTAAGAAATCACAAGTCCATAAGTGTAAGATAACACATAGTGCAAGTACCACCTGATACGAGTCATCTTCGGGGGAGACGACGCTGTAGTCACCAAGATAACTTCAGAGCGGCAACCTAGAGTGCTCATTCACATAGTACTTCTTGGAAGTACAACTTAAGCACGTGATGAGTATGGGAGTCGGGAGTTTGGAGGAAATGACTAGACCTTAGTACAAGTGGGAGATTGTTGGAGTTGTGTACTTAATGTCTAGATTTAAGTAACGGAAACTCACGATCCATTGCGATTAATCTATTTAATTAAATAAACAATTATTTGCGTTTAATTATTTATAATTAAATATATATGCAAATTATAGTCCTGGATTTTATACGTTGTAGTTAGTATGGTGTGTATGGACACACAGAAGATCATACTATCGGTTACTCGTATTTAATCGAACAGATGCTCACGACCTAGATGGACACGGACCAATCCATCGGTATAGTCGTTGTGTGAGAGAGAAACTAATCTGTCTTGATTATTTTATCACACTTGTACACTTGGTGTATTGAGCGGATCGTTTGAGATTTATCGATTAGGATTGCCGGCGATAATCGATTTAAGTCTCAGTGTATTTTATTCTTAATCCCCGATACTATTGCGGGTGTGTATATTTAATATAAGTGACTTTGATTTTCCAAAGGAATTGACCGGTTTAATTATTGGGTCAATTACCGGTTAAGTTGGGTCACTATATTTTATATATGGCATGTCGTGAATACTTGACGGGAAAGTGTATCCCGTAAGGGTTGATAATATCCCCGAGATGAGTTCATAAGGAATTATTATGTAAACCCTGCAGGTGGATTTGTTCCGCATAATAATTAAGGTTGAATGGTACTAGTCTCGGATATAAGAGATGAATAATTTAATTAGCAATAAATTGATTTTATTCATGGATATTTATATCTTAAATACACGGAATAAATAATACTACCGGAGAAATATTATTTGATATAATATGGTTTAATATTGGGAGTGCAATTAATTTTATATAGTGGAAAATAGAATTAATTAATATTAATGGATTAATAGATTTGGGCTTGGGCTCAATTTAATCATTAATATTGGAAGCCCAATATTCCATCTCCTTAAGATCCCCTACGTAGCCTATAAAAGCACTACATGGTCTTCTCTATTCTCATAAGTTGAAGATCATAATTCTAGAGAGAGAAAGTAGAGAGGGAGATCCATGGAGTTCGGTAGATCGTCGCCCACACGACGTCCGAGCTAGTGCAAGGAATACGTGGGAAGATCTCAAGGTCGTCAAATTGAGTTCTTCGTTTTTCCGAACAACGAGAACGAGGTAAAATCGTAAAACCCTCTTTATGATTTGAATCGTTTTAATTATCGTAAAAATATCGTGAACCAAGATCCAAGGTAAAAGATCCTCACCGGGGTCGAGCCGAGCGGTGGCGATCGAGGATCGCCGCACCGCCGCGGCTGGAGCGACCCGGCGGCGTGGATCGAACGAGGGAGCTTCGCTGGGCAGCGAAGCGCTCGCCTGGGGACCAGGCGCCCGCCTGGTCCATGTCGTGCGCGATCGCACGGCTGCCAGGCGCCCGCCTCGTGCGGTTTCGCAGCGGGCTGCGGGATTTCCCGCAGCGGATCCGCGGGGCTTCACGGATCGCACACGAGGGCTGTGCCGGGGAACCCTAGCACTCGCATGGTGCGAGCGCACGCCTCCATCGGGCAGCAGCGGCTTGTCCGCGGCTAGGGCTCGATGCGGGCTGTTCCGCATGGGTTTAGGGCACGGCTAAGGGGCTGCTACGAGCAGCCCTAGGCGGCTGCCAAGGACAGCCGCGAGCCCCACGCGGAGGCTCGACCGAACAGCCCGGGTTCGTCCGGTTAGGGTTTGTTTGGTCGGGCTATCCCCGTGGAGGTTCGTGGCGGATTTCCGGCAACCGGGATTTCGATTGGAGTTGTCGTTCCGCAATTTGACAACTCCGGATATTCGATCTCCGAAGGATTTCGGTCGGAATTAATTAGATAATTTATTTAATTAATTTTAATTAAATTTATTAATTCCGGGATATCGATTTCCAACATTGGTACAGTGGGGCCAGAATATCACTCCCGACAGCAGTCATTGGTAACCGAGCCGGCCCATTAGGGTCGGACTTCGACCCCGCAACGGGTCGGGGTGTTACAGTATAGGTCCACAAATATCTCCTTGAATTCTTTCTAAGAATGTTGGACATTCTGCATTAACATTCGTAACAGAAGGTCTAATAATTAACTTGCCTTGCGAACACGCACTACATGGATATTCATTCGCTAAAAGGATCATCTTATCCTTTAGTTGGTGCCCATTTGAATTAACAATGATTCGACGCATCATAGTTGTCCCAGGATGCCCAAGTCGATCATGCCAAAGCATTAAAGCTTGTGAATTAGTGAACTTCTGGTTCATTACATTATTTGCTTCAACTGATTTTATCACGGTACCATACATGCCAGATGGAAGTGATTGCAGTTTTTCTTTTATCTGTTTTCTTCCAGATTCAAAAGAAGTTATTCACAAATATTCAATATGATTTTCATGCATTGTTTCTATGTGATATCCATTACAACGAATATCTTTAAAACTTAGCAAATTCCTTCTCGATTTGCTAGAATACAATGCATCTTTTAGGTCTAGTATGGTGTTATTTGGCAAGATAACACTAGCTCTTCCGGAGCCTTCAATAATACTGGATGCACCAGAAATTGTAATGACATTGTTCTTTGCAAATGTCAAGTTTATAAAATACTTTTTATCCGAAGTATTGTGTGGGTGGTGTCGCTATCGGCAAGACATTCATCTTGGTAATCCATCTATAAAAATAAAATAGTTTTAAAATTTATTTTTGAAAAGATAAACAAAGTACGATAAATTATTAAAATGATCTAAACATTTTGATCATAACGAAAAAGCTTGAAAATAAACTAATCAATGTTTTCCAATACGCCATTGCCAATCAGATTATCGATATTGCCATTCGGGTCCTCAAAGAAGTCAGAGGTCTCCAATTTTGTGATGTCAACTGGGCCATCATAATCCTCAAAGATTGAGTCATTGTAATCAGCAAGATTGGTCTCTACTTTACCTTTTCCTTTGATAGAATTTTGGTAGAGCTCAACAAGGTGTTTAGCCGTGCGACAGGCACGACTCCAATGCCCCACAATTCCACATCTATAGCATTTTTCTTCGCGCAACTTGTTCTCGTTTGGATTATGCCTTTTGAAGCTACTACCTTGCTGATTATTTTGCCAATTATTTCGCCCATGAGACCTCCCACGGCCACGTCCTTGTTCGTATCCACGTCCACGTCCTCGCCCATGACCACGACTACGTCCACGTTCATTAACATTTTCTTCAGGCAATGGTGTGGATCCAGTAGGTCGTTTCTCATGATTTTTCATTAGTAGTTCATTGTTCTGTTCTGCCACTAACAGACATGATATGAGCTCAGAATACTTTTTGAAGCCACGCAGGCGGTATTGCTGCTGCAGGAGCACATTTGATGCATGAAATGTGGAGAACGTCTTTTCCATCATATCTTCTTCATTGATCTTTTCTCCGCACAAAGTTAATTTTGACATTATTCTGAATAGTTTGAAATTGTACTCGCTAACAGTTTTGAAATCCTGTAAGCGGAGATGCATCCACTCGTAGCGTGCTTTAGGGAGGACAATGGTCTTTTGGTGATCAAATCTATCAGCCAAATTTTTCCATAAGACGTGGGGATCTTTGACAGTGAGATACTCAACTTTCAATCCTTCATGAAGATGATGACGGATGAAAATGAGTGATTTTGCACGATCCTACGGGGATGACGTGTTTGCTTCTTTGATTGTCTCACCCAAACCCTTGGAGATCAAATGAATCTCAGCATCAAGGTTCCACGATAAATAATTCTTCCCAGATATATCCAGTTCAACGAAATCTAGTTTCACGATGTTTGCCATGAGTATCTACAAAATAAGATACATTAGATCTCGATTTTCAAAGATGTTATTCGAGATAATTAATATATAATCAATTTGATAATGATATTTCTGCAGGAATATCGTATCACATCACGATGTTCTTCAAGAACATTTAATTTTTAGATTTGATATTTCTTCAAAAATATCATATCATAATGTTCTTCATGAACATTAAAAATTTAATTTATTTACTCAGGATAATTAATTTGATATTACTTCAGGAATATCAAATTATAATGTTCTTAAGGAACATATGATATTACTTCAGGAATATCAGATAATATGTTCTTCGGGAACATATTACTATTGTGAAGAAGGGAGAAGAAGTAGATATATTTATAATTATTTATTAAATATAAACAAAATATAAATTCTTGCCTTGTACTTCGGATCTTGGATGGGTAGAACTTGGATGAAGAACGCGTTGAGCTTCTCGTGCTGATAACGTGTTATAAAGTAAAGAGAATTGAGAGAGAATTGAATGAATTTATTAATGAGGGGAGACCCCTTTATATAGGATACAATCTAGGGTTTCTGACTTAGCCAACAAGTCATTCACAATAATATATATGAAATTGAAGTATCATCATTGTAAAAATACACAAGTACTTGCATGTTTGTTGAAAATGAAAATTAAGGTTAATATTCTGCAATTTGAAGTATCACACATTTAAAAATGAAGTATCATCATTGTAAAAATACTTAAGTACTTGCATGTTTGTTGAAAATGAAAATGAAGGTTAATATTCTGAAATTTTAAGTATCACACATTTAAAAATGAAGCATCATCGTTTGAAAATGTAGTATCACCATTATTTAAAAATGAATAATCATCATTTAAAAATATAGTATCACCATTATTTAAAAATGAAGCATCGCCATTTAAAAATAAAGTATCACCATTATTTAAAAATGAAGTGTTATCATTTAAAAATTGAAGTTTCAAACCTTTAAAAATGAAGCATCACCATGGCCGAGGGCAGCATTGTATCGTAGCGGTGATCTTAGGAGAGAGGCGACGAGCAATTTACGAAGGCGGCAATCTAATTCACATGAAATTTAAACTAATAATTTACTAGAATGATAAATTTATCATTATACTTTTTTCAAAAAAACACTAATCTTCATTTTTAATTAACATCATTCTTCATTTGTTTTAGTATCATCCTTCATTTTCTTAAAGTGCAGTTTTCAATTCTTTACTACTCAATTAATCAACAAATGTACTCCTATATCACAAGAAAAAAAAACAAATCAAACTTAAATTGGCAATCCCAATAAAAATCATGAAATGATTTAAACACATTAAATAAATACATAAATTTCAAATAAAATCTAAACAAATAATTTAATAGAACTAATTAAATACATAAATTTCAAATAAAATCTAAATCAATAATTTAATAGAACTAATTGTAAATTCATAATTATATAAAAGCGTTTACTCATTTAAGAAGAACATCAATTTTCATTTTCATTAATATCATTTTTCATTTTAATTAACATCATCCTTCATTAATTTGAAATTAATTTTCAATTCATTCACTATTAATCAACTATCATCATCCTCAAATAAAAAAAAAATACCATAAAACAAATGTTACAAAAAAATATGCAAATATGCAGTAGTCGATGAAGAGAACGAATATCAAAGAATATCATCATCCATTCAAGGATGTGGCGTAGATCAGCAGCGGCGAGAATCTCCCGAGCTTATGCTCAAGAGGAGATTGGAATGGTGTGTTGGGATATGTCCTTCGATCGTACGTGTGCAATCGATAAAGTCATAAGGTTGTCTATGGATGTTAAATGATTATTCGATAATATTAATTGTTGGGAGCAATATAATATTGATCGATAATCATACCTACAGGGTCACACACGAGCTCGATATTGATATACATTGCTTGATAAATATATTGATTTAGAATCAATATTTACGTGGATTTAATAAACATGCATGAGATACATGGCTTGCATGGATGCATGTCACATAGTGTGACATGGCATGCCACACAAGCAAGTGGGACCACATACAATGCATAGTGGCATGTGTATGTGGCATGACCTTTCACCTCCTTTGTAACCCTTTTTGCATGTTAATGGTGCATTATGATGCCCATTATGTTGTAGGTTACAAAGGGGAGTAATGTGGTGAATAATGAGGTTATAATATGGATGAAAATCAGATTTTCATCATACAATAACATTAGCCACGAAATTCCACACAACTAGAGAGAACAGAGGTGATCTTGGAGATCCATTCTCAAGCAAGCAAAGGTGTTCATTATCCGGGTTCGTGTGCAACACGTAGAGGCCGGGCCATTTGTGCGGCTTCAACATCCGGGCGATCTAGACAAGAGGAGTGACGAGGTCATTCACAAGGAGAGCATCTAGTGGCTGATCCATTAAGGTGGTTCAATCGACTCAACACCACCTTAACCAACGTCAACGATCACTAAATGTAAGAATTTGTTGATCCCTATATATATATATATATATATATTGGATGTGTATATATATATTTGTATGTGTTCTTATACACATTATGTGTGCACTAAGATCCAAGAATGATAGATTTATATGCTTTACACGCTTCCGCACACACGGTATATCGATCGGATCGGTATATCGATACCTACAATTGGTATTAGAGCCTAGGGCTCGTGCACACTTTTGTGTTGGAAACAATGGTTTAAATCACATAATTGACTTATATGTTTATTTATACTTATGTGATTAGAGGTAAGGTCGGCCACCGTTAGTGGTCGGGTGAATGAAATTGTCGTTTTTTACGTACGATTGGCCATAGTCTTTTGAGGGCTGCGTCCCTTGGAATCATTTGTAATAGATAGGTTTTCTATTTCGATATGTATTGTTCAATGTGTAAGCAATGGATTGATTCAATGGATCGACGGTGGATCTCGGCTCTGTAGCAAAAACGAGAAGAAACAAAGCAAAATGAAGCAAAACGGGCAAAACCGGGACTGTCAGAGAAAAACGACGACCGTCGTTTTGATTTGACGACCGTCGTTTTCATTTGACGACCGTCGTTTTGGAAACGACGACAGTCGAAATGCTGATTTTGGGTCAAATTGATTTTTTACCCTTTCGGCGGGCGCAGTTTTGGAAACGACGACCGCCGGTGGTGTTCGGCGACCGCCGTTTATGAAACGGCGGGCGTCGTTCGTGGTTTTATGGGTACGGACTAAGGTTAACCTCAATCGGCGGGCGCGGAACTGAAATGGCGGGCGCGGACCAGTTTAGAAGATGTTCAAGGCCTTTTTTTGTTGCTTTTATTCTTTTCTTTTGAGAGTTGTGAGGTTCTAGGGGCCTTTCGATTACGTATTTAATTGCTTTGCTAGTTATAGGATGTTTTATGTTATAAATGTTCAACTTACATATAAACACCTATGCATGCAAGTTCCCAAAATAATGAGTATAAATGTCTTGTCCAAAACATCACACCTATAAAGCCCTCGATCATAAGTTGGTAGGTCCGCCTCAGCGGGGTACTACTTGTTATCTTGGGATAGTGGGAGTAAGGGTTAGACCCTTACAAGTGAGATTGGTTTTCTCATCGATAGATCCACTGAAGGCGTGGCTATCGAGACATGAGATGAGAATGGGATTCTCGTCAACCGAGAGTGACATTAGATGTCATTGACATGAGATGTCTACCTATCTTGGAGTTTCTTAAGTGCGGACTCAGCCGGCTTAAGGATTCGCAAGATGAGGGTCTTGGGATCGTTTTGTTCAAGGGAACATAGATATTAGATATCGATTGAACAAAATGTAACAAATAAGTAATTTTGATAGAAAACCTTAATTGTTTACCGCTTTGTGGATGTTTACATACTTTAGTTATCTTTCTTTTGTAGTTTATCATGTCAAATATCAACTCCATTCAAGTTTGGTTCAATTCATGATTGTAAAAAAATTGAACAACATATATTTTCTTGATTGACAACGTAATTTGAGGATGGTCCTCAAATACGAAGACAAGAAAAATGTGTTAGATAACCACACCCTATGATATCATTGAACAACTAAATAACATGTTCGGGGAACATGCAATGATTGAGTGGTTCGGTGTGACCAGGGCCATCGCTTCAGCCAGGCTGGAGAAAGGGGAACCTAAGGGACCACATGTGCATCAAATGATTGGATTATTTGATTAAAAGTGATCGCTTAGGTTTTTCCTAAGATGATGAGTTGACAACCGATTTCATACTTCAATCCCATCATGATGGTTATGATGCCTTTAGGCTAAATTTTCCATATGAATGGTTTGAAGAAATCGCTACGTGATATCCACGGGATGCTCAAGGTTGCAGAGCCGACAATTGAGAAGGATCCTAAGAGGGAAACTCTTATGATACGGGATGGGTTATACCAAAGAGAATGGGCAAAAAGGCTACTAGGGTTCCTAGGGAATCTGAATGCGTCTATTGCAAAAGTGTAGGACACTAATTGTAAACAAGTAGAAGTTCATATTTATTCAATTTCAAAACAAATGCCTAATTTATCTTTCATATGATGAATTCTAAAGTTAGGATTATTTTCACCTCGGGGAGTGATCTAATCCAAAACACTTAGTTCTTCAATGACATAAATTAGAGACTTTCGAGCCATGGGATGGCGTTAGTCGATTGTCTGGTTGGCTCCCTCATAATTTATGAGAGATAGAGCTTCAATTGCATGATAAAATCGCTGGTTAGAAAATTTTTAGTTTTCACTTACGATTTATCACGTTTTGATATTGGAATAATTGTGAACGGGAATTCGAATAAGAGTCAATTATTGAGAATAATTGAACTTGCCCAAAGTTCAAAGAAAATGTGAAAAACGGGGTTGCTTCATCTTCAGGTATTAATGTTATAGACATTAAACTTCACAAATTCTACTTCTTGGGTATTGGATGCCAAATGTAGTTCTCACATTTGTATGTGGAGGAACTACATACAAGTATAAGTTTGGTGAGTAGAGATGTCGATCTACGAGCGAGAAATGGAGCGAAGGTCGCTGCATTAACTGTATGATCATATGATGTTGTTTTTCCTTAGGGCCTTGTTTTAGTATTATAACTATGTAATTTTGTACCTTCAATAAACAATGAATATTGGTTCAGTATTGGATACTGATGGATTTGTTTTTCACTATGAAATAGTTTGGTAACTATTTTAATTGTGAATTATTCTTTGTTTTGGTACGATTATTATATTGTTTATGTATACTTTAACTTGACAAATTATATATAACATTAACACCAAAGGCCGAATCGAATAAGTCTCAATGAGACATAACTATAACATTGTTGATTAGGTCAAATCAACATCTAAACATGTAAAGAAGCTTCTTTTAGAATGCATTCTAGAATCATTTGACTTGGAGTCATTTGATACATGTGGGTAATGTGTGATGGACAAGATAGCAATGTATCTTTCTTGGAGAAAGTAGAACATGTGAGTGATTTATTAGGGATGATCCATACTGATGTATGTGGAACCTATCAGTTTATAAGCACATGAAAGTTATGTTTCAGAAAAGAGAAAACAAACTATATTATATATAGTTCGACCATTCGATGAGGGGTCTAAGTGAACTACTGGTCTCTTTTGGGAACACACAATTCTTGACTTCAACTTATACACTGAATAGGACGCTGTCAAAAGCTGTTGATAAGACACCATACTAGGTATGGAAAGGGAGGGTCCCTAAATTGTTTTCATCAAGATTTGAGGTTCTAAAGCTTCTCTGACGAGATTTATCTCTATAGAGCTTGAACTCAAATGCGATAAAAGTTTCTTTATGGTATCCATAAGAAACTTGAGGGTACAACTTCTACGATCTATCTGAGAACAAAGTTTTGTTGCTCCAGATAGTGATTTTCTTGAAAAGAGTTATTTTTCCTAGAAAGTCAGTGGGAGCTCAGTTGTCTTGAACGAGGTTCAAGTAGAACAAACTAATATGGACACTCAAGACTTGGTTGAGAGTACTCCAGTGGTTTTGGAAACCACACCTAACCCTCGAAGGTCTGGAAGGGTTAGAACTCAACCTGACAGATACTTAAGTATTCTGACAAATGAGAGCTATGAAGTCATGCTTTTAGAAAGCAATGAACCTTCGACCTATATCCAAGCTATGACGAGTCCAGATTCCGAGAAATGACAGGGTGCCATGAAATCCGAAATGGAATCGATGTCTGAAAACCATGTTTGAAACTTGGTCGATTTGCTTAAAGGGGCTAGGCCCATTGAAAGCAAATGGATTTACAAGATAAAAACAGACATGGATGGAAAACCTATTGTTTTCAAAGCAAGGTTGGTGGCAAAAGGATTTTTCACGGGGTGGATTATAATGAAAACTTTTCACCAGTGATAAAACCGTCTTCTTGAATTGGATTCTAGAAGAGGATGTGTTTTTGACACAACCAGAGGGTTTTATCGATCCTAATCAGGCTGAGAGAGTATGCAAGCTTAATAGATCCATTTATGGATTAAAGCAAGCATCTCGGAGTTGAAATCTTCGGTTCGATGAATTCATACAGGATTTTGGATTTCAGAGGAACACAGAAGAATCTTGTGTTTACAAGAAGATCATTGGGAGTTACGTTGTGTTTAATGTGTTGTATGTCGATGGCATACACCTTATTGGAAACAACATTCCTATGCTTAATTCTGTTAAAAAATGGCTTTGAAAATGTTTGTCAATAAAGCACAGTACATATTGGGCATCAAGATCTGTCAGAACAAATCGAAAAGGTTGTTTGGACTTAGTAAAGCGACCTATTTTGAAAAGGTGCTTGATAAGTTCAGAATGAAAGACGCCAAAAAGGGTCTCATTCCAATTACACATGGCACATCTCTTAGCAAGATTCAAGGCCCTACGGGACTTGATGAGCAAAAGAGGATGGAAAACATTCCTTATGCTTCGACAATAGGGTCTATAATGTACGCCATGATATGTACACGACTGGACGTATCGTATGCTTTGAGCATGACGATTCGGTTTCAAGGAAACCCAAGTTAGGCGCATTAAACTGCGGCCAAGAATATTCTTATGTACTTTAGATGGACTAAAGAATATTTGTTGTCTTTGGAAGACAAAAAGAGTTGATATTAACAAGATGTTTGAATGCTAACTTCAAAACAGACTAAGATAATTTCCGAGTTTAATCTGATTATATATTTTGTCTGGTTAGAGGTGAAATTTGCTGGAATAGTTCCATGCAATTCAATATAGCTGATTAAACTACAGAAGCTGAGCACAGTATTGCATTGGATGCAGTAATGTTGGCATTTAAGATTTGAAAGTTCTTGAATGAACTAGGTGGTGTAACTAGCTCGGCACATCTGATAGTTCTCTATTTATAGTAGAGCTATCGCGCAAGCCAATGAGCCAAGGGAGCACCACAAGTCTAAACTGGTGCTCAGGAAGTTCCACATTATCTGGGAGATTGTTTTGTGGAGACATCGAGATTATAAAGTTGCAACTTTGGTAAGGTTGCAAACCCATTTTCTAAAACCTCTCCAGTAGTTTAAGCTTGAGGCTTTCACGACTGCAATAGAGATCAGACATCTTAGAGATGGGTTGTGATTTCTATTACTGTATTAGATACTTTTGGAGATTTGGTAAACAATAACTTATATGTGTTACACATATTTCTTCATATAAATTTGGTTTAATTTATATGAATTGTCCAAATGATTAAGTTATATCAATTGGGTTATGAGGTCGACTTACCGCATAATGAAGTCCCAATGGTTGAACTGATATACTTGAATCATATAGTTGTTCCTGGTTCGTATAATCGAGTACGGACAAACCGATAATACAATGAACTAGATTGTAATGTGTACTATAGCGCCGCTACATGGGCTAGTGATGTGGGACATCAAGTACAATTACGTAGATATTAGGTGGGTGCTAATGATCGAACAGACCCGACTGGAATAGTATTTAATATTTCGAGTCATAATACTATTTCATTGACTGTCGAGCAATTTCCTCTGACTTGAGTAGTCCAGAGTGATTCCATTGTGAAATGGTATACTTTGATATAAGTAAACGCCTTTCGTAAAAGGAGGTTATAAAACTTGTTATTGGGTGTATCAGGAAGCAAGTGAGAGAGCTTGGATTGACAAGATGGGATTGTCCTCCATTTTATAATGGGATACATGTCTTACCGGCCACTTGGAGAGTCGAGACTGTGGAAAATACGTGGCCACGTCCAGATTCGTATCAAAGTTATAAATCTTGTTTTACAGTCTGTCTCAAAGTCCAAGAAAGGTTTGAACCGATTGAGGATGACTCGAGTCTTGCCTCAAGTTCAAACTTAGACATAAAGTGACAACAGGAAGTTGGCAGCACACTGGCTCTGAAGGCCAAGTGGGAGATTGTTTGGATATGTCCTTCGATCCTACGTGTGCAATCGATAAAGTCATAAGGTTGTCTATGGATGTTAAATGATTATTCGATAATATTAATTACTGGGAGCAATATAATATTGATCGATAATCATACCTACAGGGTCACACACGAGCTCGATATTGATATACATTGCTTGATAAATATATTGATTTAGAATCAATATTTACGTGAATTTAATAAACATGCATGAGATGCATGGCTTGCATTGATGCATGTCACATAGTGTGACATGGCATGCCACACAAGCAAGTGGGACCACATACAATGCATAGTGGCATGTGTATGTGGCATGACCTTTAACCTCCTTTGTAACCCTTTTTGCATGTTAATGGTGCATTATGATGCCCATTATGTTGTAGGTTACAAAGGGGAGTAATGTGGTGAATAATGAGGTTATAATATGGATGAAAATCAGATTTTCATCATACAATAACATTAGCCACGAAATTCCACACAACTAGAGAGAAAAGAGGTGATCTTGGAGATCCATTCTCAAGCAAGCAAAGGTGTTCATTATTCGGGTTCGTGTGCAACACGTAGAGGCCGGGCCATTTGTGCGGCTTCAACATCCGGGCGATCTAGACAAGAGGAGTGACGAGGTCATTCACAAAGAGAGCATCTAGTGGCTGATCCATTAAGGTGGTTCAATTGACTCAACACCACCTTAACCAACGTCAACAATCACTAAATGTAAGAATTCGTTGATCCCTATATATATATATATATATATTGGATGTGTATATATATATATTTGTATGTGTTCTTATACACATTATGTGTGCACTAAGATCCAAGAATGATAGATTTATATGATTTACAAGCTTCGCACACACGGTATATCGATACCTACATGGTGTCACACTCATTTCATCGAACACTTATCGGGCAATGCCCGAGGAGACCTACGTCCCCAAATCGATTGGCTCGCCAGAAACACCACAAACGTGAAAGAGGGGCGGGTCGAGGCCTCCGTCGTGATCTTCGGGGTGTTGGACGAGCTCTTCGAGAAATCCAAAGTCCGGCCGAAAGACGTCGAGGTGCTTGTGCTCAACTGCAGCCTCTTTAACCCGACGTCGTCGCTCTCCGCCATGGTAATCAACTACTACAAGATGCGGGGGAGCATCCCGAGCTTCAATTTGGGGGAATGGGCTGAATCGCGGGGGTGATCGCCGTTGATTTGGCACATGACGTGCTGCGAAAAAACCTAGCAATTACAATACTTTGACCGGCGCGGTCAATCTCGGAATCGAAGACACGAAACGCGAACGGGCGACGGTGAACGACGACGGTGGATGGAAGGTGTACGATGAATGCGGAAACCAGAAGAGAGAGAAAGAGGAGGCGCTGCTAGAAGAGAGAAAGAGGAGAGAAAAAAAATGAGAAAATATTTAGGTTAATTTTGACTGATAGTTTTATAGGGTTGACCGAGTGTAAGATGTGCATCTTGCATTGAGGAGTAAGATATAATTTGTCCTGTATCTTTTAGATAAAATTATAGTATTTTAAAATAAAAAACATTAAAATATAAGGAAAATTAGATCAATTTCCACATTTGTTTTAGACAATTATGACTAATTGCACAATTTTTAAGCAGGATCATGCTAAATGGGCAGATTCTGCCCATGGCAGAATTCTTTTAAAAAATTATTTAAAAAATTATTATAATATTTTTATTATTATTTTGTCATATATTATAATTAAGTACACTATATTTAATATATATTGAACAAAAAAAATAAAAATGTTTAGATAAAGATAATAAATATTTTTATATTTATACTAAAATAATCAATTGATTAGAAAAAAAATTATTTTAATATATAAAAATGAAAGATAAAAAAATTATTTTAATAAATTTATTAAGCTAGTTATATTTATAATCATATAAAAATAAAATATAAAACAAATTAATAATTTTGGGCAGTTCTGCCCATGGGCAGAATTTGCCCACAAAGAATTACCGTTTTAAGCATTTAAAATAAAATAATGTACATGAATTGACGAAATTGCTCTTTTTTTCCTACCCGCAATCTCTGCCGCCGCAGTCCTTAAGCCGCACAACGAAACCCTCCCTGACCACCTCTCTCAAATCCTTAAAATCGGGGAAGGTCACCGGAATCGCGATGCTCGGGAGGCAAACCATCCTCAGAAGTCGGGTGGACCTGATCCACGCGTACTCTCTCCCCTCCGTCGGGCATTCGAACCTGTACGACAACGGGAATTCAAGATCTGGGCGGACGTCCAAAGTCGTGTTTATGAGCTCCCGAGGGCAAAGGTCGCGCGAAAGGTCGTCAGAAGTCGGGTTTCCGGGTTTAAATCCAGGACCCAATACTTAACGTCGTCGTTCTTCTGAATTGTGGCGGTCCCGTTTTCGCATCCGAGATTGAGGCCAGGGTGGACGCACTCGTCGGGCCTGTCGCGGCCTCACTCGTCGGGCCCTGACCCCGAGCAACGTCGGCAAGCACAAATGGTGATTTTGTGTACATTGTCTCGTGTGGTTGATTAGTTATGTGTTCGTGTTTTGATCTTGTTAGCTTTTAGGATCGTAACCTGGCTCTGATACCACTTGTTAGCTTTTAGGACCGTAACCTGGCTCTGATACCACTTGTTACGGGACAAAGCTCTTAACGCCACACGATCAAGACCGGTGCCACTAGATACTACTTGTTGCAGATCGACGATGTATAGTACGAATAATAATGCGGAACCCCGAAAATAACTCAACAATAAAAGAGAAGACAAGGAATTTACGTGGAAACCCAAATCGGGAAAAACCACGGGAGGAATGACGAGAACTTTCACTATAATATTGCCTCACGATTACAAGGATTGATATCCACTCTAAAACCCTCTAATCTCACACAATATTATCTCTCTCTATGATGGTATTAACTTGTGTTAACTTGTGTTTAAATTGTGTCTATGGAGATCCCTATTTATAGGTGTAGAAAACCCATAAATTAGGTTACCAATAGGAATAGGAATAAACCCCTTTTCCTAATATATGACTCCTAAATCCATAAGGAATAGAATTATATTATATTAAATATAATTCTAATTATCCTAAATAAGGAAACAAAATTCCTACGGATTCGAGTCATATTTTAACAATCTCCACCTTGACGAGAAACCGCGAAATCACATCGCTCATGCGAAATCACATCGCACTTCATGGTCTCGTCCCTCGTCTTCCTCTAAACGCCCCAACGGGCCTAGTTCCTAGAAGATTGGACCTTCAAAGGTCCCCATGAATCGGAACGTACATACCCGAGTGTCTTCTTCGAATTGTGAGCCCAATTCGAGATATTCCCTCTCGACCGCTTTCCAAGCGCACATGGCTCACCAAGTTTAGAAACACTCCATAGATCGAGAAACACTCGATCCTTCTTGTCGACTTTCCTCACATGCCCAAGCCGCACATGGTCTAGTCGTGTAGACTCTTCACCCGAGAGCCTAGTTTTTCCCACGGTTACTTCGTTCACCGCTTCATCTTTAATCAGCTTGGTCACTCCGGCCTTACTTGGTTTCGCGCCTCTAAGCCGGATAGACTCTTCTACCAAGAGTCGGGTTTCGGCCCCGGTTACTTCCTTCACCGCGCCTTCTTGGAGGACATAAGGTCGTCTCGCCTATTCGTCTCCTCCCAACACTACCAAAGCCTCTTCGGTAGCCTCATAAACTCCACCTTCTCCGGTGTAGCTTTTATCAACCTCGGTTACTTCCTTCGCCGAGCTTCCATCGAGGACATAAAGGCGACTCGCCTTTCTCTTTCCTCGCAATATTACCAAACCACCTTTGGTAACTCTTAAAACTCCACCTTTACAATTGAGTTTATAGCCCTTCATATCAAGGGTACTCAAGGAAATCAAATTCCTCTTCAAGTCAGGGACATGTCTTACCTCGCCTAACGTGCGCACCGTGCCATCGAACATCTTCAAGCGGATATTTCCAATCCCTTCGACCTTGCACGAGGTGTCATTAGCCATGAACACCGCACCATGCTCCAAAGATTCATAAGTCTCGAACAACGACCGGTCCGGACACATATGAAACGAGCAACCCGAGTCTAAGATCCAATCACCACAAAAGCTGGAGTTCTCGCCTAGAGCCATTAGTAGTTCTCCATAGAAATTCCCATCTACTAATCCAACGTCACCGGAATTCCGATTACCGGAATTATTGTTGTTGCTCTCCTTTTTCTTCCACGCGTAGCACTCCGACTTTATGTGTCCCTTCTTCTTGCAATAGAAACACTCCTTATTCCCGTGTCGCGACTTCGAATTCCCCGAGTCGCTCCCTTTATCACGGTACTTCTTTTGGACGCTAAGTCCTTCACCCACATCGGGCATACTATCCTTGTTGGACTCCATCCTTTGTACGTTTTCCCTTAACGAGAGAGCCGAAGTTACTTCTTTAAACGTGAGACTATCTCGTCCATAGAGAAGCGTGTCCCGAAAAGCCGCCATGGAGGGGGGTAGCGAGCATAACATCCAAAACGCAAGATCATCATCTTCGATCTTCACGCCAATTTTCCCAAGGTCAGCTACACGCTCCTTGAATCTCGCTACATGGTCTTGAATCGACGACCCCTCCGCCATCTTGAGGAAGTAGAGACTTCTCTTCAAGTGATGCTTGATGGACACCGTTTTCTCAACGCACATCGATTCCAACAACTCCCATAATTCCTTTGCGGTCTTCGCCTCCGTCGTTTCCTCAGTCAACGAATCCGAAACATGAAGCCCTATGGTCGCCATAGCCATCTGATCGAGCTCCACCCACTCGTCATGCTTCATGTCTTTCGGCTTGTTGTCAATACCAAGTAGAACAATCTCTTGCTTAAGAGATCTGAGGACTAACCTCATCTTGTATTGCCAAATAGGAAACCTCGTGTTGAGACTTAAATTCGGTAGATCGTACCTCACGCTCGCCATCGAAACCAAAGCTCTGATACCACTTGTTAGCTTTTAGGATCGTAACCTGGGTCTGATACCACTTGTTAGCTTTTAGGACCGTAACCTGGCTCTGATACCACTTGTTACGGGACAAAGCTCTGAACGCCACACGATCAAGACCGGTGCCACTAGATACTACTTGTTGCAGATCGACGATGTATAGTACGAATAATAATGCGGAACCCCGAAAATAACTCAACAATAAAAGAGAAGACAAGGAATTTACGTGGAAACCCAAATCGGGAAAAACCACGGGAGGAACGACGAGAACTTTCACTATAATATTGCCTCACGATTACAAGGATTGATATCCACTCTAAAACCCTCTAATCTCACACAATATTATCTCTCTCTATGATGGTATTAACTTGTGTTAACTCGTGTTCAAATTGTGTCTATGGAGATCCCTATTTATAGGTGTAGAAAACCCATAAATTAGGTTACCAATAGGAATAAACCCTTGTTCCTAATATATGACTCCTAAATCCATAAGGAATAGAATTATATTATATTAAATATAATTCTAATTATCCTAAATAAGGAAACAAAATTCCTACGGATTCGAGTCATATTTTAACAGATCTTTTGGTTTTGTTATTGTTCGAATAATAAAAACTTTGGAATCCTATTTAGTTATCTTTGTGATGGGCCTGCACTTATTTTAGAATCATTCTGTGGCATCATTCTGGTACAATGGTGGAGGGGAAGAGAAGACAAAACAAACAAATATTATACGAGCTTTGATCCGAAGAATCAAAGAAGTCCTTCTAGGTGGAAGGAGAGTGGTTATTGAATTATACTGTTAAATATGTTTGGGATATTTATTTTAGATGAGTGTGTTTTTATTACATTCAATACGTTGACTTTATTAACTTGTTTAAGTGATATTCATGTATATTATAGACATTCAATATGTATGTTTCAGTGAATTCAGTATATTTTTAAATTAAAAAGTGTGTTTAAGTGACATTTAATATGTTTTCAGTCCTATTCAGAGACATTATGCGTGAAAATGGGACATTCAGTATGTTTTCAGTGTGTTTCATGTTTGAGTCCTATTCTCGATCTTATTTAGTTTGTTTCAATCTTATTCAGTGTGTTTCAGTCTTATTCGATCTTATTTAGTTTGTTTCAATCTTATTCAGTGTGTTTCAGTCTTATTCGGTATGTTTCAGTTCTATTTAGTATGTTCAAGTGTATTTTTTAATCAAAAAATGTATTCAAGCAGGGCCGGCCCTGGGCATAGGCTCAGGGTGCAACCGCCTAGGGCCCCCATTTTTAAGGGGTCCATTCTTAAAAAAAAAATTATATATATATATACACATATTTATATTTTTCAAAAATAATACTTCTATATATAATTAAAAATATTTATTTTAATTATTTTACTATTTTAACAACAAAAATATTAAAAAAATTCAACTTAATTTATCTATTTTCAAACAAAAATCTTTTAACAAATCTCAAATTTTATTAAGTAACAAAAAAAAATTCATTTATTTTAATTATTTTTCGTTTTATTATACGTATTAATTTAAAAAAAATATTATTGAACAAAAATTGAGAATTGATTATTTTATTAAGTAACAAAAAAAATCTCATTTATTTTAATTATTTTTATTCTATTATACGTAGTATTTTAAAAAAAATATATATAAAGCAAATTATTGAACAAAACTTGAGAATTAATTATTTTATTAAGTAACAAAAAAATTTCATTTATTTTAATTATTTTTGTTCTATTATACGTAATAATTAAAAAAAAAAGCAAATTATTGAACAAAAATTGAGAATTATTTATTTTATTAAGTAACAAAAAAATTTCATTTATTTTAATTATTTTTGTTCTATTTTTTGTTCTATTATACAAAAATTGAGAATTATTTATTTTATTAAGTAACAAAAAAATCTCATTTATTTTAATTATTTTTGTTCTATTTTTTGTTCTATTATACGCTGTAATTAAATAAAACACATTATTGAACAAAAAATGAGAATTAATCATTTTATTAAGTAAAAAAAAATTCATTTATGTTAATTATTTTTTGTAGTAATTTAAAAATAAAAAATAAAGCGTACAAACATTGAGAATTAATTATAGAATTTTTTATTTTTTTTTCATTTAAAATTTTTGATAACTTTTTTTAATATAAAAGAAAAAAAATATGATTTTTTAAAGCTTTATGTACTAAAACAATAATTTTAATATTTTTTTTCACACTGTAATAAAATGAAATCATGTTCTTAATTGATAATATTGATAATGTTTTTTAAAAAATATAAAAATTATATAATTTTTTTTAATAATTTATTGTGGGCCCATTTAGGATATGTTGCCTAGGGCCCATGTAAACTCAGGAACGAGCCTGTATTCAAGTGATGTTAAGTATGTTTCAGTCTTATTCAGTACTATTCACATATAAATATAATGAAATGTAAAATACACTGAATGACATGTAAAAACACTGAATGTAATCAGATATAAGTATAAGTACACGAATATCATAAAAATACACTGAATGTCCCGACAACAAAAGACCACACTAAATGTTATAAAAACACACTGAATATCAATGACATAAAAATATATTGAAAATAAAATAAATATTCGAAAAAAATGTCTCAAAAATACACTGAAAATAAAATAAATATTCCAAAAAAAAAAATGTCTTATTAACTTGCAAGTATGTTCTCTAACAATAGAAGAAAACTACACATAAATTTCATTTAAATTGCAAACGTCATCTACAAGAAACTGAATGTCTTCACAATTCACAATATTGCCTTATCCAACTTTTATTATTTGCAATTACAACTTGAAGTTAGATCCTTTATCTCAACTTCCACCATATATATCAACATTTTAATCTACTCAAGATCTCCTTCCTGCACATACAACAGTGGGTTATTTTGTAATCACACTTTACAAATAATTTCAACTAAATATTACTGAAAGTTTATACATTTTATTAAAGACCTTAAACTTCATGAATCTCACAATCATATATTTAATATTGATGGAATCGGAAACTTACATTGAGCAACAATACTCCTTCGTCTTGATGTTGTTTTTTTGTAGGAAGAATCGGTTTCTATCTCCTGCCTTTCGCTAATCCCTTAGATTATAATGATTTGTTTATAATTAATCTTGATGTTGATAGAAGGAAACTATCGGGCTTTTATAAGGGGAGAGAGGACCAGATTCATAAATTGATGGAAGATGAAACGTTCTATCACCGTTTCGTTTGCACAGTTTCATATATATCAGATTCTTAATCTGATAAAAACACAAGTGAAACGCTGTACTGTTTCGCATACCAAAATATACTTGGCCGAGTGGTAAAATATACATACATGATTTAAATTATAATGTGCACAACATAATCATTAATTACGTTGGTATTCATAATTTCATAATTAAGTATATACTAAAACGAGTCATAGCGGTTCTATATCATTTAATCGATATAGTTCCTTCCATGTACCACAATATTAGTTTTCTACTTAAAAACTTTATTGTTCGTAATGGTCCGCATAATTGTCTAAAAATTAATAGACTTAATCTTGTATCTTAATGTCAACATTAATGTATACATCCATGACAAACAAGATTTCAATTAGTTTCAAAAACTTTATATAATAGAGCTCAAAGTGTTGAATACATAAAGCATAATATTCATTGAGTTATAATCATAATGTATATTCTTTCGACGTGATCAATAAATGTCAAACAATCATTAAGTTTGAGTATTGAATCATAAGATTTGTATTAATACGCTGAATCGTCACTTTTGTTTCTGAACTTCTTCTTTAACGACAAGGTACATCATATTCTATATAGCATTATTGGAATACTTGACGTTTCATAAAAGAAGACTGTTGCAAAATACAATAATTTTCAGCGATTTGACAATAAGGTCGACTAATTCAAACCCTGAAATAAATATCTACAACCATTCATGAATTGTTACCTCAAGGTATGTCACAAATTCAACTTAATTTTAAAGTGTATTCAATAATGATGAATTGTCTTACACTTTTAATAATTTGTTCAAATAGCTACTAAGAACAAATAACATAATTCGAATTTAAAACAATCAATCATAATTTTCAACTATAGGCATTAAGTCCTTAGTCCATTACAAATGCATCAGTATTTTATATGTGTTCTAATTCATTATAAGATCAAACTTATTTCCCTTCCGAATTGGAATATCATTTGATGACCATTTTTCATTCTAATTTTCTTTAGAACTTTATTGATATAAGCTTTATGAGATAACCATAAGATTATTGTGATATATACCGAAATATTTATATTTCAATCACACAAGTTATCTCACTTATATCTTTTATTTCAAATTTCTTAATTTCAAAGAACATTAATATTGATTTCATGTAATGAATTAAGATGTGAGCAAGATATCGTCAACATACTGAATCAAAAAATAAACATACTCCCACTGATTTTTTAGATTATTTCAATCCAAAATCATTAATGATATTTGAACCTTAAATATCATAGACGAGAAATACGTTTAAATATGTATATCGCTTTCATAAGTTTACACACCACATTTTACATTAATTCTATGGAATAACTTTAAGGTTAATCCATATAAACTCTTTCATTAATTAACTTTTAAAAAACAATTTTCACATATATTTGGTGTTGCTCTAAATCATAACGAGTCACCAAAATCATAATAATTTTATAGAACATTTATCTCTTTTTCATAAACACCATTTTCTAAGTAAAAAATCATTGGCAACAAGTTAGGGCTTGTGTCATTTGATATTGCCCGGTCGAGTTTTTTCATTTTAGGACAAAACATTTACACTCGACTATTTTTCAAATCTTATGGCAATTCAACAAGTCAAAAACTTCCTTATGTGCCTTGGATTTTAACCTATCTTCCATGGCATTTATCCAATCGATGGAATTATAACTTAACATACACGTGAAAATGAAACTGAAACATAATCAAGATATACTACATAAACATTAGAAATATCAAATCTCATTTTTCTCTTGAGATTATCACAATAGGTTCATTAACATTATTGTGGGTCACTTTATGATAAGTTTTTGTTCTTACAAAATGTTTGACTATTCAACATTTTAGAACAAGAATTTTAGTAAGAATTTTAAGCAAAAAATTGCGCTACAATCTCTTAAAATTCTACTTACGTGGTTCATGACTCCCACTGACTTTACAGTCTTAATGAACCTAAAGTTTTCAGTTTCCATAATTTTGAATTATAGTTAGAACAATAAAAACACATACCCATTGAATTTTCATAATGAACAAATCATTAATTGTTTTTAATTCAAAATTTTCTATTGTGGATCACAAGTTCTTACTCTTGTCAAACGACATTAAACATACAATGTTTTAAACCAGGTTTGATCCTATCAGTTCACAATTCAAAATAATTTAATGAATTGTCTTATTAGGAACCTTGTTTAAGTACGTTATGACATTTGTAAGAATGTTTATTCACAAAATAGGTAGTGGAGAATTATTGATCATACTTCTAACTATAGTCAAGCGTGTACTTTTATGTCTTTCTATAATACTATTTTGTTGTGATGTACATAAAATAGAGCATAAACACATGTCACAACTTTTCAGTATTTTGGTAAATAAGTTAAGGTCTTTTTCATAATATATTTCTCATAAAATTAGAAGTTGATATGAGATTCATAATTTTCACTTTTCTATTCAATTGTCTTTCATACACTTTAATAAATACCACGGGGGGCATTTATCAATTGAGACTTGTACTTAATAGATAGATTATCATAATGTGAAAATAATCAATAAGACTCATAAAAACTTGTTCAGAAAATAAGAGAAATATAAGAAAACTAGTTTATACTTGGTGTGCATAATTTCAAGGAGTACTTTACTTCTTGTGGCTCAATTCTTTGAGTGTTTGTTTTACATTATATAAACAACTCAAATATTCAGATTAGTAAAAATTTATATCCAAAAGGATTTCATTATTTACCAAACTTTTCAACGTTTATTCCACATGAAAATATAATTTCATTAATTTAACCACATTATTACTAATATTATGATGCATAGTAAAATGAATTTCAAGAGATCATTATCGAGTTCAAATTTATTTATTCCACCATTAAGAACACCATAATCCATAATAAGATATGTTTAAAACAATTTGAACCATTTAGTATCCAACGAACACAATTCTCGCATGTAATAATAAATTACAATGCGCGGAAGGTGCATGAAGAGTTTTAAACAAATCTAAATGGTGTTTGATATCTAAAATTAGACGATATATATGTCAAGTAACCTTAGCTGGATTTCTTGACTCGATTTCTCATTAAAACAATTTTCATTTGAATTCATGACTCGGATCATAAAGAATCATTGCATCATATTAGAAACATAGTGGTGCAATCAGAAATAAATCACCATACATTATTCTTTTACGTTGTTTGGGAAAGAAGACTCATTAACATTCAATGGTCTTTGCTCTTTCATTGATTTATTCCGACTTTCTTACAAACTCCTTGAGATTAGGAGAATGATTTCTATGAATCTTAATGAATCTTCATTCACAGTTCATTTACCTTTCATAGAATTATAGTTTGTTTGGAACGGTTTGTAATCACAGAACAATTATCATTCATCCCAAAGAACTTTTAATCTTGTCACAAATGTTTGACATGGCAATGATGCTCATATTGTTGGAAATCGACATCCCGGAATTAATAAATTTAAATAAATAAATTATCTAATTAATTCCGACCGATATCCTTCGGAGATCGAATATCCGGGGTTGTCAAATTGCGGAACGACAACTCCAATCGAAATCCCGGTCGCCGGAAACCCGCCACGAACCACCACGGGGATAGCCCAACCAAACAAACCCTAACCGCGGACGAACCCGGGCTGTTCGGTCGAGCCCCCGCGTGGGGCTCGCGGCTGTCCTTGGCAGCCGCCTAGGGCTGCCCTTGGCAGCCCCCTTGGCACGCCCAGCCATCACCATGGTGATCGCCCACCAGCCACGGTCGCCGTGGCTAGCGATCACCGCCAGCCCCGCCGCCGCGCCAGCGGCGGTCCAGCCGCGCGAGCGGCGTCGCTCCGCCTGAGCGGAGCTCGTGGCGCGCGAGCGGGGCTGCTCCAGCAGCCCGTTGGAGTCTCGTGCGATGCGTACGGGGCTGCTCGCAGCAGCCCGCTGGTCATGCACGGGGAGGGCTCGGACAGCCCGCAAATCCGCTACGGGAAACCCCGTAGCTCGCGGCCGAGCCCGTGCGATCGAGCCCTCGGCGTCCAGCCGAGGCTCACGCCCCTCGACCCATCCCGTCGAGCCGTTGAGCCGCCGGCGGTCCGGTGATCTTCGATCACCACCGCCCGGTTCAACCTCGACAAATGTCGCGTTCTCGGATCTTGGTTCAAGATATTTTTACGATAATTAAACGATAAAATCATAAAGAGGGTTTTACGATTTACCTCGTTCTCATTGTTCGGAAAAACGAAAAACTCAATTTGAAGACCTTGAGATCATCCCACGTATTCCTAGCACTAGCTCGGACGTCGTGTGTGCTAGGAATCGATATCCCGGATTACCAAAATATGCGGAAACCGATAATCTGATCGAAATCCCGTCGCCGGAAACCGATTTTGAACGCCGCGTCGCCGGAGTCCGACGAGAGAATCGCCGCAAGGGCGAAACCCTAGCCGAACCCCACGCGGGGTTCGCGATCGCATGCACATGCGATCGCCGGGCTGCACCGGCAGCCCCGGGCGGTGAGTCCGGCGACTCACCGCCATCGCCGGAGGTGGGGGGAGCCACCAGCCGCGGCGCCAGCCCGCGGCAGTCCCCCCGGCGATCGAGCTAGGGCTCGATCACCCCAGGCGCGGCTCTTTCCCGTGCGCCACCGCCGGCCAGGGAGGACCGGGGAGGTCGTCTGCCGTGGCGCCAGCCCACGGCGACTCCCTGGCGATCGACCCTTGGTCGATCGCGTGCCCCGGCGTCCAGCCGGGGCTTCCCTTTGGCCGCGGTACCGGCGTTCGAACCCTAGGGTTCGGCCGCCCCTCTCGATCCCGACGGGGATATCGAATCCCCGTATCCCGGTCTCGACGTTTTCCCGGATCGTATGTTCATGTATATATCACAATATAATTTACATAAAATCATAGAAGAGAGTTTATGATTTTATACCTCGATTCGTTGTGCGGAGAAACGAAATCAAAACGTTGAAGACCTTCGAATTTTCCTACGTATTCCTTGCACCTCGTCCGAACGTCGTGTGGGCGACGATCTATCGAACTCCTATGGATATCCTTCAACTCTCAAGAAATATCAAGTATGATATTCTTGTCTTATGATGTGTATTAATTATGAAGGCCATGTAGTGCTTTTATAGGCTACGTAGGGGATCAAAAGGAGGTGGAATATTGGGCTTCCAATATTGATGATTAAATTGAGCCCAAGACCAAGTCTATTAATCCTTATCAATATTAATTAATTTATTTTCCACTATATAAATTAATTGCACTCCCAATATTAAACCATATTATATCAAATAATATTTCTCCGGTAGTATTATTTATTCCGTGTATTTAAGATTTAAATATCCATGAATAAAATTAATTAATTGCTAATTAATTTATTCATCTCTTTTATCCGAGAATAGTACCATTCAACCTTAATTATTGTGCGGAACAAATCCACTCATGAGGTTTACACAATAATTCCTTATGAATTCATCTCGGGGATATTATCAACCCTTCCGGGATACACTTTCCCGTCAAGTATTCACGGCATGTCATATATAAAATATAGCGACCCAATTTTACCGGCAATTAACCCAATAATTAAATCAGTTAATTCCTTTGGAAAATCAAAGTCTCTTATATTAAATATACACACCCGCAATAGCATCGGGGATTAAGAATAAAATACTCTGAGATTTAAATCAATTATCAAAGGCAATCCTAATTGATAAATCTCAAGCGATCCGCCCAATACACTAAGTGTACAAGTGTGATAAAATAATTAAGATAAATTATTTTCTCTCTCACACAACGACTATACCGATGGATTGGTCCGTGTCCATCTAGGTCGTGAGCAACTGTTGGATTTTATACGAGTAACCGATAGTATGATCTTCTGTGTGGGCCCGACACACCATACTAACTACAACGTATAAAATCCAGGACTATATTTTGCATAATTTAATTAATAATAATTAAATGCAAATAATTGTTTATTATTTAACTAGGTTAAATGCTATGACCGGGAGTTTACCGATACTTAAATCTAGACATTAAGTACACAACTCCAACAATCTCCCACTTGTACTAAGGTCTAGTCATTTCCTCCAAACTCCCGACTCCCATACTCATCACGTGCTTAAGTTATACTTCCCAGAAGTACTATGTAAATGAGCAATCTAGGTTGCCGCTCTGAAGTTATCTTGGTGACTACTGCCTCGTCTCCCTAGACGATGACTCGAATCAGGTGGTACTTGCTCTATGTGTTATCATCACTTTTTGACTTATGACTTCTTTCAGTTTACCATGCACCGCTATTCAATAGCCTTTGGTAAACTAAGAGTCATGTCCAAGTCCAGAGGTTATCCCGGAACCTAACCAAAACTTCCGCTGCATCTGAGACTGCTATTCGGTTATGGTTCCACCTCTTTCTAAAAGTGAACACATAGCCTGATATCGACTTACACTGGTCCTTCTTTGATTTGAAATCTGAGAATATGTAATCCAAGAATATTTCGTCTTGCCTAGTAATCCGGTACTTCACAAGTACTATTACAGCATCCGAAAATCTCTTGTCCAGATTACTTTGATATCCTCCCACTACGCAAACCGCATAGTTGATATCAGGTTCTTGTTTTTCAACATTTGCATTCATTAAGCTTTCCACACAAGGTGTAGGAAACTGCTTTGTGTCATCTATCTCATTTATGTGTTCGAAACACATACCTTTAGAAGATGTGTTCTGTTTCTGAAAGGCAATAACCTTTCTCAGAATTATGCATGTTTAAAACAAACCATAATCGTATAAGATATCTAGGAGAAGTACAATGTTCTTATTCTTAGATCAAAAGACCTTAAGAACATGCTCTAACTTCTACTCAATCTTATATCCCGATTTATTTAGACAACCATCATCTTATGTCTGACAATATCTTTACATTGTTGCCAATGATAAAATGTTATCTACATAAAATCTCCGAGAAACACCACCTTGTTTCCATTACGTCTCCAATGCACCTTTCGTCTATGCCTTTTGATGAATCCATCAAATGGACTATCCCATCAATTCGCAAGTTCCACGATTTATAGCTTTGTTTCAATCCATAAATGGATTTACTAAGCTTGTATTTCTAAATGATCTTGCCTCTTAACAATAATATTTATTGCTATCCAAGTAGGCACATTTAGTACCGCCCCTTATGCAGAGCTAGGGATCGATTTCATCTTTACTAGATCCAGAGTTCAAAACTCTTCTAGTCTTATGATCATCTCTGGTTGTTCAACAACCTCCCACTGCAACGGCGTCCCGGTGTATTATAGTAATGACAGTAGGTGCAGTTAGTGGTGTACTACTACTCGGTTTTTGGCTGGTTCCTAGTCTTCAGCCTTTTTCTCATTCCAAGGTATTACATCAGTTCGGGCTTTGTGGTTCATCTAATAGTCTTCCACTAAGAACCGAACGAAATGTCCTTCTGGTTCATAGTACTATAGAACACAATCCTTTTGCTCACCTAGGATATCCTACAACCACATTGAATGTGCCGTTGTCTCTAGAAATATCCACAGAACATAGGTAGTTCCGAACAACTTGTTATTTTACTATTAGATTCCTATTTCTTATTTCCGACACACCATCTCTACACGTAAGTGTATGGTGAAGTCATTTGAGACTTAATCCCAATCTTTGATTATGCTATGTGTTATGTGATGGCCTCCGCGACTAAGTCGCAGGCTTCCAATGGATATACTTTGAAGGTTCCCCATAATTGCTTTGTGACTAAAAACACTTTGCTTTTATGGCACATCAAGCATTCTAATCCATCTTTGAGTATTCTTAAAGAATAACTCGCATCTTACACATATGACTGCATATATCATTGATCATTCTCAATACTTGTCTGAATTCTACTCTCTAAACAGAAAGGCATGCTTAGTTGTATCATCTTCCAAATTCAATTCTTAGGTCGGAAGGTCCATTCCTTCCACTATAATTGATCAAATCAATTTCGACCTTTTGAATCACATTTGAATAAATACTACTAAGTATAAGAATTCACAAGTATAATGATTTAACAAGAAATATATCTAATAAGTAAAACAAGCTATAAACGGTTTGTTGCATCGTGGTAGACTAAGGATTCATCATTCACATTATTGCTACCTAATGTACCAGAATAGATAATACCATTATTTCTTATCAAAATCATCAACATGATTAAAGAAATAAAATATCCATTCATAAATAATAGAAATCCAGAACAAAACGTTCTTTCTAAAATAAAGGGTATATAATGCAATAAACTTGAAATGAAATCCTATTTAACTACTAAAGCAGATAAATGTCTTCCACCACAACCGCTGCCTCCTCTACAGCTTTTGCCCGTGTAGACTCGAACTCTTCTTCTCTAAGTCGCCGGGTTTTCTGGAACCCCTGCATTTAAAATGCACATACCGTCAGTGGTTCCATATCTACACACCAGAATTCTAGTAGATAATACCGCTGACTATGTTTTTACGACTAAAGAAAAATTCGTACCTTTGAGAGGACATTCAGACTTCCAGTGTCCAGACTTATTGCATCGGAAGCACTTGCCCCTTGGCTTTGCAGCCCCCACTCGTGGTCCACTCCTCTTGGCACCACTGGGTTTCCAGGCTTGCTTCCTTTTCTTGTTCCTACCTCCAACAGCTTTCAAGCTTTTGGACTTGGTAGCTACAAGTGCTTGAGACTTGCCCTTCTTGTAGATCCCCTATGCCGCCTTAAGTTCAGTCAGGAGTTGCGCAAGAGTATAAGATAGTTTACCCATATTATAGCTCATGCGAAACTGCTCAAAACTAGGGGTCAGAGACTGGAGTATGATGTCGACTTGCGTCTCAGCATCAATTTGAGCTCCTAGGATCTCAAGTTCATTCAACAGACTCATCATCTTAAGAACGTGCTCCCCTACGGGCGTTCCTTCAGACTGAGTAGTTGTCATAAGGACTATCATGGCTTCTTGCCTTGCCGCACGATCTTGCTCTCCAAACATTTCCTTGAGGTTGTACAACATATCCTCGGCAGTGTCCATCGACTGATGTTGGGTTTGGAGTACATTTGACATTGAAGCCAAAATATAACACCTAGCCATTTCATCAGCCTTTTTCCACTTCCGATATGCTTCCTTTTCCTCATTAGTTGAGGCATCAGTGGGCTCAGCAGGACATGCTTCATAGAGTACAAACTTGTACTCTTCAGAAGTCAGGACAATGTCCAAATTTCTCTTCCAATCAATGTAATTGGGACCAGTGAGTTTATGCTCCTTGAGTATCACAGAAAGTGGATTCATAGCTATTCTCTAAACCTATAAGCACATTTAAACAAACAATCAATTTAATATCCGATATTATCTCCCTCAAATAATATCATTAAATTACTAATTACATCTAAAATCCCATCAGGTAAGGCAAGCCACGTGGTGTGGACGTTTACCCACCCAAATGATTTAGCAATTAGATTTTCTTTGGTCATACATCACTTATAGCGTAACCTCGTGGGGAGGAATACTATAATGCGTATCTAAGTGTAAACCATTACTCAGCACCAAAGTAAATTGTTTGGAATTGCTACATCACCGCAAGCCACGTGGTGTGGACGTTTACGACAACTTCACAACTCTTCACAATTCCTTATAACTGTTTACATCAATTAATCCAAAATCCGTTAGTATAGCAAGCCACGTGGTGTGGACGTTTACTACACTAAGAGACCTTTATAATTGACTCCCAATTACAAGAACCCATTCGATTTTTGTAAATCAAGACGCGGAGAATCATAAGTGAAACTCGAAGTTTCTAACCAGTGATTCACCATGCGAACAACCCTATCTCTCATAAATGAGGGAGCCGAGCAGACAATCGATCCATCTATCGAAAAATGGTACGAAGGTCTCTAATTTGTGTCATCCACATGACCAAGTGGCTTTGGCTCCATTCCACTCCCCGGGGTGAGAATGAGTCGACTTGAAGTCAGCTTCAGAAGGACAAATTAGGCATTATTTGATAAACTTGATCAATGTTCCTTGTAAAAGGAATTACAAGAATTCTCCTCCAATGACTCGTCTATACGAACTTCGAAAGTCCATAAGAGTCACCAAGAGAACAGCAATGGAGACCATGAGAATGTTTCCATCCCCTCTCCCACTTAGCTTTTTACAATAAAGGGATACGCTATCTAGTGCATAAAGTAAACACATATAGCATGCATACAAGTAATAAAGCACATAGTATCACATAGTCAAAATAATGCTAGAAAATTATTTTTCCGACTATCATGGCTTTATTCCATCTTCATATGCATCTTCTAGTCTTTAGACTTCGTTCTTGAATGCTCCATGTGACGAGAATATTAATCATAATATTTAAATCTATTTATTTTCAATTAATCCAAAAGTTACTTAATTCGAAAATTAAGTCAATCGAATATATTAAAAATAAAATTAAATATTATTAATATTTTATTTATTTATTCTCCCATCTAATTCCATTAAATCTCTAGAATCCTATCCAAGTTAAACTTGAATATTCTAGAAGATTTCTATAATGGAATAGGGAAATAAAATAAATTAGGACTCTTCTACTTTCCATAATTAATTAATTTCCATCTAATGAAATTCCAAGAATAGGAATAATCAAATAGGAAATAAATCAATTCCTAATTAATTCTTTTCCTAATCCATGAGAGTTCCCATAAAAGAGAATACTCAATAAGGAATAAAATTAATTCCAATTAATTCTTTTCCTAATCCATGAGAGTTTCCAAAAGGAAGAATACTCAAATAGGAAAACCGAATTAATTTAGGAAAGTGAATCTTGGTAGGAGAACACGAGATCACGAGGACCCCGCGTCCCCCACCATCGATCGCCGGCCGGGGAGGAGCGCCGCCGCCACCTCAGCCCAGGCGCCACCACCACCGGTGGCCGGCGTGGCCGAGGGTTCCCGCGGGCAGCCCCCACGCCCCCTTCGATCGATCCTCATGGGATCGATCATCATGATCGATCCCCGGTCCTCCCTCTCATCTTCTCCTTCGTCACACGAGTTCTCCGGCGGTCGTCTCGGCATCGATCCAATGTAAATAAATTACAAGAAATAAATTTACAATTCCGGTATCGATTCTATACATGAAATCGACCCTATACACTTTCCGGAAAACATAGAACATAATAATAAGTCCTAAATTCGGTCAACCCATGAATTTTTACTATTACAAACATTCATCCACACAAAACGAATCTCGACATGTCCGAGAGTTTAATAAACGAATAATCATGGTAAAATAATTAACGAAAAAAATAAACCATGATAGCCGGAAATCCCTGCAAGGTAGAACGATAATAGAACATATACATGAACACGAAACCAAACGCTCTGATACCAATTGCTGGGAATCGATATCCCGGATTACCAAAATATGCGGAAACCGATAATCCGATCGAAATCCCTTCGCCGGAAACCGATCACAAACGCCGCGTCGCCGGAGTCCGACGAGAGAATCGCCGCAAGGGCAAAACCCTAGCCGAACCCCACGCGGGGTTCGCGATCGCATGCACATGCGATCGCCGGGCTGCACCGGCAGCCCCGGGCGGTGAGTCCGGCGACTCACCGCCATCGCCGGAGGTGGGGGGAGCCACCAGCCGCGGCGCCAGCCCGCGGCAGTCCACCCGGCGATCGAGCTAGGGCTCGATCGCCCCAGCCGCGGCGTCCAGCCGCGGCTCTTTCCCGTGCGCCACCGCCAGCCAGGGAGGACCGGGGAGGTCGTCTGCCGTGGCGCCAGCCCACGGCGACTCCCCGGCGATCGACCCTTGGTCGATCGCGTGCCCCGGCGTCCAGCCGGGGCTTCCCTTTGGCCGAGGTACCGGCGTTCGAACCCTAGGGTTCGGCTGCCCCTCTCGATCCCGACGGGGATCTCGAATCCCCGTATCCCGGTCTCGACGTTTTCCCGGATCGTATGTTCATGTATATATCACAATATAATTTACATAAAATCATAGAAGAGAGTTTATGATTTTATACCTCGATTCGTTGTGCGGAGAAACGAAATCAAAACGTTGAAGACCTTCGAATCTTCCTACGTATTCCTTGCACCTCGTCCGAACGTCGTGTGGGCGACAATCTATCGAACTCCTATGGATCTCCTTCAACTCTCAAGAAATATCAAGTATGATATTCTTGTCTTATGATGTGTATTAATTATGAAGGCCATGTAGTGCTTTTATAGGCTACGTAGGGGATCAAAAGGAGGTGGAATATTGGGCTTCCAATATTGATGATTAAATTGAGCCCAAGCCCAAGTCTATTAATCCTTATCAATATTAATTAATTTATTTTCCACTATATAAATTAATTGCACTCCCAATATTAAACCATATTATATCAAATAATATTTCTCCGGTAGTATTATTTATTCCGTGTATTTAAGATTTAAATATCCATGAATAAAATTAATTTATTGCTAATTAATTTATTCATCTCTTTTATCCGAGAATAGTACCATTCAACCTTAATTATTGTGCGGAACAAATCCACTCATGAGGTTTACACAATAATTCCTTATGAATTCATCTCGGGGATATTATCAACCCTTCCGGGATACACTTTCCCGTCAAGTATTCACGGCATGTCATATATAAAATATAGCGACCCAATTTTACCGGCAATTAACCCAATAATTAAATCGGTTAATTCATTTGGAAAATCAAATTCTCTTATATTAAATATACACACCCGCAATAGCATCGGGGATTAAGAATAAAATACTCTGAGATTTAAATCAATTATCAAAGGCAATCCTAATTGATAAATCTCAAGCGATCCGCCCAATACACTAAGTGTACAAGTGTGATAAAATAATTAAGATAAATTATTTTCTCTCTCACACAACGACTATACCGATGGATTGGTCCGTGTCCATCTAGGTCGTGAGCAACTGTTTGATTTTATACGAGTAACCGATAGTATGATCTTCTGTGTGGGCCCGACACACCATACTAACTACAACGTATAAAATCCAGGACTCTATTTTGCATAATTTAATTAATAATAATTAAATGCAAATAATTGTTTATTATTTAACTAGGTTAAATGCTATGACCGGGAGTTTACCGATACTTAAATCTATACATTAATTACACAACTCCAACAGTGTGGGCGACGATCTTCCGAACTCCATGGATCTTCCTCTCTACTTTCTCTCTCTAGAATTGTGATCTTCAAATTATATGAGAATAGAGAAGACCATGTAGTGCTTTTATAGGCTACGTAGGGGATCTTAAGGAGGTGGAATATTGGGCTTCCAATATTAATGATTAAATTGAGCCCAAGCCCAAATCTATTAATCCCATTAATATTAATTAATTTATTTTCCACTATATAAATTAATTGCACTCCCAATATTAAACCATATTATATCAAATAATATTTCTCCGGTAGTATTATTTATTCCGTGCGTTTAAGATAGAAATGTTCATGAATAAAATTAATTTATTGCTAATTAATTTATTCATCTCTTGTAACCGAGACTAGTACCATTCATCCTTAATTATTATGCGGAACAAATCCACCTGCAGGGTTTACATAATAATTCCTTATGAACTCATCTCGGGACATTATCAACCCTTATCGGGACACACTTTCCCGTCAAGTATTCACGGCATGTCATATATAAAATATAGCGACCCAACTTAACCGGTAATTGACCCAATAATTAAACTGGTCAATTCCTTTGGAAAATCAAAGTCACTTATATTAAATATACACACCCGCAATAGTATCGGGGATTAAGAATAAAATACACTGAGATTTAAATCGATTATCCAAGGCAATCCTAATCGATAAATCTCAAGCGATCCGCCCAATACACCAAGTGTACAAGTGTGATAAAATAATCAAGACAGATTATTTTCTCTCTCACACAACGACTATACCGATGGATTGGTCCGTGTCCATCTAGGTCGTGAGCAACTGTTTGATTAAATACGAGTAACCGATAGTATGATCTTCTGTGTGGGCCCGCACACCATACTAACTACAAAGTATATAATCTAGGACTATAATTTGCATATATTTAATTATAAATAATTAAACGCAAATAATTGAATATTTAATTAAATAGATTAATGGCAATTGATCGGGAGTTAATATCACTTAAATCTAGACATTAAGTACTCAACTCCAACAATCTCCCACTTGTACTAAGGTCTAGTCATTTCCTCCAAACTCCCGACTCCCATACTCATCACGTGCTTAAACTGTACTTCCAAGAAGTACCATGTGAATGAGAAATCTAGGTTGCCGCTCTGAAGTTATCTTGGTGACTACAGCGTCGTCTTCCCTGACGATGATTCGTATCAGGTGGTACTTGCTCTATGTGTTATCTTACACTTATGGACTTGTGATTTCTTACCATTTGACATCGCACCGCTATTTACAAAGCCTTTGGCAAATTAAGAATCACATCTAAGTCCCAGAGATTATCCCGGAGCTATACCAAAACATCCGCTGCCTCTAAGGCCGCTATTTGGTTACCCATGGAAGAGTCCGAAAAGCATCGTGCTTATCACTCTTCCATGTTAAAACTCCTTCTCCTTTAATAGTGAAACACATAGCCTGATATCGACTTACACCGGTCCTCATTCGATTAGAAATCTAAGAGAATGTAATCCAAAGGAAATGCTCGTCTGCTTCGTAGTCTAGAACAGTATTTCGAAAGTACTTTTACCGCAGTCGAATATTCCTTTCCAGGATTACCTTGATATCCTCCCACTATGCTAACCGCATAGCCGATATCAGGTTCTCGTTCTCAACATCGCATCAATTAAGCTTTCCACACTCAAAGTGTAGGAAACTGCTTTAATTGCTTCTATCTCCTTTTGTGTTCCAAAACACATATCCTTAGATAGATGCATTCTGTATCTGAAAGGTAACGAACCTTTCTCGGAATCTTGCATGTTAAAACGAACCATAATCATATATATGTAAGATGTCCAGGAGAAGTACAATGTTCTTTCCCAGAGATCCAAGATCTCAAGAACATGTCCAACTTCTTCCTATATCTTTCATATTGATTTATCTAGACAACCTCATTTTATGTCTTGACAACATCTTTACATTGTTACCAATGATAAGAATGTTCTCTACATAAAACCCGAGAAACACCACCTTGTTCCATCACGTTTCCAATACACATGATTCGTCTATGCTTTGATGAATCCATAAAATGGACTATCTCATCAATTTGCAAGTACTACGAACTCAATGCTTTGTTCCAATCCATAAATGGATTAACTAAGCTTGTACTCTAAATGATCTTGCCTCTTAGCAATAATCCATATTGCTTTCCAAGAAGGCACATTTAGATCTAGTACTGCCTCCATGTAGATCCAGGGATCGATTACATGTATACTAGGTCCAGAGTCCGAAAACTCTCCTAGTCTTATGAATATCTCTGGTTGTCACACAACCTCCCACTACAACGGCATTCCGGTGTATAAACAGTAATAACAATAGGTGCAGTTAGTGGTGTACCGCTACTCGGTTCAGCTGGTTCTCAGTCCTTATCGTTCTCTCTCATTTCAAAGTATCACGTCACTTTGGGCTTGTGGTTCATCATATAGTCTTTCTCTAAGAACCGGGCGTTAGAACTTTTAACGTCCTTCTGGTTCATAATACTATTGAACACACATCTTTTGTTCTTCTAGGATATTCTACAACCGCATTCGAATGCGCCGTTGTTTCCAGACATATCCATAGAACATAGGTAGTTCCGTATAACTCATCTTTTACTATTTCTATAAGAGTTCCATTTCTTATTTCCGACACACCATTTCTACACAAGAGTGTATGGTGTAGTCATTTGGAATCAAATCCCAATCTCTGATCAGTATGCCATGCATTCCTCAGACAGGTACTTGCCTCCGCGATCAAATCTCAGGCTACAAATGGATATACCTTGATGGTTCTCCACAATTGCTTAGTGTCCATTGACTTGTCAAAACACTTGCTTTTGTGGCACATCAGGTATTCTAATCCATTTCTCGAGTAATCATCAAATGAAGTACTCGTACCTTATTGTCCGAGTAGACATAGGTCTGCATACATCAGAGTCAATCAATTCTTATACTTGTCCGCATCTTATATCTTATATACATAAAGGATTGCTTAGTCATGTTATCCTCCAAACTAGATTCATAGGTCGGAAGGTCCATTCCTTCAACTTAATTGATCAAACTATCAATTTTCGACCTTTGAACTTTTTATTTGAATATGACTTAGCATAAGAATCCACAAGTATAAATGATTTAATAAAGAAATCTCTTATTAGTAAATCGAGTTATGTACTACGGTTCGTTGCATCGTGGTGGACTCAGGATTCATCATTTATATATTGGTAGCTAATGTACCAGAATAGATAATATCATTATTTCTTCTTATAACCATCAAATGATTAAAAGAAATAAAATATCCATTCATTAGAAATCTAGAACAAAGTTCTTTCTAAATGAAAGGTACATAAAAGCAATAACTCAAAATGAAATCCTATAAATGTCTTCCACTGCAAATGCTGCCTCCTCTACAGCACTGCCCATGTAGACTACGATTTCTTCTTTTCCAAGTCGTCGGGTTTCCTAGAACCCTTGCATTTAAAATGCACATACCGTCAGTGGTTCCATATCTACACACCAGGTTCCGGTAGATAATACCACTGACTATGTTTTACGAATAAAGAAAATTTCGTACTTTCTTTGAGAGGATAATCAGACTTCCAGTACCCAGACTGTTTGCATCGAGAACACTTGCCACATGACTTTCTCGTCCCATCTCATGGTCCAAGAAACTTAGGACCACTGGGTTTCTTTGTTTGCTTTTCCTTTCCCCCGATCTTACCCTTAGGTTCGAAACCTATGGCATTGGCTACAAGAGCTTGCGATTTCCGTCTCAACTCGTCTAAAAGGTCCATCATTTCAAAAACGTGTTTAAGCATTTCCTCGAAATGACTGGCCTTTATGAGTATCCTCATCGCTTCTTGTCTAGCCGCCCATGTCATGTCTAAACACCATCTTGAGTTTGAACATGATATCATAATCAGTGGTTATTGCATAAGCATTTTCCCACTTCTTAAAATCAGTCCTTTCCTCATCAGTTAAGACATTTGTGTTGGAATTCGATATCCCGGGCTATTAAAATTTGCGGAAACCATAGCCCGATCAAAAACCATTCGCCGGAGATCACATGAACGCCGACGAACGCGCCGGAGCACGAGTCGAACGCACGACACGCCCGAAGCCGCGCGCACGCCCAGCCCGAGCCACCGTCCGCGGGGCTCATGCGATCGAAGGACCGATCGCATCGTGCGATCGATTGGCGGGGGCTGCAGCGGCAGCCCCGCGGTGAGTCCGGCGACTCACCGCCGTCGGGGAGTGGGGCAGCTCGCCCAGCGAGCCGCGGCGGCACCAGCCGCCACCCCGCGATCGAACCTAGGGTTCGATCGCACCCCGGCGTCCAGCTGAGGTTCTCCTCGATCGCGCATCCCCGGCGTCCAACCGGGGTGCTCTTGGTTCGATCCCCACGGGGTCCTCGAGCCGCGGCGGTCCGGTGGTTTCACCACCACCGCACGGTTCGTCCTCGTTCCGGGGTTCGTCCTCGGATCTTGGTTCTACGTTATTTTCAATAAATAATCGAATAAAATCATCAAGGGTGTTTAACGATTTTATACCTTCGATTCGTTGTTCGGAGAAACGAGATCAATTGATGACCTTGAGATCTTCCCGCGTATTCCTTGCACTAGCTCGGACTTCGTGTGGGCGACGATCTACCGAACTCCATGGATCTCCCTCTCTACTTTCTCTCTCTAGAATTGTGATCTTCAAGTTATGAGAATAGAGAAGACCATGTTGTGCTTTTATAGGCTACGTAGGGGATCTTAAGGAGGTGGAATATTGGGCTTCCAATAATAGTGATTAAATTGAGCCCAAGCCCAAATCTATTAATCCTTACTATTATTAATTATATATTAACTCCACTATATAAATATAATTGCACTCCCAATAATATATCATATTATATCAAATAATATTTCTCCGGTAGTATTATTTATTCCGTGTATTTAAGATATAAATATCCATGAATAAAATTAATTTATTGCTAATTAATTTATTCATCTCTTATTTCCGAGACTAGTACCATTCAACCTTAATTATTATGCGGAACGAATCCACCTGCAGGGTTTACATAATAATTCCTTATGAACTCATCTCGGGGATATTATCAACCCTTACGGGATACACTTTCCCGTCAAGTATTCACGGCATGCCATATATAAAATATAGTGACCCAACTTAACCGGTAATTGACCCAATAATTAAACCGGTCAATTCCTTTGGAAAATCAAAGTCACTTATATTAAATATACACACCCGCATTAGTATCGGGGATTAAGAATAAAATACTCAGAGATTTAAATCGATTATCGCCGGCAATCCTAATCGATAAATCTCAAGCAGATCCGCTCAATACACCAAGTGTACAAGTGTGATAAAATAATCAAGACAGATTATTTTCTCTCACACACAACGACTATACCGATGGATTGCTCTGTGTCCATCTAGGTCGTGAGCAACTGTTCGATTAAATACGAGTAACCGATAGTATGATCTTCTGTGTGGGGCCCGACACACCATACTAACTACAACGTATAAAATCCAGGACTATAATTTGCATATATTTAATTATAAATAATTAAACGCAAATAGTTGTTTATTTAATTAAATAGATTAGTGGCAATGGATCGTGAGTTTCCGTTACTTAAATCTAGACATTAAGTACACAACTCCAACAATCTCCCACTTGTACTAAGGTCTAGTCATTTCCTCCAAACTCCCGACTCCCATACTCATCACGTGCTTAAGTTGTACTTCCAAGAAGTACTATGTGAATGAGCAATCTAGGTTGCCGCTCTGAAGTTATCTTGGTGACTACAGCGTCGTCTCCCTCGACGATGACTCGTATCTGGTGGTACTTGCTCTATGTGTTATCTTACACTTATGGACTTGTGATTTCTTACCATTTGCCATCGCACCGCTATTTACATAGCCTTTGGCAAATTAAGAATCACATCTAAGTCCCAGAGATTATCCCGGAGTTATACCAAAACTTCCGCTGCCTCTGAGGCCGCTATTTGGTTACCCATGACAGAGTCCGAAAAGCATCGTGCTTATCACTCTTCCATGTTAAAACTCCTTCTCCTTCAATAGTGAAACACATAGCCTGATATCGAGTTACACCGGTCCTCATTCGATTAGAAATCTAAGAGAATGTAATCCAAAGGAAATGCTCGTCTTCTCCGTAATCCAGAACATAGTTTCTAGTACTTCGAAAGTACTAGATGTTCATTACAGCAGTCGAGTATTCCTTTCCAGGATTACCTTGATATCCTCCCACTATGCTAACCGCATAGCCGATATCAGGTTCTCGTTTTTAACATTGCATTTATTAAGCTTTCCACACCCAAGGTGTAGGAAACCGCTTTCATTGCTTCTATCTCCTTTTGTGTTTTAAAACACATATCCTTAGATAGATGCATTCCGTCTCTGAAAGGTAACGAACCTTTCTCGGAATCTTGCATGTTAAGACGAACCATAATCATATATATGTAAGATGTCTAGGAGAAGTGCAATGTTCTTTCCCAGAGATCCAAGATCTCAAGAACATGTCCAACTTCTTCCTATATCTTTCATATTGATTTATCTAGACAACCTCATTTTATGTCTTGACAACATCTTTACATTGTTACCAATGATAAGAATGTTCTCTACATAAAACCCGAGAAACACCACCTTGTTCCATCACGTTTCCAATACACATGATTCGTCTATGCTTTGATGAATCCATAAAATGGACTATCTCATCAATTTGCAAGTACCACGAACTCAATGCTTTGTTCCAATCCATTAATGGATCAACTAAGCTTGTACTCTAAATGATCTTGCCTCTTAGCAATAATCCTTATTGCTTTCCAAGAGAGCACATTTAGATCTAGTACTGCCTCTGTGTAGATCCAGGGATCGATTTCATGTATGCTAGGTCCAGAGTCCGAAGACTCACCTAGTCTTATGAATATCTCTGGTTGACCCACAACCTCCCACTACAATGGCATTCCGGTGTATTAACAGTAATAACAGTCGGTGCAGTTAGTGGTGTACCGCTACTCAGTTCTGCTGGTTTCCAGTCTTCTTCGTTCTCTCTCATTTCAAAGTATCACGTCACTTTGGGCTTGTGGTTCATCTCATAGTCTTCCTCTAAGAACCGCGCGTTAGAACTTATAACGTCCTTCTGGTTTATAGTACTATTGAACACACATCTTTTGTTCTTCTAGGATATTCTACAACCGCATTTGAATGCGCCGTTGTTTCCAGACATATCCATAGAACACAGGTAGTTCCGTATAACTCACGCTCTTACTATTTCTATAAGAGTTCCATTTCTTGTTTTCGACACACCATTTCTACACAACAGTGTATGGTGTAGTTATTTGGGATCATATCCCAATCTCTGATTAGTATGCCATGCATTCCTCAGATAGGTACTTGCCTCCGCGATCAAATCGCAAGCTACAAACGGATATACCTTGATGGTTCTCCACAATTGCTTAGTGTCCATTGACTTGTCAAAACACTTGCTTTTGTGGCACATCAGGTACTCTAATCCATTTCTTGAGTAATCATCAAATGAAGTACTCGTACCTTATTGTCTGAGTAGACATAGGTCTGCATACATCAGAGTCAATCAATTCTTATACTTGTCCGGATCTTACATCTTATATCCATAAAGGATTGCTTAGTCATATTATCTTCCAAATTAGATTCTTAGGTCGGAAGGTCCACTCCTTCAACTTAATTGATCAAACTATCAATTTTCGACCTTTGAACTTCTTATTTGAATAAAAATGACTCAACATAAGAATCCACAAGTATAATTGATAAAGAAATCTCTTATTAGTAAAACGAGTTTTATACTACGGTTCGTTGCATCGTGGTGGACTCAGGATTCATCATTTAGTTATTGCTAGCTAATGTACCAGAATAGATAATATCTTTATTTCTTCTTATAACCATCAAATGATTAAAAGAAATAAAATATCCATTCATTAGAAATCCAGAACAAAGTTCTTTCTAATATGAAAGGTACATAAAAGCAATAACCCAAAATGAAATCCTATAAAATGTCCTCCACTGCAACTGCTGTCTCCTCTACAGCATTTCCCATGTTGACTACGATTTCTTCTTTTCTAAGTTGTCGGGTTTCCTGGAACCCTTGCATTTAGAATGCACATACCGTCAGTGGTTCCATATCTACACACCAGGTTCCGGTAGATAATACCACTGACTATGTTTTACGACTAAAGAAAATTTCGTACTTCCTTTGAGAGGACAATCAGACTTCCAGTACCCAGACTGTTTGTATCGAGAACACTCGCCTCTTGGCTTTCTCGTCCCATCTAGTGGTCCAAGAAACCTAGGACCACTGTGTTTCTTTGCTTGCTTTTCCTTTCCCCCGATTTTGCCCTTAGGTTCGAAACCTTTGGCATCAGCTACAAGAGCTTGCGATTTCCGTCTCAACTCGTCTAAAAGGTCAATCATCTCAAAAACGTGTGCATTTCCTCGAAGTGACTGGCCTTTATGAGTATCCTCATCGCTTCTTGTCTAGCCGCCTATGTCATGTCTAAACACCTTGAGTTTGAACATGATACCATAATCAATGGTTATTGCAAAAAGCATTTTCCCACTTCTTAAAATCAGTCCTTTCCTCATTAGTTAAGACATTTGTAGGCTCGGGAGGACAAAGCTCACTGAGTACAAACTTGTACTCTTTAACAGTCTGGGCAATGTCTAGATCTCTATTCCAATCAATACATTCAGGGACCAGTGAGTTAAATTCCTTACGTATCACAGAAAGTGGGTTCAAAACCATTTCCTAATCTATGAGCACATATAACAACAAACAATCGATTTAATCTCCGATATTATCTCCCTCAAATAATATCATTAAACCACTAATCGCATCTAAAATCCCATCAGATATGGCAAGCCACGATAGTGTGGACGTTTACCTATCCAAATGATTTAGCAATTAGATTTGCTTCGGTCGTACATCATCATTAGCGTTACTTCGATGGGAAGAATACTAAGAAGCGTACCTAAGTGTAAACCATTACTCAGTATCTAAGAAGATTGTTTGGGACACGCATATTCACCGCAAGCCACGATAGTGTGGACGTTTACGTTAACATACGCTCCTTTACTCCCTTCTATAACTGTCTACATCAATCGTTCCAAAATCCCATTCAATGTAGCAAGCCACGATAGTGTGGACGTTTACTACACCAAAAGACTTTTACAATTGACATCCAACTACTTGAATCATTTAATCTTGTAAATCAGGACGCGGAGAATCATAAGTGAAACTCGAAGTTTCTAACCAGTGATTCACCATGCGAACGACCCTATCTCTCATAAAATGAGGGAGCCGGGCAGACAATCGATCCATTTCAAGAAATGGTACGAAGGTCTCTAATTTGTGTCATCCACATGACCAAGTGGCTTTGGCTCCATTCCACTCCCCGGGGTGAGAATGAGTTGACTTGAAATCAGTTTCAGAAAGACAAATTAGGCATTGTTTGATAAACTTAATCAATGTTTCTCGTAAAAGGAATTACAAGAATTCTCCTCCAATGACTTGTCTATACGAACTTCGAAAGTCCATAAAAGTCACCAAGAGAACAGCAATGGAGACCATGGCATTGTTTCCAATCCCTCTCCCACTTAGCTTTTTATAACAAAGGGATACGCTATCTAATGCATAATTAAATACACATAAGCTTGCATACATGAAATAAAGCACATAGAATATTATCACATAATCAAAATAATACTAGAATATTATTTTCCGACTATTATGGCTTTATCGCATCTCCGTACGCATCTTCTAGTCTTCATGTCTTCGTTGTTGAATACTCCATGTGACGGGAATATTAATTCCAATATTTAAATCTATTTATTTTTAATAAATCCAAAAGTTACTTAATTCGAAAATTAAGTCAATCGAATAAATCAAAAATAAAATTAAATATTATTAATATTTTTATTATTTTTATTTTCCTCTTCTAACCTCATTAAATCTCTAGAATCATATCCAAGACCCACTTGGAACATTCTAGAAGATCTCCATAATGAAATAAGGAAATAAAAATAATTTAGGACTCTTAGTCCTTCCAAATTAATTTCTTTCCTAATCCATTAAAAATTCCATAAAGGAATAATTAAATAAGGAAAAATTAATTTAAGACTTTCAAAACTTTCCAAATTAATTAGTTTCTTAATCTATTAAAAATTCCATAAAGGAATAATTAAATAAGAAAAGTGAATTAATTCCAAATTAATTCTTTTCCTAATCCATGAATATTCCATAAAAGGAATAATCAATTAGGAAGACTAAATTAATTCCAAATTTATTCCTTTCCCTAATCCATGAATATTCCCAAGAATAGGAATAATCAATAAGGAAAAATAAATTTATTCTAAATTTATTCTTTTCCTATTCCATGAGAATTCCCAAAAATAGGAATAATCAAAATAGGAAAAACGAATAATTTAGGAAAGTTGATCTCGGTAGGAGTAGCACGAGATCACGAGGACCCCGCGCCACCCCCACCATCGATCGGCCACCGGAGAGGGCAACCGCCGCCACCAGTCAGCCGGCCGACCACCACCAACCCGGCGGCAGTCCCAGCCGAGAGGTGCGATCGCCGCCCCTTTCCCTTGCCATCGATCTCATGGGGATCGATCTCATGATCGATCCTCGAGCCCTTCGTCTTCTTCGTCACATGTCTTCTCCGGCGGTCGTTTCGGCATCGAACCAACGTAAATAAATTACAAGAATTTAAATTACAATTATCCGGTATCGATTCTATACATGAAATCGACCCTATACAATTTCCGGAAAAAGTAGAACGTAATAATAAATCCTAAATTCGGTCAACCCCAAAATTTTTACTATTACAAGCATTCACCACACATAAAACGAATCTCGACATGTCCGAGAGTTTAATCAAAACATATTATGACAATAATTAACGAATAAATTATATCTAGCCATAATAGTAGGAAACCCTGCAAGGTAGAACAATTTTATCGAAAATACCGCGAACGTAAACCACGCTCTGATACCAATTGTTGGAATTCGATATCCCGGGCTATTAAAATTTGCGGAAACCATAGCCCGATCAAAAACCATTCGCCGGAGATCACATGAACGCCGACGAACGCGCCGGAGCACGAGCCGAACGCACGACACGGCCGAAGCCGCGCGCACGCCCAGCCCGAGCCCCCGTCCGCGGGGCTCATGCGATCGAAGGACCGATCGGATCGTGCGATCGATCGGCTGGGGCTGCAGCGGCAGCCCCGCGGTGAGTCTGGCGACTCACCGCCGTCGGGGAGGGGGGCAGCTCGCCCAGCGAGCCGCGGCGGCATCAGCCGACACCCCGCGATCGAACCTAGGGTTCGATCGCACCCCGGCGTCCAGCCGGGGTTTTCCTCGATCGCGCATACCCGGCGTCCAGCCGGGGTGCTCTTGGTTCGATCCCCACGGGGTCCTCGAGCCGCGGCGGTCCGGTGGTTTCACCACCACCGCCCGGTTCGTCCTCGTTCCGGGGTTCGTCCTCGGATCTTGGTTCTACGGTATTTTCAATAAATAATCGAATAAAATCATCAAGGGTGTTTAACGATTTTATACCTTCGATTCGTTGTTCGGAGAAACGAGATCAATTGATGACCTTGAGATCTTCCCGCGTATTCCTTGCACTAGCTCGGACGTCGTGTGGGCGACGATCTACCGAACTCCATGGATCTCCCTCTCTACTTTCTCTCTCTAGAATTGTGATCTTCAAGTTATGAGAATAGAGAAGACCATGTTGTGCTTTTATAGACTACGTAGGGGATCTTAAGGAGGTGGAATATTGGGCCCAAGCCCAAATCTATTAATCCTTACTATTATTAATTATATATTAACTCCACTATATAAATATAATTGCACTCCCAATATTATACCATATTATATCAAATAATATTTCTCCGGTAGTATTATTTATTCCGTGTATTTAAGATATAAATATCCATGAATAAAATTAATTTATTGCTAATTAATTTATTCATCTCTTATTTCCGAGACTAGTACCATTCAACCTTAATTATTATGCGGAACGAATCCACCTGCAGGGTTTACATCATAATTCCTTATGAACTCATCTCGGGGATATTATCAACCCTTACGGGATACACTTTCCCGTCAAGTATTCACGGCATGCCATATTTAAAATATAGTGACCCAACTTAACCGGTAATTGACCCAATAATTAAACCGGTCAATTCCTTTGGAAAATCAAAGTCACTTATATTAAATATACACACCCGCATTAGTATCGGGGATTAAGAATAAAATACTCAGAGATTTAAATCGATTATCGCCGGCAATCCTAATCGATAAATCTCAAGCAGATCCGCTCAATACACCAAGTGTACAAGTGTGATAAAATAATCAAGACAGATTATTTTCTCTCACACACAACGACTATACCGATGGATTGGTCCGTGTCCATCTAGGTCGTGAGCAACTGTTCGATTAAATACGAGTAACCGATAGTATGATCTTCTGTGTGGGGCCCGACACACCATACTAACTACAACGTATAAAATCCAGGACTATAATTTGCATATATTTAATTATAAATAATTAAACGCAAATAATTGTTTATTTAATTAAATAGATTAGTGGCAATGGATCGTGAGTTTCCGTTACTTAAATCTAGACATTAAGTACACAACTCCAACAATTTGTAGGCTCGGGAGGAAAAAGCTCACTGAGTACAAACTTGTACTCTTCAACAGTCTGGACAATGTCTAGATCTATATTCCAATCATTACATTTAGGGACCAGTGAGTTTAAAATCCTTACGTATCAGAAAGTGGGTTCAAAGCCATTTCCTAATCTATGAGCACATATAACAACAAACAATCGATTTAATCTCCGATATTATCTCCCTCAAATAATATCATTAAACCACTAATCACATCTAAAATTCCATCAGATATGGTAAGCCACGATAGTGTGGACGTTTACCTACCCAAATGATTTAGCAATTAGATTTGCTTCGGTCGTACATCATCATTAGCGTTACTTCGATGGGAAGAATACTAAGAAGCGTACCTAAGTTTAAACCATTACTCAGTATCTAAGAAGATTGTTTGGGATACGCATATTCACCGCAAGCCACGATAGTGTGGACGTTTACGTTAACATACGCTCTTTCACTCCCTTCTATAACTGTCTACATCAATCGTTCCAAAATCCCATTCAATGTAGCAAGCCACGATAGTGTGGACGTTTACTACACCAAAAGATTTTTACAATTGACTCCCAATTACTTGAATCATTCAATCTTGTAAATCAAGACGCGGAGAATCATAAGTGAAACTCGAAGTTTCTAACCAGTAATTCACCATGCGAACAACCCTATCTCTCATAAAATGAGGGAGCCGAGCAGACAATCGATCCATTTCAAGAAATGGTACGAAGGTCTCTAATTTGTGTCATCCACATGACCAAGTGGCTTTGGCTCCATTCCACTCCCCGGGGTGAGAATGAGTCGACTTGAAATCAGTTTCAGAAAGACAAATTAGGCATTGTTTGATAAACTTAATCAATGTTTCTCGTAAAAGGAATTACAAGAATTCTCCTCCAATGACTTGTCTATACGAACTTCGAAAGCTCATAAAAGTCACCAAGAGAACAACAATGGAGACCATGGCATTGTTTCCAATCCCTCTCCCACTTAGCTTTTTATAACAAAGGGATACGCTATCTAATGCATAATTAAATACACATAAGCATGCATACATGAAATAAAACACATAGAATTATCACATAATCAAAATAATACTAGAATATTATTTTCCGACTATTATGGCTTTATTCCATCCCCGTACGCATCTTCTAGTCTTCAGTCTTCGTTCTTGAATGCTTCATGTGACGGAAATATTAATTCCAATATTTAAATCTATTTATTTTTAATAAATCCAAAAGTTGCTTAATTCGAAAATTAAGTCAATCGAATAAATCAAAAATAAAATTAAATATTATTAATATTTTTATTTATTTTTATTTTCCTTTCTAATTCCATTAAATCTCTAGAATCCTATCCAATTCAAACTTTGAATATTCTAGAAGATTTCTATAATAGAATAAGGAAATAAAATAAATTAGGACTCCTAATCCTTCCAAATTAATTCTTTTCCTTTTCTATTAAAAATTCCATAAAGGAATAATTAAATAAGGAAAAATTAATTAAAGACTCTTAAAACTTTCTAAATTAATCCTTTTCCTAATCTATTAAAAATTCCATAAAAGAATCCTAATCCAAAATTAATTGGATTAATTCTTAAAATAGGAATAATTAAATAAGGAAAACCGAATTAAATTAGGAATAAGATATTTACCGGAAGAGACACGAAGATTGGAATCCCCGTGCTCGACCCACTTCCGATCGAGAGCTAGCAGCACATGCATCATCAATTAATTATTTCTCATCACAAGAAAAAAATTGATTCAGCGATAGTCACCATGCATGAAGCATGCATTCCCACCAGCACATGCAATATCAATTGATCAATTCCGCCATCTTGACAATTGAATTAATTGATTAAGCAGTACTTAGTAAGACTACCGTGCATCCGTGCTGCCTCCGACTCCCGCGGCCTTCGATCCTTCATGGTTCGACCATGGGGTTGGCCGAACCGAGTCCTCACTCTCTTGTCTCCTCCGTCACACGTTTTCGGAACATTCACCACACATAAAAACGAATCTCGTTCTCGTCCGAGAGTTTAAAATCAAGAACAATATTATGGACATTAATTATCAAAATTAAATCTAGCCACAATAATCGGAAACCCTACAAGGTAGAACAATTTATCGAAAAATACCGTGAACTAAAACCAACGCTCTGATACCAATTGTTGGAAATCGACATCCTGGAATTAATAAATTTAAATAAATAAATTATCTAATTAATTCCGACCGATATCCTTCGGAGATCGAATATCTGGGGTTGTCAAATTGCGGAACGACAACTCCAATCGAACTCCCGGTCGCCGGAAACCCGCCACGAACCACCACGGGGATAGCCCAACCAAACAAACCCTAACCGCGGACGAACCTGGGCTGTTCGGTTGAGCCCCCGTGTGGGGCTCGCGGCTGTCCTTGGCAGTCGCCTAGGGCTGCCCTTGGCATGCAGCCCCCTTGGCACGCCCAGCCATCACCATGGTGATCGCCCACCAGCCGCGGTCGTCGTGGCTAGCGATCACCGCCAGCACCGCCGCCGCGCGAGCGGGGCTGCTCCAGCAGCCCGCTGGAGTCTCGTGCGATGCGTACGGGGCTGCTCGCAGCAGCCCGCTGGTCATGCACGGGGAGGGCTCGGACAGCCCGCAAATCCGCTACGGGAAAACCCATAGCTCGCGGCCGAGCCCGTGCGATCGAGCCCTCGGCGTCCAGCCGAGGCTCACGCCCCCTCGACCCATCCCGTCGAGCCGTTGAGCCGCCGGCGGTCCGGTGATCTTCGATCACCACCGCCCGGTTCAACCTCGACAAAGGTCGCGTTCTCGGATCTTGGTTCAAGATATTTTTACGATAATTAAACGATAAAATCATAAAGAGGGTTTTACGATTTACCTCGTTCTCATTGTTCGGAAAAACGAAAAACTCAATTTGAAGACCTTGAGATCTTCCCACGTATTCCTTGCACTAGCTCGGACGTCGTGTGGGCGACGATCTTCCGAACTCCATGGATCTCCCTCTCTACTTTCTCTCTCTAGAATTGTGTTCTTCAAATTATATGAGAATAGAGAAGACCATGTAGTGCTTTTATAGGCTACGTAGGGGATCTTAAGGAGGTGGAATATTGGGCTTCCAATATTAATGATTAAATTGAGCCCAAGCCCAAATCTATTAATCCCATTAATATTAATTAATTTATTTTCCACTATATAAATTAATTGCACTCCCAATATTAAAACATATTATATCAAATAATATTTCTCCGGTAGTATTATTTATTCCGTGCGTTTAAGATAGAAATGTCCATGAATAAAATTAATTTATTGCTAATTAATTTATTCATCTCTTGTAACCGAGACTAGTACCATTCATCCTTAATTATTATGCGGAACAAATCCACCTGCAGGGTTTACATAATAATTCCTTATGAACTCATCTCGGTGACATTATCAACCCTTATCGGGACACACTTTCCCGTCAAGTATTCACGGCATGTCATATATAAAATATAGCGACCCAACTTAACCGGTAATTGACCCCATAATTAAACCGGTCAATTCCTTTGGAAAATCAAAGCCACTTATATTAAATATACACACCCGCAATAGTATCGAAGATTAAGAATAAAATACACTGAGATTTAAATCGATTATCCAAGGCAATCCTAATCGATAAATCTCAAGCGATCCGCCCAATACACCAAGTGTACAAGTGTGATAAAATAATCAAGACAGATTATTTTCTCTCTCACACAACGACTATACCGATGGATTGGTCCGTGTCCATCTAGGTCGTGAGCAACTGTTTGATTAAATACGAGTAACCGATATTATGATCTTCTGTGTGGGCCCGCACACCATACTAACTACAACGTATATAATCTAGGACTATAATTTGCATATATTTAATTATAAATAATTAAACGCAAATAATTGAATATTTAATTAAATAGATTAATGGCAATGGATCGGGAGTTAATATCACTTAAATCTAGACATTAAGTACACAACTCCAACACATATATGCCAGGAGAACCATCAATCTTTATGATGGTTAAGGTATATATTACCAGCAACGATTATGGGTATACGTAGAAACACATATCCACTATTGGAAGATATGATTGATTCATTAAAACTTTGAGACAATAATTTAGATTTGAAATAACTAAGTGTACATTGGAGTTCTCCTTTGGGTGATCCTCTAAGGTACAACATTAAACGTTAATTGATACCAAAATATTGGTTTCTCATAATTGATAATTATATATACTTTAACTAAATAAGTTTGTTATCTTTGGATATACAAACAAATTTAATAAAATATATCAATTAACCATGATCATGTTATTGATTATAAATTAATTCGATCTACCTTTGGGTTGATCCTTAACATTTATTAATCAATAAACTTCAATATACTCAATATTTAACCATAATGTCATTTCAATTATAGCATCAAATAATCATGAGTAATTGAATTTATATTTATATTGACATCTATGAAACAACATTCTAATTCGGCCACTTTGGTGAAACGAATTAATTCTTAATTTATAGATATCAAAATAATTAATGAGTTTCATTAATTTGACATCTATATTGACATTCTAATTTGGGTGACTAACAAATTATTCATAATATATAGAAGGTAAAGTAAATAATATAATAGTGTGAATTTCATTTATTTGAAATCTATAAGCAACATACTAATTTGCTCACCTTGGTGAGTAACAAATTATCATAATTTATAGAAGTCTAAATAATATATTATGTATTTGCAAAATAATTTTTTATTCACTTCGGTGATCAAAACTATTTAGCACATTATTTCAAATATAATTATTCAAAATGTAATTGTTTAGGAAATACTTAAATTTTCCGATAGATGCGACAAAACATAATCGCATCACCCATAAACATCACAATCACATTATTGTCATTAATTCAATTCATTATTTATTATTAGCTTATGTCAAACATAATGATCATATACGTCTATCATTACACATATACGGAGTATAATATATATATATACAAAGCAAGCCACCCCAGATAGAAATAAATGAATTCCAAAGATCTTGGGCAAATCCAAAGAAGGTTTCCCTGTACGGTCATCACAAAATATTGCTAGATCCCAATAGACCCAATGCCAGATAGCTGCCAAAAAGCATAAGCCAGAAAACACAATATGCGCCCCAGCTACACCTTCGTAACTCCAAATCCCCGGATTTGTTCCAGCCCCCCCCCCCCCCTGTAATACTCCAACCCCCCATGAATTAGTTATTCCTAACCGAGTCATGAAGGGTATAACAAACATACCTTGTCTCCACATTGGATCAAGAACAGCTAATTCATACAGAGCCATCGAGCCCGCCCAACCAGCAACAAGAGCTGTATGCATTATATGAACAACAAGCAACCGTCCGGGATCATTCAATACAACGGTATGAACACGGTACCAAGGCAAACCCATGGAAAATACCCCTAAAAATAAACACTACGTAACTTTATTGCATTGGAAAAGCTCTACTAAGACTATCTTCTGGACTCCCCTTATTCGGAAAATTATTTGCTAACAAAGGTTAGATTCATATTTATTCTGTTCATAATCATGGAAGAGTTCTGGTCGTAGGAACAAAGAGAAGCAGATTTATTCTATACTCGATAAGCACCAATACGCAATGGGGGATTGATGTCATTTTCTATGAGGAAATCCTTACTTTATCATTAGAAAAACCATCGATAAAAATTTTCCATTATTGATTTTGTCTTTCTTCCTTAATTTTTCTAATCTAGGGATAAAATGAAAAATATGATAGAGCCAATATTATAAAGACAGTAAAACCATCTTATTACGTTTCCAGATCAAAGTGAAATTATAGTATTTAGTTCTTTTTTTTTTTTCAATTCATGCTTATTGGTGTTCCAAAAGTACCTTACAGAATTCTTGTCATTACACATATAAGTATAATATATATATACAAAGCACACAATTACATTAATTTATAACATAAGTTATGCTTAAACATTTTAAAATCGATATTATATTGGTCCCATAGCACATTTTATATTATATGAATTTAATTGATTATATAAAAGGAGACATATTATTAACGTAAATCATGATGAAAAATTCATAAAAATACAAATAAATTATGACAACATATTTCAATAATCTCACTAAATCATATCAAATTAATTAACTATATTCTAAAATAATATCTTAATTTTATTTTACAGAATAAACGGAATTATAATTTTATTAACATAATTTTGACGATTTTATTAACATAATTTTGATGTTCATAAAATTCACGCTAATACAAATAAGTATTAATATACCGATACATTACTCATATATTTAGCGCAAATAAGCAGTACATAATAAAAAAAATAAGCAACGTATAATAAAAATAATTTTATAATACATACGCAACACAAAAAATAAGCAGCGCATAATAAAAATAATTTTATAATATATACGCAACATAAATAACAGCAAAATACATAATAAAAAAAATAAGCAGACAGAAGAAAAAAAAATCATAATATATATGCAACACAAATAAAAATAATTTTATTCAAACAAATATACGTGCTAACTTACTGAACACGCAGTAATAATGTTCAGATTTTAAATTTTAACAATCTATCAAAACACATTAATAATTCTTTGAAATAAATATTAAATCGAAAATCATGAGTTCCAAACAAATATACGTGCTAACTTACTGAACACGCAGTAATCAGATTTTAAATTTTAACAATCTATCAAAACACATGAATAATTCTTTGAAATAAATATTAAATCGAAAATCATGAGTTCATAAAAAGCAGGCTCTAATACCACATGTAAGTTTATACATATTATTAAAGACCTTAACTTCATGAATCTTACAATCATATATTTAATATTGATAGAAGAAAATCTATCGGGCTTTTATAAGGAGAGAGAGGATCAGATTCATAAATTGATGGAATATAAAACGTTCTATCACCGCCGTTTCATATATATCAGATTTTTAATCTGATAAAAACACAAGTGAAACGTTGCGCATACCAAATAAAATAATATTAATAATTTAAATCAAATAATAATTAATATATATATATATATATAGCACAAGGCCATTATATATAAAAAAATATCTTAGAATTACCGCAACTAATTAGCGAGTCTTCCTGATTCGAGACTATGTGTAGCCAGAACCACGGAGCCTGACCCCTTCACGATCTCCTCCAGCATAAACGCCGCGCACTCGTCGAAGCACGCGCCGCACGCCTCTCGCTCGCCATCTCGACGAGCTTGAACCCGACCCGCACCCCGCCTCGTCGCCCTCTTCGCCTTCACCAGCCGGTCCCTCGCGTCCTTCAGGTACGCCTGGATCGTGTTGAGGATGATCATGTGGGTGGTTAGGAAGGGTAATATGGTCCTTAAACATTTTAATTATCTTGATTGTCAATCGTAAAGACTATAAATCCTATTTGCCTAAACACGTTTGTAAAAAAATCCTATTTGCCAATTTTTCCTAAATTATAATTTAATGTGAGGTATTTAACTTCTATCTTTGGGAAATTCTTTTTAAAAAAGAGTGAACTCGAAACGGAAGGGAATTGTTATTCATGAGAGAAATGTATTGAACTAGTGCACGGATGGAAAGGAGAGTACATTGCAGCTTCAAAGGCTTTTATAGAAAGTCCATCTTTTAGAAATTGGCTTTTGAAACACCGAGACTTCGAGTCCTTCTTCGCACCGACGAAATTAAAGCGCAACATGGGTTGTCCCAGCTATTAATTTGATTTATATCCAACTGCTCCTACTTATTACTCTCTTCTTTTGGCGAAAAATTTCGTCGGTCCTTCAACCTTTTCATTCTCCATTTCGTCTCATTGAGACACAAATTTCAGTTTAATTTTTTTGTTTGTTGGTGTTATGCTCTTTACGATCCTCTGATACCACTTGTTGCGATATTGAAACTAAATTTCTCACGGCTCTCGAAATATATACGAAATGCGAAGAAAAAGATAAACGAAAAGAACGAACACACAATTTACGTGGAAACCCGAAACACGGGAAAAAACCACGGGAAAAAAGAAATCCACTACATCGTTGAGGCTTACAATTCACTCTATGATCTATTGCACTCTATGATTTTCGTCTACCGGAGAACACCAATTTATAGGTGTAGGAAACCTATCAAATTGGAAACCATTAAAATTAGTAATAAATTCTTTTCCTAATTTATGACTCATAAATTATTAAAGAATATAATTATATTCAATATAATTTATATTCCCTAATTAAAACAAAAAAGCCACACAAAAATCCCAGCAGAGAAGCCCACGCAAAAATTTCAGCGCAAACTTGCGCTGAATTTCTCCGCAAATATATTTGGTGTCGGCCTACACCAAATCTCTGTCGGCCGACATCACCTGGCACGAACGTGCCACTACCTCTGAAGATTTTCCGCAATCGCCACGAGCTTCGTGCCACTACCTCTGAAGATTTTCCGCAATCGCCACGAGCTTTGGCCTGCTGTCGGCCGACAAGCTACACTGTCGGCCGACACTTCCTTTTGTTTTCTGATTCGAGTCATATTTAACAGTTGGAAACTTAGAAATTTACTGGAAAATATGAATTGTTGTTCACATATGTATATATATTTCAGCTTCTCCATTTGGTTTAAATCTGTTTGATTAAAATGAATGAACTCAAATTAAGCTAAAAAAAATGTGATTCGTACTTGGTCAACAATTCACAATTTGATCTTGTAAGGTTCACTCGCCGGCGGTTAATGCTCCGAGGTACCTGAGAACAACAAAACACGAAACAAATCAGATTTGTACGAGCCCTAGGACCAAACCAAAATCCCAGATCTCAACAGTCAACGGATCTCCGAAGATCACCGGCCCGTGCAAGGATCTGGGCTTGGATGGAACAAAGAGCAATAGCAGCGGAATAACAACAGGTATATATATATATGGAAACAAAGAGAGAGAGAGAGATAAGAGCTTCGGCTCAGGACTGTGAAGGTGAAATCACAGCAGTATGACCAGGCACCGCCAAACAGGAGGAAGAACAAAGAAACCCTCCAACAACACCCACAATGCACAGCTCTCTCACTCTTAAGCACTCTCACTCACACCACTCGGCTCACACAAGGATCTCACAGGAATCAACACCACAGCAACACCACAGTAGGTGATGAAGGTGATGATACAGAAATCGCACACAGTGAAAGGTGAGGGTTACACACAGTATCTGAAGAGTAGAGTGAATTAGGGTTACGGGTGTAGAGCCAATATAAGGGGCAATGGAAGGCTCAGATGCATCCACACCATACCAAATAAAGATCAATGGTCAGGATAAGTTAAAGCCCACAAAGCATGGGCTGAAGACAAATGGGTCAGGTAAGTGGTGTGGGCTGGGCTGCAGTGGGTGTTGGGTTGCTTCTTAATTGGGCCAGCACCATAAAGAATGGGCCAACACACAATTTTCAACAGATCTCAGAATCACTATTCAAATCAATGTAAGTTTGCCGTATATCAAGAAAAAGAATACGGGGACAATTAAAAAAATTAAATCAAATAATTTAGTTTCAGTGTTCTTGCTTAAAACACCACTCGCAGTCTTATATTGAAGTTTCTCTTCATTTTTTTTTCACCACTTTTATAGCTCTTATATCAGAGTTTCTCCCATCTATTTATATATATATATATATATATATATATATATATATATATATTTTTTTTTTATATATATGGGGTTTGAGTTCTTTATGTCCTTTGGTAAAAATTAGGGGCGGGCGTGGGACGAGATGAGACGGGATTAGGAGAATCTCGTCCCGTCCCGTTTCGGAAATAAATTTTCGAGACGAGATTTACATTTTAAAAATTCGTCTCGCATGTTCCAATCTCATTCGGGTTCGGGTCGGGATCGGGACGGGATCTAGACGTCCCAAAATATTAAATAAAAATAAAAATAACTATTAAAATATAATAAAATAATAATAATATCGGCTTATAAAACAATAAAAATTTAAATAAAATAAGAATCGACAATTTTTTTATGAAAAATATACATAAATATACATACATACGTGTATATTTATTGAATTGATTTTGAATTTTAAGTTTAAACATACATTATTAAATAAGTAAAATAATATTGGACTTATTTATATTCAATTTAAATGATATTTTGTTTTTATTTAAAATTTCAAAATAAAAATATTAGTATTTTTAAAGACAAGTTATATAACAAAAATTAAATTATTTTAAAATATTATGAGATTGTAAAACTATACTAAATTAAATAATAAATTTAATTGAGATTAAGATTAATATTTTGATATTTTATTAATTTATTTGGAAAAATGAAAATTATATTATTATTAAATAAATAATCGGGACGGGACGGGATACAACGGGATCGTCCAGTTCTCGTCCCGTCCCGATCCCGTCTCGTCCCGTTATGAAAAAATTAAAACGGGACGGGATGAGACGGGATTGCTATTTTCAAAAGTGATTCCGTCCCATCCCGCTAATTTTCGGGATGTGATCGGGACGGGATCGGGATTCCGGGATGAAGTGTCCACCCCTAAATATCCATTCCTAGAATCTTCTTGGCATCTCTAAGATCTTTCATCTCAAACTCAGCACTCAACAACCTTTTCAATGACTCCACCTCCACATTGGAATAACTGGCAATCAACATATCATCCACATAGAACAGTAGATAGGTAACCACCCTCCCAGTCTTCAATTTTAGGTAACACAGTAGTCAAACTTGCTTCTCACAAAGCCAATCACCAACATGTAGCTGTCAAACCTCTTATACCACTGCCTTGGACTTTGTTTGAGACCATACAAAGATTTTTTCAACAGACACACCTTGTTCATATCAGAACAGCCCTCCAAACCATCATGTAGCCTCATATGGATCTTTTCTTCCAACTCTCCATGAATAAAAGCTATTTTAATATCCATCTGCTGAAGCTCAAGATCCATTTGAGCAACAATAGACAACAGAACTCTAATAGTATAATGCTTCACCACTAGAGAAAAGATCTCATTGAAATCAATTCTCTCCTTCTGAGTAAAGCCCCTGGCAACAAGCCTAGCTTTGTACCTAATACAAGAGCCCTCATGTTTCTTTTTAAAGATCCAATTGCACCCCTCTAACCTCTGATTTTTTGGCATCTGAACAACATCCCATGTACGATTCTTGTCCAAGGATTGGAGCTCTTCCTACATAGCTAGAAGCCATTTTTCCTTCTCAGAGCAACTCACAGCCCCAGAATATGAATTAGGCTCATCACTTACTATGTTCTCAGCTACCATCAGTGCATAAGACACTACATCTGCCTATGCATACCTTTTTGGAGGATTAATCACCCTTCTCTCCCTGTCTCTAGCAAGTTGATAAATGTTGGGTTGTGTCTTTCAAATCCTACGTTTGCAATCGACTAAGTCATATGGTCATCTCTAGATGTTAAATGATGTATCAATAATATTATATATTACTTAGCATAATATTATATTGATTGATAATCATACCTATAGGGTCACACACGAACAAGAAGTCGAATGAGATAATTGCTGAATAATTGTATTGATTTTAGAAATCAATAAATATATAAACTTGGTTCATATATATGTGTAATTAAAGAAAATAACATGTCACATGATGTGACATGTCATGCCATATGGACTAATGACTTTGAGTCATTAGTGCACATGTGGCAATGATGTGACATGGAGTTAGTGGGAGAGAATTACATTTTGACCACTAACTCTCACCATAATCACACATTAGTAGGGAGGTTATTTTGACATAATGATATTGCATTATTTTGAAAATAAAGGAGTGAAAATCATATTTTCTCTCATTCCAACACTTGAATTTCGAAATTACACCAAGAGAGAAAGAGAGAACATAGTGTTCTTCCCGTTTTTCTAAAGAACAATCGGCAATTTTCAGCACTCGTCTTCTGTTCGTGTGCAACATGTAGAGACCGGGCCTTTTGTGTGGCTATACATCCGGAAAGATCAGAAGCAAGGCAAGAGGCTTAGGAAGGTTTTCTATTCAAAGTTCGTCGCGAGAAGATCAGATCTTCATCAACGAACAGCCTGTTGGAAATCGATATCCCGGGTTATCAAAATTGCGGAAACCGACAACCCGACCGAAATCCCTTCGCCGGAGAACACGCGAACACCATGCGAACCGGAGCCCGGAAAGAGCATCACCGCCACGGGATAAACCCGCGGCTAGAAACCCTAGCCGAGTCCCCGCCGGGGCTCGCGATCGTGATCGATCGCATGGGGCGGCTCCGGCAGCCCCGGGGCGGTGAGTCCGGCGACTTCACCGCCCACGCCGTCGGGAGGGGCGGCCAGCCAAGCTGACCACCGCGGCACCAGCCGCGGCTCGCCCCAGTGATCGAGGCTAGCTCGATCGCTCGCCCCGGCTCCAGCCGGGGTTCCCTTCGCGCGCATCGCCGGCGATCGAACCCTAGGTTCGACCGCCACCCCTCGGCTCCCAGCCGAGGGCTCCTTCGATCTCCGCCGAGGATCTCGTATCCCCGTCCGCGGAGTTCGTTCGTCCCGGATCTTGGTTCATGTGTATATCACGATTAAAATACATAAAATCATACAAGGGGTTTTTACGATTTTACCTTCGTCTCGTTGTGCGGAGAAACGTGATTAGATGATGACCTTAGGATCTTCCTGATGGAGTTGTATACTTAATGTCTAGATTTATGTAACGTAAACTCCCGGTCATAGCATTTAATCTATTTAAATGAATATACAATCGTTTGCTTTTAATTATTTATAATTAAATAAATGCAAATATAGTCCTGGATTATATACGTTGTAGTTAGTATGGTGTGCGACGTCACACAGAAGATCCTACTATCGGTTACTCGTATATCAATCAAACAGTGGCTCACGACCTAGATGGACAGGGACCAATCCATCGGTATAGTCGTTGTATGAGAGAGAAAATAATTGGTCTTAATTATTTTATCATACTTGTACACTTGTTGTATTGAGCGGATCGCTTGAGATTTATCGATTAGGATTGCCTTAGATAATCGATTTAAATCTCAGAGTATTTTATTCTTAATCCCTGATATTATTGCGGGTGTGTGCATTTAATATTAGTGACTTTGATTTTCCAAAGGAATTGACCGATTAGAATAACCGATCAATTACCGAGATGAGTTCATAAGGAATTATTATGTAAACCTCATGAGTGGATTTGTTCCGCATAATAATTAAAGTTGAATGATACTATTCTCGGATATAAGAGATGAATAAATTAATTAGCAATAAATTAATTTTATTCATGGATATTTATATCTTAAACACATGGAATAAATAATACTATCGGAGATAATATTATTGATATAATATGGTAAATACTGGGAGTGCAATTATATTTATATAGTGGAGTTAATATATAATTAATATTAATGGATTAATAGATTTGGGCTTGGGCTCAATTTAATCATTAATATTGGAAGCCCAATATTCCACCTCCTTTAGATCCCCTACGTAGCCTATAAAGCACTACATGGTCTTCACAAAATAATAAGACAAGATTATCATACTTGATATTCTAGAGAGTTCGTGAAGGAGATCCATAGGAGTTCGGAGGATCGTCGCCCACACGACGTTCGAAAGAGGTGCAAGGAATACGTAGGAAGATCCGAAGGTCTTCAAATCAATCTCGTTTCTCTGCACAACGAGACTAAGGTAAAATCATAAAACCCCCTTGTATGATTTTATGTGTTTTAATCGTAATATACACATAATCCGAAGGTCCGGTAAACGAACGAACTCCGCGGACGGGGATTTGAGATCCCCGGTGGAGATCGAGAGTACCCTTGGCTGGGAGCCGAGGGGTGGCGATCGAAGCCCTAGGGCTCGATCGCCGTGCACACAAGAGGAACCCCGGCTGGACGCCGGGGTGAGCGATCGACCATGCGGTCGATCGCTGGGCAGCCGCAGCGGGTGCGCTGGGCGCACCGCCCTCCTCAAGGCGGTGGCGGTGAGTCGCCGGACTCACCGTCGGGGGCTGCCGGAGCAGTCCCCATGCGATCGCATTTGCGATTGCGAGCCCCCTCGCGGCGGGGGCTCGACTAGGGTTAGCCGTGGGTTCGCCCATGGTGATGCTCTCGTCGAGCCCGACTGGTGCGGTGTTCGCGGTTGGTTCTCCGGCGAACGGATTTCGGTCGGGTTATCGTTTCCGCAATTTTTGATAGCCCGGGATATCGATTTCCAACAATTGGTATCAGAGCATTGGTTCTAAGTTCATGTGTATGTTCGATTATTGTTCTACCTTGCAGGGTTTCCGACTATTATGGCTAGCGTTTAATTATTCGTTAATTAATTGTCATAATTATTTTATTAAATTCTCGGACATGTCGATATTCGTTTTGTGTGGATGAATGCTTGTATTAGTAAAAATTCGGGGGTTGACCGAATTTAGGATTTATTATTAATTGTTCAATGTTTTCCGGAAGTGTATAGGGTCGATTTCATGTATATAATCGATACCGGAGTTGTAATTTAAATTTTTGTATTTTTTTTTTTGCGTTGGATCGATGCCGAAACGACCTCCGGAAAAGACACGTGACGAAGGAGACGAAGAAGAGGGGAGGACCGGGATCGATCATCCCCATGATCGATCACATGAGGATCGTTCGACCCCGGGCTGCCCGCGGGAGTTCTCGGCCACGCCGACCACCAGTGGTGGTGGCGCGTGGGCTGAGGCGGCGGCAATGGCGGTGGTCGATGGTGGGGGACGCGGGGATCCCCACCCCGTGCTACTCCTACCAAGATCCGACTTTCCTATTTTGATTCGGTTTTTCCTATTTTGAGTGTTCTTATTTTTGGGAACTCTCATGGAATAGGAAAAAATTAAATTGGAATTAATTTATTTCCTTATTGAGTGTTCTTTTTTTTTTGGAACTCTCATGGATTAGTAAAATAATTAATTTGGAATTAATTTGTTTCCTAATTTATTATTCCTATTTTATGGGAATTTTCATGGACATGGAAACTAATTAATTTGAAAAGTAGAAGAGTCCTAATTTATTTTATTTCCTTATTCTATTATATAATTCTTCTAGAATATTCCTGTTGGAGTTGTGTACTTAATGTCTAGATTTAAGTAACGGTAAACTCCCGGTCATAGCATTTAATCTATTTAATTAATAAACAATTGTTTGCTTTTAATTATTATTAATTAAATATATGCAAATCATAGTCCTAGATTTTATACGTTGTAGTTAGTATGGTGTTGCATGGGCACACAGAAGATCATACTATCGGTTACTCGTATTTAATCAAACAGTGGCTCACGACCTAGATGGACCCGGACCAATCCATCGGTATAGTCGTTGTGTGAGAGAGAAAATAATTTATCTTAATTATTTTATCACACTTGTACACTTGGTGTATTGAGCGGATCGTTGAGATTCATCGATTAGGATTGCCGGCGATAATCGATTCGAGTCTCAGTGTATTTTATTCTTAATCCCCGATATTGTTGCGGGTGTGTATATTCAATATAAGTGACTTTGATTTACCAAAGGAATTAACCGATTTAATTATTGGGTTAATTACCGGTTAAGTTGGGTCACTATATTTTATATATGGCATGCCGTGAATGATTGACCGGACAGTGTATCCCGGAAGGGTTGATAATATCCCCGAGATGAGTTCATAAGGAATTATTGTGTAAAGCTCATGAGTGGATACGTTCCGCAAAATAATTAAGGTTGAATGGTACTAGTCTCGGATTAAAGTGATGAATAAATTAATTAGCAATAAATTAATTTTATTCATGGATATTTAAATCTTAAATACACGGAATAAATAATACTACCGGAGAAATATTATTTGATATAATATGGTTTAATATTGGGAGTGCAATTAAATTTATATAGTGGAAAATAAATTTAATTAATATTGATAAGGATTAATGGACTTGGGCAGTGGGCTCAATTTAATCTTCAATATTGGAAGCCCAATATTCCACCTCCTTTAGATCCCCTACGTAGCCTATAAAAGCACTACATGGCCTTCATAAATCATAACTTGAATAAGACAAGATTATCATACTTGATATTCTAGAGAGTTGAAGGAGATCCATAGGAGTTCGATAGATCGTCGCCCACCCGACGTTCGAACGGAGTGCAAGGAATACGTGGGAAGATCGTAAGGTCATCAACTTAGATTCGTTTCTCCGCACAACGAATTAAAAGGTAAAATCATATACTCCCTTCTATGATTTTATGTGAATTGATTGTGATACATACATGAACGCACGATCCGGGAAAACGACGAACTTCGGGGACGGGGATTCGAGATCCCCGGCGAAGTTCGAAGGAGCCCTCGGCTGGGAGCTGAGGGGGTGCGGTCGAGCCCTAGGGCTTCGACCGCGACGGCGCGTGGAGGAACCCCGGCTGGGAGCCGGGGTGGGCGATCGACCGCGGTGGTCGATCGCCGGGGCAGCCGCGGCTGGTGCCGCGGCGGGTTCGCCGCTGGGCGAACCGCCCTCCTCGGGTGGTGGCGGTGAGTCGCCGGACTCACCGCCCGGGGCTGCCGGAGCAGCCCCAGCGATCGCCTTGTGCGTGATCGCGAGCCCCACGGTGGGGCTCGGCTAGGGTTTAGCCGCGGGTTCATCCCGCGGCGATGCTCTTGTCGAGCCCGGTTCTTCGTGGTGTTCGTGATCGGTTTCCGGCGACGGGATTTCGGTCGGGGTTATCGGTTCCGCAATTTTTTGATACCCCGGGACATCGAATTCCAGCAATTGGTATCAGAGCGTTTGGTTTCGTGTTCATGTATGTGTTCAATTGTGTTCTACCTTGCAGGGATTCCGACTATCATGGTTTAATTGATTGTTAATTATTCGTTTAATTAATTGCTATTTAATTTACCATGATTGTTCGTTTATTAAACTCTCGGACATGTCGAGATTCGTTTTGTGTGGATGAATGCTTGTAATAGTAAAAATTCGGGGGTTGACCGAATTTAGATTTATTATTATTGTTCTATGTTTTCCGGAAAGTGTATAGGGTCGATTTCATGTATAGAATCGATACCGGAATTGTAAATTTATTTCTTGTAATTTATTTACGTTGGATCGATGCCGAGACGACCGCCGGAGAACTCATGTGACGAAGGAGATGAAGAGAGGGAGAAAGGACCGAAGGGGTCGATCACCCCATGATCGACCCATGATCGACCAAGGGGAAGGGGGCGTCGCGCCCCTTCGGCTGTGGGTTGTCGCCGGCAACGGTGGCGGCTGGCCGGCTGGAGTGGCGGCGGCGGGTGCTCCCTCCCGGTGGTCGGTGGTGGTGGTGGTGGTGGTGCGGGGATCCCCAACCCGTACTACTCCTACTCCTACCTAGATTCACTTTCCTAATTGATTCAAGTTTTCCTATTTTGAGTATTCCTAAGTTTGGGAACTCTCATGGAGATAGGAAAAGAATTAATTAATATTATTTATTTCCTTATTCTATTATGGAAGTCTTCTAGAATATTCCAAGTTCTACTTGGAATAGGAATCTAGAGATTTAATAGAATTAGATAGGAAAAGTGAATTAATTTATTTCTATTTGATTATTCCTATTTTTATGGGAATTTTCATGGATATGGAAATTAATTAATCTTGGAAAGTAGAAGAGTCCTATTTTATTTTATTTCCTTATTCTATTATAGAAGTCTTCTAGAATATTCCAAGTTTAACTTGGATAGATTATTCTAGAGATTTAATAGAATTAGATAGGAAAATAAATAAATAAAAATATTAATAATATTTAATTTTATTTTTGATTTATTCGATTGACTTAATTTTCGAATTAAGTATCTTTTGGATTTATTGAAAATAAATAGATTTAAATATTGGGATTAATATTCTCGTCACATGGAGCATTCAAGAACGAAGACTGAAGACTAGAAGACGCATACGGAGATGGAATAAAGCCATGATAGTCGGAAAAATAATTTTCTAGCATTATTTTGACTATGTGCTGTGTGCTTTATTACTTGTATGCATGCTTATGTGTTTAATTATGCATTAGATAGCGTATCCCTTTGTTATAAAAAGCTAAGTAGGAGCGGGGATGGAAACATTCCCATGGTCTCCATTACTGTTCTCTTGGTGACATTTATGAGCTTTCGAAGTTCATATAGATATGTCATTGGAGGAGAATTCTTGTAATTCCTTTTACGAGAAACATTGATTAAGTTTATCAAACAATGCCTAATTTGTCTTTCTGAAACTGACTTCAAGTCGACTCATTCTCACCCCGGGGAGTGGAATGGAGCCAAAGCCACTTGGTCATGTGGATGACACAAATTAGAGACATTCGTACCATTCTTTTAAAGATGGATCGATTGTCTGCTCGGCTCCCTCATTTATGAGAGATAGGGTTGTTCGCATGGTGAATCACTGGTTAGAAACTTCGAGTTTCACTTATGACTCTCCGCGTCTTGATTTACGAAATCGAATGGATCTTGTAACTGGGAGTCAATTATAAAAGTCTCTTAGTGTGGTAAACGTCCACACAACGTGGCTTGCTATACTGACGGATTTTGGATTAATAGATGTAGACAGTTGTAAGGAATTGTGAAGAGTTGTGAAGTTATCGTAAACGTCCACACAACATGGCTTGCGGTGATGTAGCAATTCCAAACGATTTACTTTGGTGCTGAGTAATGGTTTACACTTAGATACGCCTTATAGTATTCCTCCCACCGAGGTTCCGCTATAAGCGATGTATGACCAAAGAAAATCTAATTGCTAAATCATTTGGGTGGGTAAACGTCCACACAACGTGGTTTGCCTTATCTGATGGGATTTTAGATGTAATTAGTGATTTAATGATATTATTTGAGGGAGATAATATCGGATATTAAATTAATTGTTTGTTTAAATGTGCTTATAGGTTTAGAGAATAGCTATGAACCCACTTTCTATGATACTCAAGGAGCATAAGCTCACTGGCCCCAACTATATTGATTGGAAGAGAAATTTAGACATTGTCCTAACTTCGGAGGAGTACAAGTTTGTACTCCATGAAGTATGCCCTGCTGAGCCCACGGCTGCCTCAACTGATGAGGAAAAACTGACATATCGGAAGTGGAAAAAGGCTGATGAAATGGCTAGGTGCTATATTTTGGCTTCCATGTCAAATGTACTCCAAACCCAACATGAGTCGATGGACACTGCCTATGATATGATGTTTAACCTCAAGGAGATGTTTGGGGAGCAAGATCGTGCGGCAAGGCAAGAAGCCATGAGAGTCCTCATGACAACTACTCAGTCTGAAGGAACGCCCGTAGGGGAGCACGTTCTTAAGATGATGGGTCTGTTGAATGATCTTGAGATCCTAGGAGCTCAAATTGATGTTGAGACGCAAGTCGACATCATACTCCAGTCTCTGACCCCTAGTTTTGAGCAGTTTCGCATGAGCTATAATATGGGTAAACTATCTTATTCTCTTGCGCAACTCCTGACTGAACTGAAGGCGGCAGAGGGGATCTACAAGAAGGGCAAGTCTCAAGCGCTTGTAGCTACCAAGTCCAAAGGCTTTAAGCCTGGTGGAGGTAGGGGCAAGAGGAGGAAGCAAGCCTGGAAACCCAGTGGTGTCAAGAGGACTGTACCACGAGTGGGGGCTGCAAAGCCAAAGGGCAAGTGATTCCGATGCAACAAGATTGGACACTGGAAGTCCGAATGTCCTCTCAAAGGTACGAAATTTTCTTTAGTCGTAAAAACATAGTCAGCGGTATTATCTACCAGAATTCTGGTGTGTAGATATGGAACCACTGACGGTATGTGCATTTTTGAATGCAGGGGTTCCAGAAAACCCGGCGACTTAGAGAAGAAGAGTTCGAGTCTACACGGGCAAAAGCTGTAGAGGAGGCAGCTGTTGCGGTGGAAGACATTTATCTGCTTTAGTAGTTAAATAGGATTTCATTTCAAAGTTATTGCTTTATGTACCCTTTATTTTAGAAAGAACGTTTTGTTCTGGATTTCTATTAATTATGAATGGATATTTTATTTCTTTAATCACTGGATGATTTTGATAAGAAATAATGGCATTATCTATTCTGGTACATTAGATAGCAATATATGAATGATAGATCCTAAGTCCACCCCAATGCAACGAACCGTTCTATAACTTGTTTTACTTGTTAGATATTTCTTTATTAATCATTATACTTGTGAATTCTTATACTTAGTAGTATTTTTCAAATAAGATTTAAATGGTCGAAATTGATTTGATCAATTATAGTTGAAGGAGTGGACCTTCCGACCTGAGAATTGAATTTGGAGGATAATACATCTAAGTAAACCTTTCTGGATAAAGGATAGAGTTCGGACAAGTATTAGGAATGATTAGATATGCAGACATATGTGTAAATTAGAAAGGTACGAGTAATTCTTTCAAGAATACTCTCTGATGGATTAGAATACTTGATGTGCCATAAAAGCAAAGTGTTTTGACCAGTCAATGGACACAAAGCTATTATGGGGAACCATCAAAGTATATCCATTAGAAGCCTGCGACTCGGTCGCGGAGGCCATCACCTATCTGAATAACACATAGCATAATCAAAGATTGGGATTCAATCCCAAAGGGGCGCGCCATACACTTACGTGTAGAGATGGTGCGCTATAAAGAAAAGGAAATCTGATAGTAAAAGGACAAGTTGTTCGGAACTACCTATGTTCTATGGATATTCCTAGATACAACGGCATATTGAATATGGTTGTAGGATATCCTAGATGAACGAAGTATTGTGTGTTCTATAGTACTATGAACCAGAGGGACGTCTCGTCCGGTTCATAGAGAAAGACTATCAGATGAACCGCAAAGCCTAAGATTGACGTGATACTTTGGAATGAGAAGAAGGACAAAAGACTAGGAACCAGCCAAACCGAGTAGAAGTACACCACATACTGCACCTATTGTTATTACTGTTATACACCGGGACGCCATTGCAGTGGGAGGTTGTTGGACAACCAGAGATATTCATAAGGCTAGAGGAGTTCGGACTCTGGATCTAGTAAAGATGAAATCGACCCCTAGCTCTGCATAAGGACGGTACTAGATCTAAATGTGCCTGCTTGGAACAATAAGATTTATTGTTGAGAGGCTAGATCATTTAGAGTACAAGCTTAGTAAATTCATTTATGGATTGAAATAAAGCTATGAATCGTGGAACTTGCGAATTGATGAGATAGTCCATTTGATGGATTCATCAAAAGGCATAGACGAAAGGTGTATTAAAGACGTAATGGAAACAAGGTGGTGTTTCTCGGAGATTTTATGTAGATAACATTTTATCATTGGCAACAATGTAAAAATATTGTCAGACATAAAATAATGGTTGTCTAAATAAATCAAGATATAAGATTGAGTAGAAGTTAGAGCATGTTCTTAAGATCTTTCGATCTAAGGATTAGAACATTGTACTTCTCCTAGACATCTTATACGATTATGGTTTGTTTTAAACATGCATACTTCTGAGAAAGGTTATTGCCTTTCAGAGACAGAATAAACATCTATCTAAAGATTTTGTGTTCGTACACATGAAGGAGATGGACAAAGCAGTTTCCTATACTTCAAGTATGGAAAGCTTTATAGATGCAATGTTGTAGAACAAGAACCTGATATCAACTATGCGGTTTGCGTAGTGGGAGGATATCAAAGTAATCTAGACAAGAGATTTTCGGATGCTGTAATAGTACTTGCAAAGTACTGAATTATTAAGCAAGACGAAATCTTCTTTGATTACAAATTCTCAGATCCAAAAATCAAAGAAAGGACCAGTGAAAGTCGATATCAGGCTATGTGTTCACTTTTAGAAAGAGGAGGAACCATAAAAGAGTGATAAGCAGGACGCTTCTCAGACTCTCTCATAACCGAATAGCAGCCTCAGAGGCAGCGGAAGTTTTGGTTAGGTTCCGGGATAACCTCTTGACTTGGATATGACTCCTAGTTTACCAAAGGCTATTGGATAGCGGTGCAAAGTAAACTGGAAGAGGTCATAAGTCAAAAGTGATGTTAACACATAGAGCAAGTACCACCTGATACGAGTCATCGTCGAGGGAGACGACGTAGTAGTCACCAAGATAACTTCAGAGCGGCAACCTAGATTGCTCACTCACATAGTACTTCTCGGAAGTACGCCTTAAGCACGTGATGAGTATGGGAACCGGGAGTTTGGAGGAAATGACTAGACCTTAGTACAAGTGGGAGATTGTGTTGGAGTTGTGTACTTAATGTCTAGATTTAAGTAACGGTAAACTCCCGGTCATAGCATTTAATCTATTTAATTAATAAACAATTGTTTGCTTTTAATTATTATTAATTAAATATATCCAAATCATAGTCCTAGATTTTATACGTTGTAGTTAGTATGGTGTTGCATGGGCACACAGAAGATCATACTATCGGTTACTCGTATTTAATCAAACAGTGGCTCACGACCTAGATGGACCCGGACCAATCCATCGGTATAGTCGTTGTGTGAGAGAGAAAATAATTTATCTTAATTATTTTATCACACTTGTACACTTGGTGTATTGAGCGGATCGTTGAGATTCATCGATTAGAATTGCCGGCGATAATCGATTCGAGTCTCAGTGTATTTTATTCTTAATCCCCGATATTTTTGCGTGTGTGTATATTCAATATAAGTGACTTTGATTTACCAAAGGAATTAACCGATTTAATTATTGGGTTAATTACCGGTTAAGTTGGGTCACTATATTTTATATATGGCATGCCGTGATTGATTGACCGGACAGTGTATCCCGGAAGGGTTGATAATATCCCCGAGATGAGTTCATAAGGAATTATTGTGTAAACCTCATGAGTGGATACGTTCCGCACAATAATTAAGGTTGAATGGTACTAGTCTCGGATTAAAGAGATGAATAAATTAATTAGCAATAAATTAATTTTATTCATGGATATTTAAATCTTAAATACACGGAATAAATAATACTACCGGAGAAATATTATTTGATATAATATGGTTTAATATTGGGAGTGCAATTAAATTTATATAGTGGAAAATAAATTTAATTAATATTGATAAGGATTAATGGACTTGGGCAGTGGGCTAAATTTAATCTTCAATATTGGAAGCCCAATATTCCACCTCCTTTAGATCCCCTACGTAGCCTATAAAAGCACTACATGGCCTTCATAAATCATAACTTGAATAAGACAAGATTATCATACTTGATATTCTAGAGAGTTGAAGGAGATCCATAGGAGTTCGATAGATCGTCGCCCAACCGACGTTCGAACGGAGTGCAAGGAATACGTGGGAAGATCGTAAGGTCATCAACTTAGATTCGTTTCTCCGCACAACGAATTAAAAGGTAAAATCATATACTCCCTTCTATGATTTTATGTGAATTGATTGTGATACATACATGAACGCACGATCCGGGAAAACGACGAACTTCGGGGACGGGGATTCGAGATCCCCGGCGAAGTTCGAAGGAGCCCTCGGCTGGGAGCCGAGGGGGTGCGGTCGAGCCCTAGGGCTTCGACCGCGACGGCGCGTGGAGGAACCCCGGCTGGGAGCCGGGGTGGGCGATCGACCGCGGTGGTCGATCGCCGGGGCAGCCGCGGCTGGTGCCGCAGCGGGTTCGCCGCTGGGCGAACCGCCCTCCTCGGGCGGTGGCGGTGAGTCGCCGGACTCACCGCCCGGGGCTGCCGGAGCAGCCCCAGCGATCGCCTTGTGCGCGATCGCGAGCCCCACGGTGGGGCTCGGCTAGGGTTTAGCCGCGGGTTCATCCCGCGGCGATGCTCTTGTCGAGCCCGGTTCTTCGTGGTGTTCGTGATCGGTTTCCGGCGACGGGATTTCGGTCGGGGTTATCGGTTCCGCAATTTTTTGATACCCCGGGACATCGAATTCTAGCAATTCCATGTTTGACTTGGATGGGATTCTAGAGATTTAATAGAATTAGAAAGGAAAAGTAAATAAATAGAAATATTGATAATATTTATGTTTTTTTTTTTATTTATTCGATTGACTTAATTTTCGAATTAAGTATCTTTGGGATTTATTAAAAATAAATAGATTTAAATATCGGAATTAATATTCTCGTCAAATGGAGCATTCAAGAACGAAGACTGAAGACTAGAAGATGCGTACAAGGATGGAATAAAGCCATGATAGTCGGAAAATAATATTCTAGTATTATTTTGATTATGTGATAATATTTATATGCTTTATTTCATGTATGCATGCTTATGTGTATTTAATTATGCATTAGATAGCGTATCCCTTTATTGTAAAAAGCTAAGTGGGAGAGGGATTGGAAACAATCCCATGGTCTCCATTGCTGTTCTCTTGGTTACTTTTATGAACTTTCGAAGTTCGTATAGTCAAGTCATTGAAGGAGAATTCTTGTAATTCCTTTTACAAGAGACATTGATTAAGTTTATCAAACAATGCCTAATTTGTCTTTCTAAAACTGATTTCAAGTCGACTCATTCTCACCCCGGGGAGTGGAATGGAGACAAAGCCACTTGGTCATGTGGATAACACAAATTAGAGACTTTCGTGTCATTATTTGACTAGATCGAATGTCTGCTCGGCTCCCTCATTCTATGAGAGACAGGGCTGTTCGCATGGTGAATCACTGGTAAGAAACTTCGAGTTTGACTTATGATTCTCCGCGTCTTGATTTACAAGATCGAATGAATCAAGTAATTGGGAGTCAATTATAAAAATATTTTGGTGTAGTAAACGTCCACACTATCGTGGCTTTCTGCATTGAATGGGATTTCGGATTAATTGATATAGACAGTTATAGAAGGGAGTGTAGGAACCGTGTGTTAACGTAAACGTCCACACTATCGTGGCTTGCAGTGATATGCGAGTCCCAAACAAACTTCTTAGTACTGATTAATGGTTTACACTTAGGTACGCTTCATAGTATTCTTCCCGTCGAAGTAACGCTATTGATGATGTACGACCAAAGCAAATCTAATTGCAAAATCGTTTGGATAGGTAAACGTCCACACTATCGTAGCTTACCATATCTGATGGGATTTTAGATGTGATTGGTGATTTAATGATATTATTTGAGGGATAATATCGGAGATTAAATTGATTGTTTGTTTATATGTACTTATAGGTTTAGATAATAGCTATGAATCCACTTTCTGTGATACTAAAGGAGAATAAACTAACTGGACCCAATTATATTGATTGGAGGAGAAATCTGGACATTGTCCTGACTTCTTAGGAGTACAAGTTTGTACTTCATGATCAATGCCCTGCTGAGCCCACGAATGCCTCAACTGATGAGGATAGAACGACATATAGGAGGTGGAAAAAGGCTGATGAAATGTCTAGGTGCTATATTTTGGCTTCAATGTCAAATGTACTCCAAAACCAGCATCAGTCGATGGACACCGCCTATGATATGTTGTATAACCTCAAGGAGATGTTTGGGCATCAAGATCGTGCGGCTAGGCAAGATGCAATGAGAGTCCTTATGACAACTACTCAGTCTGAAGGAACGCCCGTAGGGGAGCACGTTCTTAAGATGATGGGTCTGTCGAATGAGTTAGAAATCCTAGGAGCTCAAATTGATGGGGAGACGCAAGTCGACATCATACTCCAGTCTCTGGCCTCTGGTTTTGAGCAGTTCCGCATGAGCTATAATATGGGTAAACTATCTTATTCTCTATCGGAACTCCTGACTGAACTAACGGCAGCAGAGGGGATCTACAAGAAGGGCAAGTCTCAAGCACTTGTAGCTACTAAGTCCAAAGGCTTTAAGCCTAATGGAGGTAGAGGGAAGAAGAGGAAGCAATTCTGGAAACCCAGTGGTGCCAAGTGATGGAGTAGTATACTTAATGTCTAGATTTGAGTATTATGAACTCTTTGTACACTTTCATTTACCTATTAAATACAAACATTCATTTGCTTTTAATTATTGTTAATTAAATATATGCAAATTATAGTCCTGGATTTTATACGTTGTAGTTAGTATGGTGCGCATGGGCGCACAGAAGATCATACTATCGGTTACTCGTATTTAATCGAACAGATGCTCACGACCTAGATGGACACGGACCAATCCATCGGTATAGTCGTTGTGTGAGAGAGAAAATAATTTATCTTAATTATTTTATCACACTTGTACACTTGGTGTATTGAGCGGATCGATTGAGACTCATCAATTAGGTTTGCTCGGCGATAATTGATTTGAGACTCAGTGTATTTTATTCTTAATCCCCGATACAATTGCGGGTGTGTATATTTAATATAAGTGACTTTGATTTTCCAAAGGAATTGACCGGTTTAATTATTGGGTCAATTACCGGTTAAGTTGGGTCACTATATTTTATATATGGCATGCCGTGAATTCTTGACGGGACAGTGTATCCCGGAAGGGTTGATAATATCCCCGAGATGAGCTCATAAGGATTTATTATGTAAACCTCGCGAGTGGATTTAATTCCGCATAATAAATAAGGTTGAGTGGTACTAGTCTCGGATATAAAAGATGAATAAATTTATTAAGCAATAAATAAATTTTTATTCATGGATATTTATATCTTAAATACACGGAATAAATAATACTACCGGAGAAATATTATTTGGATATAATATGGTTTAATATTGGGAGTGCAATTAATTTATATAGTGGCAAATAAATTTAATTAATATTGATAAGGATTAATGGACTTGAGCAGTGGGCTCAATTTAATCTTCAATATTGGAAGCCCAATATTCCACCTCCTTTAGATCCCCTACGTAGCCTATAAAAGCACTACATGGCCTTCATAAATCATGAGACAAGATTATCATACTTGATATTCTAGAGAGTTGAAGGAGATCCATAGGAGTTTGATAGATCGTCGCCCACCCGACGTTCGAACGGAGTGCAAGGAATACGTGGGAAGATTCAAAGGTCATCTTGATTTCGTTTCTCCGAACAACGAATCGTAGGTATGATATCTAAACTAACTTGATATTATTCGATTTTGTTTATTGAAAATACCGTAGAACGCAAGATCCGAAATACGAAACCCGGATTAGACGAACGATCACGCGGTGGTGGTGAAACCACCGGACCGCGTGGGATCGGGCGGCTAGGGTTTCGGTGGGCGCATGGGACGAACCCCGGCTGGACGCCGGGGCGCGATCGATCACGTGATCGATCGCGGGCAGCTGCTGGGCACGACGGCCCAGCTGGAGGCGGGCCACCCCACGCGGCGGCGAGTCGCCGGACTCGCCGCGGGGCTGCTTCATGCAGCCCACCCGATCGATCGCTTCATGCGATCGATCCCTTCGATTGCACAACCCCGGCTCGCGGGGGTTCGGCTGGGGGCGGGCTACGTACCTTCGGGCGCGTGGTCTCCAAAGGCCGGACTCCGGCGGATGAGTCGGCGTTCATGTGATCTCCGGCGAAGGGTTTGATCGGGTTATTGGTTTCCGCAAATTTAAATAACCCGGGATATCGAATTCCAACACCAAGAGGCACGGAACACGAGAAGGGACCAGCAAGCCTAAGGCAAGTGTTTCCGATGCAAGAAGTCTGGACACTGGAGGTCTGATTGTCCTCTCAAAGGTACGAATTCTTCTTTAGTCATTAAAACATAGTCAGAAGTATTATCTACCATAAATCTGGTGTGTAGATATGGAACCACTGACGGTATGTGCATTTTAATGCAGGGGTTCCAGAAAACCCGGCGGCTTAGAGAAAAAGAGTTCGAGTCTACATGGGCAAAGCTGTTGAGGAGGCAGCTGTTGCAGTGGAAGACGATTTTATTTGCTTTTAGTAGTTATAGGATTTCATTTCAAGTTATTGCTTTATGTACCCCTTTATTTTAGAAAGAACTATGTTCTGGTTTTCTAATTTCAATGAATGAATATTTTATTTCTTTTAATTATTCGATGGTTATTAAGAAGAAATAATGGAATTATCTATTCTGGTACATTAGTCAGCAATATATGAATGATGAATCCTAAGTCTCCACGATGCAATGAAACCGTAGAATATAACTCCTTTTACCTATTAGAGATATTTCTTTATTGAATCATTATACTTGTGGATTTTATGCTGAGTAGTATTTATTCAAATAAAATTCAAAGGTCGAAAATTGATTAGATCAATTAAGTTGAAGGAATGGACCTTCTGACCTAAGAATTAAATTTGGAAGATACAACTAAGCAAAACTTTCTAGACAAAGGATATAAAATCCGGACAAGTATTGAAATTGATTAGCACTGATATATGTTTACTCTGACAAGAAAAGTACGAGTACTTCATTCGATGAATACTCGAAGTATGGATTAGAATACTTGATATGCCACAAGAGCAAGTGTTTTGACAAGTCAATAGACACAAGGCTATTGTGGAGAACTTTAGTATATCCATCAGGAGCCTGCGATCTGATCGCATAGGCTAGTATCTAGGGGTGGGCGTGGGACGGGATGGGACGGGATTAGGAGAATCCCGTCTCGTCCCGTAAATAAATTTTCGGGACAGGATATGCATTTTAAAAATCCGTCCCGCACGTCCCAATCCCATTTGGGTTCGGGTCGGGATCGGGACGGGATCGGGCCGTCCCAAAATATTAAATAAAAAATAAAAATAACTAATTAAATAAAAAAAATTAATAAAATAATAATATTACCGATTTATAAAACAATAAAAATTCAAATAAAATAAAAATCGACAATTTTCTATAACAAATATACATACACATGCATATATATATTGAATTGATTTTAATTTTTAGTTTTAAACATACATTATTAAATAAGTAAAATAATATTGGACTTATTTTATATTCAATTTTAATGATATTTTGACTTTATTTAATATTTCAAAATAGAAATATTAGTATTTTTAAAGACAAATTAGATAACAAAAATAAATTATTTTGAAATATTATGAAATTTTGAAAATATACTTAAATAATAAATTTAATTGATAGTATAATTAATATTTTGATATTTTAATAATTTGTTTGATAAAGTAAAAATTATATTATTATTAAATAAATTATCGGGACGGGACGGGATACAACGGGACCGTCCCGATCCCGTCCCATTATGAAAAATTTAAAACGGGACGGGATTGCCATTTTCAAAAGTGATCCCGTCCCATCCCGCTAATTTTCGGGATGGGATCGGGACGGGATCGGGATTCCGGGACGAAGTGCCGACCCCTACTAGTATCTATCTGAGCACTCCATAGCAAAATCAGAGATTGGGATTAGATCCCAAATGACTACACCATACACTTCGAGTGTAGATATGGTGTATCATGAATAAGAAATGGAACTCTAATGGAATGGTAAAAGAATGGGTTATTCGGAACTACCTATGTTCTATGGATATTTATGAAAGACAACGGCGCATTCCGGTGCGGTTGTAGAATATCCTAGAAGAACAAAAGTTGCGTGTTCAATAGTACTGTGAACCAGAAGGACGTTATAAGCTCTAACGCCCGGTTCTTAGAGGAAGACTATAAGATGAAACGCAAAGCCCAAAGAGACGTAATACTTTGGAATGAGAGAAAAAGGATAAAGACTGGTAACCAGCCAAACCGAGTAACGGTACACCACTAACTGCACCCACTGTTATTACTGTTTGTACACCGGAACGCCATTGTAGTGGGAGGTTGTTGGACAACCGGAGATGTTCATAAGACTAGAAGAGTTTTGAAATTTGGATCTAGTAAACATGAAATCGATCCCTAGATCTACATGGAGGCAGTACTAGATCTAAATGTGCCTTCTTAGAGAGCAATGCGGATTATTGCTAAAAGGCGAGACCATTTAGAATACAAGCTTAGTCGATCTATTTATAGATTGTAACAAAGCTATAATTCGTGGAACTTGCGAATTGATGAGATAGTCCATTTGATGGATTCATCAAAAGGCATGGACGAATAGTGTGTATTGGAAACGTAATGGAAACAAGGTGGTGTTTCTCGGAGATTTAATGTAGATAGCATTTTATTATTGGTATCAATGTAAAGATATTGTCGGACATGAAATGATGGTTGTCCAAGATAAATCGATATATATAAGATAAAGAAGAAGTTAGAGCATGTTCTTAAGATCTAGGATCTCAATAAAAGAACATTGTACTTCTCCTAGATATCTTATACGATTATGGTTCGTTTTAACATGCATAATTCCAAGAAGGGTATGTTACCTTTCAGAGACGGAATACATCTATCTAAGGGGATGTGTTTTGGAACACATAAAGGAGATAGAAGCAATGAAAGCAGTTTCCTACACTTTGAGTGTGGAAAGCTTAATAAAATGCGATGTTGAAGAACGAGAACTTGATATCGACTATGCAGTTAGCATAGTGGGAGGATAGCAAGGTAATCCTGGAAAGGAATATTCAACTGCTGTAAAAGTACTTTCGAAGTACTATGTTCTAGATTACGAAGCAGACGAGCTTTTCCTTTGGATTACATTTATCAGATCTCTAATCAAATCAGGATCAGTGTAAGTCGATATCAGGCTATGTGTTCACTTGTAAAGGAGGTAGAGCTTTAAAATGGATGAGTGATAAGCATGATGCTTTTCAGACTCAACCATGAGTAACCAAACAACAGCCTCAGAGGCAGCGGAAGTTGTGGTAAGGCTCCGGGATAACCTCTGGACTTAGATATGATTCTTAGTTTACCAAAGGCTATATAGATAGCGGTGCAATGGCAAATTGAAAGAAATCAAAAGTCCACAGTGAAGATAACACATAGAGCAAGTACCACCTGATACGAGTCATCGTCGAGTGAGACGACGCTGTAGTCACCAAGATAACTTCGGAGACGGCAACCTAGAATTCTCATTCACGAGGCACTTCTTTGGAAGTGCAGATCAAGCACGTGATGGGTATGGGAGTCGTGAGTTTGGAGGAAATGACTAGAACTTAGTATAAGTGGGAGATTGATGGAGTTGTATACTTAATGTCTAGATTTAAGTAACGTAAACTCCCGGTCATAGCATTTAATCTATTTAAATGAATATATAATCGGTTGCTTTTAATTATTTATAATTAAATAAATGCAAATATAGTCCTGGATTATATACGTTATAGTTAGTATGGTGTGCGACGTCACACGGAAGATCATACTATCGGTTACTCGTATTTCAATCAAACAGTGGCTCACGACCTAGATGGACAGGGACCAATCCATCGGTATAGTCATTGTATGAGAGATAAAATATTTGGTCTTAATTATTTTATCATACTTGTACACTTGGTGTATTGAGCGGATCGGTTGAGATTTATCGATAAAGATTGCCTTAGATAATCGATTTAAATCTCTGAGTATTTTATTCTTAATCCCTGATATTATTGAGGATGTGAACATTTAATATTAGTGACTTTGATTTTCCAAAGGAATTGACCGATTAGAATAACCAATCAATTACCGGTAAAGTTGGGTCACGGTATTTTGTGTATGGCATGCCGTGAATTCTTGACGGGAAATGTGTCCTCGAAAGGGTTGATAATATCCCCGAGATGAGTTCATAAGGAATTATTATGTAAACCTCATGAGTGGATTTGTTCCGCATAATAATTAAAGTTGAATGGTACTATTCTCGGATATAAGAGATGAATAAATTAATTAGCAATAAATTAATTTTATTCATGGATATTTAAATCTTAAACACATGGAATAAATAATACTACCGGAGATAATATTTTTTGATATAATATGGTAAATATTGGGAGTGCAATTATATTTATATAGTGTTGTTAATATATAATTAATATTAATAGATTAATAGATTTGGGCTTGGGCTCAATTTAATTATTAATATTGGAAGCCCAATATTCCACCTCCTTTAGATCCCCTACGTAGCCTATAAAAGCACTACATAGTCTTCACAAAATAATAAGACAAGATTATCATACTTGATATTCTAGAGAGTTCGTGAAGGAGATCCATAGGAGTTCGGAGGATCGTCGCCCACACGACGTTCGAACGAGGTGCAAGGAATACGTAGGAATATCCGAAGGTCTTCAAATCAATCTTGTTTCTCCACACAACGAGACTAAGGTAAAATCATAAAACCCCCTTGTATGATTTTATGTGTTTTAATCGTAATATACACATGAACCGAAGGTCCGGGAAACGAACGAACTCCGCGGACGGGGATTCGAGATCCCCGGCGGAGATCGAGAGAACCCTCGGCTGGGAGCCGAGGGGTGGCGATCGAAGCCCTAGCGCTCGATCGCCGTGCACACAAGAGGAACCCCGGCTGGACGCCGGGGTGAGCGATCGACCATGCGGTCGATCGCTGGGCTGCCGCGGCGGGTGCGCTGGGAGCACCGCCCTCCTCAAGGCGGCGGCGGTGAGTCGTCGGACTCACCGCCGGGGGCTGCCAGAGCAGTCCCCATGCGATCGCATGTGCGATCGCGAGCCCCCTCGCGGCGGGGGCTCGGCTAGGGTTAGCCGTGGGTTCGCCCACGGTGATGCTCTCGTCGAGCCCGGCTCGTGCGGTGTTCGCGGTTCGTTCTCCGGAGAACGGATTTTGGTCGGGTTATCGTTTCCGCAATTTTTGATAGCCCGGGATATCGATTTCCAACACTTCCTACGTATTCCTTGCACCTCGTTCAAACGTCGTGTGGGCGACGATCCTCCGAACTCCTATGCATCTCCTTCTCTCTACTTTCTCTCTCTAGAATTATGATCTTCAAGTTATGAGAAAAGAGAAGACCATGTAGTGCTTTTATAGGCTACGTAGGGGATCTAAAGGAGGTGGAATATTGGGCTTCCAATATTAATGATTAAGTTGAGCCAAAGCCCATATCTATTAATCCATTAATATTAATTATATATTAACTCCACTATATAAATATAATTGCACTCTCAATATTATACCATATTATATCAAATAATATTATCTCCGGTAGTATTATTTATTCCACGTGTTTAAGATATAAATATCCATGAATAAAATTAATTTATTGCTTATTAATTTATTCATCTCTTTTATCCGAGAATAGTATCATTCAACTTTAATTATTATGCGGAACAAATCCACTCATGAGGTTTACATAATAATTCCTTATGAACTCATCTCGGGGATATTATCAACCCTTTCGAGGACACATTTTCCCTTCAAGAATTCACGGCATGCCATACATAAAATACCGTGACCCAACTTTGCCGGTAATTGATCGGTTATTCTAATCGGTCAAATCCTTTGGAAAATCAAAGTCACTAATATTAAATGCACACACCCGCAATAATATTAGGGATTAAGAATAAAATACACTGAGATTTAAATCGATTATCTAAGGCAATCCTAATCGATAAATCTCAAGTGATCTGCTCAATACACCAAGTGTACAAGTATGATAAAATAATCAAGACCAATTATTTTCTCCCTCATACAACGACTATATTGATGGATTGGTCCTTGTCAATCTAGGTCATGAGCTACTGTTTGATCAATATATGAGTAACCGATAGTATGATCTTCTGTGTGATGTCGCACACCATACTAACTACAACGTATATAATCCAGGACTATAATTAGCATATATTTAATTATAAATAATTAAAAGCAAACGATTGTATATTCATTTAAGTAGATTAAATGCTATGACCGGGAGTTTACGTTACTTAAATCTAGACATTAAGTATACAACTCCATCAATCTCCCACTTATACTATGTTAAACCATAAAAATCCAACACCGACACGTGTCCAGACGACCGGAGCCATGTCATCGAAGAGGTGGTCAAACGGCGGACCAAAGTCAGAATTGAAGTCATGTATGAAGAAGGTACCAGGCGAGCTTAACAGTAGCCCCAGGAAGACAGCCCCATGCCAGATTAGGGGATCAGTCAGATAAGGCTCCAGGCAAGAGGCGGTGCGCCTCTGGTGACATGTAGCAAGTGTAAGACAAAATTAGTGGGAATGTAATGTAATGACTTAAAAGTCTTCATTAGTGGGATTAAATGTGATAGGAGGCTAATAGGTGGCAAATAGGTGGCATTAGGAGAGCTTGCATGCTAATGCAAATGATAGTATAAAAGAGAGAAGAGAGAGAGGAGGAAAGGACTTCACATTTTTTCTACTTTTCCAAATACAATAAAGTAAAGGAATAAAATGAAGAACACTATGATGTTCATCCCTATTTCCAGATTTCCGGCAACATACTTTCTCCGATCTATAACTTGTCCATTCAAATAAATATCTTGTTGGTACCCTTCTTTAAACACCCCCCCTCCCCCCCCCTCCCCCCCCCCCCCCCCCCCGTTCCAGTAATAGAATAATTTAGAGAAAAAGGGTCCGAACAGTGGCGCTAGAAGGAGATCAGGTTTTACGCATCGGAGTTAGAGGTTCAACCGGCGACAAAATGGCAGACGAGAAGGAAGGCGCGACGGCATCCGACGACTCTGTTGATTCCGGCAGGCGGCGCGACGTCAAAGGCAAGGCGGCTATCGAGGATCCCAACGCTCCGGCGGCTGATGCAGACCCAGAACCCGTTAACCGTGATGCGCCACCGCCGCCGATCCAGATTGTCGATGAGGACAGCCCCGCCGACGGCCATGCAGAGATCGATCTGCAAACCGATTCTCAGGTAAGATCTCCTCATCGCCGTCATCGTTCTCGCCGCCGTGCTCGTCGTTTTCACCCGTATGATTTGGGAGGGCCGTCGACGCCCATTGTGGCTCCGCCCCCAATCAAATTCGGAAATCTGGACACTCCAGAAAAAATTGATGAAGTCGTGCATGCTCTTATGCACAGAAAATACGTTTTGACAACTCCATTGAAACATGCAACCGGTGCTTTCTTGCCACCTGGTCCATTTTCGAATGTAGTACCAGGAAAGGTTAATCGCACCCACGGGAGAGAGCGTAGAAAGCACCCGGTGATAGATCTAAACCGAAGGAAAGGCAGCCAGAGTGACATGCATCGGTATCGTGAGGGTTCTTCTGTGCTTGGGGCCCGAGGGGCTACGGCAGAGAACCCGGAGATCGCAGATCTGAAGCAGAAATATGTTGAGTTGGAAAGACGAATGAATGAAGGTCGGGGTGTGCATGTGCCTTCAGGTTACAGAAATGAACCCCTGGCCCCAGAAGTTGAACATGCATCCATGCAAACTGAAATCCTCCCCATGCAGTCCTTAGTCTATGACGGTAAAACTGACCCAGAGACTCATTTGAGTAGGTTCAGATCTTACATGTCCGGCCGCGGCGCAACTGATGCGACGCGCTGTAGACTCTTTCCTCTCACGTTGGGTGATGTCCCTCACAAATGGTGAGCTGGCCTCCCTGCACACTCGATTAAATTTTTCGATGATCTTGTGCAAAGGTTCGTGACGCATTTTGCCTCTAAGGCTGTGAGACTGGAACAGAGCCAACGCTTGCTCGGGGTGAAACAGGATGATGAGGAGTCGGATGAGAGGTATGTGGATCGAGTAGAGGAAATTCTCCTGGCTGGCGGAGAGGATATAAATGAGAATTTAAAACTCCATACCGCCATGACTAGTTTGAGAAGGAACTCGAAGTTGTTCAAGTGCATGATGAAAAATTACCCAAAATCCTATGAGGAATTCAGGGTGAAAGCTGCCGCCGAGGTAGCATATCAGAGGTTGACCGGGACCCCGCGGGGCTCGGGCGAAACCAAAAAGAAGGCCCCATTCTCTTCAGAAAAAAGGCCAAACTATATTGGTAAGAAATCCGGTGTAAAAACTGGTACTGATCCCAGAGTGGATGAAATAAGGGAACTGGAAGCCAATATTCGGCGTGAAACTGGTAAGGCCCCAGAGGCCATTTTGCAGGTGATCCTGACTCACAGGGTAGATGTGTTAACCAAGCCCCCGCCTATTAACACTCCCCAAGAGAAGTTGAACCCCAATTTATGGTGTGATTTCCATGAGAAACACGGCCATTCAACAAACCAGTGTCGTCAGTTACTGAGGCAATTGTGGAGGATGTTCAATGAGGGAAAACTGTGGCAGTACATCCCCCGTCCCGGGGCTGTAGGGAATGAGCCACGGGGACAGAATCCCCAGGGCCCTCCACCAGCTGCACCGGGCCAAAATCAAAATGCTCCGGGACCTCAGGGTCCCCAGGAAGTTATGATGATTGGTGGTGTCAGGCCCTTAACTGAAGATAGCAAACGGAAGCGCAAGAGAGACTTGGCAATGTGGGATATTCTGGTGGCTTCTGCGCCCACACAGAACGCAACGATCTGTGATACGGTGGTGATATCTTTCACACCACAGGATCGTGCTAAAGCCAAATTCCCAAAGGATGAACCCCTGGTGATCCGGGCGAGGATCCTGGGAATCGATGTGTCTCGCACCCTGGTTGACAACGGTGCTCACTGTAATGTTCTGTACAAGAACGCCCTGGATCAGATGGGCAAGTTGGCCCGTTATGTCTCACCGCGCGATCTGATACTCAAAGGCTTTGGCAACGACAAGGTGCACCCATTTGGCAAGATCGTACTGCCGGTGGAGTTGAAGGATGCCCGGAATCCAGATCTCATGCTAGTGAGGAACTTGGAATTTGTAATAGTAGATAGAGCTAGCGGCTATAACGCACTCTTAGGTAGGCCCTTTTTGGACGCTTTCGAAGTGGTAGCTTCAACCTACTACTATTGTGTAAAATTCCCTACTCCCTCCGGTGTTGTTGGCACCGTTAGAGGTGACCTAGTAATGGCCAAGAAGTATCTTTTGTATTTCTGTGATCTTGATAAAATTGTCGTAATTACAAGTGAAAATCCCCAGGAAAGTCTGGTGGAAAACACTAAAGACTCACAGGATGAGCAAAACAAAAAGTCCCGAGTGGCTGAAGTTACTAGTACGGGATTGGAGACCCAGGCACCTGAGGTCATAAATACCGTGGGGCCCGGAGCGATCCAAGAGTTGGTCCCGGGAAAGGAAGCAAATTCCCCAGGGAAAGATCCCTGTGCGGAAACAGCTTCCACCAGCCATACTCAGGATCGCATGGGGCCAGAGCACGAGGATTGTGATCCCAGGATGGGAACCAGGTACCGAAAAGGAACCGCCATGGAGGTGGTCGAAAACTTGGACTCCATAGTGTTGGATCCCGAGCGAGCTCATAAGCAAGTACTCGTGGGTACACATATGTTAGAGCACACTCGAAGTGGACTGACAAATTTCCTTAAGGAAAATCAGAGTACCTTCTCCTGGTCAAGTGCAGATTTGGGAAAGATAGATCCCAAACATGCATGCCATCGGTTAAAAATCGACCCCAAGAAAAAACCTATAGCCCAGAGACGAAGGAAAATGGGGCTCGAGAAGTGCGAAGCACTGGCCGGGGAAGTAAACAAATTGATTGAGAATAAACTGGTGAGGCAAGCCTCGAGCGATGCCACCTGGTTATCCAATGTTGTGATGGTATCGAAGACAGTAGGCGCCTGGAGACTATGCATAGATTATACAGATCTGAATAATGCATGTCCCAAGGACCACTTTTCGATGTCACACATAGATCACCTTGTTGATAATCTGACAGGTCATGCGATATTTTCGACCATTGATGCTAAAGCAGGATATCATCAGATCCCGATGCACCCAGATGATATAGAGCACACGGCGTTCTACACGGAGAAATGGGTGTTTTGCTGGGAAAGAATGCCCTTCGGGTTGAAGAACGACGGGGCCACATATCAAAGGTTAGTAAACATGATGTTTACAGATTTAATCGGTAAAACTGTTGAAGTATATATCGATGATATCATTGTGAAAAGCAAAAATGAAGCAGATCACATAAAAGACCTTGCAGAAGTCTTTAAGATTCTGGGGCACTATAACATGAAACTGAATCCCAAAAAATACAATTTCGGTATCAAGAAAGGTATGATCCTAGGGCATGTAGTCGGGGAACATGGGATTGAACCCAACCCGGCCAAGATCAGAGCCATACTGTGAAGGTACCGGTATACCGATCCAATCGATATACCGTGTGTGCGGAAGCGTGTAAAGCAATAGATCTACTATGCCATGATCTTAGTGCACACTTAATGTGTATAAGAACACATATAAACATATATATATACACATCCAATATATATATATATATATATATATAAGGTTCAATGATTACTTACTTTTGGTGATCGTTGTTTTTTATTAATGTCGATGAGGTGGTGTTGAGTCGATTGAACCACCTCAAATGGATCAGCCTCGAAATGTACACCTTAGGTATGACCTCGTCACGCCTTTGGATCGCCCGGATGTTGAAGCCGCACAAATGGCCCGGCCTCTACGTGTTGCACACGAACCCGGAAAATGAACTTGCTTGCTTGATTGATAGAAGTGGTTCTCCAAGAACTCTTTTCTCTCTATGTTGTGTGATTTTCGTAGCTGAATATTGTGGTGAGAAAATCAGCATTTTCTCACCTATTAAACCATGAAATAACACCAAGTAACCCCCCCCCCCCCCCCCCCCCCCCCATAATGGTGATATTGATGTAGAATCATTATCACACATTTAGGTGTGTTAATGGTGAAGTTGAATGGTCATATCCACATCCTCATGCCACATTGCAATGGATGTGGTCCCATTCGCTTGCATGGCATGCCATGTCACACCATGTGACATGCATTCCATGAAAGTCATGCATCCCATGCATGTACGTAAATCACATCGAATATAAACCTAGTTTATATATATGTCGATTCCAAATCGACTCATTTTAGCAAACACTTATAGCTCGTATTTTCGGCTCGTGTGTGACCCTGTAGGTATAATTATCGATCAATATTATATTTCTCCCAGCAATAAATATTATCTAATAATTATTTAAACATCCATAGACGAACTTATGACTATATCGATTGCACACGTAGGATCGAAGGACATATCCCAACAATCTCCCACTTGGCCTTCAGAGCCAGTGTGCTGCCAATTTCCTGTTGTCACTTTATGTCTAAATTTGAACTTGAGGCAAGACTCGAGTCATCCTCAATCGGTTCAAACCTTTCTTGGACTTTGAGACAAACTGTAAAACCAGATTTATCACTATGATACGAATATGGACGTGGCCACGTATTTTCCACAGTCTCGACTCTCCAAGTGGCCGGTAAGACATGTATCCCATTATAAAATGGAGGACAATCCCATATTGTCAATCCAAGCTCTCCCACTTGCTTCCTGATATACCCAATAACAAGTTTTATAACCTGCTTTTACGAAAGGCGTTTACTTGTATCAAAGTACACCATTTCACAATGGAATTACTCTGGACTACTCAGGTCAGAGGAAAGTGCTCGACAGTCAATGAAGTAGTATTATGACTCGAAATCTTAAATATTATTCCAGTCGGGTCTGTTCGATCATTAGCTCCCAGTTAATATCTATGTAATTGTACTTGATGTCCCACATCACTAGCCCATGAAGCGGCGCTATAGTACACATTACAATCTAGTTCATTGTATTACCAGTTTGTCCGTACTTGATAATACGAACTATGAACAGTTCTATGATTTAATTATATTAGTTCAACAATTGGGACTTCATTTATGTGGTAAATCGACCTCATAACCCAATTAATATAATTTAATCATTTGGGCAATTCACACAATTTAAACCACAAGTATATGAAGAATTTTATTGAATATCATAAAAGATACGTGAATGTTTACATAAACTCCAAAAGTAGACAATACAGTAATAGGAATCACAATCCATCTCTAAGATATCGTATCCCTATTGCAGTCGTATGAGCATCATGCTTTGACTGCTGGAGTAGTTTAGTTAACGGGTCTGCAACATTATCATCAGTTGCAACTTTATTTATCTCGATGTCTCCACGACTAACTATCTCCCTGAGAATGTGGAACTTCCTGAGCACATGTTTGGATTTGTGGTGCTCCCTAGGCTCCTTGGCTTGCGCGATAGCTCCACTATTATCACAATAGAGAGCTATCGGATGGGCCGAACTAGGTACGACACCGAGCTCATCTAAGAACTTTCTCATCCAAACGGCCTCCTTTAATGCTTCTGATGCAGCAATGTACTCAGCCTCTTTAGTAGAATCAGCTACGGTGGGTTGCTTGGAACTCTTCCAGCTCACCGCACCTCCATTCAGACAAAAGACAAAACCGGACTAAGACCGGAGATCATCTCTGTCTGTTTGGAAGCTTGCATCCGTATAGCCTGTCATAACCAACTCTTCTTGTCCTCCAAAGACAAGAAAATAATCTTTAGTCCTTCTAAGGTACTTAAGAATATTCTTGGCCGCAGTCCAATGCGTCTCACCTGGGTTTCCTTGAAACCGACTCGTCATGCTCAAAGCATACGATACATCCGGTCGTGTACATATCATGGCGTACATAATAGACCCTATTGCCGAAGCATAAGGAATATTTGCAATCCTCATTTGCTCATCAGGTCCCGAAGGGCACTGCCTCTTGCTCAGAGATGTACCATGAGTCATTGGAATGAGACCCTTCTTGGCGTCTTTCATTCTGAACCTGTCAAGCACCTTATCAATATAGGTTGCTTGACTAAGTCCAAGCATCCTTTGTGATCTGTTCCGACAGATCTTGATGCCCAATATGTACTGTGCTTCTCCAAGATACTTCATTGAAAACCATCTTCCCAACCATTCTTTAACAGAATTAAGCATAGGAATATTGTTTCCAATGAGGAGTATGTCATCGACATACAACACAATGAATACAACGTAACTCCCACTGACCTTCTTGTAAACACAAGAATCTTCCATGTTCTTTTGAAATCCAAACTCTTGTATGGATTCATCGAACCGAAGATTCCAGCTCCGAGATGCTTGCTTTAATCCATAGATGGATCTATTAAGCTTGCATACTCTCTCAGCCTGGTTAAGATCGATAAAACCCTCTGGTTGTGTCATAAACACTTCCTCTACTAGAATCCCATTCAAGAAGGCGGTTTTAACGTCCGTTTGCCATATATCATAATCATAATGAGCAGCAATGGCTAAGAGAATCCGAATGGATTTAATCATAGCAACTGGTGAAAAGGTTTCATCATAATCCACCCCGTGAATTTGTTTATATCCTTTTGCCACCAACCTTGCTTTGAAAACACTAGGTTTTCCATTCATGTCTGTTTTTATTTTGTAAATCGATTTGCATCCAATGGGCCTAGCCCCTTTAGGCAAATCGACCAAGTTCCAAACTTGATTTTCAGACATTGATTCCATTTCGGATTTCATGGCACCCTGCCATTTCTCGGAATCTGGACTCGTCATAGCTTGGATATAGGTCGAAGGTTCATTGCTTTCTAAAAGCATGACTTCATAGCTCTCGTTTGTCAGAATACCTAAGTATCTGTCAGGTTGAGATCTAATCCTTCCGGACCTTCGAGGGTTAGGTGTGGTTTCCAAAACCACTGGAGCACTCTCGACTTGGTCTTGAGTGTCCATCTCAGTTTGATCTTCTTGAACCTCGTTCAAAAATTCTTGAACTTCGTTCAATTCAACTGAGCTCCCACTTACTTTCTTGGAAAGATATTCCTTTTCAAGAAATACACCATCTCGAGCAACAAAGATTTTGTTCTCAGATTGGTTGTAAAAGTGGTACCCTCGTGTTTCTTTTGGATAACCCACAAAGAAACACTTATCCGATTTGAGTTCAAGCTTTGTAGAGATATTTCTCTTCACATAAGCTTCACATCCCCAAACCTTGATATAAGACAAGTTAGGGACCTTCCCTTTCCATATCTCGTATGGTGTCTTATCAACAGCTTTTGACGGTGTCCTATTCAGTGTATAGGCCGCGGTTAAAAGTGCGTGTCCCCAAAAAGATTTTGGTAGTTCACTAAGGCTCATCATCGATCGAACCATATCCAATAAGGTTCTATTCCTCCTTTCGGAAACACCATTCATCTGGGGTGTTCCAGGTGGAGTGAGTTGATATAGAATACCACAACTCATAAGATGATCATCGAACTCTTGGCTAAGATATTCACCACCTCGATCCGATCGAATGGCTTTTATCTTCTTACCAAGTTGATTCTCAACTTCATTTTGGAATTCTTTGAACTTTTCAAAGGCTTCCGACTTATGCCTCATTAAGTAGACATAACCATATCTACTTAAGTCATCGGTAAAAGTTATGAAGTAGAAATAACCTCCACGTGCTTGTGAGCTCATTGGGCCACATACATCAGTATGAATTAAACCCAATAGATCATTTGCACGTTCTCCTTTTCCTAGAAAAGGTGACTTTGTCATTTTTCCCATCAAACATCCTTCACATGTATCAAATGACTCCAAGTCAAAAGATTTGAGAATACCTTCTTTAAGAAGTTTCTCTACACGTTTAATGTTGACGTGACCTAATCGACAATGCCAAAGGTATGTTTCATTGAATTCATTCGATTTGGCCTTTTTGGTATCAATGTTATATGATTGTCAAGTTGAAGTATATATAAACCATGTTCTAATCGTGCCGAACCATAGAACACTCCACTTTTTGAAATAGTAAACAAACCATTTATTATAGTGAAGGAAAATCCTTCAGTATCCAATACTGAAATAGAAATGATGTTCTTGGTAATACTTGGTACGAAATAAACATTATTCAATACTAAAACAAGGCCTGAAGGCAAACACAAATCATAAGATCCTACGGCTAATGCAGCGACCCTCGCTCCATTTCCAACCCGCAGATCGACATCTCCCTTTACCAAAGTTCTACTTCTTTGCAGTCCCTGCACATGTGAAACAATGTGAGCACCGCATCCGGTATCCAATACCCAAGAAGAAGAATTTGTAAAGTTTATGTCTATGACATAAATACCTGAAGATGAAGGAACGACACCGTTCTTCACATCTTCCTTGAACTTAGGGCAATCTCGCTTGTAGTGTCCAACACTTTTGCAGTAGAAACACTCAGATTCCCCAGGAACCTTAGAAGCTTTTAAGAACCTTTTGGAAGGAGCTGCCACAGCTTTCCCTTTCCCTTTGCCTTTCACTTCCGGTTTCTTAATCCCCTTGAACTTTTTGGTACCTCCTTCCCGAATCATAACTTCCCTCCTAGGGTCCTTCTTAATCGCCAGCTCAACAGCCTTAAGCATCCCATGGAGCTCATGAAGCGATTTCTTGAGTCCATTCATGTGGAAATTCAGCCTAAAGGCGTCATAACCATCATGAAGAGAATGGAGAATGAAATCGGTAGCCAACTCGTCATCATATGCAAAACCGAGGCGAGCACTTGAAGCAAATAATCCAATCATTTGCTGTACATGTGGTCCCACGGGTTTACCCTTTTCCAGCCTAGCTGTTGCTATAGCCCGGGTGACACCGAAGCGCTCAATCCTAGCCTATTCCCCGAACATGCTCTTGAGCTCTTCTATGATGTCATAGGCTTCCATGAACTCGAATTGTTTTTGCAACTCGGGTACCATGGATGCCAACATCAAACATGTCACCTCATTCGAGGCTTTCTTAGCAAGGGCATATGATGCCTTTTGGGCATCCGTGCCTCCATCAGCGGGAAGCACGGGAAGGGGTTTGTCCAACACACTTTCCTTTTCTTCGTATTTGAGGACTATCCTCAAGTTACGTTGCCAATCAAGGAAATTGGTGTTGTTCAACTTTTCTCTATCCAAGATAGAGCTGAACTTGAATTGAGTTGAGACAGACATATTATACTACAGAAGAAAGATAAATAACGTAAGTAAACATCCACAAAGTGGTAAACAAAAAAGGTTGTCTAGCAAAACTACTTTATTTGTTCCATTTTGTTCATTCGATATCCAATATCTGATGGAGTTATATTCTAAATGTCTAGTTTAGTGACAATATGGAACTCCTTATCTGTGTTTTACATTATCTATTAATCAAACTTTCGGCATTTTTGTCTATCTTGTACTTGAATGCAATAGTCCTAGATATATACGTTGTGGACAGTATGGCGTGAGGAGACACGTGGAAGATCATACTGTCGGTTACTCGTATACTATCGAACAGAAGCTCACGACTTAGATGGACAGGGACAATCCATCGGTACGTCGTAGTGTGACTGGGTAATAGTTGGTCTTGACTATTATGTTACACTTGTACACTTGGTGTATTGAGCAGGACCACGGGAGGGCGTTCGATTTATACTAATCGACGTAATCGAACTAGACCTCAGAGATTACGGATATACGAATTCCTAATCCCAATATAATTATAGGTGCGTGTGTCCAATTCTCGGTTCTTTAATATGCCAATGAGTGAGACTAATTGACTAGTCGAGATACTCGGTAAATTGGGAATTGGAATTGTACACACGGCATGCTATAGATTATAGACAGGAAACCGTGTCCCGTTTATCGGGTTGATGACGTTCCCGAGATGAGCTCATAAAGTTTATCATGTAAACCCTGCAGGTGGATTTGTTCCACATGATAATAAGGATGAGTGGTACTAGTCTCGGATAATAAGAAACGAATTAATTTAATTATTAGTAATTAAATAAATTCGTGAACGTTCGATATCTTAAACACGGGGAAAGTCGTATATGTAATTTCAGCGGAATTATTATTGTTGAAATAATATTAAATAAATTTCGGGAATTCAATTATTATTATTTAGTGGAATTAATAATAATTAAAAATGTAATTAATTAAGGATTTCTTTTTAAGGACTCCGAGTTAATTAATATTGCATTTTAGCCTTGAATTTATTTACCTAAGAGGTCCCTAGTGTAACTCTATAAATACCCCCCTTGCCTATCCTAAACCTACAGTCCGCAGCTTTTTATTTTTCTGAGAAAAATTATTGCGTTAGCGCAATTAAGATTTTTCTCTGTAAAATAAATTGTATAGCGCTAATATTTTTCTCTCAGAGAGAAAAAGAATATTACGCTGGTAGAGAAAGGAGAAAGCAGAAAAGGAGACCCAACGGATCGTTGCCCACACAACGGTTGGAGTCGGGAAGAGGCATACGCTAGCAATCGCTAAGGTCTCAACAATTCGACCGCTAAGGTATGAGATCGGATCTTTAATTCCGCATATAATTCGATCTCACTTTTCCTCGTTGATCATACTTTGAACGTAGATCGGGTTCCGGGGTCGTGGATCGTGTTCCTCGACTACTGGGGGTTCTAGGACCTCCGGATCGGTAGTCGGATGAGGAAAAACGACCCGGAAACGAACCCGGAACAGCAACGTCGCGTTGCTGTTCGCGGAGAAACGGCGACCGCCGTTTTGGTGTTTTTCTGGCAGCCCGCTCGGTTCGCGCGGTTGTCCTTCGGGGCAATGGTTGGGCGTGAATCGGGGCACGGGCTGGAAAAGCGAACGAAGTAGCGACACCGGATATCGACTGGGATCGTTCGGATGTTCGAGTGATCGAACGAACGCATCCCGGGTAGTCGATTTCCAACAATTGGTATCATAGCCGGTTTGTGCGTTCTTGTATTGTTTGCGAGTTTTGTTTTGCAGGATAACCCGATTATTATGGTCATGTTGTATGTACTGTATTTTTTGTGGTTTGTTAAACTCTCGGGGTTGTCGAGATCTTTGTTTTTGAATCGTTGCTTGTTTGTAATAGTTAAAACGACGGGTTGAGTCGTTTAGATTTTATTTTCGTTTTTTCGTTTATCCGGGTGTATAGGATCGATCGATATGTATAGGATCGATGCCGGAAGTAGTATGTTTTACTCTTGTAATGTTGCTACTGCTTGGTGGATCGAGACGAGATCGAGGGCCGGACGAACGAGGGTCGAGAAGTCGAACCCGCGGCTGCTGAAGGGCAAACGGCGGTCGCCGTTTCTCAAACGGCGGTCGCCGTTTCGCTGGATTCTTGGCAGCAGCTTGCGGGGGTTCGACTGACACCACGGATTGCTCGTCGAGGCTTGGGATGATACTCCAGTGGGAGGGGTTCGTCTCTTGGCACTTAGACGAGTCGGTGGTGGATCGAGACCTAGACGAGCAACGAGACGAAGATCAGAGGAGACGTGCATCGAAGATTTTAAAGTCCATAATAATCGGGCCACGTTAAATGCTTTTTGTGTGTTTACGTGCGTTTTTATTATGCTTTAAATTTTATGCATGCTTGTTAATCCCTTTCGTAAAAAAACTAAGTGGGAGAGGGATTGGAAACAATCCCGCGGTCTCCATTCTCTGTTTTGATAGTGATGTGTGTCGCTTACGAGTTGGCTTTAGTGTCATCCTCCCTATCGGATAAAGTTGACACACGGATATCACTGGATCAAAATTCGAATTCAATTCCATTTATAGAATTGAACACTTAAGTTTTTCAAAGCAATGCCTAATCTGTCTTTCAAAGACTAATTTCAACTCGACTCATTCTCACCCCGGGGAGTGGAATGGAGCCAAAGCGCTTGGTTATGTCGATGACACAGATTAGAGACATTCGAGTCATTTGATGACTAGATCGATTGTCTGGTTGGCTCCCTCACTTTGTGAGAGATAGGGCTCAATTGCATGATTGATCGCTGGTTAGAAACTTCGAGTTTCACTTACGAGATATCAAGCTTTGATTAACGAAATTATGAAATTTATTAAATGGAATTCAATTAACAAAGTTGTTTGTTTAGTAAACGTCCACACTATCGTGGCTTACTAGACGGAAACGGAACTTTGGGTTAATTGAGGCTCGACAGTTATAGGAAATCGTAAAGGGACCGCATGTCAACGTAAACGTCCACACTAACGTGGCTTGCGGTGGGCGTGTAGTTTCCGAGCGGTTAACTTAGTACTGAGAAATGGTATACACTTAGGTACGCTTTACAGTATCCTCCCCATCGGAGTCACTGCTATAATGATGTACGACCGAAGTAAAAGTCCAGTTATAAAATCGTTTGGACTAGTATACGTCCACATGAACGTGGCATGCTAGTCTGATGGGATTTTAGGATTGATTGGTAAATTTAATGATATTAATTAAGGGAGTTAATATCGAATTAAATTTGACAGTTTGATTTGTCTCTTTTATAGATATGGCACTCAACCCGCTGTCCATTATACTAAAGGAAAACAAACTCACTGGTCCAAACTATGTTGATTGGAAACGAAACTTGGACATTGTCCTAACTGCTGAGGAGTACAAATATGTACTCCATGAGGTTTGTCCTGATGAACCTATTGATACCTCCACCCCTGAGGAAAAGGAAGCTCATCGGAAGTGGGTCAATGCTGATCAGATGGCGCGGTGCTACATTTTGGCTTCTATGTCAAATGTGCTGCAACATCAGCATGAGGCCATGACCACTGCCTATGATATGATGCTTAACCTCAAGGAGATGTTTGGTAGTCAGGATAGGGCAGCCAGGCAAGATGCTATGAGAAAACTCATGACGGCCACTATGTCCGAAGGAACGCCCGTGAGGGATCACGTTCTTAGGATGATAGGCTATCTGAATGAGATAGAGATTATGGGAGGAGCTATCGATGGGGAAACCCAGATCGATATAGTGCTCCAGTCTCTACCTAGGAGTTTTGAGCAGTTCCGCCTGAACTATAACATGAATAAGAGGTTATATTCGTTGGCGGAACTCCTGACTGAACTCCAGGCGGCAGAGGGAATCTTTAAGAAGTCTCAGGCACTTGTGGCTGTGAAACTTCCTGGCCCTCCGGGGACTAAGAGGAAGAAGAAGCAAGGACGGAAACCCAGTGGACCCAGAAATGGTGGACCACAGAATGGAGTGAACAAGCCCAAGGGCAAGTGTTTCCGTTGCAAGCAGTCTGGACATTGGAAGTCTAATTGTCCTCTCAGACAAGGAGGTATGAACTTTTCCTTAGTCACTGAAACATGTTTAGCGGTGTTATCCACCGGTACCTGGTGTGTGGATACGGGAGCCACTGATCATGTCTACAATTCTTTGCAGGGGTTCCAGGAAACCCGGCGGCTTAGAGAGGGAGAGATCACTATCTACATGGGCAACGCTACGAAAGTGGCGGCAGTTGCAGTGGGAGATATTTATTTGTCTTTTAATAATAAAGTTTTGGTATTGAATAATTGTCTTTATGTACCGAATTTTAGAAAGAACCTTGTTTCGGTTTCTAAGTTGGTTTTGAATGGATATTCTGTTTCTTTTGATAATTCTTTTATTTTCAAGAAGAATGGTGATTATATCTGTTCTGGTACATTGATAGGCAATTTATATATACTGAATCCCACGATGCAAAGTGTAGAGTCATATAACACATCTAGTACCAATAAGAGAAAGGAACCTTCTAGGATGAATCAAAAGTACTTATGGCATCTTAGGCTAGGTCATATTAACTTGGGTAGGATTCAAAGGTTGATAACTGATGGAATACTCAGTGGTGTGAAAGATGAGGACTTTCCGACCTGTGAATCATGCCTGGAAGGAAAAATGACCAAGCGACCCTTTAGTGATAAGGGGTATAGATCCAAGGAAGTACTGGAGTTGATTCACTCTGATTTGTGCGGGCCTTTATCTGTCCAAGCAAGAGGAGGTTACGAATATTTCGTAACCTTCACTGATGATTACTCAAGGTATGGTTTTATATACCTGATGCGCCGCAAGAGCGAGTGCTTTGACAAGTTCAAGGAGTACAAAGCTCTTGTGGAGAACCTTCATGGTAAAACCATAAAGACTCTACGATCTGATCGTGGAGGAGAGTACCTCTCGGGAGAGTTTAAGGCGTACTTATTAGAGAATGGGATTGATTCCCAGATGACTGCACCATACACGCCCCAGCAGAATGGTGTAGCAGAAAGAAGGAATAGGACTCTTATGGAAATGGTAAGATCTATGATGAGTTACTCTGACCTACCAGTTTCGTTCTGGGGATATGCCTTGGAAACAGCGGCGTATATCTTGAACTTAGTTCCTTCTAAATCAGTCCCTAAGACGCCCTCGGAATTGTGGACCGGGCGAAAGCCAAATTTGAAACACATTCGGATCTGGGGTTGTCCAGCACATGTGCTGAAGCATGGGGCTGATAAGTTGGAATCTCGTTCAGATATTCGGTTGTTTATAGGATATCCTAGAGGAACGAAAGGTGGTCTATTTTATAGTCCTAAGGACCAGAAGATCGTTGTTAGCACCAACGCTCGGTTCTTGGAAGAGGATTATATAATGGACCACAAGCCCAAGAGTGATATAATACTTAACGAACTGAGAGGGGACGATCAAGGCTTAGATCCAACCGAACCGGGTGATACGCCACCACAGTCTGCACCTGTAGTTACTGAGGTTACACCGGAGCCTCGTCGTAGTGGGAGGGTTGTTCGACAACCCGATAGGTTCATGTTTATAGGTGAGTCTTCGGACTTGTTACCTGGAGAACATAAAGCCGATCCCTGGACCTACGGCGAGGCGCTTAAAGATTAAGATGCTCAGTCTTGGCAAAAGGCGATGAAATCTGAGATTGAATCAATGGATTCAAATCAGGTCTGGAATCTTGTAGCACCGCCCAAAGGTGTAAAAGCCATTGGTTGCAAGTGGGTGTACAAGAGGAAAAGAGGGTCTGACGGGAAGGTTGAAACCTTCAAGGCTAGGCTTGTTGCGAAAGGGTATACTCAGAAAGAAGGGATCGATTATGAGGAAACTTTTTCGCCGGTAGCTATGCTAAAGTCGATCCGGATTCTTTTGTCTATAGCATCTCATATGGATTATGAGGTGTGGCAAATGGACGTCAAGACAGCATTCTTGAATGGGAATCTTGACGAGACCGTTTACATGAGACAGCCAGAAGGTTTCATCAAGAAAGGCCAAGAGCATCTAGTGTGTAAGCTAAACCGATCCATTTATGGATTGAAGCAAGCTTCTAGATCTTGGAACATGCGGTTTGATGAGGTTATCCAGTCTTATGGATTCATTCAAAGCATGGACGAGTCGTGTGTATACCGGAGAAGTGACGGAAACAGTGTGGCGTTTCTCGTGCTTTATGTAGACGACATCCTTCTAATTGGCAACAATGTGAAGATGTTGTCGGACATAAAGGGATGGTTGTCCAAGCAATTCGATATGAAAGACTTAGGACAAGTTGGGCATGTTCTTGGGATCAAGGTTATACGGGATCGCCAGAAAAGAACATTGAGCTTGTCCCAGGCTTCATATATTGATACGATTCTGGCTCGTTTCAACGTGCAGAATTCCAAGAGAGGTGCTCAACCTTTCTGCCATGGAATTCATCTATCTAAAGACATGTGTCCCAAAACACAAAAGGAGATAGATTACATGAAGAAGGTTCCTTATGCTTCGGCAGTAGGAAGTCTAATGTATGCCATGTTGTGCACGAGACCTGATATCTGCTATGCCGTGGGCATGGTAGCTAGATATCAGAGTAACCCTGGACAGGGTCACTGGACTGCTGTAAAGAACATACTTAAGTACCTGCGAAGGACTAGGAATTATGTTCTGAGTTATAAAGCGTCCGAGTTGATTCCTATTGGTTACACAGACTCAGATTTCCAATCTGATAAGGATCAGCGAAAGTCTACATCAGGCTATGTGTTCACATTGGGAGGAGGAGCAATTTCATGGAAGAGTGTTAAGCAGAAATGCATTTCGGACTCTACCATGGAAGCCGAATATGTAGCAGCCTCTGAGGCAGCTAAAGAATCGGTGTGGCTCCGGAACTTCCTTATGGACTTGGATGTGGTTCCTAAGATGCCTAGAGCTATCACAATTTATTGTGACAATAGCGGTGCAGTGGCAAATGCAAAGGAACCACGAGCCCACAATGCGAGTAAACACATAGATCGCAAGTACCACCTGATTAGAGACATCGTCAGGAGAGGCGATGCGGTTGTCACCAAGATTGCATCAGCGGATAACCTGGCTGGCCCCTTTACGAAGGCACTTCCAGCGGAAGCGTTCAAGAGACACGTGAAGGGGATGGGTATCGGATGTATGGTAGAGGGCAACTAGAGATTTAGTATAAGTGGGAGATTGATGGAGTTATATTCTAAATGTCTAGTTTAGTGACAATATGGAACTCCTTATCTGTGTTTTACATTATCTATTAATCAAACTGTCGGCATTTTTGTCTATCTTGTACTTGAATGCAATAGTCCTAGATATATACGTTGTAGACAGTATGGCGTGAGGAGACACGCGGAAGATCATACTGTCGGTTACTCGTATACTATCGAACAGAAGCTCACGACTTAGATGGACAGGGACAATCCATCGGTACGTCGTAGTGTGACTGGGTAATAGTTGGTCTTGACTATTATGTTACACTTGTACACTTGGTGTATTGAGCAGGACCACGGGAGGGCGTTCGATTTATACTAATCGACGTAATCGAACTAGACCTCAGAGATTACGGATATACGAATTCCTAATCCCTATATAATTATAGGTGCGTGTGTCCAATTCTCGGTTCTTTAATATGCCAATGAGTGAGACTAATTGACTAGTCGAGATACTCGGTAAATTGGGAATTGGAATTGTACACACGGCATGCTATAGATTATAGACAGGAAACCGTGTCCCGTTTATCGGGTTGATGACGTTCCCGAGATGAGCTCATAAAGTTTATCATGTAAACCCTGCAGGTGGATTTGTTCCACATGATAATAAGGATGAGTGGTACTAGTCTCGGATAATAAGAAACGAATTAATTTAATTATTAGTAATTAAATAAATTCGTGAACGTTCGATATCTTAAACACGGGGAAAGTCGTATATGTAATTTCAGCGGAATTATTATTGTTGAAATAATATTAAATAAATTTCGGGAATTCAATTATTATTATTTAGTGGAATTAATAATAATTAAAAATGTAATTAATTAAGGATTTCTTTTTAAGGACTCCGAGTTAATTAATATTGCATTTTAGCCTTGAATTTATTTACCTAAGAGGTCCCTAGTGTAACTCTATAAATACCCCCCTTGCCTATCCTAAACCTACAGTCCGCAGCTTTTTATTTTTCTGAGAAAAATTATTGCGTTAGCGCAATTAAGATTTTTCTCTGTAAAATAAATTGTATAGCGCTAATATTTTTCTCTCAGAGAGAAAAAGAATATTACGCTGGTAGAGAAAGGAGAAAGCAGAAAAGGAGACCCAACGGATCGTTGCCCACACAACGGTTGGAGTCGGGAAGAGACATACGCTAGCAATCGCTAATGTCTCAACAATTCGACCGCTAAGGTATGAGATCGGATCTTTAATTCCGCATATAATTCGATCTCACTTTTCCTCGTTGATCATACTTTGAACGTAGATCGGGTTCCGGGGTCGTGGATCGTGTTCCTCGACTACTGGGGGTTCTAGGACCTCTGGATCGGTAGTCGGATGAGGAAAAACGACCCGGAAACGAACCCGGAACAGCAACGTCGCGTTGCTGTTCGCGGAGAAACGGCGACCGCCGTTTCCAAACGGCGACCACCGTTTTGGTGTTTTTCTGGCAGCCCGCTTGGTTCGCGCGGTTGTCCTTCGGGGCAATGGTTGGGCGTGAATCGGGGCACGGGCTGGAAAAGCGAACGAAGTAGCGACACCGGATATCGACTGGGATCGTTCGGATGTTCGAGTGATCGAACGAACGCATCCCGGGTAGTCGATTTCCAACAATATCGTCGTTCCCAATTATTTTAATGACAAAAACGTGATAAATCGTAAGTGAAAACTCGAGGTTTTCTAACCAGCGATCTTATCATGCAATTGAAGCCCTATCTCTCATTAAAATGAGGGAGCCAACCAGACAATCGATTCACGCCATCTAATGGCTCGAAAGTCTCTAATTTGTGTCATTGATGAACTTAAGTGTTTTGGATTAAATCACTCCCCGAGGTGTAAATAATCCTAACCTTATAATCCACCAAATGAAAGACAAATTAGGCATTTGTTTTTTGAAATTTTAATAAATTAGAACAAAACGATCCCAAGACCCTCATCTTGCGAATCCTTAAGCCGACTGAGTCCGCACTTAAGAACTCCAAGATAGGTAGACATTCCATGTCAATGACATCTAATGTCACTCTCGGTCGATGAGAGTCCCATTCTCATCTCATGTCTCGATAGCCACGCCTGCAGTGGATCTATCGATGAGAAAACCAAACTCACGTGTAAGGGTCTAACCCTTACTCCCACTTATCCCAAGATAACAAGTAGTACCCCGCTGAGGCGGACCTACCAACTTATGATCGAGGGCTTCATGAGTGTGACGTTTTGGACAAGACATTATACTCATTATTTTTTGGGAACTTGCATGCATAGATTTGTTTATATGTAAGTTGAACATTTATAACATAAAACAACCTATAACTAGCAAAGCATATAAATACGAAATCGAAAGGCCCCTAGAACCTCACAACTCTCAAACGAAAAATTAAAAGCAACAAAATAGGCCTTGAACATCTTCTGGACTGGTCCTCGCCCTCCGTTTTAGTTCTGTGCCCTCCGATTTTGGTCAAATCTATTCCGTACCCATAAAACCACGAACGGCGCCCGCCGTTTCACAAACGGCGGTCGCCGAACACCACCGGCGGTCGCCGTTTCCAAAACGGCGCCAGCCGAAAGGTCCGGGAACAATCTGCCAAGAGAAAGGCCTTTCGGCGGTCGCCGTTTCCAAAACAGCGCCCGCCGAATCAAAACGGCGCCCGCCGGAGCTCAAACGGCGATCGCTGTTTGGCTCCAGCAGCCCGATTTTGCCCGCTTTGCTTCGTTTTGCTTCGTTTCGCTTCGTTTTCGCCGGAGAGCCAAGATCCTCCATCGAACCATGGACCAACTCCATCGCTTACAAGTAGTACAATACAAATATAATAGAAAAACCTATCTATTACAAATGATTCCAAGGGACGTAGCCCTCAAATACTACGGCCAATCGAAACGTAAAAAACGACGAATTCATTCACCCGACCACTAACGGTGGCCGGCCTTACATCTAATCACATAATCACATTTAAACAATTAATCCAGTTATGTTGATTTAACCTTCGTGTCCAACACAAAAGTGTGCACGAGCCCTAGGCTCTGATACCAATTGAAGGTACCGGTATACCGATCCAATCGATATACCGTGTGTGCGGAAGCGTGTAAAGCAATAGATCTACTATGCCATGATCTTAGTGCACACTTAATGTGTATAAGAACACATATAAACATATATATATACACATCCAATATATATATATATAAGGTTCAACGATTACTTACTTTTGGTGATCGTTGTTTTTTATTAATGTCGATGAGGTGGTGTTGAGTCGATTGAACCACCTCAAATGGATCAGCCTCGAAATGTGCACCTTAGGTATGACCTCGTCACGCCTTTGGATCGCCCGGATGTTGAAGCCGCACAAATGGCCCGGCCTCTACGTGTTGCACACGAACCCGGAAAATGAACTTGCTTGCTTGATTGATAGAAGTGGTTCTCCAAGAACTCTTTTCTCTCTATGTTGTGTGATTTTCGTAGCTGAATATTGTGGTGAGAAAATCAGCATTTTCTCACCTATTAAACCATGAAATAACACCAAGTAACCCCCCCCCCCCCCCCCCCCATAATGGTGATATTGATGTAGAATCATTATCACACATTTAGGTGTGTTAATGGTGAAGTTGAATGGTCATATCCACATCCTCATGCCACATTGCATTGGATGTGGTCCCATTCGCTTGCATGGCATGCCATGTCACACCATGTGACATGCATTACATGCAAGCCATGCATCCCATGCATGTACGTAAATCACATCGAATATAAACCTAGTTTATATATATGTCGATTCCAAATTGACTCATTTTAGCAAACACTTATAGCTCGTATTTTCGGCTCGTGTGTGACCCTGTAGGTATAATTATCGATCAATATTATATTGCTCCCAGCAATAAATATTATCTAATAATTATTTAAACATCCATAGACGACCTTATGACTATATCGATTGCACACGTAGGATCGAAGGACATATCCCAACATACTGGACATGCGGGAGCCCCGGGATATCAAGGGTGTGCAGCGCCTAACAGGTTGTTTAGCTTCCCTGAGCCGGTATGTCTCCCGTTTGGGGGACAAAACCCGTTATTTCTTTGCATCCATCAAAGGAAATAAATTCCACTGGAAAACTCCGGGCGTATCTCTTTGAGCACCCCGTAGAGGTTTTAACGACCATGCCGCTAAGGCAAGTATTGCACCGGTCCGATGTCACCGGGAGACTCCTGAAATGGGCTCTGGAGATAAGTCAGTATGACATAACCTTCAGCCCTAGGACAGCAATTAAGGCACAAGTGTTGGCTGATTTCATAGTGGAACTGACGTTCCCGGAAAAGCAAAATAATCGATCACGCACATGGAAACTGTACGTAGACGGTTCGGCAACCAGGACGTGCTCGGGGGCCGGTATAGTACTACTTGGACCCGAGGGAGATTCTATCACCCAGGCGGTTAAATTCGAGTTCCCTGCGTCGAATAATGAGGCTGAATATGAAGCTCTCGTCGCGGGACTAGAATTAGCCATAGCCGTTGGTGTGAAAAAATTAATTATATTCATGGACTCCCTGTTGGATTTCGACTACCCGGGATGCGTTCGTTCGATTACTCGAACATCCGAACCATCCCAGTCGACCTCCGAAGTCACTACTTCGTTCGCTTAACAGCCCTTATCCCGAATCATGCCCAGCCATCGCCCCGAAGGACAACCGCACGAAACGGAACTGGACTGCATCGATTCGGCGACCGCCGAAAGCAGTCCAGCGGTCGCTGAAAGGAACTGCAAACGGCGACCGCCGTTTGCCCTTTGGCGACCGCCGTTTTGTCCGCGAACAGCAACGTGATGTTGCTGTTCCGGGCTCGTTTCCGGGTCGTTTTTCCTCATCCGACTACCGTTCCGGAGGTCCTAGAACCCCCAGTAGTCGAGGAACACGATCCACGACCCCGGAATCCGATCTACGTTCATGTATGATCAACGAGAATTAGATCGAATAAATAGCGGAATAGAGAATTCGATCTCATACCTCTCGGTCGATTGTTGAGAACTTAGATGCTTCTAACGTATGCCTCAGATCCCTTCTCCAGCCGTTGTGTGGGCAACGATCCGCTGGAGTTCTCACGTCTGTACTCTCCTTTCCAAGACCAGCGTATAAACTATTCTGTGAGAATAATTTTTAATTGCGTTAACTAATTAATTTAAACAGAGAAAAAAAATCTTAATTGCGCTAACAATTATTTTTCTCTGCTGAAATGAATTATTGCGGCGAATGTTAGGTCTTAGGAGAGCACGGGAGGGGGGTTTTTATAGAGTTACGTTAGGGACCTTAGGATAAATTAATTAAGGGCTAAATTGAAATATTAATTAACTTGGAATACGTAAACGCAATTCCTTAATTAATCGATTTCAATTTTAATTATTATTAACTCCACTATAAAATAATAATTGAATTCCCGAAATTAATTTTAATATTATTTCAACAATAATAAATCCGCCGAAATTACATATACGACTTTCCCCGTGTTTAAGATATCGAACGTCCACGAATTTATTTAATTACTAATAATTAAATTAATTCGTTTCTTATTATCCGAGACTAGTACCACTCATCCTTTTTATCATGTGGAACAAATCCACCTGCAGGGTTTACATGATAAACTTTATGAGCTCATCTCGGGGACGTTATCAACCCGATAAACGGGACACGGTTTCCTGTCTATAATTTACAGCATGCCGTGTGTACAATTCCGATTCCCAATTTACCGAGTATCTCGACTAATCAAATAGTCTCACTCATTGGCAAGTTAAAGAACCGAGAATTGGACATACGCACCTATAATTATATAGGGATTAAGAATTCGTATATCCGTAATTCTGAGGTCTGGTTCGATTACGTCGATTAGTATAAATCGAACGCCCTCCCGTGGTCCTGCTCAATACACCAAGTGTACAAGTGTAACATAATAGTCAAGACCAACTATTACCCAGTCACACTACGACGTACCGATGGATTGTCCCTGTCCATCTAAGTCGTAAGCTTCTGTTTGATACTATACGAGTAACCGACAGTATGATCTTCCGCGTGTCTCCTCACGCCATACTGTCTACAACGTATATATCTAGGACTATTGCATTCAAGTATAAGATAGACTAAAAAATGCCGACAGTTTGATTATTAGATAATGTAAAACACAGATAAGGAGTTCCATATTGTCACTAAACTAGACATTTAGAATATAACTCCATCAATCTCCCACTTATACTAAATCTCTAGTTGCCCTCTACCATACATCCGATACCCATCCCCTTCACGTGTCTCTTGAACGCTTCCGCTGGAAGTGCCTTCGTAAAGGGGTCTGCCAGGTTATCCGCTGATGCAATCTTGGTGACAACCGCATCGCCTCTCCTGACGATGTCTCTAATCAGGTGGTACTTGCGATCTATGTGTTTACTCGCATTGTGGGCTCGTGGTTCCTTTGCATTAGCCACTGCACCGCTATTGTCACAATAAATTGTGATAGCTCTAGGCATTTTAGGAACCACATCCAAGTCCATAAGGAAGTTCCTGAGCCACACCGATTCTTTAGCTGCCTCAGAGGCTGCTACATATTCGGCTTCCATGGTAGAGTCCGAAATGCATTTCTGCTTAACACTCTTCCATGAGACTGCTCCACCCCCCAATGTGAACACATAGCCTGATGTAGACTTTCGCTGATCCTTATCAGATTGGAAATCCGAGTCTGTGTAACCAATAGGAATCAACTCGGACGCTTTGTAACTCAGAACATAATTCCTAGTCCTTCGCAGGTACTTAAGTATGTTCTTTACAGCAGTCCAGTGACCCTGTCCAGGGTTACTCTGATATCTAGCTACCATGCCCACGGCATAGCAGATATCAGGTCTCGTGCACAACATGGCATACATTAGACTTCCTACTGCCGAAGCATAAGGAACCTTCTTCATGTAATCTATCTCCTTTTGTGTTTTGGGACACATGTCTTTAGATAGATGAATTCCATGGCAGAAAGGTTGAGCACCTCTCTTGGAATTCTGCATGTTGAAACGAGCCAGAATCGTATCAATATATGAAGCCTGGGACAAGCTTAATGTTCTTTTCCGGCGATCCCTTATAACTTTGATCCCGAGAACATGCCCAACTTGTCCTAAGTCTTTCATATCGAATTGCTTGGACAACCATCCCTTTATGTCCGACAACATCTTCACACTGTTGCCAATTAGAAGGATGTCGTCTACATAAAGCACGAGAAACGCCACACTGTTTCCGTCACATCTCCGGTATACACACGACTCGTCCATGCTTTGAATGAATCCATAAGACTGGATAACCTCATCAAACCGCATGTTCCAAGATCTAGAAGCTTGCTTCAATCCATAAATGGATCGGTTTAGCTTACACACTAGATGCTCTTGGCCTTTCTTAATGAAACCTTCTGGCTGTCTCATGTAAATGGTCTCGTCAAGATTCCCATTCAAGAATGCTGTCTTGACGTCCATTTGCCACACCTCATAATCCATATAAGATGCTATAGACAAAAGAATCCGGATCGACTTTAGCATAGCTACCGGCGAAAAAGTTTCCTCATAATCGATCCCTTCTTTCTGAGTATACCCTTTCGCAACAAGCCTAGCTTTGAAGGTTTCAACCTTCCCGTTAGATCCTCTTTTCCTCTTGTACACCCACTTGCAACCAATGGCTTTTACACCTTTGGGCGGTGCAACAAGATTCCAGACCTGATTTGAATCCATTGATTCAATCTCAGATTTCATCGCTTTTTGCCAAGACTGAGCATCTTGATCTTTAAGCGCCTCGTCATAGGTCCAGGGATCGGCTTCATGTTCTCCAGGTAACAAGTCCGAAGACTCACCTATAAACATGAACCTATCGGGTTGTCGAACAACCCTCCCACTACGACGAGGCTCCGGTGTAACCTCAGTAACTACAGGTGCAGACTGTGGTGGCGTATCACCCGGTTCGGTTGGATCTAAGCCTTGATCGTCCCCTCTCAGTTCGTTTAGTATTATCTCACTCTTGGGCTTGTGGTCCATTATATAATCCTCTTCCAAGAACCGAGCGTTGGTGCTAACAACGATCTTCTGGTCCTTAGGACTATAAAATAGACCACCTTTCGTTCCTTTAGGATATCCTATAAACAACCGAATATCTGAACGAGATTCCAACTTATCAGCCCCATGCTTCAGCACATGTGCTGGACAACCCCAGACCCGAATGTGTTTCAAATTTGGCTTTCGCCCGGTCCACAATTCCGAGGGCGTCTTAGGGACTGATTTAGAAGGAACTAAGTTCAGGATATACGCCGCTGTTTCCAAGGCATATCCCCAGAACGAAACTGGTAGGTCTGAATAGCTCATCATAGATCTAACCATTTCCATAAGAGTCCTATTCCTTCTTTCTGCTACACCATTCTGCTGGGGCGTGTATGGTGCAGTCATCTGGGAATCAATCCCATTCTCTAATAAGTACGCCTTAAACTCTCCCGAGAGGTACTCTCCTCCACGATCAGATCGTAGAGTCTTTATGGTTTTACCATGAAGGTTCTCCACAAGAGCTTTGTACTCCTTGAACTTGTCAAAGCACTCGCTCTTGCGGCGCATCAGGTATATAAAACCATACCTTGAGTAATCATCAGTGAAGGTTACGAAATATTCATAACCTCCTCTCGCTTGGACAGATAAAGGCCCGCACAAATCAGAGTGAATCAATTCCAGTAATTCCTTGGATCTATACCCCTTATCACTAAAGGGTCGCTTGGTCATTTTTCCTTCCAGGCATGATTCGCAGGTTGGAAAGTCCTCATCTTTCACACCACTGAGTATTCCATCAGTTATCAACCTTTGAATCCTACCCAAGTTAATATGACCTAGCCTAAGATGCCATAAGTACTTTTGATTCATTCTAGAAGCCTCCTTTCTCTTATTGGTACTAGATGTATTATTTGACTCTACTCGTTGCATCGTGGAATAATCAGGATTCAGTATATATAAGTTGCCTATCAATGTACCAGAACATATATACTCACCATTCTTTTTGATAATAACAGAACTATCAAAAGAAACAGAATATTTATTCAAAACCAATTTAGAAACCGAAACAAGGTTCTTTCTAAAATTCGGTACATAAAGACAATTATTCAATACTAAAACTTTATTATTAAAAGATAAATAAATATCTCCCACTGCAACAGCCGCCACTTTCGTCGCGTTGCCCATGTAGATAGTGATCTCTCCCTCTCTAAGCCGCCGGGTTTCCTGGAACCCCTGCAAAGAATTGCAGACATGATCAGTGGCTCCCGTATCCACACACCAGGTACCGGTGGATAACACCGCTAAACATGTTTCAGTGACTAAGGAAAAGTTCGTACCTCCTTGTCTGAGAGGACAATTCGACTTCCAATGTCCAGACTGCTTGCAACGGAAACACTTGCCCTTGGGCTTGTTCACTCCATTCTGTGGTCCACCATTTCTGGGTCCACTGGGTTTCCGTCCTTGCTTCTTCTTCCTCTTAGTCCCCGGAGGGCCAGGAAGTTTCACAGCCACAAGTGCCTGAGATTTCTTAAAGATTCCCTCTGCCGCCTGGAGTTCAGTCAGGAGCTCCGCCAACGAATATAACCTCTTGTTCATGTTATAGTTCAGGCGGAACTGCTCAAAACTCCTAGGCAGAGACTGGAGCACTATATCGATCTGGGTTTCCCCATCGATAGCTCCTCCCATAATCTCTATCTCATTCAGATAGCCTATCATCCTAAGAACGTGATCCCTTACGGGCGTTCCTTCGGACATAGTGGCCGTCATGAGTTTTCTCATGGCATCTTGCCTGGCTGCCCTATCCTGACTACCAAACATCTCCTTGAGGTTAAGCATCATATCATAGGCAGTGGTCATGGCCTCATGCTGATGTTGCAGCACATTTGACATAGAAGCCAAAATGTAGCACCGCGCCATCTGATCAGCCTTGACCCACTTCCGATGAGCTTCCTTTTCCTCAGGAGTGGAGGTGTCAATAGGTTCATCAGGACAAACCTCATGGAGTACATATTTGTACTCCTCAGCAGTTAGGACAATGTCCAAGTTTCGTTTCCAATCAACATAGTTCGGACCAGTGAGTTTGTTTTCTTTTAGTATAATGGACAGCGGGTTGAGTGCCATATCTATAAAAGAGACAAATCAAACTGTCAAATTTAATTCGATATTAACTCCCTTAATTAATATCATTAAATCTACCAATCAATCCTAAAATCCCATCAGACTAGCATGCCACGTTCATGTGGACGTATACTAGTCCAAACGATTTTATAACTGGACTTTTACTTCGGTCGTACATCATTACAGCAGTGACTCCGATGGGGAGGATACTGTAAAGCGTACCTAAGTGTATACCATTTCTCAGTACTAAGTTAACCGCTCGGAAACTACACGACCACCGCAAGCCACGTTAGTGTGGACGTTTACGTTGACATGCGGTCCCTTTACGATTTCCTATAACTGTCGAGCCTCAATTAACCCAAAGTTCCGTTTCCGTCTAGTAAGCCACGATAGTGTGGACGTTTACTAAACAAACAACTTTGTTAATTGAATTCCATTTAATAAATTTCACAATTTCGTTAATCAAAGCTTGATATCTCGTAAGTGAAACTCGATGTTTCTAACCAGCGATCAATCATGCAATTGAGCCCTATCTCTCACAAAGTGAGGGAGCCAACCAGACAATCGATCTAGTCATCAAATGACTCGAATGTCTCTAATCTGTGTCATCGACATAACCAAGCGCTTTGGCTCCATTCCACTCCCCGGGGTGAGAATGAGTCGAGTTGAAATTAGTCTTTGAAAGACAGATTAGGCATTGCTTTGAAAACTTAATTGTTCAATTTTAAAATTGGAATTTCATTCGAATTTCGATCAAAGTGATTTCCGTGTATCGACTTTATCCGATAGGGAGGATGACACTAAAGCCAACTCGTAAGTCAATACACATCACTCTCGAAACAGAGAATGGAGACCGCGGGATTGTTTCCAATCCCTCTCCCACTTAGTATTTTACGATATAGGGATATTCAAGCACATGCATATAGAAATTAAAGCATAATAAAACACGTTAAACACACAAAAAGCAATTAATGTGGCCCGATTATTATGGCCTTTAAAATCTTCGATGCACGTCTCCTCGGATCTTCGTCTCGTTGCTCGTCTAGGTCTCGATCCACCACCGACTCGTCTAAGGACCAAGAGACGAACTCCTCCCACTGGAATATCATCCCGGGCCCTCGACAAGCGATCCGTGATGTCCGTCGAACCCCCGCAAGCTGCTGCCAAGAAAACACCGAAACGGCGACCGCCGTTTGAAAAACGGCGACCGCCGTTTGCCCTTCAGCAGCCGCGGGTTCGACTTCTCGACCCTCGTTCGTCCGGCCCTCGATCTCGTCTCGAATCACCAAGCAGCAGCAACATTACATATGTAAACTAACTACTTCCGGCATCGATCCTATACAGGAATGATCGATCCTATACACCCGGATAAAACGAAAAAACGAAAAACCCTAAACGACTCAACCCGACGTTTTAAACTATTACAAACAAGCAACGTCAAAACCAAAAATCTCGACAATCCCGAGAGTTTAACAAACCACAATAAACAGTACATAAACATATGACCATAATAATCGGGTTATCCTGCAAAACAAAACTCGCAAACAATACAAAGAACGCATAACCGGCTCTGATACCAATTGTTGGATTTCGACTACCCGGGATGCGTTCGTTCGATTACTCGAACATCCGAACCATCCCAGTCGACCTCCGAAGTCACTACTTCGTTCGCTTAACAGCCCTTATCCCGAATCATGCCCAGCCATCGCCCCGAAGGACAACCGCACGAAACGGAACTGGACTGCATCGATTCGGCGACCGCCGAAAGCAGTCCAGCGGTCGCTGAAAGGAACTGCAAACGGCGACCGCCGTTTGCCCTTTGGCGACCGCCGTTTTGTCCGCGAACAGCAACGTGATGTTGCTGTTCCGGGCTCGTTTCCGGGTCGTTTTTCCTCATCCGACTACCGTTCCGGAGGTCCTAGAACCCCCAGTAGTCGAGGAACACGATCCACGACCCCGGAATCCGATCTACGTTCATGTATGATCAACGAGAATTAGATCGAATAAATAGCGGAATAGAGAATTCGATCTCATACCTCTCGGTCGATTGTTGAGACCTTAGATGCTTCTAACGTATGCCTCAGATCCCTTCTCCAGCCGTTGTGTGGGCAACGATCCGCTGGAGTTCTCACGTCTGTACTCTCCTTTCCAAGACCAGCGTATAAACTATTCTGTGAGAATAATTTTTAATTGCGTTAACTAATTAATTTAAACAGAGAAAAAAAATCTTAATTGCGCTAACAATTATTTTTCTCTGCTGAAATGAATTATTGTGGCGAATGTTAGGTCTTAGGAGAGCACGGGAGGGGGGTTTTTATAGAGTTACGTTAGGGACCTTAGGATAAATTAATTAAGGGCTAAATTGAAATATTAATTAACTTGGAATACGTAAACGCAATTCCTTAATTAATCGATTTCAATTTTAATTATTATTAACTCCACTATAAAATAATAATTGAATTCCCGAAATTAATTTTAATATTATTTCAACAATAATAAATCCGCCGAAATTACATATACGACTTTCCCCGTGTTTAAGATATCGAACGTCCACGAATTTATTTAATTACTAATAATTAAATTAATTCGTTTCTTATTATCCGAGACTAGTACCACTCATCCTTTTTATCATGTGGAACAAATCCACCTGCAGGGTTTACATGATAAACTTTATGAGCTCATCTCGGGGACGTTATCAACCCGATAAACGGGACACGGTTTCCTGTCTATAATTTACAGCATGCCGTGTGTACAATTCCGATTCCCAATTTACCGAGTATCTCGACTAATCAAATAGTCTCACTCATTGGCAAGTTAAAGAACCGAGAATTGGACATACGCACCTATAATTATATAGGGATTAAGAATTCGTATATCCGTAATTCTGAGGTCTGGTTCGATTACGTCGATTAGTATAAATCGAACGCCCTCCCGTGGTCCTGCTCAATACACCAAGTGTACAAGTGTAACATAATAGTCAAGACCAACTATTACCCAGTCACACTACGACGTACCGATGGATTGTCCCTGTCCATCTAAGTCGTAAGCTTCTGTTTGATACTATACGAGTAACCGACAGTATGATCTTCCGCGTGTCTCCTCACGCCATACTGTCTACAACGTATATATCTAGGACTATTGCATTCAAGTATAAGATAGACTAAAAAATGCCGACAGTTTGATTATTAGATAATGTAAAACACAGATAAGGAGTTCCATATTGTCACTAAACTAGACATTTAGAATATAACTCCATCACTCCCAACTGGTTGTAAACCATGTGACTGGTGAGTATGAAGCCAAGGGAGAACAAATGATCAAATACCTGGAGTTGGTAGGATCACTTTGTAAACAGATCCCAGAGATAACGATTGAGCAGATCCCGAGGGAACATAACTCACAGGCAGACGCCTTGTCAAAGCTGGCCTCATCAGAAGGTTCAGCAGATTTATCAAAAATCATTTTGACTAAGTTATTAATTCCCTCAGTGGGTCAAAGAGCAGAACTGCTGGGATTCGATATCCCGGGGTATCAAAAAATGCGGAACCGATAACCCCGACCGAAAATCCCGTCGCCGGAAACCGATCACGAACACCACGAAGAACCGGGCTCGACAAGAGCATCGCCGCGGGATAAACTCGCGGCTAAACCCTAGCCGAACCCCACCGTGGGGTTCGCGATCGCGCACAAGGCGATCGCTGGGGCTGCTCCGGCAGCCCCGGGCGGTGAGTCCGGCGACTCACCGCCACCGCCCGAGGAGGGCGGTTCGCCCAGCGGCGAACCCGCCGCGGCTCCAGCCGCGGCTGCCCGGCGATCGACCATCCCGGTCGATCGCCCACCCCGGCTCCCAGCCGGGGTTCCTCCCTTGTGCCGTCGCGGTCGAAGCCCTAGGGCTCGACCGCACCCCCTCGGCTCCCAGCCGAGGGCTCCTTCGAACTTCGCCGGGGATCTCGAATCCCCGTCCCCGAAGTTCGTCGTTTACCCGGATCGTGCGTTCATGTACGTATCACAATCAATTCACATAAAATCATAGAAGAGAGTATATGATTTTACCTTTCGATTCGTTGTGCGGAGAAACGAAATCAAGATTGATGACCTTACGATCTTCCCACGTATTCCTTGCACTAGCTTGAACGTCGAGTGGGCGACGATCCTCCAAGCTTATGGATCCTCTTCAACTCTCTAGAATATCAAGTATGATAATCTTGTCTTATTAAAAAGTGAAGACCATGTAGTGCTTTTATAGGCTACGTAGGGGATCTAAAGGAGGTGGAATATTGGGCTTCCAATATTAATGATTAAATTGAGCCCAAGCCCAAATCTATTAATCTCCCATTAATATTAATTAATTTATTTTCCACTATATAAATTAATTGCACTCCCAATATTAAACCATATTATATCAAATAATATTTCTCCGGTAGTATTATTTATTCCGTGTATTTAAGATTTAAATATCCATGAATAAAATTAATTTATTGCTAATTAATTTATTCATCTCTTTAATCCGAGACTAGTACCATTCAACCTTAATTATTGTGCGGAACGAATCCACTCATGAGGTTTACACAATAATTCCTTATGAACTCATCTCGGGGATATTATCAACCCTTCCGGGATACACTTTCCGGTCAATCATTCACGGCATGCCATATATAAAATATAGTGACCCAACTTAACCGGTAATTAACCCAATAATTAAATCGGTTAATTCCTTTGGTAAATCAAAATCACTTATATTGAATATACACATCCGCAACAACATCGGGGATTAAGAATAAAATACACTGAGACTCGAATCGATTATCGCCGGCAATCCTAATCGATGAATCTCAACGATCCGCTCAATACACCAAGTGTACAAGTGTGATAAAATAATTAAGACAAATTATTTTCTCTCTCACACAACGACTATACCGATGGATTGGTCCGGGTCCATCTAGGTCGTGAGCCACTGTTTGATTAAATACGAGTAACCGATAGTATGATCTTCTGTGTGGGGCCCGACACACCATACTAACTACAACGTATAAAATCCAGGACTATGATTTGCGTATATTTAATTAATAATAATTAAAAGCAAACAATTGTTTATTAATTAAATAGATTAAATGCTATGATCGGGAGTTTACCGTTACTTAAATCTAGACATTAAGTACACAACTCCAACAATCTCCCACTTGTACTAAGGTCTAGTCATTTCCTCCAAACTCCCGGTTCCCATACTCATCACGTGCTTAAGATGTACTTGCGAGAAGTACTATGTGAGTGAGCAATCTAGGTTGCCGCTCTGAAGTTATCTTGGTGACTACTACGTCGTCTCTCTCGACGATGACTCGTATCAGGTGGTACTTGCTCTATGTGTTAACATCACTTTTGACTTATGACTTCTTGCAGTTCACCGTGCACCGCTATCCAATAGCCTTTGGTAAACTAAGAGTCATATCCAAGTCAAGAGGTTATCCCGGAACCTAACCAAAACTTCCGCTGCCTCTGAGGCTGCTATTCGGTTATGAGAGAGTCTGAGAAGCGTCCTGCTTATCACTCTTTCATTTCATGGTTCCACCTCTTTCTAAAAATGAACACATAGCCTGATATCGACTTTCACTGGTCCTTTCTTTGATTTTTGGATCTGAGAATTTGTAATCAAAGAAGATTTCGTCTTGCTTAATAATCCAGTACTTTGCAAGTACTATTACAGCATCCGAAAATCTCTTGTCTAGATCACCTTGATATCCTCCCACTACGCAAACCGCATAGTTGATATCAGGTTCTTGTTTTATAACATTGCATCTACAAAGCTTTCCATACTCAAAGTATAGGAAACTGCTTTGTCCTCATCTATCTTCTTCATGTGTTCAAACACATACCCTTTAGATAGATGTATATTCTGTCTCTGAAAGGCAATAACCTTTCTCAGAAGTATGCATGTTTAAAAACAAACCTTAATCGTATAAGATGTCTAGGAGAAGTACAATGTTCTTATCTCTAGATCATCAGATCTTAAGAACATGCTCTAACTTCTTCTCAATCTTATATCTCGATTCATTTAGACAACCATTATTTTATGTCTGACAACACTTTTACATTGTGGCCAATGATGAAATGTTATCTACATAAAATCTCCGAGAAACACCACCTTGTTTCCATTACGTATTTAATACACCTTTCGTCTTTGCCTTTTGATGAATCCATCAAATGGATTATCCCATCAATTCGCAAGCTCTACGACTCATAGCTTTATTTCAATCCATAAGTGGATTTACTAAGCTTGTACTCTAATTGATCTAGCCTCTTAACAATAATCCTTATTGTTCCAAGCAGGCACATTTAGGTCTAGTACTGCCCTTATGCAGATCTAGGGGTCGATTTCATCTTTACTAGATCCAGAGTCCGAACTCCTCTAGTCTCATGAATATCCCTGGTTGTCCAACAACCTCCCACTGCAATGGCGTCCCGGTGTATAACAGTAATAACAATAGGTGCAGTATGTGGTGTACTACTACTCGGTTTGGCTGGTTCCTAGTCTTTTGTCCTTTTTCTCATTCCAAGGTTTTACGTCAATTTAGGCTTTGTGGTTCATCTAATAGTCTTCCTCTATGAACCGGACGAGACGTCCCTCTGGTTCATAGTACTATAGAACACACAATACTTCGTTCATCTAGGATATCCTACAACCATATTCAATATGCCGTTGTATCTAGGAATGTCCATAGAACATAGGTAGTTCCGAACAACTTGCTCTATTTACTATTAGTTTTCCATTTCTTATTTATAGCGTACCATCTCTACACGCAAGTGTATGGCGCGCCCCTTTGGGATTGAGTCCCAATCTTTGATTATGCTATGTGTTATTCAGATAGGTAATGGCCTCCGCGACCGAGTCGCAGGCCTCTAATGGATATACTTTGATGGTTCCCCATAATAGCTTTGTGTCCATTGACTAGTCAAAACACTTTGCTTTTATGGCACATCAAGCATTCTAATCCATCACTTGAGTATTTTTGAAAGAATTACTCGTACCTTTCTAATATACACATATGTCTGCATATCTAATCATTTCCAATACTTGTCTGAACTCTATCCTTTTTCCAGAAAGGTTTGCTTAGACGTATTATCCTCCAAATTCAATCCTTAGGTCGGAAGGTCCATTCCTTCAACTATAATTGATCAAATCAATTTCGACCATTTGAATCTCATTTGAAAATACTACTAAGTATAAGATTTCACAAGTACAATGATTAATAAAGAAATATATAATAAGTAAAACAAGTTATAGAACGGTTCGTTGCAATTGGGGTAGACTTAGGATTTATTATTCATATATCGCTACCTAATGTACCAGAATAGATAATCCCATTATTTCTTATCAAAATCATCCAATGATTAAAGAAATAAAATATCCATTCATAAATAATATAAATCCAGAACAAAACGTTCTTTCTAAAATAAAGGGGTACATAAAGCAATAACTTTGAAATGAAATCCTATTTAACTACTAAAGCAGATAAATGTCTTCCACCGCAACAGCTGTCTCCTCTACAGCTTTGCCTTGACTATTTCTCCATTTCCAAGTCTTTGGGTTTCCTGGTGTCCCTGCATTTTTAGTGCATACATACCGTCAGTGGCTCCATATCTACCAACCAGGTTTCTGGTAGATAACACAGCTGACTATGTTTTAAGACTAAGGAGAGAATCTCATACCTTCTCGAGGAGAAAATATAGACTTCCAGTCCCCATAATGCTTTCTTTGAGAATGACTGCTCGAAGGCTTTCTCACCCTATTCCGTGGTCCAAGTGAAGGACTACAGGGCTTCTTTGTCTGCTTCTCCATTCCTTGGTCTATGCCCTTAGGTTCAAAACCTTTGGCTTTGGCCATAAGAGCTTGCGATTGTCTCAACTCATCCAAAAGGTCCAACATCTCGAAAACGTGTTCAAGCGTTTCCTCGAAGCGACTGACCTTTATGAGTGTCCTCATCGCCTCTTTTCTCACCTTCTCGTTGTCTCTAAACATAAGCTTGAGTTTCAGCATGATGTCATGATTGGTGGTTAATGCAAAAGCACTTTTCCACTTTTCAAAATCAGCTATTTCCTCAATAGTTGAGACACGTGTTGGTTCAGGAGGACAAAGTTCACTGAGTACTAACTTGTACTCAGCAACAGTCTGGGAAATGTCTAACTCTTTATTCCATCCAACACAGTATGGAACCAGTGCGTGGAATTCCTTGAGTATCATAGAAAGTGGGTTCATAGCTATTCTCTAAACCTATAAGCACATTTAAACAAACAATTAATTTAATATCCGATATTATCTCCCTCAAATAATATCATTAAATCACTAATCACATCTAAAATCCCATCAGATAAGGCAAGCCACGTTCGTGTGGACGTTTACCCACCCAAATGATTTAGCAATTAGATTTGCTTCGGTCGTACATCATTATAGCGTTACTTCGTTGGGAAGAATACTATAAAGCGTACCTAAGTGTAAACCATTACTCAGTACTAAGGCGAATCATTTGGAATTGCTACGTTACCGCAAGCCACGTTAGTGTGGACGTTTACGATAACTCACAATCCTTCACAATTCCCTATAACTGTCTACATCAACTATTTCCAAAAATCCCATTCAGCATAGCAAGCCACGTTCGTGTGGACGTTTACTACACCAAAAGACTTTTATAGTTGACATCCAATTACTTGAGGCATTCGATTTCATAAATCAAGACGCGGAGAATCATAAGTGAAACTCGAAGTTTCTAACCAGTGATTCACCATGCGAACAACCCTATCTCTCATTAGATGAGGGAGCCGAGCAGACAATCGATCCATCTATCAAAGAATGGAACGACTGACTCTAATTTGTGTCCTCGACATGACCAAGTGGCTTTGGCTCCATTCCACTCCCAGGGGTGAGAATGAGTCGACTTGAAGTCAGTTTCAGAAAGACAAATTAGGCATTGTTTGATAAACTTAATCAATGTCTCTTGTAAAAGGAATTACAAGAATTCTCCTTCAATGACACATCTATACGAACTTCAAAAGTCCATAAGAGTCACCAAGAGAACAGTAATGGAGACCATGGGAATGTTTCCATCCCCGCTCCCACTTAGCTTTTTATAACAAAGGGATATGCTATCTAATGCATAATTAAACACATAAGCATGCATACAAGTAATAAAGCACATAGCACATAGTCAAAATAATGCTAGAAAAATTATTTTCCGACTATCATGGCTTTATTCCATCTCCGTATGCGTCTTCTAGTCTTCAGTCTTCGTTCTTGAATGCTCCATGTGACGAGAATATTAATCCCAATATTTAAATCTATTTATTTTCAATAAATCCAAAAGATACTTAATTCGAAAAATTAAGTCAATCGAATAAATTAAAAATAAAATTAAATATTATTAATATTTTTATTTATTTATTTTCCTATCTAATTCTATTAAATCTCTAGAATAATCTATCCAAGTAAAACTTGGAATATTCTAGAAGACTTCTATAATAGAATAAGGAAATAAAATAAATTAGGACTCTTCTACTTTCCAAGATTAATTAATTTCCATGTCCATGAAAATTCCCATAAAATAGGAATAATCAAATAGAAATAAATTAATTCACTAATTAATTATTTCCTTTATAATTCTATTAAATCTCTAGATTCCTATTCCAAGTAGAACTTGGAATAATCTAGAAGACTTCTATAATAGAATAAGGAAAAAAAATTCCAATTAATTCTTTTCCTATTTCCATGAGAGTTCCCAAAGTTAGGAATACTCAAAATAGGAAAACTTGAATCAATTAGGAAAGTGAATCTAGGTAGGAGTAGGAGTAGCACGGGTTGGGGATCCCCGCACCACCACCACCACCACCATCGACCACCGGGAGGGAGCACCCGTCGCCGCCACTCCAGCCGGCCAGCCGCCACCGTCGCCGGCGACAGCCCACGGCCGAAGGGGCGCGACGCCCCCTTCCCCTTGGTCGATCATGGGTCGATCATGGGGTGATCGACCCCTTCGGTCCTTTCTCCCTCTCTTCATCTCCTTCGTCACATGAGTTCTCCGGCGGTCGTCTCGGCATCGATCCAACGTAAATAAATTACAAGAAATAAATTTACAATTCCGGTATCGATTCTATACATGAAATCGACCCTATACACTTTCCGGAAAACATAGAACAATAATAATAAATCCTAAATTCGGTCAACCCCCGAATTTTTACTATTACAAGCATTCATCCACACAAAACGAATCTCGACATGTCCGAGAGTTAAATAAACGAACAATCATGGTAAATTAAATAGCAATTAATTAAACGAATAATTAACAATCAATTAAACCATGATAGTTGGAATCCCTGCAAGGTAGAACACAATTGAACACATACATGAACACGAAACCAAACGCTCTGATACCAATTGCTGGGATTCGATATCCCGGGGTATCAAAAAATGCGGAACCGATAACCCCGACCGAAAATCCCGTCGCCGGAAACCGATCACGAACACCACGAAGAACCGGGCTCGACAAGAGCATCGCCGCGGGATAAACCCGCGGCTAAACCCTAGCCGAACCCCACCGTGGGGTTCGCGATCGCGCACAAGGCGATCGCTGGGGCTGCTCCGGCAGCCCCGGGCGGTGAGTCCGGCGACTCACCGCCACCGCCCGAGGAGGGCGGTTCGCCCAGCGGCGAACCCGCCGCGGCTCCAGCCGCGGCTGCCCGGCGATCGACCATCCCGGTCGATCGCCCACCCCGGCTCCCAGCCGGGGTTCCTCCCTTGTGCCGTCGCGGTCGAAGCCCTAGGGCTCGACCGCACCCCCTCGGCTCCCAGCCGAGGGCTCCTTCGAACTTCGCCGGGGATCTCGAATCCCCGTCCCCGAAGTTCGTCGTTTACCCGGATCGTGCGTTCATGTACGTATCACAATCAATTCACATAAAATCATAGAAGAGAGTATATGATTTTACCTTTCGATTCGTTGTGCGGAGAAACGAAATCAAGATTGATGACCTTACGATCTTCCCACGTATTCCTTGCACTAGCTTGAACGTCGAGTGGGCGACGATCCTCCAAGCTTATGGATCCTCTTCAACTCTCTAGAATATCAAGTATGATAATCTTGTCTTATTAAAAAGTGAAGACCATGTAGTGCTTTTATAGGCTACGTAGGGGATCTAAAGGAGGTGGAATATTGGGCTTCCAATATTAATGATTAAATTGAGCCCAAGCCCAAATCTATTAATCTCCCATTAATATTAATTAATTTATTTTCCACTATATAAATTAATTGCACTCCCAATATTAAACCATATTATATCAAATAATATTTCTCCGGTAGTATTATTTATTCCGTGTATTTAAGATTTAAATATCCATGAATAAAATTAATTTATTGCTAATTAATTTATTCATCTCTTTAATCCGAGACTAGTACCATTCAACCTTAATTATTGTGCGGAACGAATCCACTCATGAGGTTTACACAATAATTCCTTATGAACTCATCTCGGGGATATTATCAACCCTTCCGGGATACACTTTCCGGTCAATCATTCACGGCATGCCATATATAAAATATAGTGACCCAACTTAACCGGTAATTAACCCAATAATTAAATCGGTTAATTCCTTTGGTAAATCAAAATCACTTATATTGAATATACACATCCGCAACAACATCGGGGATTAAGAATAAAATACACTGAGACTCGAATCGATTATCGCCGGCAATCCTAATCGATGAATCTCAACGATCCGCTCAATACACCAAGTGTACAAGTGTGATAAAATAATTAAGACAAATTATTTTCTCTCTCACACAACGACTATACCGATGGATTGGTCCGGGTCCATCTAGGTCGTGAGCCACTGTTTGATTAAATACGAGTAACCGATAGTATGATCTTCTGTGTGGGGCCCGACACACCATACTAACTACAACGTATAAAATCCAGGACTATGATTTGCGTATATTTAATTAATAATAATTAAAAGCAAACAATTGTTTATTAATTAAATAGATTAAATGCTATGATCGGGAGTTTACCGTTACTTAAATCTAGACATTAAGTACACAACTCCAACAATCTCCCACTTGTACTAAGGTCTAGTCATTTCCTCCAAACTCCCGGTTCCCATACTCATCACGTGCTTAAGATGTACTTGCGAGAAGTACTATGTGAGTGAGCAATCTAGGTTGCCGCTCTGAAGTTATCTTGGTGACTACTACGTCGTCTCTCTCGACGATGACTCGTATCAGGTGGTACTTGCTCTATGTGTTAACATCACTTTTGACTTATGACTTCTTGCAGTTCACCGTGCACCGCTATCCAATAGCCTTTGGTAAACTAAGAGTCATATCCAAGTCAAGAGGTTATCCCGGAACCTAACCAAAACTTCCGCTGCCTCTGAGGCTGCTATTCGGTTATGAGAGAGTCTGAGAAGCGTCCTGCTTATCACTCTTTCATTTCATGGTTCCACCTCTTTCTAAAAATGAACACATAGCCTGATATCGACTTTCACTGGTCCTTTCTTTGATTTTTGGATCTGAGAATTTGTAATCAAAGAAGATTTCGTCTTGCTTAATAATCCAGTACTTTGCAAGTACTATTACAGCATCCGAAAATCTCTTGTCTAGATCACCTTGATATCCTCCCACTACGCAAACCGCATAGTTGATATCAGGTTCTTGTTTTATAACATTGCATCTACAAAGCTTTCCATACTCAAAGTATAGGAAACTGCTTTGTCCTCATCTATCTTCTTCATGTGTTCAAACACATACCCTTTAGATAGATGTATATTCTGTCTCTGAAAGGCAATAACCTTTCTCAGAAGTATGCATGTTTAAAAACAAACCTTAATCGTATAAGATGTCTAGGAGAAGTACAATGTTCTTATCTCTAGATCATCAGATCTTAAGAACATGCTCTAACTTCTTCTCAATCTTATATCTCGATTCATTTAGACAACCATTATTTTATGTCTGACAACACTTTTACATTGTGGCCAATGATGAAATGTTATCTACATAAAATCTCCGAGAAACACCACCTTGTTTCCATTACGTATTTAATACACCTTTCGTCTTTGCCTTTTGATGAATCCATCAAATGGATTATCCCATCAATTCGCAAGCTCTACGACTCATAGCTTTATTTCAATCCATAAGTGGATTTACTAAGCTTGTACTCTAATTGATCTAGCCTCTTAACAATAATCCTTATTGTTCCAAGCAGGCACATTTAGGTCTAGTACTGCCCTTATGCAGATCTAGGGGTCGATTTCATCTTTACTAGATCCAGAGTCCGAACTCCTCTAGTCTCATGAATATCCCTGGTTGTCCAACAACCTCCCACTGCAATGGCGTCCCGGTGTATAACAGTAATAACAATAGGTGCAGTATGTGGTGTACTACTACTCGGTTTGGCTGGTTCCTAGTCTTTTGTCCTTTTTCTCATTCCAAGGTTTTACGTCAATTTAGGCTTTGTGGTTCATCTAATAGTCTTCCTCTATGAACCGGACGAGACGTCCCTCTGGTTCATAGTACTATAGAACACACAATACTTCGTTCATCTAGGATATCCTACAACCATATTCAATATGCCGTTGTATCTAGGAATGTCCATAGAACATAGGTAGTTCCGAACAACTTGCTCTATTTACTATTAGTTTTCCATTTCTTATTTATAGCGTACCATCTCTACACGCAAGTGTATGGCGCGCCCCTTTGGGATTGAGTCCCAATCTTTGATTATGCTATGTGTTATTCAGATAGGTAATGGCCTCCGCGACCGAGTCGCAGGCCTCTAATGGATATACTTTGATGGTTCCCCATAATAGCTTTGTGTCCATTGACTAGTCAAAACACTTTGCTTGTATGGCACATCAAGCATTCTAATCCATCACTTGAGTATTTTTGAAAGAATTACTCGTACCTTTCTAATATACACATATGTCTGCATATCTAATCATTTCCAATACTTGTCTGAACTCTATCCTTTTTCCAGAAAGGTTTGCTTAGACGTATTATCCTCCAAATTCAATCCTTAGGTCGGAAGGTCCATTCCTTCAACTATAATTGATCAAATCAATTTCGACCATTTGAATCTCATTTGAAAATACTACTAAGTATAAGATTTCACAAGTACAATGATTAATAAAGAAATATATAATAAGTAAAACAAGTTATAGAACGGTTCGTTGCAATTGGGGTAGACTTAGGATTTATTATTCATATATCGCTACCTAATGTACCAGAATAGATAATCCCATTATTTCTTATCAAAAGCAAACAATTGTTTATTAATTAAATAGATTAAATGCTATGATCGGGAGTTTACCGTTACTTAAATCTAGACATTAAGTACACAACTCCAACAAGAACAACTGCCAATTCTGCCCGGAACCGGAGATGACTGGCGAGCACCAATCCTAAAGTACATTGATACTGGGGAATTGCCGCCAGACAAAACCGAAGGAAAGCAATTGCGACTCCGGGCAGCAAAATACACAATCCTAAATTCGGATCTCTACCGGAAGAGTTATTCCCTTCCACTGCTGAAATGCGTGTCGAAGGAGGAAGGACTGAGAATCCTGGAAGAGATCCATGACGGCGTCTGTGGGAACCATGCCGGGGGAAGATCCCTGGCACATAAGACAATGGGTCAAGGCTATTACTGGCCAAGCCTTCGGAAGGATGCCATTGGCTATGCCCGTAATTGCGTAAAGTGCCAAGTAATAGGACCTACCATTAGGACTTCCCCAGAGATGCTGAGATCCCTATACAGTCCCTGGCCATTTGCTCGTTGGGGGATCGACCTGATCGGACCACTGGCGACGGCCCGGGGCGGGGTAAAATTTGCCATAGTAGCAGTTGATTACTTCACAAAGTGGGTGGAAGCAGAATCACTGAATAAGATCGACCAAGCACAGGTCATCAAATTCCTATGGAAAAATATTATATGTCGCTTCGGTTTACCGGAGACGATAATTTCCGATAACGGAAAACAGTTTGACGGGGCAAAAGTGGCGGAGTTTTGTGAGAGATGGAAAATCAGAAGATTATTCTCTACTCCGTACCACCCCCAAACAAACGGACAGGTTGAAGTTGTCAACAAGATTTTGAAACACACCATTAAAGCCAAGCTCGAAGAGCGAAAAGGCAAATGGGCAGATGAACTCCCAGAAGTTCTATGGTCCTACAGGACAACAGCCAGACCGGCTACGGGAGAAACCCCATATTCATTAGCATTCGGCACCGAAGCCGGGATCCCGACGGAGATTACGGTGTTATCACATCGAACCGCCCAGGGAGCCGGCGGTGAAAACGAGGAAGCGCTCCGAAGAGAGCTAGACCTTTTGGAAGAAAAAAGGTTAGCTTCTGACTCGTTGAATGAAATGAACAAGCAAAGAATTGCAAAGTGGTTTAACTCCAAAGTCAGGGCCAGAGACTTCCAAGTGGGAGACCTGGTGCTGAAAAAGATCCTGGGAGCACATCCCGGGGCCCTGGGTCAATCCTGGGAAGGACCGTTTAGAGTAAGTCAGTGCCTCCAGAACGGAGTGTATGAACCAGAGCTACTCGACGGCACAAAAGATCAGTATCGCTGGAATGCGTTACACTTGAAAAAGTTCTATCATTAGCCTGGGAGCTAAAAATGTTGTAAAGCCTTTTGGCGAAAACATAATGTAATGCTTGCTGACAATCTCTATCAATAAAGAAGGTTTTGAAGTCTAAATTTGAGGTAATGTACCACTATCAATTTCTTCTTACCTTCATCCTTTTTATTTCAGTAATAAATATAATCACTCCGGGAAAAGGCTCAAAGTCGAACCCATGTGATAAAAATAACAAGCCGAAGGGAATTTAGAACTTCACCAAGGCGAACCCTCTATATGGGATAATTATAAAAACTATGAAGTATATCTTGTACCGGGAAGAGGCTTAAAGTTGTACCCATGTAATAATTATATCTTTGCCGGGAAAAACTAAGAATTTTACCCAGGTGACCCCTTCATGAAGGAGGATGATATAATGATATAAAGTCATATCGTTGGGATAAAAAAAATATTACTACGTAAAGTTATTCTTATATAAAATTTTATATAATAAAAATATTTTTTCATATAAAAAATAATATAAAATTTTGAAATTATTTTTGCATCAACAAGAGGGATCACATCCAATCGAGCTATTGATCACTCGAAAGTTGAAAGATCAAACATGGATATAAAATTTAGTCGATGTAACAATCGACTATAAATAAATATTTTAAGTCATTTTAAACATGCTATTGATTTTGATAAATAAAAATATTATTATTAAATAATTATATAATATATTAATCTTTTATTCCTATATAGAGGTATAAATTTTTAAGGCTGAAAAATGTATGACTTATAATAAAGTTGAGTTTATTTCCATTTATAAGACTTGAATTTTTTTATTACTATAAAAAGTTTATTTCTATGCAAATTATTGAATGTATATAGTTTTTACTGTATTTACTGTTAAGATTAGAAAAATCAATTCCCCTTTTGCTTTAAAGGATTTCTATTTAAAAATAAATACCAAACTTTATCCCTCTTAATTAAATATACAAGTATGTAATCTAATTGTCATGTATCGTAACTTTTTAAAATTAAATATACAAATACTAATCAGTTTTGTCATGTATTGTATTTTTTTTTTTTTAATTTTTTTGGAATCCAAACGAATTACATGTTAACAGTATCACACTTATTAACTTGATTCTCTCTCATCTTCTTATTTGTTTTATTTTTGGACTGAAAGTTATTATTAAGTTTTGTAATTTCAAATTACATGTGCTTCTTTCTTGACTCTTGTAACAAATGTATGACATCAAGGGGGAGTATTGAATGTTAATGTATATTCTTAAATACATGTCTAGAATAAGTGTACTTTTGGATTCATGTACCAGGGTCAAATACATTAGAAGAATACAATGTATTCTATTTAATGTACATGCTCTTTACTAGTATAAATTAAAAGGTCCTTGTACTCATTCAATATCAAGTTCAATAAAAATAATATCTAGAAAAAGAAAGGAGATACTTACTCCAAAATATTTTCTTGTTATTCTTGTTCAATATATTTATAAAATATCTAACAATTTCAAATTACATGTGCTTCTTTCTTGACTCTTGTAACAAATGTATGACCAAATTTAGAAAGAAATAAAAACCTTTTTATTTTGATCCCTTATAATAAATTCAGAATGCTTTGTGGTTCACACAAATGAACCTCTTTCTCTCCTTTCAACTATAAACACAGTACACATTCCCATCCAAAACAAACCTTCACATACTAGCACAGTCTATCTCATTCGGTGAAAAAAAAGTATATATGAAAGGGCATGAAGAGAAGATGAAAATATTTTGGTTAAGGCTGGCTTTACAAATACGTTCGACGTTTCTCGTTTTCTTCTCCCTCCTCCTCTCCTTATTCATTTTCGCGAGATGGGTTAATCTTGTAAGTCTTCTTTAATTCAAAAACAAATTAAGATGGATAAATGTGTTATTTCAAAAACAAAAATGATTTTTAGGAAAACATTTCAAGAATTTGGTGTTCATGAAGATGGATAAGCCACGTTAATATTAAATTGAGGGATGCTATTGGCATGGCACTAAAAAATTTTTCTCTAACAATATGTGTGGGTACATTATACTCCCTATATATTTATGTCATTAAAATCATGTTCATCTTAACATATATTTATCTTCTTTTTTAAATCCAGATTAATTTTTCTATCTTTTAATTTGGTTGTTGACTTTGTTATTCTTGAATTTTGTTTTATATTTATTTTTTATATATGAAAAAAATTGCAATTGTTATTTCTTAGAGAAATATGAGTACTTATTTTCCAAAATAGAAATGAAATGGTCTAATTTTTCTGAGACTGTATTTTTTTTTTTGTTTATTTTTATCTAAAAATATAATTTTGAAATATTAATTAGTGCAGTTAGTAAACAATAACGGTAATATTTTATAAAAAAATGTATTTAGTTTAAAAATGTTTAAAATTGCTACTAAAAACAAATTTAAATTTAGGGAGATTTTGGATATATGATAGTTTCTTAAGTTTCATTAAAATTAACTGAAATAATTTTTTCTAATTATAAATCATTGATTAATTGATTAATTAATTATAAATCAAGAATAATTTATTTTAATTAAGGGTAGTTAATAACATGCGGTTAATTCCTTTTTTATAATTATAAATATATTATACTCTAATTCATAAAAAATAAAATATAATAAATACTAAATTTTAAAGTTTATTTTATGAAGTATTAAATGTATAAATCATATATCCTTTTTTTCAAAATACTTCTTAAATTTATGATTAGTTGTGAAATTAATAATTATAAAAAAATAATTCCATTGAATTATATATATAAACACATCGATCTTTTTATTTATAGATGTATAAAAAAAAAAAAAAAAAAAAATTGTTTCATTGACTAATACAATTTCTCTATTTTATGGTTTTGATACTATAATTTCATTTCAAGTAATTATTATTATGATACATTTTCATACTTTACTGTTCAAAAGATTGATTTTCCTAAAAATATTGTTTTATTATTTGTTGGTATAATTTAGGAAGGTGTATTGGTTAGATTCAATATATATTTTAAAAATTCCAATAAAATCATTAAGTATTCAACCTTAATTTTAAAAAATCTATTAAAATTTATAGATATTCAATAGTCAAATTTTAAAAGATTTTAAAAGTTTACTAATTTTAAAAATTTCTCATTAAAAAATATGAAGAAATTTAATCATTCAAAATCTTTTATAATTACAAGAGATTTTTAGAAATTACTATTTAATAAACTAAATTATTTTTAAAACATAATAAAAACTTATAAAATTATATAAAATTAAATAAAAAAACAAAATTAAAAAAATATATTTAAGAAAAATACTATTTTGAAGAAGAAAAAATTATTATTTTAAATAATAACTTTACTTTAACCACCAATAAAATTTAAAAAAATATATATCTTTTTTATGAAAAAATTATTAAATATATTTTTAAAAAAATAGTGATTTAAATAAAAGATAAAAATAATATTACAGTAATATTTTTTTAACAATTTGAATAATTTTTTTATACGAAAATGTGTTTCATTAAGTGTTGTATCAGTAATTTATGACCCGAAGTCAATGAAAATTAATGTAAATCAATAAAAATATATCTTTCAAACTCTATGATAATTTATATAAATGAATAACAAAAGTTAGTCAAACTCTGAAAATTATTTTGTGGATTTTCAAAATTCATTTACTTTTTAAAGTCTATTAAAATTTAATAAAATTTGAATTGAATACACTCTCCCTTATTTTGTTACTAGTAACATTGAAAAATAAAATTAATTTTTTTGTTCAAAACTATTTAAATTTATATTGTATAGTGAACCAATTAACTTTCAATTATAATCTAAAGGTTAAGAAGTTTTTAAATTCCATTGTTTATATTTGCAGGGTGGATGGCGCTATACTTCCCAAAAAGCCCTCAAAGTTTCCACACGAAATCCCGAGAATACCCTCGACTGCACCTTCTGGAATCACTCCAACACCTGTACCAAAAACTACCCGAGAAAACCTTCTGCAAATCCTTCGCCGGGATCAACCTGCCCGGAGTACTTCCGATGGATCCACGAGGACCTGAAGCCCTGGAAGAAAACCGGGATCACAAAGGAGATGGTGGAGAGAGCGCGAGGAACGGCGCATTTCAGGCTGACGATTTTGGACGGGAAGGTCTACGTGGAGAAGTTCCGGCAGTCGATTCAGACGCGCGCTTTGTTCACGATCTGGGGGATTGTGCAGTTGACGAGGCGATACCCCGGGAGACTGCCGGATTTGGAGCTGATGTTTGACTGTGATGACAGGCCCATCGTACAAGCGAAGAATTTCCAGCGTCCGGGATCCCAGATACCGCCGCCGCTGTTCAGATACTGCTCGGATTGGCAGAGCTTGGATATCGTCTTCCCGGATTGGTCCTTTTGGGGCTGGTAAGTTTTTTGATTTTCAGGATTTACCGTAAATTAGGGTTACAAATTTATCGTGAATTTTAATGGCTAGTGTTTCAGAACCAGGGGAAAAGAAATACAGTAGTTGTCTTTGGATTTTAATCGAACATTTGATCGAAAATCTTTATTGAAAATAACCTATATTCATTGTGCATTTTGAGCAAGCACTTGATCAGTTGATCATATCAGTGCTAGCCCATGGATTCTGTACTTTTCAAATTTAAATCCATTTGTTCTGTGTATTGTGTAGGGCTGAGACAAATATAAAGCCATGGAGAAGTGTGCTGAAGGACATTCGAGAAGGAAATAAGGGAACAAAATGGGAGGATAGAGTGCCGTATGCCTACTGGAAAGGCAACCCAAATGTTTGCTCAAGGAGGCATGACCTTATGAAGTGCAATGTCACTGCTGAAAACGAATGGAACGCTCGACTTTATGTTCAAGTCAGTCCATATATATTACATATATTTATGAAATTTATTGATTATGTCAAGTGATTTTTTATAATGATGCATTGATGGTGAAAATATTACGGAGCACTACTTTTTATCATCAGTTAGGAAGTATATAATTTTTATTTTTATTTTGGTTTTTCGTTGTGGTCGAATATTTCATGTTTTGAATACAAGATTAGTTTATTTATGTGATATGAGCTCTCCGGCTAAGCTGTTCTTAAAACAGGCAAATTGAAGAAAACAATTATGCGAGGATTTTATTTAGAGAGATTTTAGTTTGCTGTGTATTTCATTCTCTTAAGCATGATATTGATGAAAAAGGGTACTGTAATTTCTTAGTTGATAGGAGTACATGAAAACAAATATGTGTTTCATTTATTTTTTGTTTATGTCGAGTTCTTATCAGCAATCACACAATAAAATTATATTTTGTATTTCAGGATTGGGTTGCAGAGTCCAAGAAAGGATATAAGGAATCGAATCTTGGAGACCAATGCACCCACAGGTTAGAATTTAATCATTAATCTTGTAAAAATGTAGTATTTCTTAAGATTTATTGATCAGTTTACAGACATTATTTTAGTAGCTGTAGAAAATTGATATAGTCGACCCCAATTTCTGTCTTTTCTTGTTTATGTCAACCCCCAAGTATGTTTTGAAAAATTGAAAAACCACCATCCATGTTTGAGATTTAATAAATTAATCTGCGGCATTAATGATCCTTCAAAAGTGGTGATTTGTGCATTTGGGTTTATAATTATATATGCTTTTAGGTACAAAATTTACATAGAAGGATATGCATGGTCGGTAAGTGAAAAGTACATTTTGGCATGTAACTCTCCAACCCTGCTAATGACCCTCCGTTGGTACGATTTCTTCGTAAGAGGCATGATCCCTCAGCGTCATTATTGGCCAGTTCAGGAAAAAGATAAATGCCGGTCTCTAAAATATGCAGTTGAATGGGGAAACAATCATACTGAAAAGGTAAACCTTTTCATTTCTCACTTAAAAAGAACTTTTATCCTTGCACATGAGGTTTATTAATCTAATTGCAAAAGACTCCATTTATTTTTTGAAATTACAAGTAACCCCTGAATTTTTTGGACACTTATTTGAGTTTGTATTTACAGAGCAAGCCTTTTGAGGTTCACCGCTCACTGGTTTGGAAAGTATAATAAATTATCAAATTCTAATGATTTCTAGGTGAAGGCCATTGGGGAAGCTGGAAGTCGGTTTGTACACGAGGATTTGAAGATGGAGTATGTTTACGACTATATGTTTCATCTTCTGAACGAATATGCAAAACTCTTGAATTACAAGCCTGCCATTCCCCCTAACGCAAAGGAGATTTGTTCGGAATCAATGGCATGCCCGGCAGACAGGATTTGGAGGAAGTTTATGGAAGAATCCCTGGAAAATTCCCCTAGTGACTCAATCCCATGCACTGTGCCTCCGCCGTACGAGCCTCGAGAGCTCAAGGGTTTTATTGATGAAAATATGAGAGCAACTAAAGAGGTGGAGGCATGGGAGAGTCGGTATTGGGGCGAACAAAGTCAGAAGCACTAATAAGTTGTTTTTTATTTTATATAATTAAACTTTTCAGATGTTAATTTAGCACATATTAATGTTTTTTTTTTTGGAGACTCGATTGGGACTTATTACAGTTTCAAATCTCATTTTATGTATACTCTTTTCTTTTCACAATTCTATTGAACGGTATCTGAGCTACAAAGTTCTTGTGTTTTTGAGAGTTGTAATAATAGTTGGAATATTTTCCTTCTTTACTCACTAAGTTTCGCAACACTGGAGTCTTAGTCATATTATTTGTTGAAATGTGAAGTCAAATCTGATTGATATAATTGATCTTCTTCATATGTTAATTTTGCTAATATATTGTTGTTTCTTGTGGAGACTCGGATCTTGGCTGTTTACAGGTAAGTCTCATTTTATGTGTATCTATTGAACAGAATCTAGTGAGAATCACTATTTTCTTTTTACATTACTTAATGGTATCTGATCTACGAAGTTCTATAGTTTTGAGAGTTTTAAAGATGAAACAATTCATGTTAGGAAGAGGTTTTTTTTTCTGTGTTGGTTTTTTGGACTTTGATGTTGAAGATGTTTCAAAGCATCTGTTGTTCATATATAAGGGCGCTTATTTATTTAAAACATAATTACGTTGTTAGGAAGAGTTTTTTTTGTGTTGCTTTTTTGGACTTTGATGTTGAAGACGTTTCAAAGCATCTTTAGTTCATATATAAGCATCTTTAGCCCATTGGTCAATTGCACACACATCTTCAGTTGTCAATTTATTATTTTGTTTGCAAAATAAAAGAAGACAGTCTTATTTTTGCATATAAAAACTATGATGCTGATCGTGGCTGAATTCTATATCATGTTTATGACTTTGTCGATACGCGCGAGTCCAACATAATTTATTAGGGCCAACTATTTAATTCATTAGGCCAACTATTTGTGTAATTCCTTATGTTCTAATTATATACTTTTTTTTTCTTTTTTTTTAACCCCAATTTATATGCACTCAACATTTTTTAAACTTTATACACAATTACTTTACATTTCAATTTAAAAATATATTTTTACTCTTCAATTTTTTATCAAAAAAGTCATTAAGTAACATTGTTGTTAATTAAAGTTTACATCAACTAGTGCATAAATAGCTGAGAGAAATGTAAGTATAATTCTTTAGTCCAAGAGAAATAGGAACAACTCATTTCGTCCAACAATAATGGTCATATGCGACCAAACAAAGTGATTGGGAAAATATTGTTTTATTGACTTTTTGATAAAAAAATTGAAAGTAAAAATGTATTTTTAAATTAATAAATGAAGTAACAGAGGTAGTATTTAAAAAACTAAGTTAAAAAATAATTATTTTTAAGTCTTTAAAATAAAAAAATTAAAAAATAATATTTTTTTAAATAAGACGTGATATTGTTATAAAACAACCTAAAAAAAGTGTTATTAATTGAAATGAAAATTAAAAAAGTTTGCTCATTTATTTCTACTACCATTAAAATTTGCTCTATAGGTAACACATTATATATATACATAAATTGAGATAAAAATTTTGTTGGTCCTTTAAATCATGTCAGGTCTCAATTTAGTCCTTCAAAAGGACCCTGTTTCAATTTAGTCCCTTAAACCATCAAATTGTAGTCAATTCAGTCCTTTTTGGTCGGAAATTTGAATTTCCGCCGGAATTTATCACGTGAGGCTCACGTGCAAACATTTCTGGGATTTTCCGGCCGAAATAGATGAATCAGCTGCCACATGTAATTTTCTCATTCGCTCACCTCTTTTAAGAAATAATATTCCACTTGTCAAAGCCTGATTGGCTACCTGCAATAAAAAGAAAAATAAAAAAGAAATCAATTGCCACGTAGGTAAAGCATTAGCATAATAAAAGAAAGAAAAACGCGATTTTCACAGAATGTCTCCCCAATTCAAGTTCTCAAACCCTAAATTCCCAAATCGCCTAGAACCCTAATCCCCAAACGAGATTTTCTGAAATCTTTTTCTCCTCTAGAACCCTAATCCCCAAATCGCCCACACTGATCCAGATTCCAGAAGAAAATCGCTAACCCTAATGTCTCAATCAAGTCCCTCCTCTGAACCAATTTTATGTTTTTGTCATGAAATTGCATTGCACTCTACCACATGGAAGAAGGATAATCCAGGACGTCGATTTGTGGGATGCAAGAAATTTCCAGTAAGCTATCTATTTCTACTCGATTTGTGTAATTATATGAATTTGAATTTTTTTTTTATTTAGAATCCCGGTCACTGCACCTTCTTTAGATGGATTGATCCACCAATAGGCGAGAGGTCCAAGCAGATTATTCCAGGTTTGCTTCGACGTTTAAATGAACATCCAATTGAAGGGATTTCTCAAGACAATGCGAATGAAGGTGTAGCCATGGAGATTAAAGTGTTGAAGGTGGAGGTTGAAGAACTGGCATTAAAGATCAAGAAGCTAAAAGAGAGCAATGCCGAAATCAATAACCGTTTATACAAAAATTGTATTTGTACTGGTGATTGTTCAATTGGCCACAATTTGGTTGCATTAAAGTCAGTTGGCTTAGGACTTTCTTGGTTGTGTTTTGGTTGTACTAGTGGCTGCATTGGAGACAATTTGATTGTACTAGTGACTGAGGGTGTTTTGGTTGTATCCATGGAGATTAATTAAGTTGTTTATTGCATCCTGTTATTGTGTTTTGTATTGCATCCTGTTATTGTTGTTCAAAAGTTAAAAACAGGTTATGAAATAAAACTATGGAGCAAAAACAGTAAGGAAAATAAGGAGCTGATGACATGTTCATTACCAAAAGTTAACCATCCAAAAATTCCAAAAACTAATCATCCAAAATGAACATAAGTGATCATAAGTGTTAGTGATCCAACACTACAACATTAACTGACAAAAACCATAACCAAAGTGATCATAAGTGTTAGTGATCCACCACTACACTTTAAACAGTTTAAAAACAAACAAAATATCAGGTTTTCTTTTTCTTCCCCATCTTAATTTGTTGATGCATGCTTGGTCCAGGCCTCTTTGGTTGAGAAGTTGTAATTTGGCTTTGTTGTGTGCCTACATTTTCTTCTTCAATATGACAGTCTTCAACTCTTCTAGGCAGTGGTGGGTGCATCTGTGGGACCATCTGCAAAAAAAAACCATGCTCAGCAGATTGCACATGAAGATAAAAATAAAAAAAACCAAAAAAGCTTACTGGTGCAGAAGGTACTGCTGATTGAACACCATGGTCAACAGATTGGCTGGTTCATGCCTCATCAACTTGGCTTCTTTCCTTCCTCACTTGGTTTCTTGTTTTCTTGCCACATGACAAACTGTTGTGTCCTGATTGTCCACACTTCTTGCAATTGTAGGGTTTGCATTGTCTTTTCATCTTTTGCAACTTTTCTTTGCCTTTCTTCTCTGCAGCTTCAAAGGGTTCCATCCTTCTCTTGTTGTGAGGTTTTCTTCCTCTTTTAGCCCTCTGTCCAAAATTTGGTGGTAGTGGAGGTATGAACACTGATTCACCCCACATGACATCATAACTAATCCCAAAAATTGGAGCTTCATATGTCTTGTTATATGTCTGAACATAGTATAATTCATTCACATAGTCCATAGGGTCCATATGCTCCCTTAGCATCCCACTGATGGCATGTGTGCATGGAATTCCTGTCAACTGCCAATTTCTACATGTACAAGTCAGCTCCTTCAAGTCCACAGTGTATTGAGTACCATCAAAGCTTGAAACCTGGTAGTTATATTCTGAGCACTTCAATGCTATGCAGTCATTCAATTTATCCACATTTATGTTCATGATTTTCTGAATGGGGCATAGCCTGCCATTCCATTTAGTTAAAGCTCTGTCTCTATTTCTTTGCAGCCTCACCATCAAATACTCTCTGATCCACTCCAGCATAGTTAGTACTAGTATTGGTTTATCCCTTGCTTCCAGAATGTTAGAGTTGAAGGTTTCACAAATGTTGTTTAACAGCATATCACATTTTGACTTGAAATTGAAGAAGGCCTTACTCCACTGATGAGGAGGTTTTTTCATCAGCCATTCTCAACCACCCTCACCCACTGCTTTCACCTCAGTCATAGCTGCATTGAACTGCCCTTCAGTAGTACTATAAGCTGCATTCAACATTGCATTCTTGTATTCAATCCCTGTGAAACCAGCCACTTTGAAGTTGCAGTGCAAGTGCCTTACACAAAACCTATGATCAACTCCTGGAAACACAACCTCCATAACACCTATCAGGCCTTTTTGCTTATCAGACATGAATGTGAACTCATCAACCTTGATTTCCAAATCTTGCTTCAACACATTAAAGAACCACTCCCATATGTCTTGGTTTTCCTTCTCAACAACTGCATATGCTACTGGAAAGGGGTTGTTATTAGCATCCACTGCAACAACACTTAATAACATACCCCCATGTTTTCCTTTCAAGAAACATCCATCAACTCCAAGTATTTTCCTACAACCCACCTTAAAGCCTTGTATGAGAGCATGAAAACATACATAGAACTTACTGAACATAGTAACTCCATTGCTTTCCTCTGTTCCCAAAATAATTGTTGAACCTGGATTAGTCTTCCTAAGCTCATCTGCATATGCCCAAAGTTTGGAGTATTGAGCATCTGGATCCCCTTCAAGCTTTTCCTGTTGGAGTTGTGTACTTAATGTCTAGATTTAAGTAACGGTAAACTCCCGATCATAGCATTTAATCTATTTAATTAATAAACAATTATTTGCATTTGATTATATGCAAATCATAGTTCTGGATTTTATACGTTGTAGTTAGTATGGTGCTGCATGGGCGCACAGAAGATCATACTATCGGTTACTCGTATTTAATCGAACAGTTGCTCACGACCTAGATGGACACGAACTAATCCATCGGTATAGTCGTTGTGTGAGAGAGAAAATAATTTATCTTAATTATTTTATCACACTTGTAAACTTGGTGTATTGGGCGGATCAATTGAGACTCATCAATTAGGATTGCTCGTCGATAATTGATTTGAGACTCGGAGTATTTTATTCTTAATCCCTGAAACAATTGCGGGTGTGTATATTTAATATAAGTGACTTTGATTTACCAAAGGAATTAACCGATTTAATTATTGGGTTAATTACCGGTTAAGTTGGGTCACTATATTTTGTATATGGCATGCCGTGAATTCTTGAAGGGGCAGTATATCCCGGAAGGGTTGATAATATCCCCGAGATGAGTTCATAAGGAATTATTGTGTAAACCTCATGAGTGGATTCGTTCCGCACAATAATTAAGGTTGAATGGTACTAGTCTCGGACTCAAGAGATGAATATAATTTATTGGGCAATAAATAAATTTATTCATGGATATTTAAATCTTAAATACACGGAATAAATAATACTAAGATGGAGAAATATTATTTGATATAATATGGAATAATATTGGGAGTGCAATTTTATTTATATAGTGGAAAATAAATAAAATTAATATTGATAAGAATTAATAGATTTGGGTTGGACCCAATTTAATTTTCAATATTGAAGCCCAATATTTATTCTCCTTATGATCCCCTACGTAGCCTATATAAGCACTACATGGTCTTCACTTTTAAAAAACCCTACGTTACGCCAACAATAAAGTTCTGAGAGTGAAGAGGATCCATAGGAATCCGATAGATCGTCGCCCACACGACGTTCGGACGAGGTGCAAGGAATACGTAGGAAGATCGCAAGGTCGTCAACCGAATTCGTTTCTCCGTACAACGATTCGAGGTAATAATCGAGAATCCCCCTCTTTGATTATATGTGCGTTGAATAATTGTGATGTATACATGAACGACGCGATCCGGGAAAAACGACGATCATCGCGGACGGGGATTGGAGATCCCCGGCGAAGTTCGAAGGGGGCGGTCGAAACCCTAGGGTTTGACCGCCCGGCGCGCGCGACGAGGGGCGAAGCCCCGGCTGGACGCCGGGGCACGCGATCGACTCCGGTCGATCGCTGGGGTGCCACGGGCTGGTGCCGTGGCGGACCCCAGCCGCCCTCGACGGCGGCGTGCGCTCGAAGGGGGCCCCGGCTGAAGCCGGGGCGAGCGATCGACTCGGAAGTCGATCGCTAGGGCAGCCGCGGCTAGGCCGCGGCGGGTCAGCTGGGCTGACCGCCCTCCCCTCGATGGCGACGGCGGTGAAGTCGCCGGACTCACCGCCACCCGGGGGCTGCCGGAGCAGCCCCAGCGATCGCCATGCACGGCGATCGCGAACCCCGCGGATGGGGTTCGGCTAGGGTTTAGCCGCGGGTTCATCCCGCGGCGACGCTCTTGTCGAGCCCGGTTCTTCGCGTGTGGTTTGCGTTCGTAGATCCGACTCGTGGGAGAAAATCGGCTGGGGGCGGGCTGCGTGTCTTCGGGCGCGTAGTCTCCAAAGGTCGGACTCCTGCGGATGAGTTGGTGTTCGTGCGGTCTCCGGCGATAGGGTTTCGGTCGGGTTATCGGTTCCGCAATTTTTTTTTTGATAGCCCGGGACATCGAATCCCAGCAAATGGTATCAGAGCGTTTGGTTTCGTGTTCATGTATATGTTCGATTATTGTTCTACCTTGCAGGATTTCCGGCTATCATGGTTGGATTTAATTAATTTTTTTTTAATTAATTATCATGATTATTAAACTCTCGGACATGTCGAGATTCGTTTTGTGTGGTTGAATGTTTGTAATAGTAAAAAATTCGGGGGTTGACCGAATTTAGGATTTATTATTACGCACTTTATTTTCCGGAAAATGTATAGGGTCGATTTCATGTATAGAATCGATACCGGAATTGTAATTTAAATTTTGTAATTTTAATTACGTTGGTTCGATGTTGAGACGATCGCCGGAAGACGAAGAAGTGACGAGAAGACAAGGGCTTGGGATCGATCACATGATGGTGATCGACCCATGGCCTAGCCGGCGATGGCTAGGCGGCGGCGGCGCTCCTCCCGAGTGGCCGGCCGATCCATCAAGGTGGGGATGGTGTGGGGTCTCCCAATCCCATGCTATTCCTACAAAAATCTACTTTCCCAATTAATTCGGATTTTTCCTATTTGAGTACTTTCGTTTTGGAAACTCTCATGGATTAGGAAAAGAATTAATTTAAATTAATTTTATTTTCTATTGATTTATTTCCTTCATGGAAATACTCATAGATTAGAAATTTAATTAATTTAGTACTAAATTTATTTTTCCTATTTGATTATTCCTACTCATGGGAATATTCATGGATTAGGAATAAAAAATAAATTTAAAAAGTAGTAGTCCTAATTTATTTTATTTCCTTGTTCTATTATAGATATCTTCTAGAATATTCCAAATTTTAATTGGATAGATTATTCTAGAGATTTAATAGAACTAGATAGGAAAATAAATAAATAAAAATATTAATAATATTTAATTTTATTTTTGATATATTCGATTGACTTAATTTTCGAATTAAGTAACTTTTGGATTAATTGAAAATAAATAAATTTAAATATTAGAGATTAATATTCTCGTCACATGGAGCATTCAAGAAACGAAGACTGAAGACTAGAAGATGCATATGAAGATAAAGCCATGATAGTCGGGGAAAAATAATTTCTCTAGCATTATTTTTGACTATGTGCTATGTGCTTTATTGCTTTCATGCATGCTTATGTGTTTAATTATGCATTAGATATCATATCCCTTTGTTATAAAAAGCTAAGTGGGAGAGGGGATGGAAACATTCCCATGGTCTCCATTACTGTTCTCTTGGTGACTCTTATGGACTTTTGAAGTTCGTATAGATGTGTCATTGGAGGAGAATTCTTGTAATTCCTCTTACAAGAAACATTGATCAAGTTTATCAAACAATGCCTAATTTGTCTTTCTGAAACTGACTTCAAGTCGACTCATTCTCACCCCGGGGAGTGGAATGGAGCCAGAGCCACTTGGTCATGTGGAGGACACAAATTAGAGACTTTCATGCCATTCTTTGATAGGTGGGTCGTTTGTCTGCTCGGCTCCCTCATTCGTGAGAGATAGGGTTGTTTGCATGGTGAATCACTGGTTAGAAACTTCGAGTTTCACTTATGATTCTCCGCGTCTTGATTTACGAAAATCGAATGGATCTGGTAATTGGGAGTCAATTATAAAAGTCTCTTAGTGAAGTAAACGTCCACACCACGTGGCTTGCTGCACTGACGGATTTTGGATTAATTGATGTAGACAGTTGTAAGGAATTGTGAAGAGTTGTGAAGTTGTCGTAAACGTCCACACCACGTGGCTTGCGGTAATGTAGCAATTCCAAACGATTCACTTTGGTGCTGAGTAATGGTTTACACTTAGATACGCCTTGTAGTATTCCTCCCCACGAGGTTCCGCTATAAGCGATGTATGACCAAAGAAAATCTAATTGCTAAATCATTTGGGTGGGTAAACGTCCACACCACGTGGCTTGCCTTACCTGATGGGATTTTAGATGTGATTAGTAATTTAATGATATTATTTAAGGGAGATAATATCGGATATTAAATTAATTGTTTGTTTAAATGTGCTTATAGGTTTAGAGAATAGCTATGAACCCACTTTCTATGATACTCAAGGAGCATAAGCTCACTGGCACCAACTATATTGATTGGAAGAGAAATTTAGACATTGGCCTAACTTCGGAAGAGTACAAGTTTGTACTCCATGAAGTGTGCCCTGCCGAGCCCACGGCTGCCTCAACTGATGAGGAGAAACTGGCATATCGGAAGTGGAAAAAGGCTGATGAAATGGCTAGGTGTTATATTTTGGCTTCCATGTCAAATGTACTCCAAACCCAACATGAGCCAATGGACACTGCCTATGATATGATGTTTAACCTCAAGGAGATGTTTGGGGAGCAAGATCGTGCGGCTAGGCAAGAAGCCATGAGAGTCCTTATGTCGACTACTCAGTCTGAAGGAACGCCCGTTGGGGAGCACGTTCTTAAGATGATAAGTTTGTTGAATGAACTTGAGGTCCTAGGAGCTTCTATTGATGCTGAGACGCAAGTCGACATCATACTCCAGTCTCTGGCCCCTAGTTTTGAGCAGTTTCGTATGAGCTATAATATGGGTAAACTATCTTATACTCTTGCGCAACTCCTGACTGAACTGAAGGCGGCAGAGGGGATCTACAAGAAGGGCAAGTCTCAAGCGCTTGTAGCTACCAAGTCCAAAGGCTTTAAGCCTGATGGAGGTAGGGGCAAGAAAAGGAAGCAAGCCTGGAAACCCAGTGGTGTCAAGAGGACTGCACCACGAGTGGGAGCTGCAAAGCCAAAGGGTAAGTGCTTCCGATGCAACAAGATGGGACACTGGAAGTCTGAATGTCCTCTCAGAGGTACGAATTTTTCTTTAGTCGTAAAAACATAGTCAGCGGTATTATCTACCAGAATTCTGGTGTGTAGATATGGAACCACTGACGGTATGTGCATTTCTTTAAATGCAGGGGTTCCAGAAAACCCGGCGACTTAGAGAAGAAGAATTCGAGTCTACATGGGCGAAGCTGTTGGGGTAGCAGCGGTTGCAGTGGAAGACATTTATCTGTTTTAAGTTTTCATTTCAGTTATTGCTTATGTACCCCTTTATTTTGAAAAAGAACTTCGTTCTGTTTTTCTTTATTAATGGATATTTTATTTCTTTAATCATTGGATGGTTTGGATAAGAAATAATAGTCATATCTATTCTGGTACATTAGATAGCAATACATCCTTAGTCTACCACGATGCAACAAACAGTTATGTATAACTTGTTTTACTTATTAGATGTATTTCTTTTGTTAATCATTATACTTGTGAATTCTTGAACTTGGTAGTATCTATTCAAAAGGGATTCAAAAGGTCGAAATTGATTTGATCAATTATAGTTGGAGGAATGGACCTCCCGACCTAAGAATCGATCTTGAAAGATGATACAACTGAGTTAACCTTTCTGGATAAAGGATGGAATTCGGACAAGTATAGAAAATGATGATTAATGCGGTATGTGTAATTAGAGAAGGTACGAGTTATTCCTTCAAGAATACTCGAAGATGGATTGGACTACTTGCTGTGCCATTAAGGCGGAGTGTTTTCAACACAAAGCCATTATGGGGATCCTTCAAAGTATATTCATTGAAGGCCTGCGACTTGTTCGCGGAGGCTATTACCTATCTAAATAACACATAGCATAAATCAAAGACTGAGATTAAGTCTCAAGCGACTACACCATACACTGATGTGTAGACATGGTATGTCAGGAATTAGAAATGGGATTCTAATAGTAAAAGAACAAGTTTGTTCGGAACTACCTATGTTCTATGGATATTTCTGGACGCAACGGCACATTCTATGTGGTTGTAGAATATCCTAGAAGAAAAAGTAATTGTATGTTTCAATAGTACTACGAACCAGAAGGGTGTTCTCGCCCGGTTCATAGAGGAAAAACTATTAGATGAACTACAATGCCCTAATTGACAAAAATACTTTAAAATGAGGAAAGGGAAAGACTGAGAACCAGCCTGACCGAGTAGTAGTACACCACTAACTGCACCTAATGTTGTTACTGTTACACACCGGGACGCCATTGCAGTGGGAGGTTGTTAAGCAACTAAAGATGTTCATAAGACTGGAGGAGTTTTGAACTCTGGATCCAGTATACATGAAATCGATCCCTAGGTCTGCATAGGATTTAGCGAAGAAGGTGTGTTAGAGACGTAATGGAAACAAAGGTGGTGTTTCTCGGAGATTTTATGTAGATAACATTTTATCATTGGCGACAATGTAAAAGTGTTGTCAGACATAAAATAGAGGTTGTCTAAATAAATCAAGATATAAGATTGAGAAGAAGTTAGAGCATGTTCTTAAGATCTTATGATCTAGAGATAAGAACATTGTACTTCTCCTAGACATCTTATATGATTAAGGTTTGTTTTAAACATGCATACTTATGAGAAAGGTTATTGCCTTTCAGAGACAGAACATACATCTATCTAAAGGGTATGTGTTTGAACACATGAAGGAGATAGATGAGGACAGAGCAGTTTCCTATACTTCAAGTATGGAAAGCTCTATAGATGCAATGTTGTAAAACAAGAACCTGATATCAACTATGCGGTTTGCGTAGTGGGAGGATATCAAAGTAATCTGGATAAGGGATGTTCGAATGCTGCAAGAGTACTTTCATAGTACTGGCTTGAGCAAGACGAAATCTTCTTAGATTACAGATTCTCAGATCCAAAAATCAGAAAAGGACCAGTGAAAGTCGATATCAGGCTATGTGTTCACTTTTAGAAAGAGGTGGAACCATGAAGTGAAAGAGTGATAAGCAGGACGCTTCTCAGACTCTCTCATAACCGAATAGCAGCCTCAGAGGCAGCGGAAGTTTTGGTTAGGTTCCGGGATAACCTCTTGACTTGGATATGACTCTTAATTTACCAAAGGCTATTAGATAGCGGTGCACGGTGAACTAGAAGAGGTCATAAGTCAAAAGTGATGTTAACACATAGAGCAAGTACCACCTGATACGAATCATCGTCAGGGAGACGACGTAGTAGTCACCAAGATAACTTCAGAGCGGCAACCTAGATTGCTCACTCACATAGTACTTCTCGGAAGTACACTTTAAAGCACGTGATGAGTATGGGAACCGGGAGTTTGGAGGAAATGACTAGACCTTAGTACAAGTGGGAGATTGTTGGAGTTGTGTACTTAATGTCTAGATTTAAGTAACGGTAAACTCCCGATCATAGCATTTAATCTATTTAATTAATAAACAATTATTTGCATTTGATTATATGCAAATCATAGTTCTGGATTTTATACGTTGTAGTTAGTATGGTGCTGCATGGGCGCACAGAAGATCATACTATCGGTTACTCGTATTTAATCGAACAGTTGCTCACGACCTAGATGTACACGAACTAATCCATCGGTATAGTCGTTGTGTGAGAGAGAAAATAATTTATCTTAATTATTTTATCACACTTGTACACTTGGTGTATTGGGCGGATCAATTGAGACTCATCAATTAGGATTGCTCGGCGATAATTGATTTGAGACTCGGAGTATTTTATTCTTAATCCCTGAAACAATTGCGGGTGTGTATATTTAATATAAGTGACTTTGATTTACCAAAGGAATTAACCGATTTAATTATTGGGTTAATTACCGGTTAAGTTGGGTCACTATATTTTGTATATGGCATGCCGTGAATTCTTGAAGGGGCAGTGTATCCCGGAAGGGTTGATAATATCCCCGAGATGAGTTCATAAGGAATTATTGTGTAAACCTCATGAGTGGATTCGTTCCGCACAATAATTAAGGTTGAATGGTACTAGTCTCGGACTCAAGAGATGAATATAATTTATTGGGCAATAAATAAATTTATTCATGGATATTTAAATCTTAAATACACGGAATAAATAATACTAAGATGGAGAAATATTATTTGATATAATATGGAATAATATTGGGAGTGCAATTTTATTTATATAGTGGAAAATAAATAAAATTAATATTGATAAGAATTAATAGATTTGGCTTGGACCCAATTTAATTTTCAATATTGAAGCCCAATATTTATTCTCCTTATGATCCCCTACGTAGCCTATATAAGCACTACATGGTCTTCACTTTTAAAAAACCCTACGTTACGCCAACAATAAAGTTCTGAGAGTGAAGAGGATCCATAGGAATCCGATAGATCGTCGCCCACACGACGTTCGGACGAGGTGCAAGGAATACGTAGGAAGATCGCAAGGTCGTCAACCGAATTCGTTTCTCCGTACAACGATTCGAGGTAATAATCGAGAATCCCCCTCTTTGATTATATGTGCGTTGAATAATTGTGATGTATACATGAACGACGCGATCCGGGAAAAACGACGATCATCGCGGACGGGGATTCGAGATCCCCGGCGAAGTTCGAAGGGGGCGGTCGAAACCCTAGGGTTTGACCGCCCGGCGCGCGCGACGAGGGGCGAAGCCCCGGCTGGACGCCGGGGCACGCGATCGACTCCGGTCGATCGCTGGGGTGCCACGGGCTGGTGCCGTGGCGGACCCCAGCCGCCCTCGACGGCGGCGTGCGCTCGAAGGGGGCCCCGGCTGAAGCCGGGGCGAGCGATCGACTCGGAAGTCGATCGCTAGGGCAGCCGCGGCTAGGCCGCGGCGGGTCAGCTGGGCTGACCGCCCTCCCCTCGATGGCGACGGCGGTGAAGTCTCCGGACTCACCGCCACCCGGGGGCTGCCGGAGCAGCACCAGCGATCGCCATGCACGGCGATCGCGAACCCCGCGGATGGGGTTCGGCTAGGGTTTAGCCGCGGGTTCATCCCGCGGCGACGCTCTTGTCGAGCCCGGTTCTTCGCGTGTGGTTTGCGTTCGTAGATCCGACTCGTGGGAGAAAATCGGCTGGGGGCGGGCTGCGTGTCTTCGGGCGCGTAGTCTCCAAAGGTCGGACTCCTGCGGATGAGTTGGTGTTCGTGCGGTCTCCGGCGATAGGGTTTCGGTCGGGTTATCGGTTCCGCAATTTTTTTTTTGATAGCCCGGGACATCGAATCCCAGCATTTCCACTGCCTTCTTCTTGGCCAAGTAAGCTTGTGTCTTTGATATCTGAACCCTGGTGTCATGCATATCATCTGCCATAAATCCCTTCACTGATCTCCCACTGTCACTCTTAAACCTTTGCAAGAATCTTTCACTGAGCCAGGTGGATGTCATGCACTTCACCTTATTGCTAGGGGCACATGTATGCTTATCAAATATCTTTCTAATCTGGAATGCAGTGTCATCCTGCATTTTCAGTGCATGAATCATCCATTTGCAGTCAGTTGCATGGCATTTAGCATGAATCCTCTTCTTATCATTTTTGACAAATTTGATATTTCTTCTCAGCTTGATGGCTTGTGATTCAACAACAATCTTGAAATCTTTCTTGGTTGGGAAGACTTGTTTGAGGAAAAACTCAGGGTTAAACTTTGTCTGTGGATTGAACATAGGGAACTTCTCTGCATCTTGATCATCTTCAGATACTCTACCTTCATCAAACATTTCTTTATCCTCTAGAACATCTGATTCTCCACTATCAGTATCAGTTTCATCACCCTCACCCATTTCAACTCATTTTCCTTTATCTGGTATTATGTTATTGCTGTCAATGGCCTCAAAATCATCCTGCACACTAACAAAATTATCTTCAAATATCTCAACATCATCCTCACTCATTTCATCTCCACTGGAATAATCCAAATCTGCATAGGACTCCATTTCACTGTCATCCATTCCCACATCCCCTGCCCTTCCAAATTCACATCCACCTGCCCTTCCAACTTAACATTCTTTTGCACATTATTCTCCTGCACTTCCACATTAACATCTGCAAATGGACCCTCATCAATTATATTTGAAGTACTTATAGAGTCATACTCATACTCCACCTCAAAGTCTACTAACTCATCAAACATAGCATCATCATTCTCATTACATTCATCTACTTTGTAATCAGGATCATCAGAATCAGAATCCTCATCCAAAAGCTCAGTGTAAACATGCAATTCTCTTATATCCATGAAAGAATAACACCATTTCCTAACATCTGCATCATCTACAAATAACTTAAAGCTACCATCTTTCATTTTTAACTGATATCTCCTATTGCCTGTAACCCCAACCTTTTCAGAGAAATCGTTTAAGAGGGAAATACTCATGTCATCTGCCTTACACCACTCAAAACATACCTTCTTTCCACCCACATACTCAGTGCTTTGCGAATTTCCAAAGGCTCCACCATAATACATTACAACAGTGATGTAGTTACTATTATGGTCTGCAAAAAAAAAAAAATTAATAACTAAGGATTAACACGAATTTAAAGCCGTATTTTGCATTGTTTTTCTTGTCAACATACCGTATTTCGGAGTGTCGAACTCATTTGCACCTTTTTTTCTCTTCCTTTCGGCCACCATGACTGGAATTGGAATTTGATTTTCGAAAATTAGGGTTTCTTGCTAACGAACTGATAGAGACGAGTTTGGGTAACTAGGGTGTGGGCGATTTGGGGATTAGGGTTTTGAGAAATTAGGGCTTCAGAATTTTGGATGTGTAATTTGGGGATTAGAGTTCTTGCGAGCTGGGTGAAAAAACGCTAACTCTTTTTTTCTCTTGCAGTGAATGAATGTTGTAAATGTTCAATTCTTACAGCTTCCCGTTTTTAATTCATTAACTCTTATGTGGCAATTGATTTCTTTTTTATTTTTCTTTTTATTGCAGGTAGTCAATCAGGCTTTGACAAGTGGAATATCATTTCTTAAAAGAGGTGAGCGAATGAGAAAATTACATGTGGCAGCTGATTCATCTATTTCGGCCGGAAAATTCCAGAAATGTTTGCACGTGAGCCTCACGTGATAAATTCCGGCGGAAATTCAAATTTTCCGACCAAAAAGGACTGAATTGACTACAATTTGATGATTTAAGGGACTAAATTGAAACATGATCCTTTTGAAGGACTAAATTGAGACCTGACATGATTTAAAGGACCAACAAAATTTTTATCTCTACATAAATTAAATTAAGTAGTAAAACACTAAATGATAGCCACTTGTTGTCCTCAACACTCTCCTAATTTTTCTGAGAGAGGCTTATCTCCCCCAACATGACTTTTGAACATGTTTCAATCATTCATGAAATACAAATACAAATTCATATTATACATATACATATACATATACACATTTAATTAAAAAAAGTCAAAAAATCTGAAACAAATATTGCAACTAATTAGCCCAATTATTTCTCACACACACATGTGAGAGTTTTAGGTGATTGAAATATATTCATCGGTTAGTTGTTCTGCTGCTTGATTTCCTGATTTCGTTGTTGTTGCTACATCAAGATCATAATGGACCGACATCATCGGAATCGGACAAGAGGGGCTCAGTCCACCGTCGCCTTTTATCTCGTCATATTGATCATCGTCGTCTCAATCTCTCAATGGCTCGACCTCGTACGTAAACTTGTTTCCTTTCATGTGTCATACTATTTTCTGTAATGTAATTCATATATAATTTACTTTTATATAAAATTCCACTCTTCAGCAGTCAGTAGTCACAAGGTCATTAAAAGGCAGATACATCTCACACGTCTACTCGGGAGAATTCGATTGCTCTCTCAACTGTTCGCAAACAATATCCCACCCGCAACAGATGATCACAAACAACGCATCGACCGAATCATGTCCGGAATACTTCAGATGGATCCACGAAGATTTAAGCCCATGGAAAAGCACAGGCGTCACGAGGGAAATGGTTGAGAAAGCCAAGGGGGTGGCCCACGTCAGGATCGTCGTAGTGAAAGGGAGATTATACGTCGAAAAGTACAAGAAAGTTTTTCAGACCAGAGACGTCGGGACACTGTGGGGGTTCCTGCAGCTTCTGAGGTTGTACCCTGGGAAAATACCCGACTTGGATTTGATGCTCGAGTGCGGGGACAAGCCGGTTATCAGGAAGCGCGATTATCGTGAAGTAAACGCTTCGATTCCTCCGTTGTTTCACTACTGCGGAGACGGATACAGTTATGATATCGTTCTTCCCGATTGGTCCTTTTGGGGTTGGTAAACTTTTCAACTTTTCTGAACTGAAAAAACGGATTACTTCCTTCATCCCTTAACACTTTGCTTAGTTAAAAATATTGTTTTTTTTATGTATAAAGTAGGTATTATTGGGTAAGTAATAAATAAGTTAAGTGAAGAGTATTAGGCAATGAGGGACTAAGAAAGTATGTGTTTTCTGCCTAGAGATCGACAATCAGATTTTTTTTTCCGTTTTTCGCAGGCCGGAGGTTAATATCAAGCCATGGGTAGAACTGAAGGAGGACATAAGAGAAGGCAACAAAAGAATCGAGTGGAGAAACAGAGAACCTTACGCTTATTGGAAAGGGAATAGTAAGCTGGGAGCCGCGAGGCGAGACTTGGTAAAATGCAACGCCTCTGAGAAACACGATTGGAAAGCTCGGATTTTTGGCATGGTAATTTAATCGGGTAATCAGTGATTCAGTATGTGTATCTATAATATATCGGTGCTTAGGACTACTTTTGTACAGGATTGGAAAGAAGAGAAAAAACAAGGATTCAAAAGTTCAGATTTATCGAGCCAGTGCACTTATAGGTAATATAGCATCGATTTTCCTAATGGAGGTTTTTATAGTATATTGGTTTGATTGCATGTGAGCTTATATATGTTGAGGCTGCAGGTACAAGATTTATGTGGAAGGGGTGTCGTGGTCCGTTAGTCAAAAGTACATCTTAGCTTGCGACTCCATGACTCTGATCGTGAAGCCACGTTTCCACGACTTCTTCACGAGGAGTTTGGTGCCCATGACTCACTACTGGCCGATTAACGAAAACAACAAGTGCGAGTCCATTAAATATGCGGTTGAATGGGGAGAAAAGTACGCGGACAAGGTGCATGTGGTAACTTACGATTTCATGAATATAATATTTACCGAATGCATGGTAACTAATTATATAATATATAGGCACAGGAGATTGGGAAGGCTGGGAGCGAATTCGTTAGGGAGAATCTTGCGATGGAGAAAGTTTACGACTACACTTTCCACCTCTTGAATGAATACGCAAAGCTTCTGAGATACGAACCTACGGTTCCTCAAGGGGCAGTGGAGGTGTGCTCGCAGACTTTGGTTTGCTCTGTGAGAGGACAGAAAAGGAGGTTCTTGAAACACTCCATGGTCACAGATCCATCATCTACACTCCCGTGCGGGTTTACTCCATTTTACCAACGCCAAGCTCTTCGCGAGTTTATCGCAAGAAAAGAAAATCTGACAAAAGAAGTCGCGTCCTGGGAAATGCAGCAAACGTAATTTCTTTTCATTCAGATATCCATGCACTTCAAAACTTGTGTAATATAGTAACATGGATTCCACTGAAAAATAAATTCGGTTTTAATCAATTGGAAAAACATATACAATAAGCTTTAAAAATGGGGCATTCCGAGAATTGAACTCGGGACCTCTCGCACCCTAAGCGAGAATCATACCACTAGACCAAATGCCCAACAGATGTTAAGGATTCTTTTTTGTCTTTATTGAACAAGAAATAGAAAAGAAAACAGAAAACTGATCCAGACTCAAGAGGTAGTTCACCTTTTTTGAACCTTGAACTTGTTAAGTATCAAAAGACATTTCAAAACAACTGAAAAGACGTATTATTTCACTACAAACTCAACACCTCAATCACGAAGACGTGTGTGTATAATTTAAGTATTGAATATCTTGGTCTGAAAAGAAGTATGAAAACTAAGTATTCTTCTAGGATTCTAATTTGTCTTCTGATCTCCGATATTCAGGTTTCAGCTCATACGTTCCTTGATTCGCTCCTTTATTGTTGTACACGCAGAGAAGCTTGAGCATATCTTTAAGAAATTGCTGCCACGAAAAAACAATCGAAAAATGCACATAAGTTTGTACGTACGTAGATTCAAGAAAGAAGCACAGCATGTACAAATCAGAGGAACTAATTATGAATTTTATGAACAACATATATACCTCGGGCTGATTTGTTTGCTGAATAAGTTGTTTGAGTGTCCAACTTGGTTGTCGCTTGAACAGCTTAAACATGATCTTTTCCATCTCTTCGGGGTCTCTTCTTGTTCTCTTCGTTTCCGACCCTTTAGTTGGAGGTTTCTTATCCTATTCAACGCATAATTAAGATCGTAATTTTTTTACAACAAAAATAAAGATAGCATTTATTTACTGGATAGTTAAAATAAAGTACCATTACTGAAGTTGAGGACTTCATATCAATCATTCCGGGCATGGACCGCATTCGAACTCCACTATCATCGTTAATAATCTACATATATAATACGAGTTGTGGACAAGAGAAGAATAAGTTTGGAAGATATTAGAGAATATGTATAGAGGCATATATAATTAATTTACTTGTATCTGTCTAGTTCTGGTATTGTATTTGTTGGACCTCTCCCGACATAGTTTTCTATAATCTTCAATATTCTCGTTGTGAGGCTTCATGTCAAACTTGTGGTAGATTTTGCCCTCCACGGAAGCCTTCCCTATATCAACATATTACATAGATTTGACTCATGCTATCAAAAGACGAAGCTAGCATATATAGATTAGACTAATTTGACTCATCAAACAGAGCAATCAAAAGACGAAGCTAGATTCCTTGAAAGTAAACCTCGTAAGAATTTATGAGATACAAATGTAAAAACAATTGAATGACCTTGAGATGACTCGGCAAAGACAGACATGGGAATAAAATCTGTGGACATGTTCATTGAGTAGCTGGTTGGCATGTTTCTATCTGCAGTGCCAGCAAGCTCCATTGTAAACTGATTATATCATGTAAACAGATATGTTGTTAACATAAGGTACATATATAGTCGTTCCACTCTCGATTCTCTTTCACCTGAATTATACAGAGATTCATGGATGAAAATGTACAAAATAAGCTTCAAGTATCTTAAATTCATGAATTATTCATTGACATTTATTTTGGGGGTAAAGGTAAGTCCTTTCCACTAAAAGAAAGAGAATAAAACGAGTAATCCGCACAAGAGCTAACAAGCTAGCTAACTCATAACAAATCGAATACCAACAAAGAGCAAACATAACATAGTACATATAGTAAAACCTCTATAAATTAATTAGCCTTGAGATCGTGAAATTTTATTAATTTAGAGATATTATTAATTTATCGAGTATTTTTTTTCATTTAAGAGATCAAGTCGGGACCATACAATTATATTAATTTAGAGATGTTATTAACATATCGAGTATACACAACTTAATTTCCAACCAGAAAATCAATTCAATCAAAGAAATTAAATACAAAAATATACTTCTTCAAAGAAATTAAACAAGGAAAAACATGCATGCCAAGAATTTCATTAACTGCGTACCTGTGTGGATGAGACGTCGTCGTTGGGGAGTAGCGGATCGACGGAGACGACTACTTTAGCGACGACGGGTCCCGCTGAAGAGTCGGACTGATGGATCTGATTGTTCTGCATGGCACGTGCGACCACCGGAGGGCACTTCATCAGCCACACGTGTCGCTCCGCTTTGCTGGATTCCAAATGGCCTCCCGCCGCCGCCGCCGCCGTGGACGAGGAGACGGAGCTGTTGGGTTTCTCCGCCATGGAATTAATTAATTTCCAGATGTGGATTCACAAATTATTAATTTTTATACCCCTGTTTCTTAGAATTTGAGTTGTATGTTTAGAAGGGTAAAATGGGTATATTGCCCTATTTTATACAATTATGGATAACGGTGACTTATTTATGATATCACACTTACAAGGTGTTGAATCACATTATTTTTTTATTTAATTATTATAATATCTTTATTATATAAATATTAAAAATATTGATTGGATTTGGGCCAGATAATACTTTGATTTTGAAAAAATAGTGTTTGGGCTTGAGACGAATAAAAATAGGACTACATATATATACACCTCCAACTAGAATTTACAGCGGTCCATTTCATCTTGAAATAAAAAAAATTAGATGTGTACATATTTGTAGCATAAAAGTATTAGATAGTTTTTGATCAATAATGTCTAGGGTTGGATTGGTAGGTACATCAATTGTATTTTCCTTGTACCGTGTACCGACCAATATGTAAATGTTATAAAATTAATTATAATTTATACCAACCAATTATGTTGGTATACCAACTAATTGGTACGGTAGGTACGCTGTAAGTACAGTTGATACGTAATTTCTACCGATATATTTTGAATTTTATTTTATATAACGATTTTAATTTATTTTTTTCATTTTGATGAAAATACTAATACATTATGTTACTATATTCAAGTGTTTTTACGTATTATCGTCAATTTTAATAAAAATACAAATATTTAGAGTTTATGTTTATTAGTTTTTTTACTTTACTTTTTTTTGTTTATATAATAAAAACATACAATTTTATTATGATATATAAAACATGAAGTACAATTTTATTATGATAATAGAAAAATAATATTCAACAATATGACAAATATGTCATTTATAATATATAATTTTTCAGTACTTTTCTTTATATTTAATATATTAATATATTATTAATTTGTTTGGTATAAATTGGTACATACCATGTAAAACACTATATGAAAATTTTGTACCATGTATCGTACTACATTTTAATATTGGTACGGTATACTGTACTGTGTACCGTATACCACTTTGATGGTATACCATTAAGGTTGATAAGAGTAGTATATGAATTGGTTGGAATGAAAACATGTACAATTGTCACCCCTAATAATGTGTACTAAAATTTGGTTGAGGTAGAGTAATGAATTGTAATAAAATTGGGCTGAAGATAAAGATGGGTAGAATATTTATTAATGGGCTCAAGCGAGCTACACGAGGCCGCCATGTTGCGTGGCTTTTGAGTTCGAAAAACTGAATTTAAGTCGACCCTACACGGGCTGGATGGGTTGGGTCATAAGGTGATTGGGCCGGGCTAATTTCAGCCAGTTCATTAGGTGGGTCGGTTTAGCCCCACCCACCTGTGCACGAAATATTAACAACAATAATAATGAGATGAAGGAAGTTTTGTGGGTCCCGACGAGGGGGGTCCCTGACCCGGCGCACCATCGACTGGCCATTTTGATCGAAGACGCCAACCGAGAAACTCCTTCCTCCCGTCCAGGTAAACCGGATTTTGCAGCCTTCCTGCACTCCAAACTCTCGAACAAAGACACGTGTAGGGTGAAAGGCACGTGCCATTTCTGGTCCAAGGAGTCCGTCAAAACGATGAAATTCCCCATTTCATCCTTGATCGGACGAACAAAGACAGTCAGGAGAGGAAACTTCTCTTTATGCCAACGACCATTGAATCTTTGTTCGGTCCAGTGAGAACCATTCCAAAATTCAACCCGACTTGGCGGCGGTCCTGGCTCCCGATCGAGTGTACCTGGTCGTCATGGCATCGTTGCTGGCCCCCGATCGAGTAGAAATGAGATGAGGAAACGGGAGAAATGACGAGGTATTTATAACCGTCCTCACCCCCATGCAATAAATGCCTCAACTAACTTGGCAGACATTTATTGAAAAAGCGACAGGTCAAGGCCTCACAGAAAACAAATTCAAAACACACAGAATTCTATAACACATTAATTACTGAGTAGGTAACAGGTATCCTAGGGAAACAAACTTTTATTCATTCAGACACTGAATGAAGCAAATCAACACTGAGTCCATATGGTTAAATATGGATTCAGTGTGCAACAATTGGATACAGTGTGTAAGTACAATTAGTCCAGTTCGGTGCACACTTGACTCAGTGAAGCAATAAGAACAATATTAAGACTCGTTGATTCTACGAATACCCGAGAATTAACTCATCAAATATCGTTGATTCCTAAGAATACCGAAATTCGACAAACTTCAAGAAAACCTTGAAGAACAAGAAAGACTCTCTTTTTATTTCATATCAAAACAACTGATTAACTTAATGAAAAGAGAATATATAAATAGTACTAAAACCCTAATAGAATAAACTAAAATAATAAATAAAATAATACTAATAGCTTAGGCAGAAAGAAACAGAAAGAAACAATCTTTTCCGTATCTGCATCATTCTCCCCCTCTAGGAGAAGGTTCGACCGCGAACCTGAAAATCGAGCACGAAGATGCCGGAATCAAACACCAATCGTCGGAAACCCTGAGGGAACAGGGCAAGGGCAGCGACACGTTGACGTGGCGCAGGGACAATAGCCGGAAGAAACGACGCAAGGGAAACAACTTGAGGAAGCGACGCAAGGTCAGCGACAACGACATCAGGATTCAACGCCAGGGCAGCGACTGGAGGCAACGCCGCAATGGCAGTAGAAGGCTGGGTAGAGGCAACGTCATGAGGATGCGGCGTCGGGGCAGCGAGGTGATGAAGCGGCTCGTCGTCCCAGATCGGTTCATCATCCCAGATCGGTTTGTCGTCCCAAATCAGCTCGTCATCCCATAACGGCTCGGCGGGCTCGACGTCCCAGATCGGCTCGGTGGGTTCGGCGTCCCAGATTGGCTCGGCGGGCTCGGCATCCCAGATTGGCTCGTCATCCCAGATCAGCTTGTCGTCCGAGTACGGTTCATCATCACAAAAGACAAATGGATCGTCAAGATCCAAATCGAAAAAACCCGACTTCCCGAAATTCACATCCATCGATGTGGAAAAACACGCGAGAAAAGCTCTCTTCTCTGAGAGATTGTGGTTCACGTGTTAATGGCGCCACGGGGATAGATTTCGTTAGACCAGTGGTGATAGCTAAGCGGAGCTCCTCAAGTTCGACGGCAAGGGCTGCGATTTGGCGGCTTAAGGCGGCGACGTCGGCGTCGCGACGGGCTGCGGCCTCAACGGCGGTTTCGTGAGCATACTGACGACGGGGAGGCATCGTTTCGGCTCTGTTTCTTTCGATTAAGACGCAGGGAAGCAATAAGAACTCAACTGACGCAGGGAAGCAATAAGAACAATATTAAGACTCGTTGATTCTACGAATACCCGAGAATTAACTCATCAAATATCGTTGATTCATAAGAATACCGAAATTCGACAAACTTCAAGAAAACCTTGAAGAACGAGAAAGTCTCTCTTTTTATTTCATATCAAAACAACTGATTAACTTAATGAAAAGAGAAATATAAATAGTACTAAAACCCTAATAAAATAAATTAAAATAATAAATAAAATAATACTAATAGCTTGGGCAGAAAGAAACAGAAAGAAACAATCTTTTCCGTATCTGCATCAACACTGAATCAAGCCATTAAACACTGACTGAACGCATAATGAAACCAAGCGCATGGTGGAGGGCACTGACTGAACCAATTAAGCACTAAATGGCAAGCTCAGTGCACGACCACTAAATGCATGCTCACTGAACACTGAATGCATGCTCAATGAACACTGAATGCGACGAAAAAACACTGATGTGCATAATAAAAATCAACACACAGTGCATGCATGCCGAATCAAATATTTAAGCACTGATTGGGTACAGAAATAACGTACCTGGATTCGAAATCGGCAAGGAATGCGGCGGCGTATATGACATCTTAACTGTGTCAGGAACGACGGAGGTGGTCGATCGATCGATGTCGATGGAGACGGGCTGCATGACTCCGTTATCGCGGCCGGCGGATCCGTTTTCGCGATAGAGAAATCGAAGTGCTCACCGGTGGCGTCCTTCGCCCTCCTTAGCTTGAACGCGAGCGGCGGAGAAGATTTCCCTCTGCTTTGGAATTGAATTCGAGCGACGGCGGCGAAGAGAGAGAGAGAGAGAGAGAGAGAGAGAGAGAGAGAGAGAGAGAGAGAGAGAGAGAGAGAGAGAGAGAGAGAGAGAGAGAGAGAGAGAGAGAGAGAGAGAGAGAGAGAGAGAGAGAGAGAGAGCAGAATTGAATGCGGTAGATTTTCCCCTTAGTTGTCGATTTTTAGGTGGAAGGGTATTTTGGTCCGCCCAAATATATTTTTTGGTATAATTGGAACAAAAAGGTCTAATCCGTACATAAATTGGAATTTGTCCTTATTGGGTAAACAATGTTGAAAAAATGCCTAATTGGTATTAATCCCTATATTATTTTTATTTAATTTATTTTTAATTAATGTTTGAAAATAATTTAGAAAAAGACATCGATGTAAATTAACATTTAACTACGCAAAACAAATTTTAATTACAAATGATCTAAAAAATCAAAAGGATTTATACATTGAATGGAAGAGAATAATTTTTAAAAAATTAAATTAATCCATTAAATTATTTTTTTGGCAAAAGTATTACTACTACATTTTTAAAAAAATATTCTACTTCTATAATTTTTACTTCTAAATTTATGTCAACTAGTGAAAGACCCGTGCGATGCACGGGGAGCTTCTCCGTAAATTTTTTGTACTTCGTATTTGTTATTTTGAAAACATTACATGTTTCAGTTATGTTATAATCGAAACATCTTTGTTATTTTGCGAGATGTTTGGATGCCATTGCATATTAAGAAATTGTAATATTATTAACTTATCGAGAAATCAAATTACAAATTTTGGAAGACCTCCTTATACACTACATTGGACGTTCTATTAGTAAGCTTCCCACTGTCATCACAAAGTAAAAGCTTCAACCCGGCCTTGTTGGTAACTCTAGAAAGGGCAACAACAGGTTTCCTCAAGAATATACCCACGTTTGACAAAGATTGTCCTTGACTTTTATTAATCGACATAGCGTACGATATCATCACCGGAAATTGTCTTCGTTGAAAAGTAAAGGGGAGTTTTTGATCTGACGGGGATAGACTAATCCGAGGAATGTATACCAAGTGACCCGAAGTTTTACCTCCCAAAATTTTGGCTTCGATGACATATTTTCCAAGTTTTGTTATTACTAACCGAGTGCCATTGCAGAGACCGACAGAAGGATACATATTCCGCAAAAGCATGATGGGGACACCAACCTAAAAGAAAAACATAAATAATAAAAGGCTTTAATAACATTCACAACTTGAGATATTATTGAAACAAAAAACAAATCTAACCTTCAGTTTCAACTGATGGTTTGGCAATCCTGAACACTTGATAGTATTAAGAAATTCAACCGAATGCATATGCTCAAACATATTATCTCCTTTGTCAGAAAGCGCAACACTATCAGAACTCAGATAAATCCTTTCGTCGGTATCATGCATCGAAACCATATACTCATTAATTGAATCGACTTCATCTAGAGTTGGAGCCAAAATAGCTCTTCCTTGCAAAAAATCAATATCACCAATGTGTTCGTGGAAAGAAGGATACGTTGATTGCACCATCGATTCAATAAAATTATCAGAATTGGTAACCAAGAACTCTTCCGGAATTTCAATTTGTACCTCTCCATCGTTTTCCTCGCCAAACGTACCATCACCAACAGCGGACAACCAAGTTGAAAACTCTCTTAAGACACGATAATCATTTGCATCGCCCGTATTTTGAAGCCTCATATTTTGCGTCAAACGCAAAACTTTGCAATCACTCCATATTTTAGATGAATTAATCGACGCATGAACAATATCCTGTCTCGTACCTTTGGGTATGACCGGCAAGATTTGTCGAAAATCACCCCCGAAGACAATAACCTTTCCCCCGAAGGGAAGGTTCTCCGCTCCAGGAATGTGTGCTCTCATAATATCACGGATTGTTCGATCAAGGGCTTCAAAACAATTTCTGTAAAGTTCATTAAAAATGAGATTTTTTTTTACATAAAACAAATAACATTTTACACATTAGGCTTTTATTTAATAAATAAAAATATAGGCATGAGGAGAACATTTAGACATACCTATGCATCATAGGCGCCTCGTCCCATATAATAAGCTTTGCTTTGACAATAAGTTTGGAGAGATCACTTCTTTGCTTTATATTGCAGGTAGATTCTTCAGTAAGAACTAAAGGAATAGAAAACTTGGAGTGGGCCATTCTACCTCCGGGCAAAAGAAGGGAAGCTATACCGCTCGAAGCAACATTCAACACAATGTCACCTCTCGATCGCACAGCTGCAGAAAGCGTTTTCCAAACATAAGTTTTTCCAGTACCTCCATAACCGTACAAAAAATACACCTGTCCGATCCCGGAGTAAAGCGATTCCATGATAGAACGATAAGCATTCATTTGCTCTTCGTTCAACGCGCTGTGTAATTTATCATGCTCTTGTTCCATCGTAATTCTGTCGTACGCCAACTCATCCGCTATCAATTGATTGTGCACATAAGAAGTATCAACGCTCGTTGGGTAAGGCAACGTAGGATATTCTTTCAGAGATCTACCTTTTTTCTCATTATATCCTCTATATCGTTCAAGCAACGATTAAGAATTTTGTCCTCGGTCAAATTTACGTCTGCAAATACAAAAAGCGCTAATATTATTTACCGATTCAAATATCGTAGGATAAATAATTAATTTAAAGAATTTAGAAAGAAGAAAATATGTTTACCTGGATTGCCAATCTCATCACGATATTTTCCGAGTTGGTCGGCTGATAAATATTTTTTGGAATTTTTCCAAACAATTTCCGGACTGGTAAGAGAATCTGATGTCAACAAATTCACAAACAAACATCGAAGCATTTTTTCAGAACCCCAATAAGAAGCTTCTTTTATCGCATCGGAATATTCATTATCATCATCGAGCAATCCACGGGCGTAACATGCTTGTTGAAAGGTCTTATAACGATCTCCATTGTACTCCAAAATATCATCGTAAGATTTGCACCCACGAACGACATTCAACAATATCCTTAAGAAATACTCTTCTCGTGGCCCAGGATACACGTAGGATAATCTTCCAACAGACGTACCTCTCTGCCTAGGTCTCCAAACCTTCTTACTGTCATCCCAAACGAAGTATTTGGGGAATTTTGCATAAGTCAACTGACTCGCAATAGAGGGATACGTCGCATTTGCCTTCATCCAAGCTGTGAACATGGTATCCCTCTCAGCATGTTTTTCCTTCACTTCAGCTGTAGAAGAACTACCCTTGTACACAATATTCTGTTTGCCCTTAAGATGAAATATAAGTCGAATAACGCTCGGTTGGTTGAAATGCATTTCGAAACCAAACAATCTCCACGTAGCCTCGGAAGCAGATACGAATCTTGCGTCAATATACTGTTTAATTTCATCAATGACTTTATCACCTTGATCTTTTTCATGTGATTTATAAAACACAGCTGTCGTCCGATCATTGCCTTTGTGCACATATTTGAATAAATACTTTATAGATCGGGATCTGTTGCACCATTCAACATTAATATGAGCTTTGTATTTTTTGAGAAGATATGCATTATGGGGTACTACATACCTGCAACAGAAATGAGTAATATTTTTAAATTGTTAGTACTAAGTAATTATTGTGCACCAAAAAAAATGAAACAAATAATTAAAAAATACCTAGTGTCAAGATCAATTCCATTCTTCAAGACAGTCCGACCAAGATCTCTTCTTCTGTACACGACAAAACCGTCGTTATTTACAGTGGTTCGATGGGCGAAGTCTTTAGGAAAATTCTTCGTGCAACGATTTCTATCCATGCATGGAGATTTTCTATTAGCTAATCCACATGGTCCGTGAATCATGAACTCTTTCACAGCTTCATAATATTCGCTGTCATGCAGCGGGTCGGGTATTTCAGCAGAAATCAAACCATCGACGATATCCGCGCAAGGCGTTTCAGTAACGTCTTTTAAAAACAGCAGAATGTGGGCATGTGGCAAGCCACGTTTCTGAAACTCAATAGTGTACACGACTGCGAAACATAAATAAAAAATGTATATTAATGTTTAAAAATATTAAAAAATAAAGTGAACTAACAAAGAAAAAACATAAACAACATGCATATTTTATTACCCGCACTGAGATCTCCAAAGATTTTGTTCTGGCGAATATCTGTCAAAATATTATCTAGCTTTTCATGAAATATCCGAGCAATAATGTCTGGTCTGTCATTGGGGATCAAACCTCGCTTCTTACAATACCTAGTAATTTCATCACAATTTGGGTTGCATGTCATGGTAATGAACACATTCGGATAACCAACGGACCTGCATATAGCCATAGCATCGTGATAATTCTGTAACATGTGTCGAGCTCCTCCAACAAACGAAGAAGGTAGAATTATTCTCTTTCCGGTATTCGAAGAATTATTTTCCCCGCTATTTAACGCGTCATCCAAAGCACTGTAACAATCCGAACGAAAATCCTGTTCATGATTCTTCATGTACGTTAATCTGTACGACTCTACCATGGTGTAAGCATCGACAATGAACTGTTGAAACAATCGTCTTGAATGAAGAATATGAGGCGATTCATTCAACCTCTCATGTAGTCTGTACGCCACATATTCTCTCACGGTATTATCCTTCAATTTAGTTTCTTTGCTTTTTGCGGTGTCTTTATGAGGAACGTCGTCTCTGTATCCGTCTTCACCAAACAAAAATATTAAAGGATATTGAAGCGGCAAATAAGCAACGTGCAACTCATCAATGCGGGTCAATTGCTTGGATTTAGTTTCAACAATTATATCCCTTCCATCGCGAAGGTCGTCGACATCTCCAACAATTAAAGCTGCAACTTCAGAGACTTGAGGGAGATTATACGTGCGTCCGTCGGTGTTTCTTTTACGAATTAATCTCAATTTGAAATCAGCATCACTATCAAGCCTGAAATTTTCACCTGAAAAACGAAACCATCGCACCAGTAAATTATTTTCGTCAAGAATATTCTTGAGCTTTTCTACTATTTCAGAATATTCTTTTAATTCTTTTTCCAATCTTTTTTGCTCTTTGTCTTCAATGTCATTTGAAGCAGATTCCCTGTTCAGCAAATAGTAAAATATAAATCAATATTAATAAATACCTTTAATAATACAATGTAAAATATTTATCAATTAATAAAATTAATTAATAAATTACGAAAAGATAATTCATATTATAAGATTGAATTATACGTACCCCACAAGTGTTTCGTTATCTTTTTCTTTATTGTCTCTTGGAGATGGTTTTCTGTTTATCAAATAGAAATATATTGTTTTTATCAATAAATCCGATTAATTAGTAAAAATAAAATCATCAAAATATAGTAAAACAAAGTAATTATACTTGGCATCGATATACAAATTAGTGTTTTAATTAAAAGTACCTCGTAGACGTTATTCGATTTTTTATCTCGTTCTCGGCGTCGTAAAAGTACAACTGAGCAAACTTCGGTTTACTGCTATCTTCTGGCATCAAATTCCCAATCTTATGATGGTTCTCTCCATTTATTCTAAAAGTGGGGGGTGATCCTCCCGTGTTAATAGAGTTGTCTACTTTTCCTCCCATAGACGTGAACGAAAATATCATGTTGTAGAATCGGATTTCTCTTTGGAATTTTTTACTCGAAGAATCATCTCCGTACAGTAAACTACTGTAATTTTCTGGAGGCACCAACATTTTTGGTAATTCTATCTTACCTGTTCAAATATATTTTATAAAAAATAATTAAAGAACAACGAAAGAAAAAACGACGTCTAAATCTCACAAACAGATTATTTTACAAAATTTAAATACTAACCATGCATGCAACATTTACTGTACATCGGTTTTCCTTTCTTATTTCTGACCTTTTCTAATCTTTCATCGTACCAAAACATTGCGGAACAATGATCACATTTCCAAATTGGATCACCCATATCTTCATAACCTATTAAAGAAAGAATTCACAGAACACGTTCAAATATTTCTCAGTTAAAAGTATTTTTTCAAATGTATATAAATTAAAAAAAACTCTTACTCGGATAAGCAGGGTTCTGATATTTGGTATAGCGTTGTTCATTTGTCACTGTAACAAATGGATTTACGAAATCCTTAGATTTATTTTGAGCCTCTAAAGCGATACCAATAGGAGTGCTTGGAATTCTCTCGGTTACAGGAATTGGATCGTCAGGAAGCTCTAGTGGAGTTCCTTAAAAATGACAAAGTACATTTAAACGATGAATATATATATGTTAAAGCCGGTATCAAACAATTAACATAATATAATGTTTAAATATATAAGGCCGCAATCATAAAATATATTAATGAGGATACAAAGTAGTAGTATATACCTAAAACATGAACATCTGAAAAATCAACATTAAGGTTTCTGGCTGATTGCATAATTATATTCTCTTTATCCTTTTTTCGAGTTCGAATGGTTTCCAATTTATCCATGGATAGATTGTTTCCAACATCGCAAGGCTTCTGCATAATAGGTACTGTCACGAAAAGAACAATAAAAGGTACGTGATATTGTAAATTTAAATTAAAAAAGAAGAAATTATATTTAAATACTAAACATTGAAACAAACCGTTTGATATGTCTTGGAGAGGAATATTATTTTTTATCTTTTTGGGATTTTTAACTGATGGAGTGCTTAAGTTGTTCCTTTTAACGCGGTTAGGTTGTGTGACACACGATCCCTGTGGAGAATATACATTTGGTGGAATCCAAGAATGATTTACTGTAGAAGCATGAATGGCTGCACATATAGAAATATAATATAAATATACAAACTTTAATGACAATTTCATGAAATAAGTATCATACTCACTTTGTGTTTGCATAACAGTGGTTGGAACTGGAACGGGCGTAACTTGATTGTAGTTCATATTTGGAATAACATTGTTTGAATAAGCCCCGAAAACATATGTATCTACAATGTATAAAATATAAGAACAAATAATATACGAAATTAATATACAATTGCAATGATTAACTTACTGTACAAATTAGTGCTGGAATTCGGTGTGTGTTCATTCGTCGATACGTATTTACCCTTTCCCTTGTCTGCAAAATAAAAACATCAAACAAAATAATAATTAGTAGAAATATATTAAATTTACATATTCAAATGTATGCGATAAACAAAAAATTAATAAAAATACAAAAAAATTTCATCGAAAATAACCATTTGTTATGTCGTTCAAAACACGGGTATCTGTTCTCTTGTTTGTTGTACTTTGAACATCACCGCTGAAAACCTTTCTCTTAAAAGTGTGTTGTTCTGTGAGACACGACCCTTGAAAAGGAGTTATCATCGGTGATGATCCAATGAAATTCCTAACATTTACAGGAGTAGTCATAGCTGCAAGAAGGTACTTGAATATATAATTTAGATTCAAAAATAAATAATTATCGTGACTTCGTATATTAAAAAAAAAATCATTTACAACTAATTATTAATATTAATAATGTTTTCGACGGAACATAAAACAAACAAATAAGCACTAAATTGTAAGTTTAATCTTACAGGATATTCGGGAAGAATCAGCACAAATTGAAATTCCACTACCTCGTTTCTCCGGTGTTTGTTCATTATTATTCGTAAAAGACTCCAACACAAACGGACCTGTGTATATTACAACGTATTTAAATCATATCAGAAGTACTTCGAAAATTGAATTATGCTCAACTTACTAAAATTTTCGTCCTGATAAACGTTTCCTCTAATCGCTGTATTTGATTTAGCCTTCCGTTTATCTGCATAAATAAGAAAGCATATAAAATGCAATGAATTACTCTGTATATTAACATATCAGAATAATTGATTGCTACATCACAGAAAATGTTTAGGATAACCTGAAACGCCCTTCTTTTTGCTAGAGGACATCGGTATGCAGTCTCAAATATATAAAATTTTGTTAATATCAGAACTCACACAACAAAAGAAATCGCACGGATGATGTTATCGTAATACAAAAACACAAATATAGAACGCGAAGTCTGAAAAAAATATTTGCTTTATAAATAAACAATATTCGTAAAATTCAAAACGATAGGAAAAGAACACTATCCGGAATTATAAACAAAAACAATACTCTGTGGCGGTGCTTAAATAGAATGAATAAATGTTGTATAATTTTATGGATATCAGAATTCAATTGTTGCTAAAATAATGAGCGGATTAAAAGGAATCAAATATTTTAAACAATTAAGGAATAAGTAACTAATTAAGATATTTATGTTATTTTAAAAAATAAAAAATATTTGTAAAAAGTAAGGATTTATATTCCTTAATTATAGTAACATCATCAAAATATATACGTTCAAATATAATATTTTCGAATGAAAATTCGAAAATAACAATTACTTGCAATTTTTTATAAGATATTTATTGTGCTTTCATTTTATTGTATAAATATTATCAATTTAAATTTAAATTTAAATGAAAATAGACAAAAAATCATATAATAAAAACATAACTTATATTAGAAAATAAAAATAACTTGCGATAAATTCATGCTGCAAAAGCATTATTGTACTGAATAAAATCAAAAACATAAAGAAATAAGAAACAATCTAAAATGAAGAGGAATAATTGAAAAAATAAGCAAACTAAAGAATTCAATCACTCGGCAGAATGATTCATCTAAAGAATTCAATCACTCGGCAGAATGATTCATCTTAAGTTTGGAGTTCGTTGAACCCTGCTCATCAGGTAAATCATCGTCGCTCAATATTTCCAGCGGCCTTTTGAAATGCTTGACAGATTCTGGAGATTTGAATTCATCCTCAATCTTCACGCGGACAGAAGATACTTTGTCAGAAGAGTGCGTGTCGCGAACGACGTCCTGGTCTTTACGCTCGAAAAATTGAACTACACGGTGATCGGTTTTTTTGTGTTTCTTGAGAAAGTGAGCATCGTCTGAATATTTATCCACGGAATAGACCGAATCTGTTCCTTCGATGTGCTTTGTTTCAAGGCTCACTCTGAACATGAGCTCTTTTCCGATGAGATCATCGACAGGTTGAGGAATTTCAATTTTCTTCTCGTCCTTTTGATTTCCATCAACATCTAAAATAGTGTGAGTTTCCTGAAAATAATAAAAAAACACATTGAAGAATTGGTGTACTAATAAGAATTTTGGTTTAGCCGGTACACTGAAGCAATTAAATACAACTTTGGATTGAAATATATTTAAGATAACTTACAACAATCTTGTTCACAGAAATAGCAGCTGCGGCTTTCCCAATGAGAGAAGCGACAACGTCGTTCCACAACAGCAAAACAACATTATCATCACCATCAACAAATTGTGTGTGAATCTTGTACCTCACATTGACGCTAACATTGGTTGAACAATTATCACAAAAAAATCCAGACTCATTCTCCGCAACCTTCTTTTTGCATTTGAAGCAACTGTTATAGCACCAACCTCTATCGTAAAATATTTCAGATATGAAACCGACAATCCAATATTTTCCAACCTATAAATCACGAAGCGAAAACAATCAAATATTTATTACTTTTTAATAGTTTATAATTTTAGTTTTAGACATACAAATATTAAACAAAATACATATAAAATAAACATATATTGAATATATACCTTTTTCTCCGACTTCAAATCTTTCAAACAAAGAACTATAGTATCGGAGTTCTGCAATTCATCTCTTACACTCACGTAAGAGGAAGAAGATATCATGGAGCCATCAAACGATAGAGAGACATCGTCATCAGGTAGCCTGAAAAGTAAAGATTATAAATTATTTCGCATTATTATGTAATTGTAGAAAACAAACAATAATAATTTATTTTACTTGTTTCGGAACTCGACAATGTCATCCAGATTTTGATCAGTGATAACTTTAGTTGCATGGTAAGTATTGGAAATACCAACAGCACCTAAATAATCAAAAACAAATAAAAGATGAACCTTGTTATATTTTGCAGTTTCAAGTAAAACAAAGTGTATAAGAAAGGGTCCCTTACAAACCTTGGAAAAGAATTTTAGTTCTACATAGCTGAATGATGACGACATTCTTTTCCGATTTTCTATTGCGTACGCTCTCAACAAATCTATTCATTTGTTTGCAATATGGTTCCCAAAATACACACTCGATCTTATTCTCACTGTTTCAAAGTATAAGATTGAATAAACATCACTTTTACAAATTATAATTAAAAAAATGTGCTTTTGAAATACTAAAAGAAATAATATTCTAAAACGTTATGATGAACGTAAATAAACTCACTCCAAATCTTTAAGCAAAAGATGAATACTTTGGTTGGCCTTGGCAAGAGGGTCTTCCTTCAATTTAATGTCTTTCAAGTCGATGACTTGTCCGATTACATCTGTAAATAAAAAATATAAGTCATAAAATACCCATTAAAACTTTATAATAGTTTAAAGAACATTATAATTCAAACTATGACTTAAATAAAAATATTCATCTACATACCAAAAAGAGGTTCATCGGCTTTTTGAATACTCTCCTTTATATCAACAAAACTTTTGAATTTGAACAATGTCTTTGGAAAATTCGGAACAGTTGCCGGGGCCAAAAAAGTATTCCTCTGTAATATAATCCTGTACGGATGGTCAGTTATAGGAAAATTCTTCTGGCTATCAACAACCGAGAATTGACTAATGGACAGTAGCTCTCCTTCGATCATTTTATTATCAAACTGATAAATCAAAAAATTTCGAACAGACGCTTGAATTCTAGTTCCCTACAAAAACCAATGGTTATTAGTATATTTTAATAAACTTATAAATGATTTCCAAATAAAATATATAAAGAGTTCAGATTCATGGTTAATTGTTTCGTAAAAACAAAATATAAGCATAATAAATAGTGTATACCTCCTTGTCAACAAACAAAAATTCCAACGTTTGCGGAATTCTTCCATTCCCGGTGGTCTTCCACTTCCTACAAACACGAACCTGAATATTCCAATCAATCCTATTTTTATTAATTTGCGAAAGGGGAGTGTAATTCGTAACCATTTCAGTATTAGAAGCCATTGAAATTTGATTGAAGTCTTGGTTGAAAGTATTGGATTATTTATAGCCTATAACAATTGATAGAAAATATTATATATATATATATATATATTAATAATATATACTCTTCACGATAGACATATATGGAGATATTTATGAAACTTATCTTAACAAATATTTTATCGATTCATAATTATTATTTTAAGAATAGTATGTAGATAGGTGTTGATTTACTTCCTTCTCTTACTATATTCTTATTAAAAAAATAAAAGATTTAATCTTTTACGTGAAAGATAATTTTGAATCTTACTATAGTCTATATTGTTATTAAAAAATAAAAGATTTAATGTTTTACGTGAAAGATAATTTTCATTAATAGAAAGATTCATCTGTCATATAACTATGTATATTTATAGTTATAATATTGGGCCACATATAAAATATTACGTTTTCAAAAATGATATCACTAATTTTGGTGTGTTGTTTTATAGTACAAATATAATATTATATATATTTTGTTTTCGTTCATATCTTTGATTTTATTAATTTTGGATATATATCTTGATTGATGCAGTTGGCGATTTTAACGATTAACATCAATATTCTTTTTAAATTTACTATGTATTCTTCAATATAATGTTTCAAGTATAATTGGTTACACAATGTATTATGTTTATAAATAAGATCATTTTATCAGATAAAACATTAACAAAAGAAAACGAATTCTCTACACAAATAATTAATAAAATATTTTTTATTCGGAAACTCGGAAAAACAAATTTTTCGAAAACATGAATTATTTTGAAATAAAAATAAATCTAGAAAAGTTTTCAATGTTATTTTAAATAAAGAGAGAATAATAAAAAAGTGTTGGAAAGTGGAATCGTCTTTTAAGATAATTCAAGAGATGTGGACCACGTCGAATCGACATTGAACTTCAAGAAATGTGAATTACGTTGGAACATTTGCGCCACTTACTTACAAACCTATATAAAAATACAAAAAATAATAATTATAATTCGCAGTGAATGATTACAGAAATAAAGATGACACATCAATTACATAAAAATCTAAAATTGAATCCGAAACTTACTTTTCACTGTACTCAACAGCCTCATGCACATGATTATATATGATCACTTTTGTTGCGCCATCAGTGTTGTGAAGTACAAACTCCTCTACACGTTTTTATAATATATAATTGACAAAAATTGATTAAATATCAAAAAACAATTCTAAATATATAAGAATAATATATGCTTCACTAATTATATACCATTGAACATCATAGTGGAAGCAAGTTGAACGATGATAACGACATGGCCCAATTTTTTTATCTCTAACCATATCCACAACGCTTTTGATCTCGCTAGAAAAAGGACCAAAGTGAACAAACACAATGCTTTTATAACTGCAAAAAAATATAAATAAAACAAATTTAAGTTCGTGTTAAAAAGGATTAAAGTTTTAACAAATGTTATTATAAAAATTAGATAATCCGTACTTTAGATCTCCAATACGAAACCGAATGAATTTTAGTCCTCGACCGCAGCAATCTCCATTCATCATTGTGTAGTCAACATCGAGAATATGACCGATTATATCTTGTGAAAAATAAATTCATATAAGAAAGCAATGCATAATAATATATTGGAAAGTACAAAGATAGTATGAAAAAAAAATATTCGAAACTTGTTATTAAGTAAGTAATCGTACCAAGAAGAGGACCACTGTCTGGATAAGAATGCTCACTAACGCACCAAAATGGTTGAAATTTGTACACAGACTTAGGGAAACTTGGGTCGTAGATTGATTCAACCGATGTTCCTTTGACGAAGCGAATCATCATAGGGTTGTCCACAATTAGATTGGCACATGAAGTTGCCATCACACGAAAGTTGTTCACGTTGTAGAGTCCGCCCTCGATAAGTTTTTTATCAAAATCTTTAACGCACACATCTTTTGGATCAGATGCATGAATTTGAGTTCCCTGTTTTAAACACAAAATTATTATGTGAAGAAAACAGTATACATCAATTAATTATATTAGAATAATTAATAAAAAAATTGATTATATTTTTATTTTTGAAAATCTTACTTCTGCATCTATCATGACCAATTCCAAACTTTGTGGAATCATCCTGGAACCCGGTGACATCCATTTTCTGCATACTCGTACAATGATGTTGAAGTTGGTACCAACGGTAGTTAAGTTTGACAAAAAATCGATCGCCATTACTGATTTTGCAGAAGCTACCATGTAAATAGTTATCGGACTATTAATATAATATGAAAGAAGGAACGAATGGTAAAAAATAAAAGTAAATATAATATCTATAGAAAAGATTCTATACTGATTATCATTCCTATTTAAAATAGTTATCAACAATTTTGGGCATATATATTTTTGATACGGTCAGATAATTAATTGTAAAAAAATTGTCAATATTTATCTGAACTAATTACAAATCCTCAAATCAAGGAGAAAACACATTATTTAATAGATTTATTGAATTATAATATTTGTTAATTATTGAACTGATAATTTATTAAGATTTGATAAGTATTAATCGAACCACGCTTCATGTTGTTGATTGTTGATTAAATAACAAATTCAACATATTTATGAATGATGTTCATATAAATATTTCACAACAACAAATAAAGGAACATAAAAAAGACGTAGATAATAAACTAAATTTAATATGTCAATAACATAAATATAAAACTCCAAACTGAAATATTTGTTATAAATGCATCGAAATAAATTAAGTAGGTGATACTTTGACAGACAATGTTTTAGAAGAAGGATAGTAGGAGAAGACCAACTCCATGCCCTCCTTAAAATCATTCTGATCATAGAATGATCTCCATTCTTCTCTGAGAAAAAGACGTTTGCGATTGTTTCCTTTTCCGTTTCGTACACGGGCTGGCATTTTTACCCCACTTTTAGCATTGGAGAGAATCAATTTTGACTTGTGCACAATCCCAGTATCCTCTGCTAACTGTCTTGGGATGGTCTGAATACGAAGTTGAAAAATACTGGTTAATGTAAAATTAAACAATGCACACAGACATTTTTATCCAATTTATGTGTAACTTACCAGACGATAGTGGTGATGCGACTGGATGGTCAAAATAAAACTGGAAGAGAGATCTGATAAAAGAAATTCAGGCCTACTTAGGAGTAAATCAGGAGAATATTTTATTTCAACCATACCCACATTATAAATGTGTACATTGAAGTGTGATGGATGAATCCATTGGAATGTCAACAAATCAGCATACTTAATCTGATATCTTGCCTTGAATTCAGGCCACCCCCTACTCACATAGAACCGTTGCATTAAATCTACATCTAACTGAACAGGCATCATTGGACCATTAGGTGTTTTGAAATTTGTGATCTTTGGAATTTCACACGTGCATCTGTTCCGGAATTCTAAGGGAAAAACCTATCAAAAGAGTATATTGTAAAAACTAAAAATGCGTGATAATATAAATTAGATAAACAAAAATTATAATCAAAAGTATTGCGCGAACTTACAATAATCGTGTCATTTTCATCTTCTAGAGTAACGTGGAATATAGGTGCGTAGTTGAGTCCTATCCTGACTACAAAAGTTAATTAGGCTTAGGGGTCAGATTAAAATTATAAAAAGAACAGACCCAAATTACAATAAGGTATTTGAATCAACTAACATCATAGATGGACTACAATTTCAATTACCACATATCTTTAATTAGAACATAATTTTTTTAAGTAGATTGACAACAATATCATTGAATTAAAATACGACATCAAAAACAAACTCTCAATTGAAAAATAAAAAAAAAGATAAAACTTACAATTGTCTACATCAACAACACTCTCCCGTGATATATTCTCGTTGGAATCGATATCAGACATTTTAAATCCTCTCTAGAAATAATTCCCTGAAGAAAACATTTAAAAGTAAAGTTATCCTATACAATAAACAAAGTATAAGAATACCCATACACAAAATAATTAGAAGCTTAATATTAAAGATACAATTTTTTTTTTTTAACATTATCGAATAAAATAGGAACATGATTTTTCAGAAGAGTATCATGTAGGATAAAGAACATATTGAAAATGTAGAATAACATAATCTATTATTTGATACCTGGTTAAAGTGAATCGATAAGTTTTCTTCTCTTCAAGAAGGAGAGATCAATACACGTGAAATCCTAGATTTGAATTGAAAACGTAAATATACAGAGTTTATGAAGTAGACGAAGGGTCAAATACTTAAGTAAAATCTGATTATTTAATACAAATATTTATTAACAAAATTTATTAATTAATTTTATGTTTTTTATTAAATAATATAATACTATTTAAAAATATAACAATTATTTTATTTTTTTGGGATGGAGATTTAGTAAGCGCACAATAAAATAATCGTTGTTTTTCTAGTTGATTACATATTCGCATACAATTTAACATATCTTTCCTAATATTAATCCTTTTAAGTTATTATTTATAGAATTCAAACAAATTTCTAAAAGTTTGAACACAATTAAATTGTGTAATATTTTTTGTTGAATAAAATAGTTAAAACAGTTGAAGACATAGAATAAAATTGTAAACAGTTACGAACTATGATGTATTTTGTAAATATTATAGGATATATACATTTTAAAGTCTTGTTTGTTCAGCACAAATACAAAAATAAAATTTATTAGCAAGCTCAATATAATAAACATTAGCACTGTAAAGCTTCGAAAATTAATAAATATAACAAAACAAAAACAGAATTTTAACAATTTGTTTAAACTATCAAACGAATAAAACTACATAATTAAAATCTGGGTTATTCAATCCGAATAATGATCAGAATCATAAAAATTCTTCTCCAGCAAACAATGTCGTTGAAGAAATATCGTAGTAGAATTCCAAAATCATGCCCTCTTGAAAATGATTCTGATCATAGAACGATCTCCATTTTCGTCCGAGATAAATGCTATTTCTCCCATTTCGTTTCTGCAAAGGCACGACCATTCGATTTCCTCTAGTGTTGGACAAGGTCAATTCTAACAGTTGATCAATCTCAGTTTCTTCAGCAAATTGTTTAGGTATCGTCTAATACAAATGAAAAGTTGTACATTAATATTAAAAAGCAAAATTAACTCAAAAATTGAAATTTTAGGAAGTAGAACTTACCAGGCGATAGTGGTGATGTTCTTCCAATATTAGAGTGAAGCTGTGACGTAGAGACAGTATATATACGACAGGCACACGTCCGATAACACCAGCATTATATGATATCTCAACATTAGTGTCGTCAAAAATGTTTACATTGAAGTGCGATGGATACACCCATTGGAATGACAACATATTTCCATACTTAAGATGATATTTATCCTTGAATGGAACCCAACCGCTCATTATATGAAGACGATGATTATTGTCTTCACCTAAAGCAATATGATGGGTTATACCGTCTGGGGTCTTGAGATTGGTGAACAATGGCATCTGGTAAGTGCTTAATCTAAGAAATTCTGAAGGAATAATCTAACAAAATACGAAATTGGTCAATATAATAATTATCTAAAACCAATCAGTATAGAATGGATGCTCACAATAGACTGGATATCATCACCTCCGACCCATGTATTAAATCGGGGAGCGTAAGGCAGTACTCTTCTTGCTTCAAATTATTTGTTGTAATAGTCAGAAAAAAAAAATAAACAGGTCAAAAAATATATTTATCATGTCAACAAAGTAAAAGAAAAATCGATTAATCACTGTAATGATACAAAAACTCAATTAATACATAACTAATTTAAAACCTGAGTATAAATTATTTTAAAATTTATATTTGTGAATAATGCGCCAAGATTAGAAAAAAAACAAAATTTGTGCCACGGAAGAAAATATAACCAATAACTAAGACTTGTTTAAATAACCAAGATGAATAAATCAATAAATACTGAATAAGATCAAACAACCTAAATAAATCATAACAACAGGAGAGAATACTCACAATTTTCTAGATCGGCATCGCTTTTGCCGCGACCCTTATTTGAACTGCTACCTGGCATTCTAAGGTTGGGATAAAAGAAATTCATTCCCTTTATTTTGAAATAAATCATAGTAAACATATAAAAATAGTACTCATCATACAGAAATTAAAACATGAAGAAGATAATTGAATAAAATCGATCCTGATTATTGAGAAGAACAATATGTAAGACAGAATCAATACTATACATACAAATTAGTATAACCTCAAAGATTCAAACCTGATTAAAATAAAGGGATTATTTTTTTTATCTTCAAGCAGCCGAGATCAAAGGATAAGAAACCCTAAATTTTATTCCAAAACGGCGGTATACAGTCTTTAAGAAGTACACGAAGGTCGTAACCATAAATAACTATTGTTTATTTTATCACAAAATTAATTAAAATAATTTAAAGAATAATGCGACAATTCTGAATTTGGATCAACTAAAAGGTTCATTCTTTTTTTATTAAATTATGCACGTGTATAAAATATTTAGTATATGTACGTAATATTTGGAAAGAGTTTATTTAAGTATATGTTATATAGATAAAAATAAAATTGAATAGAAATAAACTCAACCTGATACTTACTATTGAATCAAATTGTAAAAAAAAAAATTGAAGTGATAAATCAGAATGAAATGAAGTAATGTTGTTTGCTTGTTGTTAATATTTTGTAAAATAATTTAAAGAAATTCGTATATGATAATGAAATAATAGTTCGTAGTTTATTTTCAAGAGCTGTTAAATTTATATTCAGAGTATATATAAGACATTGATAATCCAATATAGAGATCATTCTATTTACATTGAAGTTAAAAGATAACAAATATAGATAGTGAGGACAAATAAAAACAATATTGATTGTCAAGGTCAGCATCAAAACAAAAAATAAGAATTAGAGTTCAACTTCATATCATAAGAACATTCAAAAGCAGTACTTACACAGTGCAACTAAAAGCACTGACAACGTAGCGCAAAATATTCTAAACCATACCGGTTTAGAAATTGTTCAAAATACTAATGTAGTTTGATGATGCAAAAGAAATGGAAATATTGAAGCAAAACAGGCAACTAAGAACATGATGTCTTTAAACAGAAAAAACTTTTACATTTTCTACACCGTACTTCCCACGATCATTTTGAAATTTCAGGCCATCCTTGCAAAAAAAAAAAAAGAAAGACAATTGAAAACAATAGTCAGTTACTTTTTCAATTTTTGATAAATTCAAAAAAAAGATATTAAAAAGAAACATTCGATAGGTGAAAAACCATACCACTGAATATACTCGATGGCCTCGTCGATATGATTATAAAGGGTGAGACGGGTTGCATTGAACGTGTTACAAAGAACAAACTTATCTGCAAATCAAACATTATTACAATCATCAAGTTAAAACTGAAACCAAATTAATGAACAAATAATTAAAGAGATTGCTGAAAAAATAAATACCCTCCAGAATCATAGTGTTGCAAAGCTGGATGATTACAATCGCCCTGTTCAACCTATACTCGTACCACATGTCAAGATAACCTTTGATTTCATTAGTGAATGGAGGAAACAGCAAGAAGTCCCTCTGATTGTTGCTGATATAAAAAAAAAAGAATAATTTAAAGCTCTGTATATAGTGTTAACATAATTTAAGTACTGATTAATACAAATAATGAAAGTTACTTACTTCAGATCAGAAATCACAAAACGGATATATTCGTGTCCTCCAGAACCATCACCGTAAATCATTGTGTCGTCAATGTCGATAAGATGACCAATGAGATCTTTCAAAATCAGAAAATAAATAAAAACCAAAAAATTTATGAAATCAACATAACAAAATTACAATTTAAAGCTTGCATGTAGAGAACAATCTGATCGTGTACATACCAAAAAGTGGTCCATTATATGGATAAGTTTGTTCGGTGATTTGATCAAAAGATACAAACTTGTAGCGAGTCAATGGAAAACCCAGATCCACAACATTCAGAACTCTCGTCGAATCAAGAAAGTTGATCATGATGGGGTTAACCAAAAGAGGATTAACACGGGGGCTATCTGACACTTGGAAATGCCTAATGTTGTAAACGTCACCTTCTTGAATATCGTCAGAGAAACGAACCACCAGTGGACCATCAATGAATCCATGAACCTGAGTACCCTGTAAAAAAACAAATATGTAAGAACACAGATCCAAACCCTAATTTTTAGAGCAATATTACTAAAAATCCGATTTTGAGTATATGCATGTGTGAAGACCTAGCATCACCCCCATTGTTAAACTTTGATTAATAGAAAAACTTGTATGTCTAAGTATTAAACTGAAAATTACAGAGCAAGAACATTTTCTAAAAAATCAGCTTAATCGCACAAAACAATAGTTGTAGATCTGATGTTTTTACTTACAAAATAACATCTTAGAAAATCAGAAAATAACAAACCTCGGCATCGATCAGAACAACTTCCATACTGAGAAGATCATTCTTGTGGCCAAAGTTATAAAATTTACGGGTGCATCTGACGACGACATTCCAATCCGTTGTTTCGGTAGTGAGTTGTGAGATGGGGCGATTGAGGGCCATTGTTCAGAGAGATGAAAAAAGAAGATGAAAAGGTTTTCTTGAGAAGCCTGATAATTGAATGACAGGAGGAAGAAGACCTTTTTGAAAGGCCGCATCGGTAATCGATGTATAAGACACATACTTTATTAAATGCAATGATTAATAATAATGTAATAGCGGGAACCGTGAGTTGTAGTAGCTTCAAAACTCATACAAAAGATTTATCTTCGATTCAATACCAAAAGATACATTTAATTATAAGTAAAAACATAATAATAAGTTTAAAAGAAATTAAACTTTGAAAATAATTTAATTAAACTTTGGCCAAAGTTTTATTTAATTTCTTAGATACTACATATAACTTCAATACAAAATATATGTTTAAAATATATACATTAAAGTGTATCTATTGTACTGATTTTAAAGATTTTAAAGTAGTTATGAAATAAATGGACGTATTTGTTATGGTTATGTAGAAAATAAATGTGTCAATATCCACTAAATAAATTTCCTATAAAAAGGGAGCACGAAATAGTAGTTTTTTTTCTTATTTAATATATTAATTGGATAAAAATATTAATTATTTTATAATCATTGTTATTAAAAATATGAAAAATAGATATGAAAAAAAATAGAATTACGCAAAAGAAAATAGAATACAAATCTTCGACGTGGTGAAAAAATATCGGTTAGGAATACATAATAATTATATCTATTTTTTGCTTATACGAATTATTAATAATAGTTTCTTGAAGAAGGTGAAATAAGCATTCGTCGAATATGGATTTGTTTCTACAGTGATAACGCCACAGGTGAAATAAGCATTCTGATGAATATTATATTAAAAAAAACGCGAATGTCGTTCAACTTGAATCCATTTCGAGAAGATCACGAACGGGACTCCAATTATCTTGAAATCTGTTATACATGAATTTTTTTTATTTAATTAGAATCAAGAAAAGTTAGGAGAAGAAAATCGTATATAATGTTAAGAGTACGATTTTCGCATTCGCTAATTAGTGTTTTACCGTCGATGGTATGCAACTGCCTCGTCAATATGATGATAAATTTTAACCTTTGTAGCATTCTTAGTATTACACAAAACAAAATCACCTACAAACAGTATACAATATGAAAATATAAAAATGATTTAACACATTATCAAATATAAATTTAAAATTCCACGTAAATAAAAATATTTACCGTTGAACATCATGGTGCTTGCAAGCTGAATAATAATAACAGCAAGACCCATTCTGTTATCTCTTGCCATATCGACAACTTCAATTATTTCGGTTGAAAATGGTTCGGAATATAAGAACTCAACGATACCAAAACTGTTTATAAAGATGACACATTTATTGTATGTAAAAAATATATTTTTATTGTATAATACAATTTGGATAATTGAATTAATACAATTAAAACTTACTGTAGATCTCCAACACGAAAACGTATAAATCTATGTCCTTGACCGCGAATACCATTCATCCTTTCAGAATCAACGTCAACAATGTGACCAATGATGTCTTGTATAAAATAAAGTAACACGTGAGAAAAAACAAATATAAACATATTAAAAGTTGTATTTTATACTGTATAAAATATAAGGTCTTATAATTGTTAAGTTATTTTTTAAAATAAAAAAACATACCCAATAGAGGACCCTCCGATGGAAAGTTAAGCTCATTGATACACCAAAAAGGTCTGAAATTATAGATTGATTTAGAAAAATCTAAATACCATGTAGGTTCCACAGTTGTTCTTTTTTGGAGAATTATCGTATATTTATTGTCGGCAACCATATCATTCACAGGCAACTCAATAACTTGAAACTTATTGAACCTGTAGAGTTCACCCTCAACGATCTTACTGTGGAACTGATCGAATAGATCCGTCTTTACAAATGCATGAATTTGATCACGCTGGTAAAAAAACATAAAAAATATCATAATCACGACACTTTTGTATTGTGAAGCGAATATATTAAAAAAATAACACACAGTATTTTTTAGGTCAAATTGATTAGCTTACCATGAGATCCATCATTACAATATGCATCGCCGGCTTATATGGATAATCTCCTGATGAGAACCATATTCGACAGATCCTTACAACGATATTCCAGTTAGTCCCAGTCGTAGTTAAACCGCAAAGCAAATCGTGACCCGCCATTGAAGAATCTTTGTAATGTCTAAAGAAAAGAGAATCAATTTAAATATTAATTACTGATAAAATAATTATGCTTGTGGAAAAAAGAGAAACAAATTGAAGTCTAATACTAAAAGGATAATATATAGAAACACAATATTAAACGCCAATGACATATAAATTACTCTTAATATTTAAAGATATATTTTGTGAAAGGATACAAACTTCCAGAACATATACGCCTTATTAATTACACATATTTTGAACAGATACAAATTCTTTTTTTTTTTTGTGTAATTTAAAAAGGATAGAATATATCTATCTATATATTATGGTTAATCACTATCTTCTCTAAAAATACATTATGTAAGTTTAGTCCATTAAGATGACTAATTATATTAATTAAGTGTAAATATATAAATTGAAGTTGTCTAAGTTTCGTTCATTAAGTTGACTAATTATATTAATTAAGTGTAAATATATAATACTGAAGTTGAATATCTCGATATGCATGTAATGTGATTTTTCCATTAAAACGGTTGAATCAAAAGATTGACCTATATAAGTAATTCGAATATTAAATATGAAAAATTAAAAATATTTGACAGTACTATAAATATGCAGAATATAGATATCAACTATTTCATTAGATTTTTGATTTATTAGTAGAAAAAAAAATTGTATAATAATAACTCAAAAAGTCTTTAAATTATCCAACGACATGCGATTACGTTGGATTAATCTTAGGAATAAAACGAATTCAAGCGTAAATTAAATAAAATAGAAATAAATCTTTAATAAAACTTGATTCGTAGCTGAAAGGTCACCATTATAGAAAGAATCATCGTTGAACTTGCTATTGCTTGTTGGAATTTCCATAATCAATTTTGTATAGTTTATTCCGAACTAATTCTTCTTTGAGCTGCGGGAGAAGGTCAGAATTATCGCTACCCATATCCACAATGTACTCCGACAATCTTCCAAGTAGATGGCCTGATTCAACTCTGACCTTTAATATCAAATCTTTTCCAAGGAGCGAAGATACAACGACGGGTATTACTTTGTTTATACTTTCATTTCCCAAAGTAACAAACGAATTGTTGGGAGAATCCTTATAATAATACAATAAAAAAAGTAGTTAGAAAAGTGCAAGAAAGTAAAACTAATGGTTCAATTAAAACCATAAATATGTGAATAATGGTTTTACTTACCGTGATAAGTGAACGAATAACTTCAGGAGCTGATTTCCGAATTAGAAATTTCGAAAGGTCATTCATCAAGACAAAATTTGCAGATTCATTTCCGTCGTTAACTCGTACGTGAATTTTATATCTTGAGTGAGGAATAAGATCTTGACGACAGGAATAGCACAACAAACTGGAAGATGAGACATCTTCTGAATCATTGCAAATTGGGCAAGTGGTGTAAAACCAACCGCTATTAGAAGTAATTCCAGTTACTTTAACAACTGTCCAAATTTTCTGAACCTGTCTTAAACAGAAAAGTAATAAATTATAATACAATTGGATTTCAAATATTAATAAGCATTATCACAGTAACATACCTTCCGACAAAGTTTAAGACGGAATAGAGATAAGACATTTGGTGAGTTGCTCCGCAATTCCTTTTCGGCAGTAATCACACACGGTGACTTAAATTCAGATTCATCCAATGAAAGAGCTTCTATATTCATAGGCATCCTAATATTGAGTATCAGTAAGAGCAATGAATAAGTAATTGAAAACTAACAAATAAGAAATACCGTACATATATAAATGAGAGAAGATTACCAAAAGTGTAAGTATTTGTTTAATTAATAAAACTTTTATAAACTCTTACCTTGCTTTAAAAAAAATAATATCAGGCAAATCTTGGTTCAATATTAGGGTAGTTGCATTGTCGTGATTTGAAACGCAAATTTCACCTACAAAGAAATACATCATACAATTAAAAGACTGTTTACAGATAATAAAATCGAAAAAAGTAGTAAGTACTAATACTTCAAATAATATACCACGGATGATTGCTTTTTTGCAGAGATGCACAACCAAAACGATTTCAGACATTTGATTACTCTTCAAATATTGAACAAATTCGGATATCTTGGGAGAAGGAGGTTGAAAGAAAATGCAACGCAAACGGTTACCGCTGTATAAAAAGAACAATAATCAATTATTGTTATTAGTAAGTGAAGTATACTTGTAAATTTAATGAGAGTGGGATAGTATTGCGTTAATATAACATTCATACTTTAAATCTTGAAGAATAATGTGTAATCGGTCGACATAAGGAGTTTCCTTGAGATCAATTACCTGGCCAATGACATCTACGAAAGAGCAATATTACGGAAATATAACATGAAGAATAGAAAAACATAAATATTGTGCAAAAGAAATTTTACCAAATAAAGGACCGTCATCGACAATTGAAGGATCTTTAACGTCTGCGAAACTCTTGAAATCGAATATTTTATAATATAAGAAAGGATAATCAGACTTCTCAATGCAAGTATGAAACTTAAATAGTATCATGTACTTATGATCACATATGCAGTTCGTAATAGGTTTCTCTACAACATCAAAATGTCGAATATTGCACATAATCCCTTCCTCAATAAGGCTGTCAAAAGATCCAAAGAGGGATTCTTGCACAGAGGCTTGTATACGATTGCCCTTTCATGAAAAAAATAGAGTAAAAAATTATAAGAACAAAAAAAAAAAAAACTGTTAATAAGACAGAATTAGATTCGACGACTTACATAAAAATCAACCAACAGAATTTCAAAGGAAGTCACAATTTTATCTTCTCCGTATGTATACCATTTCCTACATATCCGAATAGATAGAATCGATTCGATGTTGGACGGGTTTACTTCAGCCAAAGAAGAATAAAAATTAGACATTTTTTATTAGGAATAAGACTACGAATGTGTTGAAAAATGCTGAAGTATGTTTACCCCTTTTATAGCAAAAATACGAAATTATGGTTAAAGAAAGATATGAGAATCCATATGATTTAGAATTCCAAAAAAATATAATTCTTATACTATTAATATTTAATATATTGTATGTTTAGAATCTTATAAAGGGTTGTTGTCATTAAAAAAAGTGCAAAATACAGATTAAATTTATCGTTAAATAGGTCTATTAATTAAGTATGATAGTATGTCTAAATAAGTAACCCATAATGAACCGAATGAAAGTGATTAAAGTCAAGCACAAATGTACAAATCTTAGAAAATTAACAATGTATCAGTTCAAAATAATAAGAGAAATACTAATTAAAACATATTAAAATTTATCAATAAAAGTCAGAAGTAGAAAACATTTGAAATTCAGGTTGGACTTTTCACTCGGCGTCAGAATCGGAGAAGATTTCACGTTGTCGAACGACGTACAACGTCGTTGAAGTACGATCGTAGTAGAAGTCCAACATAGAGCCGACTTCAAACTTATTCATATCATAAAAGTCCTTCCATTGATCGCCGATAAAAATGCTTTTATTTTTATCCGAGTCACTTCGTCTAATCAAGGAGGCCGACATCTTGATTCCTTTTCCATTTGACAGAGTCAACTCAGTTTTATCTTCAAGCTTAGTCTTAATGGCGAACGGCCTCGGAATCGTCTGTAAATCATGAAAAAAACATACAAATTAATGTCAACATAGTTGATGCAGTATAAGAGTTTGTAGTAGAAATTACCAATCGAGCGCGTTGATGTTTTTCAATTCTTTCAGAAAACTTATGTGAGAGACTCTTCAAGTCTACTTCGCGAACTCTTTTTTTGTGGTCAGCAGCATATGATATCTCAACACCATCGACATCATAAACGTGTACATTGAAGTAGATTGGATCCTTAAAATGGAAAGTCAGCAACTGCCCCGTTCTAATTTCATATTTTTCCCAGAACTCTCGCCAACCGCTGAATATATGCAGACGACCTTCTTTGTCTTCACCCAAGGCAACCGAATGCATAGGAGCATAAGGTGTCTTGATTTGGCCGAAGGAAGGCATACGGTAGGAGCACTTTTCAATGAATGATGTAGGTATTTGCTTAGCAAAAGACAGAATTGGTCAAATTCAGAGTTAAATATAACCACAAAACATGAAGACAACATAGTATATATACTCACAACAGTATCAATATCTCCATCGTTGATCGTAATGTGGAATCTCATTGGACATGGTACTCTTCTTGTTACTTGAGAAACACAAAAAATGCATCTAAGTAGATAATAATTAAGATGATAATAACTTTACAAATATGTAGCAAAATATTGTAGATAATACTACAAAAACAGAATTATTAATGATTTAAACAGATAATTAAATGTATAATTCAACAAAAAATGAGTGAAGAAACCAATAAATCAATCAATCAGGTTAAATTTAAATTAAATTTAAAGCCCTATACAAAATTATTAACATGATCTCGAATCAACAATTCGAATCAACGAAGTACTTTACAAAAACAGAAATAACATACAATGATATTTTACTGATATTCAAAATGTTCTATCAATATTTAAAAAAGTAATTTAATGAATGTGAGTTTAAATAAAAAATCGATGAAACCCTAACCTGAACTTGACACAGACAGTTAATATGTAAAATATAAAATAAAATCAGAAACAAACGATTAGTTACAATAACGATAGAAGAGAATACTAACAATCAACTTCACCGGGACTCATCTTTCCGCGACGTGTAGTGGAAGTGCTACCAATATTAAACTTTCTGGGACCTTGAGGCGAATTGCTACCGGAAGTTCCAGATTCCCCGACGGTGATATTCATGTCCAGCAGGAGTATTTTTCAAATTTTGGAGAAGGAGAAGAACAACGATTAACCCTAGTTTGGTTTTAAAAAAATTCGAATTTGTTATGAAGGAAGTAAAGAGTCGGCCAAAAAACCAATACTCTTTCAATACTGCAATTATATTTCAACCCAATAAAATTACATTGAAAACAGAAATTAATTACTATTAAAATCTTTATAAAATTGATAAGATATTATTAAATTAAAATTTTAATGCATTACTTGTACAACTCTTAAAACTCTTAAAAGAAAAATATTAAACTTCGTAATTAATTGCAAGAAAACTCTTCAACTTCGTAAGAATAAGAAATAAATGAAACATAACTCTAATTGGCCAAAGAATTGTTGTTACTTGAAACATACCAAAAACACTGCTCATGTGTAAATTGTAAATTTTATGAAAATTAAAACTTTGCTTAGCTACAAAAGTTTAGTTATGTAGAAATCATGATAAAGGAAAGAAGTACTTATAGTGTAAATTGAAAATTTTATGAAAATTAAAAATTTGCTTAGCTACAAAAGTTTATTTATGTAGAAACCATGATAAGGGAAAGAAGTACTTATAATAACATTGATCGGCATATACACGTTTATCAACTGCGTATTTTATTTTACTCGAGGATTCATTTCATTAATCGGCTGAAAATTGAAAAAAAAAACTTCTTATAATCGTGAAGGCCTTGATAAGTCCCCGAGTTCTAATCATCTGAGCTTATCATATTTCAATCTTTTGAATTGTAAGTTGTTGTTATAACAACAGGAAAGTAAGAACAAACAAAGTAAGAGATGTAAATAAAGTGAATATGATAACCATAAACTTATTATAATTAGACGTTCATGATAGATGTCATTTGAAATTACATTGAATTCAATAATAAATAATGTAAACAAAAAAATTTGCAACTCATTGATGAAAACGCGGTTAAAGATCTAACTCAAACAGGTCAGTTGGTTCTGGAATGTATTCTGTTAACCTACATAACACAAATATACATATATAAGTATACAAATAATTGTATTCCTAGTATGATAATATTAATGTATAACCTAAAGAATATAAAGGAACATATAACATACTTCTTTCTATATGCAATGGCTTCTTCTACGTGATGATAAAACAACACTCGAGTAGCATCTGAGAAATTACGAATAACAAACTCACCTGCATAATGTTAAAATTCAAATCAGAACAACATTAAGAAAATAAACGGCAGAATCAAGTCAAATGTAATAAAGTAATTGAAAATTGATTTACCTTTGTATTTGGCCGTAGAACAAAGATTGACGATAATAATCGGTTGGTAAAATATATCTTCTTTAAATGTGTCAACACATCCTTTGATTACATTAGAGAATGGACCAAATAGCAAGAAATTAATCTCGGTAAAACTGCACATTGAAGAAAGTACAATGAATCGATTAATTTGAACGAAATAAGTAAAAATACATCCAAACTACATTATAATACTTACTTCACATTACATATCACAAAACGAATGTAAGCATCACCTCCATTACTATCGCCATGCATATTGGTGTAATCAATGTCAACAACATGTCCAATTACATCTGTAAAAATGGAAAATAAATATTAGAAGCAAAACAACATTTACATTTATAATAATAGAAATAATCTAGAAGATGTAATCAATCTTTGTGTCAGTTGTTACATACCAAAAAGTGGACATGTATCAGGATACGATGCTTCTGTGATTTTCTCAAGAGGAATAAACTTGTAAGGAGAAAGTGGAATTTCAAGATCTACAGCAATTGTGATAGATATATCTTCAAGAAATATTATCATCCTCAAATCATCCAAGATTGGATTAATAGCAGGGCTAGCGATAACCTCAAAATTTTTTACTACATAAGCAAGCCCTTCCCGAATATTTTCATCGAAAGTATTGATCAATGATTTGCTTACGGATGCATGAATGCGTGAGCCCTAGAACAAACAACGTCATGTTATTTATTGTTTTAGGACTCAAATACAGATAGAATTCATAACAAACAATGTGATATTGCTGCTGGAATTAAAATCGTCGTTTGGTTTAACAGATTTAAGAAGACAGGGTTTCAAGTAAATAGAAGTAATTAGTTTGAAAATAGAATGAATTCAATAGGAGTAATTAGATTGAAAATAGAATCAAACTGAGATGATAATATCATAGACGGCGATTTTGAAAGTTCTAACCTGCATATCCATAAGAACAACTTCAATAGACAACGGAGTACCATTCAAATCTTTAGTAAACCACTTTCTTGTGCATCGAACGACAATTTTACAATGTGTGAATCTTGTCAAGGTTAGTTGGAATATACGATGGGGTGCATCCATGATTTTGTTTTCAATACACGGAACATTGATTTTGTTTTCAATACACAGAGTATCGGATAATGACTAATGAGTTAGGAGTAGTTTTATTTACATCTTTCGAAGCGGTGCATATGTAGATGGAAGGTTAATCGAATAATAATATTTAATAATATCATACATAAATAGATAAGAATTCACTTCCAAATAAATCAAATATATTTATAGGAAATATATTCAAAAACTACATCAGTTTGTTATATGAATCAAATTCGATTTGAACTAAATCTTTCGTTTAAAGTTAATATTTAAATTAATTCAAAAATAATACAATTGAAAATTTGTTTTAATCCATCTGAGAAATACTGTATATTTTAAAAGTTGTACTAATTATTTTCAAAAATTGTAATTAAGAAGATGAAAAAAAGAAATGTAAAAACAAAAGTGATTATTAGCACGTTAAATTCTTAAAGTTTACAAATACAATATTTTTAATTTATAAATAATATTTAACGCATAAATAAAAATATTAAATAATTAACTAATTAAATATTAAGATAGCGCAAAATCATTGCACGTTAACTTCTTAAAGTTTACAAATACAATACTTTTACTTAATAAATAATATTTAACGCAAAAATAAAAATATTAAATAGTTAAGTAATTAGTAAGATAGCGCAAAATCATTTAATCATAGCTGCAAAAACAATAAAAAAAATTATTAAATCCTGCAAAATAAGCTTAGTCTTCTATTTTTTTTTTTATTAAGACAATAATTAAGAAGGTTGAACAGAATGTAAAAACAAATAAATTAATTTTTTTATTAATTTCTTTAACAAATAAATAAATACAAAATAATTAAGAACATAGGCTAACACTAAGAACACAACTTGCTACCACTAAGAACTTAAAGTACAGTAACTCGCTAACACTACGAACACAACTTGCTACCACTAAGAACTTCAAGTACAATAAATATTTTTTAAAATCACGGTATATTGTAATCTTCACTTCTTGAACTTGTACTTTATCCATTGATGATTTCCAAAACACCTACAAAGAAAAAATGAAATACAAAGACACCACAAATTCCTTTATGAAAAAATCAATACAAATGATAAACAAAATTATTCAAATGAAAGAGTTCTTACAGTTACCTGCAAAAAAAAAAAATGGACATTTGTAAGTATAAACATAAGCATCCAATTACAGAAAACTTAAAGAATTACATGAGGCCTGCAAAAATAAATTTACACGATAGAAAAAGAAGTACATACGATGAATCTAATGTAAAAAAGTACATATGATGAAGACATTAGAAACTTACAATGATCCCTGCAAGACATTAGAAACTTACGATGAATCAAATGAGAAAATATACAATCAAAGTTTCGGGGGAGATACTTGATTTTTACAATGATACCTGCAAAACCGAAATGCATACAATATATATATGAATCAAATGAGAAAATATACAATAAAAGTTCCGGGAAAAAGACTTACATTGATCCCTGCAAACAAAATAGAGATAATAAGAAAGCGATTAAACGAAAAAATAAAAAAAACAATGCATGAAACGATGAGAGGTAGTGAGGAATGGTTGAAGGTGTACGACCCTTTTATAGGGCAAGGAGCAAATTAGGGTTTGTATTATTTTCATAAGCAGCGAAAATAATTCTGCCGTTATTCAGTCAGTCAAAGACGCGTGCATAATTATTGGGTGATTATCATTTGCTTAAATTAACTCCTTAATTATAATTATAGTATATAATAATTTATTAATGTAAAGAATGATTATGTGATTGCGTTAAGAATAATTTCAAATCTTTTCTATAATTAATTATAGGGTGATTATCATTTGCTTAAATTAACTCCTTTTATAGTATATAATAATTTATTAATATAAAGAATCTGTGATTATGTGATTGCCTTAAGAATAATTTCAAATCTTTTCTATAATTAAGTACGCGTTTTGACCAAGAAATTAATGCATCATAAAACCGGTCCAATTAAGATCGGATTAAGTTAAACCGACCGATTAATTATTTAAACCGACCGATTAATTAAGATATCAAAAATCAGATTTTTTAAATGATTCTCGGCCGTAGATAGGTGTGAACACACTCAATTTTTGACATCATCCGAATCCGACGCGTAAGAATTGACCACGTCACACATTTGCTTCTCAAATTAAATATTGTATGATTTTAAAATATTTTTATCAAATTTAATATGAAATTAAATAAAATTTGGTTAGATGTCGTTTAATAAAATTATGATTATTACTCTATAAAAATTCAATAATATATATAAAAATAAAATAAATTAGGTGGCACAATATGATTGGATAGAGAGCTCATCCACTGTCCGTAATGATTGGGGTAGTCATAGTAATTTATTTATTTTAACCCGTGCGAGAGCCTGAAAAGTATATTATTTTTGCCGTCCCCCTCCTCTCTAATTAGTAATACCCTAATTGATTTTAGGGTTCCCCAACTCCCACATTAATCGACAATGGAAAACCAATCGGCGAAGAGAAGAGACGATAAAGATGAAGATGAAGTTGGTTCAGACAGGATCTCTCAATTGCCGGATTCCGTATTGCATCACATACTCAGTTTCCTGTCGCCGAAGAAGGCTGTTCAAACTTCCGTGCTGTCGAAATCATGGCGTCATCTCGGACCTACTCGACCCGTAATCGACCTTCGGGGAGCCTGTGATGGTTTACACGCCACAAGAAGCAAGTTTTGTGAAAATTGTTTTTGCGGAAATAGTGAAGCATTACTGTCCGTTGTCGACAACACCTTTCAAAGGTACCATGACCAAAACCTTTCTACACAAGAATTACGTTTAGATATGTGTTGCATTGACTCGCAATCGATTTCGGTGCTAGAGAAATGGATCCCATTGTTCATCAAACCGAATTCGTGTGTGACTACGTTTCGTCTCTCCTTTAACAATTATAAACATGTTGAACCGAATGATTTGCCACGTCTTGATCTGCCCTCGTCGGTCTTTAAGGCCGAATCCCTCGAAGACCTATATTTGAGTGGTTTTTGCAGAATCAGTTCACTGGAGAAGAGTGTAGTGCAGTTAACAAATCTACAAAAGCTTTCCCTTCGCCATGTCGACATCGATGACGAGACTTTGGAAAAGATAATGTCGGGATGTCCTTTCCTTCAATACGCGGATCTCCGCAATTGCGACGGGTTGAAAACCATCAGTATTAACAAGGAGAATCATCAGCATCTCAAGGACTTTAAGTTCTTTGGTCATGGAAAGAAGATTAAGCTCGATGTCATCGAAATTGACGCCCCAACCCTGCAAAGCATCCTTATTGAGACATGTTTGAACTGGAAACTCGATCGCAACAACTACTTCCCCCATCTCAAGTGTTTAAATCTATCCTTTGTGCAACTGTCTACAGAGTCATTCGAAAACTTCTCCTGCAACTTCCCCCTTCTTGAAGAGTTTAGACTTTATTATTGCAATGGTTTTGACGAAATCAATCTATTTTGTCCTTCTCTCAAGTACCTAACTGTTAAAATGGATCGCTCGATCAAGGTCAATGTTGATGCGCCAAACATACTTTGTTTTAACTATTCCGGTGAGTTTCTTCCAACATCAATCTCTTTCGCGAAAGCTTCTAGGGAGTGGAAGTCAGAAATAACATGGGAGGTCGAGGAGTTTGGCTATGGTGAAGATGTTTTGCCGAGGGTCCTTGAGTTAAATAAGATTCTCAAGGGAGTTAGTCAATCTGAAATCTCTCTTCATATTTTCGATAGTATGTTCCTCCAAGGCATGCAAATTGAATGTGGTGTCCATGATACTGTTGTAGTGGAAAAATTGGACATATTTGATCTTGCCTCAAATTTGGATTCAATTCGCTGTCTTTTTTATGCTTTGTTTCAAATTTGCCGTCCAAGGTACGTTACTACGTGGTACGATTCACATAGTTCAAGATACTATAATGGATCACATGGTAATCATACCGTCGCTGAGTGCATATGGGAAATCATCATACACGAGAGAGAAAAGAATGAATACTATTGGCAAGAAAATTTGAAAGAAGTAAGCATTGAAGTCTACGACTTCAGAGGAAAAGTATGGCGTCATGTTGAGGGGACATGTTTGCCAGAATCGTCAAAGAATCAAAAGATTGGCTTTCGACTAAAATGGAGAGATTAGCTACTTTACTGACTAAAATGGAGAGATTAGCTACTTTACTTAGCTCGGGTTGCTTATGAGTTAATTGTGTTTGCAGGAGAGTTCTTTTCATAATTATATCAGTTGGTTTATTGTTAGCCGGATCAGTGTTTTAGTGCTTTTTCAGACTATAACACCCATGGTATTTACTCCTTTCCCAGGCTTCTTACAAAAGAAATTGGTTTGGATTTTGATCTTCTTTCCACACTTTTTTTTTATATAATTAAAACAAAAGAAAATTACAAAAGAAATTGGTTTGGATTTTGATCTTCTTTCCACACTTTTTTTTTTATATAATTAAAACAAAAGAAAATAATTGATCGGTTCTGATTTGGTGGACCGAGGGTGAATACATGTCAATTTCCATTTGCTTCAAATGTAATGTTATCAATTTCATGTTGACTAATTTTATTTGAGTGACTAATTTTATTTGAGAATAATATTTATGTGGTGCAACGTGGTCACGTCTCATACGAGAATAATATTTATGTGGTGCCAATTTAAGCATTATCTATGATTAAAATAGAATTAACTATATCTATTTATACATATATAATTTATATAATTTCAGGATTGCCAACTTTGGACCAATAAGAAAATAATAATAATATTGTTTTAACACTATAAATTATAAATAAAAAAATTATAAATTATAATTAGTAATATTATTAAGCTTATTTAAATTATTATATATAAATTTTAAATATATAATTTCATGATCCATTAATGCCTCGTGGACCAATAAGAAAGTAATAATAATATTGTGTTAGACACTATAAATTATAAATAAAAAAAATATAAATTATAATTAGTAATATTATTAAGCATATTTAAATTATTATATATAAATTTTAAATAGTAATTTGAAATTATATATTTTTGGTAATAATAATTAATTATCATCTTAAATATATAAATTTTTATTTTTTCTCTCAAAATTCTTTTTTATTCTATTAATATTAATTTAATTTCAATTAATATCTCATAAAAATTAATCTCTTCCTATTCTTTAATCCATTTGAGTTAAAAATTAATTATATTCGACTAGATTTTTTTTAATTTTTAATTTATCCTTAATTCAGGTATGTTAAATTTTTTATATTAATATAATTGCATTTCTCCATCTCATCTCCTTCATGTTCACCAAGTAAATTCAATTTTTTTATATTTCTATTTATATTCCAGCTTTATAATTTTTATTTTTCATTTATTTGGATTTTTCCCCCAGCGATCTTAGGTATTTGTTGAATACGTTTGACACTCGAGAAATGTAGAGAAGAGAAATTCCTCTTCCACGAGATCAATGCAGAGAAGAGAAACTCCTCTTCTACCAGATCAGAGGCTTCTCGATCGGGTAAGATTAGACGAGAAACCCTCTTCCACCAGATTAGAGGTTCCTCATGTTGGAATTCGATATCCCGGGTTATTTAAATTTGCGGAAACCAATAACCCGAACGAACCCTTCGCCGGAGATCACACGAACACGGACTCATCCGCCGGAGTCCGGCCTTTGGAGACCACGCACCCGAAGGCACGCGGCCCGCCCCCAGCCGAACCCCCGCGAGTACGGGGTTCATGCGATCAACGGATCGCGCCACCGCGATCGATGGGTGGGGCTGCTCCCAGCAGCCCCCGCGGCGAGTCCGGCGACTCGCCGCCGCTTGGAGGATCCCCACCGTCGAGGTGGGGTGGGGTGCGGCTCCAGCCCGCGCCCCCGGCGATCGATCGTGAGATCGATCGCATGCCCGCGGCCAAGCCGCGGGTCTCTCCTCCTCACGCCCCCGAACCCTAGCCGGGCGATTCCATGTGGTCCGGTGGCTTCGCCACCACCACATGATCGTCCGTCTACTCCGGGCTCGATCTTTTGGATCTTTGTTCTTCGATAATTGATTCAATAAAACAAGAATTAAATAGCAATTATTTAATTCACCTTTCGATTCGTTGTGCGGAGAAACGAGATCTTATGATGACCTTGAGATCTTCCCACGTATTCCTTGCACTAGCCCGGACGTCGTGTGGGCGACGATCTACCGAACTCCATGGATCCTCCTCTCTACTTTCTCTCTCTAGAATTGTGATCTTCAAGTTATGAGAATAGAGAAGACCATGTAGTGCTTTTATAGGCTACGTAGGGGATCTTAAGGAGGTGGAATATTGGGCTTCCAATAATAGTGATTAAATTGAGCCCAAGCCCAAATCTATTAATCCTTACTATTATTAATTATATGATTAACTCCACTATATAAATATAATTGCACTCCCAATATTCACCATATTATATCAAATAATATTTCTCCAGTAGTATTATTTATTCCGTGTATTTAAGATATAAATATCCATGAATAAAATTAATTTATTGCTAATTAATTTATTCATCTCTTATATCCGAGACTAGTACCATTCAACCTTAATTATTATGCGGAACGAATCCACCTGCAGGGTTTACATAATAATTCCTTATGAACTCATCTCGGGGATATTATCAACCCTTACGGGATACACTTTCCCGTCAAGTATTCACGGCATGCCATATATAAAATATAGTGACCCAACTTAACCGGTAATTAACCCAATAATTAAATCGGTTAATTCCTTTGGTAAATCAAAGTCACTTATATTAAATATACACACCCGCAATAATTTTTGGGGATTAAGAATATAATACACTGAGACTCGAATCGATTATCGCCGGCAATCCTAATCGATGAATCTCAACGATCCGCCCAATACACCAAGTGTACAAGTGTGATAAAATAATTAAGATAAATTATTTTCTCTCTCACACAACGACTATACCGATGGATTGGTCCGTGTCCATCTAGGTCGTGAGCAACTGTTCGATTAAATACGAGTAACCGATAGTATGATCTTCTGTGCGCCCATGCAACACCATACTAACTACAACGTATAAAATCCAGGACTATGATTTGCATATATTTAATTATAAATAATTAAATGCAAATAATTGTTTATTTAATTAAATAGATTAATGGCAATGGATCGTGAGTTTCCGTTACTTAAATCTAGACATTAAGTACACAACTCCAACACCTCAATCGGGTATGATGTAAGATTAATGTAGAGAAGAGAAACTCCTCTTCGGGTAGGATGAGACGAGAAACCCTCTTCCACCAGATCAGAGGCTCCTCGGGTATGATGTAAGATCAATGTAGAGAAGAGAAACCCCTCTTCCACCAGATCAGAGGCTTCTCGATCGAGTAGGAAGAGACGAGAAACTCCTCTTCCACCAGATCAGAGGCTCCTCGATCGGGTAGGATGTAAATCGAGGGATGCGCCCTAGTAGCAGACACATGTGGGAGAGAGCTAATAGGTCTCATCCAAGGACTAACTTTATAATATTTCAATGAAAATTAATCATAGTCAATAGGTCTCATCCAAGGACTAACTTCATAATATTTCAATAAAAAATGGTCATATCCGAGATTTGAACTCTGCGTCGTCGGGGAATTACACCAACATCACCACAGACCTCAACACTCGGCTATGCCCCAAGAATCTCACATACTATAAATTACATCAAACATGAGTAGTCTTTGAAAATAATAAAATTTTCATAATTGAGATAACGGTTAATAATGAGATTAATACGAATTTATAAATTTAAGTGAGACTTCGATTATTAAATAAAATAATTTGTTAGTCAATTAATAAATTTTTGGCTGAAATAGTTGGAGATTAAATAAAATTTTAGATTATTTCAAACAAATAAATCACGTGGATCGGCAGTGGTACTAATTTCTATAATGGTATAAAGTAATTATTTTACACAAGGATTTTAATTCAAATATTAGTTTATTGATTATAAATAAACAATACCTAATTAAAAGAAGTTACTACGGAGTATTATTTCAACAACCACGTGTTAGAGCATTTCCGGGAAGATTTTGAAAATCGTAGGGCACATGTTTATTGTTTTCATTATATTTGTATTTCTCAATTATATAATATAAATTATACTTAATAATTGAACTTTTTTTCACCCACCCTTAAAAACAAGTTAAAACAAGGGTGAATTTGGTAAAGTGGAAGTTTTTTTTATGATTTTTTTAGAATTAAATAACTTGATTTATTCTAATTATAAGTTAGGTAATAAATATTATTATTATCCTGTTAAGTTTTCTAAATAAATTTAATTTAAATTAAAATAATTGTTTTATATGCAAAATAATTGCGCATTAACTGCTGTAGGCCAGTTTTAATTTAAATCTTAATTAAAATTTATTAATCTTAATTTTAAATCTCAATTAAAATAAAATTTTATTTTATTCGTAATATTAATTTTCAAAATAAATATTAATTTTATAAATTTTAATTTAAATGGTCAAAACTCAAAACTAATTTATAATTGTTAATATAAATTAATTTATTAATTATAATTGTTAAGTTTTTATCGTAAGAGTATTATAGTCTTTCTATAATTAAAAAAATTACATTTTACTATAATTAAAAATATCTTAACACCCTGTTCTTTAACAAATTTAAAAATAGAACACTCTTTTTTAAAGAAAAAACATGAAAGAGTTGTTGATAATACATAAAACCAATATACCTTTTATTCCAATAATACCTAAAAACAATATAATTTTTATACTTTTATTTACAATTTTATTTTTACTTTTATATCATCATACACATACATTTTAAACTTAACTAAATTTTATTTTCAATTTAAAAATATATTTTCATTTTTTTTTTAATTTAAAATATTATTTTTCTTAATTTTCGTGTGTTAAAAATAACATTGGAGTAGTATATAATATTGGATAAGATGTGTCCAATTGTTTTTTTGCTAGTTGGAAATTAATGAATATGGGTGTGTCACATATTTTATTTTTTATAATAAATGTGGCTGGTGCAAGATCTACATGGGCAAGAAAGTGACGTGAGATAAAATTATGTAGTTATAGTTAATTATGTACTTATGAATGTATGATGCATTGTTGTTAAATAAGAGGAAGCTAGTTAGTCGATAACTAAACGACGAAGAGAGGAGTGAGTCGACCTTACCCAAACAGACATTTAGAACTCAAGGAGTATGTTACCTTTTTTCTTATTCGACTGTTACCCAGTAAACCTTGACTGAATTCAGTCGAATTAAACATTGAACTTGTAAACTGGAAAAAAAAATTCCCCGCAGAACACAGAACAGAGGAACACTAAAAAGAACACTTCAAATACATATACTAAATGATACTCGATTACAACGACCTATGACAAAACGAAGTTCACAATTCAGAACAAAAACAGATCTTAGCTGTTCCATAAAATCAACAAACTGTACCCTTATAACCGCCCTTGGGGCAGAAAAACTAACAAACATCAGTTAATAATAATCCGAACAAAGAAAAGAACGAAAGAAGAAAGTAATAAGGGTCTGAGAGCATCCTCTGTGCAACAAAGTGAAGATAAAGAAAGGAAAAAATTCACAATAGCTCCCATCAGAACTGAAAAGTCGCTGCCTCAAGAAGCTGTGATTGCACCTTAACCTTTGGACCCGTGGGAAGATCCTAAGGTCTTCAAACCATCTCGTTTCTCCGCACAAGGAGACGTAGGTATAATCGTAAATCCCCTCTTATGATTATGCGTTTTAATCGTGATATATACATGAACATACGATCCGGGAAACGTCGAGACCGGGATACGGGGATCGTGCGATCCCCGTCGGGATCGAAGAAGGGGCGGCCGAACCCTAGGGTTCGACCGCCGGCAACGCGCGACGAGGGAAGCCCAGGCTGGACGCCGGGGCATGCGATTGACTTCGGTCGATCGCTGGGATGCCGTGGGCTGGTCCCACGGCGGATCCCGGCTGCCCTCGCCGTCGGCGTGCGCGAAGGGAGGCCCCGGCTGGAGCCGGGGCGAGCGATCGACCGTGAGGTCGATCGCGGGGCTGCCGCGGGCTGGTGCCGCGGCTGGCGCCCCTCCTCCCGTCGGATGGTGGCGGTGAGTCGCCGGACTCACCGCCAGGGGCTGTTCCGAACAGCCCCATGGGGATGCACCTGCATCCCCGACGATCGCCATGCACGGCGATCGCGAACCGCGCGTGGGGTTCAGCTAGGGTTTCGGCCACGGGTTTATCCTGCGGCGGCGATTCTCTCGTCGGACTCCGGAGACGGGGTGTTCATGATCGTGTTTCCGGCGATGGGATTTCGGTCGGGTTATTGTTTCCGCAATTTTAATAGCCCGGGATATCGATTTCCAACATATGCTACCACTGACACTGATACTATTATATCTGAAACTAATGAACTTGCCCACTCTGCCATTATACTTGGTTTATCTGCTACTGTGCTTAGGAAAGATAGTGGAATTGAATCTGCAAAAGAACTTTGGGATAAACTTGAGGAGCTTTATACTGAAACCTCTTTAAACAGCAAGTTGTTTTTACTTGAAAAAGTTTTTTAGATTCAAACCTTATATGAGTAAGGATATAAATGAAAAAATTGACTCTTTCAATAAATTAATTCAAGATATCAAGTTAACTGGTGATAAGCACATTGATGATTACTCTGCTATTATCTTGTTGAATGCCATACCTGACTCTTATTCTGATGTTAAGTCTGCTATTAAGTATGGTAGAGATGTTGTGACCCTTGAAACTGTAGTTAACAGCCTTAAGAGTAAAGAACAGGATTTAAAATCTGGTAGAACTCCTAAGGCCACTAATGATGTTAATTATGTTAAGGGTAAGTTCAAGAATAAAAAGTATGGCACTCAGAGCTCAAAAGGCTCTGAGAGTCAAAATAATGATAGCAAGGGTAAGGGTAAATCTGATCCTAAGGCTAAGGGTAGAAAATATTATAACTGTGGTGAAATTGGACATTATATGAAAGACTGCAATAAACCTAAGAAACAAAATAGTAATAATGCTAATGTGGTTTCTGATAATCTTGGTGATGTGTTTATGATGCATGATTTCTCTTTGTTGTCCAATGTGAATGCTACTAGTGCCTCTCTTCTGTGTGAAAATGATTGGTTAATTGACTCTGGGTGCACTTATCATATGTCTCCATACCTGCATCTATTTTCAACTTATAAAGAACTTAAAAACTCATATGTCTCCATGGCTAATGATAAAAGGTATTCTGTGAATGGTATTGGTGATATCTCTGTGAAGTTTGAAACTGGTAGTATGTACACTTTCAAAAATGTTAGGCATGTGCCTGACTTGTGTCAAAATTTGATTTCTTGTGCTGCACTTGAAACTGAGGGTTTATGTGGTAAATGGGGTAATGGGTGCATGACTATTATGGAGGGTTCTAAAGTTGTTTGCAAAGCTGCTAGGCAGTACAATTTATATGTTTGCAAAGCAGAGTGCTATCTGAATAATCATGCAAATTCTGTCCATGAAAATGTTTCTGATTTATGGCATAAAAGGCTTGGACACATAAGTAAAACTGGTTTTGAATTATTGCAAAAACAAGGTGTCTTTGGTGATGCTAAATTGACTTGTTATTCATTCTGTGATACTTGTGTGCTAGGTAAATGACGACGCACGAATGTTTGTCGTTGGGAACAAACGCGCGGTCAAAATAATATTTATATTTAGCCAGTACTCTTATCAATACAAAACGTAGATAATGGCAAGTACGTGGGGTCGGTCCCACAAGGAGGCAATTACAGTAGGTGATCTCGGCTTTTCCCAAGGGGTTGTCACAAAAAGATTTTGGTTTGGGGTGCTGTGGGCACAGCGGTTTTGCAATCGTTTCAACACTTTGACCTACTACTGCTAACCAAACTAACATGCAATTAAATAAAACTAAAAGTAAAGCAAGCAAACACTCAGATCTATCAGAATACTAAAAGGTAAACTTAAATCAAATGGGAAACAAAGCATCCGGGCAGACAACTTCACTCAGGATCGTTAGGGCAAACTACCGGTCATTGGCACTAAGGATTTTTACCAGCGGTTTGTCAGCAGTTATAGGGTGCAAAAACAAAAGTGGTCCTATTGCGTCACGCCCAACAATTGCCCCACCCCTTATCTATCCTTACTGTGTAAGAGAAGTCAAGCTAACACTATGCCTAAACCCCTGGATCTGAACAATTCGATAACCTATGCGACCAAACATGGATCTAGTTTGCCCAAACTCGCATTACCCTCTAGACAGACCCGCTCGGCCAATAGCATGCTCGAAACATACGAGCGCATCTCCTGCAAGTTCTAGTGCTATGCCTGCAACAATACTACAAGGTACATCTATGCGGTTTGCCAATCACCAGTATCCCAGTTTGTAAAGGTTCACTAGTGGTCGTCCTAGTTTGCCCAAACTCCCCAGAAATAAACCTCAACCAACTTTGCCTCGGGAACAAACACCCAACCGGTTACTTCAGCCCCTCCAACCTCGCGGCCTAACTAAACCCTAATTTCACCTTCGATCCGTCCCTGCCCAGATGCAAAACAACTTAGCCAATCATACAGAAAATTAAAGACAAAGTAATTAAGGGAAATCGAAGTATATTATTCATGGCTTCAAATCGATAAACGTTTTTGAAGGAAATCAGAATACGGAATTGAAAACTTAAAAAACAAAACATGAAAATAAATTGTTTCTCAGCCCGAAGGCTGGTTCTACTCAAAACAAACAAAGAGACTCGGACGAACAGCTCCGATCTCTCTCCGGCGACTCCTCCGGCGGCGACGACGAACTGCGGGACCGGCGGCTCTCTCGATTTCTCGATGCGTAATGTTGTCTTGTTCTTGCTGCCCACCGCGCCCCGTCTTTTATAGGCTTCGAATTTGAATTTGAATTCCCGGCTGTTGCTCCTTCCTAAAGAATAGGCGCCAACATTCAACGCGTTTGGAGGATAAGTCAGATCCCCCGAATCCAGGGATTCTGGTACGCTGACGCCTTGCCGACAGTGAATCTTCTGTCCTCAGTCGCTTCTGCCCAAACTGGAATTCTGCAGGTATTTCTTCTCCTCCACAGATGGTCGGACCAGGCACGGTACTTAGTAGGAATTCTGGGTCTTCTGCTTCGTGACCTTACCCATTTGCCCGATGTGGTCAAACTGTTGCTTGTCACTACCGCTCCAGAATCTGATTTGCCCAAAGAAGGGGATTTCCTTGCCTCTTTTGCCCAGTGCGCCACCTGTTACCTGCATCACCACACACTCTGCCCAAACACCTAATTGTGCCCTCCCAGACACGTTAACGACTCAAACTAACTCAATAAAGGGTGTAAAAGTGCTCTAAGATGAGCAAATAAAATGGCTCATCAGAACCGCACACACTTGGATACGCTTGTCCCCAAGCGTGGGCTCTGATTTGCCTGACTCAAGACCAAAGTGAAAACATAAATAAAAGAAGTAGAGAGAAATAAAGCAAAGGACTTTAGCATGATCAGTATAGGGCATAGTACATACAGATAACACAAAATTCAAGTAAAGATAAAAATAAGTCAAGAGTCTGTTCAAGGTCATTGGGTTCACTCCCTCACAGTGTTTCTCTCTTTTCAGTGTATGGGTTCAATGACACTCATTTTCTGCTGTGATTCTACTTTGCCTAAATTTGCCTTATTGCTAATCTGAGTTTGTTTCAACTAAGCAGGGGGTTATCAAAGGGACTTTTATTGGGTTGTAGTGTTAGGCTCATATGGGTAAATTTCTGGGAGTAGGCTCTATTTGGGCAGAGGGCTTTTTGATGTTAGCCTTTTCTCTGCCACTTTGCCCCTTTTCTTACGGGCCTTAACACAACAACTATTTATTCTATTTTCTTTTCTTTTTTTTTTCTTTTTTCTTTTTTTTTTCTTTTTTTTTTCTTATTTTTTTCTTTCTTTTTCTTTTTTTTTCTTTCAATAGTCTGCCCTAACTCCCTCTTTTCTAACTGGCTGCCTATGTACTTTGGGCATAATACCAGATGGGTTCACAAAGAATATTCAATCAGGCTCAAAGGGCTAGCAAGGGTGCTGGAAATCGATATCCCGGGCTATTAAAAATTGCGGAACCTAATAACCCGACCGAAATCCCATCGCCGGAAACACGCGAAACACCGCACGGAACTGGGCCCGACAAGAGAATCACCACCGCGGGAAAAACACGCGGCTAGAACCCTAGCCGAGCCCCCGCCGGGGCTCGCGATCGTGCGCCGATCGCTGGGGCTGCTCCGGCAGCCCCGGGCGGTGAGTCCGGCGACTCACCGCCATCACCGGAGGCGGGGGGAGCCACCAGCCGCGGCAGTCCCCCCGGCGATCGAGCTAGGGCTCGATCGCCCCTATCCGCGGCGTCCAGCCGCGGCTTTCCTTCGATGCGCGCCGGCGGTCGATGCCCTAGGGCTCGACCGCCACCCCTCGGCTCCCAGCCGAGGGTTCGTTCGATCCTTCGCCGGGGATCTCGAATCCCCGTCCCCGAAGATCGTCGTTTACCCGGATCGTGCGTTCATGTATGTATCACAATTAATAGAACATAAAATCACACAAGGAGTTTTATGATCATACCTTTTGATTCGTTGTGCGGAGAAACGAAATCAAGATGAAGACCTGTTAGAATATACTGTGATATCTTTCAGTATATTCCAGATTCTATCCAGAGAAGTAGAATATCTTCATGATCTTCTATTTATAGGAGTGATATGATTTGGTGTTTATATTGGAGGAAGTGAATCTGTGATTTATATCACAGATTCTAGGGTTTAGTAGATTTCCTTTTTTATGTTTTATCATCCTTATTATTTAAGGATCCATCTCTGTAACATTTCATTAAGTCCTTTAAGACAAATAATAAAAGGTACCTTCTTCTAATATGGTATCAGAGCACAGGCTCGATTAAAATAATTACAAACCCTAAAAATGAGTTTTAGACAGGCACTCACCGGGGAGGTCTTCAACTCCTCTGAAAATACTTCAAAAAACAATGGTGGAGATAATCCACCAAATAACCAATCCTCTCTCATTGTTTCCAGAAGGCTTAATGGAAAAAACTACATTGAACCCTCAGCCATGACAGCCTTAAACCAAAACAAGAAACCAAAGCTAGTGTGTGATCACTGCAAAAAGATAGGGCATCTCAAGAAGGACTGCTGGGTACTGCATGGAAAGCCTACTAACTGTAAACCACAAAGCAACCAAGTTTCATTTGATTCAGGGGAGATAGCTTCTGGAGAGGTACCCTTCACCAAAAAGCAGCTAGAGCACTTAAGTATTCTTATGGGATTCCACCAGAATCCTAAAACTACCACCACGGCATCTGGTAACACCTTAACCCTTTCTAATTCACTCTCAAACCAAAAATGGATAGTAGACTCAGGAGCTACTGACCATATGACCTTCAACTCAAAAATTTTCTCAACCTACTCACCCTATGCAGGAAACCAAAAAGTTAGGGTAGCTGATGGATCTCTCTCAACTGTTGCTGGGAGAGGAACCATTCAAGCTACCCCTACCCTAACCTTATACAATGTTTTACATGTCCCCAAACTTTCATGTAGTTTACTTTCCATAAATAAACTCTGTTTAGAGAATAATTGTCAAGCCACTTTCTCATCTACTAACTGTGAGTTTCAAGACAAGGCTATGGGGACAGTGATTGGCAGTGCTAGGATGAGTGGAGGGTTATATTTCCTTGAGGAAGAAAAAACTCCTCAGAATAAAGTGACACCTAGAACCTCCTGCCTTAGTGTCTCTGATTTGGAAATAAATAAAGTTATGATGTTGCATTCTAGACTAGGACATCCAAGTTTTTTATATATGAAAAAGTTGTTTCCTACTCTGTTTAAAAATAAAGATGCTTCTTTGTTCCAATGTGAAACATGTCAGTTATCAAAACACACTAGAAGTATATACCCTTCAAACTCATACAAACCCTCAAAACCCTTCACACTAATTCATAGTGATGTATGGGGACCCTGCAAGCAGGTAACCAATAAGGGAAAAAGATGGTTTGTCTCTTTTATTGATGATCACACTAGAGTAACCTGGTTATACCTACTAAAGGACAAATCAGAAGTCAGCGAGGCTTTCAAAATATTTTACAACCTTATCCACACTCAATTTCAAATAAAAATTCAACTTGTGAGAACTGACAATGGTACTGAGTACTATAATCACACTTTAAAAAACTTTTTTTCTGAAAAAGGGATCTTACATCAAAGTTCCTGTCCTAACACACCTCAACAAAATGGGGTTTCTGAAAGGAAAAACAGGCATATACTAGAGGTGGTTAGAGCTCTAATGCTCTACTCAAACTGCCCCAAATATCTATGGGGAGAAGCTGTTTTAACCTCAGTGTATCTAATCAATAGATTACCATCCAAGGTTTTACAGTTTAAAACCCCAATACATACCTTACTTGAAAACTTCCCACACACAAAATTCTTACTTGACCTGCCTTTGAAAATTTTTGGGTGTGTGGCTTTTGTTCATAATTATCACCTAGGGAAATTGGACCCTAGGTCCTCTAAATGTATGTTTGTAGGGTATTCTGCAAATAAAAAAGGTTATAAACTCTATGATTTTGAAAAAAAGAGAATAATTGAAAGCTTTGATGTAACTTTTTTTGAAAACCTCTCATACTGCACTCAGCATCATCTTCAGGGGGGGATCAATACCAGTGAAGATGTTGCTGAATTCCAGTACATGGAACTACCTATGTTTGAATCCTATGAACATCATAATCTGACTGACCAAATCAGAGATGATGGGATTCGATGTCCCGGGCTATCAAAATTGCGGAACCGATAACCCGATCAAAAACCCTCTCGCCGGAGACCGCACGAACACCAACTCATCCGTAGGAGTCCGACCTTTGGAGACTACGCATCCGAAGACACGCAGCCCGCCCCCAGCCGATTTTCTCCCACGAGTCGGATCTACGAACGCGAACCACGGACGAGCTAGAGAATGACCAAGGCGTCGCCGCGGGAGAACCCGCGACTAAACCCTAGCCACGCCCACGCCCGGGCTCGCGATCGCCGTGCATGGCGATCGCCGGGGATGCGAGGCATCCCCGCGGGGCTGTTCGGAACAGCCCCTGGCGGTGAGTCCGGCGACTCACCGCCTCCGCCATCGAGGGGAGGGCGGTCAGCCCAGCTGACCCGCCGCGGCCTAGCCGCGGCTGCCCTAGCGATCGACTTCCGAGTCGATCGCTCGCCCCGGCTTCAGCCGGGGCCCCCTTCGAGCGCACGCCGCCGTCGAGGGCGGCTGGGGTCCGCCACGGCACCAGCCCGTGGCACCCCAGCGATCGACTGAAGTCGATCGCATGCCCCGGCGTCCAGCCGGGGCTCGCCCCTCGTCGCGCGCGCACGGCGGTCGAACCCTAGGGTTTCGACCGCCCCCTTCGATCTTCGCCGGGGATCTCGAATCCCCGTCCGCGATGATCGTCGTTTTCCCGGATCGCGTCGTTCATGTATACATCACAATTATTCAACGCACAAATAATCATAGAAGGGGGTTCTCGATTATTACCTCGAATCGTTGTACGGAGAAACGAATTCGGTTGACGACCTTGTGATCTTCCCGCGTATTCCTTGCACTTCGTCCGAACGTCGTGTGGGCGACGATCTATCGGATTCCTATGGATCTTCCTCACTCTCAGAACTTTATGATTGGCGTAACGTAGGTTAATGAAAAGTGAAGACCATGTAGTGCTTATATAGGCTACGTAGGGGATCATAAGGAGAATAAATATTGGGCTTCAATATTGAAAATTAAATTGGGTCCAACCCAAATCTATTAATTCTTATCAATATTAATTTTATTTATTTTCCACTATATAAATAAAATTGCACTCCCAATATTATTCCATATTATATCAAATAATATTTCTCCACCTTAGTATTATTTATTCCGTGTATTTAAGATTTAAATATCCATGAATAAATTTATTTATTGCCCAATAAATTATATTCATCTCTTGAATCCGAGACTAGTACCATTCAACCTTAATTATTGTGCGGAACAAATCCACTCATGAGGTTTACACAATAATTCCTTATGAACTCATCTCGGGGATATTATCAACCCTTTCGGGATACACTGCCCCTTCAAGAATTCACGGCATGCCATATATAAAATATAGTGACCCAACTTAACCGGTAATTAACCCAATTATCAAACCGGTTAATTCCTTTGGTAAATCAAAGTCACTTATATTAAATATACACACCCGCAATTGTTTCAGGGATTAAGAATAAAATACTCCGAGTCTCAAATCAATTATCGCCGAGCAATCCTAATTGATGAGTCTCAATTGATCCGCCCAATACACCAAGTGTACAAGTGTGATAAAATAATTAAGATAAATTATTTTCTCTCTCACACAACGACTATACCAATGGATTAGTTCGTGTCCATCTAGGCCGTGAGCAACTGTTCGATTAAATACGAGGAACCGATAGTATGATCTTCTGTGCGCCCATGCAGCACCATACTAACTACAACGTATAAAATCCAGAACCATGATTTGCATATAATTAAATGCAAATAATTGTTTATTAATTAAATAGATTAAATGCTATGATCGGGAGTTTACCGTTACTTAAATCTAGACATTAAGTACACAACTCCAACAAGAGAGACTAGGACCACCAGTGGAAATATGGAGAATACCACCAGTGGAAATATAGAGAATACCACCAGTGGAAATATGGAGAATACTGATACTGGAAATCCAGTGTCACACACTCCAGGAAAGTTCAAGGGTCTCACTTATTCTAGGAGAAAACCTGACTCAAGAGAAACAGACCCACCTCCTCTCACTGAAAGTCAACCATCCATACCTAGTATTGATACTACAGTAGGGAACCCTCATTTAACTCATGAACCACTCTCACCCCATCAAAATCAATACCCCTCACAACCAGAAAATCATGATACATGTGACTTACAACTTGATGTTCCAATAGCCATTTGAAAAGCTACTAGGAACTGTACCAAACAACCAAAATACCCTATCCAAAATTATCTTACCTATAACTACATTTCACCCTCCTATCAAGCTTTTCTCACCAACATATCAGTTCACCAAATCCCTAAGAATATTCAAGAGGCTCTCTCTGTTCCTAAGTGGAGGAGTGCAGTTCAAGAGGAAATTTTGGCTCTGGAGAAAAATGATACTTGGGAAAAAGTGCAACTACCAAGAAACAAGAAAACAGTAGGGTGCAAGTGGGTGTTTACAATCAAGTACAAGTCAGATGGTAGTATTGAGAGGTATAAAGCAAGGCTGGTAGCAAAGGGCTACAGCCAAACCTATGGTGTTGACTACTCTGAAACATTCTCCCCAGTAGCTAAGCTAAACACTATTAGAGTAATATTCTCAGTGGCTGTGAACTTAGACTGGGAGTTGTTCCAGTTGGATGTGAAGAATGCCTTCCTCCATGGCAACCTGAAGGAAGAGGTTTATATGGAGCCTCCACCAGGGGTGGAGAATCAATTTGAAGGTAAGGTGTGCAGACTGAAGAAGTCACTCTATGGGCTGAAACAAAGTCCCAGAGCATGGTTTGACAGATTCAGACAATCCATGCTAAATAATGGATTTACACAGGGACACTCAGACCACACCCTATTTGTTAGAGTGTCCAGTGAAGGGAAGAAAGTCATTCTGGTGGTTTATGTGGATGATATTATCCTCACAGGAGATGATGTGATGGGAATCAAACAGGTCAAACACTACTTGGCACAGGAGTTTGAGATCAAGGATCTGGGAAACCTAAAATACTTCCTTGGAATGGAAGTGGCTAGATCAGATGCTGGAATGGTGATATCAAAAAGGAAGTATGTGTTGGATCTACTAAAGGAAACAGGAATGCTAGGGTGCAAACCTAGTAATACTCCAATGGAGCATAACATAAAGCTTGGAAATGAGGATGAAGGGGCACCTGAAGCCAATAGAGAGCTCTATCAGAGGCTAGTTGGGAAATTGATTTATCTGGCACATACAAGGCCAGATATATCCTTTGCAGTTGGGAGAGTAAGTCAATTCATGCACTCTCCAAAACAATCACATTATGAGGCTGTTCTAGGGATTCTGAGGTACCTAAAGAATACAACTGGAATGGGCTTACTATTCAAGAAAACAAAGAAAAGAGGAGTAGAAATCTACACAGATGCAGATTGGGCAGGATCTCACAACAGGAGATCTACCTCAGGTTACTGCTCCTTTGTCTGGGGAAACCTTGTAACTTGGAGAAGCAAGAAACAAGATGTAGTGGCTAGAAGTTCAGCAGAGGCTGAGTTCAGGGCAATGTCACAAGGAATTTGTGAATAATTGTGGATAAAGAAGGTTCTGGAGGATCTACAAGTTCAGATTGATGGTCCTATGAAGTTATACTGTGACAACAAAGCTGCAATTGACATTGCAAATAACCCAGTACAACATGATAGGACAAAACATGTAGAGATTGACAGACATTTTATCAAGGAGAAGCTGGAAACATGAGAAATATGTGTACCATTTCTGCCTTCAAGTCAGCAAACAGCAGATGGGCTAACCAAGGCCTTAATGGCACATCAGTTCAAGGAATACATCTCCAAGTTGGGCATCATTAACATTTATGCTCAACTTGAGGGGGGGTGTTAGAATATACTGTGATATCTTTCAGTATATTCCAGATTCTATCCAGAGAAGTAGAATATCTTCATGATCTTCTATTTATAGGAGTGATATGATTTGGTGTTTATATTGGAGGAAGTGAATCTGTGATTTATATCACAGATTCTAGGGTTTAGTAGATTTCCTTTTTTATGTTTTATCATCCTTATTATTTAAGGATCCATCTCTGTAACATTTCATTAAGTCCTTTAAGACAAATAATAAAAGGTACCTTCTTCTAATAAGACCTTTGAATCTTCCTACGTATTCCTTGCACTCCGTTCGAACGTCGAGTGGGCGACGATCTATCGAACTCCTATGGATCTCCTTCAACTCTCTAGAATATCAAGTATGATAATCTTGTCTTATTCAAGTTTTGAATTATGAAGGCCATGTAGTGCTTTTATAGGCTACGTAGGGGATCTAAAGGAGGTGGAATATTGGGCTTCCAATATTGAAGATTAAATTGAGCCCAATGCTCAAGTCCATTAATCCTTATCAATATTAATTAATTTATTTTCCACTATATAAATTAATTGCACTCCCAATATTAAACCATATTATATCAAATAATATTTCTCCGGTAGTATTATTTATTCCGTGTATTTAAGATTTAAATATCCATGAATAAAATTAATTTATTGCTAATTAATTTATTCATCTCTTGAATCCGAGACTAGTACCATTCAACCTTAATTATTGTGAGGAACGAATCCACTCATGAGGTTTACACAATAATTCCTTATGAGCTCATCTCGGGGATATTATCAACCCTTCCGGGATACACTTTCCCGTCAAGTATTCACGGCATGCCATATATAAAATATAGTGACCCAACTTAACCGGTAATTAACCCAATAATTAAATCGGTTAATTCCTTTGGTAAATCAAAGTCACTTATATTAAATATACACACCCGCAATAGTTTCGGGGATTAAGAATAAAATACACTGAGACTCGAATCGATTATCGCCGGCAATCCTAATCGATGAATCTCAACGATCCGCCCAATACACCAAGTGTACAAGTGTGATAAAATAATTAAGATAAATTATTTTCTCTCTCACACAACGACTATACCGATGGATTGGTCCGTGTCCATCTAGGTCGTGAGCAACTGTTTGATTAAATACGAGTAACCGATAGTATGATCTTCTGTGCGCACATGCAACACCATACTAACTACAACGTATAAAATCTAGGACTATGATTTGCATATTAATAATAATTAAACGCAAACAATTGTTTATTAATTTAATAGATTAAATGCTATGATCGGGAGTTTACCGTTACTTAAATCTAGACATTAAGTACACAACTCCAACAATCTCCCACTTGTACTAAGGTCTAGTCATTTCCTCCAAACTCCCGGTTCCCATACTCATCACGTGCTTAAGGTGTACTTCCGAGAAGTACTATGTGAATGAGCACTCTAGGTTGCCGCTCTGAAGTTATCTTGGTGACTACTACGTCGTCTCCCTTGACGATGACTCGTATCAGGTGGTACTTGCTCTATGTGTTATCATCACTTTTTGACTAATGACTTCTTTCAGTTCATCGTGCACCGCTATCCAAATAGCCTTCGGTAAACTAAGAGTCATATCTAAGTCAAGAGGTTATCCTGGAACCTAACCAGAACTTCCGCTGCCTCTGAGGCTGCTATTCGGTTATGATAGAGTCTGATAAGCGTCCTCCTTATCTCTCTTACATTTCATGGTTCCACCTCTTTCTAAAAGTGAACACATAGCCTGATATCCACTTACACTGGTCCTTCTCTGATTTTTGAGATCTGAGAATTTGTAATCAAAGAGGACTTCGTCTTGTTTAGTAATCTAGTACTTCGCAAGTACTTATTACAGCATTCGAATGTCTCTTATCTAGATTACTTTGATATCCTCCCACTACGCAAACCGCATAGTTGATATCAGGTTCTTGTTTTACAACATTGCATTAACCAAGCTTTCTGCACTTAAAGTGCAGGAAATTGCTTTGTCTGTATCTATCTCTTCCATGTGTTGAAACACATACCTTTAGATAGATATACATTTTGTATCTGAAAGGCAATAACCTTTCTCAGAATCATGCGTGTTTAAAAACAAACCATAATCGTATAAGATATCTAGGAGAAGTACAATGTTCTTATCCTTAGATCGAAAGATCTCAAGAACATGTTCTAACTTCTACTCAATCTTATATCCCGATTTATTTAGACAACCATTATTTTATGTCTGACAACATCTTTACATTTTTGCCAATGATAAAATGTTATCTACATAAAATCTCCGAGAAACACCACCTTGTTTCCATTACGTCTCCAATACACCTATCGTCTTTGCCTTTTTGATGAATCCATTAAATGGACTATCTCATCAATTCGCAAGTACCACGATTCATAGCTTTGTTTCAATCCATAAATGGATTTACCAAGCTTGTACTCTAAATGATCTAGCCTCTTAACAATAAACATTATTGTTCTCCAAGCAGGCACATTTAGATCTAGTACCACCCTTATGCAGAGCTAGGGATCGATTTCATCTTTACTAGAACCAGAGTCCGAACTCCTCTAGTCTTATGAACATCTCCGGTTGTTTAACAACCTCCCACTGCATTGGCGTTCCAGTGTATAAACAGTAAATAACATTAGGTGCAGTGTGTGGTGTACTTTCACTCGGTTTGGCTGGTTCCTAGTCTCTATCCTTTTTCTCATTTCAAGGTATTATGTCAGTTCGGGTTCTGTGGTTCGTCTAATAGTTTTTTTCTAAGAACCGGGCTATCCAAGCCCTTCTGGTTCATAGTACTATAGAACACACAGATCTTTGTTCATCTAGGATATCCTACAACCACATATAATGTGCCCGTTGTCTCTAGGAATATCCATAGAACATAGGTAGTTCCGAACAACTTGTTCTTTTACTATTAGATTCCCATTTCTTATACTTGACATACCATCTCTACACTTAAGTGTATGGTGAAGTCATTTATTAGGATTTAATCCCAATCTTCGATTTATGCTATGTGTTATTCAGATAGGTGATGGCCTCCGCGACCCAGTCGCAGGCCTTTTAATGGATATACTTTTAATGGTTCCCCATAACAGCTTTGTGTCCATTGACTAGTCAAAACACTTTGCTTTTATGGCACATTAAGTATTCTAATCCATCAGCGAGTATTCTTGGAAGAACTACTCGAACCTTTCTTATAAACACATATGTCTGCATATCTAATCATTTTTAATACTTGTCCGAATTCTTTCCTTTATCCAGAAAGGTCTGTTTAGATGTATTATCCTCCAAATTTAATCCTTAGGTTGGAAGGTCCATTCCTTCAACTATAATTGATCAAATCAATTTCAACCGTTTGAATCTTATTTGAAAATACTACTAAACATAAGAGTTCACAAGTATAATGATTTAATAAAGAAATGTCTAATCAAGTAAAACAAGTTATAGAACGGTTCGTTGCATCGTGGTAGACTTAGGATCTATCATTCATATATTGCTATCTAATGTACCAGAATAGATAATGCCATTATTTCTTATCAAAATCATCCAATGATTAAAGAAATAAAATATCCATTCATAAATAATAGAAATCCAGAACAAAACGTTCTTTCTAAAATAGAGGGTACATAATGCAATAAACTTGAAATGAAATCCTATTTAACTACTAAAGCAGATAAATGTCTTCCACCGCAACAGCTGCCTCCTTTACAGCTTTTGCCCGTGTAGACTCGAACTCTTCTTCTCTAAGTCGCCGGGTTTTCTGGAACCCCTGCATTCAAAATGCACATACCGTCAGTGGTTCCATATCTACACACCAGATTTCTGGTAGATAATACCGCTGACTATGTTTTTACGACTAAAGAAAAATTCGTACCTTTGAGAGGACATTCAGACCTCCAGTGTCCAGACTTATTGCATCGGAAGCACTTGCCCCTTGGCTTTGCAGCCCCCACTCGTGGTCCATTCCTCTTGGCACCACTGGGTTTCTTGGCTTGCTTCCTTCTCTTGCCCCTACCTCCAACAGGCTTGAAGCCCTTGGACTTGGTAGCTACAAGCGCTTGAGACTTGCCCTTCTTGTAGATCCCCTCTGCCGCCTTTAGTTCAGTCAGGAGTTGCGCAAGAGAATAAGATAGTTTACCCATATTATAGCTCATGCGAAACTGCTCAAACTAGGGGTCAGAGACTGGAGTATGATGTCGACTTGCGTCTCAGCATCAATTTGAGCTCCTAGGATCTTAAGCTCATTCAACATACTCATCATCTTAAGAACGTGCTCCCCAACGGGCGTTCCTTCAGACTGAGTAGTTGTCATGAGGACTCTCATGGCTTCTTGCCTTGCCGCACGATCTTGCTCTCCAAACATCTCCTTGAGGTTAAACAACATATCATAGGCAGTGTCCATTGACTCATGTTGGGTTTGGAGTACATTTGACATGGAAGCCAAAATATAGCACCTAGCCATTTCATCAGCCTTTTTCCACTTCCGATATGCCAGTTTTTCCTCATCAGTTGAGGCAGGCGTGGGCTCAGCAGGGCATACTTCATGGAGTACAAACTTGTACTCCTCAGAAGTCAGGACAATGTCTAAATTTCTCCTCCAATCAATATAATTGGGGCCAGTGAGTTTATGCTCCTTGAGTATCACAGAAAGTGGGTTCATAGCTATTCTCTAAACCTATAAGCACATTTAAACAAACAATCAATTTAATATCCGATATTATCTCCCTCAAATAATATCATTAAATTACTAATTACGTCTAAAATCCCATCAGGTAAGGCAAGCCACGTGGTGTGGACGTTTACCCACCCAAATGATTTAGCAATTAGATTTTCTTTGGTCATACATCACTTATAGCGGAACCTCGTGGGGAGGAATACTATAAGGCGTATCTAAGTGTAAACCATTACTCAGTACCAAAGTGAATCGTTTGGAATTGCTACATTACCGCTAGCCACGTGGTGTGGACGTTTACGACAACTTCACAACTCTTCACAATTCCTTACAACTGTCTACATCAATTAATCCAAAATCCGTCAGTATAGCAAGCCACGTGGTGTGGACGTTTACTATACTAAGAGACTTTTATAATTGACTCCCAGTTACAAGATCCATTTGATTTTCGTAAATCAAGACGCGGAGAATCATAAGTGAAATTCGAAGTTTCTAACCAGTGATTCACCATGCGAACAACCCTATCTCTCATTAAATGAGGGAGCCGAGCAGACAATCGATCCACCTTCAAAAGGATGGTACGAATGTCTCTAATTTGTGTCATCCACATGACCAAGTGGCTTTGGCTCCATTCTGATGGAGTTGTATTCTAAATGTCTAATTTAGTGCAAATACGGAATTCCTTATCTATACCTTAATTCGAGATATGATTCAAGCATGATTGCATTTAATGCAATAGTCCTTGATGTATACGTTGTAGACAGTATGGCGTGAGGAGACACGCGGAAGATCATACTGTCGGTTACTCGTATACTATCGAACAGTAGCTCACGACTTAGATGGACAGGGACAATCCATCGGTACGTCGTAGTGTGACTGGTAGATAGTCGGTCTTGACTATCATGTTACACTCGTACACTTGGTGTATTGAGCAGGACCACGGGAGGGCGTTCGATTTATACTAATTGCAGTAATCGAACTAGACCTCAGATATTGCGGATATACGAATTCCTAATTCCTATATAATTATAGGTGCGTGTGTCCAGTTCTCGGTTCTTTGACTTACTAGTGAGTGAGACTAATTGATTAGTCAATATTCTCGGTAAATTGGGAATCGGAATTGTACACACGGCATGCTATAGATTATAGACAGGAAACCGTGCCCCGTTTATCGGGTTGATGATGTCCCCGAGATGAGCTCATAAAGTTTATCATGTAAACCCTGCAGGTGGATTTGTTCCACATGATAATAAGGATGAGTGGTACTAGTCTCGGATAATAAGAAACGAATTAATTTAATTATTAGTAATTAAAGTTAATTCGTGGACATTCGATATCTTAAACACGGGGAAAGTCGTATATGTAATTTCGGCGGAAATATTATTGTTGATATAATATTAAATTAATTTCGGGAATTCAATTATTATTTTATAGTGGAATTAATAATAATTAAATTTGAAATCGATTAATTAAGGAATTGCTTTTAAGTATTCCAAGTTAATTAATATTTCATTTTAGCCCCTAATTAATTTACCTAAGAGGTCCCTAGTGTAACTCTATTTAAACCCACCCCTTGCCCTCTCCTAAACCTACAGAACGCCGCAACAATTAATTTCAGCAGAGAAAATAATTGCGTTAGCGCAATTAAGATTTTTCTCTGTTAAAATTAATTTGTTAACGCAAATAAAATTATTCTCAGAGAATAGTTTATAACGCTGGGTTGAGAAAGGGGAGAGCAGAAAAGGGAGACCCAACGGATCGTTGCCCACACAACGGTTGGAGTCGGGAAGAGGCATACGCTAGCAATCGCTAAGGTCTCAACAATTCGGCTCCTCCGAATCACGCGACAAAGGTATGAGATCGAACCTTTTTCCGCAATTTTCGATCTCTAAATTCGTTAAAAATACATCGAATGAACGATCGGGTTCCGGGAGTCGTGGTACGTGTTCCTCGACTACTGGGGGGTCAAGGACCTCCGGATCGGTGGTCGGAAGAGGAAAAACGGACCAGAAACGAGCCCGGAACAGCAGCAGCGCGCTGCTGTTCGTCACGGGCAGCGCCCGCTGCCCAGGGCCTCTCCAGCGCCCGCTGGTGGCGGAGCAGCGGCCGCTGAAGGTGAACAGCGGCCGCTGGTGGCGGGGCAGCGCCCGCTGGCTGCAGCAGGCAGCTTCCGGTTTGCGCGGTTGCGCCTCGTGCGCGGCGGCTGGGCGTGAATCGGCTGCGGGGCTTCGTCGTCAGCGTAGAGCTGTCACATGAGGTCGACTGGGCGTGTTCGGATGTTCGAGTGATCGAACGGACACGTCCCGAGTAGTCGATTTCCAACAATTGGTATCAGAGCCGGTTTTGTCGATTCGTTGTATTTTTGCGAGATTTGTGTTGCATGTTTGAACCCGATTATTATGGTCATGTGATTGGACTGTATGTTTGTGGTTTGTTAAACTCTCGGGCTTGTCGAGATCTTTGTTTTATAATCGTTGCATGTTTGTAATAGTTAAAACGACGGGTTGAGTCGTTTAGGTTTTATTACGTTTTTCGTTTTATCCGGATTGTATAGGATCGATCAACCTGTATAGGATCGATGCCGGAAGTAGTTAGTCTTACCTATGTAATGTTACTGCTACTTGGTGAATCGAGAGAAGATCGAAGGCCGGACGAACGAGGGTCGAGAAGTCGAACCCGCAGCAGGCTGTGCACAAACGGCGCCCGCTGGAGGGCAAACAGCGGTCGCTGTTTGCAGCTCCTCCAGCGAGCGCTGGATATAGGGCAGCGCCCGCTGCCCTAGGTTTGGCAGCAGCGCCGCGGGGGTTCGACGGACATCACGGAACGCTCGCTTTTGCCCGGGACGATACTCCAGTGGGAGGGGTTCGTCTCTTGGCACTTAGATGAGTCGGTGGTGGACCGAGACCGAGAGTTTAAAGGCATGGAAGATCCGAGAAGACGTGCATGGAAGATATTTAAAGGCCATAATAATCGGGGCCACGTTAAATGTTTTTTGTGTGTTTACGTGCTTTTATTATGCTTTATTTATTTATGCATGTTTTCCCTTTTCGTAAAATACTAAGTGGGAGAGGGATTGGAAACAATCCCGCGGTCTCCATTCTCTGTTTTGATAGTGATGTGTGTCACTTACGAGTTGGCTTTAGTGTCATCCTCTCTATCGGATAAAGTCGACACACAGATATCACTGGATCAAAATTCGAATTTAAAATCCACTTATAAAATTGAACAATTATATTTCTCAAAAGCAATGCCTAATCTGTCATTCAAAGACTAATTTCAACTCGACTCATTCTCACCCCGGGGAGTGGAATGGAGCCAAAGCGCTTGGTTATGTCGATGACACAGATTAGAGACATTCGAGTCATTCGATGACTAGATCGATTGTCTGGTTGGCTCCCTCACTTAGTGAGAGATAGGGCTCAATTGCATGATTGATCGCTGGTTAGAAACTTCGAGTTTCACTTACGAGATATCAAGCTTTGATTAATAAAATTGTGAAAATTAATAAATGTAAGAGTCAATTAACAAAGTTGTTTGTTTTAGTAAACGTCCACACTATCGTGGCTTGCTAAATGGAAACAGTACTTTGGGTTAATTGAGACTCTATGACATTTAAATAAGTAGGATTCAATTAATAAAGTTGTTTGTTTAGTAAACGTCCACACTAACGTGGCTTGCTAGATGGAAACGGAACTTTGGGATTAATTGAGGCTCGACAGTTATAGAAAGTCGTGGAGGACCGCATTGTTGGAGTTGTGTACTTAATGTCTAGATTTAAGTAACGGAAACTCACGATCCATTGCCACTAATCTATTTAATTAAATAAACAATTATTTGCATTTAATTATTTATAATTAAATGCAAATTATAGTCCTGGATTCTATACGTTGTAGTTAGTATGGTGTGTCGGGCCCACACAGAAGATCATACTATCAGTTACTCGTATTTAATCGAACAGTTGCTCACGACCTAGATGGACACGGACCAATCCATCGGTATAGTCGTTGTGTGAGAGAGAAAATAATCTGTCTTGATTATTTTATCACACTTGTACATTTGGTGTATTGAGCGGATCTGCTTGAGATTTATCGATTAGGATTGCCGGCGATAATCGATTTAAATCTCAGTGTATTTTATTCTTAATCCCCGATACTATTGCGGGTGTGTATATTTAATATAAGTGACTTTGATTTACCAAAGGAATTAACCGATTTAATTATTGGGTTAATTACCGGTTAAGTTGGGTCACTATATTTTATATATGACATGCCGTGAATACTTGACGGGAAAGTGTATCCCGTAAGGGTTGATAATATCCCCGAGATGAGTTCATAAGGAATTATTATGTAAACCCTGCAGGTGGATTTGTTCCGCATAATAATTAAGGTTGAATGGTACTAGTCTCGGATATAAGAGATGAATAAATTAATTAGCAATAAATTAATTTTATTCATGGATATTTATATCTTAAATACACGGAATAAATAATACTACCGGAGAAATATTATTTGATATAATATGGTTTAATATTGGGAGTGCAATTAATTTTATATAGTGGAAAATAGAATTAATTAATATTAATGGATTAATAGATTTGGGCTTGGGCTCAATTTAATCATTAATATTGGAAGCCCAATATTCCACCTCCTTAAGATCCCCTACGTAGCCTATAAAAGCACTACATGGTCTTCTCTATTCTCATAACTTGAAGATCACAATTCTAGAGAGAGAAAGTAGAGAGGAGGATCCATGGAGTTCGGTAGATCGTCGCCCACACGACGTCCGGGCTAGTGCAAGGAATACGCGGGAAGATCTCAAGGTCGTCAAATTGAGTTCTTCGTTTTTCCGAACAACGAGAACGAGGTAAATCGTAAAACCCTCTTTATGATTTTATCGTTTTAATTATCGTGAAAATATCATGAACAAGATCCGAGAGACGAGACTCGACACGAGGTCGAACCGGGCGGTGGTGGGCGCGTACCACCGGACCGTCGGCGGCTCGACGGCTCATGTCGGATGGGTCGACGGGCGTGAGCCTCGGCTGGACGCCGAGGACTCAACCGAGCAAGGCTCGATCGCCCGCACGGGCTCGGCCGTGAGCTGCGGGGTTTCCCGCAGCGGATTCACGGGCTGGCCGAGCCCCTCCCGTACACGTCCCACGGGACTCACGCGGGCTGCTACGAGCAACCCCGCACAGCTGTCGCGAACAGCCGCGAGCCCACGTGTGGTGGCTCGATCGAACAAGCCACGGGCTATCCCCGTGGCGGGTTTGTTTGATTAGGCTATCCCCGTGGAGGTTCGTGGCGGGTTTCCGGCGATCGGGGTTTTGATTGGGTTGTCGGTTCCGCTATTTAGACAATCCAGATATTCAATCTCCAAAGGATTTCGGTCGGAATTAATTGGATAATTAATTTTAATTAATTTATTAATTCCGGGATATCGATTTCCAACAATTGGTATCAGAGCGATGGTTTTAGTTCATGGTATTTTTCGATAAATTGTTCTACCTTGCAGGGTTTCCGATTATTATGGCTAGATTTAATTTTGTTAATTAATGTCCATAATATTGCTCTTGATTATTAAACTCTCGGTGATGTCAATATTTGTTCTTGTGTGGTGAATGCTTATTCTTAATTTTTCCGGAAATTGTTTGAGGTCGTTTTGTTGAGAATCGATACCGGATAGCGTAATAATAAATTTGTAATTTATTTACGTTGGATCGAGGACGAAACGACGACCGGAAAAGTGTGACGGAGGAGACGAAGAGAGGGAGGATTCCGGGGATCGATCAACCCCATGATCGACCCAAGGGATGGATCGATCGAGTGGGAGGGGCAGCCATCGCACCCCTTGGCCGTGGGCTGCCGCCGGTAGTGGTGGTGGCTGGCCGGTTGGGGTGGCGGAGGCGGTGATGCGCTCCTCTCGGCCTCGGTCGATGGTGGGGGTGGCGTGGGGATCCCCAACCCATGCTATTCCTACCAAGATCCAACTTTCCTAAATTATTCGGTTTTCCTATTTTGAGTATTCCTTTTTTTTGGGAATTCTCATGGAATAGGAAAAGAATAAACTTAGAATAAATTTATTTTTCCTTATTGATTATTCCTAGCAATGGGAATTTTCATGGGTTAGGAAAGGAATGAATTTGGAATTAATTTATTTTTCCTATTTAATTATTCCTTTATGGAATTTTTAATGGATTAGGAAAATAATTAATTTGGAAAGTTTAGAAGTCCTAAATTAATTTTTCCTTATTTAATTATTCCTTTATGGAATTTTTAATGGATTAGGAAAGGAATTAATTTGGAAGGACTAGGAGTCCTAAATTATTTTATTTCCTTATTTCATTATGGAAATCATCTAGAATATTCCAAGTGGGTCTTGGATAGATTATTCTAGAGATTTAATGAAGTAGAAAGGGAAATAAAATAAATTATTTTATTTCCTTATTTCATTATAGAAGTCTTCTAGAATATTCCAAGTGGGTCTTGGATAGATTATTCTAGAGATTTAATGAAGTAGAAAGGGAAAATAAAATAATAAAAATATTAATAATATTTAATTTTATTTTTGATATATTCGATTGACTTAATTTTCGAATTAAGTAACTTTTGGATTAATTGAAAATAAATAGATTTAAATATTTGAATTAATATTCCCGTCACATGGAGCATTCAAGAACGAAGACTAAAGACTAGAAGACGCATACGGGGATGCGATAAAGCCATAATAGTCGGAAAATAATATTCTAGTATTATTTTGATTATGTGATAATATTCTATGTGCTTTATTTCATGTATGCATGCTTATGTGTATTTAATTATGCATTAGATAGCGTATCCCTTTGTTATAAAAAGCTAAGTGGGAGAGGGTATGGAAACATATCCATGGTCTCCATTGCTGTTCTCTTGGTGACTTTTATGGACTTTTGAAGTTCGTATAGACAAGTCATTGGAGGAGAATTCTTGTAATTCCTTTTACGAGAAACATTGATTAAGTTTATCAAACAATGCCTAATTTGTCTTTCCAAAACTGATTTCAAGTCGACTCATTCTCACCCCGGGGAGTGGAATGGAGCCAAAGCCACTTGGTCATGTCGAGGACACAAATTAGAGACTTTCGTGTCATTTGATGACTAGATCGATTGTCTGCTCGGCTCCCTCATTTATGAGAGATAGGGTCGTTCGCATGGTGAATCACTGGTTAGAAACTTTGAGTTTCACTTATGATTCTCCGCGTCTTGATTTACAAGATTAAATGATTCAAGTAATTGGGAGTCAATTGTAAAATTCTTTTGGTGTAGTAAACGTCCACACGAACGTGGCTTGCTACATTGAATGGGATTTTGGAACGATTGATGTAGACAGTTATAGAAGGGAGTAAAGGAGCGTATGTTAACGTAAACGTCCACACGAACGTGGCTTGCGGTGAATATACGTGTCCCAAACAATCTTCTTGGATACTGAGTAATGGTTTACACTTAGGTACGCTTTATAGTATTCTTCCCAACGAAGTAACGCTATAATTGATGTACGACCGAAGCAAATCTAATTGCTAAATCATTTGGATAGGTAAACGTCCACACGAACGTGGCTTGCCATATCTGATGGGATTTTAGAGGTGATTAGTGGTTTAATGATATTATTTGAGGGAGATAATATCGGAGATTAAATCGATTGTTTGTTGTTATACGTGCTCATAGATTAGGAAATGGCTTTGAACCCACTTTCTATGATACGTAAGGAATTTTAAACTCACTGGTCCCTAAATGTAATGATTGGAATAGAGATCTAGACATTACCCAAACTGTTGAAGAGTACAAGGTTGTACTCAATGAGCTTTGTCCTTCCGAGCCTATTGACATAGGCGGCTAGACAAGAAGCGATGAGGATACTCATAAAGGCCAGTCACTTCGAGGAAACGCTTAAAAACGTTTTTGAGATGATTGACCTTTTAGACGAGTTGAGACGGAAATCGCAAGCTCTTGTAGCCAATGCCAAAGATTTCGAACCTAAAGGCATGAATCGGGGGAAAGGAAAAGAAAGCAATGAATCCCAGTGGTCCTAAGTCACTTGGACCACGGGATGGGACGAGAAAGCCATGAGGCAAGAGTTCTCGATGCAAACAGTCTGGGTACTGGAAGTCTGACTATCCTCTCAAAGAAAGTACGAAATTTTCTTTAGTTGTAAAACATAGTCAGTGGTATTATCTACCGGAACCTGGTGTGTAGATATGGAACCACTGACGGTATGTGCATTTTAAATGCAAGGGTTCCAGGAAACCCGACGACTTGGAAAAGAAGAAATCGTAGTCTACATGGGCAATGCTGTAGAGGAGGCAGCAGTTGCAGTGGAGGACATTTTATAGGATTTCATTTTGGGTTATTGCTTTTATGTACCTTTCATATTAGAAAGAACTTTGTTCTGGATTTCTAATAAATGGATATTTTATTTCTTTTAATCATTTGATGGTTATAAGAAGAAATAATGATATTATCTATTCTGGTACATTGGCTAGCAATATATAAATGATGGATCCTGAGTCCACTACAATGCAACGAACCGTAGTAAAACTCGTTTTACTAATAAGAGATTTCTTTATCAATTATACTTGTGGATTCTTATGCTGAATCATGTTTATTCAAATAAGAAGTTCAAAGGTCGAAAATTGATATTTGATCAATTAAGTTGAAGGAGTGGACCTTCCGACCTAAGAATCTTATTTGGAAGATAACATGACTAAGCAATCCTTTATGGATATGAGATATAAGATCCGGACAAGTATTAGAATTGACTGACTCTGATGTATGCAGACCTATGTCTACTCAGACAATAAGGTACGAGTACTTCATTTGATGATTACTCGAGAAATGGATTAGAATACCTGATGTGCCACAAAAGCAAGTGTTTTGACAAGTCAATGGACACTAAGCAATTGTGGAGAACCATCAAGGTATATCCATTTGTAGCCTGCGATTTGATCGCGGAGGCAAGTATCTGTCTGAGGAATGCATGGCATACTAATCAGAGATTGGGATTTGATCCCAAATGACTACACCATACACTGTTGTGTAGAAATGGTGTGTCGTAAACAAGAAATGGAACTCTTATAGAAATAGTAAAAGCATGAGTTATACGGAACTACCTATGTTCTATGGATATGTCTGGAAACAACGGCGCATTCAAATGCGGTTGTAGAATATCCTAGAAGAACAAAAGATGTGTGTTCAATAGTACTATGAACCAGAAGGACGTTATAAGTTCTAACGCCCGGTTCTTAGAGGAAGACTATATAATGAACCACAAGCCCAAGGTGACGTAATACTTTGAAATGAGAGAGAAAGATTAAGACTTAGAACCAGCCGAACCGAGTAGCGGTACACCACTAACTGCACCTACTGTTATCACTGTTTATACACCGGAATGCCATTGTAGTGGGAGGTTGTGGGACAACCGGAGATATTCATAAGACTAGGAGAGTCTTCGGACTCTGGACCTAGTATACATGAAATCGATCCCTGGATCTACATGAAGGCGGTACTAGATCTAAATGTGCCTTCTCAGAGAGCAATAAGGATTATTGCTAAGAGGCGAGATCATTTAGAGTACAAGCTTAGTTGATCCATTTATGGATTGGAACAAAGCATTGAGTTCGTGGTACTTGCAAATTGATGAGATAGTCCATTTTATGGATTCATCAAAGCATAGACGAATCGAGTGTATGGGAAACATGATGGAAACAAGGTGGTGTTTCTCGGAGGTTTTATGTAGATAGCATTTTATCATTGATAACAATGTAAAGATGTTGTCAGACATAAAATGATGGTTGTCTAGAAAAATCGATATATGAGATAAAGAAGAAGTTAGAACATGTTCTTAAGATCTAGGATCTCAAGAAAAGAACATTGTACTTCTCTAGATATCTTATACGATTATGGTTCGTTTTAACATGCAAGATTCCGAGAAAGGTTCGTTACCTTTCAGAAACGGAATGCATCTATCTAAGGATATGTGTTTTGGAACACAAAAGGAGATAGAAGCAATGAAAGCGGATTCCTACACTTCGAGTGTGGAAAGCTTGATAAATGCGATTTTGAAAACGAGAACCTGATATCGGCTGTGCGGTTAGCATAGTGGGAGGATATCAATGTAATCCTGGAAAGGAATACTCGACTACTGTTATGAACATTTTAAGTACTTTCAAAGTATTAGAAACTATGTTCTGGATTACGGAGCAGACGAGCATTTCCTTTGGATTACATTCTCTTAGATTTCTAATCGAATGAGGACCGGTGTAAGTCGATATCAGGCTATGTGTTTCACTATTGAAGGAGAAGGAGTTTTAGCATGGAAGAGTGATAAGCACGATGCTTTTCGGACTCTGCCATGGGTAACCAAATAGCGGCCTCAGAGGCAGCGGAAGTTTTGGTATAACTCCTGGATAATCTCTGGGACTTAGATGTGATTCTTAATTTGCCAAAGGCTATGTAAATAGCGGTGCAATGGCAAATGGTAAGAAATCACAAGTCCATAAGTGTAAGATAACACATAGTGCAAGTACCACCTGATACGAGTCATCGTCGAGGGAGACGACGCTGTAGTCACCAAGATAACTTCAGAGCGGCAACCTAGAGTGCTCATTCACATAGTACTTCTTGGAAGTACAACTAAAGCACGTGATGAGTATGGGAGTCGGGAGTTTGGAGGAAATGACTAGACCTTAGTACAAGTGGGAGATTGTTGGAGTTGTGTACTTAATGTCTAGATTTAAGTAACGGAAACTCACGATCCATTGCCACTAATCTATTTAATTAAATAAACAATTATTTGCATTTAATTATTTATAATTAAATGCAAATTATAGTCCTGGATTCTATACGTTGTAGTTAGTATGGTGTGTCGGGCCCACACAGAAGATCATACTTTCAGTTACTCGTATTTAATCGAACAGTTGCTCACGACCTAGATGGACACGGACCAATCCATCGGTATAGTCGTTGTGTGAGAGAGAAAATAATCTGTCTTGATTATTTTATCACACTTGTACATTTGGTGTATTGAGCGGATCTGCTTGAGATTTATCGATTAGGATTGCCGGCGATAATCGATTTAAATCTCAGTGTATTTTATTCTTAATCCCCGATACTATTGCGGGTGTGTATATTTAATATAAGTGACTTTGATTTACCAAAGGAATTAACCGATTTAATTATTGGGTTAATTACCGGTTAAGTTGGGTCACTATATTTTATATATGACATGCCGTGAATACTTGACGGGAAAGTGTATCCCGTAAGGGTTGATAATATCCCCGAGATGAGTTCATAAGGAATTATTATGTAAACCCTGCAGGTGGATTTGTTCCGCATAATAATTAAGGTTGAATGGTACTAGTCTCGGATATAAGAGATGAATAAATTAATTAGCAATAAATTAATTTTATTCATGGATATTTATATCTTAAATACACGGAATAAATAATACTACCGGAGAAATATTATTTGATATAATATGGTTTAATATTGGGAGTGCAATTAATGTTATATAGTGGAAAATAGAATTAATTAATATTAATGGATTAATAGATTTGGGCTTGGGCTCAATTTAATCATTAATATTGGAAGCCCAATATTCCACCTCCTTAAGATCCCCTACGTAGCCTATAAAAGCACTACATGGTCTTCTCTATTCTCATAACTTGAAGATCACAATTCTAGAGAGAGAAAGTAGAGAGGAGGATCCATGGAGTTCGGTAGATCGTCGCCCACACGACGTCCGGGCTAGTGCAAGGAATACGCGGGAAGATCTCAAGGTCGTCAAATTGAGTTCTTCGTTTTTCCGAACAACGAGAACGAGGTAAATCGTAAAACCCTCTTTATGATTTTATCGTTTTAATTATCGTGAAAATATCATGAACAAGATCCGAGAGACGAGACTCGACACGAGGTCGAACCGGGCGGTGGTGGGCGCGTACCACCGGACCGTCGGCGGCTCGACGGCTCATGTCGGATGGGTCGAAGGGCGTGAGCCTCGGCTGGACGCCGAGGACTCAACCGAGCAAGGCTCGATCGCCCGCACGGGCTCGGCCGTGAGCTGCGGGGTTTCCCGCAGCGGATTCACGGGCTGGCCGAGCCCCTCCCGTACACGTCCCACGGGACTCACGCGGGCTGCTACGAGCAACCCCGCACGGCTGTCGCGAACAGCCGCGAGCCCACGTGTGGTGGCTCGATCGAACAAGCCACGGGCTATCCCCGTGGCGGGTTTGTTTGATTAGGCTATCCCCGTGGAGGTTCGTGGCGGGTTTCCGGTGATCGGGATTTTGATTGGGTTGTCGGTTCCGCTATTTAGACAATCCGGATATTCAATCTCCAAAGGATTTCGGTCGGAATTAATTGGATAATTAATTTTAATTAATTTATTAATTCCGGGATATCGATTTCCAACACGCATGTCAACGTAAACGTCCACATGAACGTGGCTTGCGGTGGACATGTAGTTCCCGAGCGGTGGACTTAGTACTGAGAAATGGTACACACTTAGGTACGCTTTATAGTATCCTCCCCATCGGAGTCACTGCTATGATGATGTACGACCGAAGTGAAATCCAATCATAAAATCATTTGGACTGGTAAACGTCCACAAGAACGTGGCTTGCTATGTCTGATGGGATTTTGGAAATGATTGGTAGTTTAATGATATCACTTGAGGGAAATGATATCGAATTAAACTCATTGTTTGTTTTATATGGTATTATTCCCATTAAAAGTCAACAAACTCACTGAACCTATTTGTATGGATTGGAAAAGAAACTTGTACATTGTCTTAACTGCAGAGGAGTACAAATATGTACTCCAAGTCAATTGACCTGCTTAACCAAATGATGCTTCCACTACTGAGGAAAGGAAGCTCATTGGAAATGGATCAAGGCTATGAGATGACGCGGAGCAACATTATGATTTTCATGTCAAAAGTGCTGCGACATCGGGATCATGCCATGACCATTACCTATGATATGATGCTTAACCACAAGAACTTTTGGTTATCAGGACAGGACAGCCGGGCAAAGTGAAATGAGGCAACTCATGACGGCCATCATGTCGGAAAGAACGCCCGTAAGGGATCACGTTCTTAGAATGATGGGCTATCTTAATGAGATAGAGGTTCTGGGAGAAATTATCAATGGGGTAACCCAGGTTGATTTTGTGCTCCAGTCTCTGCCGAGAAGTTTTGAGCAGTTCCGCCTGAACTAAAATATGAATAAGAGGTCTTATTCATTGGCGGAGCTCCTGGTTGAACTTCAAGTGGCTGAGGGAATCTTTAAGGGCTCTCAAAACACTTGTGGCTGATAAATTGGCTCTTCCTAGGCCTTCGGGCGGCAAAAGGAAGAAGAAGCAAATACGGAAACCCAGTGGGCCTAATATATCTGGACCACGGAATGGGACAAGCAAGCCCAAGGGGCAAGTGCTTCCGTTGTAAGCAGTTTGGATACTGGGAGTTTGATTGTCCTCTCAAAGCAACTAGAAGTAAACTTCTCCTTAGTCACCGAAACATGTTTAGTGGTGTTATCTACCAGTACCTGGTGTGTGGATACGGAAACCACAAATCATGTCTGCACTTAAATGCGGGGGTTCCAGGAAACCCGGAGACTTAGAAAGGAAGAAGTAATAACCTACATGGGCAATACTGTTAAGGTAACAGCCATTGCAGTGGGAGATGTTAAATGTTTTAACGGTAGGATTTTAGTTCTAATAAATTGTCTTTATGTGCCGGTATTTAGAAAGAATTTTCATTTCGGATTTCTAAAATTGGCTTAGAATGGATATTCCGTTTCTTCTGATAGTTTTATACCTATCAGAGTAGGAAACGGGGATATTATCTATTCTGGTACATTGATAGACAATTTAATACTAAATCCGTGTTCTTCCACGATGCAACACACCGGAGCTAATAACACATTTTCGAACCCCAATAAGAGTAAAGATCCTTCTAGGATGAATCAAATGTACTTATGGAATCTTAGGCTAGATCATTTTAACTTGAGTACGATTCAAAGGGTGAAAGCTGATGGACTACTCAGCTAGGTTGAAGGAAAGGACCTTCCAACCTTAGAATCATACTTGGAAGTTTTAATGACTAAGCAACCTTTTACGGTTAAAGGGAAAAGATCCAAGAAAGTACTAGAGTTGATTCACTCTGATATATGCAGACCTCTTTGAAGAGTAAGGCATACTTATCAGAAAATGGGATTAACTCCCAACAGAATACACCATTTATGCCTCGGCAAAATAATGTGTTGTAAAGAAGGAATAGGACTCTTATAGATATGGGAAAGTATACAATAAGTTATTCGGAGTTACATATTTCGTTTTTGGGATATGGCTTGGAAACAGCGGCGTTTATCCTGAACTTGATTCCTTTGGAAACTTGGACTGATATTCGGTTGTTTATAAGATACCCTGAGAAAACGAATTGAGATATGTAATATAGTCCAAAGGACCAGATGTTCGTTGATTGAATCAACGCTCGGTTCTTAGACATGGACTATATATACACAAGATCACAAGCCCAAGAGTAGAGTAATACTTAATGTGCTTAGAGGGACTGATCAAGACTTAGAACCAGCCTAACTGAGTAGTTCACTACTATAATCTTTAGTCACTAAAGATACACCGGAGCGTCGTCGTAGTGGGAGGGTTGTTAGACAACCCAACAGGTTCATGTTTATAGGTGAGTCTTCGGACTTGTTACCTGGAGAACATGAAGCCGAACCCTGGATCTATGACGAGACGCTGAAAGATCAAGATGCTCAGTCTTGGAAAAAGTCGATCCGGATTCTTTTGTCTTCACATGGAAGATGGAAGTCAAGACAGATTTCCTAAATCGAAGTCTTGACGGGGCCATCTGTGTGGGACAGCCAGAAAGATTCATCGAAAAGAGCCAAGAGCATTCGGTAAGCAAGCTTAATCAATCTTAAGATTGAAGGAAGCTTCAAGATCTTGGACACATGCGGACCTATGAGAAAATCCATTTCATGGATTCATTCAAGGCATGTTTAGGTCCTGTGTGTAATAAAGAAGTGACAGAAAAGATGTGGTGTTTTCTCATTCTTTATGTAGACGACATCCTTCTAAATTGGCAACAATATGAAAGATGTTATCGGACATAAAGGGATGGTTGTCCGAGTAATTCAATGTAAGAGACTTAGGAGAAGTCGGGAATGTTCTTTGGATCAAAGTTATAAATGATCGCCAGAAAAGAACATAGAACTTATCTCGAGTCTCATACTTAAATACAATTCTTACTCGTTGCAGCATACAAAATTCCAAGAAAGGTCTTCACCTTTTAGATGTGGAATTCATCTATCTAAGGTTTTGTGCCTGACACAATAAAGGAGATAGATGAAGAGTAAGCAGTTCCCTGCACCTTAATGGTGGGAAGCTTAATGTATGTAATGCGATGCACGAGACTGATATCTACTATGCCGTGGGCATGGTGGTGAGATATCATAGTAATCCTTGGAAGGATCACTTGACTGATGTAAAGAACATGTTTAGGCTCCTGCAGAGGACCAGGAATTATGTTCTGAGTTACAAAGCAGTCAAGTTGTTTTCCTTTGGACTACATAGAATTGAATTTCCAATCAAACAGGGACAGTCGAAAGTCGAAGTCAGGCTATGTGTTCTCACTGTGAAGTGGAGCAGTCACATGGAAGAATGTAAAGCAGCGATGCATTACGGATTCTACCATGGAAACTGAAAGGATAACGGCCTCTGAGGCAGTTAAAAGGTCAGTGTGGCTCCAAAACTTCCTAAGGGACTTAGATGTGGTTTCTCGTTTACCCAAAGCTATTTTGAATAGCGGTATTGGCAAACTTGAAATGCCACGAGTCCACAGTGGGAGATAACACGTAGAGCGCAAGTACCACCTGATTCGAGAGATCGTCTAGTAAGATGATTCAGTTTTCACCTAGATAGCATCGAAAGGATTGCCTGGTAAAACCCGTTCACAGAGGCACTTCCAGCGAAAGCGTTGGGTAAGGCGTGACGAGGTTATGGGAATCTGATGTTTGGGAGAGGGCGACTAGACTTTTAGTATAAGTGGGAGATTGATGGAGTTGTATTCTAAATGTCTAGTTTAGTGCAAATACGGAACTCCTTATCTATACCTTAATTCGAGATATGATTCAAGCATGATTGCATTTAATGCAATAGTCCTTGATGTATACGTTGTAGACAGTATGGCGTGAGGAGACACGCGGAAGATCATACTGTCGGTTACTCGTATACTATCGAACAGTAGCTCACGACTTAGATGGACAGGGACAATCCATCGGTACGTCGTAGTGTGACTGGTAGATAGTCGGTCTTGACTATCATGTTACACTCGTACACTTGGTGTATTGAGTAGGACCACGGGAGGGCGTTCGATTTATACTAATCGCAGTAATCGAACTAGACCTCAGATATTGCGGATATACGAATTCCTAATCCCTATATAATTATAGGTGCGTGTGTCCAGTTCTCGGTTCTTTGACTTACTAGTGAGTGAGACTAATTGATTAGTCAATATTCTCGGTAAATTGGGAATCGGAATTGTACACACGACATGCTATAGATTATAGACAGGAAACCGTGCCCCGTTTATCGGGTTGATGATGTCCCCGAGATGAGCTCATAAAGTTTATCATGTAAACCCTGCAGGTGGATTTGTTCCACATGATAATAAGGATGAGTGGTACTAGTCTCGGATAATAAGAAACGAATTAATTTAATTATTAGTAATTAAAGTTAATTCGTGGACATTAGATATCTTAAACACGGGGAAAGTCGTATATGTAATTTCGGCGGAAATATTATTGTTGATATAATATTAAATTAATTTCGGGAATTCAATTATTATTTTATAGTGGAATTAATAATAATTAAATTTGAAATCGATTAATTAAGGAATTGCTTTTAAGTATTCCAAGTTAATTAATATTTCATTTTAGCCCCTAATTAATTTACCTAAGAGGTCCCTAGTGTAACTCTATTTAAACCCACCCCTTGCCCTCTCCTAAACCTACAGAACGCCGCAACAATTAATTTCAGCAGAGAAAATAATTGCGTTAGCGCAATTAAGATTTTTCTCTGTTAAAATTAATTTGTTAACGCAAATAAAATTATTCTCAGAGAATAGTTTATAACGCTGGGTTGAGAAAGGGGAGAGCAGAAAAGGGAGACCCAACGGATCGTTGCCCACACAACGGTTGGAGTCGGGAAGAGGCATACGCTAGCAATCGCTAAGGTCTCAACAATTCGGCTCCTCCGAATCACGCGACAAAGGTATGAGATCGAACCTTTTTCCGCAATTTTCGATCTCTAAATTCGTTAAAAATACATCGAATGAACGATCGGGTTCCGGGAGTCGTGGTACGTGTTCCTCGACTACTGGGGGGTCAAGGACCTCCGGATCGGTGGTCGGAAGAGGAAAAACGGACCAGAAACGAGCCCGGAACAGCAGCAGCGCGCTGCTGTTCGTCACGGGCAGCGCCCGCTGGAAGCAGGGCAGCGCCCGCTGCCCAGGGCCTCTCCAGCGCCCGCTGGTGGCGGAGCAGCGGCCGCTGAAGGTGAACAGCGGCCGCTGGTGGCGGGGCAGCGCCCGCTGGCTGCAGCAGGCAGCTTCCGGTTTGCGCGGTTGCGCCTCGTGCGCGGCGGCTGGGCGTGAATCGGCTGCGGGGCTTCGTCGTCAGCGTAGAGCTGTCACATGAGGTCGACTGGGCGTGTTCGGATGTTCGAGTGATCGAACGGACACGTCCCGGGTAGTCGATTTCCAACACATTCCACTCCCCGGGGTGAGAATGAGTCGACTTGAAGTCAGTTTCAGAAAGACAAATTAGGCATTGTTTGATAAACTTAATCAATGTCTCTTGTAAAAGGAATTACAAGAATTCTCCTTCAATGACACATCTATACAAACTATAAGAGTCACCAAGAGAACAGTAATGGAGACCATGGGAATGTTTCCATCCCCTCTCCCACTTAGCTTTTTATAACAAAAGGGATACGCTATCTAGTGCATAAAGTAAACACATATAGCATGCATACAAGTAATAAAGCACATAGCACATAGTCAAAATAATGCTAGAAAAATTATTTTCCGACTATCATGGCTTTATTCCTTCTCCGTATGCGTCTTCTAGTCTTCAGTCTTCGTTCTTGAATGCTCCATGTGACGAGAATATTAATCCCAATATTTAAATCTATTTATTTTTAATAAATCCAAAAGATACTCAATTCGAAAATTAAGTCAATCGAATAAATCAAAAATAAAATTAAATATTATTTTTTTTTATTTATTTATTTTCCTATCTAATTCTATTAAATCTCTAGAATAATCTATCCAAGTAAAACTTGGAATATTCTAGTAGACTTCTATAATAGAATAAGGAAATAAAATAAATTAGGACTTTTCTACTTTCCAAGAATAATTAATTTCCATGTCCATGAAAATTCCCATAAAATAGGAATAATCAATTAGGAAATAAATCAATCCTAAATTAATTTTTATTCCTTTCCAATTCTATTAAATCTCCAGGATCCTATTCCAAGTAGAACTCGGAATACTCTAGAAGACTTCCATAATAGAATAAGGAAATAAAATTAATTCCAATTAATTCTTTTCCTAATCCATGAGAATTCCCAAAATTAGGAAAACTCAAATAGGAAAACCGAATTAATTAGGAAAGTAGTATTTTGGTAGGAGTAGCATGAGACCGGGAGACCCCACGCCACCCCTTCCTTCGACCGCCCACCACCGGAGGAGCACCGCCGCCCAACCCAGCCACCAGCCGCCACCGTCGCCGGCGGCAGCCATAGCCGAGGGCGATCGGCCCCCTTCCCGTTGGTCGATCGATTGGGGTTGATCAAGGGGTTTGATCGATCCCCGGTCCTTCGTCCTCTTCTTCTTCTTCGTCACATGCTTTCTCCGGCGGTCGTCTCGGCATCGATCCAACGTAAATAAATTACAAGAAATAAATTTACAATTCCGGTATCGATTCTATACATGAAATCGACCCTATACACTTTCCGGAAAACATAGAACAATAATAATAAATCTAAATTCGGTCAACCCCCGAATTTTTACTATTACAAGCATTCATCCACACAAAACGAATCTCGACATGTCCGAGAGTTTAATAAACGAACAATCATGGTAAATTAAATAGCAATTAATTAAACAAATAATTAACAATTAATTAAACCATGATAGTCGGAATCCCTGCAAGGTAGAACACAATTGAACACATACATGAACACGAAACCAAACGCTCTGATACCAATTGCTGGAAATCGATATCCCGGGCTATTAAAAATTGTGGAACCTAATAACCCGACCGAAATCCCATCGCCGGAAACACGCGAAACATCGCACGGAACCGGGCCCGACAAGAGAATCACCACCGCGGGAAAAACCCGCGGCTAGAACCCTAGCCGAGCCCCCGCCGGGGCTCGCGATCGTGCGCCGATCGCTGGGGCTGCTCCGGCAGCCCCGGGCGGTGAGTCCGGCGACTCACCGCCATCACCGGAGGCGGGGGGAGCCACCAGCCGCGGCGCCAGCCCGCGGCAGTCCCCCCGGCGATCGAGCTAGGGCTCGATCGCCCCTAGCCGCGGCGTCCAGCCGCGGCTTTCCTTCGATGCGCGCTGGCGGTCGATGCCCTAGGGCTCGACCGCCACCCCTCGGCTCCCAGCCGAGGGTTCGTTCGATCCTTCGTCGGGGATCTCGAATCCCCGTCCCCGAAGATCGTCGTTTACCCGGATCGTGCGTTCATGTATGTATCACAATTAATAGAACATAAAATCACACAAGGAGTTTTATGATCATACCTTTTGATTTGTTGTGCGGAGAAACGAAATCAAGATGAAGACCTTTGAATCTTCCTACGTATTCCTTGCACTCCGTTCGAACGTCGGGTGGGCGACGATCTATCGAACTCCTATGGATCTCCTTCAACTCTCTAGAATATCAAGTATGATAATCTTGTCTTATTCAAGTTTTGAATTATGAAGGCCATGTAGTGCTTTTATAGGCTACGTAGGGGATCTAAAGGAGGTGGAATATTGGGCTTCCAATATTGAAGATTAAATAAAGCCCAATGCTCAAGTCCATTAATCCTTATCAATATTAATTAATTTATTTTCCACTATATAAATTAATTGCACTCCCAATATTAAACCATATTATATCAAATAATATTTCTCCGGTAGTATTATTTATTCCGTGTATTTAAGATTTAAATATCCATGAATAAAATTAATTTATTGCTAATTAATTTATTCATATCTTGAATCCGAGACTAGTACCATTCAACCTTAATTATTGTGCGGAACGAATCCACTCATGAGGTTTACACAATAATTCCTAATGAACTCATCTCGGGGATATTATCTTCCCTTCCGGGATACACTGTCCCGTCAAGTATTCACGGCATGCCATATATAAAATATAGTGACCCAACTTAAACGGTAATTAACCCAATAATTAAATCGGTTAATTCCTTTGGTAAATCAAAGTCACTTATATTAAATATACACACCCGCAATAGTTTCGGGGATTAAGAATAAAATACACTGATACTCGAATCGATTATCGCCGGCAATCCTAATCGATGAATCTCAACGATCCGCCCAATACACCAAGTGTACAAGTGTGATCAAATAATTAAGATAAATTATTTTCTCTCTCACACAATGACTATACCGATGGATTGGTCCGTGTCCATCTAGGTCGTGAGCAACTGTTTGATTAAATAAGAGTAACCGATAGTATGATCTTCTGTGCGCCCATGCAACACCATACTAACTACAACGTATAAAATCTAGGACTATGATTTGCATATTAATAATAATTAAACGCAAACAATTGTTTATTAATTTAATAGATTAAATGCTATGATCGGGAGTTTACCGTTACTTAAATCTAGACATTAAGTACACAACTCCAACAAAGGGGCAGTGTTATTTATTCAGGCAAAATGAAACAAGAAAATGCCCTAATCATCTAACAACCCTACTCAGTCAAACTACTCATTTCAGCAAACAGGCAAAGACAAGCATTGTAAATACCACAGCAGACTCTCAAAGAAAGAAATCATGTATCAATGTTGGCTCAATTCTCACAGTTTGCCTAGAACAGTTTCATCATCCCTATTTCATGCATCTTAACTATGAAGTTTGAGTTACTGTATGTATGTTTGCCCAAATTGATCACATAATCATGCTGACTCGATTAGAAACAGGGGTTTGCCCTTTCCCTTCCCCCCCTCACACACTTTGCCTGGGCAAAGTGTGCAAAAGTAATAAGATTGGTAGGGGCTACCACGACCAAACTGTGACTCAAAAAGTTTGGCGCACCTGCCCCCTCACACACTTTGCCTGGGCAAAGTGTGTCAGCAGGGAGATCAACCTAGTCTCCCCCGAACCAAAGTGACTCGGGGGTGACCTTAAAAAACAAAAATAAAAAAAATTAAAACCTAACTACTATTAAAAACAAGGGAGGGTACAAATTAGGAGGTGGAGGTAGGTGTGTACCTGAATCCACTGTAGTCAAAGTATGCGAGCATCATCGCCTTCACTTCCTCGAACACCTTCTCGATCTTGTCCAAACGAGCCTCGATGGCTCCTTGTCTCTCTGCAACTTCCTCTTTGGCCTTAGCCTCAGCAACTGAATCTCTCGCCTCTGCCTTCACCGCAACTGGTTTCTCCTCCAGGAACTTCACACTGCCATCACTCAAAGGAACTATATCCTGCATGCGCTTGAAGCACTGGATGTCAAACTTACCCTCCACCATCAGTTCTGGCTCTTTGCCCTTCCTCTTCAAGTTCATCTTGGCTGCGTACACCATCGGGAAGTGAGCCAGTGAAAGGCGCTGGAGAGGGTGAGTATGCAGCCACTTCATTTGGACAGAGAGGCAGGAACTGAAGTGCATCCTGATCTTCTGAGTCATGCACCATAGTATGCCCAGCTCGAGATGGGAAATAGCACTGCTGGTGTCGATCTTGCCGAAGAAATTGATTGCCAAGATCCGGTGGCAAACCCTGAGTGCATGGATCTTCAACTGGATTGACTTGGTGCTTTGCCCCACGAACTCGCCTCCTTTGCCCAACTGCTTCCAGATCTTCTGCAGCTCCTTCTTTGTGTACTCTGGCAAAGCCCTCAGTGACTCCTGGTACGCCTTTGACTTCAAATCCGCAATACCTTCCATATCCAAACACAAATCAAGTTCATTACCACCAGTAGAAACAGCTTGATCAAACAACTTAAACTGGATCCCTATAACTCCTTCATCCCTGGTTTCTTGGATTCCCAGTGAACCAAAGAACTCTCGCACCACCTCCTCACTGATTTGCCCAGACCATTCAAGAAACGGTTCCCACCCAATAGCCTTGAAATAACCTCGAACCTCCTTCTCCACACCCATCAGTTTGAGCGATTCAAAGCACACCGTTTTGGGGTCCGCGATTTCGCGCGCCAATGTGTCAACCGCCTTTCTCTTCTTCGTGGATGCGCCGGTCCGGCTTTTGGGGGTTTTGTAGGTCACCTCCTCCACATCGTCTTCCTCCATCGGTGTCTTACCGGCGGCCGTCGATTCCTCCTTCTCCTTGTCGTCGGAGGTGGATCCGGCAGTGGGGGTGGGAGAGACCTTCTTCTTGCCTTTGCCCGCCGCCTTTTTCTGCTTCTTTTTCGGGGGGCTATCAGCGGCGGCTTTGCCCTCCTCCTCCTGGGCGGCGGTGGCTAGGGTTTCCAGATCCTTCTCGCTAGTGGTTTTGGACTCGTCGATCTCCTTGGCCAGATCGTCGATTGGGGTGTTGTCTGTCTCCGTCGTGGCTGGGCTAGGTAGTATGGTGGTCAGGGGAACGGCGTGGATGGCTTCTGTTGGAAATCGATATCCCGAAATTAATAAATTAAATAAAATTAATTATCTAATTAATTCCGACCGAAATCCTTCGAATATTCGGATTGTCTAAACTGCGGAACCGACAATCCAATCGAATAAACCCTTCGCCGGAATCTACGCGAGCACATCACGCGGTCCGGGATACGACCGAACGCACGCCGCGTCCGAAGACGCGCGCACGGCCAGCCGCACCCCCGCGAGGAGGGCTCACGATCGCGTGTAGCGATCGCGGGGTGCGATCGATCGGGGCTGTTCCGGCAGCCCCCCAGCAGCAAGTCCGGCGACTTGCTGCTCGCCGTGGAGGGGCGACTCAACCGTGAGTCGCTGCGGGCGCGCCAGCCGCCCGCCCGGCGATCGTGCCCTAGGGCAGCGATCGCCCCCTCGGCTTCGGCCGAGGGCTCCTCATGCACGTCCCCGGCGTCCAGCCGGGGCGTTTTGTGGTTCGATCCCCACGGGGATCCACGAGCTGCCGCGGTCCGGTGGTTCGACCACCACCGCTCGGCTCGTTCCTCGTTTCCGGGGTTCGTCCTTGGATCTTGGTTCATGATATTCTCACGATAAATAAACGATAAAATCATAAAGAGGGTTTTACGATTTACCTCGTTCTCGTTGTTCGGAAAAACGAAGAACTCAATTTGACGACCTTGAGATCTTCCCACGTATTCCTTGCACTAGCTCGGACGTCGTGTGGGCGACGATCTACCGAACTCCATGGATCTCCTTCACGAACTCTCTAGACTAATCAAGTATGATTATCTTGTCTCTTCAAATTGTGAAGACCATGTAGTGCTTTTATAGGCTACGTAGGGGATCTTAAGGAGGTGGAATATTGGGCTTCCAATATTGAAGATTAAATTGAGCCCAATGCTCAAGTCCATTAATCCTTATCAATATTAATTAATTCTATTTTCCACTATATAAAATTAGTTGCACTCCCAATATTAAACCATATTATATCAAATAATATTTCTCCGGTAGTAATATTTATTCCGTGTATTTAAGATATAAATATCCATGAATAAAATTAATTTATTGCTAATTAATTTATCCATCTCTTATATCCGAGACTAGTACCATTCAACCTTAATTATTATGCGGAACGAATCCACCTGCAGGGTTTACATAATAATTCCTTATGAACTCATCTCGGGGATATTATCAACCCTTCCGGGATACACTTTCCCGTCAAGTATTCACGGCATGTCATATATAAAACATAGTGACCCAACTTAACCGGTAATTAACCCAATAATTAAATCGGTTAATTCCTTTGGTAAATCAAAGTCACTTATATTAAATATACACACCCGCAATAGTTTCGGGGATTAAGAATAAAATACACTGAGACTCGAATCGATTATCGCCGGCAATCCTAATCGATAAATCTCAAACGATCCGCTCAATACACCAAGTGTACAAGTGTGATAAAATAATTAAGATAAATTATTTTCTCTCTCACACAACGACTATACCGATGGGTTGGTCCGTGTCCATCTAGGTCGTGAGCAACTGTTTGATTAAATACGAGTAACCGATAGTATGATCTTCTGTGTGCCCATGCAACACCATACTAACTACAACGTATAAAATCCAGGACTATGATTTAATTAAAAATAATTAAATGCAAATAATTGTTTATTTAATTAAATAGATTAATGGCAATGGATCGTGAGTTTCCGTTACTTAAATCTAGACATTAAGTACACAACTCCAACAATCTCCCACTTGTACTAAGGTCTAGTCATTTCCTCCAAACTCCCGACTCCCATACTCATCACGTGCTTAAGTTGTACTTCCAAGAAGTACTATGTGTTATCTTGGTGACTACAGCGTCGTCTCCCTCGACGATGACTCGTATCAGGTGGTACTTGCACTATGTGTTATCTTACACTTATGAACTTGTGATTTCTTACCATTTGCCATTGCACCGCTATTTACATAGCCTTTGGCAAATTAAGAATCACATCTAAGTCCCAGAGATTATCCCGGAGTTATACCAAAACTTCCGCTGTCTCTGAGGCCGCTATTTGGTTACCCATGGCAGAGTCCGAAAAGCATCGTGCTTATCACTCTTCCATGTTAAAACTCCTTCTCCTTCAATAGTGAAACACATAGCCTGATATCGACTTACACTGGTCCTCATTTGATTAGAAATCTAAGAGAATGTAATCCAAAGGAAATGCTCGTCTGCTCCGTAATCCAGAACATAGTTTCTAATACTTTGAAAGTACTTAAAATGTTCATTACAGTAGTCGAGTATTCCTTTCCAGGATTACCTTGATATCCTCCCACTATGCTAACCGCATAGCCGATATCAGGTTCTCGTTTTCAACATCGCATTTATCAAGCTTTCCACACTCGAAGTGTAGGAATCCGCTTTCATTGCTTCTATCTCCTTTTGTGTTCCAAAACACATATCCTTAGATAGATGCATTCCGTCTCTGAAAGGTAACGAACCTTTCTCGGAATCTTGCATGTTAAAACGAACCATAATCATATATATGTAAGATGTCCAGGAGAAGCACAATGCTCTTTCCTAGAGATCCAAGATCTCAAGAACATGTCCAACTTCTTCCTTTATCTTTCATATTGATTTATCTAGACAACCATCATTTTATGTCTGATAACATCTTTACATTGTTGCCAATGATAAGAGTGTCATCTACATAAAACCTCCGAGAAACACCACCTTGTTTTCCATCACGTTTCCAATACACACAATTCGTCTATGCTTTTGATGAATCCATAAAATGGACTATCTCATCAATTTGCAAGTACCACGAACTCAATGCTTTGTTTCAATCCATAAATGGATCAACTAAGCTTGTACTCTAAATGATCTCGCCTCTTAGCAATAATCCTTATTGCTCTCCAAGAAGGCACATTTAGATCTAGTACGGCCTTCATGTAGATCTAGGGATCGATTTCATGTATACTAGGTCCAGAGTCCGAAGACTCTCCTAGTCTTATGAATATCTCCGGTTGTCCCACAACCTCCCACTACAATGGCATTCCGGTGTATAAACAGTGATAACAGTAGGTGCAGTTAGTGGTGTACCGCTACTCGGTTCGGCTGGTTCTAAGTCTTAATCTTTCTCTCTCATTTCAAAGTATTACGTCACCTTGGGCTTGTGGTTCATTATATAGTCTTCCTCTAAGAACCGGGCGTTAGAACTTATAACGTCCTTCTGGTTCATAGTACTATTGAACACACATCTTTTGTTCTTCTAGGATATTCTACAACCGCATTTGAATGCGCCGTTGTTTCCAGACATATCCATAGAACATAGGTAGTTCCGTGTAACTCATCTTCTACTATCTCTATAAGAGTTCCATTTCTTATTATCGACACACCATCTCTACACAACAGTGTATGGTGTAGTCATTTGGGATCAAATCCCAATCTCTGATCAGTATGCCATGCATTCCTCAGACAGGTACTTGCCTCCGCGATCAAATCGCAGGCTACAAATGGATATACCTTGATGGTTCTCCACAATTGCTTAGTGTCCATTGACTTGTCAAAACACTTGCTTTTGTGGCACATCAGGTATTCTAATCCATTTCTCGAGTAATAATCAAATGAAGTACTCGTACCTTATTGTCTGAGTAGACATAGGTCTGCATACATTAGAGTCAATCAATTCTTATACTTGTCCGGATCTTACATCTTATATCCATAAAGGATTGCTTAGTTATGTTATCTTCCAAATTAGATTCATAGGTCGGAAGGTCCACTCCTTCAACTTAATTGATCAAATATCAATTTTCGACCTTTGAACTTCTTATTTGAATAAACATGACTCAGCATAAGAATCCACAAGTATAATTGATAAAGAAATCTCTTATTAGTAAAACGAGTTTCATACTACGGTTCGTTGCATCGTGGTGGACACAGGATTCATCATTTATATATTGCTAGCCAATGTACCAAAATAGATAATATCATTATTTCTTCTTATAACCATCAAATGATTAAAAGAAATAAAATATCCATTTATTAGAAATCTAGAACAAAGTTCTTTCTAATATGAAAGGTACATAAAAGCAATAACTCAAAATGAAATCCTATAGAATGTCCTCCACTGCAACTGCTGCCTCCTCTACAGCATTGCCCATGTAGACTACGATTTCTTCTTTTCCAAGTCGTTAGGTTTCCTGGAACCTTTGCATTTAAAATGCACATACCGTCAGTGGTTCCATATCTACACACCAGGTTCCGGTAGATAATACCACTGACTATGTTTTACGACTAAAGAAAATTTCGTACTTCCTTTGAGAGGATAATCAGACTTCCAGTACCCAGACTGTTTGCATCGAGAACTCTTGCCTCATGGCTTTCTCGTCCCATTTCGTGGTCCAAATAACTTATGACCACTGGGTTTCTTTGCTTGCTTTTCCTTTCCCCCGATTTTGCCCTTAGGTTCAAAACCTTTGGCATTGGCTACAAGAACTTGCGATTTCCGTCTCAACTCGTCTAAAAGGTCAATCATCTCAAAAACGTGTTTAAGCGTTTCCTCGAAGCGACTGGCCTTTATGAGTATCCTCATCGCTTCTTGTCTAGCCGCCTATGTCAATAGGCTCGGAAGGACAAAGCTCATTGAGTACAACCTTGTACTCTTCAACAGTTTGGGTAATGTCTAGATCTCTATTCCAATCATTACATTTAGGGACCAGTGAGTTTAAAATCCTTAAGTATCACATAAAGTGGGTTCAAAGCCATATCCTAATCTATGAGCACATATAACAACAAACAATCGATTTAATCTCCGATATTATCTCCCTTAAATAATATCATTAAACCACTAATCACATCTAAAATCCCATCAGATATGGCAAGCCACGTGGTGTGGACGTTTACCAATCCAAATGATTTAGCAATTAGATTTGCTTCGGTCATACATCACTTATAGCGGAACCTCGTGGGGAGGAATACTATAATGCGTATCTAAGTGTAAACCATTACTCAGTACCAAAGTAAATCGTTTGGAATTGCTACATCACCGCAAGCCACGTGGTGTGGACGTTTACGACAACTTCACAACTCTTCACAATTTCTTACAACTGTCTACATCAATTAATCCAAAATCCGTCAGCATAGCAAGCCACGTGGTGTGGACGTTTACTACACCAAGAGACTTTTATAATTGACTCCCAATTACTTGATTCATTTAATCTTGTAAATCAAGACGCGGAGAATCATAAGTGAAACTCGAAGTTTCTTACCAGTGATTCACCATGCGAACGACCCTATCTCTCATCAAATGAGGGAGCCGAGCAGACAATCGATCCACCATCAAAAGATGGTACGACTGCCTCTAATTTGTGTCCTCGACATGACCAAGTGGCTTTGGCTCCATTCCACTCCCCGGGGTGAGAATGAGTCGATTTGAAGTCAGTTTTGGAAAGACAAATTAGGCATTGTTTGATACACTTAATCAATGTTTCTCGTAAAAGGAACTACAAGAATTCTCCTCCAATGGCTTATCTATATGAACTTCGAAAGTTCATAAAAGTCACCAAGAGAACAGCAATGGAGACCATGGATATGTTTCCATACCCTCTCCCACTTAGCTTTTTATAACAAAGGGATACGCTATCTAATGCATAATTAAATACACATAAGCATGCATACATGAAATAAAGCACATAGAATATTATCACATAATCAAAATAATACTAGAATATTATTTTCCGACTATTATGGCTTTATCGCATTCCCGTATGCGTCTTCTAGTCTTTAGTCTTCGTTCTTGAATGCTCCATGCGACGGGAATATTAATTCCAATATTTAAATCTATTTATTTTCAATTAATCCAAAAATTACTTAATTCGAAAATTAAGTCAATCGAATATATCAAAAATAAAATTAAATATTATTAATATTTTTATTATTTTTATTTTCCTTTTCTACTTCATTAAATCTCTAGAATAATCTATCCAAGACCCACTTGGAATATTCTTGAAGACTTCCATAATGAAATAAGGAAATAATTTATTTTATTTTCCCTTTCTACTTCATTAAATCTCTAGAATAATCTATCCAAGACCCACTTGGAATATTCTAGATGATTTCCATAATGAAATAAGGAAATAAAATAATTTAGGACTCTTAATCCTTCCAAATTAATTCCTTTCCTAATCCATTAAAAATTCCATAAAGGAATAATTAAATAGGAAAAATTAATTAAGGACTCTTCTACTTTCCAAAATTAATTAATTTCCATGTCCATGAAAATTCCCATAAAATAGGAATAATCAATTAGGAAATAAATTAATTTAATAATTAATTATCTTCCTTTCCAATTCTATTAAATCTCTAGAATCCTATTCCAAGTAGAACTTAGAATATTCTAGAAGACTTCCATAATAGAATAAGGAAATAAATTAATTCCAATTAATTCTTTTCCTATTTCCATGAGAATTCCCAAAACTAGGAATACTCAAAATAGGAAAACCGAATCAATTAGGAAAGTTGGATCTTGGTAGGAATAGCATGGGTTGGGGATCCCCACGCCATCCCCACCATCGACCGCCACTACCACCGCCGGCCAAGGCTCACGCGCCACCACCCTTGGTGGCCGGCGTGGCCGAGAGCCCTAGGGCAGCCCGGGCGATCGATCCTCATGGGATCGATCCTCGTGATCGATCCCCGGTCCTCCCTCTCTTCGTCTCCTCCGTCACACTTTTACGGCGGTCGTTTCGTCATCGATCCAACGTAAATAAATTACAAATTTATGACTACGTTCTCCGGTATCGATTCTCTACATGAAATCGACCTCATACAATTTCCGGAAAAATAAGAACAAGCATTCACCACACAAGAACAAATATTGACATCACCGAGAGTTTAATAATCAAGAGAAATATTATGACATTAATTAACAATAATTAAATCTAGCCATAATAATCGGAAACCCTGCAAGGTAGAACAATTTATCGAAAAATACCATGAACTAAAACCAACGCTCTGATACCAATTGTTGGAAATCGATATCCCGGAATTAATAAATTAAATAAAATTAATTATCTAATTAATTCCGACCGAAATCCTTCGAATATCCGGATTGTCTAAACTGCGGAACCGACAATCCAATCGAATAAACCCTTCGCCGGAATCTACGCGAGCACATCACGCGGTCCGGGATACGACCGAACGCACGCCGCGTCCGAAGACGCGCGCACGGCCAGCCGCACCCCCGCGAGGAGGGCTCACGATCGCATGTAGCGATCGCGGGGTGCGATCGATCGGGGCTGTTCCGGCAGCCCCCCCAGCAGCAAGTCCGGCGACTTGCTGCTCGCCGTGGAGGGGCGACTCAACCGTGAGTCGCTGCGGGCGCGCCAGCCGCCCGCCCGGCGATCGTGCCCTAGGGCAGCGATCGCCCCCTCGGCTTCAGCCGAGGGCTCCTCATGCACGTCCCCGGCGTCCAGCCGGGGCGTTTTGTGGTTCGATCCCCACGGGGATCCACGAGCTGCCGCGGTCCGGTGGTTCGACCACCACCGCTCGGCTCGTTCCTCGTTTCCGGGGTTCGTCCTTGGATCTTGGTTTATGATATTCTCACGATAAATAAACGATAAAATCATAAAGAGGGTTTTACGATTTACCTCGTTCTCGTTGTTCGGAAAAACGAAGAACTCAATTTGACGACCTTGAGATCTTCCCACGTATTCCTTGCACTAGCTCGGACGTCGTGTGGGCGACGATCTACCGAACTCCATGGATCTCCTTCACGAACTCTCTAGACTAATCAAGTATGATTATCTTGTCTCTTCAAATTGTGAAGACCATGTAGTGCTTTTATAGGCTACGTAGGGGATCTTAAGGAGGTGGAATATTGGGCTTCCAATATTGAAGATTAAATTGAGCCCAATGCTCAAGTCCATTAATCCTTATCAATATTAATTAATTCTATTTTCCACTATATAAAATTAATTGCACTCCCAATATTAAACCATATTATATCAAATAATATTTCTCCGGTAGTATTATTTATTCCGTGTATTTAAGATATAAATATCCATGAATAAAATTAATTTATTGCTAATTAATTTATTCATCTCTTATATCCGAGACTAGTACCATTCAACCTTAATTATTATGCGGAACGAATCCACCTGCAGGGTTTACATAATAATTCCTTTTGAACTCATCTCGGGGATATTATCAACCCTTCCGGGATACACTTTCCCGTCAAGTATTCACGGCATGTCATATATAAAACATAGTGACCCAACTTAACCGGTAATTAACCCAATAATTAAATCGGTTAATTCCTTTGGTAAATCAAAGTCACTTATATTAAATATACACACCCGCAATAGTTTCGGGGATTAAGAATAAAATACACTGAGACTCGAATCGATTATCGCCGGCAATCCTAATCGATAAATCTCAAACGATCCGCTCAATACACCAAGTGTACAAGTGTGATAAAATAATTAAGATAAATTATTTTCTCTCTCACACAACGACTATACCGATGGGTTGGTCCGTGTCCATCTAGGTCGTGAGCAACTGTTTGATTAAATACGAGTAATCGATAGTATGATCTTCTGTGTGCCCATGCAACACCATACTAACTACAACGTATAAAATCCAGGACTATGATTTAATTAAAAATAATTAAATGCAAATAATTGTTTATTTAATTAAATAGATTAATGGCAATGGATCGTGAGTTTCCGTTACTTAAATCTAGACATTAAGTACACAACTCCAACAGTTTCTTCGGCGGTGGGGGACTTGGGCTTCGCCGGGCTTGACTGCTTGGGAGAAACCATCTTTTTCAGTTTGGTTGCAGCGGTTCCTATGGTTAGATCGATTAGGGTTCCGGTGGGTATTTTTCTGAGTTTATTTTTCGCACGGGTAGATACCATGAGAGAGAAAGGGAGGGTATATATTAGGGCTTTTTGAATTTTGAAAATAGAGGAGTTATGGCAGTTATCGATATTTGTGGGGAGTGGATAGAGGCGTGATGATGGTGGAGTTGCAGAGTCCCTGATGGGACGGTTTTCAGCCTTGAAAATTGCAACTGCCCATTTGCGTATCCCTGATTATCCTCACCGCCCCTTGTATGCCCAAAGTCTCAGTCTGCCCAAAGTATACTCCTGCAAAATCAAAACAAAACATACCCTTCCTCACGGCATAGTCAAAGTTCCTTGTTACAAGTAGTTTTATTCCTAATCTAAATAAAAGTGAAATATCAAAAACAAACAAACATACCATGTTGCCTCCTGGCCAGAGCCCTATTTATAGTCCCGGGCAGGACCCAATTGCTTTATTCGATCACTCAATCAGGGCAAGCTGCCCTTCCAGATTCTCTTGCCCAAAGTAGGGCTTCACTCTATGACCATTCACTTTGAATATGTAGTCATCATCTTTTTTGCTTTTCAATTCCACAGATCCATTTGGGCTGACATGGTGAACAAAATAAGGTCCTTCCCACTTAGAGGACAGTTTGCCCGAACGGAACTGATTTCTGGTTTGGTACAGTAAAACTAACTGCCCAGCCTCAATCTTTTTCTTCTTAATCAGTTTGTCATGGGCTCTCTTGGTCCGTTCTTTGTAGTGGGCAGCATGGTCATACGCCTCAATGCGAAGCTGCTCCAATTCGACCAAGTCAAGTTTACGCTCGTTCCCAGCCAGATCCCAGTCAAAGTTGACTTTATTTACCGCCCAGTGTGCCTTGTGCTCTATCTCTACGGGCAAATGGCAGGCTTTCCCAAATATCATCCGGTAGGGAGAAATGCCAAATGGAGTCTTGAACGCAGTGCGGTATGCCCACAGTGCATCATCCAGTTTGCCTGCCCAATCCTTCCCCTCTGGCCTAACTGTCTTCCTTAGAATAGCTTTGATAATTCTGTTGGAGAGTTCTGCTTGACCGTTTGCCTGGGGGTGATAGGCACAGGTGATTCGATGAGTGACTCCATATTTTCGCAGTAGCCTCTCAATGATGTAATTGCAGAAATGGGTCCCTTGATCACTGATGAGCGCTCTGGGCACACCAAATCGAGTGAAGATATTCCCTTTGAGGAATTCAGCCACAATGCGCGAATCATTGGTGGTAGTAGCCTTTGCCTCGACCCACTTAGAGACATAATCAACTGCTAGGAGTATGTATTCCTTACCTTGTGAATTCGGAAATGGCCCCATGAAGTCTATGCCCCAGACATCAAAAATCTCTACTGGCAGTATGGGCACAGAGGGCATTTCATTGCGTTTGGTCAAGTTGCCTTCCTTCTAACACTCATCACACCTCTTGCATAGGTCATAGCAGTCTCTGAGCAAAGTGTTCCAGTAGAATCCGCAATCCAGAACCTTTCTTGCCGTTCGCCTAGGCCCAAAATGGCCTCCACAGGGTTGTTTGTGGCAGTGATCCACTATGCCCTGTTGTTCAGACTCAGGAATGCATCTTTTAAGGACTTGGTCTTCACATATTTTCCACAAATAGGGTTCATCCCAAACGTAGCTCATTGCCTCACGTTTCATCCTGTTTTTCTCATAGTAGGTCATGCCATCTCTGAAAATTCCTGTAACCATAAAGTTCACAAGGTCAGCAAACCATGGCTCTTCGCCCAAAGTGGTAATAGAATACAAATGCTCATCAGGGAATGTTTCGGTGATAGGCCTATCTTCTTCCTTCTGGAGAATCCTACTGAGGTTATCTGCCACGAGGTTCTGATTGCCAGACTTGTCTCGGATTTCAATGTCGAACTCCTGAAGTAACAGGATCCATCGAATAAGTCTTGGTTTAGTCTCCTTCTTTGCCATGAGGTACTTCAGTGCAGCGTGGTCTGTGTACACTATGGTCTTACTGCCTAGCAGATATAACCTAAACTTCTCAAAGGCAAAGACTATGGCCAAAAGCTCCTTCTCAGTTGTGGCATAGTTGCTTTGGGCAGCATTAAGGGTCTTCGAGGCATAGTAGATCACATGCCTTTCTTTTCCTTTCATTTGCCCTAACACAGCTCCTACTGCATATCCACTTGCATCACACATCAGCTCGAATGGCATGCCCCACTCTGGTGGTTGAATAATAGGCGCTGTGACCATTCTCTCTTTCAAGTGGTTGAAAGCAGCCTTGCAGTCCTCATCAAAGTCCCATTCTACATCATTCTGAAGCAGTCTGGTCAAAGGGCGAGCAATTTGGGCAAAGTCCTTAACAAAGCGTCTGTAGAAACCAGCATGCCCTAAGAACCCTCTGACTTGCTTCACATTCCTTGGGTATGGTAGCTTCGAGATGACTTCGATCTTTTCTTTATCCACCTCTATGCCCTTAGCGGGAATAACATGTCCCATGACAACTCCCTCTTCGACCATGAAGTGGCATTTTTCGTAGTTCAGTACAAGGCTCTTCTCCACACACCTTCTGAGCACCATCTCTAGGTGTTCAAGGCAGGAGTCAAAGAAGTTGCCATACACGGTGAAGTCGTCCATGAACACTTCAATCCCATTCTCGAGCAGGTCAGAGAAGATACTCATCATGCACCTTTGAAAAGTTCCTGGTGCATTGCAGAGGCCAAAGGGCATCCTCCTGTAGGCAAAGGTGCCAAAGGGACAAGTGAAGGTGGTTTTGTCCTGATCCTCTTGAGCAACCCATATCTGCATATACCCTGAGTAGCCATCTAGGAAGCAGAAGTGCTTCTTCCCAGCAAATCTCTCTAGCATTTCATCAATGAAGGGCAAAGGGAAATGGTCCTTGCGGGTTACCTTGTTCAATTTGCGGTAGTCGATGCAAACTCTCCACCCAGTTTGTAGTCGTGTGGCAATCTGCTCATTTCTTTCGTTCTCTATGACTTGAACTCCAGACTTCTTTGGCACTACATGCACTGGGCTAACCCACTTGCTATCAGACACTGGGTAGATTATGCCCACACTGAGAAGCTTCTTGATCTCTTTGAGCACAACTTCCTTCATTGCTGGGTTGAGCTTCCTTTGGGGATCACGCACGGGCACATAGTCATCTTCCAGAAGGATGTGGTGTTGGCAGATGCTCGGACTTATCCCTCTGATATCAGCCAAAGTCCACCCCATGGCCTGTTTGTACTGCCCCAACACATATCTCAACTTTGCCTCCTCTGTCTCTTGCAAATAGGCACTTATGATGACGGGCAAAGTGTCATTATCTCCCAAATATAGATACTTGAGGTGCTTGGGCAGTTTTTTCAATTCCAGCATTGGTGGCTTTTCAAGGGAAGGCACCATGATCATTTCTTCAATCTCTATCGGTTTGCCCGGATTGCCCTTGAAACTCTCCAGAGAGTCTAACTGCTCGATTGCCTCTTGCAATTCTTCTGGTTCGCCCTCCATATCAAACTCAGTAAGCCCTTGCTGAATGGCTATCTCAGTATGGTCATACTTGCCACATTGGAGTGCCTTTGCCTCCACGGCTTTCTGAATTTGGTCAATGTAGTGGATCTCTTCAGTGTCAGCTGGGTGCTTCATGGACTTGTAGAGGTCAAAGGTGACCGTCTCTCCCTCAAATTTGCACGTCAGCCTTCCGGTTTCGCAGTCAATGTGGGTCCTTGCTGTTTTGAGGAACGGTCTGCCCAATATCATCACTGGGGCTTTACTTGATCTGCCCATATCGAGCACATAGAAATCAGCAGGGAATATCAACTCTTCCACTTTGACCAGGACATCTTCCAGTATGCCCTCAGGATAAACGTTCGATCTATCAACCCGAGTGGGCTTAAGTTGCCCTATCTCCAGGTCTTCATACATCGTTTTGGGCATAACGTTTATTGATGCTCCCAGATCGAGCATTGCCTTCTCTATCTTCATATGCCCTATGATGCACGGAATGTAGAACATGCCTGGGTCTCCACACTTTGTAGGTCCAGTCTTTTTGATCACAGTAGAGACATTTTCTCCCACCTCAAACTTCGCATCATCTTGATATTTGACCTTCTTTGTGCAAAGTTCCTTCAAAAACTTGGCACATCTGGGCATAGCATTCAGTATGGTCAGAAGGGGCATATTGATTTCTACCTTCTTGAACATTTTGAACATCTCTTGAGTTTCTTCCCTCTCACGGTTTTTACTCAGTCTGCCCGGGAAGGGTGGTTTGATTTTGGGAGGTGGGGACTTGTCCCTCTTTGCCCTGACTGTCACCTCTTCTTGCTCAATATCTGTTCCAGGGTCTTCCTCAACGATTAGTGCACCATCTGATATGGGCTCTTTGCCCTTCACTGCAGATTTCTCCTCTATAGTCAATGGTTTGCCACTTCTGAGCTGTACGGCATTAACGTGGGCATTGTTCACTTCGATCTTTGAGGGCAAAGTATCTCCTTTCTGTTCCAGCTTTGCCACCACTTGAGTAAGATGTGAGACTTGGGCTCCTAGATTTTGGAACTGCCCCCTAGTCTCTTGCTTGAATTTCTCATTCTCTTGGTGGGCTTTGGCATTCTCTTGCTGGAACTTAATATTCTCTTTGACTAAAGTTTCCATCATTTCAGACAAGGTAGGCCCTTTGGTCTGAATGGGCTGGTGGTACATCCCTGGGCCTTGCTGTTGGTACTGCTCCTGTTGATTGTAGCCCCTCATTGTAGTTGTTGTTGTTCCCATACCTATTATCATAATATGGTTTCCCCCTTCCTTGCCCATTACCGTTGCTCTGCCCCATCGCTTTGACCTCCTCGTCATACAGTGTGGGGCATTCATCAGTGGCATGCTCTGTGCCCTGGCAGATCTGGCAAGCTTTCACTCCTCTCTTTGGCCCGGTGGCCATACTGTTCATAAATTTCTCCATTGTGCTGCACAGTTTGTCGATTTTTGCATCTGCAGCTGTGGTTGTCCCCAAATTGGTCCTGGGCAACTCACTTCCATCATCCCTGAACTCCTCTGCCATCTCCTTGAAGAGTTTAAATGCCTCCTTAGCACTTTTATTCAGGATGGACCCTCCACTGGCAGCGTGCAAGAGGGTTCTCTCGTGCATCCTTAGTCCAGACACAAAGTATTGGATCAAGTCGTGATCAGGGATCTGGTGCTGAGGGCACTTTGCCAACATCTGCTTAAACCGTGCCCAATATGCGGGGAACTCTTCGCCCACCCCCATCTTAATGCTACTGATGTTCCTTCGCATGTGTTGGATTCGGGCAGCAGGGAAGTATTTTTCCAAAAACTTCTGCTGGAGCTGTGCCAAGTAGTGATTTGTCCTTCGGGCAGAGTGTAGAGCCACTCTCGTGCTCCATCCTCAAGTGAAAAGGGAAAAGCCACCAGTCGGATGTATTCGCTCAAAGGGGGTCTTCCCCTTATAGTTCCACAGGCTAACTCAAAGTCTTGAAGATGCCTCTGTGGGTCTTCCATGGGCATATCGCTGAACTTAGGCAGGATTTGGATGAAATTGTGTTTCATCTCCCAGTTCTCGTTGATGGTGGGCAAAGTGATGCCTGATGGTCGGAGGTTCAGATTGGCAGGGAACATCATTTCCCTGAGGGTTTGGTTTTCCATTATGGCTGGTTCCGGTAAAGGTCTTGGTGGGGTAATTGGTTCACCTCTCCTTGCCCTTCTCGGATTTTCTGCCCTAGGTGTTCGGGCAGCTTCTTGGGCGGCACGTGCTAACGCTTTGGCTAGCCTTGTCTCTTTTCGGATTCGCTTCGCGGTCTTTTCGATCTCAGGGTCGTACCAGGGTACAATCTCTTTGCCCGAAGTCGAATCCTGCATAAACAAAAACAAGTCAAACTGTTAGCACAGACGACTTACTGTTGGAAATTTGCCTCCCCGGCAACGACGCCAATTTTGACGACGCACGAATGTTTGTCGTTGGGAACAAACGCGCGGTCAAAATAATATTTATATTTAGCCAGTACTCTTATCACTACAAAACGTAGATAATGGCAAGTACGTGGGGTCGGTCCCACAAGTAGGCAATTACAGTAGGTGATCTCGGCTTTGCCCAAGGGGTTGTCACAAAAAGATTTTGGTTAGGGGTGATGTGGGCACAGCGGTTTTGCAATAGTTTCAACACTTTGACTTACTACTGCTAACCAAACTAACATGCAATTAAATAAAACTAAAAGTAAAGCAAGCAAACACTCAGATCTAACAGAATACTAAAAGGTAAACTTAAATCAAATGGGAAACAAAGCATCCGGGCAGACAACTTCACTCAGGATCGTTAGGGCAAACTACCGGTCATTGGCACTAAGGATTTTTACCAGCGGTTTGTCAGCAGTTATAGGGTGCAAAAACAAAAGTGGTCCTATTGCGTCACGCCCAACAATTGCCCCACCCCTTATCTACCCTTACTGTGTAAGAGAAGTCAAGCTAACACTATGCCTAAACCCCTGGATCTGAACAATTCGATAACCTATGCGACCAAACATGGATCTAGTTTGCCCAAACCCGCATTACCCTCTAGACAGACCCGCTCGGCCAATAGCATGCTCGAAACATACGACCGCATCTCCTGCAAGTTCTAGTGCTATGCCCGCAACAATACTACAAGGTACATCTATGCGGTTTGCCAATCACCAGTATCCCAGTTTGTAAAGGTTCACTAGTGGTCGTCCTAGTTTGCCCAAACTCCCCAGAAATAAACCTCAACCAACTTTGCCTCGGGAACAAACACCCAACCGGTTACTTCAGCCCTTCCAACCTCGCGGCCTAACTAAACCCTAATTTCACCTTCGATCCGTCCCTGCCCCATGTGCAAAACAACTTAGCCAATCATACAGAAAATTAAAGACAAAGTAATTAAGGGAAATCGAACTATATTATTCATGGCTTCAAATCGATAAACGTTTTTTAAGGAAATCAGAATACGGAATTGAAAACTTAAAAAACAAAACATGAAAATAAATTGTTTCTCAGCTTGAAGGCTGGTTCTACTCAAAACAAACAAAGAGACTCGGACGAACAGCTCCGATCTCTCTCCGGCGACTCCTCCGGCGGCGACGACAAACTGCGGGACCGGCGGCTCTCTCGATTTCTCGATGCGTAATGTTGTCTTGTTCTTGCTGCCCACCGCGCCCCGTCTTTTATAGGCCTCGAATTTGAATTTGAATTCCCGGCTGTTGCTCCTTCCTAAAGAATAGGCGCCAGCAGTCAACGCGTTTGGAGGATAAGTCAGATCCCCCGAATCCAGGGATTCTGGTACGCTGACGCCTTGCCCACAGTGAATCTTCTGTCCTCAGCCGCTTCTGCCCAAACTGGAATTCTGCAGGTATTTCTTCTCCTCCACAGATGGTCGGACCAGGCACGGTACTTAGTAGGAATTCTGGGTCTTCTGCTTCGTGACCTTACCCATTTGCCCGATGTGGTCAAACTGTTGCTTGTCACTACCGCTCCAGAATCTGATTTGCCCAAAGAAGGGGATTTCCTTGCCTCTTTTGCCCAGTGCGCCACCTGTTACCTGCATCACCACACACTCTGCCCAAACACCTAATTGTGCCCTCCCAGACACGTTAACGACTCAAACTGACTCAATAAAGGGTGTAAAAGTGCTCTAAGATGAGCAAATAAAATGGCTCATCAGTAAACAAACTAGAATGAGCTTTCCTGTGTCTCCCTCCCCCAATGTGCCCTCTACTAAGTGTATCCTTGAATATATGCATGCTGATGTGTGGGGTCCTTTCCCTAAACCAACCCAAGGTGGCAATAGGTACTTTCTTTCTGTGATAGATTATTTTTCCAGAAAAGTGTGGGTATTTCTAATGAAAAATAAATCTGATGTGTTTGCAAAATTTAAAAGGTTTAAAACCCTTATTGAAAATCAAACTGGTTTGAAAATTAAAACTCTTAGGACTGATAATGGTCTTGAATTTTGTAATGCCTCTATGAATGATTTATGTGCTGAAGCTGGTATTAGAAGACATAGAACTGTCCCCTATACCCCACAACAAAATGGAGTGGCTGAGAGAATGAATAAGACTTTATTAAAGAGAGTTAGATGTTTACTTGCTTCTTCAGGTCTGAGTAAAAGATTTTGGGGTGAAGCTGTGTTAACTGCAACTTAACTGATAAATAGATCTCCTTCTGTGCCTCTCAAGGGTAAGTGCCCTGAACATGTATTTTCTGGAAAACCTATTGACCTATCTAATCTGAGATTTTTTTGTTGTTCTGCTTTGGTCCACCACTCTGGGGATAAATTAGAACCTAGGGCTAAAAAATGTGTTTTCTTAGGTTATCATGAAGGTACCAAAGGTTATAGGCTGTGGCTTAGGTGTAATCCTGGTTTTAAAACTATCACTAGTAGAGTCAGCCCGTGGCTCGCCGTAGAAGCGCGGAGCTGTTGGAAATCGATATCCCGGAATTAATAAATTTAATTAAAATTAATTAAATGTAACACCCTGGCCCGTTGAGGGGTCGAAGCCCGGCCCTAATGGGCCGGCTCGGTTACCAATGATTGCTTGCGAGAGTGATATCCTGGCCCCACTGTACCAACACTTGTCTTTTCCAGCACACTGTGTCCTCATTCGTGCGCACCTGGGAGACTTCCCAGGGGGTCACCCATCCAAGAATTACCCCAGAGTCAGCACGCTTTGTTGGAGTTGTGTACTTAATGTCTAGATTTAAGTAACGGTAAACTCCCGGTCATAGCATTTAATCTATTAAATTAATAAACAATTGTTTGCATTTACTTATTGTTAATTAAATATATGCAAATATAGTCCTAGATTCTATACGTTGTAGTTAGTATGGTGTGCGACGTCACACAGAAGATCATACTATCGGTTACTCGTATTTAATCAAACAGTTGCTCACGACCTAGATGGACACGGACCAATCCATCGGTATAGTCGTTGTGTGAAAGAGAAAATAATTTGTCTTAATTATTTTATCACACTTGTACACTTGGTGTATTGAGCGGATCGTTGAGATTTATCGATTAGGATTGCCGGCGATAATCGATTCAAGTCTCAGAGTATTTTATTCTTAATCCCCGATACTATTGCGGTTGTGTATATTTAATATAAGTGACTTTGATTTTCCAAAGGAATTAACCGATTTAATTATTGGGTTAATTATCAGTTAAATTGGGTCACTATATTTTATATATGACATGCCGTGAATACTTGACGGGAAAGTGTATCCCGGAAGGGTTGATAATATCCCCGAGATGAGTTAAAAGGAATTATTGTGTAAACCTCATGAGTGGATTCGTTCCGCACAATAATTAAGGTTGAATGGTACTAGTCTCGGATTCAAGAGATGAATAAATTAATTAGCAATAAATTAATTTTAGTCATGGATGTTTAAATCTTAAATACACGGAATAAATAATACTACCGGAGAAATATTATTTGATATAATATGGTTTAATATTGGGAGTGCAATTAATTTATATAGTGGAAAATAAATTAATTAATATTGATAAGGATTAATGGACTTGAGCATTGGGCTCAATTTAATCTTCAATATTGGAAGCCCAATATTCCACCTCCTTTAGATCCCCTACGTAGCCTATAAAAGCACTACATGGCCTTCATAAATCATAAGACAAGATTATTGTTGGAATTCGATATCCCGGGTTATTTAAATTTGCGGAAACCAATAACCCGATCAAACCCTTCGCCGGAGATCACATGAACGCCGACTCATCCGCCGGAGTCCAGCCTTTGGAGACCACGCACCCGAAGGCACGCGGCCCGCCCCCAGCCGAACCCCCGCGAGACGGGGTTCACGCGATCGAAGATCGCGTTCGATCTTCGCGATCGATGGGGCTGCCCAGCAGCCCCCCGCGGCGAGTCCGGCGACTCGCCGCCGCCTGGAGGAGCCCCGCCTTCACGGCGGGTGGGGTGCGGCACCAGCCCGCGCCCCCGGCGATCGATCCCCGTGATCGATCGCGAGCCCTCGGCCCAGCCGAGGGTTCCTTTCCTCCGCGCGCCGCCAAACCCTAGCGGGCGATCCCCGCGGTCCGGTGGCTTCGCCACCACCGCGTGATCGTTCGTCTAATCCGGGTTCGACTCCTGGATCTTGTTTTTCGATAATTGATTTCAATATACACATGAATTAAATTGCGGAAATTTAATTCACCTTTCGATTCGTTGTGCGGAGAAACGAGATCTTATGATGACCTTGAGATCTTCCCACTTATTCCTTGCACTAGCCCGGACGTCGTGTGGGCGACGATCTACCGAACTCCATGGATCCTCCTCTCTACTTTCTCTCTCTAGAATTGTGATCTTCAAGTTATGAGAATAGAGAAGACCATGTAGTGCTTTTATAGGCTACGTAGGGGATGTTAAGGAGGTGGAATATTGGGCTTCCAATAATAGTGATTAAATTGAGCCCAAGCCCAAATCTATTAATCCTTACTATTATTAATTAATTCTATTTTCCACTATATAAAATTAATTGCACTCCCAATATTAAACCATATTATATCAAATAATATTTCTCCGGTAGTATTATTTATTCCGTGTATTTAAGATATAAATATCCATGAATAAAATTAATTTATTGCTAATTAATTTATTCATCTCTTATATCCGAGACTAGTACCATTCAACCTTAATTATTATGCGGAACGAATCCACCTGCAGGGTTTACATAATAATTCCTTATGAACTCATCTCGGGGATATTATCAACCCTTACGGGATACACTTTCCCGTCAAGTATTCACGGCATGCCATATATAAAATATAGTGACCCAACTTAACCGGTAATTAACCCAATAATTAAATCGGTTAATTCCTTTGGTAAATCAAAGTCACTTATATTAAATATACACACCCGCAATAATATCGGGGATTAAGAATAAAATACACTGAGACTCGAATCGATTATCGCCGGCAATCCTAATCGATGAATCTCAACGATCCGCCCAATACACTAAGTGTACAAGTGTGATAAAATAATCAAGATAGATTATTTTCTCTCTCACACAACGACTATACCAATGGATTGGTCCGTGTCCATCTAGGTCGTGAGCAACTGTTCGATTAAATACGAGTAACCGATAGTATGATCTTCTGTGCGCCCATGCAACACCATACTAACTACAACGTATAAAATCCAGGACTATGATTTGCATATATTTAATTATAAATAATTAAATGCAAATAATTGTTTATTTAATTAAATAGATTAATGGCAATGGATCGTGAGTTTCCGTTACTTAAATCTAGACATTAAGTACACAACTCCAACAATCTCCCACTTGTACTAAGGTCTAGTCATTTCCTCCAAACTCCCGACTCCCATACTCATCACGTGCTTAAGTTGTACTTCCAAGAAGTACTATGTGAATGAGCACTCTAGGTTGCCGCTCTGAAGTTATCTTGGTGACTACAGCGTCGTCTCCCTCGACGATGACTCGTATCAGGTGGTACTTGCACTATGTGTTATCTTACACTTATGGACTAGTGATTTCTTACCATTTGCCATTGCACCGCTATTTACATAGCCTTTGGCAAATTAAGAATCACATCTAAGTCCCAGAGATTATCCCGGAGTTATACCAAAACTTCCGCTGCCTCTGAGGCCGCTATTTGGTTACCCATGGCAGAGTCCGAAAAGCATCGTGCTTATCACTCTTCCATGTTAAAACTCCTTCTCCTTTAATAGTGAAACACATAGCCTGATATCGACTTACACTGGTCCTTATTCGATTAGAAATCTAAGAGAATGTAATCCAAAGGAAATGCTTGCTTGCTCCGTAATCCAGAACATAGTCTCCAGTACTTCGAAAGTACTTAAAATGTTCATTACAACAGTCAAGTATTCCTCTCCAGGATTACCTTGATATCCTCCCACTATGCTAACCGCATAGCCGATATCAGGTTCTTGTTTTCAACATCGCATTTATTAAGCTTTCCACACTAAAAGTGTAGGAATCCGCTTTCATTGCTTCTATCTCCTTTTGTGTTCCAAAACACATATCCTTAGATAGATGCATTCCGTTTCTGAAAGGTAATGAACCTTTCTCGGAATCTTGCATGTTAAAACGAACCATAATCGTATAAGATATCTAGAGAAGTACAATGTTCTTTTCTTGAGATCCTAGATCTTAAGAACATGCTCTAACTTCTTCTTTATCTCATATATCGATTTTTCTAGACAACCATCATTTTATGTCTGACAACATCTTTACATTGTTACCAATGATAAAATGCTATCTACATAAAACCTCCGAGAAACACCACCTTGTTTCCATCACGTTTCCCATACACTCGATTCGTCTATGCTTTGATGAATCCATAAAATGGACTATCTAATCAATTTGCAAGTACCACGAACTCAATGCTTTGTTCCAATCCATAAATAAATTAACCAAGCTTGTACTCTAAATGATCTTGCCTCTTAGCAATAATCCTTATTGCTCTCCAAGAAGGCACATTTAGATCTAGTACCGCCTTCATGTAGATCCAGGGATTGATTTCATGTATACTAGGTCCAGAGTTCAAAACTCTCCTAGTCTTATGAATATCTCCGGTTGTCAAACAACCTCCCACTACAATGGCATTCCGGTGTATAAACAGTAATAACAGTAGGTGCAGTTAGTGGTGTACCGCTACTCGGTTCGGCTGGTTCTAAGTCTTAATCGTTTTCTCTTTTCAGAAGTACACGTCATTTTGGGCTTGTGGTTCATCTAATAGTCTTCCTCTAAGAACCGGGCGTTAGAACTTATAACGTCCTTCTGGTTCATAGTACTATTGAACACACACCTTTTGTTCTTCTAGGATATTCTACAACCACATTTGAATGTGCCGTTGTTACCAAGACATATCCATAGAACATAGGTAGTTCCGTTTAACTCATGCTTTTACTATTTCTATAAGAGTTCCATTTCTTATTTCCGACACACCAATCCTACACAACAGTGTATGGTGTAGTCATTTGGGATCAAATCCCAATCTCTGATTAGTATGCCATGTATTCCTCAGACAGGTACTTGCCTCCGCGATCAAATCGCAGGCTACAAATGGATATTCCTTGATGGTTCTCCACAATTGCTTAGTGTCCATTGACATGTCAAAACACTTGCTTTTGTGGCACATCAGGTATTCTAATCCATTTCTTGAGTAATCATCAAATGAAGTACTCGTACCTTATTGTCTGAGTAGACATAGGTCTGCATACATCAGAGTCAATTAATTCTTATACTTGTCCGGATCTTATATCTTATATCTATAAAGGATTGCTTAGTCGTATTATCTTCCAAATTAGATTCTTAGGTCGGAAGGTCCACTCCTTCAACTTAATTGATCAAACAATCAATTTTTGACCTTTGAACTTCTTATTTGAATAAATATGACTTAGCATAAGAATCCACAAGTATAAATGATTTAATAAAGAAATCTCTTATTAGTAAAATGAGTTATATAAAACGGTTCGTTGCATCGTGGTGGACTCAGGATTCATCATTTATATATTGCTAGCTAATGTACCAAAATAGATAATATCATTATTTCTTCTTATATCCATCAAATGATTAAAAGAAATAAAATATCCATTCATTAGAAATCCAGAACAAAGTTCTTTCTAATATCAAAGGTACATAAAAGCAATAACCCAAAATGAAATCCTATAAAATGTCCTCCACTGCAACTGCTGCCTCCTCCACAGCATTGCCCATGTAGACTACGATTTCTTCTTCTCTAAGTCGTCGGGTTTCCTGGAACCCTTGCATTTAAAATGCACATACCGTCAGTGGTTCCATATCTACACACCAGGTTCCGGCAGATAATACCACTGACTATGTTTTTACGACTAAAGAAGATTTCGTACTTTCTTTGAGAGGATAGTCAGACATCCAGTACCCAGACTGTTTGCATCGAGAACACTTGCCTATTGGCTTTCTCGTCCCATCTCGTGGTCTAAGCAACTTAGGACCACTGGGATTCTTTGCTTGCTTTTCCTTTCCCCCGATTTTGCCCTTAGGTTCGAAACCTTTGGCATTGGCTACAAGAGCTTGCGATTTCCGTCTCAACTCGTCCAAAAGGTCAATCATCTCAAAAACGTGTTTAAGCGTTTCCTCGAATGACTGGCCTTTATGAGTATCCTCATCGCTTCTTGTCTAGCCGCCTATGTCAATAGGCTCGGGAGGACAAAGCTCACTGAGTACAACCTTGCACTCTTTAACAGTTTGGGTAATGTCTAGATCTCTATTCCAATCATTACATTTAGGGACCAGTGAGTTTACGAGTACTTCCACGGTAATGGCATTCGAGGTACATTTGATAAGAAATAATGGCATTATCTATTCTGGTACATTTGATAGCAATATATGAATGATAGATCCTAAGTCTACCACGGTGCAACGAACCGTTCTATAACTTGTTATTACTTGATTAGATATTTCTTTATTAAATCATTATACTTGTGAATTCCTGTACTTAGTAGTATTTATTCAAATAAGATTCAAAAGGTCGAAATTGATTTGATCAATTAAAGTTGAAGGAATGGACCTTCCGACCTAAGAATTGAATTTGGAGGATAATACATCTAAGTAAACCTTTCTGGATAAAGGATAGAATTCGGATAAGTATTGGGAATGATTAGATATGCAGACATATGTGTTTATAAGAAAGGTACGAGTAGTTCTTCCAAGAATACTCGCTGATGGATTAGAATACTTAATGTGCCATAAAAGCAAAGTGTTTTGACTAGTCAATGGACACAAAAGCTATTATGGGGAGCCATCAAAGTATATCCATTAAAGGCCTGCGACTGGGTCGCGGAGGCCATCACCTATCTGAATAACACATAGCATAAATCGAAGATTGGGATTAAATCCTAATAAATGACTTCACCATACACTTACGTGTAGAGATGGTGTGGCAAGTAAAAGAAATGGGAATCTAATAAGTAAAAGAACAAGTTGTTCGGGACTACCTATGTTCTGTGGATATTCCTAGAGACAACGAGGCACATTATATGTGGTTGTAGGATATCCTAAATGAACAAAACACTGTGTGTTCTATAGTACTATGAACCAGAAGGACGTTTATCGCCCGGTTCTTAGAAGAAGACTATTAGACGAACCACAGAACCCGAACTGACATAATACCCTGAAATGAGAAAAAGGACAAGAGACTAGGAACCAGCCAAACCGAGTAGAAGTACACCACACACTGCACCTACTGTTATCACTGTTTATACACTGGAATGCCATTGCAGTGGGAGGTTGTTGGACAACCAGAGATGTTCATAAGACTAGAGGAGTTCGGACTCTGTATCTAGTAAAGATGAAATCGATCCCTAGCTCTGCATAAGGGCGGTACTAGAACTAAATGTGCCTGCTTGGAGAACAATAAGGTTTATTGTTAAGAGGCTAGAACATTTAGAGTACAAGCTTAGTAAATCCATTTATGGATTGAGACAAATCTATGAATCGTGGTACTTGCGAATTGATGAGATAGTCCATTTAATGGATTCATCAAAAAGGCAAAGACGAATGGTGTATTGGAAACGTGATGGAAACAAGGTGGTGTTTTCTCGGAATTTTATATAGATAGCATTTTATCATTGGCAACGATGAGAGAATGTCATCAGACATAAAATGATGGTTGTCTAAATGAATCGGGATATAAGATTGAGTAGAAGTTGGAACATGTTCTTGAGATCTTATGATCTAAGGATAAGAACATTGTACTTCTCCTAGATATCTTATACGATTATGGTTTGTTTTTAACATGCACAATTCTGAGAAAGGTTATTACCTTTTAGAGACAGAATATGTATATCTATCTAAGGTCATGTGTTTCGAACACATAAAGGAGATGGAAGATACAAAGCGGTTTCCTACACTGTAAGTGCAGGAAAAGCTTGGTGAATGCAATGTTGAAAAACGAGAACCTGATATCAACTATGCGGTTTGCGTAGTGGGAGGATATCAAAGTAATCTAGATGAGAGACATTCGAATGCTGTAATAAGTACTTGCGAAGTACTGGATTACTGAGCAAGACGAAGTCCCTTTTTGATTACAAATTCTCAGATCCCAAAATCAGAGAAGGACCAGTGTAAGTCGATATCAGGCTATGTGTTCATTTTTATAAAGAGGTGGAACCATGTAAGAGTGATAAGCAGGACGCTTCTCAAAGACTCTATCATAACCGAATAGCAGCCTCAGAGGCAGCGGAAGTTCTGGTTAGGTTCCAGGATAACCTCTTGACTTAGATATGACTCTTGGTTTACCGAAGGCTATTTGGATAGCGGTGCACGATAAACTGAAAGAAGTCATTAGTCAAAAGTGATGATAACACATAGAGCAAGTACCACCTGATACGAGTCATCGTCAAGGGAGACGACGTAGTAGTCACCAAGATAACTTCAGAGCGGCAACCTAGAGTGCTCATTCACATAGTACTTCTCGGAAGTACACCTTAAGCACGTGATGAGTATGGAAACCGGGAGTTTGGAGGAAATGACTAGACCTTAGTACAAGTGGGAGATTGTTGGAGTTGTGTACTTAATGTCTAGATTTAAGTAACGGTAAACTCCCGATCATAGCATTTAATCTATTAAATTAATAAACAATTGTTTGCATTTAATTGTTTTAATTAAATATATGCAAATCATAGTCCTAGATTTTATACGTTGTAGTTAGTATGGTGTTGCATTGGCGCACAGAAGATCATACTATCGGTTACTCGTATTTAATCGAACAGTTGCTCACGACCTAGATGGACCCGGACCAATCCATCGGTATAGTCGTTGTGTGAGAGAGAAAATAATTTATCTTAATTATTTTATCACACTTGTACACTTGGTGTATTGAGCGGATCGTTGAGATTCATCGATTAGGATTGCCGGCGATAATCGATTCGAGTCTCAGAGTATTTTATTCTTAATCCCCGAAACTATTGCGGGTGTGTATATTTAATATAAGTGACTTTGATTTACCAAAGGAATTAACCGATTTAATTATTGGGTTAATTACCGGTTAAGTTGGGTCACTATATTTTATATATGGCATACCGTGAATACTTGACGGGACAGTGTATCCCGGAAGGGTTGATAATATCCCCGAGATGAGTTCATAAGGAATTATTGTGTAAACCTCATGAGTGGATTTGTTCCGCACAATAATTAAGGTTGAATGGTACTAGTCTCGGATTAAAGAGATGAATAAATTAATTAGCAATAAATTAATTTTATTCATGGATATTTAAATCTTAAATACACGGAATAAATAATACTACCGGAGAAATATTATTTGATATAATATGGTTTAATATTGGGAGTGCAATTAATTTATATAGTGGAAAATAAATTAATTAATATTGATAAGGATTAATGGACTTGAGCATTGGGCTCAATTTAATCTTCAATATTGGAAGCCCAATATTCCACCTCCTTTAGATCCCCTACGTAGCCTATAAAAGCATTACATGGTCTTCTCTATTCTACACACTTCATAACTTGAAGATCATAATTCTTCTAGAGAAAAAAAGTAGAGAGAGAGAGAGAAGAGGATCCATAAGCTTGGAGGATCGTCGCCCACCCGACGTTCAAGCTAGTGCAAGGAATACGTGGGAAGATTCAAAGGTCTTCATCTTGATTTCGTTTCTCCGCACAACGAATCAAAAGGTACGATCATAAAACTCCTTGTGTGATTTTATGTGATTGAATTGTGATACATACATGAACACACGATCCGGGAAAACGACGAACTTCGGGGACGGGGATTCGAGATCCCCGGCGAAGTATCGAACGAACCCTCGGCTGGGAGCCGAGGGGTGGCGGTCGAGCCCTAGGGCTTCGACCGCCGGCGCGCATCGAAGGAAAGCCGCGGCTGGACGCCGCGGCTAGGGGCGATCGAGCCCTAGCTCGATCGCCGGGGGGACTGTCGCGGGCTGGCGCCGCGGCTGGTGGTGCCCCCCGCCTCCGGTGATGGCGGTGAGTCGCCGGACTCACCGCCCGGGGCTGCCGGAGCAGCCCCAGCGATCGGCGCACGATCGCGAGCCCCGGCGGGGGTTCGGCTAGGGTTTCGGCCGCGGGTTCATCCCGCCGCGATGCTCGGGTCGAGCCCGGCTCCGTTTGGTGGTTCGCGTGTTTCCGGCGATGGGATTTCGGTCGGGGTTATCGGTTCCGCAATTTTTGATACCCCGGGATATCGATTTCCAACATACTTAATGTCTAGATTTGAGTATTATGAACTCCTTGTACACTTTCATTTACCTATTAATAACGAACATTCATTTGCTTTTAATTATTGTTAATTAATATATGCAAATTATAGTCCTGGATTTTATACGTTGTAGTTAGTATGGTGTTGCATGGGCACACAGAAGATCATACTATCGGTTACTCGTATTTAATCAAACAGTTGCTCACGACCTAGATGGACACGGACCAATCCATCGGTATAGTCGTTGTGTGAGAGAGAAAATAATTTATCTTGATTATTTTATCACACTTGTACACTTGGTGTATTGGGCGGATCGCTTGAGATTTATTGATTAGGATTGCCTTGGATAATCAATTTAAATCTCAGAGTATTTTATTCTTAATCCCCGATAGAATTGCGGGTGTGTATATTTAGTATAAGTGACTTTGATTTTCCAAAGGAATTGACCGGTTTAATTATTGGGTCAATTACCGGTTAAGTTGGGTCACTATATTTTATATATGGCATGCCGTGAATTCTTGACGAGACAGTGTATCCCGAAAGGGTTGATAATATCCCCGAGATGAGCTCATAAGGATTTATTATGTAAACCTCGCGAGTGGATTTGTTCCGCATAATAAATAAGGTTGAGTGGTACTATTCTCGGATATAAGAGATGAATAAATTTATTAAGCAATAAATAAATTTTATTCATGGATATTTAAATCTTAAATACACGGAATAAATAATACTACCGGAGAAATATTATTCGATATAATATGGGTAAATATTGGGAGTGCAATTTTATTTATATAGTGGAAAATAAATAAAATTAATATTGATAAGGATTAATGGACTTGAGCATTGGGCTCAATTTAATCTTCAATATTAGAAGCCCAATATTCCACCTCCTTTAGATCCCCTACGTAGCCTATAAAAGCACTACATGGCCTTCATAATTCATAAGACAAGAATATCATTATTTGATAGTTCTAGAGAGTTGAAGGAGATCCATAGGAGTTCGATAGATCGTCGCCCACCCGACGTTCGAACGGAGTGCAAGGAATACGTGGGAAGATTCAAAGGTGTTTGATTTCGTTTCTCCGAACAACGAATCGAAGGTATAATATCTAAACCCCCTCGATATTATTTCGGTTTTTGGTTTATTGAAAATACCGTAGAACAAGATCCGGAAGTTCGGACCCGGAGTAGACGGGCGATCACGCGGTGGTGGCGAAGCCACCGGACCGCGTGGGACCGCACGCCTAGGGTTCGGCGCGCAAGGGGAGCCCTCGGCTTCGGCCGAGGGGGCGATCGCTGCCATGGGCGCGATCGCCGGCGGTGGCGGGCTGGTGCCGCCACCTCCCCACCTCGACGGTGGGGGCTCCTCCACGGCGGGCAGCAGGTCGCCGGACCTGCTGCTGGGGGCTGCCGGATGCAGCCCCATCGAACGCCATGTTCGATCACACGAACCCCGGCTCGCGGGGGTTCGGCTGGGGGCGGGCTACGCGTCTTCGGGCGCGTGGTCTCCAAAGGCCGGACTCCGGCGGATGAGTCGGCGTTCATGTGATCTCCGGCGAAGGGTTTGATCGGGCTATGGTTTCCGCAATTTTAAATAGCCCGGGATATCAAATTCCAACACGTGTGATCTCCGGCGATGGGTTTTTGATCGGGTTATTGTTTCCGCAAATTTTAATAGCCCGGGATATCGAATTCCAACAATTGGTATCAGAGCGTGGTTTACGTTCGCGGTATTTTCGATAAAATTGTTCTACCTTGCAGGGTTTCCGACTATTATGGCTTAATTTATTATTCGTTTTATTTATTTTGTCATGATTGTTGTTTTGATTAAACTCTCGGACATGTCGAGATTCGTTTTTGGTGGTGAATGCTTGTAATAGTAAAAATTCGGGGGTTGACCGAATTTAAGTTTATTATTATTGTTCTATCTTTTTCCGGAAAATGTATAGGGTCGATTTCATGTATAGAATCGATACCGGATAGTGTAAAATCAATTTTGTAAATTATTTTGCGTTGGATCGATGCCGAAACGACCGCCGGAGAAGACGTGTGACGAAGGAGATGATCGTGAGGGTGAACGGGACATGGATCGATCAATCCCCATGATCGATCCATGAGGATCGATCTATCGCATGGGAGGGAGCCGAATACGCGCCTCTCGGCGGCGATGTCACCGGCGGTGGTGGCGCGCCGGCTGGGTGGTGGCGGCGGTGGTCCTCGGCCGGCGATCGGCGGTCCGGTGGGGGGCGCGGGGATCCTCGTGATCTTCGTGCTCTCCCGGTAGATTCTACTTTCCTAATTAATTCGGTTTTCCTATTTGAGTTTTTTCTATTTTTGGGAATTCTCATGGACTAGGAAAAGAATTAATTAGAATTAATTTTATTTCCTTATTCTATTATGGAAGTCTTCTAGAGTATTCTGAGTTCTACTTGGAATAGGATCCTAGAGATTTAATAGAATTGGAAAGGAATAAAAGTTAATTTAGGATTGATTTATTTCCTAATTGATTATTCCTATTTATGGGAATTTTCATAGTAATGGAAATTAATTAATCTTGGAAAGTAGAAGAGTCCTAAATTATTTTATTTCCTTATTTCATTATGGAAATCATCTAGAATATTCCAAGTGGGTCTTGGATAGATTATTCTAGAGATTTAATGAAGTAGAAAGGGAAAATAAAATAAATAAAAATATTAATAATATTTAATTTTATTTTTGATTTATTCGATTGACTTAATTTTCGAATTAAGTATCTTTTGGATTTATTAAAAATAAATAGATTTAAATATTGGAAATTAATATTCTCGTCACATGGAGCATTCAAGAACGAAGACTGAAGACTAGAAGATGCGTACGGAGATGGAGTAAAGCCATAATAGTCGGAAAATAATATTCTAGTATTATTTTGACTATGTGATAATATTATGTGCTTTATTACATGTATGCATGCTATATGTGTTTACTTTTATGCACTAGATAGCGTATCCCTTTATTGTAAAAAGCTAAGTGGGAGAGGGTATGGAAACATACCCATGGTCTCCATTGTTGCTCTCTTGGTGACTTTTATAAACTTTTGAAGTTTATATAGATAGGTCATTGGAGGAGAGTTCTTGTAATTCCTCTTACGAGAAACATTGATTAAGTTCATCAAACAATGCCTAATTTGTCTTTCCAAAACTGATTTCAAGTCGACTCATTCTTACCCCGGGGAGTAGAATGGAGCCAGAGCCACTTGGTCATGTCGAGGACACAAATTAGAGACCTTCGTACCATTCTTTTAAAGGTGGATCGATTGTCTGCTTGGCTCCCTCATTTATGAGAGATAGGGCTGTTCGCATGGTGAATCACTGGTTAGAAACTTCGAGTTTCACTTATGATTCTCCGCGTCTTGATTTACAAAATCGAATGGATCAAGTAATTGGGAGTCAATTATAAATATCTCTTAGTGTAGTAAACGTCCACACAACGTGGCTTGCTATGCTGACGGATTTTGGATTAATTGATGTAGACAGTTGTAAGAAATTGTGAAGAGTTGTGAAGTTGTCGTAAACGTCCACACAACGTGGCTTGCGGTGATGTAGCAATTCCAAACGATTTACTTTGGTACTGAGTAATGGTTTACACTTAGATACGCCTTATAGTATTCCTCCCACCGAGGTTCCGCTATAAGTGATGTATGACCAAAGGAAATCTAATTGCTAAGTCGTTTAGGTGGGTAAACGTCCACACACCGTGGCTTGCCTTACCTGATGGGATTTTAGATGTGGTTAGTGATTTAATGATATTATTTAAGGGAGATAATATCGGACATTAAATTGTTTGTTTGTTTTATGTGCTTATAGGTTAGGAATGACTGTGACCCCACTTTGTGATATACTTAAAGATGAAAACTCACTGGTTCCATATAGTAATGATTGGGAACGAAATCTGGACATTGTCCAGACTGTTGAGCCTTCTATATCTGCTGTTGTCCCAACTGATGAGGACATTAAGAATGACCTCAATATGATGTTGAGACATAGCGTGGATACCGCTGAAGAGGTGATTGACATACTCATTGTATTTCATCCACTAGAGGAGTCGCTTAAAAACGATGACTTGAGGATGAAAATCATAAGTGTGATCAGAAAATCACAAGCTCTTATGGCCAAAATGGAAGTGCAAGTAAAGAAGCCCAGTGGTTCCAAACCACGGATTGGGAAGAGCAAGCCACGAGGCAAGTGCTATCGATGCAAGCAGTATGGGCACTGGAAGTCTGATTGTCCTCTCATCAAAGGTACGAAATTTTCCTTAGTCACTGAAACATTATCAGTGGTGTTATCTACCAGCACCTGGTGTGTAGATACGGGGGCCACTGATCATGTCTGCAATTCATTGCAGGGGTTCCAGGAAACCCGGAGACTTAGAGAGGGAGAGATCGTGGTCTACATGGGCAATGCTGCGAGGGTGGCGGCTGTTGCAGTGGGAGACGTTCACTTACGTTTTAGTAGTGATAGGGTTTTAGTTTTACATAATTGTCTTTATGTACCCAACTTTAGAAAGAATTTAATTTTGGTTTCTAAACTTATTATGAATGGATATTCTGTTTCTTTTGACCACTCTGTGATCATAAGAAGAAATAGTGAGATTATCTGTTCCGGTACATTGGTAGACGATTTGTATGTGCTAAATCCTGAGTCTAACACGATGCAACTAACCGAGAGTAATAACACATCTACGAACACCAACAAGAGAAAGGAACCTTCTAAAATGAATCAATTATACTTGTGGCATCTAAGGCTAGGTCATATAAACTCAAATAGGCTTCAAAGGTTGAAAGCTGATGGTCTAATCAGCGATGTTGAAGGAGAGGACCTTCCAACCTGCGAATCCTGTTTAGAGGGTAAAATGACCAAGCGTCCTTTTTCTGGTAAAGGACGAAGAGCTGAACAAGTATTGGATTTGATTCACTCTGATGTATGCGGACCTATGTCTACTCAGGCAAGGGGAGGGTACGAGTATTTCATCACTTTCACTGATGATTACTCAAGGTATGGATTTGTGTACCTGATGCGCCGCAAGAGCGAATCCTTTGACAAGTTCAAAGAGTTAAAGGCTTTTGTGGAGAACCTTCAGGGTAAATCCATTAAATGCCTGCGATCTGATCGCGGAGGCGAGTACCTGTCTGGAGAATTCAAGGCATACTTAGCAGAGCATGGGATTGATTCCCAAATGACATCACCATATACTCCTCAGCAGAATGGTGTGTCAGAAAGAAGGAATAGGACTCTTCTGGAAATGGTGCGATCGATGATGAGTTACTCGGACTTACCTATTATGTTCTGGTGACATGCCTTGGAAACGGCGGCGTATATTTTGAATAGGGTTCCAACCAAAACGGTACCCACAACACCCATGGAATTGTGGAGTGGGCGCAAGCCTAACTTGAAACACATTCGGATCTGGGGTTGTCCAGCACATGTGTTGCGACAAGGTGCCGATAAGTTAGAACCTAGATCAGAATTACGGCTGTTTGTAGGATACCCGAAAGGAACTAAAGGTGGCATGTTCTATAGTCCTAAGGACCAGAAGATCACTATAAGTACTAACGCTCGGTTCTTAGAGGAAGACTATATCATGGACCACAAGCCCAAAAGTGACATAATACTTGATGAGTTGAGAGGAGACAAGGAAGACTTAGATACAGCCGGACCGAGTAGTAATACACCACTAGAACCTGCACCTACTGTCACTATTGATACACCGGAACGCCGTCGTAGTGGGAGGGTTGTTAAACAACCAGATAGATGGATTGGACTGGGTGAGTCTTCGGACTCTGGACCTGGAGTTCATGAAATCGATCCCTGGACCTATGATGAGGCGGTACAAGATATAGATGCGCCTTCTTGGAGGAAAGCGATGAAATCCGAAATTGAATCTATGGATTCTAATAAAGTCTGGGATCTTGTAGAACCACCAAGCGGCGTAAAGCCAATTGGGTGTAAATGGGTCTACAAGAGAAAGAGAGGATCTGACGGAAAGGTTGAAACCTTTAAAGCTCGGCTTGTTGCGAAAGGATATACTCAGAAAGAGGGAATCGATTATGAGGAGACCTTCTCGCCGGTAGCCAAGATAAAGTCGATCCGGATTCTCTAATCCATAGCAGCTCATATGGATTATGAGGTGTGGCAAATGGATGTCAAGACGGCTTTCCTAAATGGAAGTCTTGACGAGACGATTTATATGAAACAACCAGAAGGATTCATTGCTAAGGGGCTAGATCATCTAGTGTGCAAGCTTAATCGATCTATTTATGGATTGAAACAAGCCTCGAGATCGTGGAACCTGCGGTTTGACGAAGTAGTCCAATCTTTTGGATTCAGTCAAAGCATGGACGAATCGTGTGTGTATTGGAAACGTGATGGGAAGAAAGTGGTGTTTCTCGTGCTTTATGTAGACGACATTCTTCTCATTGGCAACAGTGTGAAAATGTTATCAGACATAAAGGGATGGTTGTCTAGACAATTCGATATGAAAGATTTGGGAGAAGTGGGACATAATCTAGGGATCAAGGTTATAAGGGATCGCCGGAAGAGAACATTGTATCTTTCCCAGCAATCTTACATAGACACGATTCTGGCTCGTTTTAACATGCAAGATTCCAAGAAGGGTGAACTGCCCTTCAGTAAAGGAACTTATCTTTCTAAGGAGATGTGTCCTCAGACACAAAAGGAGAAAGATGAAATGAAAGCAGTTCCCTACGCTTCGGCTGTGGGAAGCTTGATGTATGCAATGTTATGCACGAGACCTGATATCTGCTATGCAGTTGGCGTCATAGCGAGATATCAGAGTAACCCTGGAAAGGCTCATTGGACTGCCGTAAAGAGCATTTTCAAGTATTTGCGAAATACTAAGGATTATGTTCTGAGTTACGGAGCAGACAGTCTGATATCTTTGGGTTACACGGATTCGGATTTCCAAGCTAATAAGGACCGGCGTAAGTCGACATCAGGCTATGTGTACACTTTGGGAGGTGGAGCCGTATCATGGAAGAGTGTTAAGCAAAAGTGCATTTCAGACTCTACCATGGAAGATGAATATGTTGCAGCCTCAGAGGCAGCGAAAGAGTCAGTTTGGTTCCTTAATTTCCTCCAAGACTTAGATGTGATTCCGAGTTTGCCCAAGGTTATGACAATTTATTGTGACAATAGCGGTGCAGTGGCAAACAGTAAAGAACCACGGTCCCATAGTGCTACGAAACACATAGAGCGCAAGTACCACCTGATTCGAGACATTGTCAAGAGGGGCGATGCCATAGTCACCAAGATAGCTTCGGAAGACAACCTAGCGGACCCTTTCACCAAGATACTTCTTAAGGAAGTATATTTCAAGCACTTGGAGGGTTTGGGAGTCAAAAGTTTGGAAAATAAGACTAGACCTTAGTATAAGTGGGAGATTGCTGGAGTAGTATACTTAATGTCTAGATTTGAGTATTCTGAACTCTTTGTACACTTTCATTTACCTATTAATTACAAACATTCATTTGCTCTTAATTATTGTTAATTAAATTATTGCAAATTATAGTCCTGGATTTTATACGTTGTAGTTAGTATGGTGTTGCATGGGCGCACAGAAGATCATACTATCGGTTACTCTTATCTAATCAAACAGTTGCTCACGACCTAGATGGACACGGACCAATCCATCGGTATAGTCGTTGTGTGAGAGAGAAAATAATTTATCTTAATTATTTTATCACACTTGTACACTTGGTGTATTGAGCGGATCGATTGAGACTCATCAATTAGGTTTGCTCGGCGATAATTGATTTGAGACTCAGTGTATTATATTCTTAATCCCCGATACAATTGCGGGTGTGTATATTTAATATAAGTGACTTTGATTTTCCAAAGGAATTGACCGGTTTAATTATTGGGTCAATTACCGGTTAAGTTGGGTCACTATATTTTATATATGGCATGCCGTGAATTCTTGACGGGACAGTGTATCCCGGAAGGGTTGATAATATCCCCGAGATGAGCTCATAAGGATTTATTATGTAAACCTCGCGAGTGGATTTGTTCCGCATAATAAATAATGTTGAGTGGTACTAGTCTCGGATAAAAGAGATGAATAAATTTATTAAGCAATAAATAAATTTTATTCATGGATATTTATATCTTAAATACACGGAATAAATAATACTACCGGAGAAATATTATTTGAATATAATATGGTTTAATATTGGGAGTGCAATTAATTTATATAGTGGAAAATAAATTAATTAATATTGATAAGGATTAATGGACTTGAGCATTGGGCTCAATTTAATCTTCAATATTGGAAGCCCAATATTCCACCTCCTTTAGATCCCCTACGTAGCCTATAAAAGCACTACATGACCTTCATAAATAATAAGACAAGATTATCATACTTGATATTCTAGAGAGTTGAAGGAGATCCATAGGAGTTCGATAGATCGTCGCCCACCCGACGTTCGAACGGAGTGCAAGGAATACGTGGGAAGATTCAAAGGTCATCTTGATTTCGTTTCTCCGAACAACGAATCGAAAGGTACAATATCTAAACGTCCTTGATATTATTCGGTTTTGTTTATCAAAAATACCGTAGAACAAGATCCGAGGTACGAAACCATGAACGGGGGACGATCGCGTGGTGGTGGCGAAGCCACCGGACCACGGGCGATCGCCCGGGCTAGGGTTTCGCGGCACGGGGAGGATCGACCCTCGGCTGGGCCGAGGGCGTGCGATCGATCACGAAGATCGATCGCTGGGCACGGGCTGGTGCCGTGCCCGACCCCGCCGTGAAGGCGGGGCTCCTCCATGCAGCGGCGAGTCGCCGGACTCGCCGCGGGGGGCTGCTTGGCAGCCCCGGCCGATCGCTGGATGCGATCGGCGTGCGATCGCATGAACCCCGCGATGCGGGGGTTCGGCTGGGGGCGGGCCGTGTGCCTTCGGGTGCATGGTCTCCTCGGCTGGACTCCGGCGCGTTCGTCGGCGTTCGTGTGATCTCCGGCGATGGGTTTTTGATCGAGTTATTGTTTCCGCAAATTTTAATAGCCCGGGATATCGAATTCCAACAGTACGAAGCAAGCGAAAACAACAAGAAGAATCTGAACACTGATGCAACCTTGAAGCCCCAAAAGAAGTCAATGAAGCCAAGTCAGAATCAGAAAAATTATGGAGACAAAGATGAGTGTTACAATTGTGGTAAGCCTGGACATTTGACCATAAACTGTCATTTCCCTAAACGGGAACGAAAAGAAAACGCTCCCCAAGCAAATATGCTGGAAGAACCTCTTGTGGCAATGTTTGTTGAGGTTAATATGATTGGCGGTTCTGATGGATGGTGGATAGATTTTGGTGCAGCACGAAACGAGTGTTATGATAGATCCATGTTTAAGAATTACTCTGAAACATAAGATAAAGAAAATAAAGTATTGTTGGGAGATTCTCATACCACGACCGTATTAGGTTCTGGTGAGGTCGATCTGGTGTTCACTTCAGGAAAGACACTAACCTTGAAGAATGTGTTGCACACTCCCGGAATGAGAAAGAATCTGGTGTCTGGCTATCTTCTCAACAAAGCTGGATTTGTGCAAACTTTTGGATCTGACCACTATACCATCACCAAGAACGGAGCCCATGTCGGTAACGGTTATGCTTTGGATTGCATGTTTAAACTTAATGTTGATATGAATAAAGTGTCTTCTGCTTACTCTGTGTGCACATTTACTTTATGGCATTCTCGACTTTGTCATGTGAATAAACAACTAGTTGAGCTTATGAGTAAACTTGGACTAATATCTAATTTGAAAATTGAAAATGTTGAACAATGTGAGATATGTAGTCAAGCTAAAATTACTAAGAAGTCCCATAAATCTGTCCAAAGAAAAACTGAACTCTTAGAACTTGTGCATTTTGATTTATGTGAATTTGAAGGAACCCTGACTAGAAATGGAAAACGTTACTTTTTGACTTTTATTGATGATTATTCTAACTTCACTTATGTATACTTTCTGAAACATAAGAGTGAAGCTATTGACATGTTTAAACAATATATTGCTGAAGTTGAAAACCAATTTGGTAAAAATATAAAAAGGTTTCGAAGTGATAGAGGAACTGAATTTAGTTCAAATGAGTTTAATGATATATATAGGAAACATGGAATTATACATGAAACTACTGCTCCTTACTCACCTGAAATGAATGGTAAAGCTGAACGAAAAAATAGAACCTTTTTCTGAATTAGTTGTTGCATTATTAATTAGTTCTGGTGCTGCTACTCACTGGTGGGGTGGAGCTTTAATGACTGTATGTTATGTTTTAAATAGAATTCCAAAAGCTAAAACTCAAATTACTCCTTTTTAACTTTGGAAGGGCAGAAAACCTAACGTGTCTTACTTTAGAACTTGGGGATGTCTTGCTTATGTCAGGAAACCTGATCCTAAACGGTTTAAACTGTCTAGTAGAGCCTATAAATGTGTATTTGTTGGATATTCAGTGAACAGTAAAGCATATATATTTTATGAGTAATAAGGTGATTATTGAATCTGTTGATGCTGATTTCTTTGAACATAAGTTTCCTTTCAAGCCCAAAGTATTAGATAATGAATTAAGAAATAGTGGAGGTACTAGTTTTTTAGAACCTCCCCCTACTGTCATAGTTTCTGAACTTGAACCTGAACGTAGAAGGAGTAAACTTGCTAAAATAAGTAAATACTTTGGTCCTGATTTTGTGTTTAATCTTGAAGAAGATCCTACTTCTATAAAAGAAGCACTTAGCTCTCCTGATGCTGATCTTTGGCAAGAAGCTATTGATAATGAAATTGAGTCTCTTGAAAATAATAAAACTTGGGATTTAGTTGGGTTACCTCTTGGTTGTAAAACTATTGGTAGTAAATGGATCTAAAAAAGAAAAATGAAACCTGATGGAACTGTGGAAAAATTTAAAGCTAGACTCGTAGCTAAAGGGTACAAACAAAGGGAAAATGTGGATTTCTTTGATACTTACTCGCCTGTTTCTAGGTTGGTTTCAATTAGAGTATTGATTGCTATAGCTGCTATTCATAATTTATATGTACATCAGATGGACGTTGAAACTGCATTTTTGAATGGTGAATTAGATGAAGAAATTTACTTAGACCAACCTGAAGGATTTTTTTTTCTAGGCCAAGAAAATAAAGTATGCAAATTGAATAAATCCTTATATGATTTAAAACAGGCACCAAAACAATGGCATGATAAATTTGATTCTTTGATTATTAGCAATGGGTTTAGAATCAATGAAAGTGTTAAATGCATATATTACAAATGTGTGGACAATATATGTACTATTATATGCCTTTATGTGGATGATCTTCTGATTTTTGGTTCAACTCTTGACATGAAAGATTTAGGAGAAGCTGATGTAATTCTTGGAATCAAAATTACTAGAAATGAAAATGGGATTTCATTAGATCAATCACATTATGTTGAAAAAATATTGAGAAAATACAATTATTACGATTGTAAACCTGTTTGTACTCCTTTTGATTCTTCTGTGATATTGTTGAAAAATGAAGGTGAAAGCATAAGACAAAAAGAATATGCTAGTATAATTGGAAGCTTGAGATATGCTTCTGATTGTACTAGACCTGACATTGCATATGATGTTGGAGTACTTGGAAGATTCACCAGTTGTCCAAGTTTGGAACACTGGTATGCTATTGAAAGTGTCATTCGTTACCTGAAAAGGACCATGAACTCATGCTTACATTATGTAAGAGATCCCGCTGTCCTTGAAGGATATAGCGATGCTGATTGGAACGTCTTCTCGGACGATTCTAAAGCCACTAGTGGCTATGTGTTCAAAATTGCTGGTGGAGCAGTTTCTTGGAAATTTAAGAAACAAACAATTCTAGCTCAATCCACTATGGATTCGGATTTATTTGCTCTCGCCACAGCAAGTGAGGAAGCAAGTTGGTTAAGGAACCTCTTGTCGGATATTCCTTTGTGGGATAAACCTATTCCAGCTATATTAATCAACTGTGATAGTACCGCGACTATCGATCTTGTAAAGAACCGTTATTATAACGGAAAGAAACGTCAGATTTGCCGTAAACATAATACGGTAAGAGAATACATTACAACTGGAGTTGTAAGAGTGAATTATATACGGTCTGATGATAACATAGTTGATCCTTTGACGAAAGGAATAGCTCGCGAAAAGGTGTGGATTACATCTAAAGGGATGGGACTAAAGCCTATGGAAAATTGATCCTCTTGTGATGGATACCCAACCCATGGAATGGAGATCCCATGAAATGGGTTCAATGGGAAAAACGAGTCACCTGGGGAAATGAAATATCATGCACATTAAAAGGAGTATAACTCCTAGTCCCTTCCATTAAAGCATGATTTCCTAGAGCGGTTAAAGGTTGAGTGATTACTCTTAATAAGTTCATACTTAAGTTTAAGTAAAGTGTTTAGCTCTGGAGCACTCTTGATGAACTTACCTTTGTGAATGTAAAGTGAGGCCGCTTACTAAATTGTCTTTGGGCAAGTAGTTTAGAAACATTCACTAGACTGGGATATAAGCACATGGCCGTATTGTGCTGGCATAGAATCACACAAACAGAAGTGGCGTGTGTGACATATGGTTTGAAGTAAAAACAAAGAATTTGATATCCAAACTTATGTCACTCTTCATTCTTTTACTTTGAAAAAATACATTACTACGTTAAAGTTCAAATCGAAAGATAATTTAACTTATGCACTCCTCTATAGTGAACTGCTTAAATGATATATATATATATATATATATATATATATATATATATATATATATATATATATATATATATATATATATATATATAAAAGTGGGGGATTGTTGGAAAAAATATTAAATATATATTATATTATTTATTTAATATTTATTATTTTAAAAAATCAAATTTAAAGTTTAAATTTTGTAACTGCTGTCATTATTAGAAAATCATAACGCCTTTTCATTTATGCAGCAATTATTACAAAGACGTTACACTTTCAAAATTCTATAAAAATCAAGCTTTGATATTTCATAAAATACTTGAAAAAACACTTGAAAAAGAGAGAAAGATACTTGAGCAGAAATAATTTGTGTGAATCGATCGATCGGAGTGCTAAGTTCGATTGAAAGAGAGGGTTGTTTTATCCTGGGGACGACGCTGCTATCTACTGCAAAGCACTTTCAGGCAGAGCCGCGAAACGTCTTAAAGAAAGCGACCTAGTCCGCGACTCAACCTTGTTTCGATTTTATTTTGTTACTATTTTGGATTTTGCAGGTACTATTTCAACAAATTGTCAACGTCACGATTTCGTGACACTTTTATGTGCCATTAATGAATAATTTAGTATTACAAAAAGAGCTTTTATATCGGATAAAATTGACTATAACATCTGTGAAAGATGTAAATTATAAAAGAAAAAATAGAAAAAAATTATTTTATTTAAACAAAATTTATATATACATTAAATCGTCAAACGACAAAGACTAAGCATAGAAAAATGTCTAAACATAATACAATAAATATAAAAGTTAAATTGACAATCTATTCACATCTTCTCAACGATTACTTGGTTGAATTCAAAGATATCTCCATTCCCAACTTTAGTATTGCTTTCCGACTTTTCTTTCCCGAATCGCACTTTGTTTTGAAGCACTGCTTAATATCTGTTTTCATGCAAAAAGAAAATTAAAATTCATTAATTTAGATGTGCCCTTCCACGGATATATGTATATCACACTTCAAAACTCCATCCCACCTTAAAGAAGTGAAATACTAAAATTTTCACATCTCTGCCTTGATCAACAAAGACACAATTGGTACCTCTATAGTGAAATGAGTGTAAGTGGTTCCAAACAAAGTCAGCTCATCCATAAAGCTTTTGTTGCATACAAGAAGTATAAAATGTCAATATGATCATATTCATCCACTTAAAAAACCAAAAAGCTAAAAGGGAAATCATGAAAATGATTTACCTCTAGAAAATTGTTACTTATATTCTCCATCATTTTGTTTTTCCTCTTCATCTTCCTACCACAACTTAAAATCAACAATCAATAATAATAACAATAATAATAATAATAACAAAAAAAAATAATAATAATAATAATAATAATAATAATAATAAAAATATTTTAATTAAAATATTATGTTTATACAATTGTTTGGATAATATATGTATAGTTATTTAATAATATTAGAAATTGTTAGAAACTTTTAGAGAAGTTGGGCAACTAGACATTTATAGTGGGCCGAATATATTTTCCAATACTCTTGTGCCGATTTCAAAAGTTGGGCAACTAGACATTTATAGTGAGCCGAATATATTCTCCAATACTTCATGTGCCGACCTCAGGGGAAGGCCCAACAAGTGGATAATTAATTCGGGTGGAGTCGAACCCATGACCGGAGTCGCAAAGCTATATTTTCCAATACTCTCCCTCACTTGTGGGCCGATTTCAACCTCAGGGGAAGGCCCAACAAGTGGATAATTAATTTGGGTGGAGTCGCAAATGGCGGGAGTCGAACCCAGGACCTGCCACAAGGCTAGACTCTAAACCATGTTAGAAACCGCTTCATCTAGAAGCTACTGGTAGAGAAGTTGGACTTCTTTACATTTATATTAATGAGCCGAATATATTCTCCAATATGTTAGAAACCGCTTCATCTAAAAGCTCGAAGTGGTAGAGAAATTGGACTTCTTTACACTTATATTAATGGGCCGAATACTATAGAAAATATATATTTATAAGTGTATAAAGTATAAATACTATAGAAAATATATAGTTGGGACAGAAGTAGTAATAAATTAAGTACAAAGTTCATTAACAACGCAATGGAAGAAAAATAAATATCACGCAACCAATAAAATCAATTATCGCCCAAAAATATTTATTGAAATATAAAGTATAAATACTCTATAGAAAATATATGCATTGTTGGCTACTTACGTTGATACCAATAAAATCAATTATTCCCAAAAATAAATATTGAAGTATAAAGTATAAATACTGTAGAAAATATATATTGTACTTTGTTGGCTACTTATGTTGAAACAAATATCACGCAAACAATAAAATCAATTATCACCCAAAAATATATAATGAATTATCACTGAAGGAATTACTTAATCGACATAAGCAATTCGATAAAAATAAATTAGAAGACTTACTTGTCTTCGATGCGGAAACGTAAATCGACCGGATCGAATCCTCCTATTGCGTGTTGCTTCTCGTGCTACGTTGTGTCTACAACACTCTCCCGATTGGAGTGTTGAATTGTTCTTCACGATCTAAGAACCATTATGATATTTTTATTTTTTTTTAATTTATCTACTTTGTTCTACTTTATGTGTCAGAAAGTTTTCATGCGTTATGTGTTTTTCATTTGTGTGCGTTAACCGTATGTTAACTTTAATATGCTGCGTTATTATCCATAAATAACTGCACTGACAGAGGACACAATCGGCAGGGTAGTTATTGTATATATACATTTATAATATATATAATATTACATAAATAATATATATATTATAAAATAAATTAAAATACTTTTATTTTAATTATTTTACGGGTCGGGTCAAGCCCACGGGCGACCCTAATCCTAACATTTTTTCACTCGCACAAAGGGCTAGACTCGACGTCCATATAAACATTCTCAACAACATCATTTCATACAAGGCAAATAGATCGTGTGACCTGCGACCGTGTGAACTATGTCGTCGTCATAAACCAGTTAGTGTATTATGACAGTTCACAAAATATATTGAGGACTTTTACTTGCTATACCCCAGATATCTTTATAAACCGCACTAGTCGACGTACCTCTTATCTCCCTCAGATACTTAGCATACTCGACCTTGTCCCAACTCATATTCACAATCATGTCCGTACACGATTGGGCTAGCCTTGAATATCAAGTTAAGTGCATGTTTTAAGATAATCTTCCTTCTCCACTAGAGCCCCTAAACTCCACTTCAGTTGCTTTCCTGATATGTACCGCATTTACCGAATTTCCATGGTTATTTGGTAAGATATCAAAGTAGCAGCACCTAGTGAAATCTCAAAAAACAGTTGGAAGTCTTAAGGGTAACGAAATGAGGTCAACGACATCGTTTCAACCTCAAGGTCTCACATAATGAGAAAACAAGGAAGTTTCTCACATTCACCTTTTAATGATCAAAAAAACACATGTGGTATGAACACGCGCTACAATGCTCTTCTTCCACTTTGGAAGATTATGTCTTTCAACTTAGCATCGTACAGATTATAGTTCAAGTGTCCGTCTCCCACTTAACCTGAGTTCTCCCTTATGTTACATCCTCAGAGACTCCCAGTGTCTCTAGGAGAACTGCAATCTGGCTATATTACAAGTCCATGAATGTGGGGATTCATTTCTCTGCACATCCTCGATGTCAGAGGTAACTGTTCATGTGAGAGAACCAGTCACAACTTGAAGACATACCTTTCAAGTATATTAACATACTTGTACACACAACATTAATACATATATTTAATTTCAGCAAACTTCACATTATCATTTATTGATTACATATAATCAAATTCTATGCAATTCCAAAGTCTCGACATGATCCTTAAACACCTCATTAGGTATTGGTTTGGTCATAGGACTAGTCACCATCAAATGCATAGATATATAATATTTACTCCTTTTTGTTATAACAATGTCCCCGACAAAGTTAAACACATTGTGTTTTTGTTTTTCATGGTATTTGGGATCTTTCGTGTAAGTAATAACTTGCTTGACTATCACATTTGATCGTCATATCACCCACTGGTGTGCTTACAATCCTTTATGAAATACCTTTCTTCACACTTTTGGGATCCATGTTTCGGCTTAGGTATTCACCTTTGATAAAAAGAGTATCAATGACTTTACAGGTATCCATCTTGAATCATTTAAGGAGCTTATGAATATTAGTCTCCTGCGAGAGTCCAAGTAACATTTGAGAACGAATCCTATAGATTTTGATGCCATACTCAGCTTCACCCACATCCTTCATCTCGAAGATGAGGACTGTCATTTATTGATCTCATTCAAGTACTCAATATCATTCTCAGCCAAAATAATATCATCAACATATAATGATAGTATTACAAAACACTTTTCTGAACGTTTGACATAATCACAATGGTCATTATCATCACCTGATGAGATTTCAAGTACCATTGACTGGACAATAAAACCCACTGGTTGTTCCATATAGATCTTTTCCTTCAATTCTCCATTGAGAAAAACAGTCTTGGCGTTAATTTGATATAATTCCAAATCAAAAATTGGCTACAATGGCTAGAAGTAGGCGAATCGAAGAAAAACTCACACCTGGTGAGAGATTTCTTCATAGTCTATATCCTCAAATAGGTTATAGTCTTTAGCAACTAAATGAGGTTATTATCGTTTAGTTGTCCTATCAGCCTTTCGCTTAAATTTGAGAACCCACTTGTTCCCAAATTGTCTTGCATCCACTCGGAAGATCAACTAGGTTCCAGACATAGTTATTCTTCATGGACTTTTTGATCTTCCATTGCAATTTTCCATAAAACCTTCAGGTTTTATCAGTAACTACAAGAAATTTATAAATTCGCGACGAAATTATTTGTCATAAAAAGGCTATTTTTCGTCACGAAATCTTTTTGGCGACATTTTTTTTTCGTCGCATGCATCGTCATCAAATGTGCGTCACAATAGGTAAATATGACGATTATTTCGTTTCGTCATCAAAAGTCTTCATACGATGACAAAAGAAGACATCGTCACTCTTCCTTATCATCTATAGCGACGTAAAAATCGTCATGTATAACGACCTATTTTCGTCACTTAATATGATATTTCGTCATTATATGTTACTCTTTTAATGACATATTAATTTATCGTCATTAAAACATTTTTTTTTGTGACAAAACTTTATCAATTGCCAAACTTAAGAAATTGTTATGACGATTTTTTTTTGTCGCAGTAAAATTATTATTTCGTCATATGTTACATCGCAATAAACATAATTTCTTGTGACAAAATAATGCAAAATTTTTTACAAATAATTTAGTCATTACAATAATTTATAGAAAATGACAGTATTTTATTTTTTATTAAAAAAATTATGACAAAATAATTTTTTTCATACAATATAAAAGTAAAAAACAAATTTGATTTTTTTTTTAACACTTCATGAAACCAATGAAGCAAAAAAATTAAAATTACATCATATATCTCTTTATCACACAAAAAATTATAAATTTCTAGAAGCTTGCACCTTCACCTTTGTATTTGCATTCGAAATAATGACTTGGGTTTTGAGTTTTTGAGCCTCAGATTCAAAACTCTTGCAACTTTTCTTTATTGTCTATTCTTTCATAGTATAATCATAACTGCAGAACATGACAAATAAACAAATTGAGGATAAACAAATTGATAAAAAAAAAAAAAACAAATAAACAAATTGAGGATAAACAAATTGTAGTTAGAAATGGCTTTCTTCTCTCCTGTGAATGAGGAGACCTGTAGCATGTGAGTTGAGGATAAACAAATTGATAGATGAATTGAAATCTATATATATAAAATATGTCCGTGCTTCCCGAGCTTTGCCGCGACGCTCTTGGTGATGCCCAACACCGCGTGCTCGGAGCCCGTGTATGCGTACGGGCCCAGCCCGCCGATGGCGCTGGCCACACTGCACAGGGACACGATCGATCCCCTCCTCGCCGGGATCATGTTCCGGGCAGCGTGCTTCATTCCGTGCTTCATCCCTTCACGTTCACGTCGAACGTTCTTTCGAAACCGAAAGCTCGATGTCCGGGCAGAGCGGGCCGGAGAGCCGCCGTTGTTCACCACGGCGCCGAATCGATCGAGTGTCCTTGACGTCGCCCTCTACCGTGAAGTCGCAGTGCAAAAAAGAGGCGTCGCCGAGGCTTTGGCAGAGATCGACTAACCTTGATGAATAGCGATGAACAAAGTATGTAAAGTAATTTATCTAGAATTTTAGTGCTGGAAGTGGAAGTGAAATCGTGGAATAATGGGAGTGTAGGAGGTTGGGAGTGTAGGAGGCGGCTGTATATATATTTTAAATTTTAGGTTAAACACAATCACACTTAAATACTTATTAATTAATATTATGGTGTATTATTAAATATATGAATGAAATCACTTAAAATTGAAATATTTTTTAAGGCAAAAGATTTTTATGCCTTCCAAATTATAATAAATTTAAAATCATTTTTTTATATAAATTTTTTATTAAAAAAAATCACAGCTATTAAGTCACTGATAACTTTTAATAATTAATCACAAATATTATTTTGTTATAAAAACATTATTTTTTATGACCCTTAAAATCGTCACTACTTATTATAAATGTTGTCGACAAAGATTTATATGACAAATTTATAACTTTTGTCAAGTTTGATTAAAAATAATGACGAAATAAAAAGTTTTAGTGACAAAATTATTTTGTAACTTAAAAACAAAAAAATAAAAGGAAGAAAAATAATATTGTCACATTTAAGTAATCATTTGTGACGAATTTCATTTATGTGATGAAAAACTTGTCATGAAAAGTCTTTTTTTCATGACATTTACTATTGTCAAGAAAAAAACTATTGTGCAATGACAATTTTTTTAAATGTCACTATCTCAATATATTAATTGACAAAAAAAAATTGACACTTTTAAGTGATAAATTATGACGAAATAATTATGTTATTAATAATTTTGAATAATTAATGACAAATATATTTATGTCACAAAAATGTTTTTTCATGACTTTTACTATCGTCCTTATTTACAATAAATATTGTCACAAAAGATTTATGTGACGTAACTTTTATTTTTGTCACGATAGTTGTCAAATAATGACGAAAAAAAATATTTTTATTGACGAACAAATATTTTGTTATGAAAAACAACTGTATGGTGACAAAATTAAAATTTGTCACTAATATGATATATTTGGTGACGACCGTTAAATTTGTCACTTTAATTGATAATTCATGACGAATTTTACGTCGTCAAAAAAAATCGTCACGAAAAGCGTAATTTTTTGTAGTGAAAGCAAAGAATAAAGTCTCGCTTACAAACTCTTCTTCTTCAACTGAATCAACCGTAAAAGAATAACGAATAGGTTCTGATGATCGAACTTTTTGGTATACTTATCTAGAGGTGTAACATATACATCTCTCCCACTCTGATCAACACTACGAGAAATTTTGAGTGGTGTTAGGTCTGAACCTTGTACCTCTAGAGGATCAGAAACTAATCCTGTGTCCCCATTCTCATCATTAACCACAAAGAACGGTTCTTTGTTTTGTAATTCACCTCGACTTGGGAATTCAGTCTCTAGAAAATTTGCATTTCTCGATACTATTTCAGTGATATGATCATCTCCATTGTCACTAATGAACACATAACCATTGAACTCCTTTGAGTACCTTATGAAAATACACTTATTTTCTCTTAGAGTTAGCTTTCCGTACATATCATGTACGTTATGCACATGTGCAGCCGAACCCCAAGGCTTGAGATTATTTAGGTCAGGTCTCCTACCTGTCCATAGTTCATACGGAGTTGATATCACTGACTTGGATGGTACTAAATTTAGAGTATAGGTTGTAGTTAACAAAAAATAATATCTCCCCATAAGGAAATTGGTAGGTAGGTTAACTTGCACCATCATGGATCTCACCATGTCTAATAAAGTTCTATTCCTTCACTCAACAACACTGTTTTGTTGTGGAGTATTAGGAGTAGTCAACTATCGAGTAATCCCTTTTTCAATACACAATTCCTAAAACTGTTCTGACAAATATTCACGCCCGCAATCGGTTCTCAAAGTTTTGATTGTTCATTATTTTGATTCTCGACTTCACTCATGAAGTATTTGAAACAACCTTGTGCTTCGGACTTGTGAGATATCAAATACACTTAATCAAAATGCGTGAAGTTTTCAATGAATGTCATAAAATATGAAGCTCAGTGACGAGCTGTCACACTCAATGAATCACAAATGTCAGTATGTATTGATTGCAATGGAGATTCAGCTCTTTTTGCCTTACTAAAAAGGCTTGCGAGTCATTTTACTTGCAAGACATATTTCAAATGTGGACAAATCAAATTTAGAAAGTGAACCCAAAAGTTCTTCTTTCACTTGACGATTTATCTTATCTTTCCCAATGTGTCTCAAAAGTGCATATCAAAACACACCATAAACATGCTCAAAACAAGTAGAAGAAACATTATGAAACAAAACCACAATTGACATAATAATTAGAGAGATGTACTTCTACAATTAAGAGACAAACCATAATTAACTATAAAGTCGGCATTAAGATGTTCGTTATTGCACACAACATTATCATACATAATAGAAACCATGTAATTTCAAACCAACAACTGATAACCTCAACGAAGAAAAACTACTACTAAAAAAATGGATTCTTAGGAAATAATTTCCTTTCATTTTTTTACCAGTATCCTTCATTGAATCTTCACCGGATTCTTTACCCTTTCCTTTGTTCTTGTTCCATTTATGCTAAAAACCAATATTTTTATTCGAACCAGAACTCTCAGCCACATAAACATCATCCCACGAGGTTTCACAACACATAGTTGCTCATCCTCAAGCTCAACAAGTCGAGCTGCATCGATCATTGAAGATTTTGATGTTATCATTGTGAGTAAGGTTGACCTTAAAGTGCTCACACTGGTCACGAAGGGAACACATATTAAGGTTTTAACTCGTTGTGCGTTTGAAAGAATGTGTCCAACTGTCTTAAGCTCCACAATCATGTTAGACATAATTCTCACATGTTGTTTAACAGAATGATCACCACCCTTCGTTTAAGTATCAATCTTGATATTCAACTGACGAAGCTTAGTGACACAAGTATTACCATACTTATCACGCAAATACTCCCACATGACATGCGCGGTACCTTGTAACTCACATTCAAAATCTTTTCATCCTCGACGGATGCGATCATGATACCCCAGGCTTCAGAATCATTTTTCTTTCAAGCCTTATAAGCATCTTAGTTTCTACAATCCTGAGGAACAGTGTCCTGTCAAGGACCTAACATCTCATTGTTCGCAACATCGACAACATCTTTACCATCCATTACGTACCAACCTTTCGGTACCACGGATTATAGTTGTCTTCATCGAGCTTATTTTTTTTAATCATATCACCAATGATTGATTTGCTAGTCACAGGCAAATCAGGAAAGTAAATATAAATCATGCTCTTATTATGTGTAAAATAATTAAGTGATCATTTAGAATACTTTTGCTCAAAATAATTCTCCCTAAACAGAACGTCGAAAGAAGACTTAATATCTCAATCATCGGCCCCAATTAGGTCTTATCATAATGAACTTAATCCCAAAAACACTTAATTAACCAAATCATTTAAAATCCCACTTTGACACTTAGCATCAAAACAACTAATGTTTAAATGAAAACATATATAAAATATAAAACCAAACAACTAATGTTTAAATGAAAACATATATAAAATATAAAACGACAAACGAAATATATATATATATATATAGAGTCCCTTTCTCATGCGGACCAATTCGTACGAATTTAATAAGTACTTAATATTATATTAATTTATATTATTAATTTTTCTACGCTATATATTAATTATTAGTTTCACTACGCTATACATTAATAAAATTTTGTTTATTTATATATTAATAAAAAAATCTCATTACTTTCCATCAAAATATTTTCATTACGACATATTCTAATATATTTTTATATTAAATTAATTTTAATATATCTTATTTGTTTTTTTTTCTTTAAGGAATGGATGAAGTAATTTTTTATTAATTGAACAAAACTTTTAGACAAAAAAAATTACTAAGGTCACACACTTGTTTTTTTAAATTTAATTTCAATTTAATTAATTTAATAATAAAATAATATAAAATTAAAATAAATTATTTTTTCAAATACAAATTTAATGGTATAATATTATTTATAAATTTGTAAAAATATCTAACAATTTATAAAAATAATTATTATTTTTATAAAAAAATTAATTTAATTCTTATTAATTTTCTTAAGCGTAATATAAAATTGATGGAAAAAACAAAATTTAATATATTTTATTTTAATGATGTCATTTTATCTAAATTTTTTTATTTATTTGTCTTAGTTTTTTGTCTAATTAATAAAATAAAGTAATTTACAATTTTCACTACTAAAGAAATAAAAAATAGATACTTTTATTAATTTATATATATGGAGAGAGAAAGAAAAAGTAATAATATAATATTCAGAAAATTATGAATTCGTACGCACTGATCGTCTAGGAAACTCTCCATATATATATATATATATATATATATATATATATATATATATATATATATATATATATATATATATATATATCACTACAAAAAAACTTTTGTATACTGACTAAAATTATCGACTGCTATAAACAGTCGGTGATCACCGACTGTTATACCGACTGCAGGAGTATACCGACTGTTCTATCGACTGTTTAAACAGTCAAGAGATGAAAGTCGGTGAAGCAGTCGGGAAACATACGGAAACACAACCCGCCATCACTACCGATTGATACACCGACTGTAACACACCGTCGTTGTTTTACTGACAGTTAAACACAGTCGGTGACATTTTAGAAACATAGACCAATGACGTTTTACATAAGTGCACCGACTGTATATAACAGTCGGTCAATTTTATATTAATGACACCAACTGTTTAAAACAGTTGGTCTTATTTACGGCACCAAAACGGTGTAGTTTTATTTTCTCCCTGACTGTTGCGTAACAGTCGGCTGTGAAACTAGATACTATATTCTGAACTCGCAATCATTTTTCCTCATTTCAGAAACCCTAACATTTACATCCGCCGCATACATCTAGCCTCCGAGAAATCTTCCCCACATATGAGCCTCCATCGCCGCCACCACATACGAACCACCGCGCCACCACATACGAACCACCTCGCCATCGCCATCGACGAACCAGCGCTCTGCCGCCGTCGACGAGCCGCCTCGCTTCCACCGCCTACCTAACCGTGCGGAGCCCCGCTGTTCACCATCGCGCCACGCCGAAGAACTCCGAGCAACATAAGCGTCCACTAGCCCTCAAGCCACCGCACCAAACCTCCAGCTCCGACGACCCCCGCCTCCTCCGTTCACCTCGCGCGGCCAGCAAGGTAATTAATTGTTTTTTATGTTAATTGATAAAAAAATTAATTAAGTTTGATAAAAAAAATGGAATTAGGCATATTGTGTTCATGATTAAAAAAATCACAAATTTCACTTATATTTGAGACATGGTTATTTCTGGTTAAGAGTGTTTTGAGACTTTTGTCTTTGAGTGAACCCTCTTTAATTGTTGCAACTGAAGTTTTGCCTTGTTAATTATGCTTGTTCATGCCTTGTTATTAATTTTTCCGTTTGCTGTGTGTTGCTCTATGGGTGGGTGGTGAACTGGTGTGTGTTGATGTGTTTGTGTTCAGTTTTCTAAAGGAGAAATAAAGATGTGTTCAGTTTGCAATTGCAGTGCTATAAAATCCCTATGAATTCAGTCTTCTCATTTTAGTTTGATAATTGAATAAATATGAACAAATATACTGTACTGCTTATGGAGTATTAGTACTGTAGTAGTAATATATTATAACTCTACATTAACACTGATAAAAAAAATCTGATATATATAGTTTTATTTTGGGTCTTTAATGCACATTTTGGGGCACAGTTATGCGACAATTCTTAATGACCATAAGCAGCAACGTTAGTAGCTCAAGTTTCAGGTAATACATTGCGTAACTTAAATGGTTTCTTACTAACTTTCTTTGTTTTTGCATCCCGGACGATTGCTAGATGGCCTGGCTTAAGGAGTGGGACACCATCGAGTTCAACGAGAAGCCAGTCAAGTACATAGCGAACCGGTTGAGCGAAGAAGATTGGTCGAGAGCGGACTAAGTATGAAAACTTCAACCGCCTCCATCACAAACCGGATGAGAGCTTCACGATGAAGAAAGCTGAGAAGATGTCGGTAGAAAGTCCAGCGGATGGAGACTAAGACTCAGAGCTTAAACAAGTCCCAAACCGAGATGAAAGATCAGTTGGCAGCAGCTTCCTTCCCTTTCCTCATGATTTGCGATAGCACGATTGTTGAATTTAGAACATTTGAATATGTTTGTTAGTTTGGTTGGTGTAATGAAATTGTATTGAAAATAAAGGTTTGAGAATTTAAAATTTAAATATTTTTTTAATTTTTTTTTAATATTGTTTTTAAGTTTACTGACTGTATTTCACAGTTGGTAATAGTGACTGCAAATACAGTAGGTATTACCGACTGTTATTCGAACCAATTAGTCTAGTACTACTGACTGCAAAATGTGGTCAGTGTACAGTCGGCGAAGATGCCGACTGTTGTTAAAAACAGTCGGTGTTTCATTACCGAGGAGGTTTTTTTTACTGCAAAAAACAGTCGGTATTAACAGTCGGTATTACAGTCGGTATATGAATACCGACTGTAATACCGACTGTTTCTTCAGTCGGTATTCGACTGTTTTTTTGTATATATATATATATATATATATATATCAAACAAAACTACGAAATAAAAAACAGTGTTTGTAAAATAAACAAGATACCAATAGTCAGTACACACTAAATACTAATGTACACGATAACATGCCCACAAATGAGCATGGGCTTTTGGAATCCTTTTAATAGGCTCAGTCCTATAGTACATCTTTTCCCTTATCTTGAAAAAGATAAGGGTCACCCACTGTGTTCAGAACCATGACAGTAGAACTCATTATATATAGCTTTGACACATGTGTGATAGACATCATGGAAGAATTCATGTTCTCGATTTCAAATCAGTTCCCACATCTCATGTAATTCTAAGGGTAGAGAATCTCTAAAAATGATTTTAAGCTCATCCCAAGTGAATAAGTCGCCAACATAATTACACATGGTCTTGTACTTTTCATGCATGTTCAACACATGATCACAAAAAGTAATCGTTGGCTTAATTTTCAGAGAAAAGATTTCTCGAACGATACACATAGTACCTGTATTTAGACAAGTGTTAAAAATCAGACACTTCCAATTTAAAAACAATAATTAACGAACACATTTGATCGTATAACATGTCTAAATATTATAAGTAACACGTTCATTAACAACAATGGAATATATATATATATATATATATATATATATATATATATATATATATATATATATATATATATATATATATATATATATATATATATATATATATATATATATATATATATATATATATATATATATATATATCACAAAATTAAAAATATAAATTGAAGTATAAATACGGTATAAAATATATACTTTTACGTTGAATTTCTCTTATCATTGAGTAAAAAAATAAAAACACATAATGAAGTACAAAGTTCATTAACAGGGCAATTAAGATATATCACAAAATTAAAAATAAAAATTGAAGTATAAAGTATAAATATTGTAGAAAATATATACTTTGTTAGCAACTTATGTTGAATTTCTCTTATAATAGAGTAAAAAAATAAAAACACATAATGAAGTACAAAATTCATTAAAGCGCAATGAAGATATATAACATAATTAAAATATATAGTAGAATGAAAAATAAAAATATGTAATAAAAAGCGCAAATATATAATGCAGTAAAAAAATTCTATTGAAATAAAAAAATCAATTATTTGTGCAAAAATATATAATAAAGTAAAAAATTGCAAGCTAGCATGGCAGTTAGACGAGAGTTTGAGGAGGAGTTTGACATCTTCCCGACGTCCCAGAATCACTTAGACGAGCGGAGGAGTTTTACAGCTTCCGGACGAGAAGCAGGTCGAGGTTCTGAAGATGAGGTATGATAGGTTGAGGGTTGTGGAGTCGAGGGTGCAAACGATGATGGGGGATGTGGCGACTCAGGGGGAGAGAGTTTATAAAGTATCCAAGGGCCACTACTTTGTTTCTCATGTTTTGCTTCACGGCTTGTGTTGATGACGCAAAAGATTGTGGTGGTTGTGTTGGGGTTTTACACTATGAGGCATCCTGGATTTCACAAAGGATGCCAGATCCCCAATGAGTTTCTTGAGAAGACGTTTTCCAAAACTGACTACTTGTTGTGAGGATAGAGGAGGGGGTTGTCTGATCAAGACCGGTTTGAATTTGTTTGGTATTTCTTGTGTGATTTTGAGTTTGCTTTTGGAACATTTTATTTTGCTTTGAGCATGATTTTGTTTTATTCTTCTTTGGTATTTTGTTGTCAAGGATTTTTAAGTTTTAGGTTGTTTGTTTTGCTATGAAGCAAAAGTCATCAGTGTTTGTTATTTATTTCTTTGTGCTTGTGAAGTAAAAAATTGCGCATGAAGTAAAAAATCTAGAGGCAAATTTTTATTTTTTATTTATTTAAAATGAATATACTTATTTTTATTTTATTACAAAAAAAATTCAAAAGGAGGGGGTTATCCGTTCAAGACCTATTTGAATTTGTTTGGTATTTTTTGTGTGATTTTGAGTTTGCTTTTGGAACTTTTTATTTTGTTTTGGGCATGATTATGTTTTATTCTTTTTTGGTATTTTGTTGTCAAGGATTATTGAGTTTAAGGGTGTTTGTTTTGCTATGAAGCAAAAGTTATCTGTGTTTGTTATTTATTCTTTGCACTTGTTAAGTAAAATATTGGAAGTAAAAAAATTGTAGGTAAACAATAAAATTGTAGGGAAACAATAAAATAAATTATCTAGCAAAAATATATATTGAAGTATAAAGTATTTATTTTAGTAGTTTTTCATAAAGTGTACTGATATATTGTTTAAAATTTTAGTAGTTTTTTTGTTTTTTTTTAAAGTGTATAATACAATGATACTACAATTTTATTATTATATTATTCATTTATTTTTTAAAAGTATCAATAAATCTTTTTATTAATATTGAATTTCTTGAATATATATATATATATATATATATATATATATATATATATATATATATATATATTGTGAGGATGAAGGAGGTGGTTGTCTGTTTGAGACATGTTTTAATTTGTTTGGTATTTTTTGTGTTGGTTTTGAGCTTGATTTTGGGACTTTTTATTTTGGTTTGGGTGTGATTTTGTTTTTTTCTTCTTTGGTATTTTGTTATCAAGGATTTTGGGGTTTTAGGGTGTTTGTTTTGCTAGGAAGCAAAAGTTATATGTGTTTGTTATTTATTTATTACGATACACAAACTATAAAATTAATTATGTCTCAAAAATATATATTGAAGTATAAAGTATAAATATTGTAGAAAATATATAATTTGTTGACAACTTACGAAGAATTTCTCTTAACATAGAGCAAAAAATAAAAACAAATAATGAAGTAAAAAGTTTATCGCAATGAAAAAAAAAACAAATATCACAAAATAAAATCAATGAAAAAAACAAATATCACAAAATAAAAATATATAATAGCTCAATTAAAATATTAACAAATTAAATAGTGAAAAAAATGTGTTGAAAACAACCGCTTCTAAGGGCTGATAGTTAGTATTGATTAATTATTTATAAATTTTAACTAAAAAAATGAAAAAAAAGACTAATCTAGGGGTGCTTATCCCTAGAGGACTCTAAGTGCATCATCCCTGGCTAGGCAATATACACGTTCATGGTCGAAAATTGATTTGTTTTTTTTACATATTATTATAATAAGAAAAAAACCTCGAAATTATACTTCATTGATTTTTTCTGCCAGAACAAGAAGACAAAATGAAACGACCATTTTAGCATACCTAAACACGAAGAAATTTACACGAGTTTTTGCGGTAAAGTCATGCCATGTGCATGTCGAAGGTATTTTGCCAAACCCAACATCGAGCAGAGAGACGAGGGAAAGGAGCCCGACGAGAACGGGAGGGACCAGAAACAAAAGGAAGTTGTCGATGATGTCGACTACGTGCCCTCGAACTGACTACGTGCCAAAATTGACTGCTTTAAACTTTTGCTAGTCCCTATCAAAATCCAAGACTAGAGCAAAACATAAACCAAAGCAAGGAATACAAGGAACACAACGAGTCAATCACCTATTCAACCTCCCAAAACCACAAACAAATTCCCGGTGCTTCCAACACAATCCTAGTGAATAGCCTCGACCCCAAATACATAGCTCAAAGACAATCAAGCTAGTTTCAATACATATGTGACAATCCGACGTCCCTCATAAAGGTTCACTCTCTTCTTTTACTCTCGAAGTATATATAGTTCACTCATAAGTGTGCACAAGAGAAAAATAGAAATCAAGGCATACTTGTGCACTCAAAGAAAAACGATCATATAAGGAATATGAAAGAGCTTCAAGTAATATCGCATGCGCCTAAGAACAAAAACCAAACACGCTATTTGATTTGGTTCTCCACAAATCAAGGTCTACCATCTTAAGAATCAAGGGCGGTCGATAAATAGGGTGTAACGGGGCTAGGCTTAGGGTATTCGGGATAATTTGAGAAAAGTGGACTACATATTCAATCACGCGTCACCACAACCAAAGTTCCTTTAATTCGCACCACAACCTCCGACAACTCCACTTAAAAATCAAGAACACAACAAAGCCAAAACCAATGTCCAAGCGAGTCATACTAATATTATTAAACTAATACACTTTTTTATTTTTAGACTTGTAACATGTCTCAATTTTCTCTTTTTTTTTAGACTAGTAGCACGTCTCATTTTCTATTTTTTTCTCTTTTTTTTTTTTTTTTTTTTTTTTTGGAGACTTATAATATGTCTCGATTATTACATAAGAAGGCTAACGAAAAACACTACTCAACACCCTTCATTTATTTATGTACACCCCAACAAAATACATCCACTCCCTCCTCGACGGTGTTTAGGACAAGAAGGAAAATCTAAATGTAGGCTCAACAGGGCTATCTAGGGTGTCCCACGACGGGCTCAAGGACAAAAGTAAAGCGGCTCGAATGGCTAACCTAATCGATCAACTCCCAATCATATTCAAAATCAAGCAAGTTATGATTATCAAGTCTCAAACACAACCGAATCACGGCCTAGTTATTCTAGTTCATACGGGTGCACATAATATAGAATAAGAAAGAAAAGAAGCTCAAATAGACAACGAAGTATTACGCACATAGAAGAAAGCTAGATAGGCTCAAAATCTCTCAAGGGCAATTGGACAAGGAGAAGTCGACATGCATATAACTCACCATCACATCAAAGTGACTGATGAGCCATATTTTTTGGCTCATTTTTAGGTTTTTAGAGTCAAGTAAATCGAGTCTTTAGTTTGTTTTTACTTTATTTGTGTCTGGGAGGGCACGTTTGGGTACTTGGGCAAGTTTTGCAGGTGGGCAAGTAAAGGAGGGAAAAGAGGAGCGCACTGTGTGAAAGAGGCAAGGAAATCACCTTCCATGGTCAAGAGCACTCGTTGAGCAAGCCAGACTGACGAAAAGGATCCAGCAGAGTTGAGCAAGCAACCAGGATGTCAGCAGGTGGAGCAAGACTTGAGTCCGACCAAGTACCGCACATGGTCCGCTACCTCAATCAGTCAGAGAAGGAAGTACATGGGCAAGCACTAACATTGACGGAGACGGAACGTTGGGCATGCGGTGTACCAGGAGTCCTGAATTCTGTGGAGTCTTTTAAAGAGGACCAGATTCACACTCCCGCCTAAGAAGGACTCTCGTCCGGTCTTAGGGGTATTTCCCCCTCACGTCTCTTATCCATCCAAGCCCGTCTATATAAGAAGACCGACTGATGAAGAAACCCTACGACGGATGAGCAGCGAAGAAACCGGATCAAGCCCTAACCTGTCCAGCGAAGAAGAAGGCGGCCGCGTGAGCAACACCACTCGCCGGCGATTATTTTCTGTTAAGCCCTCGGGCTAAAAACAATTTCCTTTATGCTTTCATGTTTTTGATTTCGTATTTTGATGTTATTTCCCTTTGAACAATTTCCCGTTTTAATGCATAGTTCAGTTCGCTTTACTTCTTCTATTTTATTTTCTGTTTTAATTATGTCAAGTAGCTAATCTAGTTGTATCTGGGCAAAGACAGAACCTGACCAACCCTAAGACTTGACCATGCCGGGAGGCTTATTGATGACAGCAACTAGCTGAGTTTTGTTCCCGATTCAACAGGGTATTAACTTAAGCATGTTAGGGACTTGGGCAATCCTACAGTGACCAGTGGGAACCCCGACTTGCCTAACACAGGAGTACGTGGATCAACGCGACCGGGAGACTGGGCATCCGCGAAGTACAACATGTTGCTGGAGATGTGGTCGTATGACTTGGGTCTGTCCAGGCATGCTATTGGCCATTCCGGGTTTGCTTGGAGGATGAAGGCGACTTGATCAACTTAGACTCATGCGGTCACATAGTGTCGAATTGGTCAACGTCAGGAGACCTGTTGAGAGAGATCTAGCAGGACTTAAACATAAGAGCGAATGAGGGTTCGGGGTATTAATATGCGTGACATTATAGGGATGTTAATACTTGGGATCTATAACTGGAAGACAAAACTGTTAGCAAAATGATATACGTACCAATGATCGGCACCACATAGGTCAAGGGGGAAGTCAGGGGAGTCAATGCCTGAATACTTTAGTCTTTATTTGTTTCATTTTATTTGCTTAGTCGAGTCTTTTAATTGCTCAGTTTATTAATTAGGTTGCATGCTAGTTTTATTTCTGTTTAAGTATTTGTTATTTTCTAGTCAAGTAAACACGGTGACCACGGTTCAGCAATGCCCAACTGCTCTCCAAAACAAAACCTTTTCAAACGTGACAACCCAATTGAGCATTCAAAGCCGGGAAAACTATAAGCTAAATCGCCTCCTCGTGGGATCGACTCTATACTTGCTACTAGTACTTGTGCTAGTGAATAGTTTAGGCTTTATAAATATTATTTTGCGCTACTCCACGACGGTAGCGTCAAAATTGGCGCCGTTGCCGGGGAGGCAATATTCCAAGCCAATAGTTTTCCGTGCTAACGCTTGACCTATTTTTTTGTATGCAGGATTCTAACTCATCGGGAAACAAGGATACAGGGCTACTATTTGATCCTGAAATCGAGCGAACCGCGAGGAAGAATCGAAAAGCAGCAAAGCAGAAGCAAGCATTAGCACGTGCCGCTCAAGTAACTCAGTTGACCATAACTGAGGGAGGAGAGCCGATCTCGAACACATCGAGAGAAGACTCACCAAACGCATCCAGGTCACCTACGCGATCAAGGATGGGAGAAGAAGGAACCAAAACGTTAAGGGACACGATGTTCCCTGAGAACTTGAATCTGAAGCCACTGGGCATCACCTTGCCCACGGTGGAGAACAATAATTGGGAGATGAAGCATGGCTTCATCCAGATCTTGCCCAAGTTTAGTGACATGCCGTTGGAGGACCCACAGAGACGCCTCCAAGACTTTGAATTGGCATGTGGCACCATTCGAGCAAGTGAAGGGCTAGGGGAATACATCAGACTCCTAGCCTTTCCTTTTTCACTAGCTGAAGGTGCCCGAGAGTGGCTCTACACTCTACCACCTGGAGAAGTGACCACTTGGAGTCAGCTCCAACAAAAGTTCCTTGAGAAGTATTTCCCAGCTGCACGCATTCAGCAGATGAGGAAGAAGATCAACAGCATCAAAATGGGAGGAGGAGAGAACTTCCACGACTACTGGGTCAGGTTCAAACAGATGTTGGCCAAGTGCCCACAGCATCAGATCCTTGACCATGATCTGGTCCAGTATTTTGTCTCCGGATTGAGAGAAACAGAGAGAACGTGGATCAATGCAGCCTGTGGAGGATCCATCTTGAACAAAAGGGCGAACGAAGCATTCAAAATTTTCAAGGAAATGGCTGAAGAGACAAGGGAGGACGGGAGTGACTTGCCCAGGAACAACTTGCCCGTACCATCTGCAACTGAAGTCAAGCTGGACAAACTCTGTAACAAGTTGAGCAACTGGTACTCAACCAAAACCCAGGGCAAAAGAGAGGAGTCAAGGCATGCCAAATCTGCAAGGAAAGTAACCATGCCACTGACGAGTGCCCTGAGCTATTTGATGAAGAGGTCAAGGTGATAATGCAGAACAATGGGAACGGACAGAGACCCACGTACAACTCAAACAACTGGAAAAATCACGATAACAACCGGTATGGAAACAACAACTACCAGGGCGGAGGAAACCAAGGAAACCAAGGCCAGCAATATCACGGCCAGAGAAATAACTACCAAAATCAGGGCAACCAGCAGAACCAGAGCAATGGCCCGACTTTGGCAGACATGATGCAGACCTTGGTCACTGAAAATATCAAAGCCAAACAGGAGAATGACCGGTACAAACAGGACAATGAGAAGTACAAGGTCGAGACTAGAGGTCAACTTCGGAATATCAATGCTCAAATGCTTGAGTCACGTGGGCAATTCCAGAACATCAATGCCCAACTGGCGCACTTGACCCAGGCTATGACCGAAATGAAGAAGAATACCAACGGTCTACCTCCCCAAATTGAACTCAATAACGCCCAACTGAATGCAATCCACCTCAAGAGTGGAAAGGTCCTGGCCGAAGTGCCCAAGGAATCCACTTCACCATCTCAAAAGGAAGGAATAGTTGAAGAAGTCAACGAGGAAGAGGAATCAGAGGAAGAACTTGAGCTGATACCACCCAAACAGAAGGAAACCTCAGTACCTGCCGAAGCAGGAACACCACCAAAAATTTACCCTCCTTTCCCAGGCAGATTGAACAAGAAGAAGGAAAAGGAGGATACAAATGAGATGTTCCAAATGTTTAAAAAGGTAGAAATCAACATGCCTCTGTTGACCATCCTAAAATCCATGCCCAGGTGCGCCAAATTCCTCAAGGAGCTGTGTACCAAGAAGGTGAAATACCAAGACGATGCCAAATTCGATGTTGGAGAGAATGTTTCAGCGGTGCTCCAGAGGAATGTGCCAAGGAAATGTGCAGACCCTGGAATGTTCTATATTCCCTGCATAATAGGCAACATGAACATAGAAAAGGCGATGCTCGACTTGGGAGCATCGATCAATGTGATGCCTAAGTCAATGTACGAAGACTTGGGTATAGGGCCAATGAAACCAACGAGGGTAGTGATCCAGCTAGCAGACAGATCAAACGTGTACCCCGAGGGAATTCTGGAAGATGTACTGGTCAAGGTAGAGGAGCTCATCTTCCCTGCCGATTTCTATGTCTTGGACATGGGAAGGTCAAGCAAGCAGCCAGTAATGATCTTGGGCAGACCATTCTTGAAGACAGCAAGAACACACATTGACTGCGAGACTGGAAAGCTGACCTGCAAATTCGAAGGAGAAACGGTCACATTTGACTTGTTCAAATCAATGAAACACCCGGAAGACACTGAGCAAGTGCATTATGTTGACCAGATCGATGAATTGATCGAGGAGCAAGCCCTGGGATATGGAGTCTCTGACAAAGTAGATCTGGTGATACAAAGGGGACTGACCAGAGAAGATGCAGAGGATGAGCAACTTGAAGTCCAACAGATAGTTGAGCAACTGGGAGCTCTGGAGAATCACCCTATGGGCATGAGCAAGTTGCCACCCCAAGAAATGACGATCATGGTGCCATCCCTAGAGAAACCACCAGAATTGGAATTGAAGAAACTCCCTGCGCATCTCAAGTATATGTTTCTTGGGCAAAATGATACACTGCCCGTGATCATCAGTTCAAAATTGAAAAAGGAAGAAGAAAGCAGGCTGAGATACATCCTTGATCAGTACAAGCAAGCCATTGGGTGGACTCTAGCCGACATCAAGGGAATCAGCCCCACCATATGCCAACACCACATATTGCTCGAGGAAGAGTCAAGTCCGGTACGTGATCCACAGAGGAAACTGAACCCTGCCATGAAAGAGGTGGTGCTCAAGGAGATACTCAAGCTGCTTAACTTGGGCATTATCTACCCTGTTTTAGATAGCAAATGGGTCAGTCCAGTCCATGTGGTGCCCAAGAAGTCAGGGATTCAAGTGATTGAGAACGAAAAGAAGGAGCAGATAGCCACTCGACTTCAAACCGGATGGAGAGTGTGCATAGACTACAGGAAGTTGAACAAGGTGACAAAGAAAGACCACTTTACACTACCTTTCATTGATGAGATGCTCGAGAGGCTAGCTGGGAAGACACATTTTTGCTTCCTTGACGGATACTCCGGCTACATGCAAATTTGGGTGGCCCCGGAAGACCAGGACAAGACTACTTTTACTTGCCCCTACGGTACCTTCGCATATAGACGCATGCCCTTTGGTCTATGCAACGCCCCTGGGACTTTCCAGAGATGCATGATGAGCATTTTCGCTGATCTACTTGAGCAAGGAATAGAAGTCTTCATGGATGATTTTACTGTATATGGCAGCTCGTTCGAGACATGCTTGAACAACCTGGAGTTGGCCCTCAACAGATGTGTGGAGAAAAGTTTGGTACTTAACTACGAAAAATGTCACTTTATGGTCGAGGAAGGGATAGTCCTTGGGCATGTAGTCTCTGCCAAGGGAATTGAAGTTGACCGAGCCAAAATAGAGACCATATCAAAGCTGCCTTACCCAAGGAATGTCAAGCAAGTTAGAGGTTTCCTTGGGCACGCTGGGTTCTGTTGGAAATCGATATCCCGGAATTAATAAATTTAAATAAATAAATTATCTAATTAATTCCGACCGAAATCCTACGGAGATCGAATATCCGGAGTTGTAAAATTGCGGAACAACAACTCCAATCGAAATCCCGGTTGCCGGAAACCCGCCACGAACCACCACACGAACCCGGACTCAACCAGACCCTAACCGCGGGCGAACCCACGGCTGTTCGGTCGAGCCCTCGCGTGGGGCTCGCGGCTGTACATGGCAGCCGCCTAGGGCTGCCCTTGGCAGCCCGTCGAACACGCCCGAACCCTCGCGGACAGCCCCATATCGAACCCTAGTAGCAGCCCGAGCCACCACCGTTCGAACGAGGCGCGCACGTCACCGGACGTGCGCTAGGGTTCAGCTGCACAACCCCCGTGTGCGATCCGTGAAGCGATGCGGATCTGCTGCGGATGTTCCCGCAGCCCGCTGCTGCACCGCACGAGGCGGGCGCCTGGCAGCCGTGCGATCGCGCACGACATGGACCAGGCGGGCGCCTGGTCCCCAGGCGGGCGCTTCGCTGCCCAGCGAAGCTTCTCCGTTCGATCCTTGCCGCCGGGTCGCTCCAGCCGCGGCGGTCCGGTGATCCACGATCACCACCGCTCGGCTCGACCCCGGTGAGGATCCCAAACCTCGGATCTTGGTTCACGATATTTTTACGATAATTAAACGATAAAATCATAAAGAGGGTTTTACGATTTACCTCGTTCTCGTTGTTCGGAAAAACGTAGAACTCAATTTGATGACCTTGAGATCTTCCCACGTATTCCTTGCACTAGCCCGGACGTCGTGTGGGCGACGATCTACCGAACTCCATGGATCCTCCTCTCTACTTTCTCTCTCTAGAATTGTGATCTTCAAGTTATGAGAATAGAGAAGACCATGTAGTGCTTTTATAGGCTACGTAGGGGATCTAAAGGAGGTGGAATATTGGGCTTCCAATATTGAAGATTAAATTGAGCCCAATGCTCAAGTCCATTAATCCTTATCAATATTAATTAATTCTATTTTCCACTATATAAAATTAATTGCACTCCCAATATTAAACCATATTATATCAAATAATATTTCTCCGGTAGTATTATTTATTCCGTGTATTTAAGATATAAATATCCATGAATAAAATTAATTTATTGCTAATTAATTTATTCATCTCTTATATCCGAGACTAGTACCATTCAACCTTAATTATTATGCGGAACGAATCCACCTGCAGGGTTTACATAATAATTCCTTATGAACTCATCTCGGGGATATTATCAACCCTTACGGGATACACTTTCCCGTCAAGTATTCACGGCATGCCATATATAAAATATAGTGACCCAACTTAACCGGTAATTAACCCAATAATTAAATCGGTTAATTCCTTTGGTAAATCAAAGTCACTTATATTAAATATACACACCCGCAATAATATCGGGGATTAAGAATAAAATACACTGAGACTCGAATCGATTATCGCCGGCAATCCTAATCGATGAATCTCAACGATCCGCTCAATACACCAAGTGTACAAGTGTGATAAAATAATTAAGACAAATTATTTTCTCTCTCACACAACGACTATACCGATGGATTGGTCCGTGTCCATCTAGGTCGTGAGCAACTGTTCGATTAAATACGAGTAACCGATAGTATGATCTTCTGTGTGGGGCCCGACACACCATACTAACTACAACGTATAGAATCCAGGACTATGTTTTGCATATATTTAATTATAAATAATTAAACGCAAACAATTGTTCATTTAGTTAAATAGATTAATGGCAATGGATCGTGAGTTTCTGTCACTTACATCTAGACATTAAGTACACAACTCCAACAATCTCCCACTTGTACTAAGGTCTAGTCATTTCCTCCAAACTCCCGACTCCCATACTCATCACGTGCTTAAGTTGTACTTCCAAGAAGTACTATGTGAATGAGCACTCTAGGTTGCCGCTCTGAAGTTATCTTGGTGACTACAGCGTCGTCTCCCTTGACGATGACTCGTATCAGGTGGTACTTGCACTATGTGTTATCTTACACTTATGGACTAGTGATTTCTTACCATTTGCCATTGCACCGCTATTTACATAGCCTTTGGCAAATTAAGAATCACATCTAAGTCCCAGAGATTATCCCGGAGTTATACCAAAACTTCCGCTGCCTCTGAGGCCGCTATTTGGTTACCTATGGCAGAGTCCGAAAAGCATCGTGCTTATCACTCTTCCATGTTAAACTCCTTCTCCTTCAATAGTGAAACACATAGCCTGATATCGACTTACACCGGTCCTCATTCGATTAGAAATCTAAGAGAATGTAATCCAAAGGAAAAACTCGTCTGCTTCGTAGTCTAGAACAGTACTTCGAAAGTACTTTTACGGCAGTCGAATATTCCTTTCCAGGATTACCTTGATATCCTCCCACTATGCTAACCGCGTAGCCGATATCAGGTTCTTGTTTTCAACAATGCATTTATTAAGCTTTCCACACTCAAAGTGTAGGAAACTGCTTTCATTGCTTCTATCTCCTTTTGTGTTCCAAAACACATATCCTTAGATAGATGCATTCCGTCTCTGAAAGGTAACGAACCTTTCTTGGAATCTTGCATGTTTAAAACGAACCATAATCATATATGTAAGATGTCCAGGAAAAATGCAATGTTCTTTCTAGAGATCCAAGATCTTAAGAACATGTCCAACTTCTTCCTTTATCTTTCATAATGATTCATCTAGACAACCATCATTTTATGTCTGATAACATCTTTACATTGTTGCCAATGATAAGAGTGTCATTTACATAAAACCTCCGAGAAACACCACCTTGTTTCCATCACGTTTCCCATACACACGATTCGTCTATGCTTTTGATGAATCCATAAAATGGACTATCTCATCAATTTGCAAGTACCACGAACTTAATGATTTGTTTCAATCCATAAATGGATCAACTAAGCTTGTACTCTAAATGATCTCGCCTCTTAGCAATAATCCTTATTGCTCTCCAAGAAGGCACATTTAGATCTAGTACGGCCTTCATGTAGATCCAGGGATCGATTTCATGTATACTAGGTCCAGAGTCCGAAGACTCTCCTAGTCTTATGAATATCTCCGGTTGTCCCACAACCTCCCACTACAATGGCATTCCGGTGTATAAACAGTGATAACAGTAGGTGCAGTTAGTGGTGTACTGCTACTCGGTTCGGCTGGTTCTAAGTCTTAATCTTTCTCTCTCATTTCAAAGTATTACGTCACTTTGGGCTCGTGGTTCATCATATAGTCTTTCTCTAAGAACCGGGCGTTAGAACTTATAACGTCCATCTGGTTCATAGTACTATTGAACACACATCTTTTGTTCTTCTAGGATATTCTACAACCGCATTTGAATGCGCCGTTGTTTCCAGACATATCCATAGAAAATAGGTAGTTCCGTATAACTCATGCTTTTACTATTTCTATAAGAGTTCCATTTCTTGTTTACGACACACCATTTCTACACAACAGTGTATGGTGTAGTTATTTGGGATCAAATCCCAATCTTTGATTAGTATGCCATGTATTCCTCAGACAGGTACTTGCCTCCGCGATCAAATTGCAGGCTACAAATGGATATACTTTGATGGTTCTCCATAATTGCTTAGTGTCCATTGACTTGTCAAAACACTTGCTTTTGTGGCACATCAGGTATTCTAATCCATTTCTTGAGTAATCATCAAATGAAGTACTCGTACCTTATTGTCTGAGTACACATAGGTCTGCATACATTAGATTCAATCAATTCTTATACTTGTCCGGATCTTATATCTTATATCCATAAAGGATTGCTTAGTCATGTTACCTTCCAAATTAGATTCTTAGGTCGGAAGGTCCACTCCTTCAACTTAATTGATCAAAATCAATTTTCGACCTTCGAACTTCTTATTTGAATAAACGTGACTTAGCATAAGAATCCACAAGCATAATTGATTTAATAAAGAAATCTCTCATTAGTAAAACGAGTTTCATACTACGGTTCGTTGCATCATGGTGGACTCAGGATTCATCATTTATATATTGCTAGCTAATGTACCAGAATAGATACTATCATTATTTCTTCTTATAACCATCAAATGATTAAAAGAAATAAAATATCCATTCATTAGAAATCCAGAACAAAGTTCTTTCTAATATGAAAAGTACATAAAAGCAATAACTCAAAATGAAATCCTATAAAATGTCCATTGCAACAGCTGCCTCCTCTACAGCATTGCCCACATAGACTACGATCTTTTTCTTTTCTAAGTCGTCAGGTTTCCTGGAACCTTTGCATTTAAAATGCACATACCGTCAGTGGTTCCATATCTACACACCAGGTTCCGGTAGATAATACCACTGACTATGTTTTACGACTAAAGAAAATTTCGTACTTTCTTTGAGAGGATAATCAGACTTCCAGTACCCAGACTGTTTGCATCGAGAACTCTTGCCTCATGGCTTTCTCGTCCCATCTCGTGGTCCAAGAAACCTAGGACCACTGGGTTTCTTTGCTTGCTTTTCCTTTCCCCCGATTTTTCCCTTAGGTTCGAAACCTTTGGCATTGGCTACAAGAGCTTGCGATTTCCGTCTCAACTCGTCTAAAAGGTCAATCATCTCAAAAACGTGTTTAAGCGTTTCCTCGAATCGACTGCCCTTTATGAGTATCCACATCGCCTCTTGTCTAGCCGCCTATGTCAATAGGCTCGGGAGGACAAAGATCACTGAGCACTAACTAGTACTCTTTAACAGTTTAGGTAATGTCTAGATCTCTATTCCAATCATTACGTTTAGGGACCAGTGAGTTTAAAATCCTTACGTATCACATAAAGTGGGTTCAAAGCCATTTCCTAATCTATGAGCACATATAACAACAAACAATCGATTTAATCTCCGATATTATCTCCCTCAAATAATATCATTAAACCACTAATCACCTCTAAATCCCATCAGATATGGCAAGCCACGATAGTGTGGACGTTTACCTATCCAAATGATTTAGCAATTAGATTTCCTTCGGTCGTACATCATCATTAGCGTTACTTCGATGGGAAGAATACTAAGAAGCGTACCTAAGTGTAAACCATTACTCAGTATCTAAGAAGTTTGTTTGGGATACGCATATTCACCGCAAGCCACGATAGTGTGGACGTTTACGTTAACATACGCTCCTTTACTCCCTTCTATAATTGTCTACATCAATCGTTCCAAAATCCCATTCAATGTAGCAAGCCACGATAGTGTGGACGTTTACTACACCAAAAGACTTTTACAATTGACTCCCAATTACTTGAATCATTTAATCTTGTAAATCAAGACGCGGAGAATCATAAGTGAAACTCAAAGTTTCTAACCAGTGATTCACCATGCGAACAACCCTATCTCTCATAAAATGAGGGAGCCGAGCAGACAATCGATCCACCTTCAAAAGATGGTACGACTGCCTCTAATTTGTGTCCTCGACATGACCAAGTGGCTTTGGCTCCATTCCACTCCCCGGGGTGAGAATGAGTCGACTTGAAGTCAGTTTTGGAAAGACAAATTAGGCATTGTTTGATAGACTTAATCAATGTTTCTCGTAAAAGGAATTACAAGAATTCTCCTCCAATGACTTGTCTATACGAACTTCAAAAGTCCATAAAAGTCACCAAGAGAACAGCAATGGAGACCATGGATATGTTTCCATACCCTCTCCCACTTAGCTTTTTACAATAAAGGGATACGCTATCTAATGCATAATTAAATACACATAAGCATGCATACATGAAATAAAGCACATAGAATATTATCATATAATCAAAATAATACTAGAATATTATTTTCCGACTATTATGGCTTTATCGCATCCCCGTATGCGTCTTCTAGTCTTTAGTCTTCGTTCTTGAATGCTCCATGTGACGGGAATATTAATTCCAATATTTAAATCTATTTATTTTCAATTAATCCAAAAGTTACTTAATTCGAAAATTAAGTCAATCGAATATATCAAAAATAAAATTTAAATATTATTAATATTTTTATTATTTTAATTTTCCTTTTCTACTTCATTAAATCTCTAGAATAATCTATCCAAGACCCACTTGGAATATTCTAGAAGACTTCCATAATGAAATAAGGAAATAAAATAATTTATTTTATTTTCCCTTTCTACTTCATTAAATCTCTAGAATAATCTATCCAAGACCCACTTGGAATATTCTAGATGATTTCCATAATGAAATAAGGAAATCAAATAATTTAGGACTCTTAATCCTTCCAAATTAATTCCTTTCCTAATCCATTAAAAATTCCATAAAGGAATAATTAAATAGAAAAAATTAATTAAGGACTCTTCTACTTTCCAAAATTAATTAATTTCCATGTCCATGAAAATTCCCATAAAATAGAAATAATCAATTAGGAAATAAATTAATTTAATAATTAATTATTTTCCTTTCCAATTCTATTAAATCTCTAGAATCCTATTCCAAGTAGAACTTAGAATATTCTAGAAGACTTCCATAATAGAATAAGGAAATAAATTAATTCCAATTAATTCTTTTCCAAGTAGAACTTAGAATATTCTAGAAGACTTCCATAATAGAATAAGAAAATAAATTAATTCCAATTAATTCTTTTCCTATTTCCATGAGAATTCCCAAAACTAGGAATACTCAAAATAGGAAAACCGAATCAATTAGGAAAGTTGGATCTTGGTAGGAATAGCATGGGTTGGGGATCCCCACGCCATCCCCACCATCGAACGCCACTACCACCGCCGGCCAAGGCTCACGCGCCACCACCCTTGGTGGCCGGCGTGGCCGAGAGCCCTAGGGTAGCCCGGGCGATCGATCCTCATGGGATCGATCACGAGGGATCGATCCTCGTGATCGATCCCCGGTCCTCCCTGTCTTCGTCTCCTCCGTCACACTTTTCCGGCGGTCGTTTCGTCATCGATCCAACGTAAATAAATTACAAATTTATTACTACGTTCTCCGGTATCGATTCTCTACATGAAATCGACCTCACAATTTCCGGAAAAATTAAGAACAAGCATTCACCACACAAGAACAAATATTGACATCACCGAGAGTTTAATAATCAAGAGAAATATTATGACATTAATTAACAATAATTAAATCTAGCCATAATAATCGGAAACCCTGCAAGGTAGAACAATTTATCGAAAAATACCATGAACTAAAACCAACGCTCTGATACCAATTGTTGGAAATCGATATCCCGGAATTAATAAATTTAAATAAATAAATTATCTAATTAATTCCGACCGAAATCCTACGGAGATCGAATATCCGGAGTTGTAAAATTGCGGAACAACAACTCCAATCGAAATCCCGGTTGCCGGAAACCCGCCACGAACCACCACACGAACCCGGACTCAACTAGACCCTAACCGCGGGCGAACCCACGGCTGTTCGGTCGAGCCCTCGCGTGGGGCTCGCGGCTGTACATGGCAGCTGCCTAGGGCTGCCCTTGGCAGCCCGTCGAACACGCTCGAACCCTCGCGGACAGCCCCATATCGAACCCTAGTAGCAGCCCGAGCCACCACCGTTCGAACGAGGCGCGCGCACGTCACCGGACGTGCGCTATGGTTCAGCTGCACAACCCCCGTGTGCGATCCGTGAAGCGATGCGGATCTGCTGCGGTTGTTCCCGCAGCCCGCTGCTGCACCGCACGAGGCGGGCGCCTGGCAGCCGTGCGATCGCGCACGACATGGACCAGGCGGGCGCCTGGTCCCCAGGCGGGCGCTTCGCTGCCCAGCGAAGCTTCTCCGTTCGATCCTTGCCGCCGGGTCGCTCCAGCCGCGGCGGTCCGGTGATCCACAATCACCACCGCTCGGCTCGACCCCGGTGAGGATCCCAAACCTCGGATCTTGGTTCACGATATTTTTACGATAATTAAACGATAAAATCATAAAGAGGGTTTTACGATTTACCTCGTTCTCGTTGTTAGGAAAAACGTAGAACTCAATTTGATGACCTTGAGATCTTCCCACGTATTCCTTGCACTAGCCCGGACGTCGTGTGGGCGACGATCTACCGAACTCCATGGATCCTCCTCTCTACTTTCTCTCTCTAGAATTGTGATCTTCAAGTTATGAGAATAGAGAAGACCATGTAGTGCTTTTATAGGCTACGTAGGGGATCTAAAGGAGGTGGAATATTGGGCTTCCAATATTGAAGATTAAATTGAACCCAATGCTCAAGTCCATTAATCCTTATCAATATTAATTAATTCTATTTTCCACTATATAAAATTAATTGCACTCCCAATATTAAACCATAATATATCAAATAATATTTCTCCGGTAGTATTATTTATTCCGTGTATTTAAGATATAAATATCCATGAATAAAATTAATTTATTGCTAATTAATTTATTCATCTCTTATATCCGAGACTAGTACCATTCAACCTTAATTATTATGCGGAACGAATCCACCTGCAGGGTTTACATAATAATTCCTTATGAACTCATCTCGGGGATATTATCAACCCTTACGGGATACACTTTCCCGTCAAGTATTCACGGCATGCCATATATAAAATATAGTGACCCAACTTAACCGGTAATTAACCCAATAATTAAATCGGTTAATTCCTTTGGTAAATCAAAGTCACTTATATTAAATATACACACCCGCAATAATATCGGGGATTAAGAATAAAATACACTAAGACTCGAATCGATTATCGCCGGCAATCCTAATCGATGAATCTCAACGATCCGCTCAATACACCAAGTGTACAAGTGTGATAAAATAATTAAGACAAATTATTTTCTCTCTCACACAACGACTATACCGATGGATTGGTCCGTGTCCATCTAGGTCGTGAGCAACTGTTCGATTAAATACGAGTAACCGATAGTATGATCTTCTGTGTGGGGCCCGACACACCATACTAACTACAACGTATAGAATCCAGGACTATGTTTTGCATATATTTAATTATAAATAATTAAACGCAAACAATTGTTCATTTAGTTAAATAGATTAATGGCAATGGATCGTGTGTTTCTGTCACTTACATCTAGACATTAAGTACACAACTCCAACAGGTTCTACAGGAGGTTCGTTAGAGATTTTGCCAAGATTGCCCAACCCCTGACCAGGCTGTTACAAAACGAGGTTGACTGGAATTTTGATGATGACTGCCAAGCTGCCTTCAACCACCTCAAGGAAAGGTTAGTCACTGCCCCCATCATCCAGCCACCAGAATGGGGAATGCCATTTGAGCTTATGTGCGACGCGAGCGGGTATGCTGTGGGAGCTGTACTTGGGCAAATGAAGGGTAAGGAACGACATGTAATCTATTATGCATCCAAGACATTGAACCCTTCCCAATGCAACTACGCGACCACAGAAAAAGAACTGCTGGCTGTGGTGTTTGCGTTCGAAAAGTTCAGATCCTACTTGCTCGGGAGCAAAACCATAGTCTACACTGACCATGTCGCGCTCAAGTACCTGATGGCCAAAAAGGAGACCAAGCCACGACTGATAAGATGGATCTTGTTGCTACAAGAATTCGACATCGAAATCAGAGACAAGTCGGGCAACCAAAACTTGGTGGCTGACCACTTGAGCAGGATAATCCAGCGAGAAGAAGGCATGCCCATCACGGAGACTTTTCCAGATGAATACTTATTTCAGATTTCAACCCACTTGGGGGAGCCATGGTATGCAGACTTGGCCAACTACATAGTCACATGAGATATAAGGGAAGACATGACCCTCTACGGTAAGAACAAACTCAAGCGGGAAAGCAAGAATTACATTTGGGACGACCCCTACATGTGGAAGAGGGGAGAAGACCAAGTACTGAGACGTTGTGATACGTACCTCGTTGATGGATTGAGCGGAAGAAGAAGAAAACGATAGATTGGATACCTGGCGGGAGATCCCAAACCTCTGAATCTGAAATCGAGAAATCAATTAAGGACGGAACCCTAACCCCCAACTCGAGATCGATGCAGCAACTCGGAAATCGATGTATGACACACGAACGAAGTATGTATGCTTCGTTGATTCGTCGGGTTGATCTCTTTTGGCACAATCGAAAAGAGAACGAAAAGAGAGAGAGAATAAACTCACGAATTATATTAATTATGATCAAAGTTGTGTTCTATCAAGTCTCCACAGCCTTTATATATAGGCAAACCTAAAAACATGAGGAAAAGGACTAAAAACGCTGAAATCAAAGTCACGTCCGCGATTTCCAAAAATATCACGATTTTGAACTCAATGTCGGCCGACATTGATTTAGTCTAAAACGGGTGTCGGCCGACATTGGACCTTCGTCCGCGGGTTCATCCTTCGGGCGCGGTTTCACCCTGCTGTAAGTCCCACGCCTTTTCTGAAGATGTCGGCCGACATTCTTGTAGTGCATTTTTGGTGTCGGCCGACAATAGGCCAATTTCCTGGCTGAAATTCGCGGCGCGTCCTCGGCTCTCGTCTGACCTCCGTTCCAGCTTCTTCTTCATGGTTCCAACTTGAAACTCATCACCTTCGGTTGGTTCGGCCTCCTCGTATGAAATCATATTGATAATGCTCGGCTTCTCCACATCACCGATGGGTTTCTTCAATAGCTCTTGCGCCCATACTTCCTCGATCAATGCCAACAAGCTTGCCTTGAACTTCTTGGCTCTCGAGCGCGTCACTGGTCCAGCTGGAACATGCACCGGGTCTTGTATCATGGACGACTCTGGGGCTGCATCATTCCCCTCCTCTTGAAAAGGATTTGTCCTCAAATCCAAGTCGTCACCTGCATCGAACAAACTCAAGTCAGTAACATTGAAAGTAGCACTAACATTGTACTCACCTGGGAGGTCCAGTTTGTAGGCATTGTCGTTGATACGCTCCAACACTTGGAATGGTCCATCGCCACGAGGAAGTAACTTCGACCGGCGCTGCACTGGGAACCTCTCCTTGCGCATATGCAACCACACCCAGTCACCAGGCTCAAACACTACTTTGCGACGTCCCTTGTTCGCTTGCTCGGCATATTGCTTGGTTCGCCTCTCTATGTTCATCCTCGCCGTCTCGTGTATCTGCCTCACAAAATCAGCCCTTTTCTGGCCATCAAGGTCAGTATGCTCATGTACAGGTAAAGGAGATAAATCCAAAGGAGTCAACGGATTAAATCCATACACAATCTCAAAAGGCGAAAACTTAGTAGCAGAATGAACACAACGATTATACGCAAATTCAACATGAGGCAAACACTCCTCCCAAGACTTAATGTTTTTCTTAATAATAGCACGTAGTAAAGTAGACAAAGTCCTATTTACTACTTCAGTTTGACCATCAGTCTGGGGATGACAAGTAGTAGAGAATAGTAATTTCGTACCTAGCTTACACCACAATGTCTTCCAGAAATAACTAAGAAACTTAGAATCCCTGTCAGACACAATAGTCCTAGGCATGCCATGCAATCTAACAATTTCTCTAAAGAATAAACCAGCCACATGAGATGCATCATCAGTTTTATGACATGGAATAAAATGTGCCATTTTAGAGAAACGATCAACTACAACAAAAATAGAATCACTACCTCGCTTAGTCCTAGGTAATCCCATCACAAAATCCATAGAAATATCAATCCAAGGTGATGCAGGAATAGGCAAAGGCGTATACAAACCATGGGCACTAACTCTAGACTTAGCCTGTTTACATGTAAGACAACGACCACATATTCTCTCAACATCACGTTTCATATGAGGCCAAAAGAAATGCTCATGCAACACAGATAAAGTCTTAGCAATTCCAAAATGTCCCATTAATCCCCCACCATGAGATTCAAGCAACAATAAATCACGTAAAGAGCATCTAGGCACACACAGTTTATTTTTCCGAAATAGAAAGTCATCATGCCTAAAATAATCTCCACTAGCAGATTGTTCACATGCTTTAAAAATCTCACCAAAATCATCATCATGCTCATAAAGACCTTTAATATGCTCAAACCCAAGTAACTTAGCATCTAAAGTCGAAATTAGAGCATACCTCCGAGAAAGGGCATCAGCCACCACATTCTCCTTACCTTGCTTGTATTTGATGACGTATGGAAACGTCTCAATGAACTCCATCCACCTAGCATGGCGCTTGTTCAGCTTGTTCTGCCCCTTGAGGTGCTTCAACGACTCATGGTCGGTGTGAATGATGAACTCCCGAGGCCATAGATAGTGCTGCCACGTCTGAAGAGCTCTCACCAGGGCATACAACTCCTTGTCATACGTCGGATAGTTCAAAGTAGCTCCATTGAGCTTCTCGCTGAAGTAGGCTATCGGACGTCGTTCTTGCATCAACACTGCACCGATACCAATTCCAGAAGCATCACATTCAATCTCAAAAGATTTAGAAAAGTTAGGAAGAGATAGTACCGGGGCGTGTGTCAACTTGTCCTTCAAATTCTGAAAGGCTTCGTCTTGTGCCTTTCCCCACTTGAACTCCACGTTCTTCTTGATCACGGCGGTTAAAGGTGCTGCCATGCTGCTGAAATTAGGCACAAACCGTCGATAGAAGCTGGCCAGACCATGGAAACTCCGCACATCTCCAATGTTCTTTAGTGTTGGCCACTCTTGGATAGCTCGTATCTTTTCCTCATCAACCTGTACACCCTGTGCACTAACAACAAAACCAAGAAAAACGACCCTATCCGTACTAAAGACGCACTTCTTACGGTTAGCATACAACTTCTCCTGCCTAAGTGCAATCAAAACTTGTCTCAAATGAAACACATGCTCGTCATGATTTTTGCTATATACCAAGATATCATCAAAGTACACAACAACAAATTTTCCAATAAAAGCACGCAAAACATGATTCATAAGACGCATAAATGTACTAGGAGCATTAGTCAAACCAAAAGGCATAACCAACCACTCATACAAGGTAAGTTTAGTTTTGAAAGCAGTTTTCCATTCATCCCCTTCTTTAATCCTAATTTGATGATATCCACTACGTAAATCAATTTTTGAAAACACGCAGGATCCACATAACTCATCAAGCATATCATCAAGTCTAGGTATGGGATGTCGATACTTTACCGTGATATTATTAATAGCTCGGCAGTCGCAACACATCCTCATCGATCCATCCTTCTTGGGTACGAGAAGTACAGGTACCGCACAAGGACTCAGACTCTCCTTCACGTGCCCTTTGGTCAACAACTCGCCAATCTGCTTCTCCAACTCCTTTGTTTCCTCCGGGTTGGTGCGGTAAGCCGGGCGGTTTGGTAGCACAGCTCCGGGCACAAAGTCGATCTGATGCTCTATCCCTCGGATGGGTGGTAGACCAGGTGGTGTATCCTCCGGGAAAACATCATTGAACTCCTGCAAAACAAACTCAATAGAAGGGGGTAGAGGGGGTAGATCGTTAGTAATAACCAAGCTCCCCTTCCACAACAACACGAACATCTCCCTCTTCTCATTCACCGCTTCTTTCACATCACTAGCCCTTGCAAGGTAGGCTCTGTGAAGCAAGGCATTCTCCTTTGTTTGTAAGGACTGCTCTTTAGTAGATGCCTTGTCTGCCTCCTTTTGTAACTGCACTTGATCCTCGTAAACTTGTTTAGGAGTGAGAGGAACAAGTGATACCTTTTTACCGTTATACTCAAACGAATACTTGTTGGTGAAGCCGTCGTGTGTGGCTCTCCTATCGAACTGCCACGGTCGTCCCAATAATATGTGACTCGCTTGCATAGGAATGACGTCACACAGCACTTCATCCTCGTACTTCCCAATGCGGAAAGGTACCTTCACTTGCTTGGTCACCCTGATTATACCGCAATCATTCAACCACTGCAGACGGTATGGCTTTGGATGCTTCACCTCTGGTAACTCCAATCGCTGCACCATGGTTGCACTCACCACGTTCGTACAACTCCCACTATCAATGATCACACTACACACCTTATCCTTCACATGGCATCTCGTGTGAAAAAGGTTCTCCCGCTGCTCCCTCTCCTCGGGCTGTGTATGTGCACTCAAGACTCTCCTAGCTACAAACAGGTTACCCTCGATGGCTAGGATCTCCTCCTCCTCCTCGGAATCCACAACATCTGTAGGTGTCGGCTCCTCGCCTTCACCATCAGTCACGACTTCTCCGTCGTCTCTACAGATCATGAGTCGTCGGTTAGGGCACTCACTCATAATGTGTCCAAATCCCTGACACTTGAAGCACTTCTTGTCTCGGTTGCGACTATCAGGATTTGACGGGCTGACCTGAGTCGATATACGTGCTCCCTCCGGACGACCCTTAAAAACGGTCTTCTTCTCATCTCGAGGTGGAACCTCTCTCTTCCATTGGCTCCCATTAGGTGTAGAACCACTCGGACCTTGGGACGATCTCCAAGAAGACTGAGTCGGCTTTGTACTGCTAAAACTACCCCTCCTCTTGTGCTGGTTCTCAATCTTGATCGCCATGTGGACCATATCCTCTAACTCGACGTACGGTTGCAACTCCACGGCATTCCGAATCTCCCAATTCAGCCCAGCCAAGAACCAAGCCATGGTAGCTTCCCTATCCTCCTCAACGTTGGCCCGAATCATTGCCACCTCCATCTCCTTAAAGTACTCATCTACGCTCTTCGTTCCCTGTCGTAGATTCTGCAGTTTGATGTACAACTCTCGGTAGTATTGAGAAGGAACAAATCTCTTTCGCATCATAGACTTCATCTCGACCCATGTTTCAATAGGTTGCTCATAGTTTCTCCTCCTACTGGCAACCAGCTGATCCCACCAAACCAATGCATAGTCAGAAAACTCGATTGCCGCCAATTTCACCTTCTTGAGCTCTGAGTAGTTGTGGCAATCAAACATCATCTCGACCTTTCTCTCCCATTCGATGTACAACTCTAGATCGTTCTTCCCCATGAATGTAGGAACAGTCATCTTGATGGTGCTCAAGTTGTTATCTTCTTCAGCCTCATCATCCTCGGGGTTGGCATCTCGATTTCGCCCATTACGACGATTCTGGTTATCTCGACCGACGTTGCGCAATGCGACTCTCCGATTCTCTGGATTCTCTCGACGAGCTTTCTCCTCTAGGGCAAGGAGTCGGTCATGTACCACATTCATTTCAGTGTGTAAGAGCCTTTCCATCCGCCTATAATTCTCATCCAACATGGCCTGGAATTGGGCGTTGTTATTAGATCCCTCAGCTGTTCCCTTATTTTTCGTGTCTTCAGACATACCTGCACAGAAAACGTTAGTAATAAAAGCAATAAAATAAAAAGAACCTCACCACCTCACAAACGCTCGTGTATCACACTCAAGATGGGATTCACTCAGCACTCGTGTTTCACTCAGGTATGGCTTTTTTCACTCTAATGTTCTCACCACTCTGCCTTTTACCACTCAAATTCTCCCTCAATATATCGAACTCCGTGATCTACCAGACGAGATCAGAACCGACAAAATCCCCAAAAACACACAATACGACGTAGAAAGGAACAAAATCGGAAAAATTGGAACGAAAAATACGATAGTACCAAATTGGCTCAAAACGATGCCGGAAAACTCAGAAATCACACACAAAAACTTGGTCGAAGAAATTTCTTTTTTATTTTTTTTTTATTTTTAATGGCTGAGTATTCGACTTAATATCAGGAACGAGACTCTCAAAAAAATTTCGCGAAAAACGGAGTGGAAATAATTTTTATAGAATTTTTTTGTTTTTTTTTTTTTTTTTTTTTTTTTTTGTGCTTACGGATGAAAGAGATCCGATTCAGCAAGAAGGAAGGAAATACGGAAAGAAAAGAAGAATCGAGGTCACGTAATCAGAAACTAGAAACCCTTGCCTGGGCTCTGATACCAGATGATACGTACCTCGTTGATGGATTGAGCGGAAGAAGAAGAAAACGATAGATTGGATACCTGGCGGGAGATCCCAAACCTCTGAATCTGAAATCGAGAAATCAATTAAGGACGGAACCCTAACCCCCAACTCGAGATCGATGCAGCAACTCGGAAATCGATGTATGACACACGAACGAAGTATGTATGCTTCGTTGATTCGTCGGGTTGATCTCTTTTGGCACAATCGAAAAGAGAACGAAAAGAGAGAGAGAATAAACTCACGAATTATATTAATTATGATCAAAGTTGTGTTCTATCAAGTCTCCACAGCCTTTATATATAGGCAAACCTAAAAACATGAGGAAAAGGACTAAAAACGCTGAAATCAAAGTCACGTCCGTGATTTCCAAAAATATCACGATTTTGAACTCAATGTCGGCCGACATTGATTTAGTCTAAAACGGGTGTCGGCCGACATTGGACCTTCGTCCGCGGGTTCATCCTTCGGGCGCGGTTTCACCCTGCTGTAAGTCCCACGCCTTTTCTGAAGATGTCGGCCGACATTCTTGTAGTGCATTTTTGGTGTCGGCCGACAATAGGCCAATTTCCTGGCTGAAATTCGCGGCGCGTCCTCGGCTCTCGTCTGACCTCCGTTCCAGCTTCTTCTTCATGGTTCCAACTTGAAACTCATCACCTTCGGTTGGTTCGGCCTCCTCGTATGAAATCATATTGATAATGCTCGGATTCTCCACATCACCGATGGGTTTCTTCAATAGCTCTTGCGCCCATACTTCCTCGATCAATGCCAACAAGCTTGCCTTGAAATTCTTGGCTCTCGAGCGCGTCACTGGTCCAGCTGGAACATGCACCGGGTCTTGTATCATGGACGACTCTGGGGCTGCATCACGTTGCATTCCTGAAGTTGAGCAAGCAGACATTCTAAAGCACTGCCATGAGCAAGCCTGCGGAGGACATTTCGGCCACCGACGTACAGCAAGGAAGGTACTTGACTGTGGTTTTTATTGGACAACTCTCCTGAGAGATTGTTTTGAGTGGTGCAGGAGCTGTGACAAGTGCCAGAGAGAGGGGAACGTGACCAAGAGGGATGAGATGCCCATGATGCCCATCATGCCAGTGGAAGTCTTCGACGTATGGGGCATTGACTTCATGGGACCACTGCCCAACTCCAGAGGAAAGGAGTATATACTCTTGGCAGTTGACTATGTATCTAAATGGGTCGAGGCCAAGGCTACAACAACTAATGATTCGAGAGTGGTAGCCACCTTCCTCAAGGGAGACATATTCAGCAGATTTGGTGTACCTCGCGCGTTGATTAGTGACCAAGGAACGCACTTCTGCAATTATATAATTGAAAGATTGCTCAGGAAGTATGGAGTACACCACAGGATCTCCACAGCTTATCACCCCCAGGCCAATGGGCAAGCCGAGCTATCCAATCGGATCATCAAAAACATCTTGAGGAAGACGGTCAAGCCAGAAGGTAAGGATTGGAGCGACAAGCTGGATGATGCACTTTGGGCCTACAGAACCGCCTACAAAACACCTTCGGGGATCTCTCCCTAGCGCATGGTGTTCTGCAAGTCATGCCACTTGCCCGTGGAAATCGAACACAAGGCGCATTGGGCAGTGAACAAGGTTAATTTCGACTGGGATGCGGCCAGCGAAGGACGTAAACTTGACCTAACCGTGCTGGAGGAGATAAGGATCGAAGCGTATGACAACGCGGTCAACTACAAGGAGCGAACCAAGAGGGCCCACGACAAAATCATCAAGAAAAAGAAGATCGAACCTGGTCAACTAGTTCTGGTTTACCAAACCAAGTTCAAATTCAAGGCCAAAAAGCTATCCACCAAATGGGCAGGGCCGTTCATAGTCCATACTGTTTGCCCAAATGGTTCGGTTGAGTTATTCAAGCCAGGAGATGATCAGATCTTCAAGGTGAATGGGCAAAGAGTCAAAGCTTACTATGGGAATGAGGACCTCAAGGGGATGATACCCCCTGAGCCAGCCGCTTGACCAAGTAAAGCCAGAATAATAAGTCAGGCCCATGACAATAAATAGAGGCAAATACCGAAGGCGAACTAGGTATGTATACTATGTTTTTCCATTTATTTCATTAATAAATTCACCACGCCAAGGAGTAGCCTTGGGCAGGAAAGGGTTTTGGTCTGCCTCTGTTTTCAGGAAACAGGAAAATTGAGTGAGCAACTGCGGCAGTTGAGCAACGAGTGGGGTGGCCAGCTGTGATGACTGCGGAATTATCGGGAATCCGCAAAAGAGTCCCATCGACTCTGAATTTGCAGAGTCCTAAATAATTTCAAAATCCTAATTCACCTCTACCACTACCCCTCTACTTCAAAAACCGCACACAACTCCTCAACTTCCCCACTACCTCCACCACCCCCATAACCATAACTCCGAAAATCATGGTATCCACCCGCCCCAAAAACACCAAGTTAAACAAAATCCCCCACGGTACCAAAATTGATCTCACAAGCCCTCAATCACAACCGTCGAAGAAGATGGCCGGAGGAAAATCGTCGAAAGCCGCCGCCGCCGCATCTGTGCCCGCGAAGGAAAAAACACCACCACCACCACCACCCACGGAGAAAGAAACCACCCCTTCGCCGTCCGAAAAGAGCCCGACGCGCGAGGCGAGCCCAGCCCCCATCAACACTATACTGGTAGACCAACTGACGGCAGAAATTGAAGCCCCGAAACTGTCCGACCTCGACACGACCCCAAAGCCATCAGAGGAGTCAAACCCGGCGAGCCACAGCGCTGAGCCGAGTGAGGACGTCGTGAAGAAAAGGAAGTTTACGGCGGAAGAAAAAGGCAAGTTCAAGAAGCCCCGTGAGAACTCGCCGCCCGCCACCATGGAATCGTCATCCGACGAGAAGCCCGACGATATGTCCACTGCCGGCGGCGAGGAGGATGAAAAAGACGGTGAAGAGGAGACGGAGATTAAGGAAGAATCGGAGTCGATTCCGGCCAACGCGCCTGAGAAAAAGACCCCGACGTCGACCCGAGTCACCCGTGGCAAGGGCAAGCAGTCAGCACCTACCCCATCCAACATTCAGAAAAGGGCAGTTGTCGTGCCCAAGACGGTATGTTTTGAAACCCTTAAGGATTTGAATATCGTTGATCAAGTTAAGGGTTATTTTGCAGCTATAGGGTGGGAGGACTTCTTGACCTGGCCAGGGCAAGTCTCTGAGAAGTTGGTCAAGGAGTTCTATGAAGATCTGGAAGTGAGAGTGAGCAAGGATGGCGGGCCGTTGGGCATTTCTTTCAAATTGATGGGGTCGTATAATGAGGCGAGCATCTTCGAGATCAACATGGCCATTGGAGCGGCCACATTCAAGGAAAAATTCTCAAAGGAGTACCAGGACAGATTGACCACGCCACCAGAGCGCACGCAGAAGGAGAGGAATGAAATCTGGAAGGCCTTGAGCAAGGAGAAAGTGTTCAAATCTCAGGAGGCCAAAAATTTCCAGTTGAAGGACGACGCCTTGCGCATCTGCCACCGCATCCTGGCCTACAACTTTTATGGGAAGAAGGACAACAACAATACAGTCTCCCTAACCGAGCTTGATCAACTATGGTGCATGACCAAGAAGATCAAGGTCAACTTTGGAGCTTTCCTGTGCACACAACTGAAGAACATCTTGAGCAAGCCAGCACAGAGGTTGTCCCTTGCCCACTTTCCAGGAGTCTATGCCCAGAGGATGGAGTTGAAGCTTGACTTCGAGTTGATGGAGATGATGCCCGAGGAGAAGTTTGACCACGCATGTTTGAATAGGATGGCTGATATCAGAGTTGAAGGAGAGGATTGGGTGTTCACAAACCCAGAGGAAGTGAAGGCCTTGGCACTGGCAGCCAAGGCGAAAGTGAAGACCGGGCCTGTGAGTCGACCAAGTGTGAGGGTCGAGTCGCAGAAGGAGGAGATCCTTGAACAATTGGATGTCCTCGAAGAGAAGCAGGACCGCATTGGAGAGAAGCAGGAAGAGATGCACGCTGCCCTACTTGCCTACTTCGTCCACGTTGGTTTCAGGTATCCACCTGAACCCAAACCCTAAATGTACCCTCCCTTTTTGTTTTAGTAGTTTAGGATTTTATTTTATTTTTATTTTTATTTTATTTGGTCTTGAGTCTGCCCGACTCATGTATGATGGGGTCGACCTCTTTATTTGCACACTTTGCCCAAGGCAAAGTGTGTATGTGGGAAGGTGCGCCAACATCGTTGGAGTCGGAGTCAGGGGGGATTCTTGCCCAACTTATTACCGTTTTCACACTTTGCCAGGGGCAAAGTGTGTGAGTGGGGGAAGGGCAAGAGCAACCCCATAGTTTGATCGAGTCGCATGCTTGATAAATACCTTGATCAACTTGAACAATTTTCAAAATTAATAGTCTATGCATGAAAAATATTAGGGACGATGGAATTGCAACTAGGTAAGCTGTGAGGATTTGAGCCTACATCTGTGTGATATATTTTTTTTTTCTTGAGAGTAGCTGTTTAAAAATGTTTGTGATGCTGAAGCTTGCCCAAGTTCTGACCATTGTGATTATTTGAAAATTGAGTTGAGTAGTAAATGATTTAGGCATTTTGTTCTGTACTGCAAATAAAAAAAGAAGACCCTTGTTAGCCCCTTGAGCCGAGCCATTATTTCTTGATCACCTGGGGGAAAACTCCCACTGCCCTGACCAACCTGCAGATATGCTCAATTACATAAAAAGAGCAAGTCAGGGCAAAGTCTTCTCTAGAAAAGAAAAAAAAAAGAAAAAAAAAAAAAAAAAAAAGAAAAAAAAAGAGAAAAACAAAAGAAAAAGAAAAAAAATAGATCCATAAATAAAAGGGTGTGCTAAGGCCCGTAAGAAAGAGAAGAGACTAGGAGGAAATTTGCTAAGTAAAATGCATGTCCTACCTACGATCAATTCTGGGCATTGCCCAAGCTAGCCTATACAGTCACCCTAGAAAGCCCTAATGATATTGCCCAACTCAATTGAAAATTTCACAGGATAGAACTTGGTCAAGCCCAAAGCAGAACTTCTTTTAAAACAACATTGAGCGAAACACTACCCATACACTATAGAGAGAAACACTTAGTGAGGATCCCAAAATCCTGTTGCAAACTCTTGACCGTTTTTTATGCATTCCATTGACTATGATTTTGACTATCTGTTCACTTGATCAACTCTCTGTATTTTGATAAGCATGCTGTCCTTGAGTCTTCTATTTTCTTTCTATCTCCACCCCCTGTTTGTTTTCTGCTTGAGCAGGCAAGTCACCGTACACGCTTGAGGACAAGCGAAGTAAAGTGTGTGCGTGTGATGAGCCATATTTTTTGGCTCATTTTTAGGTTTTTAGAGTCAAGTAAATCGAGTCTTTAGTTTGTTTTTACTTTATTCGTGTCTGGGAGGGCACGTTTGGGTACTTGGGCATGTTTTGCAGGTGGGCAGGTAAAGGAGGGAAAAGAGGAGCGCACTGTGTGAAAGAGGCAAGGAAATCACCTTCCATGGTCAAGAGCACTCGTTGAGCAAGCCAGACTGACGAAAAGGATCCAGTAGAGTTGAGCAAGCAACCAGGATGTCAGCAGGTGGAGCAAGACTTGAGTCCGACCAAGTACCGCACATGGTCCGCTACCTCAATCAGTCAGAGAAGGAAGTAAATGGGCAAGCACTAACATTGACGGAGACGGAACGTTGGGCATGCGGTGTACCAGGAGTCCTGAATTCTGTGGAGTCTTTTAAAGAGGACCAGATTCACACTCCCGCCTAAGAAGGACTCTCGTCCGGTCTTAGGGGTATTTCCCCCTCACGTCTCTTATCCATCCAAGACCGTCTATATAAGAAGACCGACTGATGAAGAAACCCTACGACGGATGAGCAGCGAAGAAACCGGATCAAGCCCTAACCTGTCCAGCGAAGAAGAAGGCGGCCGCGTGAGCAACACCACTCGCCGGCGATTATTTTCTGTTAAGCCCTCGGGCTAAAAACAACTTCCTTTATGCTTTCATGTTTTTGATTTCGTATTTTGATGTTATTTCCCTTTGAACAATTTCCCGTTTTAATGCATAGTTCAGTTCGCTTTACTTCTTCTATTTTATTTTCTGTTTTAATTATGTCAAGTAGCTAATCTGGTTGTATCTGGGCAAAGACAGAACCTGACCAACCCTAAGACTTGACCATGCCGGGAGGCTTATTGATGACAGCAACTAGCTGAGTTTTGTTCCCGATTCAACAGGGTAGTAACTTAAGCATGTTAGGGACTTGGGCAATCCTACAGTGACCAGTGGGAACCCCGACTTGCCTAACACAGGAGTACGTGGATCAACGCGACCGGGAGACTGGGCGTCCGCGAAGTACAACATGTTGCTGGAGATGTGGTCGTATGACTTGGGTCTGTCCAGGCATGCTATTGGCCATTCCGGGTTTGCTTGGAGGATGAAGGTGACTTGATCAACTTAGACTCATGCGGTCACATAGTGTCGAATTGGTCAACGTCAGGAGACCTGTTGAGAGAGATCTAGCAGGACTTAAACATAAGAGCGAATGAGGGTTCGGGGTATTAATATGCGTGACATTATAGGGATGTTAATACTTGGGATCTATAACTGGAAGACAAAACTGTTAGCAAAATGATATACGTACCAATGATCGGCATGATGGAGTTGTATTCTAAATGTCTAGTTTAGTGCAAATACGGAACTCCTTATCTATACCTTAATTCGAGATATGATTCAAGCATGATTGCATTTAATGCAATAGTCCTTGATGTATACGTTGTAGACAGTATGGCGTGAGGAGACACGCGGAAGATCATACTGTCGGTTACTCGTATACTATCGAACAGTAGCTCACGACTTAGATGGACAGGGACAATCCATCGGTACGTCGTAGTGTGACTGGTAGATAGTCGGTCTTGACTATCATGTTACACTCGTACACTTGGTGTATTGAGCAGGACCACGGGAGGGCGTTCGATTTATACTAATCGCAGTAATCGAACTAGACCTCAGATATTACGGATATACGAATTCCTAATCCCTATATAATTATAGGTGCGTGTGTCCAGTTCTCGGTTCTTTGACTTACTAGTGAGTGAGACTAATTGATTAGTCAATATTCTCGGTAAATTGGGAATCGGAATTGTACACACGGCATGCTATAGATTATAGACAGGAAACCGTGTCCCATTTATTGGGTTGATGATGTCCCCGAGATGAGCTCATAAAGTTTATCATGTAAACCCTGCAGGTGGATTCGTTCCACATGATAATAAGGATGAGTGGTACTAGTCTCGGATAACAAGAAACGAGTTAATTTAATTATTAGTAATTAAAGTTAATTCGTGGACATACGATATCTAAAACACGGGGAAAGTCGTATATGTAATTCGGCGGAATTATTATTGTTGAAATAATATAAATTAATTATTGGGAATTCAATTATAATTTTATAGTGGAATTAATTATAATTAAAATTGTGGAATTTAATTAAGGTTTGCCTTTTAGGACGCCGAGTTAATTAAATTGCAATTTAGCCTAATAATTAATTTCCATAAGGTCCCTGGTGTAGCTCTATAAATACCTCACCCTCTCTTTCTCAAAACCTAAGAAACGCCGCTATTTTATTTTTGCGGAGAAAAATAAATTGTTGCGCAATTATTTTTCTGTAAAAATAAATAGATTAGCGCTGTTATTATTTTCTGAAGAAATTAATTGCTAGCGTAATTATATTTCTGAGACAGAAGATCAAAAACCAGCCCCTATAATTAATTCTCCAGAGAAAATAAATTGTTTGCGCAATTAATTTTCCTCTGCTTAATTAATTCAGATTAGCGCAGTAATAATTTTGTAGAAATAATTTTGCTTGCGCAAATATATTTCTGAGACAGAGGATATTATTCATACGGTGGGTTCAAGAGAGAAAGGAGAAGAGGAAGGTTCAGCGGATCGTTGCCCACTCAACGGCTGAACATCGGGGATAGAGACATACACCGGAAGGCTTCGTGGTCTCAACAATTCGGCTTCTCCGAATCACGCGACAAAGGTATAAGAAATCGAAACCCTTATTCCGCATACGTTTCGTTTTCTATTTCGTTAAAAATACATCGGATCTAAGATCGGGTTCCGGGCGTCGTGGATCATGTTCCTCGACTACTGGGGGTCAAGGACCTCCGGATCGGTAGTCGGAAGAGGAAAATCGACCCGGAAACGTGCTCGGAACAGCAGGTCGCGCTGCTGTTCGCGGACAAACGGCGGTCGCCGGAGGGCAAACGGCGGTCGCCGTTTCGCTGTTTTTCGGGTAGCCAGCTCTGGTTCGCGCGGTTGTCCTTCGGGGCAATGGCTGGGCGTGAATCGGGACACGGGCTGGCACGTGAACGGAGTAACGGACCTGGAGGTCGACTGGGATCGTTCGGATGTTCGAGTGATCGAACGAACGCATCCCGGGTAGTCAATTTCCAACAATTGGTATCAGAGCCGGTTTTGTCGATTCGTTGTATTTTTGCAAGATTTGTTTTGCAGGTTCTAACCCGGTTATTATGGCCAACGTTGTGATTGTATGTTGTGCTTTAATTTGTGGTTTTGATTAAACTCTCGGGCTTGTCGAGATTGTTTTTGTTTTGGAAAAACGATGCTTGTTTGTAATAGATAAAAACGACGGGTTGAGTCGTTAGGTTTATTTATTTTTCGTTGTATCCGGGACATGTATAGGGTCGATCACCTTGTATAGGATCGATGCCGGATTTAGTAAGTTTATTCTTGTAATTTTTCTTACTATTTTTGGTGGATCGAGACGAGATCAAAACCCAGAGAAACGAGGATCGAGGAGAGCGAACCGGCAACGGGCAGCCATCGAACACACCCCGTGTTCGCGACGGGCAGCAGCGGGGCTGGGGTTCATTCGACCCCACGGACGACTCAACGAGGCTCGAGACGAGGCTCTAGTGGGAGGAGTTCGTATCTTGACCCTCGAGCGAGTCGGTGGTGGACCGAGATCGAGATGAGCAACGAGATGAAGTTCCAAGAGACGTGCATTGGAAAATATTTAAGGCCATAATAATCGGGGCCACGTTAATTGCTTTTTATGTGATTTACTTGTTTATTATTATGCTTAAATTATTTATGCATGTTATCCCTTATCGTAAAATACTAAGTGGGAGAGGGATTGGAAACAATCCCGCGGTCTCCATTCTCTGTTTTGAATGATATGTGTATTGACTTACGAGTTGGCTTTAGTGTCATCCTCCCTATCGGATAAAGTCGATACACGGATATCACTGGATCAAAATTCGAAATTACTTCCACTTATAGAATTTAATAATTATATTTTTCAAAAGCAATGCCTAATTTGTTTTTCAAAGACTAATTTCAAGTCGACTCATTCTCACCCCGGGGAGTGGAATGGAGCCAGAGCCACTTGGTTATGTCAATGACACAAATTAGAGACTTTCGAGTCATTCGATGACTAGATCAATTGTCTGATTGGCTCCCTCACCTAGTGAGAGATAGGGCTCAATTGCATGATTGATCGCTGGTTAGAAACTTCGAGTTTCACTTACGAGATATCAAAATTTGATTAATAAAATTGTGAAATTTAATAAATGTAAGAGTCAATTAACAAAGTTGTTTGTTTTAGTAAACGTCCACACTATCGTGGCTTGCTAAATGGAAATGGTACTTTGGGTTAATTAAGATTCTATGACATTTAAATAAGTGAGATTCAATTAATAAAGTTGTTTGTTTTAGTAAACGTCCACAAGAACGTGGTTTGCTAAATGGAAACGGAACTTTGGGATTAATTGAGGCTCGACAGTTATTGAAATTCGTGGAGGACCGCATGTCAACGTAAACGTCCACAAGAACGTGGCTTGCGGTGGACATGTGGTTCCCGAGCGGTGGACTTAGTACTGAGAAATGGTATACATTTAGGTACGCTTTATAGTATCCTCCCCATCGGAGTCACTGCTATAATGATGTACGACCGAAGTGAAATCCAATCATAAAATCATTTGGACTGGTAAACGTCCACAAGAACGTGGCTTGCTATGTCTGATGGGATTTTGGAAATGATTGGTAGTTTAATGATATCACTTGAGGGAAATGATATCGAATTAAACTCATTGTTTGTTTTATATGGTATTATTCCCATTAAAAGTCAACAAACTCACTGAACCTGATTGTATGGATAAGAGAAGAAACATGGACATTGTCCTAACTGCAGAGGAGTACAAATATGTACTCCAAGTCAATTGACCTGCTGAACCAAATGATGCTTCCACTACTGAGGAAAGGAAGCTCATTGGAAATGGATCAAGGCTATGAGATGACGCGGAGCAACATTATGACTTTCATGTCAAATGTGCTGCGACATCGGGATCATGCCATGACCATTACCTATGATATGATGCTTAACCTCAAGAAGTTTTTGGTTATCAGGACAGGACAGCCGGGCAAGATGAAATGAGGCAACTCATGACAGCCATCATGTCGGAATGAACGCCCGTGAGGGATCACGTTCTTAGAATGATGGGCTATCTTAATGAGATAGAGATTCTGGGAGCAATTATCAATGGGGAAACCCAAGTTGATATTGTGCGCCAGTCTCTGCCGAGAAGTTTTGAGCAGTTCCGCCTGAACTAATATATGAATAAGAGGTCTTATTCATTGACGGAGCTCCTGATTGAACTTCAAACGGCTGAGGGAATCTTTAAGGGCTCTCGAAGCACTTGTGGCTGAAAAATTGACTCTTCCTAGGCCTTCGGGCGGCAAAAGGAAGAAGAAGCAAATACGGAAACCCAGTGGGCCTAATATATCTAGACCACGGAATGGGACAAGCAAGCCCAAGGGGCAAGTGCTTCCGTTGTAAGCAGTTTGGATACTGGGAGTTTTAATTGTCCTCTTAAGCAACAAGAAGTTATAACCTACATGGGCAATAATGTTAAGGTAACAGCCGTTGCAGTGGGAGATGTTAAATGGTTTTAAACCGTAGGATTTTAGTTCTAATAAATTGTCTTTATGTGCCGGCATTTAGAAAGAATTTTCATTTCGGATTTCTAAATTGGCTTAGAATTGATATTCCGTTTCTTCTGATAGTTTCATAATTTTCAGAGTAGGAAACGGGGATATTATCTATTCTGGTACATTGATAGACAATTTAATACTAAATCCGTGTTCTTCCACGATGCAACTCACCGGAGAAAATAACACATTGTCGAACCCCAATAAGAGTAAAGATCCTTCTAGGATGAATCAAATGTACTTATGGAATCTTAGGCTAAATCATTTTAACTTAAGTACGATTCAAAAGGATGAAAGCTGATGGACCACTCAGCTAGGTTGAAGGAAAGGACCTTCCAACCTTCGAATCATACTTGGAAGTGTAAATGACCAAGCAACCCTTTACGGTTAAAGGGAAAAGATCCAAGAAAGTACTAGAGTTGATTCGCTCTGATATGTGCAGACCTCTTTGAGGAGTAAGGCATACTTATCAGAAAATGGGATTAACTCCCAACAGACTACACCATTTATGCCTCGGCAAAATAATGTGTTGTAAAGAAGGAATAGGACTCTTATAGATATGGGAAAGTAGACAATGAGTTATTCGTAGTTACCTAATTCAGTTTTGGGATATGCCTTGGAAACAGCGGCGTTTATCCTGAACTTGATTCCTTTGGAAACTTGTACAGATATTCGGCTGTTTATAGGATACCCTAAGAAAACGAATTGAGATATGTAATATAGTCCAAAGGACCAGGTATTCGTTGATTGCATCAACGTTCGGTTCTTAGACATGGACTATATATGAAAGAATCACAAGCCCAAGAGTAGAGTAATACTTAATGTGCTTAGAGGGACTGATCAAGACTTAGAACCAGCCTAACTGAGTAGTTCACTACTATAATCTTTAGTCACTAAAGATACACCGGAGCGTCGTCGTAGTGGGAGGGTTGTTAGACAACCCAACAGGTTCATGTTTATAGGTGAGTCTTCGGACTTGTTACCTGGAGAACATGAAGCCGAACCCTGGATCTATAACGAGACGCTGAAAGATCAAGATGCTCAGTCTTGGCAAAAGTCGATCCGGATTCTTTTGTCTTCACATGGAAGATGGAAGTCAAGACAGATTTCCTAAATCGAAGTCTTGACGGGGCCATCTGTGTGGGACAGCCAGAGAGATTCATCGAAAAGAGCCAAGAGCATTCAGTAAGCAAGCTTAATCAATCTTAGGATTGAAGGAAGCTTCAAGATCTTGGACACATGCGGACCTATGAGAAAATCCATTTCATGGATTCATTCAAGGCATGTTTAGGTCCTGAGTGTAATAAAGAAGTGACAAAAAAGATGTGGTGTTTTCTCATTCTTTATGTAGACGACATCCTTCTAAATTGGCAACAATATGAAAGATGTTATCGGACATAAAGGGATGGTTGTCCGAGTAATTAAATGTAAGAGACTTAGGAGAAGTCGGGAATGTTCATGGGATCAAAGTAATAAATGATCGCCAGAAAAGAACATAGAACTTATCTCGAGCCTCATACATAAATAAAATTCTTACTCGTTGCAGCATACAGAATTCCAAGAAAGGTCTTCACCTTTTAGATGTGGAATTCGTCTATCTAAGGTTTTGTGTCCGACACAATAAAGGAGATAGATGAAGAGTAAGCAGTTCCCTGCACCTTAATGGTGGGAAGCTTTATGTATGTAATGCTATGCACGAGACTGATATCTACTATGCCGTGGGCATGGTGGTGAGATATCATAGTAATCCTGGAAAGGATCACTCGACTGATGTAAAGAACATGTTTAGGTTCCTGCAGAGGACCAGGAATTATGTTCTGAGTTACAAAGCAGTCAAGTTGTTTCCTTTGGATTACATAGAATTGGGATTTCCAAATCAAACAGGGACAGTCGAAAGTCGAATTCAGGCTATGTGTTCTCACTGTGAAGTGGAGCAGTCACATGGAAGAATGTAAAGCAGCGATGCATTACGGACTCTGCCATGGAAACTGAAAGGATAACGGCCTCTGAGGCAGTTAAAAGGTCAGTGTGGCTCCAGAACTTCCTAAGGGACTTAGATGTGGTTTCTAGTTTACCTAAAGCTATTTTGAATAGCGGTATTGGCAAACTTGAAATGCCACGAGTCCACAGTGCGAGATAACACGTAGAGCGCAAGTACCACCTGATTCGAGAGATCGTCTAGTAAGACGATCCAGTTGTCACCTAGATAGCATCGAGAGGATTACCTGCTAAAACCCGTTCACAGAGGCACTTCTAGCGAAAGCGTTGGGTAGGCGTGATAAGGTTATGGGAATCTGATGTTTGGGAGAGGGCGACTAGACTTTTAGTATAAGTGGGAGATTGATGGAGTTGTATTCTAAATGTCTAGTTTAGTGCAAATACGGAACTCCTTATCTATACCTTAATTCGAGATATGATTCAAGCATGATTGCATTTAATGCAATAGTCCTTGATGTATACGTTGTAGACAGTATGGCGTGAGGAGACACGCGGAAGATCATACTGTCGGTTACTCGTATACTATCGAACAGTAGCTCACGACTTAGATGGACAGGGACAATCCATCGGTACGTCGTAGTGTGACTGGTAGATAGTCGGTCTTGACTATCATGTTACACTCGAACACTTGGTGTATTGAGCAGGACCACGGGAGGGCGTTCGATTTATACTAATCGCAGTAATCGAACTAGACCTCAGATATTACGGATATACAAATTCCTAATCCCTATATAATTATAGGTGCGTGTGTCCAGTTCTCGGTTCTTTGACTTACTAGTGAGTGAGACTAATTGATTTGTCAATATTCTCGGTAAATTGGGAATCGGAATTGTACACACGGCATGCTATAGATTATAGACAGGAAACCGTGTCCCATTTATTGGGTTGATGATGTCCCCGAGATGAGCTCATAAAGTTTATCATGTAAACCCTGCAGGTGGATTCGTTCCACATGATAATAAGGATGAGTGGTACTAGTCTCGGATAACAAGAAACGAGTTAATTTAATTATTAGTAATTAAAGTTAATTCGTGGACATACGATATCTTAAACACGGGGAAAGTCGTATATGTAATTCGGCGGAATTATTATTGTTGAAATAATATAAATTAATTATTGGGAATTCAATTATAATTTTATAGTGGAATTAATTATAATTAAAATTGTGGAATTTAATTAAGGTTTGCCTTTTAGGACGCCGAGTTAATTAAATTGCAATTTAGCCTAATAATTAATTTCCATAAGGTCCCTGGTGTAGCTCTATAAATACCTCACCCTCTCTTTCTCAAAACCTAAGAAACGCCGCTATTTTATTTTTGCGGAGAAAAATAAATTGTTGCGCAATTATTTTTCTGTAAAAATAAATAGATTAGCGCTGTTATTATTTTCTGAAGAAATTAATTGCTAGCGCAATTATATTTCTGAGACAGAAGATCAAAAACCAGCCGCTATAATTAATTCTGCAGAGAAAATAAATTGCTTGCGCAATTAATTTTCCTCTTGCGCAAATATATTTCTGAGACAGAGGATATTATTCCTACGGTGGGTTCAAGAGAGAAAGGAGAAGAGGAAGGTTCAGCGGATCGTTGCCCACTCAACGGCTGAACGTCGGGGATAGAGACATACACCGGAAGGCTTCGTGGTCTCAACAATTCGGCTTCTCCGAATCACGCGACAAAGGTATAAGAAATCGAAACCCTTATTCCGCATACGTTTCGTTTTCTATTTCGTTAAAAATACATCGGATCTAAGATCGGGTTCCGGGCGTCGTGGATCATGTTCCTCGACTACTGGGGGTCAAGGACCTCCGGATCGGTAGTCGGAAGAGGAAAATCGACCCGGAAACGCGCTCGGAATAGCAGGTCGCGCTGCTGTTCGCGGACAAATGGCGGTCGCCGGAGGGCAAACGGCGGTCGCCGTTTCGCTGTTTTTCGGGCAGCCAGCTCTGGTTCGCGCGGTTGTCCTTCGGGGCAATGGCTGGGCGTGAATCAGGACACGGGCTGGCACGTGAACGGAGTAACGGACCTGGAGGTCGACTGGGATCGTTCGGATGTTCGAGTGATCGAACGAACGCATCCCGGGTAGTCGATTTCCAACACGGCACCACATAGGTCAAGGGGGAAGTCAGGGGAGTCAATGCCTGGATACTTTAGTCTTTATTTGTTTCATTTTATTTGCTTAGTCGAGTCTTTTAATTGCTCAGTTTATTAATTAGGTTGCATGCTAGTTTTATTTCTGTTTAAGTATTTGTTATTTTCTAGTCAAGTAAACACGGTGACCACGGTTCAGCAGTGCCCAACTGCTCTCCAAAACAAAACATTTTCAAACGTGACAACCCAATTGAGCATTCAAAGCCGGGAAAACTATAAGCTAAATCGCCTCCTCGTGGGATCGACCCTATACTTGCTACTAGTACTTGTGCTAGTGAATAGTTTAGGCTTTATAAATATTATTTTGCGCTACTCCACGACGGTAGCGTCAGTGACTACACAAGGGGTCTAAACCATTCACATCCAACATAAAAGCACCAAAGATTTATCTATGATTTCAAGAAACGTCATAAAGCAATTGTGAAGCACACAAAAACACATAAAGACAAAAACGAAAGACACAACAATAACTAAAATTGAGCATGCATCAAAATCAATAGACCTCCCCCCCCCCCCCCCCCCACCCACACACACACACACACACACTTAGTACGAAACCATGTCCACATGGTTAACCAGCACGACAACTCACGGGAAAAAAAATCAATCAAACAAGAGCATGCTCACACGTAACTCAAACAAAGAAATGAAAACACACAAACAACTCACACAACAAAATAAAAAGGAAAAGACACAAACCTAGGCTGTAAGAAGTTACGACCGATTCTCAAGGATGGGATGGTGGGTAATGTGGCCCCCGGAGTACGCCCATAATCTCGTTGTACCGGGAAGCATGGAAGGTGTGCTCCTCGTCATCTATGTAGACATATTTCCATTGCTTCGACAATCCATTGATCTCTAATTTTGGTGGAGGTGATTCTTTTTGCTTTATCGCTTTTGAGTATCTTAATCATTCCCACACTATCTTCAACATGCTTCTCTTGCTTGGCTTGAACAGCGATAAATAAAAATATCGAGCTACTTTTCTGCAAGAACACCATCTCGGCCAAAAGATCAATAGCATAAATGTAAAAACAATTTAAAATGTAGGCATCAAACGAACTAATAACCTCATTGTAATCAACCTTACCCGAAGAATATTTATCCTCACCCACGACACAAATAAATTTGAAAATACATGGATCATGCGGTTTGGGTGGGTCAGTGGGTGATGAGCACGAGGAACTCTCGACTCCTCAACATTTTTAAGGTCGATCATCTTAAGTGAGGAAGCATGAAGTATCAAATTCTTATCTACCAAACAACTAGGAGAGAGGTGATTTGATAATACATGGATGCTTGAGAACTACATCCCCTACCTCTTTGCCCTCGTCTTTCGTGTCATTGGTATTTGAACTTTGAGACTCAAGAGAGATATCTAGCATCGATGACTCCTCTTCTTGTAAATGCACTACCTCATGATTGTCGACTACTATATTGATACTCAATGTCTCTTGCTCTAGTTCTCTAGGGAGTGGAATTGACAACTTAAATGGGTCTTCGTCTTGATGTGACACTTTTGGTGTAATCTCCTCCAACACCATACTTTCAATCGTCTCTTTTTCCTTATCTTCCTCCAAAATTAGTTCATTGTCGTACATATGCTCCACTTTGGCCTCGACCTCATTCGGTTCAACTTCATCATAGTCGTAATCACTTTGGAGATTCTCTTCCTCGTGTACCCACTCGCTTTGATTGCACATCTTATCGATCATATCTCCTATGACCTTAGACCTTGCTTCTGCTTCAACACTTTCTGCCAATCGAACTTCATTCGCCTTCATTGCCGCTTCGCCTACTTTTTATGACTTGTTGGGCCATCTGCATGAAATCCTGGAAAGTGTCCTCCAAAGATGGCTTATATGACGGCTCTGGTTGCATCGAATACGGTGGAGGGTATGCCAAATTTGCTTCAGCGTTTATTGTCATCGCCACTTCATTCGCTTTGATCGTCGCTTCATTTGATTTCATTAACTGTTGGGTCGTCTGCATGAAATCTTGAAAAACTCCATCCAATGATGGCTTGTATGGAGGCTCAGGTTGCATCGGATATAATGGCGGGTACGTCAAATTCGGAGAAGACCATTGGTCCTGAGGCTGGTCCCAATAACAATTGGAATATGGTTGCCTTCCCGGAATGTATGACTGAGAGTACGGACCAAATTGTGATGTCTCCTCATAAGGTGAAGGCTCATAGTATATGCTTGTCTGAGGCCTTGTAAACTCCCACGCGTAGTTGTTGTATGAATTCATCACTGCTTAAACAAAAACTTGACAAAAACATTAAACGCACCGGTGGGAGAAATAATAATCATATCAAAAAAAATATAAAGAAAAAGAAAAAGAAAGAAAGTTGCAAACACTCAAACACTAATACTAATGCCTAAAGTGTTCCCCGGCAACGACGCCAAATTGATAAGTCGTTTTAGTATCGTCAAAATCAATTAAATTTATAGTCGAACTAGTTGCCGAAACAACACGCTCTAGTTGATCTCGAGGAACACTACTATCGGCACGTATTTTTGTTTATTTGTTTGCAACGAGAATGAGAAATAGAATTAGCATAATGCATTGGTTGATTTTGGTTTTGATTATGAACTAAAATTTAACTAATTAAATAGAAAGCAAGCAATTAAAAAGGTTTAAGCCGATGATTAGAAGAAACTAGGATTTCGGGATTCACAAATCTCTACTTCGAGTTCAAATTCACATTCATCAAGTTACATTAACACGCCCGTTTCCGGTTGGCACTAGTGTAGTTCAATTAATCCTAATCATATATTCGCATAAAAGCCTAATACATGTTTGTGAAATTCAAATAGACATTTAATCGAACACCTTGTTATCGAATGTAAATCAAAACCCTAAGACAAGAGTTGCTTCACCCTAATCCTAGATAAGTATTTAGCTACTCATAATAATTCTTGAAATCGAACATGCTAACGTGGAAGAATTCATGAATGCACAAATAAGATAAGAACACGAAATATTCAAGCAATTTAACAATAACACAAAAGAGCGAAAACAAAAGCTTACTAGATTAATAATTGAAAACGAGCATCTATCGGAAGCTAACCCCGATTTTTGCCGAGAGTTGAAAAGCAACAAAGATCCAAAACGAATGTTCAAAAACCTAGGGAACGAAGTCTACCAATCTGAAAAACGTGAGTGAAAGAAAGTATGTTGTATTCGGAATAGGACAAAACCCTATTCTTATACAAAACGAGTCGGTCAAACGCGGGTCAAACAACATAAAAACGGGGGCCAAGGGGCCGCTTGGGGGGTCAAGCGGCCGCCTGCCCCGTCTTCCAGAAATTCTGATCAGCACAACGAGGCGGCCGCCTGGGGGGTCAAGCGTGTTGGAGTTGTGTACTTGATGTCTAGATTTAAGTGACGGAAACTCACATCCATTGCCACTAATCTATTTAATTAAATAAACAATTATTTGCATTTAATTATTTATAATTAAATATATGCAAATTATAGTCCTGGATTTTATACGTTGTAGTTAGTATGGTGTGTATGGACACACAGAAGATCATACTATCGGTTACTCGTATTTAATCGAACAGTTGCTCACGACCTAGATGGACACAGACCAATCCATCGGTATAGTCGTTGTGTGAGAGAGAAAATAATCTGTCTTGATTATTTTATCAAACTTGTACACTTGGTGTATTGAGCGGATCTGCTTGAGATTTATCGATTAGGATTGCCGGCGATAATCGATTTAAGTCTCAGTGTATTTTATTCTTAATCTCCGATACTATTGCGGGTGTGTATATTTAATATAAGTGACTTTGATTTACCAAAGGAATTAACCGATTTAATTATTGGGTTAATTACCGGTTAAGTTGGGTCACTATATTTTATATATGGCATGCCGTGAATACTTGATGGTAAAGTGTATCCCGTAAGGGTTGATAATATCCCCGAGATGAGTTCATAAGGAATTATTATGTAAACCCTGCAGGTGGATTTGTTCCGCATAATAATTAAGGTTGAATGGTACTAGTCTCGGATATAAGAGATGTATAAATTAATTAGCAATAAATTAATTTTATTCATGGATATTTATATCTTAAATACACGGAATAAATAATACTACCGGAGAAATATTATTTGATATAATATGGTCTAATATTGGGAGTGCAATTAATTTTATATAGTGGAAAATAGAATTAATTAATAAAAGTAAGGATTAATAGATTTGGGCTTGGGCTCAATTTAATCATTATTATTGTAAGCCCAATATTCCACCTCCTTAAGATCCCCTACGTAGCCTATAAAAGCACTACATGGTCTTCTCTATTCTCATAAGTTCATAACTTGAAGATCACAATTCTAGAGAGAGAGAGAAAATAGAGAGGAAGATCCATGGAGTTCGGTAGATCGTCGCCCACACGACGTCCGAGCTAGTGCAAGGAATACGCGGGAAGATCTCAAGGTCGTCAAATTGAGTTCTTCGTTTTTCCGAACAACGAGAACGAGGTAAATCGTAAAACCCTCTTTATGATTTTATCGTTTATTTATCGTGAAAATATCATGAACCAAGATCCGAGGGACGAACCCGGGGATGGGGTTTGACCGCGCGGTGGTGATCCGAGATCACCGGATCGCGGACGGTCAAGCGAGCCCCGCCGGTATCGAGAGCAACAAACCCTCGGCTGGACGCCGAGGGTGGCGATCGGCCCTAGGGCACGATCGCCGTGCGCGTAGGGGCCCCGGCTGGAGCCGGGGCGTGCGATCGACCATGGTGGTCGATCGCTGGGGGCAGCCGCGGGCTGGTGCCGCGGCAGTCGCCCCCTCCTCCCGGCGATGGCGGTGAGTCGCCGGACTCACCGCCGGGGGCTGCCAAGAGCAGCCCCGGGGATGCGCGAAGCATCCCGGCGATCGCAAACGTGATCGCGAACCCCCTCCACGCGGGGGTTCGGCTGGACAGCCGCGGGTTTATCCCGTGGCGGGTGTTCGGTCGAGCCTCGGTTCGCGTACGGTGGTTCGCGGTGATTTCCGGCGAAGGGTTTATTCGATTGGGTTGTCGGTTCCGCAATTTTGACAATCCGGATATTCGAAGGATTTCGGTCGGAATTAATTAGATAATTTATTTATTTAAATTTATTAATTCCGGGATATCGATTTCCAACAAAGCGGCCGCGTGGAGGTTCCTCCAGCAAGTTCTGCCAAGGGCACCAGGCGGCCGCTTGGGGGGTCAAGCGGCCGCTTGCCTGGTGGTCAGCTGGGTCCTTGGCTCGTCTTCACGTCTACTCGGATCGTCGTCAGGAAATGCCTCAAATGTCGCTTCTAACACCAACTAAGCCCTGCACACTACACAAAAACGTCAAACGCACCAAACTAAAGGGAAAACACACGACATGACACACAATAATGCAATACGACACAAGAAAAACATATGGAAAATCACATAAAAACTAGTACATCACTTGTTGTGAGGATAGAGGAGGGGTTGTCTGTTTCAGACATGTTTTAATTTTTTTGGTATTCTTTTGTGTTGGTTTTTGAATTTGCTTTTAGAACTTTTTATTTTGCTTTTGGGGTGATTTTGTTTTGTTCTTCTTTGGTATTTTGTTATCAAAGATTTAGGGTTTAGGGTGTTTGTTTTGTTAGGAAGCAAAAGTTATTTGTGTTTCTTATTCATTCTTTGGCTAATGAAGTGAAAAGCTGTACCCGATAAGTTTCTTGAGGAGACTGCCTTCCAAAACTAACTGCTTGTTCTGAGGATGAAGGAGGGGGTTGTTTGTTTGAGACATTTTTTATTTGTTTGGTATAAACTAACTGCTTGTTGTGAGGATGAAGGAGGGGGTTGTTTGTTTGAGACATTTTTTATTTGTTTGGTATAAACTTACTGCAGGTTATGAGGATGAAGGATGGATTGTCTTGTTTTAGACAATTTTGAAATTGAATGATATTTTTTGTGTTGGTTTTTAGTTTGCTTTTAGAACTTTTTATTTTGCTTTGGGTGTTACTCCCTCCGACCTTAAAAACATCTTTTTATTTGTTTGGTATTTTCTTGTGTTGATTTTTAGTTTGATTTTGGAACATTTTATTTTACTTTGGGTGTTAGTATTTGTTTTGTTCTTCTTTGATATTTTGTTATCAAAGAATTTGGGGTTTAGGGTGTTTGTTTGCTAGGAAGTAAAAGTTTTTTGTTATTTATTCTTTGAGCTAGTGTAATAAAAAATTAAGCTATTGAAGTATAAACTATAAATACGTAGAAAATATATATTTTGTTGGCTACTTATGTTGAATTTCTTTATCATAGAGCAAAAAACAAAAATAATGAAAAATAAAAATATGTAATAAAGAGCTCAAATATATAATGAATTAAAAAAAATGTACGCAATAACAAAATCAATTATGACGCAAAAATATATGATGAAGTAAAAAAATTCAGGTTGGCATGGCGCAGTTAGACTAGTGGGAGGAGGAGTTTGACATCTTCCCGACGTCCCAGAAGCAGGGCGAGGTTTTGAAGATGAGGTACAATAGGTTGAGGGTTATGGGGTCGAGGGTGCAGAAAGATAAAAAGGGGGATGTGGCGACTCAGAGTGTGAGGGTTTATAATCAACTTAGCTAGAAGGATCCGAGGGCCAGAAGGAGGTCGATTTTCTGAAGATGAGGGATCCGAGGGCCAGAAGGTCGAAGTTCTGAATATGAGGTACGATAGGTTGAGGGCTGTGGGGTCGAGGGTGCAGACGGTGTTGGGGGATGTGGCGACTCAGGGGGTGAGGGTTTATAACCTGATGGCTTGAGGGATCCGAGGGCCACTGCTTTGTTTCTCATGTTCTGCTTCACGGCCCGCCAAAGATTGTGGTTGTTGTGGTGGGGTTTTACACTATGAGGCATCTTCGGTTTCGCGACAGGATGCCGGGTCCCAATGAGTTTCTTGAGGAGACGGTCTGCCAAAACAAACTGTTTGTTGTGAGGATGGAGGACAGGGTAATTTGATCGAGACCTGTTTGAATTATTTGTTATGTATTTTTTTTGTGATTTTGAGATTTCTTTTGGAACTTTTTTATTTACTTTTTTGGTGTGATTTTATTTTGTTCTTATTTGGTATTTTGTTATCAAGGATTTCGGGGTTTCGGGATGTTTGTTTTGCTAGGAAGTAAAAGTTATGTGTTATTTATTGTTTGCGCTAGAGAATTCAAAAAAATGCGCTAAAAAAATTGTACGCAAACAATAAAATCAATTATCTTGAAAAATATATTTTGAAGTATAAAGTATTTATTTTAGAAAACAATAAAATCAATTATCTTGCAAAACTATATATTGAAGTGTGAAAATATGTTCGAAATTCTAAATTTATGTAAGGCAGGTTCATGCGGCAGGACGAAGGCGTTAAGTCTGCCGCAGTGCGAAGACGGAAACCGGTTCTCTGGCAGGAGGCAGGATCTAAGCAAGATATTCTATTTTTGGTAGGAAACCAAAAATTGAATATCTCTTTCCATACTTATCCGATTGAGGCGATTCAAAAGGCAACGGAATCCTTGGAGGACAAGAAACCTATTCCTACCATAAAGCGACATCCCGGAAGCCTATATAACTCGCGTCGAGCACAGCAACGAGATGAGAGAGAGAGAGGCATGGCGAAAGTATTAGGGTTTCAATACTTGTTATTAGACGTGAGGTTAGATCGATAATTGTTGTAATTTCGGCTCCCAAAATTACTCCACACAAAATAGCTTGAAATATAAAATAGATGCGGAAAGAAAACGATATAAAAGATAGAACACGAATTTACGTGGAAACCCAAAATAGGGAAAAACCACGGGAGGAGGAGAAAATATCACTATAATCGAATCAACGGGGATACAAATATAGATCTCTCAATAGATCTATCTCACGAAACTCTCTCTCAATAGAAACGCTCTCACAAAACGATGTTCTCAATAACACCGTGGCTCACGATATTCTCAATAATATCGATCTCTCAAATTAATGCTCTCAATAACATTAATCGAGTTACTTGATGCTCTCAATAACATCATACTAATAATCAAGTATGGAGATCCCTATTTAAAGGTGTAGCAAACCCATAAAATAGGTAACAATAGGATTAGGAATAAAACCCTTTTATTCCTATCCAAATAGAACTCAAATCCTCTTTCCAAATAATATAATTATAACTCCAATATAACTATATTCCTTAATTCGATTGGATTCGAGACACCATTCAACAAATCTCCACCTTGACGAGAATCTTCTACAACCCAAAAACCAAAAGTCACCTAGACTTCAGACGTCGATTATAGCGATCTCCACTTTCTCCTCCACCGGCCCCCGCGGGCTCCTCAATAACTAAAATTGACTAAGTCCGACCCTCGTCGAAACTTAGTCCCCAAATGTGATTTCCTCACCCAAATTGCTTTGTACCTCTTGCGTGCTCTACCGGCATCCCCGCAACACAAAGCTCTACTATTCGACTCCCTTGAGTCGCGAAAACGAGACTCCTCGTTTGTACTAATATGAGTGCCCGCACCACCCATCACGAAAGCCATCGATTTATCCTTAGCGAGCATCGCATACTCAGCTTCCCCAAGACAGCTTGAACCAACGGGTACGACTACATCGCTCCGAGTAATCGTAGATCCTTGTAGGACATAAAGTCCTCCGGTCTTTTTCTCTCCTCGAATCACCATACGAGCACGTCTGCTCACCTCTAAAACTCCACCTCCAGCGGAGTAGTGATAACCCTTCTCATCAAGGGCACTGAGAGAAATAAGACTCACCCTCAAGTCAGAAACGTGCCTCACATTGTCAAGTGTTCGAATCACTCCGTCGAACATCTTGACCCGGATCCTCCCAATGCCAAGTATCTCACACGGTGCGCCATTACCCATAGCCACCGTCCCAGTACTGGCCAAAACATCATATGTATCAAACCAACCCTTAAAGGGACACATATGATATGAGCATCCAGAATCCAAAATCCACTCATCGCACGCTCGTGATCCCAAATCAGACGCTAGAAGAAGATCTCCATAATATTCTTCCGCAATACCGACCTCCGGTTTGCTGCTCTGATTAACAGAATCGTCCTCACGATTCTTATCCTTCAATCTCGGACAATCTTTCACGATATGACCCTTCTTCTTGCAATAATAACATTCTCGTTCTCCTTTAGATCGAGAATATCCCTTAGACCTTCCACTCGCCCCACCTTGGACGTTAAGGCCTTCAGCTATTGCATCAGACCTTCCATCAACGAGAAATTTCATCCTCTCTTTAGAATGCAGCGCATCGACTACATCCTGCCTAGTAAGGGTTTCCTGACTATAGAGTAGCGTATCCCTAAAATTTGCATGAGAAGGAGGCAAGGAACACAATAACCACAACGCCAAGTCTTCACTATCGTACTTTATCCCCAAATTCTCGAGATCCGAGACCGTCTCATTAAAAGCAGATAAGTGATCTTGCAAATTACCTCCTTCGGGCATCTTGTGAAGAAATAATTTTTGCTTAAGATGTAGCTTGCTCGTCAAGCTCTTCACCAAGCAAAGCTCCTCGATTTTCTTCCACATGTCTGCCGCCGTCTTCTCATGCATCACCTATTCCAATATAGAGGTAGAGAGATGTAGCCCAATAACCCCCCTTGCCTTTCGATCCTTCTTCTCTTTCTCCTCCGTCTTCAACGTGCTTGGCATCTTATCGAGCCCCAACAAAGTCTCGTCTAGATCCAATTGCGCCAAGATCGCCTCCATCTTGAACCGCCACGTCGAGAACCGAGTGTTCCTATCCAACATCGGAATATCGTACTTCATCGCCATCTCCGAAAAATATTCTCAAGCTCCACCGGAATCCCAAGTCGCGAACTCAGGCTCTAATACCACTTGTTGTAATTTCGGCTCCCAAAATTACTCCACACAAAATAGCTTGAAATATAAAATAGATGCGGAAAGAAAACGATATAAAAGATAGAACACGAATTTACGTGGAAACCCAAAATAGGGAAAAACCACGGGAGGAGGAGAAAATATCACTATAATCGAATCAACGGGGATACAAATATAGATCTCTCAATAGATCTATCTCACGAAACACTCTCTCAATAGAAACGCTCTCACAAAACGATGTTCTCAATAACACTGTAGCTCACGATATTCTCAATAATATCGATCTCTCAAATTAATGCTCTCAATAACATTAATCGAGTTACTTGATGCTCTCAATAACATCATACTAATAATAAAGTATGGAGATCCCTATTTATAGGTGTAGCAAACCCATAAAATAGGTAACAATAGGATTAGGAATAAAACCCTTTTATTCCTATCCAAATAGAACTCAAATCCTCTTTCCAAATAATATAATTATATCTCCAACAATAATCGCTTACGCCTTGTTAGCTCAGGATTATCAAGAGTGATTGTAATCTCGTTTACGTTTAATAAAGAAGAAACACCCCTCTCCCCGAGCACGTAGGCAGCGGCTGCCTCGCCATAGGCAGCGCGATGTCGAAGCTCGTAAAATCTTGTCTTGTGTGTGTTGTTTATCGTGCTTTTATATTCTTGTGAGTTCACATATATCGTGAGTGATTGTGAGCTAGAGAGTCAAATCATATTCGTTCGGTTTTGAGTTGTTCACGTCGTGTGGTTTATGAAAGTCTAATTTGATCGGATTTATTTGGTTGGTTAGACCTTGTTGTGCGAATCCTCAACAAGTGGCGCCGTCTATGGGAAGATAAATCACGAAAAGATGCTGAAGCTTGGATCGAAGAAGGATGATGAGGAAAGGTGTTGACAAGAATAACTTTGGTCCTTGGCGGATCGAAGGCAAGGCGATGAAAACACAGCAGGAGGTTGCTGCTAGCACTGCCATTCTCCAGGCAAGGGGAACTGATAAACCTATGGATGATGCAGCTGAAGCTGCGGCAGCAGGTACTCAGGCAGGCTCTGCGGCAGGACGAAGTTCCGGCAGACACTGAAAAGGCAGGCACTATGGCAGAACCAAGAAGGCAAGGGTTGTTCGCAGGGGCACTACGATGATGATTAGGTGTCTTGGAGGCACGTTAATTATTGTTGTGTCCAAGGAGCCGGCTGTCGAGACGTCACGGCAGGAACTTGAGAGTTGGTAATCAAGGGAACTTCAGAAGAGGAGTCGGAAGAGTGAAGAACAAGGCATCATCTCATGAAGGCACGTGGTGTTTTTCAAGGTAACAAAACCAGGTTCTTAAGGAGGGGTCATCTCTTTAAGAAGGAGTTTAATCAAGGATGAATCTAGCACATCACGAAGCTGATGGTGCTGAGGCATCAACTGCGGCAAGGTTATGCGGTAGGCCTCCGATTGTCACTTCAAGGAAGGGGGCATAGTGGATTAAAGATTCAGGGTGCACGGTTCACATAAGACCTATGAGGCAGTGGTTTGAGGTTCTTGAAGAAAGATTATCTTGTCTTCAAGAAGTAGCTGAATCGAGGATAGATCTAGCACATCACGGCGATGATGTTGCTAAGGCAGTCACTGCGGCAGGGGGAACTACAGCAGACCTTCAATTGTCACTTCAGGGAAGGGGGCAAGTTGGATCAAAGATTCAGGGTGCACGGTTCACATAATACCCATGCGGAAGTGGTTAGATGGTTTTGAGGAGATGGATGAAGGTTCTATCATTCTTGGAAATTAACCTAACTTGGATAGTTGAGGTGGTTCGACTCTGTACTGAAGATTGGTTGATAGCTTGTCGAAGCTTTTAACCAAGGATTGTTCATGTTCTAATGGAGGATTCTTCCAAGGGAAGAGAGGTAGCACGTTAGTGCTGGAAGGAGAGTAGAAGAATGGAGTGTGTTATCTGAGGGCATTGCAGTAATTGTGGCAGGCAGTATTGTGGTGGCATCAGCAGGTAGGCAAAACCTGCGGCAGAGTTAAGGCAGCACCTATGACAGTAGCTACGGGAGTAGTTGCGGTAGAGTCTGCCGTCACTTCGGGTGACAAGGGAACTTGGATTACATTCATTCTGATCTCCGGGCCCATCTAGAACAGGGACAAGGGATGATGGAAAGTATATCTTGTTCATCATGCCAGGCAGCGGCAGAGGCAGCAGGCAGTGGCAAGGACTGCGGCAGCAACTGCGCTAGGGTAAATCGCAGCAGCGATTACCGGATTAAATGGCCTCAGGGTGTTCAGATATCGCTGGAGGTGAAGGCATCGTCAAATGGGTCGCTCGTGGCAGCGGCGGAGGCATTGTCGAAGGCAGCGGCAGAGGCAGGGTAGTGGCATTGACTGCGACAGCATTTGCGCTGGGGTAGTTCGCTTCATCGACTACCATATTACCAAAATTCAAGATGTGACATCGTTGAAGGTGGAGACAATGGCCAAGACATCGTCAATGGCAACGACATGGCAGCAGCAGCGGCAATGGCTGCGGCAGAGCGAATGTCAGGAAGTAGTTCGCGGTAGAGCGACTACTGAATTGATAATACTCAACATAAAATTGATCGGGAGGGTATCGGTTGTCCAGATATGCAGAAAGGAGGATCATTCATCAACCTAAGAGGTTTGCACGAGTTGATTTGTGTTAAATGCTCTAATGGTGGAAGAAGGTGCGAATGATATTGTCATTCATCAACCTAAGGGGTTTGCACAATCGTATGTTGTGTATAATGCTCTAATGGTGGAAGAAGGTGTGAATGACATGTTAGTGTTGCTAATTTTTAGGTGGAGTTGCGAAACTTCCCTTAGGCAGCACGTAATACTTTCTGTGGAGAATTTCCCTGCGGCAGGGTGAACGGTCGCAGCAGCCATGGCAGCAGTGCCTAATGGAAGGGCATTGGGAAGTCTCATACATGCTATGGTGTATAGCAAGCCTGATATTGACCAGGGTATGGGTGTGATATCGAGGTGTACGAGCGGGAGTCATTGGTGGCAGTTCGAAGGTTGTTGAGGTATGTCAATGTAACCATTGGTTACGGTTTCACGTCCAAGAAGATGCAGGTCAGGGATGATGCTTGAATTGGATGTGGGGATGTTGATTTTGGTAGTGTCGATACTAGAAAATCAAAAGGATTGTTGTTGGTGTAGCAGCAACTGCGGCAGCATCTGCTGCGGGCTATACTCATGAGTAGAAGGAGGTGCAAGACATGTACCAAGGGGATGGGCTGGAACCATTGGTTCAACCATCATTAATCTACTTAGGGACAAAGCAACAAGGCCTGAAATCTGTTCGGGAAAGAGGCAGAGGGTTTCCACTATTTCCAAGTGGAGGCAAAGACTACTATTGCCTAGGCAGCGGCAGAAGGAATAACCGTAGAGCCAAGTATCAAGGCAGTGACATTTGAAGGTGGATTTGGTGTCAAGTTGTTCGTTGCTTATAGATAAGTGTTGATTCACTTGGTTTAAAGCAAAGAAGATGGACTTCTTCTTAGTAATGCTTGTTCAAGCTTAGAGGCAGGGTGACTTCTTGGAAATGCTTGGTTAAGTAGGAACAACCGCTGTACAAACAAGTGGTAACCACGACAGCAATAGGTACTACTGCACGAACTCTACTGGTAGTCGTGTGGTGTAACTACCGGAAAGCACAAAGCATTCAAGTGTTAGTGTGGTTGGGTACACACATGGCAGGGGCAGAGACGACGTTCTTCTGCCGGATATAACAAGATGAAGCGGTCATGCTAAGACTCTTGTTAGGGTAATGTGATGCATGGGGTTGATTAGACTCGTTCGAGATACTTCAATAGGATATAATGCTCCTCGAGGTGGAGGCATTGGCTATGGTAGAGACTGTAGGCAGAGACTACGATAGCTACTACGGTAGCAACTACCGCAAGGGCGATTGCGGCAAAGAGTACCAGTAGGGACGTGCATCGACATCTGGTCCCACGTGGACTGTTTCGCAATCTTCGGAGCATTGTGAAGGGGCTGCAGTAGGCATTGCGATGCTATTGCAAGGTTCAAGGGCAGCGGCAAGACTCAGGCTGCGGCAGGCAGTTCTGTGAGTTGTTGACTTGGAGGATTCACGCTCTGGTGATATCCGGAGGTGGGGAAAGGTGATCTACATCAACTTTCCGGGATATGAAAATGGATCGCGCTCCATATTTCATGTCGGAGATGCATGTTTGCATCAAGTCCCAAGAGGACAACCTCACAATGCTAAAATTGTGCAGGGCTGCGGCAGGCACTTTCGTGGTGCCGCAGGGACTGCAGTAGGCACTCTCGTGGTGCTGCAAGGATGTGGTAGGCTTCGTGCTGCCACAGGGGGCCAAGTTAGGCAACAAGATTTGGGCTGCGGCAGGCAGAGCTGTGAGTTGCTAACTTGATGAAGTCGTCTCTGGAGGAGATGCGGGAAGGTGGAGTGAAATCTACTTTCTGATTATATGACTTATGTCATATGCGGGCTGTGGTAGGCAATCTCATGCTGCCGCAGGGGGCCGAGTTAGGCAACAAGATTCAGGCTGTGGCAGGCAGAGTTGTGAGTTGCTAACTTGATGAAGCCGTCTCTGGAGGAGGTGCGGGAAGGTGGAGTGACATCTTACTTTCGGATTATATGACTTATGTCATATGCAAACTCTTGATGCCGCAAGGTGGTGTTAAATAATTTGGGAATGCAGTACCTATGGCAGGAGCTGCGGTAGTATTGGGCATGGCAGGCTGAAGCCTAATGACAATACTAGGAGAAATATGATCGGGTATGATCATAAGAAGGTCAGCGTGATCTGAAATCATGCTGGGACTGGAGTCGGATGGTCGGGTTCGATCATGGATTGGTGAATAAGGTGGTTGCAAAGGATTTGCTTGATTTCTTGATTCGGCAGGGATGAACAGTACTTGATCACTACTGCAAGATTGGTGACATGTGTTTAGAAGTTTGAACAAGGTGGAGATTTGTGAAAATATGTTCGAAATTCTAAATTTATGTAAGGCAGGTCCATGTGGCAGGACGAAAGCGTTAAGTCTGCCGTAGTGCGAAGGCGGAAACCGGTTCCCTGTCAGGAGGCAGGATCTAGGCAAGATCTTCTATTTTTGGTAGGAAACCAAAAATTGAATATCTCTTTTCATACTTATCCGATTGAGGTGATTCAAAAGGCGGAATCCCTGGAGGACAAGGAACCTATTCCTACCATAAAGCGACATCCAGGAAGCCTATATAAATCGCGTCGAACACAGCAGCGAGATGAGAGAGAGAGGCATGGCGAAAGTATAAGGGTTTCAATACTTGTTATAAGACGTGAGGTTAGATCGATAATCGCTTACGCCTTGTTGGCTCAAGATTATCAAGAGTGATTGTAATCTCGTTTACGTTTAATATAGAAGAAACACCCCTCTCCCCGAGCACGTAGGCAGCGGCTGCCTCGCCATAGGCAGCGCGATGCCGAAGCTCGTAAAATCTTGTCTTGTGTGTGTTGTTTATCGTGCTTTTATATTCTTGTGAGTTCACATATATCGTGAGTGATTGTGAGCTAGAGAGTCAAATCATATTCGTTCGGTTTTGAGTTGTTCACGTTGCGTGGTTTATGAAAGTCTAATTTGATCGGATTTATTTGGTTGGTTAGACCTTGTTGTGCGAATCCTCAACATGAAGTATAAAAATATTTATTTTAGTAGTTTTTCATAAAGTGAACTGCTATATTTTTGAAAATGTTAGTAGTTTTTTGTTTTTTTTAAAGCTTGTAAAACAATGATACTACAATTTTATTATTGTATTTATTTTTTAAAAGTATAAATATATCTTTTTATTAATATTAAATTTCTTCAATGTAAAATTTGTTGTGAGGATGGAGAAGGGGGTTGTCAGTTTGAGACATGTTTGCATTTGTTTGGTATTTATTTTTGTTGGTTTGGAGCTTCTTTGCTTTGAGTGTGATTTTGTTTGGTTTTTCTTTGGTATTTAGGGTGTTTGTTTTGCTCAAAAGTTATCTCTGTTTTTTATTTATTCTTTGAAAAAATTGCGCATGAAGTAAAATAATTGTAGCAAACAATAAAATTGATTATGTAGCAAAATATACATTGAAGTATAAAATATAAATATTTTAGAAAATATATAATTTATTGACAATATACGTTTATTTTCCCTTAACACATAATAAGGTACAAAGTTTATTAATAGCGCAATGAAAGAAAAACAAATATCACAAAATAAAAATATTTGATAGAGCAAATAAAATATTAACAAATAGTGAAAAAAATGTGTAATAAAGAGCGCAGGGAGGGCATGCCCAAGGGCATGCCCAACATATAATACAAAATAAAAATATTTGATAGAGCAAATAAAATATTAACAAATAGTGAAAAAAATGTGTAATAAAGAGCGCAGGGAGGGCATGCCCAACATATAATACTGCAATTACAATATTAAAAATATATAATGAAAGAAACTAGTGAAATATATATTGACAACGACTACTTTGGCTCCATGTTGGTGCCAGTGGTGATCGAGTAGAGAGACGAAGGAAAGGAGCCCGACGAGAACAGGAGGGATCAGAAACAAAAGACTACATGCCCTCGAACTACTCCGTGCCAAAACTGATTGCTAGTTGTGAGGATGGAGGAAGGGTTGTCTCCAGTTTGAGACATATTTTAATTTGTTAGGTATTTGTTTTTGTTGGTTTTTCAGTTAGATTTGTTATTATTTTGTATTTTATTATCAAGGATTTTAGGGTTTTAGGGTGTTTGTTTTGTTTGTTATTTATTCTTTCCTAAAAATTGCGCATGAAGTAATAAAATTGAACGCAAACAATAAAATCAATTATGTCACAAAAATATACTGAAGTATAAAGTATTAATATTCTAGAAAATATATACTTTTTTGACTACTTAAGTTGAATTTCCCATATCATAAAGCAAAAAATAAAAAAAATAATAATAAAGTACAAAGTTTATTAAGCAATTAAAGAAAAACAAATATCACAACATAAAAATATATAATAGAGCAATTAAAATATTAACATATAATGAAAAAAAATGTGTATATATATATATATATATATATATATATATATATATATATATATATATATATATATATATATATATATAATAAAAGAAAATCGTGGAGGGCATGCGGCAACATATAATATTGCAATTAAAATAGTAGGAAATAAAAAGAATATATAATAAAAGAAACTCATTGAGGGCATGGGCAAAAAATACTTTGGCTTACGTGTTGGTGCTAGTGGTGATCGATTAGAGAGACGAGGGAAAGGAGCCCGGGGAGAACGTGAGGGACCAGAAACAAAAGGAAGTTGTCGATGATGCCCTCGAACTGACTGCGTGTCAAAATTGACTGCTTGTTGTGAGGATAGAGGAGGGGTTGTCTGTTTCAGACATGTTTTAATTTGTTTGGTTTTCTTTTGTATTGGTTTTTGAGATTGTTTTAAGAACTTTTTATTTTGCTTTGGGGTGATTTTTTTTTGTTCTTCTTTGGTATTTTGTTATCAAAGATTTTAGGGTTTAGGGTGTTTGTTTTGTTAAGAAGTAAAAGTTATTTTTGTTTCTTATTTATTCTTTGGCTAATGAAGTGAAAAACTGCACCCCATAAGTTTCTTGAGGAGATCGCCTTCCAAAACTAACTGCTTGTTGTGTGGATGAAGGAGGAGGTTGTCTGTTTGTGACATTTTTGATTTGTTTGGTATAAACCTACTTCTGGTTTTGAGGATGTGGTTGTCTGTTTAAGACATTTTTTAAATTGTTTGATATTTTTTTTTTGTTGGTTTTTAGTTTGCTTTTAGAATTTTTTATTTTGCTTTGGGTGTTACTCCCTCCGACCTTAAAAACATTTTTTTATTTGTTTGGTATTTTTTTGTTGATTTTTAGTTTAATTTTGGAACTTTTTATTTTACTTTTGGTGTTAGTATTTTGTTTTGTTCTTCTTTGATATTTTGTTATCAAGGATTTTGGGGTTTAGGATGTTTGTTTGTTAGGAAGTAAAAGTTTTCTGTGTTTGTTATTTATTCTTTGAGCAAGTGTAGTAAGAAATTACGAAGTATAAACTATAATTACTATAGAAAATATATATTAAAAAATTTTTTACGCAATAACAAAATCAATTATGGCCCAAAAATATATGATGAAGTAAAAAATTCTAAGTTGGCATGGCGCAGTTAGACAAGCGGGAGGAGGAGTTTGACATCTTCCCGAAGTCCCAGAAGCACGGTGAGGTTTTGAAGATGAGGTACAATAGATTAAGGGTTGTGGGGTCGAGGTGCAGAAAGATAAAAAGGGGAATGTGGCGACTCAGAGTGTGAGAGTTTATAATCAACTGAGCTAGAGGGATCTGAGGGCCAGAAGCAGGTCGAGGTTCTGAAGATGAGGTACGATAGGTTGAGGGCTCTGGGGTCGAGGGTGCAGACGGTGTTGGGGGATGTGGCGACTCAGTGGGTGAGGGCTTATAACCTAATGATCAGCTGGAGGGATCAGAGGGTCACTGCTTTGTTTCTCATGTTCTGCTTCACGGCCAGCCAAAGATTGTGGTTGTTGTGGTGGGGTTATACACTATGAGGTATCCTGGGTTTCGTGACGGGATGTCGGGTCCCCAATGAGTTTATTGATGAGACGGTCGCCAAAATTGATTACTTGTTGTGAGGATGGAGGAGGTGGTTATCTGATCCAGACCTCATTGAATTATTTGTTTGGTATAAACTTACTGCATGTTATGAGGATGAAGGATGGATTGTCTTGTTTTAGACAATTTTGAAATTGAATGATTTTTTTTTTGTGTTGTTTTTAGTTTGCTTTAATTAGAACTTTTTATTTTGCTTTGGGTGTTACTCTCTCCGACCTTAAAAACATTTTTTTATTTGTTTGGTATTTTCTTGTGTTGATTTTTAGTTTGATTTTGGAACTTTTTATTTTAATTTGGGTGTTAGTATTTGTTTTGTTCTTCTTTGATATTTTGTTATCAAAGAATTTGGGGTTTAGGGTGTTTGTTTGCTAGGAAGTTAAAGTTTTTTGTTATTTATTCTTTGAGCTAGTGTAATACAAAATTAAGCTATTGAAGTATAAACTATAAATACGGTAGAAAATATATATTTTGTTGGCTACTTTTGAATTTTTTTATCATAGAGCAAAAAATAAAAACACATAAACAAGTACAAAGTTCGTTAACAGTGCAATGAAGATTTATCACAATATTTAAAAATACAGTAGCGCAATTAAAATATATTCACAAATAATTAGACGAGCCGGAGGAGGAGTTTGACATCTTCCCGACGTCCCAGGGCGAGGTTTTGAAGATTAAGTACAATAGGTTGAGGGTTATGGGGTCGAGGGTGTAGAAAAATAAAAATGGGGATGTGGCGACTCAGAGTGTGAGGGTTTATAATCAACTGAGCTAGAAGGATCTGAGGGCCAGAAGCACGTCGAGGTTCTGAAGATAACGTACGATAGTTTGAGGGCGGGTCGAGGGTGCAGACGGTGTTGGGGGATGTGGCGACTCAGGGGGTGAGGGTTTATAACCTGATGAGCTGGAGGGATCCGAGGGCCACTTCTTTGTTTCTCATGTTCTGCTTCACGGCCCGCCAAAGATTGTAGTTGTTGTGGTGGGGTTTTACACTATGAGGCATCGGGTTCGCGACAGGATGCCGGGTCCCAATGAGTTTCTTGAGGAGACGGTCGGCCAAAACAAATTGTTTGTTGTGAGGATGGAGGACAGGGTAATCTGATCGAGACCTGTTTGAATTATTTGTTTTGTATTTTTTTTTTGTGATTTTGAGATTTCTTTTTGAACTTTTTTATTTATTTTTTTGGTGTGATTTTATTTTGTTTTTATTTGGTATTTTGTTATCAAGGATTTTGGGGTTTCAGGGTGTTTTTTTGCTAAGAAGTAAAAGTTATGTGTTATTTATTGTTTACGCTAGTGAAATAAAAAATTACGCATGAAATAAAAAAAATTGTACGCAAATAATAAAATTAATTATCTTGAAAAATATATTTTGAAGTATAAAGTATTTATTTTAGAAAACAATAAAATCAATTATCTTGCAAAAATATATTTTGAAGTATAAAACTATTTATTTTAGTAGTTTTTCATAAAGTGAACTGTTCTATTTTTGAAAATGTTAGTAGTTTTTTGTTTTTTTTTTAAAGTGTGTAAAACAAGGATACTACAATTTTATTATTGTATTTATTTTTTAAAAGTATAAATATATCTTTTTATAAATATTAAATTTCTTTAATGTAAAATATGTTGTGAGGATGGAGAAGGGGTTGTCAGATTGAGACATGTTTGCATTTTTTTGGTATTTATTTTTGTTGGTTTTGAGCTTCTTTGCTTTGAGTGTGATTTTTGTTTTGTTTTTCTTTGGTATTTAGGGTGTTTGTTTTGCTAGGAAACAAAAGTTATCTCTGTTTTTTATTTATTCTTTGCAAAAATTGCGCATGAAGTAAATTGTACGCAAACACTAAAATTGATTATGTAGCAAAATATACATTGAAGTATAAAGTATAAATATTTTAGAAAATATATAATTTATTGACAATATACATTTATTTTCCCTTATAATAGAGCAAAAAATAAAAACATATAATAAGGTACAAAGTTCATTAATAGCGCAATGAAAGAAAAACAAATATCACAAAATAAAAATATTTGATAGAGCAAATAAAATATTAACAAATAGTGAAAAAAATGTGTAATAAAGAGCGCATGGAGGGCATGCCCAACATATAATATTGCAATTACAATATTAAAAATATATAATGAAAGAAACTCGTGGAGGGCATTGACAACTACTACTTTGGCTCCACCAGTGTTGGTGCCAATGGTGATCGAGTAGAGAGACGAGAGAAAGAGCCCGACGAGAACAAGAGGGATAGAAACAAAAGACTACATGCCCTCGAACTACTCCATGCCAAAACTTACTGATTGTTGTGAGGATGGAGGAAGGGTTGTTTGTTTGTGACATGTTTTAATTTGTTAGGTATTTTTTTTGTTGGTTTTTCAGTTTGCTTTGTTCTTATTTTGTATTTTGTTATCAAGGATTTTAGGGTTTTAGGGTGTTTGTTTTGCTAAGAAGCAGAAGTTATCTTTGTTTGTTATTTATTCTTTCCTAAAAATTGCGCATGAAGTAATAAAATTGAACAAAGTTTATTCTAGAAAATATGTCACAAAAATATACTGAAGTATAAAGTATAAATATTCTAGAAAATATATACTTTTTTGACTACTTACGTTGAATTTCCCATATCATAAAGCAAAAAAAAAAAAAATAATAAAGTACAAAGTTTATTAAGCAATTAAAGAAAAACAAATATCACAACATAAAAATATATAATAGAGCAATTAAAATATTAACATATAGTGAAAAAAAATGTGTAATAAAGAGCACAACAAATATAATATTAGAATTAAAATAGTGGAGGGCATGCGGCAACATATAATATTGCAATTAAAATAGTAGGAAATAAAAAGAATATATAATAAAAGAAACTCATTGAGGGCATGGGCAAAAAATACTTTGGCTTACGTGTTGGTGCTAGTGGTGATCGAGTAGAGGGACGAGGGAAAGGAGCCCGAGGAGAACGTGAGGGACCAGAAACAAAAGGAAGTTGTCGATGATGCCCTCGAACTGACTGCGTGCCAAAATTGACTGCTTGTTGTGAGGATAGAGGAGGGGTTGTCTGTTTCAGACATGTTTTAATTTGTTTGGTTTTCTTTTGTGTTGGTTTTTGAGTTTGTTTTAAGAACTTTTTATTTTGCTTTGGGGTGATTTTTTTTTGTTCTTCTTTGGTATTTTGTTATCAAAGATTTTAGGGTTTAGGGTGTTTGTTTTGTTAAGAAGTAAAAGTTATTTGTGTTTCTTATTTATTCTTTGGCTAATGAAGTGAAAAACTGCACCCCGTAGGTTTCTTGAGGAGACCGCCTTCCAAAACTAACTGCTTTTTGTGTGGATGAAGGAGGAGGTTGTCTGTTTGAGACATTTTTTATTTGTTTGGTATAAACCTACTTCTGGTTCTGAGGATGTGGTTGTTGTTTAAGACACTTTTTAAATTGTTTGATATTTATTTTTTGTTGGTTTTTAGTTTGCTTTTAGAATTTTTTATTTTGCTTTGGGTGTTACTCCCTCCGGCCTTAAAAACATTTTTTTAATTGTTTGGTATTTTTCTGTTGATTTTTAGTTTGATTTTGGAACTTTTTATTTTACTTTTGGTGTTAGTATTTTGTTTTGTTCTTCTTTGATATTTTGTTATCAAGGATTTTGGGGTTCAGGGTGTTTGTTTGCTAGGAAGTAAAAGTTTTCTGTGTTTGTTATTTATTCTTTGAGCTAGTGTAGTGAGAAATTACGCTATTGAAGTATAAACTATAATTACTATAGAAAATATATATTAAAAAAATTTGTACGCAATAACAAAATCAATTATGGCCCAAAAATATATGATGAAGTAAAAAATTCCAAGTTGGCATGGCGCAGTTAGACGGAGGAGGAGTTTGACATCTTCCCGACGTCCCAGAAGCACGGTGAGGTTTTGAAGATGAGGTACAATAGATTGATGGTTGTGGGGTCGAGGGTGCAGAAAGATGTTGGATTTGTGTCCTTCATTCCACGTGTGTTGTACCGAGATAAGTTATATAGTGCGTCCTATGTAGATAGATCGATTAGTCGGTGTTATGTGTCTTTTCGAGAACACGAACTTAACACTCTATGATCATGCCAAATGAGTTACACGACCCTCTTGATCATGTATACTTGGAGTGTACAAACTTCGGTTGAGAACCGGGGTGAAACGACGAGCACGCTGAAAAACGAACGCGTTGGGCGCAGCTAGCGCGCTGCGCTGGATTTTCACTAAAAGGCCAGCGCGCCGCGCTCTGAGGTTTCGACCTGCAGTAGCGCGCCGCGCTACGATTCAACGCGCCCCGCTGCGCCAGATCGTGAATTTTTGGTAATTTTCCAGAATTTTCTTATTTTGGACTCCTACGCCTATTAGGTAACCCTATGGGTTTTTCCCCTATATAAAGGGACCTAAGGCCACGAAATTCACAACTACATCATCATATATTCGTGAGAGAATTTCGTGGAGAGGCCGAAGGAATCGAGCGGGGTTCGTTCCAAGTCCAAGTTCACGTCGTTTCAAGGATCAAGGAGGGTTCGTGCAACGAATTGAGGTCGGGTACTTCCGCGGCTGATCCTTCTACGTCCGGGCATCAATTATTAAGAAGAATCACAAGGTACACGATTCTTAAACTAACTAATTAATTGTTCTTACTACATACGTGCGCACTAGATCCATGATTAGGGTTTTACGTGTTTATGCATGATTCTTTCTTCCGCACTTTTTCATGCTTGTAAAATACGTAAATCCATCTATTGGGGTATGGATGAGATCCACACAAAACCCAACAGTGGTATCAAAGCCTTGGTCGTGCGTTTGCGTATGCGCGTAGAACAAGTGCCTATAAAATTGTTTTTATTTTTATTCGTGAATTTTTCCGTGGACTATTTTTGGAAAAATAGTATTTGATTGTATGTTAATTTAATTGGATTATTTTTGCATAAATCAAGTGTCCATGAATTTTTGTGATTTTTATTCATGTAATTTTTCATGGAATATTTTTTGGAAAAATAGTACTTGATTTGATGTTAAAAATTTATTCGATTATTTTTGTATGCATGAATCAAATCTCCATGATGTGAAATTCGAAATTGATAAATTTATTTGGAATATTATTTGTCAATTTTATCTCTTAATCATGATTAATAAAGAATTTAGAATTCTTGTATTTTTCATGAAGTTCATGTTTTATCAAATTTTCAAAACAATGCCTAATTTGCCTTTCAAAGATAAATTTCAAGCCGATCTATTCAACACCTCGGGGAGTGGGAATGAGACCAGAGTGCTTAAATTAGTCGATGACGCAAATTAGAGACTTTCGAACCATGGGATGGTACGATCGTCTGGTTGGCTCCCCCATGCCACATGGGAGATAGGGCGCAATTGCATGATAAATCGCTGGTTAGAAACCTCGAGTTTTCGCTTACGATTTATCGCGTTTTGATTATTGGGATGATTATGTCGGGGATACAAATAAAAGGCGATTATTGAGAATAATCGTTGTTGAAACAATTAAATCTGAATTTTATTGAGAATAAAAATTAATAGGCATTTTTGAGTTAATTGTTGCATCTTGCATGCTAGGACTTGAGAATTCTTGTGCTTGCTCGATGTTATGCTCTGCGGTAGTATGCATGCTTTAGGTTTATATTATGCGTTTTTCATCATGTTCAATCGATTAAAACAAAACCTGCATGTATAGTCTCATAAAATGAGTTATCGCCTTGTCCAATTAGACACACCCCCTAAAGCTCTCGATCATCAATTAGTAGGTTCCGCCTCCGCGGGGTGCTATATTTCTTATCTTGAGATAAGGTGAGGGTAGAGGAACAACGAGGCCTCTACAACGTGTTTTTGGTTTCTCATCGACGAACCCACTGGAGGCGTGGTAGTCGAGGCGAGGAGATAAGAATGAGATTCTTATCGACCGAGAGTGTTATTGTCGATAGTGAGATTATTGAAATAACATTGACAATGAGATTGTCTACCTATCTTGGATTTTTCGAGTGTCAAGCTCTCCTTGGCTCGAGAAATTGCGAGATGAGGATCTTGGAATTATTTTGTTCTAGAGACACCAATGTTGGACATTGGAGGACGAAATAGACAACTATATAAGTGTTCTAGGAACGACTTGTTGTCAAATTTTGAATGTTTACTAAATACTTGTTTTATTTCATTTTGTAGTTAATATGTCGTCAACTAACTCAATCAACCCAAGTACCATACGTTCAATCCTTGAGAAGGAAAAATTGAACGGTACTAATTTTCTCGATTGGCATCAAAATTTGAGAATTGCTCTCAAATACGAGAAACGAGAGACTGTGCTGGAAACTCCTATTCCTAAAATTACTCCAAATTCCACTGGTCCTGAAAAGACCAATGTCAAGAAGATTGAGGAAGCCTCGCGAGAGGTGACCTGCATCATGCTAGGGGCCATGGAACCCGCCTTTCAAAGGCAGTTCGAACACATGGATGCATATAGCATCATTGAACAACTCAAGAGCATGTTCGGGGAACAAGCGAGGATTGAGAGGTTCAATGTCCTTCGTGACATAATGGATACAAAGCTTCAAAAAGGGAAACCTGTAGGGCCACACGTGCAAAAGATGATGGGTCTTTTTGCGACGAGTGAGCGCCTAGGATTCCCATATGAAGAGGCATTGGCAGTAGATATCGTTCTGCACTCGTTGCATGATGGTTATGACTCCTTTAGGACGAACTATCATGTGAATGGAGTTCAGAAATCTTTGATGGATCTACATGGTCTTTTGAAGACTGTAGAAACCTCGATTAAGAGCAACTCTGAGAGAGATGTTCTTATGATAAAGGAAGGAGGAATTTCCAAAAGGAAGAACAAGTCCAAAGTCAAAGGCAAGGGAAAAGCTGTTGCTGCACCCAAGGCCAAAGACAAGAAGAAGAATGCGGTGGGACCGATATGCTTCTACTGCAATGACGAGGGCCATTACAAGAGGGACTGTTCTAAATACAAGGAAGATGTGAAGAATGGGGTCGCCCCATCGTCTTCAGGTATTTTCGTTGTAGATATACATTTTTCTGACACTACTTCATGGGTATTGGATACCGGTTGTGGAACTCACATTGTTCGAAATGTGCAGGGACTGCAAAGAAGTAAGAAGTTAGAGAAAGGTGAAGTCCATCTGCGCGTGGGGAATGGAGCGAGGGTCGCTGCATTAGCCGTAGGGACTTATAGTTTATCTTTGCCCTCTGGGCTCGTACTAGAACTCAATAATGTTTATTTTGTTCCTAGTATAACCATGAATATTATTTCTATTTCTGCATTGGATGCTGAAGGATTTAATTTTACGATTATTAATGGAGTTTTTTCGTTGTTTAATCGTGATGTATTTTATGGTTTAGCACGTCTTGAGCGTGGCTTATATGTGCTCGATTTAGATAAACAAATCTACAATATAAATACCAAACGAGCTAAATCAAACGAGATTAACGAAACATACCTCTGGCACTGTCGTTTAGGCCATATAAACACTAAGCGTGTTGAGAGACTCCTCAAGGAGGGTGTTCTCAAATCATTTGATTTGGAATCATTTGATACATGCGATGGGTGTCTATTAGGCAAAATGACGAAATCACCATTTTTGGGAACTGGTGAGCGAGCTAGTGATCTATTGGGCCTTATACACACTGATGTGTGTGGACCAATGAGTTCACCGGCACGGGGTGGTTATGTATACTTCATAACTTTTACTGATGATTTAAGTAGATATGGTTATGTATATTTAATGAAGCATAAGTCGGAATCTTTTGAGCGATTCAAAGAATTCCAAAATGAAGTAGAAAATCAACTTGGCAAGACGATAAAATTTCTTCGATCGGATCGAGGAGGCGAATATCTGAGTCATGAGTTTGATGATCATCTAGTGAAATGTGGGATTAGATCTCAACTCACCCCTCCTGGAACTCCTCAGTTGAATGGAGTGTCTGAAAGAAGGAATCGAACTCTGTTGGACATGGTTCGATCTATGATGAGCTCAGCAAAACTTCCTATATCCTTTTGGGGACATGCACTATCTACTGCTGCTCTAATACTGAACAGGACGCCGTCAAAGGCTGTGAGTAAGACACCATATGAGATATGGAGTGGGAGGGTCCCGAATTTGTCTTATCTCAAGATTTGGGGTTGCGAAGCCTATGTCAAGAGAAATATCTCTGGCAAGCTTGAACCCAAATCTGACAAGGTTTTCTTTGTGGGATACCCAAAAGAAACCCGAGGATATCATTTCTACAACCAATCAGAGAACAAAGTTTTTGTTGCTCGTGATGGTGTCTTTCTGGAAAAGGAATTCCTTTCTAAGAAAGATAGTGGGAGTAAAGTTGTTCTGGACGAGGTCCATGATGAACAACCAGTTGCCGAGGAAACAAACGACGCGGTCGTAGTGATTCCTGAACCCTCGCAGGTGGTAGCTGATCCTCGTAGGTCGGGAAGGACAATAACTCGTCCCGCTAGATATATTAATATCTTAAGGAATGAGGAACCATCCACCTATAGTCAAGCCGTGACGAGTCCGGATTCTGAGAAATGGCTGAGAGCCATGAAATCCGAAATGGACTCCATGTCTGAGAATCAAGTCTGGGACTTGATCGATTTACCTCAAGAGGCTAGGCCTATTGAGTGTAAGTGGGTCTATAAGATTAAGACCGACATGAATGGAAAACCCGAGGTTTTCAAAGCTAGATTGGTAGCAAAAGGATTTCGCCAAATCCACGGGGTGGACTACGACGAGACCTATTCACCAGTCGCGATGCTTAAGTCTATAAGGATACTTCTTGCCATTGCCGCTCATTATGATTATGAGATATGGCAAATGGATGTTAAAACCGCCTTCTTGAATGGGATTCTTGAAGAGGATGTGTATATGACACAGCCTGAGGGTTTTATCGATCCAAAAGGGGCTAAGAAGGTATGCAAGCTTAAGAGAGCCATTTATGGACTCAAGCAAGCTTCTCGGAGTTGGAATCTGCGTTTCGACGAAGCCGTAAAGGAATTCGGCTTTGAACGTAACCTAGAGGATTCTTGTATATACAAGAAGGTCAGTGGGAGCGCAATCGTTTTTCTTGTGCTGTATGTCGATGACATACTCCTTATTGGAAATGACATTCCGATGTTGAACTCTGTAAAGGAGTGGCTAGGAAAGTGTTTCTCAATGAAGGATCTGGGAGAAGCACAATACATATTGGGCATCAAGATCTATCGGAATAGATCTAAAAGGATGCTTGGACTAAGTCAAGAGTCTTATATTGACAAGATACTTGAAAGGTTCAAGATGAAGGACTCTAAGAAGGGTCTTCTACCCATGACACATGGCTCAAAACTTAGTCTTAAACAGTGCCCGCAAGGACCTGTTGAGCAAAAGAGGATGGATAATGTTCCTTATGCTTCGGCAATAGGATCTATTATGTATGCCATGATATGTACGAGGCCAGACGTATCGTATGCTTTGAGCATGACGAGTCGTTTTCAGTCGAACCCGGGTGAGGCGCATTGGACTGCGGCCAAAAACATTCTCAGATACCTTAATCGGACTAAAGAGAATTATCTTGTCTATGGGGGACAAAATGAGTTAGAAATGACAGGCTATACGGACGCGAGTTTTCAGACTGATGATGACGATCAGCAATCTCAGTCTGGTTACGTCTTCTGTCTGAACGGAGGCGCGGTTAGTTGGAAGAGTTCCAAGCAAACCTCTGTCGCCGACTCAACTACAGAGTCTGAGTACATTGCAGCCTCGGAGGCTGGAAAGGAAGGTGTATGGATGAAAAAGTTCCTTGAGGAACTTGGTGTCGTCCCCAGTGCTGCTAAACCTATGGTTCTCTATTGCGATATTAGTGGAGCCATAGCTCAAGCAAAAGAGCCAAGGGATCACCACAAAGTCAAACACATACTCAGGAAATATCACGTCATCCGCGACTTCGTGGGAAGAGGTGATATAGAAATACGCAAGATAGCAACCGAGAAGAACGTTGCTGATCCATTTACTAAACCTCTCCCGCAATTAAGGCATAATACCTTATTTGATGCGATAGGAATTAAACGTCTTGAGGACTAATTCTTAAGTTGTAATTTATTTTACTTCGGAGATTACAATGTAAACATTCATTTTTGATTAATAAATCAATTTTATTCATATTCTCTTGGTTTGGATTATATGAATTGTTCAAAAGTAGATTTTAAATTTTATCTGAGTTATGTGATAATGTCACATAATGAGGCTCAGTGATTGAACTAAAATTAAAATCAACTTAAGTCCCTAATCTAGATCACCGTGTACGAATAGACACAATTGATCAATATAAAGATTAGATTGCAAGTTGTACTATAGCGCCACCTCATGGGCTAGACGTGGGACGTCGAGTACAATTGTACAGACAACAGCTGGGAGCTGGGTGTCGGACGTGACTCGCCTAAGAATGGTATATAAGGCAGTGTGTCATAATACCAATTATTATAGCTTTCGGACGTCTCCTCAGACCTGAGTAGTCTAGAGTAGCTACATTGTGTAATGTTGTGTTTTGACGCTGTCAAACGCTTTCGGTAAAACGGAGCTATAAAGATAGTCGTTAGATACCTCAAGAAGCAAGTGGGAGCGCTTAGATTGACAAGATGGGATTATCCTCCTACAAGGTAGGATTAAATGTCTTAAAGGCCACTCGGAGAGTTGGGATTGCAAAACTGCATGGCCATGCCCGGATATGTATCATGGTGATCATCCGGTTCGCAATCCGCTCATGAGAACCGAGAAAGGTTTGAACAGAACGAGGGTGACACTGGTCTTACCTCTAGTTCGAACTTAGACATCAAGCGATAAGGGAAACGTGGATACACACTGGATATAAAGTCCAAGTGGGAGATTGTTGGATTTGTGTCCTTCATTCCACGTGTGTTGTACCGAGATAAGTTATATAGTGCGTCCTATGTAGATAGATAGATTAGTCGGTGTTATGTGTCTTTTCGAGAACACGAACTTAACACTCGATGATCATGCCAAATGAGTCACACGACCCTCTTGATCATGTATACTTGGAGTGTACAAACTTCGGTTGAGAACCGGGGTGAAACGACGAGCACGCTGAAAAACGAACGCGTTGGGCGCAGCTAGCGCGCCGCGCTGGATTTTCACTAAAAGGCCAGCGCGCCGCGCTCTGAGGTTTCGACCTGCAGTAGCGCGCCGCGCTACGATTCAACGGGCCGCGCTGCGCCAGATCGTGAATTTTTGGTAATTTTCCAGAATTTTCTTATTTTGGACTCCTACGCCTATTAGGTAACCCTATGGGTTTTTCCCCTATATAAAGGGACCTAAGGCCACGAAATTCACAATTACATCATCATATATTCGTGAGAGAATTTCGTGGAGAGGCCGAAGGAATCGAGCGGGGTTCGTTCCAAGTCCAAGTTCACGTCGTTTCAAGGATCAAGGAGGGTTCGTGCAACGAATTGAGGCCGGATACTTCCGCGGCTGATCCATCTACGTCCGGGCATCAATTATTAAGAAGAATCACAAGGTACACGATTCTTAAACTAACTAATTAATTGTTCTTACTACATACGTGCGCACTAGATCCATGATTAGGGTTTTACGTGTTTATGCATGATTCTTTCTTCCGCACTTTTTCATGCTTGTAAAATACGTAAATCCATCTATTGGGGTATGGATGAGATCCACACAAAACCCAACAAAAGATAAAAAGGGGGATGAGGCGACTCAGAATGTGAGAGTTTATAATCAACTGAGCTAGAGGGATCCGAGGGCCAGAAGCAGGTCGAGGTTCTGAAGATGAGGTACGATAGGTTGAGGGCTCTGGGGTCGAGGGTGCAGACGGTGTTGGGGGATGTGGCGACTCAGTGGGTGAGGGCTTATAACCTGATGATCAGCTGGAGGGATCAGAGGGTCACTGCTTTGTTTCTCATGTTCTGCTTCACGGCCAGCCAAAGATTGTGGTTGTTGTGGTGGGGTTATACACTATGAGGTATCCTCGGTTTCGGGATGTCGGGTCCCCAATGAGTTTATTGATGAGACGGCCGCCAAAATTGACTACTTGTTGTGAGGATGGAGGAGGTGGTTATCTGATCCAGACCTCATTGAATTATTTGTTTGGTATTTTTTGTGTGATTTTGAGTTTGCTTTTGGAACTTTTTATTTTGGTTTGGGTGTGATTTTGTTTTGTTCTTCTTTAGAATTTTGTTATCAAGGATTTTGGGGTTTAAGGGTGTTTGGTTTGCTAAGAAAGTAAGATAATGTTTTGCTAAGAAGTAAAAATTATCTATTATTTATTCTTTGCGCTAATGAAGTAAAAAATTGGATGGAATAAAAAAATTTACGCAAATAATAAAATCAATTATCTTGCAAAAATATATTTTGAAGTATAAAGTATTTATTTTAGAGCAAACAATAAAATCAATTATCTTCCAAAAACATATTTTGAAGTATAAAATATTAATTTTATTAGTTTTTCATAAACTGTACTAAAGTATTTATTTTAGAGCAAACAATACAATCAATTATCTTCCAAAAACATATTTTGAAGTATAAAGTATTAATTTTAGTAGTTTTTCATAAACTGTACTGCTATATTTTTGAATATGTTATAAGTTTTTTGTTTTTTTAAAGTGAATAAAACAATGATACTACAATTTTATTATTGTAATATTTACTTTATTTTTTAAAAGTATAAATACATCTTTTTATTAATATTGAATTTCTTCAATGTAATATATGTTGTGAGGATGGAGAAGGGGGTTGAGACATGTTTGCATTTGTTTGGTATTTCTTTTTTTGTTGGTTTGGAGGTTCTTTGCTTTGAATGTGATTTTGTTTTGTTTTTCTTTGGTATTATATTATAAAGAATTTTGGGGTTTTAGAGTGTTTGTTTTGCTAGGAAGCAAAAGTTAAAATCAATTATGTTGCAAAAATATATATTGAAGTATAAATATAAATATTGTAGAAAATATATAATTGATTGACAACTTACGTTGAATTTCCCTTATAATAGAGCAAAAAATAAAAACACATAATAAAGTACAAAGTTCATTAATAGCGCAATGAAAGAAAAACAAATATCACAAAATAAAAATATATAATAGAGCAATTAAAATATTAAAAATATATAATGAAAGAAACTCGTGGCGGGCATGGGCAACGACTACTTTGGCTCGATCCACCGCGTATGTGTTGGTGCCAGTGGTGATCGAGTAGAGAGACGAGGGAAAGGAGCCCGACGAGAACAGGAGGGACCAGAAACAAAAGGAAGTTGTCGAGTATGTCAACTATATGCCCTCGAACTGACTGCGTGCCAAAACAGATTGCTTGTTCTGAAGATAGAGGAGAGGTTGTCTGTTTAAGACATGTTTTAATTCGTTTAGTATTTTTTTGTGTTGGTTTTTTAGTTTGCTTTGTTCTTATTTGGTATTTTGTTATCAATGATTTTGGGATTTAGGGTGTTTGTTTTGCTAGGAAGCAAAAGTTACTTGTGGTTGTTGTTTAATATTTGCGCTAATGAAGTAAAAAAATTGCACCGATCACTTTATTTTGCTTGGGTGTTACTCCTCTGACCTAAAAAACATTTTTGAATTTGTTTAGTATTTTTTTTTTGATGATTTATAGTTTGTTTTTGGAAATATTTATTTTGCTTTGGGTGTTAGTATTTTGTTATCAAAGATTTTGGAGTTTAGGGTGTTTGTTTTGTAAGGAAGCAAAAGTTGTGTGAGTTTGTTATTTAGTCTTCGCGCTAGTGAAATAAAAAAATTACACTATTGATGTATAAAGTATAAGAGCATGGCTGAGCTTATAAGTTTCTTAAAATAGCTTATAAGCTGTTTAAAAGTTTATAATCTCTTAAAGTTTGTTTGGTATTACAGCATCTCCAACCGATATCAAAAACCTATTTTGAGGTAAGAGATATCAAAACATAAACCTCATAAACCTATTATAGGTTTTCTGGTGATACCCACTCAAAAAATACTTAAATTTTAGTTTACCGTAAACTTAAACAAAAAACTGTTCATTATTTATAAGATAATCATTTTTTTACTAAATTAATAAATTTGAACCTATTAAACTTTTTTGTTTTTTATTTAATATTTTTTGTAACTTAATGTTTTTAATTTTTATATCATTAAGTATTAAAATAAATTACTTTATAAAAAATTAAATATCTCAATATGAAATATAATTAAATATTTAATATTTAATTTATATTAAAAATAAAATAACATTAAAATAAAAATAAGATACTTAAAATAAAATGCAAGGAATTATAAAAATAAATAAACTATGAATCACAACTACAAAATTGATCAATAAGGGGGTAAATTTGAAAATAATATTTATTAAATTTTTTAATGTCAAAAGTTATAGGGTTAAATTGTAAATTTATAAAAATATTGGTTATTTACAAAAAAAGTATAAATAATTTAAGTTTGAATATTGGTTTTTTGGTTGGAGTCAATGTAAACTTAAACCTAAACTTATTTTGAGTTTAAGTTTTGGTTTCTCATGGCCTGGTGCCATCTCCAACCGTACACAAAAACTTAAACTCAAAAATTAGTTTTATTTTAAGTTTACAGTATTTTGACTACAACCGAGATTTCAATACTCAAACTTAAAAGATTATTCTCAAAATATTCTTCTAATACCACTTTTTATACTATTTTTATTAATAACCAATATCTTTACAAAGTTACAATTTAACCTCATAATTTAAAGTTAAAAAATTTAATAATCATTATTTTCAATTTAAAATTTCAAATATAATAAAAAAATATTGAGATATCTCATACTGTTATTTTATTTTTAACGTGATTAAATAATTTAATATTTAATTATATTTTGTATTGTAATATTTATTTTTATTTCATTATTAAAAATATTTTTATTAAAATTTATTTTAATTATTAATAATATGATTATTAAAAAAATTAAATTATAGAAAATATTAAATAAAAAACTATAAAAATGGTTGATAAATTATTTTTATTAATTTGTAAAAATAAAGTATAATTTTATAAATATTAAATTGTTTTTTGTTTGAGTTTAAGGTGTACATAAATTTAAGTATTTTTTCCGTGGGTCCCACCTTAAAACCTATAATAAGTTTATGTTTTGGTATCGGTTGGAGCATCTTCCCTACTCTAAAATAAAAATAAAAACAAGTAATGAAGATACCACTACAAAAATTGGTTTTACAGAAGCTCAAAAGTGTTACTAAAAGTTACTTTTAATGACGCTTTGTTAAAGCGTCACCTGATTCGAGCGTCATTAAAAGTTACTTTTAATGATGCTTTGTTAAAGCGTTACCGGATTTGGCGTTTTAATAGGTACTTATAGTGACGCTTTAAAAATGTCACAATAATTGTTTTTAGTGACACTTCAATGGGTCTTTATAACATTATATTGTCACGCTTGAATAATGTCAAATAAATATTTTTAGTGAAACTTTGATGCGTCCTAATAATATTATATTGTGCCAATTGTGTTGGAAAAAGTATTATATATATATATATATATATATATATATATATATATATATATATATATATATATATATATATATATATATTATTTATTTAATATTTACTATTTTGAAAAATTAAATTCAAAGTTTGAATTTTGTAACTGATGTCATTATTAGAAAATCATAACGTTTTTTCATTTATGCAGCAATTATTATAAAGACGTTACACTTTCAAAATTCTATAAAAACCAAGCTTTGATATTTCATATAATACTAGAAAAAACACTTGAAAAAGAGAGAAAGATACTTGAGCAGAAATAGTTTGTATGAATCGATCGATCTGAGTGCTAAGTTCGATTGAAAGAGAGGGATGTTTTATCCTGGGGACGACGCTGCTATCTACTACAAAGCACTTTCAGGCAGAGCCGCGAAACGTCTTAAAGAAAGCGACCTAGTCCGCGACTCAGCCTTGTTCCGATTTTATTTTGTTACTATTTTTCTGATTTTGCAAGTACTATTTCAACAACTTTAAGACGTATTCATCTGTCATGGAGTACGAAGCAAGCGACAACAACAAGAAGAATCTGAACACTTATGCAACCTTGAAGCCCCAAAAGAAGTCAATGAAGACAAGTCAGAATCAGAAAAATTATGGAGACAAAGATGAGTGTTACAATTGTGGTAAGCCTACATTTGGCCAGAAACTGTCGTTTCTCTAAATGGGAACGAACAGAAAACGCTCCCCAAGCAAATATGCTGGAAGAACCTCTTGTGGCAATGATTGTTGAGGTTAATATGATTGGTGGGTCTTATGGATGGTGGATAGATTTTGGTGCAGCACGACACGTGTGTTATGATAGATCCATGTTTAAGAATTACTCTGAAACATAAGATAAATAAAAGAAAGTATTGTTGGGAGATTCTCATACCACGAACGTATTAGGTTCTGGTGAGGTCGATCTGGTGTTCACTTCAGGAAAGACACTAACCTTGAAGAATGTGTTGCACACTCCTGGAATGAGAAAGAATCTGGTGACTGTTGGAGTTGTGTACTTAATGTCTAGATTTAAGTAACGGAAACTCACGATCCATTGCCACTAATCTATTTAACTAAATAAACAATTATTTGCATTTAATTATTTATAATTAAATATATGCAAATTATAGTCCTGGATTTTATACGTTGTAGTTAGTATGGTGTGTCGGGCCCACACAGAAGATCATACTATCGGTTACTCGTATTTAATCGAACAGTTGCTCACGACCTATATGGACACGGACCAATCCATCGGTATAGTCGTTGTGTGAGAGAGAAAATAATCTGTCTTGATTATTTTATCACACTTGTACACTTGGTGTATTGAGCGGATCGTTGAGATTCATCGATTAGGATTGCCGGCGATAATCGATTCGAGTCTCAGTGTATTTTATTCTTAATCCCCGATATTATTGCGGGTGTGTATATTTAATATAAGTGACTTTGATTTACCAAAGGAATTAACCGATTTAATTATTGGGTTAATTACCGGTTAAGTTGGGTCACTATATTTCATATATGGCATGCCGTGAATGATTGACCGGACAGTGTATCCCGGAAGGGTTGATAATATCCCCGAGATGAGTTCATAAGGAATTATTATGTAAACCCTGCAGGTGGATTCGTTCCGCATAATAATTAAGGTTGAATGGTACTAGTCTCGGATATAAGAGATGAATAAATTAATTAGCAATAAATTAATTTTATTCATGGATATTTATATCTTAAATACACGGAATAAATAATACTACCGGAGAAATATTATTTGATATAATATGGTTTAATATTGGGAGTGCAATTAATTTTATATAGTGGAAAATAGAATTAATTAATATTGATAAGGAATAATGGACTTGAGCATTGGGCTCAATTTAATCTTCAATATTGGAAGCCCAATATTCCACCTCCTTAAAATCCCCTACGTAGCCTATAAAAGCACTACATGGTCTTCTCTATTCTCATAACTTGAAGATCACAATTCTAGAGAGAGAAAGTAGAGAGGGAGATCCATGGAGTTCGGTAGATCGTCGCCCACATGACGTCCGGGCTAGTGCAAGGAATACTAGGGAAGATCTCAAGGTCATCATAAGATCTCGTTTCTCCGCACAACGAATCGAAAGGTGAATTAAATATTTCCGCTATTTAATTCTTATTGAAATCAATTATCGAAAAACAAGATCCAAGGGTCGAACCCGGAGTAGACGGACGATCGCGTGGTGGTGGCGAAGCCACCGGACCACGCCAATCGCCCGCTAGGGTTTCGGCGGGGCGAGAGGGTCGAACCCTCGGCTGGAGCCGAGGGGATGCGATCGATCGCTTGGATCGATCGCGGAGGGCGCGGGCTGGTGCCGCCCCTCCCCACCGTGAAGGTGGCCGACCTCCAAGCGGCGGCGAGTCGCCGGACTCGCCGCGGGGGCTGCTGGGCAGCCCCACCCCAACCGATCGCACGATGCGATCGGTGATCGCATGAACTCCGCGGCATGCGGGGGTTCGGCTGGGGGGCAGCCGCGCGCCTTCGGGTGCGTGGTCTCCTCGGCTGGACTCCGGCGCGTGCGTTGGCGTTCGCGTAATCTCCGGCGAAGGGTTTTTGATCGGAGTTGTCTTGTTCCGCAATTCCGGCAACTCCGGGTGATCGAATTCCAACAATTGGTATCAGAGCGTACGGTTACGTTTTTCGTTAATTGTTTCGATAATCGATTCTCGATGTTTATAGCCATAGATTAATTTAAATTGTTAAATTATTGTGCTATATTGTTCTACGTCTATGATTTTCTCTCTTGTATGAATTGTGTTGGACGGAAAAATTAAATTTTAAAAAAACGAGGGTTTTTCGGAATAATCGAACCGGAGGAGATCGAACGTGAGCTCGGTGCGGGCTGCCGGGGAGGGAGCTGGAAGCACGGGCTGTGCGGTGAGGGGGCACGGGCCGAACGCAGCTGGGCGTGTCGGCGTATGCCACCAGTGGTGACGGCATCGCGGGCGGCTTCGGATTCAAGCTCCGTTCGCGGCTGCTACGCCTAGGGCTTCGAGCGGGCTGTACAGCTGCGACTGGGCGTGCTTCTGGAGCGTAGTCGATGGCGGCGTCATACCGGGAGTCGGCTGCTCCGGCGAAGGTCTACGCGGGCACCGGAGCGATCGATCGAACGGCCGGGTTGATGGCATGTTCGGCTTAATCGCAGGTTGCTCGTGCGTGGCTTCACAGCGGGTTGATGACATGTGTTGACAGTGGAGACGCCATGCCGGAGATCGACCAGACCGCTGTCGAAGAAGAACATCGCTGAGGAAGACGATCGATATTGGCCGCTGTTGAGATATTAAAAGGATGTCGGCCGACACCTTTTCTCACGTAGGCCGACACTATGGTTTTGGTGGTTATGCATTTGCGTAATTGCATGTTGATTAATCTTGCTGTGCATGTGGCATGTCCACTTACATACATGAGGTAATTAATTGATAGCCATGGGTCGATGTCAATATGCATGTACTGCATGTTCATGGGTTCGATTTTGGGATGACCGGAATTGTTTCGGTTCGTCCCGGTAAATCCGATCTTTCCGGAAATAATTTAATCTTTCTAATATTATTTAATTTAATTTTGGAATTAATTCAAATTCTATTTGGATTAGATTTCTTAATTATGGAATTAAATAATGGAATTAGATGGAGAGTTAAATTAGGAAAGAAAATCCAAGTTTCTCTAGATATCCTATACCTACTTGGATTAGAAGTCTTAAGAAGAATCAAAATTCGATTTTGATTAGGATTCTTGAGATCTAATTTAAATAGGATTGAGAAATTATTAAAATATTGATTTTATTTAATTTAAGTATTTTATTTAAAATCATTAGATTAATTCAAAATTTATTTTGGATTGGAAAATCTTGGATTTTATTTAAAATAGAATTAAATATGGAAATCAATAGAATTGATTTTATTTAATTTAAGTATTTTATTTAAAATCATTAGATTAATTCAAAATTTATTTTGGATTGGAAAATCTTGGATTTTATTTAAAATAGAATTAAATATGGAAATCAATAGAATTGATTTTATTTAATTGGAGTATTTTATTTAAAATCATTAGATTGATTCAAATTTTTTCTGAATTGGAATCTTGGATTTTATTTAAAATAAATTAAATATGAGAATCAAAGAATTTTTCCGTCGCTCGGCAAAGTATTCAAGACGTAGAATGAAGACTCAAGGCAAGCATGCTGGAATTTATCAAGGTACGAATAGTCGAGAAATAATTTTGCTTGAGTAATTATTTGATTATTTGTGAACGTACTTGCATGAAATGTATGTTTGTTATTATGCTTATGTGTATTTAATTATGCATTAGATAGCGTATCCCTTTGTTATAAAAAGCTAAGTGGGAGAGGGAATGGAAACATTGCCATGGTCTCCATTGCTGTTCTCTTGGTGACTTTTATGGACTTTTGAAGTTCGTTTAGACAAGTCATTGGAGGAGAATTCTTGTAATTCCTATTACGAGAAACATTGATTAAGTTTATCAAACAATGCCTAATTTGTCTTTCCAAAACTGATTTCAAGTCGACTCATTCTCACCCCGGGGAGTGGAATGGAGCCAAAGCCACTTGGTCATGTCGAGGACACAAATTAGAGACTTTCGTGTCATTTGATGACTAGATCGATTGTCTGCTCGGCTCCCTCATTCTATGAGAGATAGGGTCGTTCGCATGGTGAATCACTGGTTAGAAACTTCGAGTTTCACTTATGATTCTCCGCGTCTTGATTTACAAAATCGAATGGATCAAGTAATTGGGAGTCAATTGTAAAAATCTTTTGGTGTAGTAAACGTCCACACTATCGTGGCTTGCTACATTGAATGTGATTTTGGAACGATTGATGTAGACAGTTATAGAAGGGAGTAAAGGAGCGTATGTTAACATAAACGTCCACACTATCGTGGCTTGCGGTGAATATGCGTGTCCCAAACAATCTTCTTAGATACTGAGTAATGGTTTACACTTAGGTACGCTTCTTAGTATTCTTCCCATCGAAGTAACGCTAATAATGATGTACGACCAAAGCAAATCTAATTGCTAAATCATTTGGATAGGTAAACGTCCACACTATCGTGGCTTGCCATATCTGATGGGATTTTAGAGGTGATTAGTGGTTTAATGATATTATTTAAGGGAGATAATATCGGAGATTAAATCGATTGTTTGTTGTTATATGTGCTCATAGATTAGGAAATGGCTTTGAACCCACTTTCTGTGATACGTAAGGATTTTAAACTCATTGGTCCCTAAATGTAATGATTGGAATAGAGATCTAGACATTACCCAAACTGTTAAAGAGTGCAAGGTTGTACTCAGTGAGCTTTGTCCTCCCGAGCCTATTGACATAGGCGGCTAGACAAGAAGCGATGAGGATACTCATAAAGGCCAGTCCTTCGAGGAAACGCTTAAACACGTTTTTGAGATGATTGACCTTTTAGACGAGTTGAGACGGAAATCGCAAGCTCTTGTAGCCAATGCCAAAGGTTTCGAACCTAAAGGAAAAATCGGGGAAAAGGAAAAGCAAGCAAAGAAACCCAGTGGTCCTAAGCTACTTGGACCACGAGATGGGACGAGAAAGCCATGAGGCAAGTGTTCTCGATGCAAACAGTCTGGGTACTGGAAGTCTGATTATCCTCTCAAAGAAAGTACGAAATTTTCTTTAGTCGTGAAACATAGTCAGTGGTATTATCTACCAGAACCTGGTGTGTAGATATGGAACCACTGGCGGTATGTGCATTCTAAATGCAAGGGTTCCAGGAAACCCGACGACTTAGAAAAGAAAAGATCGTAGTCTACATGGGAAATGCTGTAAGGAGGCAGCTGTTGCAGTGGAGGACATTTTATAGGATTTCATTTTGAGTTATTGCTTTTATGTACCTTTCATATTAGAAAGAACTTTGTTCTGGATTTCTAATGAATGGATATTTTATTTCTTTTAATCATTTGATGGTTATAAGAAGAAATAATGATATTATCTATTCTGGTACATTAGCTAGCAATATATAAATGATGAATCTTGAGTCCACCACGATGCAACGAACCGTTATACATAACTCGTTTTACTAATAAGAGATTTCTTTATTAAATCATTTATACTTGTGGAATCTTATGCTAAGTCATATTTATTCAAATAAGAAGTTCAAAGGTCGAAAATTGATTGTAAGATCAATTAAGTTGAAGGAGTGGACCTTCCGACCTAAGAATCTAATTTGGAAGATAATACGACTAAGCAATCCTTTATGGATATAAGATATAAGATCCGGACAAGTATTAGAATTGATTGACTCTGATTTATGATCAGAGCTTGGGATTGAATCCCAAGTGACAACACCATACAGTCCTCTGTAAGATTGGTGTGTCGGAAATAAGAAATGGAACTCTTATAGAAATAGTAAAAGCATGAGTTAAACGGAACTACCTATGTTCTATGGATATGTCTTGGTAATAACGGCACATTCAAATGTGGTTGTAGAATATCCTAGAAGAACAAAAGATGTGTGTTCGATAGTACTATGAACCAGAAGGACGTTATAAGTTCTAACGCCCGGTTCTTAGAGGAAGAATATTAGATGAACCACAAGCCCAAAATGACGTGATACTTCTGAAAAGAGAGAAAACGATAATGACTGGAAGCCAGCCAAACCGAGTAGCGGTACACCACTAACTGCACCTACTGTTATCACTGTTTATACACCGGAATGCCGTTGTAGTGGGAGGTTGTTTGACAACCGGAGATATTCATAAGACTAGGAGAGTTTCGAACTCTGGACCTAGTATACATGAAATCAATCCCTGGATCTACATAGAGGCGGTACTAGATCTAAATGTGCCTTCTTGGAAAGCAATAAGGATTATTGCTAAGAGGCAAGATCATTTAGAGTACAAGCTTAGTTAATCCATTGATGGATTGAAACGAAGCTAGAGATCGTGGAACTTGCGAATTGATGAGATAGTCCATTTGATGGATTCATCAAAAGGCATTGACGAATAGTGTGTATAGGAAACGTGATGGAAACAAGGTGGTGTTTCTCGGAGGTTTTATGTAGATAACATTTTATCATTGGTAACAATGTAAAGATGTTGTCAGACATAAAATGATGGTTGTCTAGAAAAATCGATATATGAGATAAAGAAGAAGTTAGAGCATGTTCTTAAGATCTAGGATCTCAAGAAAAGAACATTGTACTTCTCTAGATATCTTATACGATTATGGTTCATTTTAACATGCAAGATTCCGAGAAAGGTTCGTTACCTTTCAGAGACGGAATGCATCTATCTAAGGATATGTGTTTTGGGAACACAAAAGGAGATAGAAGCAATGAAAGCAGTTTCCTACGCTTTAAGTGTGGAAAGCTTAATAAATGCAATGTTGAAAACGAGAACCTGATATCGGCTATGCAGTGAGCATAGTGGGAGGATATCAAGGTAATCCTGGAAAGGAATATTCGACTGCTGTAAAAGTACTTTCGAAGTACTGTTCTAGACTACGAAGCAGACGGGCATTTCCTTTGGATTACATTCTCTTAGATTTCTTATCAAATGAGGACCGGTGTAAGTCGATATCAGGCTATGTGTTTCACTATTGAAGGAGAAGGAGTTTTAACATGGAAGAGTGATAAGCACGATGCTTTTCGGACTCTGCCATGGGTAACCAAATAGCAGCCTCAGAGGCAGCGGAAGTTTTGGTATAACTCCGGGATAATCTCTGGGACTTAGACGTGATTCTTAATTTGCCAAAGGCTATGTAAATAGCGGTGCGATGGCAAATGGTAAGAAATCACAAGTCCATAAGTGTAAGATAACACATAGTGCAAGTACCACCTGATACGAATCATCGTCGAGGGAGACGACGCTGTAGTCACCAAGATAACTTCAGAGCGGCAACCTAGAGTGCTCATTCACATAGTACTTCTTGGAAGTACAACTTAAGCACGTGATGAGTATGGGAGTCGGGAGTTTGGAGGAAATGACTAGACCTTAGTACAAGTGGGAGATTGTTGGAGTTGTGTACTTAATGTCTAGATTTAAGTAACGGAAACTCACGATCCATTGCCACTAATCTATTTAACTAAATAAACAATTATTTGCATTTAATTATTTATAATTAAATATATGCAAATTATAGTCCTGGATTTTATACGTTGTAGTTAGTATGGTGTGTCGGGCCCACACAGAAGATCATACTATCGGTTACTCGTATTTAATCGAACAGTTGCTCACGACCTAGATGGACACGGACCAATCCATCGGTATAGTCGTTGTGTGAGAGAGAAAATAATCTGTCTTGATTATTTTATCACACTTGTACACTTGGTGTATTGAGCGGATCGTTGAGATTCATCGATTAGGATTGCCGGCGATAATCGATTCGAGTCTCAGTGTATTTTATTCTTAATCCCCGATATTATTGCGGGTGTGTATATTTAATATAAGTGACTTTGATTTACCAAAGGAATTAACCGATTTAATTATTGGGTTAATTACCGGTTAAGTTGGGTCACTATATTTCATATATGGCATGCCGTGAATGATTGACCGGACAGTGTATCCCGGAAGGGTTGATAATATCCCCGAGATGAGTTCATAAGGAATTATTATGTAAACCCTGCAGGTGGATTCGTTCCGCATAATAATTAAGTTTGAATGGTACTAGTCTCGGATATAAGAGATGAATAAATTAATTAGCAATAAATTAATTTTATTCATGGATATTTATATCTTAAATACACGGAATAAATAATACTACCGGAGAAATATTATTTGATATAATATGGTTTAATATTGGGAGTGCAATTAATTTTATATAGTGGAAAATAGAATTAATTAATATTGATAAGGAATAATGGACTTGAGCATTGGGCTCAATTTAATCTTCAATATTGGAAGCCCAATATTCCACCTCCTTAAGATTCCCTACGTAGCCTATAAAAGCACTACATGGTCTTCTCTATTCTCATAACTTGAAGATCACAATTCTAGAGAGAGAAAGTAGAGAGGGAGATCCATGGAGTTCGGTAGATCGTCGCCCACATGACGTCCGGGCTAGTGCAAGGAATACGTGGGTAGATCTCAAGGTCATCATAAGATCTCGTTTCTCCGCACAACGAATCGAAAGGTGAATTAAATATTTCCGCTATTTAATTCTTATTGAAATCAATTATCGAAAAACAAGATCCAAGGGTCGAACCCGGAGTAGACGGACGATCGCGTGGTGGTGGCGAAGCCACCGGACCACGCCAATCGCCCGCTAGGGTTTCGGCGGGGCGAGAGGGTCGAACCCTCGGCTGGAGCCGAGGGGATGCGATCGATCGCTTGGATCGATCGCGGAGGGCGCGGGCTGGTGCCGCCCCTCCCCACCGTGAAGGTGGCCGACCTCCAAGCGGCGGCGAGTCGCCGGACTCGCCGCGGGGGCTGCTGGGCAGCCCCACCCCAACCGATCGCACGATGCGATCGGTGATCGCATGAACTCCGCGGCATGCGGGGGTTCGGCTGGGGGGCAGCCGCGCGCCTTCGGGTGCGTGGTCTCCTCGGCTGGACTCCGGCGCGTGCGTTGGCGTTCGCGTAATCTCCGGCGAAGGGTTTTTGATCGGAGTTGTCTTGTTCCGCAATTCCGGCAACTCCGGGTGATCGAATTCCAACAGTGACTGGCTATCTTCTCAACAAAGCTGGATTTGTGCAAACTTTTGGATCTGACCACTATACCATCACCAAGAACGGAGCCCATGTCGGTAACGGTTATGCTTTTGATTGCATGTTTAAACTTAATGTTGATATGAATAAAGTGTCTTCTGCTTACTCTGTGTGCACATTTACTTTATGACATTCTCGACTTTGTCATGTGAACAAACAACTAGTTGAGCTTATGAGTAAACTTGGACTAATATCTAATTTGACAATTAAAATGTTGAACAATCACTATGGGAAAATGTCTCATAGACACCGGGCATTGACTGGTGTTAAAAAAAATTCTGTCTGGTGTCTTTGTGCGTGGTGTTAAAAATCAGCAATGTTTTAACACCGGTCATCGACCGATGTTAAATATAATTTATAACACCGGGTTTTGTGACCTAGACCGGTGTCTATATTATTAAAGACATCGGCCAATTCCACGAAAACTAACAAAATCAACCGGTGTTAAAAGTAATAACACCGGTATTTTTTATATGACCGGTGTTATTGATAATAATTAAAATAAAAAAAATATATAATTTCATAAATTGTCAATAATAAGATTATATTAAATTTTTGGAATTCAATACAATATTCAAAATACTCAAATCTCCAAATGCTTACAATTTTAATGGACTAAGCACAATAATAAAAATATCAAAATCTTCAAATCCTTACAATTTGTAAAACAACAATATTCCATAACTTAGAGAATCATCAACCTTTTGTTCTCCTGATCTAGTATCTTGTTCTCTTCAAACAAATCATTCACCTGAAAGTAATCAATTAAATAAGTTTGTTAGCTTTATAATATCGTATCACTCGAGCCTTATAGTAGGTACCTTCAATTAACAGGCGACAACAACAATAACAACGAAATGACACTAGGTTGTATGTGTCCTCATTAGCAGGGCATCAATTATTCCACATATAGTAAGAGATCAACACAAAAAGTATATACAAAGATATGCAAATGAACAAACCAAAAGAGCACATTCTAACAGCAGTGCAAAAGTCAGCAAGGCTACCTAGAATTATTACAACAATTCCTTACCTGTATTTTCATAGTCTATTGCCTTGCCCCACATGTTGCTCCAATCAGTTGGAGTTTTATACAAATACCTCTGCTTCACAATCTTTATTTTAGCTTGTTGCTGCAATAACAAAGCCTTTTCATGAACAGGCGCAAGATACTAGGCTCATACCGCCAGTGAGATTTTTGTACAATTTTCGTCAAAGAAACATTTTGAATTTTTGTCACGTGCTGTCAATCTCGACATTAAAAAAGAAAGAAATATTCAAACCTTTCCAGTAGGAGAAGCAAAGTGGTTGAGCTGATCAACTTCACTTGGGTCAGAAGCATAAGCCGCTAAAGCAGACTGGGTAAAGGTTAAAATAGTTTGAACCTAATTGTTTAAGTTACAAAGAAAGTATATATATATATATATATATATATATATATATATATATATATATATATATATATATATATATATATATATATATATATATATACAAACTATAAAATAATGCAATAATAAGGGATGTCGTGTACCTTTTTAGGAGCACCCAATAGATTGGCAAACCGAGCTATGGCTGTCCTCAGAGTGCAAGGAGGGAACGGGGCAGGCGATGTGCTTCCACCTAGTTGAGTCCCATCTTCTTTATTGGTGTAAATGAAGCAATATTTTTTGCTTCCATTACAATCTCTATTAAGTTACACTCATCGTGCCTCGTGCCTGTGGAGATGGGGACATAAATTAAATCGAATATATTTCAAGCAAAGATCAAACATACTACTTTGAGGTTCGAACATGCTACAACTATGTCTAGCGTTCTTATTTTCAAAGAAGATAAGACGATGCTACCCAAAGATTCATATACATGGTCATGTTGTCGAACACCGCCATCACATTATCTATGAAATGATACACCAAAACAAATACTAAAACTAAATAAAAAACCAAAGTCCACATAATCCAAAAATAATATAAGAGTTCCCTCACATAAATCCTCCACGACACCAACACAGCACCCACACCACACAAAAATAATAAAAGGAGATAAGATTTTCACAAGGTCAGTATCTGCATCTCCTAATTCAAAGTTCAAAAAATTTTGATTCAGAAACAAAACAATTCCGAACAAATTCGTTCACACAGCAGGAGCATAAAGCCGCAAATAACTATGAATTCATCATAGCCTACCTGTTTTAAAAATAGCTTCGAAGTGGGAAGGCTTTCCTTGCATCTGAGGTGAGCCGACGCCGACAACCGGTAAGCGAATTTGACACCCAGAGCATCCACTCCCTTGCAGTCGCCACTTTCTCCGTTTCTCCTCACTTTCTCCTCCTCTTCTAGATTCCGTTTCCCGCTCTTCGTTCGAGGGTTCAACCACTCCAGTACAGCGCCTCCCAAGCAAATTAGCGTGGTTTTGATCTCTGTCAGCCCAATTAGAGCGAGAATAAGATCGAAATAGAGCAAGATTGAAGCTCACCGAAAAGATTGGGAAGAAGCAATAAAAACCCTAATTTAGCCGAGAATAACAGGAAGCGAAGAAAAAGAAAAAAAAAACGTCTAAATTAATTTAGGGTTGTTAATACCTTCTAACTGCGGCCGAATTTGGGGTACGTAAATCAGTCGAAGATCGATTCAGATAAAACCTGTGTTTAAATGATTTATGGGGTTGAGCTTTTTTTAAGGAAGACTGAGAAGAACCTTTCAGATCTAAGAATTGCACTCGGTGACAATGTAAAAAGTGTAGTAACTGTGTATGTATCTTATAAGATATAGAGACACAAGAAAAAATATTAATTTTTTTAACATCAGTCCTAGCTAATAGAACTAGTGTTAAAAAAAATTTATAATTTTATTTAAAAAATGAAAATACTATTAACAACGGTCGGAAAAAAAATGGTGTTATAAATAAAAATACAAATTTGAAATGGAATATTTAACATCAGTTTGTACAAAATCCGGTGTTAAAAATAGTTTAACCTCCTTTTTTTTCGCGACCGGTGTTATAAACATTTTTAACACCGTTCCCAAAGGCGCCCGGTGTCTATGAACTGGTGTCTATGTGACATTTTCCCATAGTGAATGTGAGATATGTAGTCAAGCTAAAATTACTAAGAAGTCCCATAAATCTTTCCAAAGAAAAACTGAACTCTTAGAACTTGTGCATTCTGATTTATGTGAATTTGAAGGAACCCTAACTAGAAATGGAAAACGTTACTTTATGACTTTTATTGATGATTATTCCAACTTCACTTATGTATACTTGCTGAAACATAAGAGTGAAGCTATTGACATGTTTAAACAATAAATTGCTGAAGTTGAAAACCAATTTGGTAAAAATATAAAAAGGTTTCGAAGTGATAGAGGAACTGAATTTAGTTCAAATGAGTTTAATGATATATATAGGAAACATGGAATTATACATGAAACTACTGCTCCTTACTCACCTGAAATGAATGGTAAAGCTGAACGAAAAAATAGAACCTTTTCTAAATTAGTTGTTGCATTATTAATTAGTTCTGGTGCTGCTACTCACTGGTGGGGTGAAGCTTTAATGACTGTATGTTATGTTTTAAATAGAATTCCAAAAGCTAAAACTCAAATTACTCCTTTTGAACTTTGGAAGGGCAGAAAACCTAACGTGTCTTACTTTAGAACTTGGGGATGTCTTGCTTATGTCAGGAAACCTGATCCTAAACGGTTTAAACTGTCTAGTAGAGCCTATAAATGTGTATTTGTTGGATATTCAGTGAACAGTAAAGCATATAGATTTTATGACATTAATAATAAGGTGATTATTGAATCTGTTGATGCTGATTTCTTTGAACATAAGTTTCCTTTCAAGCTCAAAGTATTAGATAATTAATTAAGAAATAGTGGGGGTACTAGTTTTTTAGAACCTCCCCCTACTGTCATAGTTCCTGAACTTAAACCTGAACGTAGAAGGAGTAAACATGCTAAAATAGGAAAAGACTTTGGTCCTGATTTTGTGTTAAATCTTGAAGAAGATCCTACTTCTATAAAAGAAGCACTTAGCTCTCCTGATGCTGATCTTTGGCAAGAAGCTATTGATAATGAAATTGAGTCTCTTGAAAATAATAAAACTTGGGATTTAGTTGAGTTACCTCCTGGTTGTAAAACTATTGGTAGTAAATGGATCTTAAAAAGAAAAATGAAACCTGATGGAACTGTGGAAAAATTTAAAGCTAGACTCGTAGCTAAAGGATACAAACAAAGGGAAAATGTGGATTTCTTTGATACTTACTCGCCTGTTTCTAGGTTGGTTTCAATTAGAGTATTGATTGCTATAGCTGCTATTCATAATTTATATGTACATCAGATGGACGTTAAAACTGCATTTTTGAATGGTGAATTAGATGAAGAAATTTACATAGACCAACCTGAAGGATTTGTTGTTCTAGGCCAAGAAAATAAAGTATGCAAATTGAATAAATCCTTATATGATATAAAACAGGCACTAAAACATTGGCATGATAAATTTGATTCTTTGATTATTAGCAATGGTTTTAGAATCAATGAAAGTGATAAATGCATATATTACAAATGTGCGGATAATATATGTACTATTATATGCCTTTATGTGGATGATCTTCTAATTTTTTGTTCAACTCTTGATGTGGTTAATGAAACAAAAAGCATGCTAAGTAGTAGTTTTGACATGAGATACTTAGGAGAAGCTGATGTAATTCTTGGAATCAAAATTACTAGAAATGAAAATGGGATTTCATTAGATCAATCACATTATGTTGAAAAAATATTGAGAAAATGCAATTATTACGATGTTGGGCCCCATTTTCATTCCCAAAATTATTTATTTATCTATTTAATCGCTTATTTAAAAGTCATTGTGCAGTATAATGGGAGGCCTCTATTTCAAGGCCGAGCATCAAAAATCAGGCCGACCGACCAGACAGGTTCGTCGAGTATCAACAAGGTAGCTGAGAAAGAGGAGGTCCGAAACCAGGATGCTTGCTCGGTCGGCGTCGAGACGATGTAGATGCCAGGAGAGAGTCCAAAGCGTGGCCTCCACGTTTGAATAAAGGCGGCGCCAGGAGGGCTGTTTTGGTCTTTTATCCTTTTCCATTTTAGGTTAAGATCCGAAAATATGTAAAAGGCCCAATAAGGAAAGGCCCAATTCCTTTTTTGTAAACCCTAGTTAGATCCCTATAAATAGGAGGACTTATGAGGGAAAAGGCAGATTCCCTTTTTTGGGCAAATACATTTATTTCCATTTCCAGCAAGAGAAAAGCAGTAAAAACTCCACTAAACTAGTCCTCAAAAATCGAGAACACGTTAGCGAATTTTTCCCCCGTTAACAATTGGCGCTAGAAGGAGGGGGAATCCTCGAGCGCTAGAATTCTGCGAGTTTTTCTGTTTCTTACCATGGAGATCATCGGTTTTTCAGGGACCGCCGCCGCTGACCAGGCCGACGATGCCAGCCGACACGCCCAAGACACCAGCAAAGCTCTAATGACACCAAACGCCTCAGAAACCGGGCCAACCGAAAACCCGAAAGAGATCGACGCCCAATTCGCGCTGATTGAAACCTTACGCGCGGAACAGGCCGAACTCGCCGAGAGACAGAGGATCCTCTGAGACAAAGTGGCAGAAACCGAGAAGCGGCTACCACCAGTCATCGAAAAGGATCCAGATCTGGATCTGGATCATCTCCAGACCCCCGAAGAGATCAAACGGACCATTCGCAGGCTCGAGGCACGGTCTCGACACCTAGAGAAAAGGTCCACCGGCGAAGGGTCCCATCTCGACGCCCGACGACTCGAGGACGAGTTCGAGGAGGAAAAGCGTGAGGAAGCCCTCCGCCTCTTGACCCAGAAAAGAGAAGAGGCCCGCACGCATTACCTGAGACCAGAAACGAGAGAACCCGCCAGAGTCGATCCCGGTCTCACACGAAGGCTGGAGGAGATAGAAAGAAGACTGACCGAGCAGGATAAAGATCCAAAAAGAAAGTCCGCCCTCGCCGAACCTCTGAGCCTGAGGATTGAACAAGCACGGCCTCAGCCCGATATCGCCCCGTTGTTAACCTTCATCTACGACGGAGCATCGGACCCCGACGTTCATTTGAATAAGTATAACATCTTTATGGTGGGCCGAGGAGCCACTGAAGCGACCAAGTGTCGGCTGTTCCCTCTGACTCTCGGTGACATGGCCCACCGCTGGTACACGAGTTTGCCCCCGAGATCGATCGACAGTTTCGAAGAGTTGGGAGACGGATTTGTGTCTTATTTCGCTTCTAAAGTAAAGTATTCAGAGGGTCGGCAAAGACTGATGGGAGTTAAGCAGAGGAAGGACGAGACGGATGAAAGCTATATTGACCGGGTAGAACAGATAGCTAAACAAGGAGACCGAGTGAGCGATGAGATCCTCGTCCACGCGGTAGTGGGTGGTTTACGGGCCAATTCTGGTTTGTTCAGGCCAATGATGAGGGACTACCCAGAATCCTACACGGAGTTTAGAAGAAGAGCGGGCGAGGAGATTGCCCAGCAGAGGATATATGACCAACGGATTAAGGAATTAGAGCCGGATAATGGAGAATTTTCCGTTCTCGAGCAGAAGTCGGACAAACGGGTGGACGTTGGTCGCCGAACATCACCCCCACCAACGGTGAAATACCACGAAAGTGGAAAGAAGAGGCCTGCTTATAAGCCGTACCAGGGGCCCTTCCAGGGACCGAATAAGGTCAATATCGTAGAAGAATATCCCGAAAGCGGGGCTTTCCTGGGACAAACTCCTGCTCAGATACTTCAAATTTTCTACGAGAGAAACATCAACATACTCACACCACCTCAGGCCATGAGAAGCCATCCCGACGATAGGAACCCACGTAAATGGTGCACTTTTCATCAGGAGAATGGTCATACCACTGACGAATGCCGTGATTTGATAGCTCAACTTCGGCTGCTTTATGAAGATGGGAGTTTAGCAGATCTCCTTAGAACACCCAAGCGCGGTCGGTTAACCGCCGGCCGTGGAGGCGCCGGACGTGGAGGCACCGGACGAGGAAATGGTGACAGAAGACAAGGGGGGAGAGGTCGAGGCCGAGGACATCAGGGCGATCGGAATAACCGACCTCACCAGCAGCAGGGACGAGGTCAGAACCAAGATGTTTTGAACCCTTTAGCTCTACCACCACCACCGGCCGGCGGGCCTGAGGATGAAGACCCACCCGTCCGGGGGGGAGCGCGCGTGAACATGATCGGCGGCTTAACGCCGATCGTCCATAAATCGAAGAGACAGAAGAAGGAAGAACTCCGCGAGTTTGAGGGGGTAAATGTGGTTATCCCTCATACCGAGTCGACCATCTCCAAAGGCGTCGTCATTTATTTTTCCGAGAAGGACAGGGAGGGGATAAGATATCCCAAGGAAGACGCTTTGGTCATCACTGCTCGGATACTCGGCATCGAGGTGGCTAGGGTCCTGATAGATAATGGGGCTCACTGCAATCTGATTTTCAAATCGGCTTTAGATCAACTTGGAGACCTGACAAGATACGTTCGACCATATGAAGGGGTTCTGAAAGGATTTGGAGACGTGGTGGTCCGACCGAGGGGGCGGATTAGGATGGCCGTGGAGCTGAAGGATTGGAAAGATCCAGGCATCGCGATGACGAGGATGATGGAATTTGTAATCGTGGATGCTGAAAACATTTATAACGCTTTTTTCGGGAGGCCGTTCCTCGATGCCTTTGAGGCTGTGGCATCCTCCCATTATTATTGTATTAAATTTCCCACCCTAAGTGGTGCGGTCGGAACCCTCCGAGGGGATCAATATATGGCTAAGAAATGTTTTAATTATTTTTCGTGTCCAATTTTAAACGAACGCTTGAATGATGTCAACACTGGGGCATTTGAGGGCGAGGACCCTCAAAGAGCCGAGCAGCCACCCGCTCCGAGGAGTTTTGAACTCCGAAGAGGGTTATCCCAGGACAACGCCATCGAGGTAAAAGAAATCGACCCATCGGGAGAGATGGCCATGGATTTAGACGATCAAGATTATTTAAACGCCCTGTGGGAAGAGGGTGGACTAGGGAATCCGGATGCCTTCGAGGGGATGGAGTCGGAGGTCGGCGTGACTGACCTCGAGGCACAATTATTACACATCCTCATCGACGATATACCGGGCGGCCAGAGCAAGAGCCCGGTCCAGATGGACTGCCCCCCAAGGAACGAGGATGTCGATCCCCGCATCGGTTTTGAACCTAGCGATATACCCGACCCTCGGGGGCCGTCGATGTGCGTAACAGTGGATGAGGTCGAAAAGGTAAGTCTGGACCCGAACAGGCCCGATCTAGAAGTTTTTATCGGGAGAAGGATCCCCGAGCGGCTAAAGAGTGAGTTGGTCGATTTCCTGGCACAAAATACGGACGCCTTCGCCTGGTCACATAAGGATATGGTTGGAATCGACCCAAAGCACGCTTGTCACCACCTTAAGATTGACCCAGAAAAAAAGCCCATCGCCCAGAAGAGGAGAAAAATGGGACCCGAGAAGTACGCAGCATTGGCGGTAGAGGTTAAGAAGTTACTGGATAACGACCTAGTGCGGAATGCCGAGGAGGAACCCCAGTGGATCGCAAATGTGGTGCTCGTAAAAAAGTCGAATGATGCCTGGCGTTTGTGCATCGATTTCACAGACCTCAACAAAGCTTGCCCGAAGGATCACTTCCCCTTACCCCACATCGACCACCTGGTCGATAGCATCGCTGGATACGAGATCTTTTCTAACTGTGACGGCTTCGCAGGTTATCATCAAATACCGATGGCCGAGGAGGATGTCGAGCACACTTCTTTTTATTCGGATAAAGGTGTGCTGTGCTGGAAGAGGATGCCTTTCGGTTTAAAAAACGCCGGGGCCACTTACCAAAGGCTGGTAAACAAAATGTTCGCCAACCAAATCGGAGACACCATGGAGGTATATGTTGACGATATAATTATAAAAAGCAGGTCCGAGGAGGACCACGTGAAAGATTTAAAGGTCGCTTTCGAAATTTTGAAATTTTACAATATGAAGCTCAATCCTAAGAAATGTCACTTCGGAGTTTACAGAACCAAATTCCTCGGCCACATCGTCAGTCTCAGGGGCATTGAGGTGAACCCAGAAAAGATCAAGGCCATCCAAGATCTGAGAGAGCCCCGGAACCTAAAGGATGTGCAAAAGTTGACCGGCTGTTTGGCCGCCCTCAGCCGCTTTCATTCCCCGACTAGGGGATAAAAGCCGACCTTTCTTCAAAGCAATTAAGGACCAGAAGTTCAGATGGGGCAAGGAAAGTCAGGAGGCTTTTCTACGACTAAAGGAACACCTCGGGAGTCCAGCCATCCTATCCAAACCTCTAGCCGGGGAAAAATTGTTCCTTTACCTGGCCGCTTCGGAACATGCCATGAGCTCAGTCCTTGTCCGGGCAGACGGGCCAACATACAAACCTATTTATTTCGTCAGCCAAGTCCTCCACGACGCCGAGACACGTTACACACCTTTAGAAAAGCTAGCTTACGCCCTCGTCATGAGCGTACGAAAGTTGAGATCTTATTTTTTCGACCACCCGGTGGAAGTTCTGACGACCATGCCACTACGACAAGTATTGCAGAGACCGGACACCAATGGCCGGTTATTGAAATGGAGCCTGGAAGTGGGACAATACGACATTACTTATGCCCCCCGAACGGCAATCAAGGGACAGGCCTTGGCAGATTTCATAGTAGAGCTTACTTTTCCAAACTCCACACCGTCCCTTTCGATCCCGCCATGGAAGCTATATGTGGATGGGTCATCGAATTCCTCCCATGCCGGGGCTGGAATAGTATTGGTCGGGCCGGGTGGACAGTCATTCACGCACGCAGTAAAGTTCGAGTTCGAAGCAACCAACAATGAAGCAGAGTACGAGGCGTTGATTGCCGGTTTGGACCTCGCCCTAGCAGTGGGCGCCGAACACTTACAGATTTTTATGGACTCCTTATTAGTAGTCAACCAAATCAAAGGAACTTACGAGACACGCTGCGACCGTATGGCGAAGTATTACGAACATGTGCTCTCCCTATGTGAGAAAATCCCAAAGGTACTCATCGAGCAAATTCCGAGGGAACTAAACTCCCAGGCCGACGCACTTTCCAAATTAGCATCCTCGGAGGGTACTGCCGATATGACAGATGTCGTCCTAACCAGCCAGGCTCGGTCGGCAATCTCGCGAGATGAGGGTTTGATCACGATCATCGATCGAGGAGAGACGTGGATGGACCCAATCCGCGCATACCTTGTGGATGGAACGCTACCTGAGGATAAGACAGACGCGAGACAACTTCGGATACGAGCGGCCAGATACACACTGATCGGAGATGTCTTGTACCGAAGAAGCTTATATTTGCCTCTTCTAAGGTGCATCACCCCGCTCGAAGGTCATAAGGTTTTCAGCGAAATACATGACGGTGTTTGTGGGAACCACGCCGGCGGACAGTCTTTGGCCCATAAAACCATACGTCAGGGATACTATTGGCCTACGTTGAGGCGAGATGCGATCAACTATGCGCGAAAGTGCCACAGATGTCAGGTAACAGCTCCCATCGTTCGATCGGCGCCGGAATACCTAAACTCGATATACAGTCCCTGGCCTTTTGCCTCGTGGGGGATTGATTTGATCGGACCTTTGCCAACGGGGCCAGGAGGAGTTAAATATGCGGTGGTGGCCGTGGATTACTTTACGAAGTGGGCTGAGGCCGAGCCGCTGAAAGTCATTGACCAAAAGGCGATCATAAAGTTCATCTGGAAGAATATCATATGCCGTTACGGGATCCCGTACATCATTACCTCGGATAATGGGAAGCAGTTCGACGGCCAGGAAGTCATGAATTTTTTCGACAAATGGAAGATTAAGAAAGCCTTCTCCACCCCATATCATCCTCAAACGAACGGGCAAGTGGAGGCGGTGAACAAAATTCTGAAACATACCATCAAGGCCAAACTTGAGGAGAGACTGGGAAGGTGGGCAGCCGAACTGCCGGATGTGTTGTGGTCCTATAGGACGACTAGCAAGGCCGCCACCGGGGAAACCCCTTTTGCCCTAGCTTTCGGTGTCGAGGCGGTGATACCGTCCGAGATCGAGGTTACCAGCCACAGGACCTCTCAGGAGCTGAATGAAAACAATGACAAGGCATTACGTTTGGAACTAGACTTCTTGGAGGAGAGAAGGTTAAACTCAGTCTTTCAGAATGCGTCAGCCAAGCAAAGGGCTGAACGTTTCTACAACTCCAAGACCAGAATCAGAAGATTCAAACCCGTAGGTTTAGTCCTTAAACGCATACTCGGGCCGAACACTGGGGCATTGGGCCCAAATTGGGAAGGACCGATGAGAGTAAAGAGGATTTTAGAGAAAGGATCGTACGAGTTGGAACACCTAAGCGGCGTACCGGATCAGTATTTTTGGAACGCACTACACCTGAAAAAATATCACCAGTAAACTTTTGTATTCCATGAACCTGACCGGAATAAAAGTCTTCTTCTCATGAGGATCGCCAACAGTTATTAATAAGCCCGAGGATCGGACAAGTCCCATCCCCGACCATGTCCCTTGATCCGTCAAGAGGCATGAACAATGAACCGGGGATAGAGTCCGCTCTCCCCGGGCCTGAGATGAGCCGGGTAACACGTTACTCGGCCGATCTAACAGGTTATTAATAAGCCCGAGGATCGGACAAGTCCCATCCCCGTCCATGTCCCTTGATCCGTCAAGGGGCATGAACAATGAACCGGGGATAGAGTCCGCTCTCCCCGGGCCTGAGATGAGCCGGGTAACACGTTACTCGGCCGATCTAACAGGTTATTAATAAGCTCGAGGATCGGACAAGTCCCATCCCCGACCATGTCCCTTGATCCGTCAAGGGGCATGAACAATGAACCGGGGATAGAGTCCGCTCTCCCCGGGCCTGAGATGAGCCGGGTAACACGTTACTCGGCCGATCTAACAAGTTATTAATAAGCCCGAGGATCGGACAAGTCCCATCCCCGGCCATGTCCCTTGATCCGTCAAGGGGCACGGACAATCAGCAGGAGCCAAGAAACGTTTAGACACGAAAAAAAAAAAAAAGAAGGCAAACTCCATACATTACTTAAAGGTTACATTACTAGAACAAAATAAAAATAAGCGACACGACAAACATCGAAAGCAGGACATCAACAAATGAAGCGGCCCCACCGATCGTGAGTCGGGCGAGGGGGCCATGGACGGGTTCCAGATCCATGCGCCATACGACGGTAAGACCACGATGGATCTCCGACAGGACGCACCATTGAATTATGGTCACCATCAAGAATATCAATGAAAAAGCCACTCCCGACAGCCCAAGAGACTCGAATGACCCAACCCTCTCGTATCACAAAGCCGGCAACAAGCCTCTCCCACTCTGGCCCATGAATGGCAAGTTGATTGCGAAAACGAGTAAAAGAAACCCGCCATTCCTGGCCCAAGCAGTCCGTCATACAAAGGCCGTCTGGCGTTTGATTCCTGAGTGGTCGTATGAACGCCAGGAGCCATTGAATGGGCGCTCGAACGATCGCGAGTCGTCGGAGAGATCGATCCGAGTTGACATGATTTTTCAGCCACAAATTCTTATTTCCGAAAAGAAGGATGAGGGAGGACTCGTTTATAAACAAGACTTTTCCTCGACCCGAGCGAAAAATTGAATGCAACCCATTAATTATTAAAAGTAGTTGGCAGTTCAAGAATTAAAGGGATACATGCCAAATTAAAAGTTCCATACATTAACAAAAAGACATTTAACAAAAAGAAACTGGGGAAAATCCAAGACAACAGGGGCATCAATCCGAGTAGGCGTGTCCAAGAGAATCAGTCGCACCGCGCACCCGAGTCTGTTTTGGGAACGACACGTTGAGCCCCTCGAGGTTGAAAAGGCTGACACGGAATCCGAAGCCGGGGTTCCATATCAACCAGACTTCCCAGCCCACTTGGATGCCCGCATGCTGAACGAAATCCGCCCAGCCCGGGCCTCCAAAAGCCATCTGCCTCCGAAGTTTCGTTTTTGTCGCAACCCATGCTTGTTCATTGGAATCATGAAATGGGATTTCCTCACCCAGAAACTTCTCTAAAGGTTGCACGAAAGAATGGGGAAGAGGGAAGTTCTTACGGTGCCACCGGCCGTCGAATTTCTGGCGCAGCCGACGCCAGCCGTCAGAGTGAATAGTGATGTCATGATGCCCCTCTGTGCACCTCGAGGCGCCATGGAAAACCTGTTTCCCTTTATTCTGACTCATCTTCTTGCTAGAACTCATGATTTCTTTCCTTTTAGAAAAATCAGGAAGACACTGATATGTCCCTTTTATAGGTTAAAAGATTTTTAGGACACCCCACCCAAAAACCGCCCTTTTGGAGGGAATCTAGCCCGCCGAAAGGGTGTTAAGGCGGGAAACCCGCAAAATCACCATACGTTACGAAAGTAAATAGCAAGATTAAAGGGCATTAAATAAGTGCAATAAACATAAGAGTAAGGATCCTCTGAAACTGCAAAAGTCATCTAAAACGCCTCAAGTACCAAAAGGGTACGAGGACGAGCACGGGACGCATAAATAAGATAAATTGTTTAAAGCCCCCCGGGCAATACCCAAAACAAGTTGTTCGAAAAAGAAACGACTAAAAATAACGATAAAAACGTCCATGAGAAAATTTCACTTCGGTTCACCCTGAGCCGAATCACCATCATCATCCTTGAGCACTGACTCCGCGAACTGAACGGCCGGGTCAACATCTTTCACACCGGAAGTTCCGGCTGACTTGGGCATTTTGAGCTGCGATTTCAGAGGCCACCAGGAAAGGTCTAGATTGAAGTTTTGCTCCAGATCAAGAACATACAAAGAGAAGTGAGCATGAAGGGGGCATTGCTCGGCATATTGGCGGAGAAATTTCACCAGGATATCAGCCGATTGACCTTCCTCGAGGAGTGCTCGGATGCCATCGAAATACGCGCAATAGTAGGAATAGTTGCTATACAAATCGATGTCCTCCTCAGGATCCGCCGAGCGGGCGGCTTCCGCAGCTTGCATATCCCCCAGCTCCTTCATCACCCTCCGGTTCACTTCTTCCAACCCGTCGTTCCTGGTCTCGGCCTGATCGTAGGATTTCTTGAGATCCACCACTTTCTCTTCCAGCTGGGAAAGCTGTTTGTCTTGCTCGGCCATTTTGTGGATCAGAGCCATTTTATCTTTTTTCTCCTCGTCCAGCTCGGAGTACAAAGATGCTTTCAGCCCGGCCTCGAGGCCAAAATCCTCTTGTAATTTGTTATAACGCTCGCGAAGCTCAAGATACACATCTGGCAGGTTGGGTGGACACTTAGCAGCTTTGTCCTCTTGTTCGGCCCTCGCCATAGCCAAGCAATTCACCATGACCGGAATCCGAGCGGCGTGAACACGCAGTAACTTCTCCAAGAAATCCACACGAGAGGACGCTGCCTCCATCTGATGCGACCAAGAGTGGACAACGTCCTCAACCGCCTGATCCAAGTGGCTCGGAATAGGGTCATCCTCATAAGGATCCTGGGCGGCACACAGGTGAGCCACAGACAAAGGAAGCCCGGGGTCTTCTTTAAAAAGCCTGTCAGAAAGGATATTAACGAAAAGCACGACAATAATATAACCCCAACATGGAGAAAAGCTTTAATTGTTTTTACCTGGAAAATTCCTCATCATCAGAGCCGAAAATGGATGCATATTTAGATGGGAAAAGGCTATCTTCCCCGTCTTTCGGCCGGGAACCCTTTTCCTAGGAATCCGGTCTCTTTTCGGGACGACCGGGGGTTTGCCGGAGGATCCAGATGCTCCAATTACACCCTTCCCGGATGCGCTTGATCCGTCAACCTTCTTCGCCTTTTTGATCGGCCGATAGAGTCGGTCCTCGTCGGAAGATTCGTCGGCACTAATCCGGCTGATCGGGTCAGGCATAGGGGGAATGATGGGAGAATTTATAGCGATGGACACCTTGCCCGCCAAGTTCCGACGCTCGGCCTCAGCTTTCTCTTCCGCGGCCTCCCTCTTCCTACGATCACGAGGGGTCTCCACCTTAGGCATTTTGGACGGTGGACAAATTAGGAAATACCTGCGAGCTGAGAAAACATCAGGTCAGGTGAAGTGAAATAGGCCAAGCCAAAAACGCTACATAAACATCACTCACGCGGAAATAAATCCTCGGCGTCCCGAGGAACAGATAAGAACCGAGCACGAAGACGTCTCTCCTTGCTCGTCCAATTCTTGTGGTTCCTTTGATCGGATGAAAGCATCTTAATTCTTTCTAGAATCACCAAGAAATCCCATCCCAGTTGCTCGGCGTCCGGAGCCTTTGGGCCTAGAAAAGAGTCAGAAGAGGAGAAGCCCAAGAAGAAAGTGAGGATTGATTAAAAAGGGGTTTCTCAAATGATAAAATGCTAAGGTCAAGGGGACTAACGTTTGGCGGTAAGCCGATACTCGGCACTAAGGGGATAACCTTTGGAATTCCACTCTCCAGCCACAAAAAACCATTTCTCTGTCCATTTGGCCTGCTTGCTCGGCAGTTCGGTAATAATGGTATCTCGCTGCTTCAAGTAATAATCACCTTTCCCGGCATCACATATACCTACCAGGTATAACAGCTCGGGACTAGATAACCCCCGGTACAGACCAAAAACGCCAAACATGACGTTCAAAACATACATGGTCGCCCACGCGTTCGGCACTAATTGCATAGGGGCAACGTCAAGAGTGTGTACGAGTTGGGCAAAAGATTCGTGGATGGGGAAACGAAGCCCGCTTTTCATCATGGAGTAATTCACGGCGAGCATACCCTCGGGGGGTTGATCGGCTCTTTCGCCCTTAATAGGGGCATAAAGATGAACGTTAGACAGAATCTCCCATTCATCCCTTTTTCTCTGCAGAGCGTTGTCCGTTATCGTACTCGGTCTTCGACTAGCCTCAAACGGTCCCGGCCGATCCCCGACTACTCGGTAAATGTCTCGCAGGACATGAGTATAAGGACGCTCAGAGATATAAGCCTCGAACGTGTAAGGTGACGGGGGTCCCCGAGAATCCGCTATAATCTCGCATAACTTGCAATACGATTTACTAACACCGTTCACCAACATTTCATTCTTTTCCGCATCTGAGAAGGGATACTTCAGTGAGCGACCGGAGAAACAAGATGTGCCCGGGGAGGAAGTAGAGGGTAATTTAGAAGGGTCTATTAGGGTGTGCGCGGGTGAAGAACCCGACACCTCACGACGAGGGGATCCTTCTTCGTTCATCGCCAGTTTTCTGGGTTCAAAAGAAGGCACACCCACGGCCGGAAATCAATAACAATCTAACCCCTGAGAATTCGCCGGAAGGTGCGACGATTTACCAGGAAACCCTAAGGAACTTAAAGGCAAAACCCCCCCCAGGAAACTCAGATATGAACCCGAAACGAAAATAAGCCACACAGAAGGAGGAAGGCGTACCTGAGGGAGAACAGATATCGCCGGAGAAGGTCGCCGGAATTTTAACAAAGATCTCTCCGCCGTAGTAGTAGGGAGAAAATTAAGCACAGAGTGAAACAAAAGGAAAAAGGGAGAAAGTGAAACTTTCGGGGGATATTTATCGAAGTACAAAGAGGCGGCGGTTTTCCCCCTTTTAATTTTTACTTTATTGCTTTTCAAAATTCAAAAATCGAGGGTACAGTTGAAAGGACAGTCGCAGGCGGGAAGTTGGGAGATCTCTTGACACGTGTCCCCTACATGCAAAGGCTTTATAGATCCCCTGACTAACTCCCCGAAAGATGAAAACGGGACGACCTGGGCCGCAGAGGGCCCGACCAATCTTTGACCGGTCGAACCCTCTGCGGGGGGCATTTGTTGGGCCCCATTTTCATTCCCAAAATTATTTATTTATCTATTTAATCGCTTATTTAAAAGTCATTGTGCAGTATAATGGGAGGCCTCTATTTCAAGGCCGAGCATCAAAAATCAGGCCGACCGACCAGACAGGTTCGTCGAGTATCAACAAGGTAGCTGAGAAAGAGGAGGTCCGAAACCAGGATGCTTGCTCGGTCGGCGTCGAGACGATGTAGATGCCAGGAGAGAGTCCAAAGCGTGGCCTCCACGTTTGAATAAAGGCGGCGCCAGGAGGGCTGTTTTGGTCTTTTATCCTTTTCCATTTTAGGTTAAGATCCGAAAATATGTAAAAGGCCCAATAAGGAAAGGCCCAATTCCTTTTTTGTAAACCCTAGTTAGATCCCTATAAATAGGAGGACTTATGAGGGAAAAGGCAGATTCCCTTTTTTGGGCAAATACATTTATTTCCATTTCCAGCAAGAGAAAAGCAGTAAAAACTCCACTAAACTAGTCCTCAAAAATCGAGAACACGTTAGCGAATTTTTCCCCCGTTAACATACGATTGTAAACCTGTTTGTACTCCTTTTGATTCTTCTGTGATATTGTTGAAAAATGAAGGTGAAAGCATAAGACAAAAAGAATATGCTAGTATAATTGGAGGCTTGAGATATGCTACTGATTGTACTAGACCTGACATTGCATATGCTGTTGGAGTACTTGGAAGATTCACCAGTTGACCAAGTTTGGAACATTGGTATGCTATTGAAAGTGTCATGCGTTACATGAAAAGGACCATGAACTCATGCTTACATAATGTAAGAGACCCCGATGTCCTTGAAGGATATAGCGATGCTGATTGGAACGTCTTCTCGGACGATTCTAAAGTCACTAGTGGCTATGTGTTCAAAATTGCTGGTGGAGCAGTTTCTTGGAAATCCAAGATACAAACAATTCTAGCTCAATCCACTATGGAGTCGGAATTATTTGCTCTAGCCACAACAAGTGAGGAAGCAAGTTGGTTAAAGAACCTCTTGTCAGATATTCCTTTGTGGGATAAACCTATTCCTGCTATATTAATCCACTGTGATAGTACCGCGGCTATCGATCTTGTAAAGAACCGTTATTATAACGGAAAGAAACGTCAGATTCGCCGTAAACATAATATGGTAAGAGAATACATTACAAGTGGAGTTGTAAGAGTGGATTATATACAGTCTGATGATAACATAGCCGATCCTTTGACGAATGAACTAGCTCGTGAAAAGGTGTGGAATACATCTAAAGGGATGGGACTAAAGCCTATGGGAAATTGATCCCATTGTGATGGATACCCAACCCATGGAATGGAGATCCCATGAAATGGTTTCAATGGGAAAAACGAGTCACCTGGGGAAATGAAATATCATGCACATTAAAAGGAGTATAATGTTGGAAATCGATATCCCGGAATTAATAAATTTAAATAAAATTAATTTAATAAATTCGTTAATTAATTTCGACCGAAATCCTTTGGAGATCGAATATCCGGATTGTCAAAATTGCGGAACCGACAACCCAATCGAAATCCCAATCGCCGGAGTTCACGCGAGCACGCCACGCGGACCGGGGCTCACACGACATACACGACATACCCGAAGGCATGCCGCGACCAGCCGAGCCCCCGCTAGGGCTCGCGATCGCACAACGCGATCGCCGGGGTTGCGCACGGCAACCCCACAGCGAGTCTGGCGACTCGCCGTTCGCGGAGGAGGGGGCTGCTCGCCGTGCGAGCAGCGGCGGCACCAGCCCTCCATCCCAGCGATCGAGCCCGCGCTCGATCGCACCCCCGGCGTCCAGCCGGGGTCCTCGTGCGCGCGTCCCCGACGTCCAGCCGGGGCGCTTTGTGGTTCGATCCCCACGGGGATCCACAGGCCACCGCGGTCCGGTGGTTCGACCACCACCGCTCGGCTCGTCCCTCGTTCCGGGGTTCGATCCTCGGATCTTGGTTCACGATATTTTCACGATAATTAAACGATAAAATCATAAAGAGGGTTTTACGATTTACCTCGTTCTCGTTGTTCGGAAAAACGAAGAACTCAATTTGAAGACCTTGAGATCTTCCCACGTATTCCTTGCACTAGCTCGAACGTCGTGTGGGCGACGATCTTCCGAACTCCATGGATCTCCCTCTCTACTTTCTCTTTCTAGAATTGTGATCTTCAAGTTATGAGAATAGAGAAGACCATGTAGTGCTTTTATAGGCTATGTAGGGGATCTTAAGGAGGTGGAATACTGGGCTTCCAATATTAATGATTAAATTGAGCCCAAGCCCAAATCTATTAATCCCATTAATATTAATTAATTTATTTTCCACTATATAAATTAATTGCACTCCCAATATTAAACTATATTATATCAAATAATATTTCTCCGGTAGTATTATTAATTCCGTGTATTTAAGATTTAAATATCCATGAATAAAATTAATTTATTGCCAATTAATTTATTCATCTCTTATATCCGAGAATAGTACCATTTAACCTTAATTATTATGCGGAACAAATCCACCTGCAGGGTTTACATAATAATTCCTTATGAACTCATCTCGGGGATATTATCAACCCTTACGGGATACACTTTCCCGTCAAGAATTCACGGCGTGTCATATATAAAATACCGTGACCCAACTTTACCGGTAATTGACCCAATATTCAAATCGGTCAATTCCTTTGGAAAATCAAAGTCACTAATATTAAATATACACACCCGCAATAATATCGGGGATTAAGAATAAAATACACTGAGATTTAAATCGATTATCAAAGGCAATCCTAATCGATAAATCTCAAGCGATCCGCCTAATACACCAAGTGTACAAGTATGATAAAATAATCAAGACAGATTATTTTCTCTCTCATACAACGACTATACCGATGGCTTGGTCCGTGTCCATCTAGGTCGTGAGCAACTGTTCGATTATATACGAGTAACCGATAGTATGATCTTCCGTGTGACGTCGCACACCATACTAACTACAACGTATATAATCTAGGACTATAATTTGCATATATTTAATTATAAATAATTAAACGCAAATAATTGTTTATTTAATTAAATAGATTAATGGCAATGGATCGGGAGTTCATATCACTTAAATCTAGACATTAAGTATACAACTCCAACATATAAAACCTAGTCCCTTCCATTAAAGCATGATTTCCTAGAACGCTTAAAGGTTGAGTGATACTCTTAATAAGTTCATACTTAAGTTTAAGTAAAGTGTTTAGCTCTGGAGCACTCTTGATGAACTTACCTTTGTGAATGTAAAGTGAGGCCGCTTACTAAACTGTCTTTGGGCAAGTAGTTTAGAAACATTCACTAGACTGGGATACAAGCACATGGCCGTATTGTGCTGGCATAGAATCACACAAACAGAAGTGGCGTGTGTGACGTATGGTTTGAAGTAAAAACAAAAAATTTGAGTTCTAGACTTATGTCACTCTTCATTCTTTTGCTTTGAAAAAATACATTACTACGTTAAAGTTCAAATCGAAAGATAATTTAACTTATGCACTCCTCTATAGTGAACTGCTCAAATGATAAAATTTTAATATATATATATATATATATATATAACCTATATAGAAATAGGATTTTTTCATATCTTTGACATGTGTCTTTCAATATACCTACATTCACATACGTACATGCATATCTATAACCTATATAGAAATAGGATTTTTTCATATCTTTGACACTTGTCTTTCAATATACCAACATTCACATACGTACATGCATATATATCCCTATATATATAAAGACAACAACATTAGCCCACGTATAGCCCATTTGTCTAACCAAAGTGTATGTAATGTGTATGTAGTAATTTGTATGTAAATTATGTTAAGTAAATAATTCTTAAAATAATCTTAATACCTGTACTCAAAATCACCATATCAAGGCACGTGTTAGGCCAGGTGCTTAGTGAATAGTATTTTCTTACGGTAGAACCTTAACTTTAAGAAAAAAGGATGCTAAAAACGGATTTGCTTCAAACCCTCTTCTTCTCTTCAACTCGCGAATTACACCGAAATATATTCACATAACGATCTGGAAGCCGACCGCCGTAAGAACAGCAACAGGTCCAACCTCTTTTTCTCCTTTCACTTTCAGTTTATTTATTTTGCATTTTTTTTGAATCAGTTGCGTCCAATTTCACTAAATTAGGGCTTTTGCTGCATTCCTTCTTCTCATTTGCGAGATTCAGAGAATACAACTTCGAAGAGCTCTGGGCGGCGACGAAAAGATTTATCTCCAACGACATCATATCAAAGAACGGTGAGGAGGATCCGAACGTGGTCCACAGAGGCTTCCTCGAGAACGTGGTCTCCGTCAAGCGCTTCAACAATTCGGCGTGGCCGGACGCCCACCAGTTCATAGTTTCTTTCTATTTTGAACACGCATGTTTGGTGTTTGTCGTTGACATGTGGGGCTGTATTTACTTGTGCATAGGATGGGGACCCGAGGCTCTCGTGCTTTGGCCTAATGAAGAACTACAGATACGGAAAAAATTTACAGTACGAATTTAGATTTCACTCCTCTTGAGTACTTGAGGACTAATACGAAGCTGCAATCTGCCTTTTTCCTTTTTTTATTAGTTTAGTTAGTTACGTTTGTGGCTGTTTTTCTCTCCTGGTTCTTGCTTTACTGATTCTTGCTCTACAGGTTGCCAAATGATTTGTGCGAGGGCAAAGCCAGACAAATCGAACGTGTCCGATTGCTTTTTCAACTCTCTCAAAATGGAATCTATTCCAAACATATATGCAGTGGTTCCTTACTTCGACAGGGTACAAATATCTAAATTTGATATTTTTAGATACTTTTTCAGAACTATTGCCGATACTAAGTAGCAGTCAAAAATTTGTATCCATTTTTCATGATATTATGCATGGATCAGGTATATCATGGCGAATTCTTCAGAAAAAATGGTGTCTTCCACAATGGAATCTGATAAGTGAGATTTCGAGTAGCACTACCAAAGTGTTTCAGGGGGTGGGGTTATCTTGACTAGAAATGCACAGAATCGGTCCGGGAACCGGGAACCGGACCGGGAACCGCCAATTTAGAACCGGCTCAGCCAGGTACGGAACCGGGACCCGTGTAACGGGTCCAAAACCGGACCGGGAACGGGTTTAACCCGGTCCGGTTACGGTCCGGATGAAGGGGGACCGGCGGCTCCCGGGTCACCCGCCGGTTCCATCTATTTTTAAAAAAAAAATTAGTGGGCTGGGCTGTTACTTTGAAAAAGGTGGGCTGGCTGGCTGAGCTACTGCCACTAGAATAAAAAAAATAATGGGCTGGGCTAGTGGCTCATTAGAGGCTTACTACTGGCATGTTTTTGCCTATTAAAAAAAATAATTTTTTTTTTTTTGAAAAATAGCCGTTGGCCAACGGCTCATTGGCAACTGCATGCAGTAAACATGCTAACGGCTATTTTCCCCCACCCTTCTTACCAATTAGAAATACCATTTTCTTCTCCCTCATTTTTTTACACTTCAACTTCAATCATCTTATTTATAATTATAATTGTTTATAATATACTATTACTAATATACTATTACTAATATATTTTCTAGTACTCAAATCAATTTATAATTATAATTGCTTATAATATACTATTACTAATATATTTTCTAGTTCTTCTACATCATTTATTTTTAAGAAAATGAAAAGATTTCTCGGAATCGGAGGTCGTTCGGGTTCTAGTTCGAGGGGGCGACATTCGTCGAATCCTTCTACTAGTGCTCAAACTTCTTCAACACCGACACATCCCGGTGATTATGTTCTTGATGAATATACACCGGATGAAATTGATCGCATGTTCGATGCCGGACCTCTAAGGTCATACGAACGCGGTTCCGATGGCGAAAATGACGACGAGCCGGAAGTGCACCCCGAAGAAGAAGAAGCCAATGCCATGCACGCCGAAGAAGAAGCCAATGCCATGCACGCCCCACCACCACGAGGTCCACGACCACGCCGACGGTGTCATGCCACCGGAGCCACCTCCTCCGCAAAGCCTAAGAGGCCACTAAAATTCCGAATCTTCACGCGCGACTACACAAAAATCGATGATCCGGCTCCGGAGGCTATCCCGGAAGTAGATTTCATTGCCATATGCAACTATTGCAATAAGGAGTACAAGTTCGTTAGTGGCGGTGGGCATGGGAGCTTAAGGAAGCACATCCAAAACAACCACCCGGCCGAATGCATTTATAGCGGCCACGGGAGTCGGAAGCTCTCAAGGTATGACTTCTTCTTCGACATCTCAACTTTATAAGTACTCGCATGAAAATCATAGAAAAGAATTTATTGATTTAATGTGTTCAACAAGTCTTCCTTTTAATTATGCCGAATCTAAATATTACGAAAAAAATTTAAAACGTGCATTTCATCCGAGTGCTAAAATAATTTCTCGATCGACGGTTCAACGAGACCTTCGGATCATTATCGATCAAAAAAAAGAAACTTTGAAAAATGAATTTAAAAATGTTTATTCTAATTTTAATATTTGTTCCGATATTTGGACTACAAATAGAGGGACTACAAATAGAGGTGACCCATACATGGGTATTACATGTACTTGGACAGATAATTCTTGGAAACTTCAAAAACGTTTAATTGCATTTCGATCATTTGATAATCGTCATTCGGCTCATAATATTGCATGTTTAATTATGTTAGTTTTAAATGAATATGAAATTAATCATCGTATTTTTTCAATTGGCTTTGATAATGCAACCGCGAATACGGCTAGTTTACCGGAATTAATCGATGCATGTAAATCGATTTTAGGTGGTCATTTTTTTCATATTCGTTGCATTTGTCATATTATGAACTTGTGTGTCCAAGATGCTTTTACGGTTTTTAAACATGAAATTGAACCTATTCAAAATGCCGTAATATTTTTACGTAAATCGTATAAACGTTACAAAGAATTTAACAAACATTGTCTTGATAGAGGTTTAAAAACTAAACAATTTTCAAAAGACCGGCGAGCCAACGGTTGACCGAGCGGTTAACTGTATTCCGTTATATAACGGTTTATTTCGTTAATTAATGAAACCTATATTAATGGCATATACTATATCTGCTCCCAATGTTGAATCATAGATATAATCCTGTACAGTTACACATGTTGTATGAATTCGGTTTTGTGGAAACCGAGAGATAATTATGTTAACGCAACGTAACTGGTCAAACTCTGTTCCTAGTCGATGGGTTACGCCAATAACAAGGATACCCGGCCTTTCCCCCTTGAGACTAGCACTTAGTGTATGTGGGCTAATCTCGAGCCTCGGTGTTGGGACATCGACATACTTGAGTGGGTGCTCACTGTTGATGAGTTCACTGAACCCCCTCTCCCTGGAATCTCTAAGTGGTTATCACTGATCGAGTAGAGAATTCCATAATATAGTTGTACACAATTAATCCTTAAGACCCAGACATCACCGTGACTTCATCAGAGGACTAGCTGTATCGTGACGTGTCTCTGATTCCCTGGAAAGGGAGTAAGTCGAAAAAGGAGACAATGTTCGTGCAGTTCGAAATCTGATGTGAAGTCTGTGCATGGTAGTAGGGGATCTGATCGCTTGATATAGATCATGGATGTTGATGAGCCATATTTTTTTGGCTCATTTTTAGGTTTTTAGAGTCAAGTAAATCGAGTCTTTAGTGTTTTTTTTTTACTTTATTTGTGTCTGGGAGGGCACGTTTGGGTACTTGGGCAAGTTTTGCAGGTGGGCAGGTAAAAGAGGGAAAAGAGGAGCGCACTGTGTGAAAGAGGCAAGGAAATCACCTTCCATGGTCAAGAGCACTCGTTGAGCAAGCCAGACTGACGAAAAGGATCCAGAAGAGTTGAGCAAGCAACCAAGATGTCAGCAGGTGGAGCAAGACTTGAGTCCGACCAAGTACCGCACATGGTCCGCTACCTCAATCAGTCAGAGAAGGAAGTACATGGGCAAGCGCTAACATTGACGGAGACGGAACGTTGGGCAGTCGGTGTACCAGGAGTCCTGGAATTTGCGGAGTCTTCAAAGGCGGCCAGATTCAAACTCCAACCCAAGTAGGACTCTCGTCCGCACTTGGAGGTATTTTCCCCCACACGTCTCTCAACATCTGAAGCCCGTCTATTTAAGAAGATGTGACTGATGAAGAACGATGACACATGAGCAGCGAAGAAGAAGGCGGCCGCGTGAGCAACCAGCCGCGCCGACGATTATTTTCTGTTAAGCCTTCGGGCCAAAAACAATTTCCCTTATGTTTTTATGCTTTTAATTTCGTACTTGGTTTATTTCCCTTTGAACAATCTCCAGTTTTAATGCATCATTCCGTTCGTCTTATTGCCTTTGTTTTATTTTCTGTTTTAATTATGTCAAGTAGCTAATCTGTTTGTATCTGGGCAAAGACAGAACCTGACCAACCCTAAGACATGATCGTGCCGGGAGGCTTAGTGAGGACAGCAACTAGCTGAGTTTTGTTCCCGATTCAACAGGGTAGTAACTTAAGCATGTTAGGGACTTGGGCAATCCTACAGTGACCAGTGGGAACCCCGACTTGCCTAACACAGGAGTACGTGGATCAACGCGACCGGGAGACTGGGCGTCCGCGAAGTACAACATGTTGCTGGAGATGTGGTCGTATGACTTGGGTCTGTCCAGGCATGCTATTGGCCATTCCGGGTTTGCTTGGAGGATGAAGGCGACTTGATCAACTTAGACTCATGCGGTCACATAGTGTCGAATTGGTCAACGTCAGGAGACCTATTGAGAGAGATCTAATAGGACTTAAACATAAGAGCGAATGAGGGTTCGGGGTATTAATATGCGTGACATTATAGGGATGTTAATATTTGGGATCTATAACTGGAAGACAAAACTGTTAGCAAAATGATATACGTACCAATGATCGGCACCACATAGGTCAAGAGGGAAGTCAGGGGAGTCAATGCCTGGATACCTTAATCTTTATTTGTTTCATCTTATTTGCTTAGTCGAGTCTGTTAATTGCTCAGTCTATTAATTAGGTTGCATGCTAGTTTTATTTCTGTTTAAGTTATTTGTTATTTTCCAGTCAAGTAAACACGGTGACCACGGTTCAGCAGTGCCCAACTGCTTTCCAAAACAAAACCTTTTCAAACGTGACAACCCAATTGAGCATTCAAAGCCGGGAAAACTATAAGCTAAATCGCCTCCTCGTGGGATCGACCCTATACTTGCTACTAGTACTTGTGCTAGTGAATAGTTTAGGTTTTATAAATATTATTTTGCGCTACTCCACGACGGTAGCGTCAAAATTGGCGCCGTTGCCGGGGAGGCAATATTCCAAGCCAATAGTTTTCCGTGCTAACGCTTGACCTATTTTTGTATGCAGGACTCCAACTCATCGGGAAGCAAGGATACGGGGCTATTATTTGATCCTGAAATCGAGCGAACCGCGAGGAAGAATCGAAAAGCAGCAAAGCAAAAGCAAGCATTAGCACGTGCCGCTCAAGTAACTCAGTCGACCATAACTGAGACAAGAGAATCAATCTCGGACACATCGGGAGAAGATTCACCGAACGCATCCAGATCACCTACGCGATCAAGGATGGGAGAAGAAGGAACCAAAACGTTAAGGGACACGATGTTCCCTGAGAACTTGAATCTAAAGCCACTGGGCATCACCTTGCCCACGGTGGAGAACAATAATTGGGAGATGAAGCATGGCTTCATCCAGATCTTGCCCAAGTTTAGTGACATGCCGTTGGAGGATCCACAGAGACACCTCCAAGACTTTGAATTGGAATGTGGCACCATTCGAGCAAGTGAAGGGCTAGGGGAATACATCAGACTCCTAGCCTTTCCTTTCTCACTAGCTGAAGGTGCCCGAGAGTGGCTCTACACTCTACCACCTGGAGAAGTGACCACCTGGAGTCAACTCCAACAGAAGTTCCTTGAGAAGTATTTCCCAGCTGCACGCATCCAGCAGATGAGGAAGAAGATCAACAGCATCAAGATGGGAGGAGGAGAGAACTTCCACGACTACTGGGTCAGGTTCAAACAGATGTTGGCCAAGTGCCCACAACATCAGATCCTTGACCATGATCTGGTCCAGTACTTTGTCTCCGGATTGAGAGAAACAGAGAGAACATGGATCAATGCAGCCTGTGGAGGATCCATCTTGAACAAAAGGGCCAATGAAGCATTCAAAATTTTCAAGGAAATGGCTGAAGAGACAAGGGAGGACGGCAGTGACTTACCCAGGAACAACTTGCCCGTACCATCTGCAACTGAAGTCAAGCTGGACAAACTCTGTAACATAGTTGAGCAACTGGTACTTAACCAAAACCCAGGGCAAAAGAGAGGAGTCAAGGCATGCCAAATCTGCAAGGAAAGTAACCATGCCACTGACGAGTGCCCTGAGCTATTTGATGAAGAGGTCAAGGTGATAATGCAGAACAATGGGAACGGACAGAGACCCACGTACAACTCAAACAACTGGAAAAATCACGATAACAACCGGTATGGAAACAACAACTACCAGGGCGGAGGAAACCAAGGAAACCAAGGCCAGCAATATCACGGCCAGAGAAATAACTACCAAAATCAGGGCAACCAGCAGAACCAGAGCAATGGCCCGACTTTGGCAGACATGATGCAGACCTTGGTCACTGAAAATATCAAAGCCCAACAGGAGAATGACCGGTACAAACAGGACAATGAGAAGTACAAGGTCGAGACTAGAGGTCAACTTCAGAATATCAATGCTCAAATGCTTGAGTCACGTGGGCAATTCCAGAACATCAATGCCCAACTGGCGCACTTGACCCAGGCTATGACCGAAATGAAGAAGAAGACCAATGGTCTACCTCCCCAAATTGAACTCAATAACGCCCAACTGAATGCAATCCACCTCAAGAGTGGAAAGGTCCTGGTCGAAGTGCCCAAGAAATCCACTTCACCATCTCAAAAGGAAGGAATAGTTGAAGGAGTCAACGAGGAAGAGGAATCAGAGGAAGAACTTGAGCTGATACCACCCAAACAGAAGGAAACCTCAGTACCTGCCCAAGCAGGAACACCACCAAAAATTTACCCTCCTTTCCTAGGCAGATTGAACACGAAGAAGGAAAAGGAGGATACGAATGAGATGTTCCAAATGTTTAAAAAGGTAGAAATCAACATGCCTCTGTTGACCATCCTAAAACCATGCCCAGGTGCGCCAAATTCCTCAAGGAGCTGTGTACCAAGAAGGTGAAATACCAAGACGATGCCAAATTCGAAGTTGGAGAGAATGTTTCAGCGGTGCTCCAGAGGAATGTGCCAAGGAAATGTGCAGACCCTGGAATGTTCTATATTCCCTGCATAATAGGCAACATGAACATAGAAAAGGCGATGCTCGACTTGGGAGCATCGATCAATGTGATGCCTAAGTCAATGTACGAAGACTTGGGTATAGGGCCAATGAAACCAACGAGGGTAGTGATCCAGCTAGCAGATAGATCAAACGTGTACCCCGAGGGAATTTTGGAAGATGTACTGGTCAAGGTAGAGGAGCTCATCTTCCCTGCCGATTTCTATGTCTTGGACATGGGAAGGTCAAGCAAGCAGCCAGTAATGATCTTGGGCAGACCATTCTTGAAGACAGCAAGAACACACATTGACTGCGAAACTGGAAAGCTGACCTGCAAATTCGAAGGAGAAACGGTCACATTTGACTTGTTTAAATCGATGAAGCACCCAGAAGAAACTGAGCAAGTTCATTATGTTGACCAGATTGTTGAATTGATCGAGGATCAAGCTCTGGGATATGGAGTCTCTGACAAAGTAGATCTGGTGATACAAAGGGGATTGACCAGAGAAGATGCAGAAGATGAGCAACTGGAAGTCCAACAGATAGTCGAGCAACTGGGAGCTCTGGAAAATCATCCTATGGGCATGAGCAAGCTTACACCCCAGGAAGTCACGATCATGGTGCCATCCCTGGAAAAACCACCAGAACTGGAACTGAAGAAACTCCCTGCGCATCTCAAGTATATGTTTCTTGGGCAAAATGACACATTGCCCGTGATCATCAGTTCAAAATTGAAGAAGGAAGAAGAAAGCAGGCTGAGATACATCCTTGACCAGTACAAGCAAGCCATTGGATGGACTTTAGCCGACATCAAGGGAATCAGCCCCACCATATGCCAACACCACATATTGCTCGAGGAAGAGTCAAGTCCAGTACGTGATCCACAGAGGAAACTGAACCCTGCCATGAAGGAGGTGGTGCTCAAGGAGATACTCAAGCTGCTTAACTTGGGCATTATCTACCCTGTTTCAGATAGCAAATGGGTCAGTCCAGTCCATGTGGTGCCCAAGAAGTCAGGGATTTTAGTGATTGAGAACGAAAAGAAGGAGCAGATAGCCACTCGACTTCAAACCGGATGGAGAGTGTGCATAGACTACAGGAAGTTGAACAAAGTGACAAAGAAAGACCACTTTCCACTACCTTTCATTGATGAGATGCTCGAGAGGCTAGCTGGGAAGACACATTTTTGCTTCCTTGACGGATACTCCGGCTACATGCAAATTTGGGTGGCACCGGAAGACCAGGACAAGACTACTTTTACTTGCCCCTACGGTACCTTCGCATATAGACGCATGCCCTTTGGTCTATGCAACGCCCCTGGGACTTTCCAGAGATGCATGATGAGCATTTTCGCTGATCTACTTGAGCAAGGAATAGAAGTCTTCATGGATGACTTTACTGTATATGGCAGCTCGTTCGAGACATGCTTGAACAACCTGGAACTGGCCCTCAGCAGATGTGTGGAGAAAAGTTTGGTACTTAACTACGAGAAATGTCACTTTATGGTCGAGGAAGGGATAGTCCTTGGGCACGTAGTTTCTGCCAAGGGAATTGAAGTTGACCGAGCCAAAATAGAGACCATATCAAAGCTGCCTTATCCAAGGAATGTCAAGCAAGTCAGAGGCTTCCTTGGGCACGCTGGTTTCTACAGAAGGTTCGTAAGAGATTTTGCCAAGATTGCCCAACCGCTGACCAGACTGTTGCAAAATGAGGTTGACTGGAACTTTGATGATGATTGTCAAGCTGCCTTCAACCACCTCAAAGAAAGGTTGGTCACTGCCCCCATCATCCAACCACCAGAATGGGGAATGCCATTCGAGCTTATGTGCGACGCGAGCGGATATGCCGTGGGCGCTGTACTTGGGCAGATGAAAGGAAAGGAACGACATGTAATCTACTATGCATCCAAGACACTGAACCCTGCCCAATGCAACTACGCGACCACAGAAAAAGAACTACTAGCTGTAGTGTTTGCGTTCGAGAAGTTCAGATCTTACTTGCTCGGAAGCAAAACCATAGTCTACACTGACCATGCCGCGCTGAAGTACTTGATGGCCAAGAAGGAGACCAAGCCACGGCTGATAAGATGGATCTTGCTGCTACAAGAGTTCGACATCGAAATCAGAGACAAGTCAGGCAACCAAAATTTAGTGGCTGACCACTTGAGCAGGATAATCCAGCGAGAAGAAGGCATGCCCATCACGGAGACTTTTCCAGATGAGTACTTATATCAAATTTCAACCCACTCGGGGGAGCCATGGTATGCAGACTTGGCCAACTACATAGTCACAGGGGATATAAGGGAAGACATGACCCTCTACGGTAAGAACAAACTCAAGCGGGAGAGCAAGAAGTACATTTGGGACGATCCCTACATGTGGAAGAGGGGAGAAGACCAAGTACTGAGACGTTGCATTCCTGAAGTTGAGCAAGCAGATATTCTAAAGCACTGCCATGAGCAAGCCTGCGGGGGACATTTCGGCCACCGACGTACAGCAAGAAAGGTACTTGACTGTGGTTTTTATTGGACAACTCTCTTAAGAGATTGTTTTGAGTGGTGCAGGAGCTGTGACAAGTGCCAGAGAGAGGGGAACGTGACCAAGAGAGATGAGATGCCCATCATGCCCGTGGAGGTCTTCGACGTATGGGCCATTGACTTCATGGGACCACTGCCCAGCTCCAGAGGAAAGGAGTATATACTCTTGGCAGTTGACTATGTATCAAAATGGGTCGAGGCCAAGGCTACAGCAACTAATGATTCGAGAGTGGTAGCCACCTTCCTCAAGGGCGACATATTCAGCAGATTTTGGGTACCCCGCGCATTGATCAGTGATCAAGGTACACATTTTTGCAATTATATAATTGAAAGGTTGCTCAGGAAGTATGGAGTGCACCATAGGATCTCCACAGCTTATCACCCCCAGGCCAATGGGCAAGCCGAGCTATCCAATCGTATCATCAAAACCATCTTGAGGAAGACGGTCAAGCCAGAAGGAAAGGATTGGAGTGACAAGCTCGATGATGCACTTTGGGCCTACAGAACCGCCTACAAAACACCTTCGGGGATCTCTCCCTACCGCATCGTGTTTGGCAAGTCATGCCACTTGCCCGTGGAAATCGAACACAAGGCGCATTGGGCAGTGAACAAGGTTAATTTCGACTGGGATGCGGCCAGCGAAGGACGTAAATTTGACCTAACCGAGCTGGAGGAGATAAGGATCGAAGCATATGATAACGCGGTCAACTACAAGGAACGGACAAAGAGAGCCCATGACAAGATCATCAAGAAAAAGAAGGTCGAGCCTGGTCAACTGGTTCTGGTTTACCAAACCAAGTTTAAGTTCAAAGCTAAAAAGCTATCCACCAAATGGGCAGGACCATTCATAGTCCATGCTGTTTGCCCAAATGGTTCGGTTGAGCTATTTAAGCCAGGTGACGATCAGATCTTTAAAGTAAATGGGCAGAGAGTCAAGGCTTACTATGGGAATGAGGATCTCAAGGGGATGATACCCCCTGAGCCAGCCGCTTGACCAAATGGAGCAAGAAAAATAAGTCAGGCCCGTGACAATAAATAGAGGCAAATACCGAAGGCGAACTCGGTATGTACACTATGCTTTTCCCTTATTTCATTTTATTAATAAATTCACCACGCCAAGGAGTAGCCTTGGGCAGGAAAGGGTTTTGGTCTGTCTTTGTTTTCAGGAAACAGGAAAACTGAGTGGGCAACTGCGGTAATTGAGCAACGAGTAGAGGAGGCCAGCTGTGATGATTGCGGAATTATCGGGAATCCGCAAAAGAGTCCTATCGACTCTGAATTTGCAGAGTCCTAACAAATTCAAAAATCCTACCACTACCCCTCTACTTCTAAAACCGCACAACCCCTCAACTTCCCCCACTACCACCACTACCCCATAACCCTAACCCCGATTATGGTTTCCACCCGCACCAAAAACACCAAGTTGAACAAAATCCCAACCGGTACCCACATCGATCTCACCAGCCCACAACCACCATCATCGAAAAAGATGGCCGGAGGAAAGTCTGTTAGGAGTGGTATACTTAATGTCTAGATTTGAGTATTGTGAACTCCTTGTACACTTTCATTTACCTATTAAATATGAACATTCATTTGCTTTTAATTATTGTTAATTAAATATATGCAAATTATAGTCCTGGATTCTATACGTTGTAGTTAGTATGGTGTTGCATGGGCACACAGAAGATCATACTATCGGTTACTCGTATTTAATCGAACAGATGCTCACGACCTAGATGGACACGGACCAATCCATCGGTATAGTCGTTGTGTGAGAGAGAAAATAATTTATCTTAATTATTTTATCACACTTGTACACTTGGTGTATTGAGCGGATCGATTGAGACTCATCAATTAGGATTGCTCGGCGATAATTGATTCGAGACTCAGTGTATTTTATTCTTAATCCCCGATATTGTTGCGGGTGTGTATATTCAATGTAAGTGACTTTGATTTACCAAAGGAATTAACCGATTTAATTATTGGGTTAATTACCGGTTAAGTTGGGTCACTATATTTTATATATGGCATGCCGTGAATGATTGACCGGACAGTGTATCCCGGAAGGGTTGATAATATCCCCGAGATGAGCTCATAAGGATTTATTATGTAAACCTCGCGAGTGGATTTAATTCCGCATAATAAATAAGGTTGAGTGGTACTAGTCTCGGATAAAAGAGATGAATAAATTTATTAAGCAATAAATAAATTTTATTCATGGATATTATATCTTAAATACACGGAATAAATAATACTACCGGAGAAATATTATTTGGATATAATATGGTTTAATATTGGGAGTGCAATTAAATTTATATAGTGGAAAATAAATTTAATTAATATTGATAAGGATTAATGGACTTGGGCAGTGGGCTCAATTTAATCTTCAATATTGGAAGCCCAATATTCCACCTCTTTTAGATCCCCTACGTAGCCTATAAAAGCACTACATGGCCTTCATAATAGAAGAGACAAGATAATCATACTTGATTAGTCTAGAGAGTTGAAGGAGATCCATAGGAGTTCGATAGATCGTCGCCCACCCGACGTTCGAACGGAGTGCAAGGAATACGTGGGAAGATTCTGTTGGAGTTGTGTACTTAATGTCTAGATTTAAGTAAAGGAAACTCACGATCCATTACCACTAATCTATTTAATAAATAAACAATTATTTGCGTTTAATTATTTATAATTAAATATATGCAAAACATAGTCCTGGATTCTATACGTTGTAGTTAGTATGGTGTGTCGGGCCCCACACAGAAGATCATACTATCGGTTACTCGTATTTAATCGAACAGTTGCTCACGACCTAGATGGACACGGACCAATCCATCGGTATAGTCGTTGTGTGAGAGAGAAAATAATCTGTCTTGATTATTTTATCACACTTGTACACTTGGTGTATTGAGCTGATCTGCTTGAGATTCATCGATTAGGATTGCCGGCGATAATCGATTCGAGTCTCAGTGTATTTTATTCTTAATCCCCGATACTATTGCGGGTGTGTATATTTAATATAAGTGACTTTGATTTACCAAAGGAATTAACCGATTTAATTATTGGGTTAATTACCGGTTATGTTGGGTCACTATATTTTATATATGACATGCCGTGAATACTTGACGGGAAAGTGTATCCCGGAAGGGTTGATAATATCCCCGAGATGAGTTCATAAGGAATTATTATGTAAACCCTGCAGGTGGATTCGTTCCGCATAATAATTAAGGTTGAATGGTACTAGTCTCGGATATAAGAGATGAATAAATTAATTAGCAATAAATTAATTTTATTCATGGATATTTATATCTTAAATACACGTAATAAATAATACTACCGGAGAAATATTATTTGATATAATATGGTTTAATATTGGGAGTGCAATTAATTTTAAATAGTGGAAAATAGAATTAATTAATATTAATGGATTAATAGATTTGGGCTTGGGCTCAATTTAATCATTAATATTGGAAGCCCAATATTCCACCTCCTTAAGATCCCCTACGTAGCCTATAAAAGCACTACATGGTCTTCTCTATTCTCATATAAGTTCATAACTTGAAGATCACAATTCAAGAGAGAGAAAGTAGAGAGGAGGATCCATGGAGTTCGGTAGATCGTCGCCCACACGACGTCCGGGCTAGTGCAAGGAATACGTGGGAAGATCTCAAGGTCGTCAAATTGAGTTCTTCGTTTTTCCGAACAACGAGAACGAAGTAAATCGTAAAACCCTCTTTATGATTTTATCGTTTATTTATCGTGAAAATATCATGAACCAAGATCCGAGGGACGAACCCGGGGATGGGGTTTGACCGCGCGGTGGTGATGCGAGATCACCGGACCGCGGACGGTCAAGCGAGCCCCGCCGGGATCGAGAACAACAAACCCTCGGCTGGACGCCGAGGGTGGCGATCGGCCCTAGGGCACGATCGCCGTGCGCGTAGGGGCCCCGGCTGGAGCCGGGGCGTGCGATCGACCATGGTGGTCGATCGCTGGGGGCAGCCGCGGCAGTCGTCCCCTCCTCCCGGCGATGGCGGTGAGTCGCCGGACTCACCGCCGGGGGCTGCCAAGAGCAGCTCCGGGGATGCGCGAAGCATCCCGGCGATCGCAAACGCGATCGCGAACCCCCTTCACGCGGGGGTTCGGCTGGACAGCCGCGGGTTTATCCCGCGGCGGGTGTTCGGTCGAGCCTCGGTTCGCGTACGGTGGTTCGCGGTGATTTCCGGCGAAGGGTTTATTCGATTGGGTTGTCGATTCCGCAATTTTGACAATCCGGATATTCGAAGGATTTCGGTCGGAATTAATTAGATAATTAATTTTAATTAATTTATTAATTCCGGGATATCGATTTCCAACAATTGGTATCAGAGCGTTGGTTTTAGTTCATGGTATTTTTCGATAAATTGTTCTACCTTGCAGGGTTTCCGATTATTATGGCTAGATTTAATTTTGTTAATTAATGTCATAATAATGTTCTTGATTATTAAACTCTCGGTGATGTCAATATTTGTTCTTGTGTGGTGAATGCTTGTTCTTAATTTTTCCGGAAATTGTTTGAGGTCGTTTTTGTAGAGAATCGATACCGGATAGCGTAGTAATAAATTTGTAATTTATTTTACGTTGGATCGAGGACAAAACGACGACCGGAAAAGTGTGACGGAGGAGACGAAGAGAGGGTTAGGGCTCGGTTCGGCTATCCCCATAGCCGAACCATGGATCGAGCGCGTGGGGGGCACTCGACCGCACCCTCGGCCGTGCGATGTCACCGGCGGTGGTGGCGCGCCGGTTGGGTGGTGGCGGTGGTGGGCGTGCTTCTCGGCCGAGCTCGGGGATAGACCGGAAATCCCCATTCCGTGTTAATCCCGGTAAAGATCCAACTTTCCTAAATTGATTCGGTTTTCCTATTTTGAGTATTCCTATTTTTTGGGAATTCTCATGGAAATAGGAAAAGAATTAATTGGAATTAATTTATTTCCTTATTCTATTATGGAAGTCTTCTAGAATATTCTAAGTTCTACTTGGAATAGGATTCTAGAGATTTAATAGAATTAGAAAGGAAAATAATTAATTATTAAATTAATTTATTTCCTAGTTGATTATTCCTATTTTATGGGAATTTTCATGGACATGGAAATTAATTAATTTTGGAAAGTAGAAGAGTCCTTAAATTAATTTTTCCTTATTTAATTATTCCTTTATGGAATTTTTAATGGATTAGGAAAGGAATTAATTTGGAAGGACTAGGAGTCCTAAATTATTTTATTTCCTTATTTCATTATGGAAATCATCTAGAATATTCCAAGTGGGTCTTGGATAGATTATTCTAGAGATTTAATGAAGTAGAAAGGGAAAATAAAATAAATTATTTTATTTCCTTATTTCATTATAGAAGTCTTCTAGAATATTCCAAGTGGGTCTTGGATAGATTATTCTAGAGATTTAATGAAGTAGAAAGGGAAAATAAAATAAATAAAAATATTAATAATATTTAATTTTATTTTTGATTTATTCGATTGACTTAATTTTGACTTAATTTTCGAATTAAGTAACTTTTGGATTTATTAAAAATAAATAGATTTAAATATTGGAATTAATATTCCCGTCACATGGAGCATTCAAGAACGAATACTAAAGACTAGAAGATGCGTACGGGGATGCGATAAAGCCATAATAGTCGGAAAATAATATTCTAGTATTATTTTGATTATGTGATAATATTCTATGTGCTTTATTTCATGTATGCATGCTTATGTGTATTTAATTATGCATTAGATAGCGTATCCCTTTATTATAAAAAGCTAAGTGGGAGAGGGTATGGAAACATATCCATGGTCTCCATTGCTGTTCTCTTGGTGACTTTTATGGACTTTTTAAGTTCGTATAGACAAGTCATTGGAGGAGAATTCTTGTAATTCCTTTTACGAGAAACATTGATTAAGTCTATCAAACAATGCCTAATTTGTCTTTCCAAAACTGACTTCAAGTCGACTCATTCTCACCCCGGGGAGTGGAATGGAGCCAAAGCCACTTGGTCATGTCGAGGACACAAATTAGAGGCAGTCGTACCATCTTTTGAAGGTGGATCGATTGTCTGCTCGGCTCCCTCATTTTATGAGAGATAGGGTTGTTCGCATGGTGAATCACTGGTTAGAAACTTTGAGTTTCACTTATGATTCTCCGCGTCTTGATTTACAAGATTAAATGATTCAAGTAATTGGGAGTCAATTGTAAAAGTCTTTTGGTGTAGTAAACGTCCACACGATAGTGGCTTGCTACATTGAATGGGATTTTGGAACGATTGATGTAGACAGTTATAGAAGGGAGTAAAGGAGCGTATGTTAACGTAAACGTCCACACGAACGTGGCTTGCGGTGAATATACGTGTCCCAAACAATCTTCTTAGATACTGAGTAATGGTTTACACTTAGGTACGCTTTATAGTAATCTTCCCAACGAAGTAACGCTATAATGATGTACGATCGAAGCAAATCTAATTGCTAAATCATTTGGGTGGGTAAACGTCCACACGAACGTGGCTTGCCTCACCTGATGGGATTTTAGATGTGATTAGTGGTTTAATGATATTATTTGAGGGAGATAATATCGGAGATTAAATCGATTGTTTGTTGTTATATGTGCTCATAGATTAGGATATGGCTTTGAACCCACTTTCTGTGATACGTAAGGATTTTAAACTCACTGGTCCCTAAATGTAATGATTGGAATAGAGATCTAGACATTGTCCAGACTGTTGAAGAGTACTGGTTAGTACTCAGTAAGCTTTGTCCTCCCGAGCCTATTGACATAGGCGGCTAGACAAGAAGCGATGAGGATACTCATAAAGGCCAGTCGCTTCAAGGAAACGCTTAAACACGTTTTTGAGATGATTGACCTTTTAGACGAGTTGAGACGGAAATCGCAAGCTCTTGTAGCCAATGCCAAAGGTTTCGAACCTAAGGGAAAAATCGGGGGAAAGGAAAAGCAAGCAAAGAAACCCAGTGGTCCTAGGTTTCTTGGACCACGAGATGGGACGAGAAAGCCATCAGGCAAGAGTTCTCGATGCAAACAGTCTGGGTACTGGAAGTCTGATTATCCTCTCAAAGAAAGTACGAAATTCCTCTTTAGTCGTAAAACATAGTCAGTGGTATTATCTACCGGAACCTGGTGTGTAGATATGGAACCACTGACGGTATGTGGATTTTAAATGCAAAGGTTCCAGGAAACCTAACGACTTGGAAAAGAAGAAATCGTAGTCTACATGGGCAATGCTGTAGAGGAGGCAGCAGTTGCAGTGGAGGACATTTTATAGGATTTCATTTTGAGTTATTGCTTTTATGTACCTTTCATTTTGGAAAAGAACTTTGTTCTGGATTTCTAATGAATGGATATTTTATTTCTTTTAATCATTTGATGGTTATAAGAAGAAATAATGATATTATCTATTCTGGTACATTAGCTAGCAATATATAAATGATGAATCCTAAGTCCACCATGATGCAACGAACCGTTTTATATATTTCGTTTTATTAATAAGAGATTTCTTTATTAAATCATTTTACTTGTAGATTCTTATGCTAAGTCACGTTTATTCAAATAAGAAGTTCAAAGGTCGAAAATTGATATTTGATCAATTAAGTTGAGGGAGTGGACCTTCCGACCTAAGAATCTAATTTGGAAGGTAATATGACTAAGCAATCCTTTATGGATATAAGATGTAAGATCCGGACAAGTATAAGAATTGATTGACTCTGATGTATGCAGACCTATGCCAATAAGGTACGAGTACTTCATTTTATGATTACTCGAAAAATGAATTAGAATACCTGATGTGCCACAAAAGCAAGTGTTTTGACAAGTCAATGGACACTAAGCAATTGTGGAGAGCCATCAAGGTATATCCATTTCTAGCCTGCGATTTGATCGCGGAGGCAAGTACCTGTCTGAGGAATGCATAGCATACTGATCAGAAATTGGGATTTGATCCTAAATGACTTCACCATACACTGTTGTGTAGAAGTGGTTTGTCTTAAACAAGAAATGGAACTCTTATAGAAATAGTAAAAACATGAGTTATACGGAACTACTTGTGTTCTATGGATATGTCTGGAAACAACGGCGCATTCAAATGCGGTTGTAGAATATCCTAGAAGAACAAAAGATGTGTGTTCAATAGTACTATGAACCAGAAGGACGTTATAAGTTCTAACGCCCGGTTCTTAGAGAAAGACTATATAATGAACCACAAGCCCAAGGTGACGTAATACTTTGAAATGAGAGAGAAAGATTAAGACTTAGAGCCAGCCGAACTGAGTAGCGGTACACCACTAACTGCACCTACTGTTATCACTGTTTATACACCGGAATGCCATTGTAGTGGGAGGTTGTGGGACAACCGGAGATATTCATAAGACTAGGAGAGTCTTCGGACTTTGGACCTAGTATACATGAAATCGATCCCTAGATCTACATGAAGGCCGTACTAGATCTAAATGTGCCTTCTTGGAGAGCAATAAGGATTATTGCTAAGAGGCGAGATCATTTAGAGTACAAGCTTAGTTGATCCATTTATGGATTGAAACAAAGCATTGAGTTTGTGGTACTTGCAAATTGATGAGATAGTCCATTTTATGGATTCATCAAAAGCATAGACGAATCGTGTGTATGGGAAACGTGATGGAAACAAAGTGGTGTTTCTCGGAGGTTTTATGTAGATGACATTTTATCATTGGTAACAATGTAAAGATGTTGTCAGACATAAAAATGATGGTTGTCTAGAAAAATCAATATATGAGATGAAGAAGAAGTTAGAGCATGGATCTCAAGAAGAGAACATTGTACTTCTCCTGGACATCTTACATATATATGATTATGGTTCGTTTTAACATGCAAGATTCCGAGAAAGGTTCGTTACCTTTCAGATACGGAATGCGTCTATCTAAGGTATGTGTTTTGGAACACATAAAGGTGATAGAAGCAGTGAAAGCAATTTCCTACACTTGGAGTGTGGAAAGCTTGATAAATGCAATGTTGAAAAACGAGAACCTGATATCGGCTATGCGGTGAGCATAGTGGGAGGATATCAAGGTAATCCTGGAAAGGAATATTCGACTGCCGTAAAAGTACTTTCGAAGTACTGTTCTAGACTACGAAGCAGACGAACATTTTCCTTTGGATTACATTCTCTTAGATTTCTAATCGAACGAGGACCGGTGTAAGTCGATATCAGGCTATGTGTTTCACTATTGAAGGAGAAGGAGTTTTAACATGGAAGAGTGATAAGCACGATGCTTTTCGGACTCTACCATGGGTAACCAAATAGCGGCCTCAGAGGCAGCGGAAGTTTTGGTATAACTCCGGGATAATCTCTGGGACTTAGATGTGATTCTTAATTTGCCAAAGGCTATGTAAATAGCGGTGCGATGGCAAATGGTAAGAAATCACAAGTCCATAAGTGTTAGATAACACATAGTGCAAGTACCACCTGATACGAGTCATCGTCGAGGGAGACGACGCTGTAGTCACCAAGATAACTTCAGAGCGGCAACCTAGAGTGCTCATTCACATAATACTTCTTGGAAGTACAACTTAAGCACGTGATGAGTATGGGAGTCGGGAGTTTGGAGGAAATGACTAGACCTTAGTACAAGTGGGAGATTGTTGGAGTTGTGTACTTAATGTCTAGATTTAAGTAAAGGAAACTCACGATCCATTGCCACTAATCTATTTAATAAATAAACAATTATTTGCGTTTAATTATTTATAATTAAATATATGCAAAACATAGTCCTGAATTCTATACGTTGTAGTTAGTATGGTGTGTCGGGCCCCACACAGAAGATCATACTATCGGTTACTCGTATTTAATCGAACAGTTGCTCACGACCTAGATGGACACGGACCAATCCATCGGTATAGTCGTTGTGTGAGAGAGAAAATAATCTGTCTTGATTATTTTATCACACTTGTACACTTGGTGTATTGAGCGGATCTGCTTGAGATTCATCGATTAGGATTGCCGGCGATAATCGATTCGAGTCTCAGTGTATTTTATTCTTAATCCCCGATACTATTGCGGGTGTGTATATTTAATATAAGTGACTTTGATTTACCAAAGGAATTAACCGATTTAATTATTGGGTTAATTACCGGTTAAGTTGGGTCACTATATTTTATATATGACATGCCGTGAATACTTGACGGGAAAGTGTATCCCGGAAGGGTTGATAATATCCCCGAGATGAGTTCAAAAGGAATTATTATGTAAACCCTGCAGGTGGATTCGTTCCGCATAATAATTAAGGTTGAATGGTACTAGTCTCGGATATAAGAGATGAATAAATTAATTAGCAATAAATTAATTTTATTCATGGATATTTATATCTTAAATACACGGAATAAATAATACTACCGGAGAAATATGATTTGATATAATATGGTTTAATATTGGGAGTGCAATTAATTTTATATAGTGGAAAATAGAATTAATTAATAGTAATGGATTAATAGATTTGGGCTTGGGCTCAATTTAATCATTAATATTGGAAGCCCAATATTCCACCTCCTTAAGATCTCCTACGTAGCCTATAAAAGCACTACATGGTCTTCTCTATTCTCATATAAGTTCATAACTTGAAGATCACAATTCAAGAGAGAGAAAGTAGAGAGGAGGATCCATGGAGTTCGGTAGATCGTCGCCCACACGACGTCCGGGCTAGTGCAAGGAATACGTGGGAAGATCTCAAGGTCGTCAAATTGAGTTCTTCGTTTTTCCGAACAACGAGAACGAGGTAAATCGTAAAACCCTCTTTATGATTTTATCGTTTATTTATCGTGAAAATATCATGAACCAAGATCCGAGGGACGAACCCGGGGATGGGGTTTGACCGCGCGGTGGTGATGCGAGATCACCGGACCGCGGACGGTCAAGCGAGCCCCGCCGGGATCGAGAACAACAAACCCTCGGCTGACGCCGAGGGTGGCGATCGGCCCTAGGGCACGATCGCCGTGCGCGTAGGGGCCCCGGCTGGAGCCGGGGCGTGCGATCGACCATGGTGGTCGATCGCTGGGGGAAGCCGCGGGCTGGTGCCGCGGCAGTCGTCCTCTCCTCCCGGCGATGGCGGTGAGTCGCCGGACTCACCGCCGGGGGCTGCCAAGAGCAGCTCCGGGGATGCGCGAAGCATCCCGGCGATCGCAAACGCGATCGCGAACCCCCTTCACGCGGGGGTTCGGCTGGACAGCCGCGGGTTTATCCCGCGGCGGGTGTTCGGTCGAGCCTCGGTTCGCGTACGGTGGTTCGCGGTGATTTCCGGCGAAGGGTTTATTCGATTGGGTTGTCGATTCCGCAATTTTGACAATCCGGATATTCGAAGGATTTCGTTCGGAATTAATTAGATAATTAATTTTAATTAATTTATTAATTCCGGGATATCGATTTCCAACAGATTCAAAGGTCATCTTGATTTCGTTTCTCCGAACAACGAATCGAAAGGTAAAATTCTAAACGCCCTTGATTTATTCGATTTTGGATTTATCGAGAATACCGTAGAACAAAGATCCGAGGTACGAAACCCCGGAGGAGGATCAACCGGCGATGGTGGTCGAAGACCACGGCATCGCGGCGGTCGACCCACCTAGGGTTTCGGCGGGGCGATGAGGACCGAACCCTCGGCTTGGCCGAGGGTGTGCGATCGACCGCGAGGGTCGATCGCTGGGCACGGGCTGGTGCCGTGCCCAACCCCGCCGTGAAGGCGGGGGCCTCCTGCTGACGGCGAGTCGCCGGACTCGCCGCGGGGGCTGCCGGAGCAGCCCCACCCCAACCGATCGCCGGCGTGCGATCGGTGATCGCTTCGAGCCCCGCGTGCGGGGGCTCGGGCTGGGCGTGCGCGAGGCTTCGGCCTCGTCGTGCGTTCGGCTCGTGCTCCGGCTCGTACGTGGTGCTCGCGTGATTTCCGGCGGATGGTTTTGATCGGGTTATTGGTTTCCGCAAATTTAAATAGCCCGGGATATCGAATTCCAACAATTGGTATCAGAGCGTGGTTTACGTTCGCGGTATTTTCGATAAAATTGTTCTACCTTGCAGGGTTCCGACTATTATGGCTTAATTTATTATTCGTTTAATTTATTTTGTCATGTATGTTTGTTTGATTAAACTCTCGGACATGTCGAGATTCGTTTTTGGTGGTGAATGCTTGTAATAGTAAAAATTCGGGGGTTGACCGAATTTAGGATTTATTATTACGTTCTACGTTTTTCCGGAAATTGTATAAGGTCGATTTCATGTATAGAATCGATACCGGATAGTGTAAAATTAAATTTGTAATTTATTTTGCGTTGGATCGATGCCGAAACGACCGCCGGAGAAGACGCGTGACGAAGGAGATGACGTGAGGGTGATTAGGGCTTGGATCGATCAATCCCCATGATCGATCCATGAGGATCGATCGATCGAATGGTGAGGCGCCGAAATCGCGCCTTCCGGCGGCGATGTCACCGGCGGTGGTGGCACGCCGGCTGGTTGGCGGCGGCGGCGGTCCTTGGCCGGCGGCGGCGATCCGGTGGGGGGGCGCGGGGGTCCTCGTGATCTTCGTGCTCTCCCGGTAAATTCGCTTTCCTAATTGGTTCGGGTTTTTCCTATTTGAGTGTTCCTATTTTTGGGAACTCTCATGGATTAGGAAAAGAATCAATTTGGAATTGATTAGGATTCCTAAATTGATTATTTCTATTTTATGGAAATATTCATGGATTAGGAATCTAATTAATTGGAAAGTAGAAGAGTCCTAAATTATTTTATTTCCTTATTTCATTATGGAAATCATCTAGAATATTCCAAGTGGGTCTTGGATGGATTATTCTAGAGATTTAATGAAGTAGAAAGGGAAAATAAAATAAATAAAAATATTAATAATATTTAATTTTATTTTTGATTTATTCGATTGACTTAATTATTATTAATTAAGTATCTTTTGGATTTATTAAAAATAAATAGATTTAAATATTGAAAATTAATATTCTCGTCACATGGAGCATTCAAGAACGAAGACTAAAGACTAGAAGATGCGTACGGAGATGGAGTAAAGCCATAATAGTCGGAAAATAATATTCTAGTAATTATTTTGACTATGTGATAATACTATGTGCTTTATTACATGTATGCATGCTATATGTGTTTACTTTTATGCACTAGATAGCGTATCCCTTTATTGTAAAAAGCTAAGTGGGAGAGGGTATGGAAACATACCCATGGTCTCCATTGCTGCTCTCTTGGTGACTTTTATAAACTTTTGAAGTTTATATAGATAAGTTATTGGAGGAGAGTTCTTGTAATTCCTCTTACGAGAAACATTGATTAAGTTTATCAAACAATGCCTAATTTGTCTTTCCAAAGCTGATTTCAAGTCGGCTCATTCTCACCCCGGGGAGTGGAATGGAGCCAAAGCCACTTGGTCATGTCGAGGACACAAATTAGAGGCAGTCGTACCATTCTTGATAGATGGATCGATTGTCTGCTCGGCTCCCTCATTTATGAGAGATAGGGTTGTTCGCATGGTGAATCACTGGTTAGAAACTTCGAGTTTCACTTATGATTCTCCGCGTCTTGATTTACAAGATCGAATGGATCAAGTAATTGGGAGTCAATTATAAAGATCTCTTAGTGCAGTAAACGTCCACACAACGTGGCTTGCTGTACTGACGGATTTTGGATTAATTGATGTAGACAGTTGTAAGAAATTGTGAAGAGTTGTGAAGTTATCGTAAACGTCCACACAACGTGGCTTGCGGTGATGTAGCAATTCCAAACGATTTACTTTGGTGCTGAGTAATGGTTTACACTTAGATACGCCTTATAGTATTCCTCAAACCGAGGTTCCGCTATAAGCGATGTATGACCGAAGGAAATCTAATTGCTAAATCGTTTGGGTGGGTAAACGTCCACACACCGTGGCTTGCCTTACCTGATGGGATTTTAGATGTGATTAGTGATTTAATGATATTATTTAAGGGAGATAATATCGGATATTAAATTGTTTGTTTGTTTTATGTGCTTATAGGTTAGGAATGACTGTGACCCCACTTTGTGATATACTTAAAGATGAAAACTCACTGGTTCCATATAGTACTGATTGGAAAAGAAATCTGGACATTGTCCAGACTGTTGAGCTTTCTGAATCCACTGTTGTTCCAACTACGTTGAGACATGGTGTGGAAGCTAGGCAAGAGGTGTTTAACATACCCACGGAATCGTTCCTCAATGAGTCCCTTAAAACCGGCTCGGCGAAGGCGATTTTTGTGCGTAAGTTAAGAGAAACACGAGCTCTTGTGGCTAGGCTAAAATAAAAGCGTGCAAAGAGACCCAGTGGTTTAAAACCACGGATTGGGGAAAGCAAGCGGTTTCGCAGATGCTTTCGATGCAAACAGTTTGGGCACTCGAGGTCTGATTGTCCTCTCATCAAAGGTACGAAATTTTCCTTAGTCACCGAAACATTGTCAGTGGTGATATCTACCAGCACCTGGTGTGTAGATACGGGGGCCACTGATCATGTCTGCAATTCATTGCAGGGGTTCCAGGAAACCCGGAGACTTAGAGAGGGAGAGATCGTGGTCTACATGGGTGATGGAGTTATATTCTAAATGTCTAGTTTAGTGACAATATGGAACTCCTTATCTGTGTTTTACATTATCTATTAATCAAACTGTTGGCATTTTATCTATCTTATACTTGAATGCAATAGTCCTAGATATATACGTTGTAGACAGTATGGCGTGAGGAGACACGCGGAAGATCATACTGTCGGTTACTCGTATATTATCGAACAGAAGCTCACGACTTAGATGGACAGGGACAATCCATCGGTACGTCGTAGTGTGACTGGGAAATAGTTGGTCTTGACTATTATGTTACACTTGTACACTTGGTGTATTGAGCAGGACCACGGGAGGGCGTTCGATTTATACTAATCGACGTAATCGAACTAGACCTCAGATATTACGGATAAACGAATTCCTAATCCCTATATAATTATAGGTGCGTTTGTCCAATTCTCGGTTCTTTAACTTGCCAATGAGTGAGACTATTTGATTAGTCGAGATACTCGGTAAATTGGGAATCGGAATTGTACACACGGCATGCTATAGATTATAGACAGGAAACCGTGTCCCGTTTATCGGGTTGATGATGTCCCCGAGATGAGCTCATAAAGTTTATCATGTAAACCCTGCAGGTGGATTTGTTCCACATGATAATAAGGTTGAGTGGTACTAGTCTCGGATAATAAGAGACGAATTAATTTAATTATTAGTAATAAAATTAATTCGTGGACATACGATATCTTAAACACGGGGAAGGTCGTTTATGTAATTTCGGCGGAAATATTATTGTTGATATAATATTAAATTAATTTCGGGAATTCAATTATTATTTTATAGTGGAATTAATAATAATTAGAATTGTAATTAATTAAAGGATTTCTTTTAAGGACTCCTAGTTAATTAATATTGCAATTCAGCCCGGAGTTTATTTACCTAAGGGGTCCCTAGTGTAGTTCTATTTAAACCCCCCCTTGCCCTCTCCTAAACCTAACATTCGCCGCATTTATTTTTGCAGCAGAAATTAATTGCGTTAGCGCAAATATAATTTCTTCTGTAAAAATTAATAAAGCTTTTGCGCAATTATTTTACACAGAAAAGTAAAAAGGATATTGCGGTGGTTTATCAGAGAAGCAGAAAAGGGAGACCCAACGGATCGTTGCCCACACAGCGGTTGGAGTCAAGGGCAGAATCATACACTAGCAATCGCTAAGGTCTCAACAATCGACCGAGAGGTATGAGATCGAATCCTCCTTTCCGCAAATTTTATTCGATCTAATTTCTCGTTGATCATACACGAACGTATATCGGGTTCCGGGGTTGTGGGTTGTGTTCCTCGACTACTGGGGGTTCTAGGACCTCCGGATCGGTAGTCGGATGAGGAAAAACGACCCGGAAACGAGCCCGGAACAGCAACGTCGCGTTGCTGTTCGCGGAGAAACGGCGACCGCCGTTTCCAAACGGCGACCGCCGTTTCCAAACGGCGCCCGCCGTTTTGGCGTTTTTCTGGCAGCCCGCTCGGTTCGCGCGGTTGTCCTTCGGGGCAATGGCTGGGCGTGAATCGGGGCACGGGCTGGAAAAGCGAACGAAGTAGCGACACCGGATGTCGACTGGGATCGTTCGGATGTTCGAGTGATCGAACGAACGCATCCCGAGTAGTCGATTTCCAACAATTGGTATCAGAGCCGGTTTATGCGTTCTTGTATTGTTTGCGAGTTTTGTTTTGCAGGATAACCCGATTATTATGGTCATGTTGTTTGTACTGTAATTTTTTTTGTGGTTTGTTGAACTCTCGGGGTTGTCGAGATCTTTGTTTTTGAATCGTTGCTTGCTTGTAATAGTTAAAACGACGGGTTGAGTCGTTTAGGTTTTCTATTTCGTTTTTTCGTTTTTCGTTTATCCGGGTGTATAGGATCGATCGATATGTATAGGATCGATGCCGGAAGTAGTATGTTTTACTGTTGTAATGTTGCTGCTGCTTGGTGGATCGAGACGAGATCGAGGGCCGGACGAACGAGGGTCGAGAAGTCGAACCCGCGGCTGCTGAAGGGCAAACGGCGGTCGCCGTTTCTCAAACGGCGGTCGCCGTTTCGCTGGTTTCTTGGCAGCAGCTTGCGGGGGTTCGACTGACACCACGGATCGCTCGTCGAGGCTTGGGATGATACTCCAGTGGGAGGGGTTCGTCTCTTGGTCCTTAGACGAGTCGATGGTGGATCGAGACCTAGACGAGCAACGAGACGAAGATCCGAGAAGACGTGCATCGAAGATTTTGAAGGCCATAATAATCGGGCCACGTTAAATGCTTTTTGTGTGTTTACGTGCGTTTTTATTGTGCTTTAAATTCATATGCATGCTCGTTAATCCCTTTCGTAAAAACTAAGTGGGAGAGGGATTGGAAACAATCCCGCGGTCTCCATTCTCTGTTTTGATGGTGATGTGTGTCGCTTACGAGTTGGATTTAGTGTCATCCTCCCTATCGGATAAAGTTGACACACGGATATCACTGGATCAAAATTCGAATTCAATTCCATTTATAGAATTGAACACTTGAGTTTTTCAAAGCAATGCCTAATCTGTCTTTCAAAGACTAATTTCAACTCGACTCATTCTCACCCCGGGGAGTGGAATGGAGCCAAAGCGCTTGGTTATGTCGATGACACAGATTAGAGACATTCGAGTCATTTGATGACTAGATCGATTGTCTGGTGGCTACCTCACTTTGTGAGAGATAGGGCTCAATTGCATGATTGATCGCTGGTTAGAAACTTCGAGTTTCGCTTACGAGATATCAAGCTTTGATTAACGAAATTGTGAAATTTATTAAATGGAATTCAATTAACAAAGTTGTTTGTTTAGTAAACGTCCACACTATCGTGGCTTACTAGACGGAAACGGAACTTTGGGTTAATTGAGGCTCGACAGTTATAGGAAATCGTAAAGGGACCGCATGTCAACGTAAACGTCCACACTAACGTGGCTTGCGGTGGGAGTGTAGTTTCCGAGCGGTTAACTTAGTACTGAGAAATGGTATACACTTAGGTACGCTTTACAATATCCTCCCCATCGGAGTCACTGCTGTAATGATGTACGACCAAAGTAAAAGTCCAGTTATAAAATCGTTTGGACTAGTATACGTCCACATGAACGTGGCATGCTAGTCTGATGGGATTTTAGGATTGATTGGTAAATTTAATGATATTAATTAAGGGAGTTAATATCGAATTAAATTTGACAGTTTGATTTGTCTCTTTTATAGATATGGCACTCAACCCGCTGTCCATTATACTAAAAGAAAACAAACTCACTGGTCCAAACTATGTTGATTGGAAACGAAACTTGGACATTGTCCTAACTGCTGAGGAGTACAAATATGTACTCCATGAGGTTTGTCCTGATGAACCTATTGACACCTCCACTCCTGAGGAAAAGGAAGCTCATCGGAAGTGGGTCAAGGCTGATCAGATGGCGCGGTGCTACATTTTGGCTTCTATGTCAAATGTGCTGCAACATCAGCATGAGGCCATGACCACTGCCTATGATATGATGCTTAACCTCAAGGAGATGTTTGGTAGTCAGGATAGGGCAGCCAGGCAAGATGCCATGAGAAAACTCATGACGGCCACTATGTCCGAAGGAACGCCCGTGAGGGATCACGTTCTTAGGATGATAGGCTATCTGAATGAGATAGAGATTATGGGAGGAGCTATCGATGGGGAAACCCAGATCGATATAGTGCTCCAGTCTCTGCCTAGGAGTTTTGAGCAGTTCCGCCTGAACTATAACATGAACAAGAGGTTATATTCGTTGGCGGAGCTCCTGACTGAACTCCAGGCGACAGAGGGAATCTTTAAGAAATCTCAGGCACTTGTGGCTGTGAAACTTCCTGGCCCTCCGGGGACTAAGAGGAAGAAGAAGCAAGGGCGGAAACCCAGTGGACCCAGCAATGGTGGACCACGGAATGGAGTGAACAAGCCCAAGGGCAAGTGTTTCCGTTGCAAGCAGTCTGAACATTGGAAGTCTAATTGTCCTCTCAGACAAGGAGGTATGAACTTTTCCTTAGTCACTGAAACATGTTTAGCGGTGTTATCCACCGGTACCTGGTGTGTGGATACGGGAGCCACTGATCATGTCTGCAATTCTTTGCAGGGGTTCCAGGAAACCCGGCGGCTTAGAGAGGGAGAGATCACTATCTACATGGGCAACGCTACGAAAGTGGCGGCAGTTGCAGTGGGAGATATTTATTTGTCTTTTAATAATAAAGTTTTGGTATTGAATAATTGTCTTTATGTACCGAATTTTAGAAAGAACCTTGTTTCGGTTTCTAAATTGGTTTTGAATAAATATTCTGTTTCTTTTGATAGTTCTGTTATTATCAAAAAGAATGGTGAGTATATCTGTTCTGGTACATTGATAGGCAACTTATATATACTGAATCCTGATTATTCCACGATGCAACGAGTAGAGTCAAATAACACATCTAGTACCAATAAGAGAAAGGAGCCTTCTAGGATGAATCAAAAGTACTTATGGCATCTTAGGCTAGGTCATATTAACTTGGGTAGGATTCAAAGGTTGATAACTGATGGAATACTCAGTGGTGTGAAAGATGAGGACTTTCCAACCTGCGAATCATGCCTGGAAGGAAAAATGACCAAGCGACCCTTTAGTGATAAGGGGTATAGATCCAAGGAAGTACTGGAATTGATTCACTCTGATTTGTGCGGGCCTTTATCTGTCCAAGCGAGAGGAGGTTATGAATATTTCGTAACCTTCACTGATGATTACTCAAGGTATGGTTTTATATACCTGATGCGCCGCAAGAGCGAGTGCTTTGACAAGTTCAAGGAGTACAAAGCTCTTGTGGAGAACCTTCATGGTAAAACCATAAAGACTCTACGATCTGATCGTGGAGGAGAGTACCTCTCGGGAGAGTTTAAGGCGTACTTATTAGAAAATGGGATAGACTCCCAGATGACTGCACCATACACGCCCCAGCAGAATGGTGTAGCAGAAAGAAGGAATAGGACTCTTATGGAAATGGTAAGATCTATGATGAGTTATTCAGAACTACCAGTTTCGTTCTGGGGATATGCCTTGGAAACAGCGGCGTATATCCTGAACTTAGTTCCTTCTAAATCAGTCCCTAAGACGCCCTCGGAATTGTGGACCGGGCGTAAGCCAAATTTGAAACACATTCGGGTCTGGGGTTGTCCAGCACATGTGCTGAAGCATGGGGCTGATAAGTTGGAATCTCGTTCAGATATTCGGTTGTTTATAGGATATCCTAGAGGAACGAAAGGTGGTCTATTTTATAGTCCTAAGGACCAGAAGATCGTTGTTAGCACCAACGCTCGGTTCTTGGAAGAGGATTATATAATGGACCACAAGCCCAAGAGTGAGATAATACTTAACGAACTGAGAGGGGACGATCAAGGCTTAGATCCAACCGAACCGGGTGATACGCCACCACAGTCTGCACCTGTAGTTACTGAGGTTACACCGGAGCCTCGTCGTAGTGGGAGGGTTGTTCGACAACCCGATAGGTTCATGTTTATAGGTGAGTCGTCGGACTTGTTACCTGGAGAACATGAAGCTGATCCCTGGACCTATGGCGAGGCGCTTAAAGATCAAGATGCTCAGTCTTGGCAAAAGGCGATGAAATCTGAGATTGAATCAATGGATTCAAATCAGGTCTGGAATCTTGTAGCACCGCCCAAAGGTGTAAAAGCCATTGGTTGCAAGTGGGTGTACAATAGAAAAAGAGGGTCTGACGGGAAGGTTGAAACCTTCAAGGCTAGGCTTGTTGCGAAAGGGTATACTCAGAAAGAAGGGATCGATTATGAGGAAACCTTTTCGCCGGTAGCCATGCTAAAGTCGATCCGGATTCTTTTGTCTATAGCATCTTATATGGATTATGAGGTGTGGCAAATGGACGTCAAGACAGCATTCTTGAATGGGAATCTTGACGAGACCATTTACATGAGACAGCCAGAAGGTTTCATCAAGAAAGGCCAAGAGCATCTAGTGTGTAAGCTAAACCGATCCATTTATGGATTGAAGCAAGCTTCTAGATCTTGGAACATGCGGTTTGATGAGGTTATCCAGTCTTATGGATTCATTCAAAGCATGGACGAGTCGTGTGTATACCGGAGAAGTGACGGAAACAGTGTGGCGTTTCTCGTGCTTTATGTAGACGACATCCTTCTAATTGGCAACAATGTGAAGATGTTGTCGGACATAAAGGGATGGTTGTCCAAGCAATTCGATATGAAAGACTTAGGACAAGTTGGGCATGTTCTTGGGATCAAAGTTATAAGGGATCGCCGGAAAAGAACATTAAGCTTGTCCCAGGCTTCATATATTGATACGATTCTGGCTCGTTTCAACATGCAGAATTCCAAGAGAGGTGCTCAACCTTTCTGCCATGGAATTCATCTATCTAAAGACATGTGTCCCAAAACACAAAAGGAGATAGATTACATGAAGAAGGTTCCTTATGCTTCGGCAGTAGGAAGTCTAATGTATGCCATGTTGTGCACGAGACCTGATATCTGCTATGCCGTGGGCATGGTAGCTAGATATCAGAGTAACCCGGGACAGGGTCACTGGACTGCTGTAAAGAACATACTTAAGTACCTGCGAAGGACTAGGAATTATGTTCTGAGTTACAAAGCGTCCGAGTTGATTCCTATTGGTTACACAGACTCGGATTTCCAATCTGATAAGGATCAGCGAAAGTCTACATCAGGCTATGTGTTCACATTGGGAGGTGGAGCAATTTCATGGAAGAGTGTTAAGCAGAAATGCATTTCGGACTCTACCATGGAAGCCGAATATGTAGCAGCCTCTGAGGCAGCTAAAGAATCGGTGTGGCTCCGGAACTTCCTTATGGACTTGGATGTGGTTCCTAATATGCCTAGAGCTATCACAATTTATTGTGACAATAGCGGTGCAGTGGCAAATGCAAAGGAACCACGAGCCCACAATGCGAGTAAACACATAGATCGCAAGTACCACCTGATTAGAGACATCGTCAGGAGAGGCGATGCGGTTGTCACCAAGATTGCATCAGCGGATAACCTGGCTGACCCCTTTACGAAGGCACTTCCAGCGGAAGCGTTCAAGAGACACGTGAAGGGGATGGGTATCGGATGTATGGTAGAGGGCAACTAGAGATTTAGTATAAGTGGGAGATTGATGGAGTTATATTCTAAATGTCTAGTTTAGTGACAATATGGAACTCCTTATCTGTGTTTTACATTATCTATTAATCAAACTGTTGGCATTTTATCTATCTTATACTTGAATGCAATAGTCCTAGATATATACGTTGTAGACAGTATGGCGTGAGGAGACACGCGGAAGATCATACTGTCGGTTACTCGTATATTATCGAACAGAAGCTCACGACATAGATGGACAGGGACAATCCATCGGTACGTCGTAGTGTGACTGGGAAATAGTTGGTCTTGACTATTATGTTACACTTGTACACTTGGTGTATTGAGCAGGACCACGGGAGGGCGTTCGATTTATACTAATCGACGTAATCGAACTAGACCTCAGATATTACGGATAAACGAATTCCTAATCCCTATATAATTATAGGTGCGTTTGTCCAATTCTCGGTTCTTTAACTTGCCAATGAGTGAGACTATTTGATTAGTCGAGATACTCGGTAAATTGGGAATCGGAATTGTACACACGGCATGCTATAGATTATAGACAGGAAACCGTGTCCCGTTTATCGGGTTGATGATGTCCCCGAGATGAGCTCATAAAGTTTATCATGTAAACCCTGCAGGTGGATTTGTTCCACATGATAATAAGGTTGAGTGGTACTAGTCTCGGATAATAAGAGACGGATTAATTTAATTATTAGTAATAAAATTAATTCGTGGACATACGATATCTTAAACACGGGGAAGGTCGTTTATGTAATTTCGGCGGAAATATTATTGTTGATATAATATTAAATTAATTTCGGGAATTCAATTATTATTTTATAGTGGAATTAATAATAATTAGAATTGTAATTAATTAAAGGATTTCTTTTAAGGACTCCTAGTTAATTAATATTGCAATTCAGCCCGGAGTTTATTTACCTAAGGGGTCCCTAGTGTAGTTCTATTTAAACCCCCCCCCCTTGCCCTCTCCTAAACCTAACATTCGCCGCATTTATTTTTGCAGCAGAAATTAATTGCGTTAGCGCAAATATAATTTCTTCTGTAAAAATTAATAAAGCTTTTGCGCAATTATTTTACACAGAAAAGTAAAAAGGATATTGCGGTGGTTTATCAGAGAAGCAGAAAAGGGAGACCCAACGGATCGTTGCCCACACAGCGGTTGGAGTCAAGGGCAGAATCATACACTAGCAATCGCTAAGGTCTCAACAATCGACCGAGAGGTATGAGATCGAATCCTCCTTTCCGCAAATTTCATTCGATCTAATTTCTCGTTGATCATACACGAACGTAGATCGGGTTCCGGGGTTGTGGGTTGTGTTCCTCGACTACTGGGGGTTCTAGGACCTCCGGATCGGTAGTCGGATGAGGAAAAACGACCCGGAAACGAGCCCGGAACAGCAACGTCGCGTTGCTGTTCGCGGAGAAACGACGACCGTCGTTTCCAAACGGCGCCCGCCGTTTTGGCGTTTTTCTGGCAGCCCGCTCGGTTCGCGCGGTTGTCCTTCGGGGCAATGGCTGGGCGTGAATCGGGGCACGGGCTGGAAAAGCGAACGAAGTAGCGACACCGGATGTCGACTGGGATCGTTCGGATGTTCGAGTGATCGAACGAACGCATCCCGGGTAGTCGATTTCCAACAATGGGCAATGCCGCAAAGGTGGCGGCTGTTGCAGTGGGAGACGTTCACTTACGCTTTAGTAGTGATAGGGTTTTAGTTTTACAAAATTGTCTTTATGTACCCAACTTTAGAAAGAATTTGATTTCAGTTTCTAAACTTATTATGAATGGATATTCTGTCTCTTTTGACCACTCTGTGATCATAAGAAGAAACAGTGAGATTATCTGTTCTGGTACATTGGTGGACGATTTGTATGTGCTAAATCCTGAGTCTAACACGATGCAACTAACCGAGAGTAATAACACATCTACGAACACAAATAAGAGAAAGGAACCTTCTAAAATGAATCAATTATACTTGTGGCATCTAAGGCTAGGTCATATAAACTCAAATAGGCTTCAAAGGTTGAAAGCTGATGGTTTAATCAGCGATGTTGAAGGAGAGGACCTTCCAACCTGCGAATCCTGTTTAGAGGGTAAAATGACCAAGCGTTCTTTTTCTGGTAAAGGACGGAGGGCTGAACAAGTATTGGATTTGATTCACTCTGATGTATGCGGACCTATGTCTACTCAGGCAAGGGGAGGATACGTGTATTTCATCACTTTCACTGATGATTACTCAAGGTATGGATTTATTTATTTGATGCGCCGCAAGAGCGAATCCTTTGACAAGTTCAAAGAGTTCAAGGCTTTTGTGGAGAACCTTCAAAATAAATCTATTAAATGCCTGCGATCTGATCGCGGAGGCGAGTACCTGTCTGGAGAATTCAAGGTATACTTGGCAGAGAATGGGATTGATTCCCAAATGACATCACCATATACTCCTCAGCAGAATGGTGTGTCAGAAAGAAGGAATAGGACTCTTATGGAAATGGTGCGATCAATGATGAGTTACTCGGATTTACCTATTATGTTCTGGGGACTTGCCTTGGAAACAGCGGCGTATATCTTGAATAGGGTTCCAACCAAAACGGTACCCACCACACCCATGGAATTGTGGAGTGGGCGCAAGCCTAACTTAAAACACATTCGGATCTGGGGTTGTCCAGCACATGTGTTGCGACAAGGTGCCGGTAAGTTAGAACCTAGATCAGAATTACGGCTGTTTGTAGGATACCCGAAAGGAACTAAAGGTGGCATGTTCTATAGTCCTAAGGACCAGAAGATCGTTATAAGTACTAACGCTCGGTTCTTAGAGGAAGACTATATCATGGACCACAAGCCCAAAAGTGACTTAATACTTGATGAATTGAGAGGTGACAAGGAAGACTTAGACACAGCCGAACCGAGTATAGATACACCACTAGAATCTGCACCTGACACTGTCACTGTTAATACACCGGAACGCCGTCGTAGTGGGAGGGTTGTTAAACAACCAGACCGATGGATTGGACTGGGTGAGTCTTCGGACTCTGGACCTGGAGTTCATGAAATCGATCCCTGGACCTATGACGAGGCGGTACAAGATATAGATGCGCCTTCTTGGAAGAAAGCGATGAAATCCGAAATTGAATCCATGGATTCTAATAAAGTCTGGGATCTTGTAGAACCACCAAACGGCGTAAAGCCAATTGGGTGTAAATGGGTCTACAAGAGAAAGAGAGGATCTGACGGAAAGGTTGAAACCTTTAAAGCTAGGCTTGTTGCGAAAGGATATACTCAGAAAGAGGGAATCGATTATGAGGAGACCTTCTCGCCGGTAGCCAAGATAAAGTCGATCCGGATTCTCTTATCCATAGCAGCTCATATGAATTATGAGGTGTGGCAAATGGATGTCAAGACAGCTTTCCTAAATGGAAGTCTTGACGAGACGATTTATATGAAACAACCAGAAAGATTCATTGCTAAGGGGCGAGATCATCTAGTGTGCAAGCTTAATCGATCCATTTATGGATTGAAACAAGCCTCGAGATCGTGGAACCTGCGGTTTGACGAAGTAGTCCAATCTTTTGGATTCAGTCAAAGCATGGACGAATCGTGTGTGTATTGGAAACGTGATGGGAAGAAGGTGGTGTTTCTCGTGCTTTATGTAGATGACATTCTTCTCATTGGCAACAGTGTGAAAATGTTGTCAGACATAAAGGGATGGTTGTCTAGACAATTCGATATGAAAGATTTGGGAGAAGTCGGGCATGTTCTAGGGATCAAGGTTATAAGGGATCGCCGGAATAGAACATTGTACCTATCCCAGCAATCTTACATAGACACGATTCTGGCTCGTTTTAACATGCAAGATTCCAAGAAGGGTGAGCTACCCTTCAGTAAAGGAACTTATCTTTCTAAGGAGATGTGTCCTCAGACACAAAAGGAGAGAGATGAAATGAAAGCAGTTCCCTACGCTTCGGCTGTGGGAAGCTTAATGTATGCAATGTTATGCACGAGGCCTGATATCTGCTATGCAGTTGGCGTAGTAGCGAGATATCAGAGTAACCCTGGAAAGGCTCATTGGACTGCCGTAAAGAGCATTTTCAAGTATTTGCGAAATACTAGGGATTATGTTCTAAGTTACGGGGCAGACAATCTGATTCCTTTGGGTTATACGGATTCGGATTTCCAAGCTGATAAGGACCGGCGAAAGTCGACATCAGGCTATGTGTACACTTTGGGAGGTGGAGCCGTATCATGGAGGAGTGTTAAGCAAAAATGCATTTCAGACTCTACCATGGAAGCTGAATATGTTGCAGCCTCAGAGGCAGCGAAAGAGTCAGTTTGGTTCCTTAATTTCCTCCAGGACTTAGATGTGATTCCGAGTTTGCCTAGAGCTATGACAATTTATTGTGACAATAGCGGTGCAGTGGCAAACAGTAAGGAACCACGGTCCCATAGTGCTAAGAAACACATAGAGCGCAATTACCACCTGATTCGAGTCATCGTCAAGAGGGGCGATGCGATAGTCACCAAGATAGCTTCGGAGGACAACCTAGCGGACCCTTTCACCAAGATACTTCCTAAGGAAGTATATTTCAAGCACTTGGAGGGTTTGGGAGTCAGAAGTTTAGAGGATAAGACTAGACCTTAGTATAAGTGGGAGATTGTTAGGAGTGGTATACTTAATGTCTAGATTTGAGTATTGTGAACTCCTTGTACACTTTCATTTACCTATTAAATACGAACATTCATTTGCTTTTAATTATTGTTAATTAAATATATGCAAATTATAGTCCTGGATTCTATACGTTGTAGTTAGTATGGTGTTGCATGGGCACACAGAAGATCATACTATCGGTTACTCGTATTTAATCGAACAGATGCTCACGACCTAGATGGACACGGACCAATCCATCGGTATAGTCGTTGTGTGAGAGAGAAAATAATTTATCTTAATTATTTTATCACACTTGTACACTTGGTGTATTGAGCGGATCGATTGAGACTCATCAATTAGGATTGCTCGGCGATAATTGATTCGAGACTCAGTGTATTTTATTCTTAATCCCCGATATTGTTGCGGGTGTGTATATTCAATGTAAGTGACTTTGATTTACCAAATGAATTAACCGATTTAATTATTGGGTTAATTACCGGTTAAGTTGGGTCACTATATTTTATATATGGCATGCCGTGAATGATTGACCGGACAGTGTATCCCGGAAGGGTTGATAATATCCCCGAGATGAGCTCATAAGGATTTATTATGTAAACCTCGCGAGTGGATTTAATTCCGCATAATAAATAAGGTTGAGTGGTACTAGTCTCGGATAAAAGAGATGAATAAATTTATTAAGCAATAAATAAATTTTATTCATGGATATTTATATCTTAAATACACGGAATAAATAATACTACCGGAGAAATATTATTTGGATATAATATGGTTTAATATTGGGAGTGCAATTAAATTTATATAGTGGAAAATAAATTTAATTAATATTGATAAGGATTAATGGACTTGGGCAGTGGGCTCAATTTAATCTTCAATATTGGAAGCCCAATATTCCACCTCCTTTAGATCCCCTACGTAGCCTATAAAAGCACTACATGGCCTTCATAATAGAAGAGACAAGATAATCATACTTGATTAGTCTAGAGAGTTGAAGGAGATCCATAGGAGTTCGATAGATCGTCGCCCACCCGACGTTCGAACGGAGTGCAAGGAATACGTGGGAAGATTCAAAGGTCATCTTGATTTCGTTTCTCCGAACAACGAATCGAAAGGTAAAATTCTAAACGCCCTTGATTTATTCGATTTTGGATTTATCGAGAATACCGTAGAACAAAGATCCGAGGTACGAAACCCCGGAGGAGGATCAACCGGCGATGGTGGTCGAAGACCACGGCATCGCGGCGGTCGACCCACCTAGGGTTTCGGCGGGGCGATGAGGACCGAACCCTCGGCTTGGCCGAGGGTGTGCGATCGACCGCGAGGGTCGATCGCTGGGCACGGGCTGGTGCCGTGCCCAACCCCGCCGTGAAGGCGGGGGCCTCCTGCTGACGGCGAGTCGCCGGACTCGCCGCGGGGGCTGCCGGAGCAGCCCCACCCCAACCGATCGCCGGCGTGCGATCGGTGATCGCTTCGAGCCCCGCGTGCGGGGGCTCGGGCTGGGCGTGCACGAGGCTTCGGCCTAGTCGTGCGTTCGGCTCGTGCTCCGGCTCGTACGTGGTGCTCGCGTGATTTCCGGCGGATGGTTTTGATCGGGTTATTGGTTTCCGCAAATTTAAATAGCCCGGGATATCGAATTCCAACAAAGTCGTCCAAAGCCGCCGCTACTGCACCCGCAAAGGAGAAAACACCACCGCCACCACCGGCGAAAACCCCATCACCAAAGAAAGTGAATACGCCGTCGCCCAGCCCGACGCGTGAAGCAAGCCCAGCCCCTATCAATACCATTCTGGTAGACCAATTGACGGCCGAAATCGAAGCCCCAAAACTTTCCGATCTTGACACGACCCCAAAGCCATCAGAGGAGTCAAACCTGGCAAGCCACAGCGCTGAGCCAAGTGAGGACGTCGTGAAGAAAAGGAAGTTTACGGCGGAGGAAAAAGGTAAGTCCGTTAAGAAACCCCGCGAAGCCACGCCACCCGCCACCATGGAGTCGTCATCTGACGAAAAGGCCGACGACATGTCGACCGCCGGCGGCGAGGAGATGGAAGAAGACGAAACGGAGGAAAAAGAGGAGGAAACGGAGAAGTCAATCCCGGCGACTCCAATTGAAAAATTCAAGACTCCAACGTCGACCCGAATTACTCGCGGCAAGGGCAAGCAATCAGCACCCCCATCATCCAACATTCAGAAAAGGGCAGTTGTCGTGCCCAAGACGGTATGTTTCGAAACCCTAAAAGATTTGAATATCGTTGACCAAGTTAAGGGTTATTTTGCAGCTATAGGATGGGAGGACTTCTTGACCTGGCCAGGGCAAGTCTCTGAGAAGTTGGTCAAGGAGTTCTATGAGGATCTGGAGGTGAGAACGAGCAAGGATGGCGGGCCGTTGGGCATTTCTTTCAAATTGATGGGATCATATAATGAGGCAAGTATCTTCGAGATCAACATGGCCATGGGAGCGGCCAGTTTCAAGGACAAGTTTTCAAAAGAGTTCCAGGACAGATTGACCACGCCACCAGAGCGCACGCAGAAGGAGAGGAACGAGATCTGGAGGGCCTTGAGCAAGGAAAAAGTGTTCAAGTCACAGGAGGCCAAAAATCACCAGCTCAAGGACGACGCGTTGCGCATCTGCCACCGTATATTGGCGTACAATTTTTATGGGAAAAAGGACAACAGCAACACCATCTCCCTGACCGAGCTTGATCTACTGTGGTGCATGACCAAGAAGATCAAGGTCAACTTTGGAGCATTCCTGTGCGCACAACTGAAGAACATCTTGAGCAAGCCAGCACAAAGGTTGTCCCTTGCCCACTTTCCTGGAGTATATGCCCAGAGGATGGAATTAAAGCTTGACTTTGAGTTGATGGAGATGATGGCGGAAGAGAAACTTGACCACGCATGTTTGAACCGGATGGCTGATATAAGAGTTGATGGAGAGGGTTGGGTGTTCACAAACCCAGAGGAAGTTAAGGCCTTGGCACTGGCAGCCAAGGCGAAAGTGAAGACCGAGCCTGTGAGTCGACCAAGTGAGAAGGTCGAGTTGCAGAAGGAGGAGATCCTTGAGCAATTGGATGTCCTCGAGGAGAAGCAGGACCGGATTGGAGAGAAGCAGGAAGAGATGCACGCTGCCCTACTTGCCTACTTCGTCCACGTTGGTTTCAGGTACCCACCTGAACCCAAACCCTAAATGTACCCTCCCTTTTTGTTTTAGTAGTTTAGGATTTTATTTTTGTTTTTTTGTTTGGTCTTGAGTTTGCCCGACTCATGTCTGATGGGGTCGACCTCTTTATTTGCACACTTTGCCCAAGGCAAAGTGTGTATGTGGGAAGGTGCGCCAACATTGTTGGATTCGGAGTCAGGGGGGATGCTTGCCCAACTTATTACTGTTTGCACACTTTGTCGGAGGCAAAGTGTGCGAGTGTGATGAACGGCAAGAGCAACCCCATAGTCTGATCGAGTCGCATGCCTGATAAATACCTTGATCAACTTGAACAGTTTTCAAAATTAATAGTCTATGCATGAAAAATATTAGGGACGATGGAATTGCAACTAGGTAAGCTGTGAGGATTTGAGCCTACATCTGTGTGATATATTTCTTTCTTGAGAGTAGCTGTTTAAAATGTTGTAATGCTGAAGCTTGCCCAAGTTCTGAGCATTGTGATTATTTGAAAATTGAGTTGAGTAGTAAATGATTTAGGCATTTTCTTTCTGCACTAAAAATAAAAAGAAGACCCTTGTTAGCCCCTTGAGCCGAGCCATTATTTCTTGATCACCTGGGGGAAAACTCCCACTGCCCTGACCAACCTGCAGATATGCTCAATTACATAAAAAGAGCAAGTCAGGGCAAAGTCTTCTCTAGAAAAAAAAAAAGAAAAAAAAGAAAGAAAAAAAAGAAAAAAAAAAAGAAAAACAAAAGAAAAAAGAAAAAAAAATAGATCCATAAATAAAAGGGTGTGCTAAGGCCCGTAAGAAAGAGAAGAGACTAGGAGGAAATTTGCTAAGTAAAATGCATGTCCTACCTAAGATCAATTATGGGCATTGCCCAAGCTAGCCTATACAGTCACCCTAGAAAGCCCTAATGATATTGCCCAACTCAATTGAAAATTTCACAGGATAGAACTTGGTCAAGCCCAAAGCAGAACTTCTTTTAAAACAGCACTGAGCGAAACACTGCCCATACACTATAGAGAGAAACACTTAGTGAGAATCCCAAAATCCTGTTGCAAACTCTTGACCGTTTTTTATGCATTCCATTGACTATGATTTTGACTATCTGTTCACTTGATCAACTCTCTGTATTTTGATAAGCATGCTGTCCTTGAGTTTTCTATTTTCTTTCTATCTCTACCCCCTGTTTGTTTTCTGCTTGAGCAGGCAAGTCACCGTACACGCTTGAGGACAAGCGAAGTAAAGTGTGTGCGTGTGATGAGCCATATTTTTTTGGCTCATTTTTAGGTTTTTAGAGTCAAGTAAATCGAGTCTTTAGTTTATTTTTACTTTATTTGTGTCTGGGAGGGCACGTTTGGGTACTTGGGCAAGTTTTGCAGGTGGGCAGGTAAAAGAGGGAAAAGAGGAGCGCACTGTGTGAAAGAGGCAAGGAAATCACCTTCCATGGTCAAGAGCACTCGTTGAGCAAGCCAGACTGACGAAAAGGATCCAGAAGAGTTGAGCAAGCAACCAGGATGTCAGCAGGTGGAGCAAGACTTGAGTCCGAACAAGTACCGCACATGGTCCGCTACCTCAATCAGTCAGAGAAGGAAGTACATGGGCAAGCGCTAACATTGACGGAGACGGAACGTTGGGTAGTCGGTGTACCAGGAGTCCTGGAATTTGCGGAGTCTTCAAAGGCGGCCAGATTCAAACTCCAACCCAAGTAGGACTCTCGTCCGCACTTGGAGGTATTTTCCCCCACACGTCTCTCAACATCTGAAGCCCGTCTATTTAAGAAGAAGTGACTGATGAAGAACGATGACACATGAGCAGCGAAGAAGAAGGCGGCCGCGTGAGCAACCAGCCGCGCCGGCGATTATTTTCTGTTAAGCCTTCGGGCCAAAAACAATTTCCCTTATGTTTTTATGCTTTTAATTTCGTACTTGGTTTATTTCCCTTTGAACAATCTCCAGTTTTAATGCATCATTCCGTTCGTCTTATTGCCTTTGTTTTATTTTCTGTTTTAATTATGTCAAGTAGCTAATCTGTTTGTATCTGGGCAAAGACAGAACCTGACCAACCCTAAGACATGATCGTGCCGGGAGGCTTAGTGAGGACAGCAACTAGCTGAGTTTTGTTCCCGATTCAACAGGGTAGTAACTTAAGCATGTTAGGGACTTGGGCAATCCTACAGTGACCAGTGGGAACCCCGACTTGCCTAACACAGGAGTACGTGGATCAACGCGACCGGGAGACTGGGCGTCCGCGAAGTACAACATGTTGCTGGAGATGTGGTCGTATGACTTGGGTCTGTCCAGGCATGCTATTGGCCATTCCGGGTTTGCTTGGAGGATGAAGGCGACTTGATCAACTTAGACTCATGCGGTCACATAGTGTCGAATTGGTCAACGTCAGGAGACCTATTGAGAGAGATCTAATAGGACTTAAACATAAGAGCGAATGAGGGTTCGGGGTATTAATATGCGTGACATTATAGGGATGTTAATATTTGGGATCTATAACTGGAAGACAAAACTGTTAGCAAAATGATATACGTACCAATGATTGGCACCACATAGGTCAAGGGGGAAGTCAGGGGAGTCAATGCCTGGATACCTTAATCTTTATTTGTTTCATCTTATTTGCTTAGTCGAGTCTGTTAATTGCTCAGTCTATTAATTAGGTTGCATGCTAGTTTTATTTCTGTTTAAGTTATTTGTTACTTTCCAGTCAAGTAAACACGGTGACCACGGTTCAGCATTGCCCAACTGCTTTCCAAAACAAAACCTTTTCAAATGTGACAACCCAATTGAGCATTCAAAGCCGGGAAAACTATAAGCTAAATCGCCTCCTCGTGGGATCGACCCTATACTTGCTACTAGTACTTGTGCTAGTGAATAGTTTAGGTTTTATAAATATTATTTTGCGCTACTCCACGACGGTAGCGTCAGATGTCCTGTGTGTTCTGATGGTTCGTAGTCCCGGAATCTCTGGCCAGAGTTGAATAGTGAGGTGATTAGAGAAATGTGTTTCTCTGAATCAATCACGACTGGATTTTACGAAACCTAGAACGTACGCACAGTTATCAAACTCAACAAGAGATCTCGATTAACCAATATCTCTAGTTTGATCGGGACATATGTATCGGAGGGATCGTACTGTACGCTAACTATATTACAAGGTTCTTGCAGGCACTTCATTTGTATCTAGGGAATTTGTGAAGCGTGGCTGCTAGACGCTCGTCACTGATTCGTTGGGCACCGACTTGTTCGGAGATTAAATAATATGATTATTTATCTAAAACTCTTGGAAGTAGTTGAAATAAGAACAATATGTTGTTCGAATCACAATATGTTGTTAGCCCACGGCTAGTTATGCACCTGAACCATTGAGGGTCACATTCTCGTGTAAACCGATCCTTGAATACGATAATGTATTAATTAACTGTTAATTAAGTACATATAGTCGGAGGTCAATATGATTGAATCCGAGATTCATAATTGTGATTATGAGTTGGAAATAATAATGAGCTAAAGAAAACGGACACGATGGTGTACACTTTCTATTTTGGGAAATTTCCCGATTTAGTAGTACCCCTGAAATGGGCTTTCCGATTTTGTGAAATTGGAAATTTTTATTTTTATCTCATATTGATGAGAAAATTAAAACGAGAAAGAAAATATAATCGTTATATTTTTCGGAGATGAAATTGATTGTCAATTTTGGAGAAACGTAATGACGGCTAATGTATTGGGCCGGTTAGGGTTAATGGATCCGATCCATTAGGGTTTGAGCCCAACAAGCTCCTTTCTTCACCTATAAAAGGATCTCCATAGGCATGAGAATTAACAAACCAAAGTGAAGAGCTCAAAACCCTAGCCTCACTTTCTCTCCTCTCTCCCTCTCGTCCGCCCCCTCGGCCCCTCCCTCGGAGGACCGCCGACAACCGGAGCCGCCGTCGCCAGCCGCCTCCCCTCGTCGGAATCCGATTCCGGCACCGTTTTTCCGGCCCGTTTTTTCCGTCGTATTCTCCCTTACGTATTTCTAGTGCAATACGTAAGTTGGATTACCTATACGAGGTGAAACCTGATTAGACGGGAGACGCCGAAGGAACGCCCGAGCACAGCCCGAGTCGCGCCCGTGCGCTCCAGCCGTGACACACGAGTCCAGCCGAGAGCCCCGCCACTCGCCCGGCTCTCCCCGCACACGACCCGTGCCGTCCCCGCGTCGTCGCATCCGCGCGACTTACGACGAACCTGATTAAATACAGATTTAATTGTTTGCATTAATTGTTTGCGCTAAGTGTACAATTAAATTTTATTTAATTGTTTGCGCAGATTTTTAATTGATAAAGAAAAATTAATTGTGATTAATTTAAATTTCAATTAAATTCAAATTGACTAGAATTAAATAATATGATTATCTTAATTGTCGATTTTATGCAAACTGATTATCTGCAATGTTTACGTAATTAATTATATATGTGTAATTAATTACTTTGATTAATTGAACTACACAATTCAGGTTGATTAGAATTAAATAATATGATTATGTTAATTGTCAATTTAACGCAAATTAATTATGTACGGATGTTCACATAAACTAATTGATTAGAATTAAATAATACGATTATGTTAATTGTCAATTTGACGCAAAGTAATTATGTGCGCATGTTTACTTAATTAATTGTTTAGTGTAATATATTAATATTATCTATATAATATATAATTCCAGACTTTGCTGATCCCATGTGTACAATGTGAACATAAAAAATTACACTACAAAAAATGAGCATTTTCATACTACGTGCCAAGAGAAAGCTTTCCTATGTCTACGTGGCATTTATAAAGCTTGCAATTCTTAATGATGTGGATATTTCATTATTAATTATGAATTTTAAATTGTGATTTATATCCTCCGGATTATATATTTTCCATAACTTAAAATTAGTGATTTCCGATCATAATCATTTCCATAATCAACAATATAATTTATAAATAATTAACATATTTAGTTGTCTCATTACCTATTTAATTAGCACGTAGTTATAGTAATTATATTTTTAAATCAATTCAAATAATTTAATATATTATTTTTATATTCTTTTATCAATATAGGTAAGTTTCTCCTAATTAAACTCCACACAATCCGATCAATCTATAATTAATTAATTTATTTATATTATTATAATATAATATTTTCATATAATACGATACAAAATCCTATTTAAATTGTTTCTTCTTCATTTTTGTTTTCATCTGCAAACTAATTTTTATTTTCTCTGTAAATACATTTTGTTTTTCTTAGTTTGGGTAATTGGTTAATTGATTTTTTTTTGTAGGCACCTATAAGTAATTAATTTATAATTATTTCTATGGTCTCTAACTATTTCATCTTACTGTTCATATATTCTTATTTTTATAAATAACTTTCTTTTTTGTAATTTTTTTTTGGTAAATGTCAATTACATAGAAAATAAAGAGTATGATACAGAACTGCGCATAGGGAAAAGAACCCCACCGCAACACAGAGCTAACAGACTGTAATTTTTTTTGCAGAAGACGGTAAGGTTTTTTTTACCTCATGTTCATTATTTAAGTTGATTCTTTTTCTTCTTCATAGTATTCATTTTCATCAATTTTTATAAAGTTCATGTAATTAAAATGAATTTTTATTGCTAATTTAGTCATTGTTTTTATTTTTTGCAGAGCACAATGAATATGAGGTATTTATTTAATCCATATATTTTTCAATTCCATCATATTATTGTTTTTTCGAATTAATAAATATTATTCATATTATTATTGTATGGTTCTATGTATTTATGTATAAAACTTTTTTTTTTGCAGATTAAAAGGTAATTACATTTTTGTCATATTTATTTTTCAATTACTGTCATATTTTCTTTACATATTTTTTTTTTACAATTTTTGAATTTCTTTCAATTTTTATATTATTTTTGTATCCTAATTATCTCATTTTATTATAATATAAATCTCATTTTTTTTTTTTTGCAGTATTCAGTGTGTGAAAAAGGATTATAAATCTCATTAATATAAGAATTATTTGAAATTGAAAAAGAAATTCATTACAAAGTTTGAAGATGGTTCAAACACCTCAAAATATTGTTTTTTCACTTTTGCTGATGAATTGGTGAGCCCTAATACTACATTTAACATTCCAAGTATTTTGACTTCTGCTGATGACTTATTATTTAGATTATGTTTTCAATTTTTTTTTGTTTTTTACATATTTTTTCTATATTGTTTTTTATATGGCTATGGTTGTTCATTTTATGTCTAATTATTCGTTAATCTAATTATTCATTAATTTTTAAATTTTTTTTATTACTTAATTATTACTGTAAAAAAAACTATTTGATATGACAAGAAAATAGAAAAGAAATAAAAATTATGTATTTAACAAGGACATTATGGATTTTTAAATCATTAATAAATTTATATATATAATAAGGGTGGTGTACTTATCAAATTTGGGGTGTATATAGCATCACCTTTTTCTTTAAAACCAATTTTTATTCATACTTTTTTTTATCATTTGAGCTCTTAATATAGAGCCCCTTATTACGAATTATTTCTAATTTTTTGTTTTATAAATAAAGTAATGAAATAAATTTGTTTAACATATTTTAAATTATATTTTAATAAATATTAAGTGATGTTGAAAACAAAATAATATGATAAACTAGGTATCAATTTTTTAAACTAAAAAAATTACATTAAATATTTCTGTGCATCGCACAGGGATTAAATTACTAGTTAATATAATTGCGCTAAATGTAATTATTTTATATGATAATATAATTGAAGAAGTAATTAATTTATATGATAAATTTAATTGCTAAATGTAATTATTTTATATGATAATATAATTCCGCTAGAAGTAATTAATTTATATGATAAATTTAATTGCGCTAGATTTAATTTATGTAGTATGGGATGCATGAATTAAATATTTAATTATTTGATAATTAAATTAAATGGTGGATTATTTATTGTGATAGATTTGAATTAAATCAATTAATACGTAATATTGAAAATATGATTTTCAATAAAATAAAATAAATATAATGTAAAATGTTTACATTAATAAAAAACGGTTTTTCATAAAAATTACATTCACGATCCCCAACAATTTTCCCTTAAGTGATTTATATGAATCGCCTGGAGTTTTTCCCTTATTCATATAGTTTCACATTTATAAAAAATAACAACTTTTTAAGTACAATAATAGGCACAAGTACTATTTTTACCCAGGTGACGACGCCGAAAACTATGTCGTGGAAGCTAACGCGGCCAAAATAAATTTATAAAGTTCCTAAACTCAACACAAGATAGCAAGTGGTAAGTATAGGGTCGATCCCACGAGAAAGCAAATGCAATTTAGTTAATCTTGGCTTTGCCCAAATAGTGTCACAATAAAAAGGTGGGATTATTACAGAAACCTGCCAAAGGTTTCGCGTTTTTTGCACTTACCTACCCGACCGGAAAACCGTGACACCCGACTACCCAAATTTTGCTCCGTTTAACACATACCTATTTTTTATTAACGGAATAGAATATTCTGTTTAATATTCCGTTATCTCTATTTTTTAATATTTTTTTTATGAATGATTACTAAATTACCCTTCCTAATTAATATTAAAAAAAACACTTTTCATCCTTCCCAAATTACTTTCCTAATTTTAAATTCAATTTGCTTAAGTCAACAATGATATTAATATGTCGAAATTAAAATAAAAACTAAAAAAACTCATTAAAAAAAATAATAAAATTAGAACACAGAATAATACAGTAACAGTTAGAACAAATAAGATGAATAAATAAAAAAAAAAAAAACCAGATTTTCAAGAACAAATAGACATTTTGAATAAAAAAAACAACCCTCCTGATGATGCTCAACGACAGGAAGAGAGAAATGACATCGACTTTCTCCTCGGCAAGGGCAACGACTTTCAACAGCGTATGAGAAGGGGGGAGAGCGGGCAGCGTCCTCCACCTCCACCAGGTAGAAGGACATCCCTGGAGTTCTTCTTCATCGCCCCCGGCCTCCTCCCTCTCTGCCTCGGCACCGCCGGCGACGCGCGAGGCCGAGCCTCCGCCGGAAAGCTACTTGAGGAAACCCTCGCTCATGACCACCGCGGACCACCACCCAGATCTGGCCACAATTTGAATCTGGAGCAGCAAAATCGATTTAGGTTTAGATTGAATCGATTAGGTTTCAGGACGGATGAATCGAAGCTATGAATTCGGAGCTGCAAATGTAATTGAAGAACTAAGATGAATCGAAGATGTGAATTCTCTATTAGGGTTTTAACAAGATTGAATTGTTTTTATTTGAGAATTTTTTGCTGCAAAAAAATTTGATAATGAATCTTATAAGGATATTCTCTTTCCTCAACTATTTTTCTGTTTTTTTCAATTAAAAAAATGTAATACTTTGTGTTAATACAAAAATACCCTCATAGTCATATTTGAAATTGACTAACCTGGCAAGTGAATAACACGCTCTCGGATTATTCTTTAGAATATTCCGGTCCGGCAAAAATAGTAGGTTAGTGACTAACGGAGCAAAGTTCGGGTAGACGGGTGTCACGGTTTTCCGTTCGGGTAGGTTAGTGTCAAAAACTCGAAACCCTGGGCAGGTTTATGTAATAATCCTTAAAAAGGTTTTGAATTTGTTGCTGAGTCACAGCGTTTAATCAAACTACCAACTAACAGAAATAAATAAACTAATTAACCCAAACTAACATGCAGAAATAATAAACTAATACTTTGACCAAACTGGAAACAGAAAACAATTAATCAAACTGAAATCAAATAAAGAAAAGTAGGCTTCTGGGCTTTGGCTTCTCTCTGGGTTCTCTGGGCAAACTACCGATCCCTGTCACTTATGGTTTTAACTGATGGTTTGTCAATCGGTTATAGGATGTCGAACAAAGTAAAAGCAGTCCTATTAAGTCACGCCTACAGTTACCCCACCCCAATCCGTCCTTACTGTGTAAAGAAAAGGCAAGGTATACTTATGCCTAATCCCCTTAGCCTAGACAATTCGATACCTATGTGGTCGCATGGATCTAGTTTGCCCAAACTCGTATAGATCTCTAGACGAACCCAATTCGGCCAATAGCATGTCCGGAAATCCGAATCATACGACCGCAAAGCTCCAACACGTTCTAGCGCTATGCCCGTAGTACAACTAGATACTATTATTCGGTTTGATCAATCGCCGCTATCTCAAAGTGTAAGGGTTTCCTAACGACCAAATTAGTCTGCCCAAACCTGCAAGAATGTGGTTAAACCTCAACTGTGTATCGGGAACAAACCTCCGGGCAGTTAACTAAAAGCCCTATCAACCTCACGGTTCTATCTTAGCCCAGAGTCCCCTTCGATCTGCCTTTGCCCAGTCGCCCTGCAAGTTTAGCTACTCATATGCGAAGAAATAAAACAAGAAATAATTTGGAAAACTAAACTGAAATTCATATTAATTGAAATCTGAGATTGTTCAACTGGAATAGCAAAACAAAGTAATAAAAAACATAAAGCAATAAATAGTTTTAATGCCCGAAGGCTCGACTTCAAAACAAAAGAACTTGGCCGGAAATCTCCAAGAGCTTCGATCGCCGGCGTCTTGCTTCGTGAACGGGGTCGGAACTGTGTCTTCTGTCTTCTCCAGCTTCTCTTCCTTATATAGGCGTGAATTAGGGTTGCGGAATCGCAGTTGCATGGGCCGCTGCATGGGCTTCCTTTTCCAGGCGCCGCTAAGTACTTTCCATCTTTAGCTCTAGCCGCCTTTGACTTTGCCTGCTGGCAATCCGCTTCCCAAACTCTCTACAGGTATTCTTCTCCTCCACAGGTGAACGAACCAGGCACGGTACTTGGTAGTCTATTTGGGTCTTCTGCTTCGTGACTCAACCCTGAGTGGTTTGGTTTGCCTGTCGAGGCCAAGTATGCTCAGTCACTACCACTCCAAATCGCTGTTTGCCCAAAGAAGGGGTTTTCCTTGCCTCTTTTGCCCAGTGCGCCACCTGTTACCTGTTTGCCTGCACACTCTGACCAAACACTCTACTGTGCCCTCCCAGACACATAAAACAGACTCAAACTGACTCAAAAAGGGGCTCAAGATGGGCAAATAAAATGGCTCATCAAACCGCACACACTTGCAAAACGCTTGTCCTCAAGCGTGTGGTTTGACTCACCGGACTCAAGACCAAAGTGAAAAAGAAATCAAGATAGAGGGGGAAACAAATAAACAGAGACTCAAAGGACTTTAGCGTGATTACAGAATATGAAATAGGCAAAGCAAATACAGACAAGTCAAAATTCTAGTTATAGGCATAAAAATTCGGTCAAGAGTCTATACTTGGGCTTGGGGTCACTCCCTCACAAGTGTATCTCTCTTTTCAGTGTATGGGTATAATGTCACTCATTTTCTGTTGTGAATCTACTTTGCCCAAATTTGACAGTTTGCTGATCAAGTTATTTTGACTAGGTGGGGGGTCTCATCAAAGGGGCTTTTATTGGGTTGTAATGTAGGCTCTTTGGGTGGATTTTGAAGAGTAGGCACAGTTTGGGCAGAGGGCTCTTTGGGTTAGCCTTTCTCTACCACTTTGCCCCTTTTCTTACGGGCCTTAGCACACAACCAACTTATTACTTTTTTTCTTCTTTTTTTCTCTTTTTTTTTCTTTTTTTTTTCTTTTTTTTTCTCTTTTTTTTTCAACACTAATCTCTGTACCCCTCATTATCTATCTGGTTGCCTATTGGCAAAGTGCCAGACTGGTATACAAAGAAAATTCATCAGGCTCAAAGGGGCTAGCAAGGGATTAATGTTATTTATGGTCAAATTGAAAGAAAATGCCCTAATCATACAATAACCCCCACCTAACAAAACTACTTATCACAGCAAATAGGCAAAGTCAGGCATCATAAATTTCACAACAGACTCTCAAGAAAGAAATATCAATTCAGTGTATGGCTCAAATCTCACAGTTTGCCTAGTATAGTTCCATCGTCCCTATTTTCATGCCTTTAACTACAAATTTTGAACTGCTGTATAAATAAGATGCTTCTGATTGCCCTAAGTATTCATATAATCATGCTGACTCGATTAGACACAGAGGTTTGCCCTTTCCCTTTCCCCCCTCACACACTTTGCGTAGGCAAAGTGGGTGAAAGTAATAAGATCAGTAGGGGCTGCCTCGACCAAACGAAAACTCTAAATTGACGTTGGCGCACCTGCCCCCTCACACACTTTGCGTAGGCAAAGTGTGTCAGCAGGGAGATCGACCCCGTCGCCCGAGTTATTTGACTCAAACAAAAACACAAAAAACAGAACAAAATAAAATTAAAAAAAACTAAAAACAAGGAAGGGTCAGTTAAGTGCTAGGTTCGGGTGGGTACCTGAATCCTTTATGGGCAAAGTATGCCTTTATCATGCTGGCAAGCTCTTCCAGCCTCTGCTCGATTATCTCAAGGCGCTCAGTCACCGCGGCGCCATCTTCCTTAACTTTCTCCAGCTTCACCTTTGCCCTAGCTGGTACAGTCTTCTCTACCTTCACTGGTTTGTTGTCATCAAAAACTATGACTCCATCACTGCTCTCCTTGATATCGTGCATCCTGTTGAAGCAAGCCTTGTCAAACTTCTACTCGCTCATCAGGTTTACTTTCTTCCCTACCAGTAGATCCATCTTCGCAGCGTACACCATAGGGAACAGGGCAAAGGAGTGTCGCTGCAAAGGGTGGGTGCTCAACCACTTCATCTGTGCACAGAGAAAAGACCCAAAGTGGAGCCTGATCTTCTTCTCCATGAACCACAACATACCCAACTCAATTTGGGAGATCGCATTGATTGTGTCCTGTTTGCCAAAGAAGTTGACAGCCAGGATCCTATGGCAAACCCTCATCGCATCATCCTTCAACTGATGCCCCTTAGTGGTTTGTGCAATGAACGTCCCCCCTTTGCTTAACATCTTCCAGATCTCATTCAACTCGCTCTTGGTTCGCTCGGGCAAAGCCTTTAGTGCCCCTTGGTACTCCTTTGATTTCCACTCCTCGAAAGTCACCATCCCCAAACTGAGGTCCAGTTCGGTGCAGCTCGCTTTGACCTTGCTTCCCAGTATCTCAAACTGGATGCCAGTAACTCCTTCCTCTTTGTCCTCTTTGACCATCAACGTCCTGAAAAACTCTCTCACTATCTTATCACTTATTTGCCAAGACCACTCCAAAAACTGGCTCCACCCGATATTCGCAAAATACTCCCTCACTTTGGCCTCCACCCCCATCAGCTTCAGTGTGTCAAAGCACACAGTTTTGGGCACCACAATTTTTCGAGGGGTAGCGCTGGTAGTTGCCGGAGTCGGAGCTTTGCGCTTCTTGGTCGAAGCTCTGGTGTTCGGTGTCTTTGGAAGGTTGTGGGTGACTTCGATTTCTGGTTCTTCTTCTTCCTCATCATCGCCGCCGGCAGCCGTCGAGTTCTCCTCCTCCTTCTTCTCGTCGGCGCTTGAACCTGCATCAGACAATTTTAAACCCTTACCCTTGTCAGATCTGAATTTCTTCTTCGGTGGGCTTCCGATCACGTCGCCGGTTGGCTGCTCAGACCCCTCTGCTGCTTCGGCCAGAGTCTCCAAATATTTCTGCTCGGAAAGCTGGGGCACATCGAGCTCATCGATGAGTTGCGCGATTAAAATCTGGTCGACCGGCGGCGGGCTATTTGGCGTGGTGGATGCTGGTAGTATTGTGATGAGCGGCACGGCGGAGGAAGCTTCTTCGGTTGTCTCGGTGGTGGCGGCGGCGGGCGCCTCCTCCCTGTTTTCTTCCACGGCGGCATCGTTCTTTGGCTCCGTCATCTTCTTCCGTCTTGGTTTGGTTGTTGCAGTGGGTGGTGGTGGTGTGGTAAGGTCGATATGGGTTCCGTCCGGGATTCCTCTCAATTTGTTTTTTGGTCTAGTGCTCACCATTGACGACGGCGGTTAGGGTTATAGGGATTTTTGAATTTTGGAAAGGGAGTGGGTGAGGGTGGTTATCGGGTTTCGTGGGGGGAGTTATGGAAAGTGGGGATTTGCAGAGTCCTAATGATGGGATGTTTTTCCCTCAAATCTCGCACCCCCGTCTGCCCAGTATGGTAAACCCAAACTGGTATCCTTTGCCCAAACCCTGTCCCTGAAAAATCAAAAATACAATACACCATTTCTTCCGGCCTTGTTAATTTTGGTATGAAGTGATCTTTTTATTAAACCTAAAATAAAATAAAACAAAAATAAATAATAAAAAAACATACCAGGTTGCCTCCTGGCCAGCGCCCTATTTTAGGTCCTAGGCATGACCTTGCTACTGACTTTGATTAACGATCACTGTGGGCAATCTGGAACTCCAATTCCACTTGCCCAAAGTAAGGTTTAACTCGCTGTCCATTAACCTTGAAATGTAGTCCTCACCCTTAGTTGTCTTACTTTTCAGCTCCACTGGTCCATTAGGGCAAACTTGGTGTACGATATATGGGCCTTCCCACTTTGAAAACAGTTTGCCCTTCCGGAACAGATTCCTTGTTTGATGTAAAAGGACCACTGTTCCTTCCTTAATCGGTTTATCTGTGATTATCTTGTCATGGGCTCTCTTTGTCCTTTCCTTGTAGTGTGCTGCATGATCATATGCCTCGATCCTCAACTGCTCTAACTCCACAAGGTCCAATTTTCGTTCGTTACCTGCGAGGTCCCAATCAAAGTTGACTTTGTTTACTTCCCAATGTGCTTTGTGCTCGATTTCTACGGGCAAGTGGCATGCCTTCCCGAATAGCATCCTGTATGGCGATACCCCAAAGGGTGTCTTGAAAGCAGTACGGTATGCCCAAAGTGCATCATCGAATTTGTCAGACCAGTCTTTGCCCTCAGGTCTAACTGTCTTTCTTAGAATAGTCTTGATGATTCGATTGGACAACTCAGCTTGCCCATTTGCCTGGGGGTGATATGCTGTTGAGACCCGATGTGTCACCCCATACTTCTGAAGTAGCTTCTTTATCACCGCGTTGCAGAAGTGCGTACCTTGATCACTTATCAACGCTCTGGGTACACCGAACTAAAAATATTTGCTTTTAAGAATTCTGCACCACTCGGGAGTCATTGGTGGCTGTTGCTTTGGATTCGACCCACTTAGACACGTAGTCCACTGCCAGCAGTATATACTCTTTGCCCTTGGAGTTTGGGAGTGGTCCCATGAAGTCTATACCCCATACATCGAATATTTCTACATGTAGTATGGGCACCGAAGGCATCTCGTCCCTCTTAGTCATATTTCCTTCCCTTTGACATTGATCACACCCCTTACACCAGGCAATGCAGTCCTTAGCCAAAGTCTTCCAGTAGAAACTGTTGGAGTTGTGTACTTAATGTGTAGATTTAAGTAACGGTAAACTCCCGATCATAGCATTTAATCTATTTAATTAATAAACAATTATTTGCATTTAATTATATGCAAATCATGGTTCTGGATTTTATACGTTGTAGTTAGTATGGTGCTGCATGGGCGCACATAAGATCATACTATCGGTTACTCGTATTTAATCGAACAGTTGCTCACGGCCTAGATGGACACGAACTAATCCATTGGTATAGTCGTTGTGTGAGAGAGAAAATAATTTATCTTAATTATTTTATCACACTTGTACACTTGGTGTATTGGGCGGATCAATTGAGACTCATCAATTAGGATTGCTCGGCGATAATTGATTTGAGACTCGGAGTATTTTATTCTTAATCCCTGAAACAATTGCGGGTGTGTATATTTAATATAAGTGACTTTGATTTACCAAAGGAATTAACCGGTTTGATAATTGGGTTAATTACCGGTTAAGTTGGGTCACTATATTTTATATATGGCATGCCGTGAATTCTTGAAGGGGCAGTGTATCCCGAAAGGGTTGATAATAACCCCGAGATGAGTTCATAAGGAATTATTGTGTAAACCTCATGAGTGGATTCGTTCCGCACAATAATTAAGGTTGAATGGTACTAGTCTCGGATTCAAGAGATGAATATAATTTATTGGGCAATAAATAAATTTATTCATGGATATTTAAATCTTAAATACACGGAATAAATAATACTAAGGTGGAGAAATATTATTTGATATAATATGGAATAATATTGGGAGTGCAATTTTATTTATATAGTGGAAAATAAATAAAATTAATATTGATAAGAATTAATAGATTTGGGTTGGACCCAATTTAATTTTCAATATTGAAGCCCAATATTTATTCTCCTTATGATCCCCTACGTAGCCTATATAAGCACTACATGGTCTTCACTTTTCATTAACCTACGTTACGCCAATCATAAAGTTCTGAGAGTGAGGAAGATCCATAGGAATCCGATAGATCGTCGCCCACACGACGTTCGGACGAAGTGCAAGGAATACGCGGGAAGATCACAAGGTCGTCAACCGAATTCGTTTCTCCGTACAACGATTCGAGGTAATAATCGAGAAACCCCTTCTATGATTATTTGTGCGTTGAATAATTGTGATGTATACATGAACGACGCGATCCGGGAAAACGACGATCATCGCGGACGGGGATTCGAGATCCCCGGCGAAGATCGAAGGGGGCGGTCGAAACCCTAGGGTTCGACCGCCGTGCGCGCGCGACGAGGGGCGAGCCCCGGCTGGACGCCGGGGCATGCGATCGACTTCAGTCGATCGCTGGGGTGCCACGGGCTGGTGCCGTGGCGGACCCCAGCCGCCCTCGACGGCGGCGTGCGCTCGAAGGGGGCCCCGGCTGAAGCCGGGGCGAGCGATCGACTCGGAAGTCGATCGCTAGGGCAGCCGCGGCTAGGCCGCGGCGGGTCAGCTGGGCTGACCGCCCTCCCCTCGATGGCGGAGGCGGTGAGTCGCCGGACTCACCGCCAGGGGCTGTTCCGAACAGCCCCGCGGGGATGCCTCGCATCCCCGGCGATCGCCATGCACGGCGATCGCGAGCCCGGGCGTGGGCGTGGCTAGGGTTTGCCTTGGTCATGCTCTAGCTCGTCCGTGGTTCGCGTTCGTAGATCCGACTCGTGGGAGAAAATCGGCTGGGGGCGGGCTGCGTGTCTTCGGATGCGTAGTCTCCAAAGGTCGGACTCCTGCGGATGAGTTGGTGTTCGTGCGGTCTCCGGCGAGAGGGTTTTTGATCGGGTTATCGGTTCCGCAATTTTGATAGCCCGGGACATCGAATCCCATCAAATGGTATCAGAGCGTTCGGTTTCGTGTTCATGTATATGTTCGATTATTGTTCTACCTTGCAGGATTTCCGGCTATCATGGTTGGATTTAATTAATTGTTTTTTAATTAATTATCATGATTATTAAACTCTCGGACATGTCGAGATTCGTTTTGTGTGGTTGAATGGTTGTAATAGTAAAAATTCGGGGGTTGACCGAATTTAGGATTTATTATTACGCACTTTATTTTCCGGAAAATGTATAGGGTCGATTTCATGTTTAGAATCGATACCGGAATTGTAATTTAAATTTTGTAATTTTAATTACGTTGGTTCGATGTTGAGACGATCGCCGGAAGACGAAGAAGTGACGAGAAGACAAGGGCTTGGGATCGATCACATGGTGGTGATCGACCCACGGCCTAGCCGGCGGTGGCTAGGCGGCGGCGGCGCTCCTCCCGAGTGGCCGGCCGATCCTTCTTCGTGGGGATGGCGTGGGATCTCCTAATCCCGTGCTATTCCTACAAAAAATCTACTTTCCCAATTAATTCGGATTTTTCCTTTTTGAGTACTTTCCTTTTTGGAAACTCTCATGGATTAGGAAAAGAATTAATTTAAATTAATTTTATTTTCTATTGATTTATTTCCTTCATGGAATTATTCATAGATTAGAAATTTAATTAATTTAGTACTAAATTTATTTTTCCTATTTGATTATTCCTACTCATGGGAATATTCATGGATTAGGAATAAAAATAAATTTAAAAAGTAGTAGTCCTAATTTATTTTATTTCCTTGTTCTATTATAGATATCTTCTAGAATATTCCAAATTTTATTTGGATAGACTATTCTAGAGATTTAATAGAACTAGATAGGAAAATAAATAAATAAAAATATTAATAATATTTAATTTTATTTTTGATATATTCGATTGACTTAATTTTCGAATTAAGTAACTTTTGGATTAATTGAAAATAAATAGATTTAAATATTAGAGATTAATATTCTCGTCACATGGAGCATTCAAGAAATGAAGACTGAAGACTAGAAGATGCATATGAAGATAAAGCCATGATAGTCGGAGAAAAATAATTTCTCTAGTATTATTTTTGACTATGTGCTATGTGCTTTATTGCTTTCATGCATGCTTATGTGTTTAATTATGCATTAGATAGCGTATCCCTTTATTATAAAAAGCTAAGTGGGAGAGGGGATGGAAACATTCCCATGGTCTCCATTACTGTTCTCTTGGTGACTCTTATGGACTTTCGAAGTTCATATAGATGTGTCATTGGAGGAGAATTCTTGTAATTCCTCTTACAAGAAACATTGATCAAGTTTATCAAACAATGCCTAATTTGTCTTTCTGAAACTGACTTCAAGTCGACTCATTCTCACCCCGGGGAGTGGAATGGAGCCAAAGCCACTTGGTCATGTGGATGACACAAATTAGAGACTTCCGTGCCATTCTTTGATAGATGGGTCGCTTGTCTGCTCGGCTCCCTCATTTATGAGAGATAGGGTCGTTCGCATGGTGAATCACTGGTTAGAAACTTCGAGTTTCACTTATGATTCTCCACGTCTTGATTTACGAGATTAAATGGATCAAGTAATTGGGAGTCAATTATAAAAGTCTCTTAGTGAAGTAAACGTCCACACCACGTGGCTTGCTGCACTGACGGATTTTGGATTAATTGATGTAGACAGTTGTAAGGAATTGTGAAGAGTTGTGAAGTTGTCGTAAACGTCCACACCACGTGGCTTGCGGTAATGTAGCAGTTCCTAACGATTCACTTTGGTGCTGAGTAATGGTTTACACTTAGATACGCCTTATAGTATTCCTCCCCACGAGGTTCCGCTATAAGCGATGTATGACCAAAGAAAATCTAATTGCTAAATCATTTGGGTGGGTAAACGTCCACACCACGTGGCTTGCCTTACCTGATGGGATTTTAGATGTGATTAGTAATTTAATGATATTATTTAAGGGAGATAATATCGGATATTAAATTAATTGTTTGTTTAAATGTGCTTATAGGTTTAGAGAATAGCTATGAACCCACTTTCTATGATACTCAAGGAGCATAAGCTCACTGGCACCAACTATATTGATTGGAAGAGAAATTTAGACATTGTCCTAACTTCGGAAGAGTACAAGTATGTACTCCATGAAGTGTGCCCTGCCGAGCCCACGGCTGCCTCAACTGATGAGGAGAAACTGGCATATCGGAAGTGGAAAAAGGCTGATGAAATGGCGAGGTGTTATATTTTGGCTTCCATGTCAAATGTACTCCAAACCCAACATGAGCCAATGGACACTGCCTATGATATGATGTTTAACCTCAAGGAGATGTTTGGGGAGCAAGATCGTGCGGCAAGGCAAGAAGCCATGAGAGTCCTTATGTCGACTACTCAGTCTGAAGGAACGCCCGTTGGGGAGCACGTTCTTAAGATGATGAGTTTGTTGAATGAACTTGAGGTCCTAGGAGCTTCTATTGATGCTGAGACGCAAGTCGACATCATACTCCAGTCCCTGGCCCCTAGTTTTGAGCAGTTTCGTATGAGCTATAATATGGGTAAACTATCTTATACTCTTGCGCAACTCCTGACTGAACTAAAGGCGGCAGAGGGGATCTACAAGAAGGGCAAGTCTCAAGCGCTTGTAGCTACCAAGTCCAAAGGCTTTAAGCCTGGTGGAGGTAGGGGCAAGAAAAGGAAGCAAGCCTGGAAACCCAGTGGTGTCAAGAGGACTGCACCACGAGTGGGGGCTGCAAAGCCAAAGGGTAAGTGCTTCCGATGCAACAAGATGGGACACTGGAAGTCTGAATGTCCTCTCAGAGGTACGAATTTTTCTTTAGTCGTAAAAACATAGTCAGCGGTATTATCTACCAGAATTCTGGTGTGTAGATATGGAACCACTGACGGTATGTGCATTTTTGAATGCAGGGGTTCCAGAAAACCCGGCGACTTAGAGAAGAAGAATTCGAGTCTACATGGGCGAAGCTGTTGGGGTAGCAGCGGTTGCAGTGGAAGACATTTATCTGTTTTAAGTTTTCATTTCAGTTATTGCTTATGTACCCCTTTTATTTTGAAAAAGAACTTCGTTCTGTTTTTCTTTATTAATGGATATTTTATTTCTTTAATCATTGGATGGTTTGGATAAGAAATAATGGTGATATTCATTATGGTACATTAGATAGCAATATGTGAATGATGAATCCTTAGTCTACCACGATGCAACAAACCGTTATATATAACTTGTTTTACTTATTAGATATTTCTTTATCATTATACTTATGAAATCTTATACTTAGTAGTATTTTCAAATAAAATTCATATGGTCGAAATTGATTTGATCAATTATAGTTGAAGGAATGGACCTTCCGACCTAAGGATTGAATTTGGAGGATAATACGTCTAAGCAAACCTTTCTGGAAAAAGGATAGAATTCAGAAGAGTATTGGAAATGATTAGATATGCAGACATATGTGTATATTAGAGAGGTATGAGTAATTCTTTCAAAGAATACTCAGTGATGGATTAGAATGCTTAATGTGCCATAAAAGCAAAGTGTCTTGACTTGTCAATGGACACAAAGCTATTATGGGGAACCATCAAAGTATATCCATTAGAAGCCTGTGACTCGGTCGCGGAGGCCATCACCTATCTAGATAACACATAGCATAATCAAAGATTGGGATTAATTCCCAAAGAGACGAGCCGTGCACTTACGTGTAGAGATGGTGCGTTGTAAAGAAATAGAAATCTAATAGTAAGAGAACAAGTTGTTAGGAATTACCTATGTTCTATGGATATTCCTGGAGACAACAACATATTCAGTATGGTTGTAGGATATCCTAGATGAACGAAGTATTGTGTGTTCTATAGTACTATGAACCAGAGGGACGTGTCGTCCGGTTCATAGAGGAAAAACTATTAGATGAACTGCAATGCCCTAATTGACAAAATACTTTAAAATGAGGAAAGAGAAAGACTGAGAACCAGCCTGACCGAGTAGTAGTACACCACTAACTGCACCTAATGTTGTTACTGTTATACACCGGGACGCCATTGCAGTGGGAGGTTGTTAAGCAACTAAAGATGTTCATAAGACTGGAGGAGTTTTGAACTCTGGATCCAGTATACATGAAATCGATCCCTAGATCTGCATAGGATTAGCAAAGAAGGTGTGTTATAGACGTGACGGAAACAAAGGTGGTGTTTCTCGGAGATTTTATGTAGATAACTTTTTATCATTGGCAACAATGTAAAAGTGTTGTCAGACATAAAATAGAGGTTGTCTAAATAAATCGAGATATAAGATTGAGAAGAAGTTAGAGCATGTTCTTAAGATCTTATGATCTAGAAATAAGAACATTGTACTTCTCCTAGACATCTTATACGATTAAGGTTTGTTTTAAACATGCATACTTCTGAGAAAGGTTATTGCCTTTCGAGAACAGAATTCATCTATCTAAGGTATGTGTCTTGAACACATGAAGGAGATAGATATAGACAAAGCGGTTCCCTACACTTAGAGTGTGGAGGGTTTTGTAGATGCAATGTTGTGAAACAAGAACCTGATATCAACTATGCGGTTTGCGTAGTGGGAGGATATCAAAAGTAATCTGGATAAGGGATGTTCGAATGCTGCAAGAGTACTTTCATAGTACTGGCTTGAGCAAGACGAAATCTTCTTAGATTACAGATTCTCAGATCCAAAAAAAAAAAAAAAAAAAAAAAAAAAAAATCAGAGAAGGACCAGTGAAAGTCGATATCAGGCTATGTGTTCACTTTTAGAAAGAGGTGGAACCATGAAGTGAAAGAGTGATAAGCAGGACGCTTCTCAGACTCTCTCATAACCGAATAGCAGCCTCAGAGGCAGCGGAAGTTTTTGGTTAGGTTCCGGGATAACCTCTTGACTTGGATATGACTCTTAGTTTACCAAAGGCTATTAGATAGCGGTGCACGGTGAACTGGAAGAGGTCATAAGTCAAAAGTGATGTTAACACATAGAGCAAGTACCACCTGATACGTGTCATCGTCAGGGAGACGATGTAGTAGTCACCAAGATAACTTCAGAGCGGCAACCTAGATTGCTCACTCACATAGTACTTCTCGGAAGTACACTTTAAAGCACGTGATGAGTATGGGAACCGGGAGTTTGGAGGAAATGACTAGACCTTAGTACAAGTGGGAGATTGTTGGAGTTGTGTACTTAATGTCTAGATTTAAGTAACGGTAAACTCCCGATCATAGCATTTAATCTATTTAATTAATAAACAATTATTTGCATTTAATTATATGCAAATCATGGTTCTGGATTTTATACGTTGTAGTTAGTATGGTGCTGCATGGGCGCACAGAAGATCATACTATCGGTTACTCGTATTTAATCGAACAGTTGCTCACGGCCTAGATGGACACGAACTAATCCATTGGTATAGTCGTTGTGTGAGAGAGAAAATAATTTATCTTAATTATTTTATCACACTTGTACACTTGGTGTATTGGGCGGATCAATTGAGACTCATCAATTAGGATTGCTCGGCGATAATTGATTTGAGACTCGGAGTATTTTATTCTTAATCCCTGAAACAATTGCGGGTGTGTATATTTAATATAAGTGACTTTGATTTACCAAAGGAATTAACCGGTTTGATAATTGGGTTAATTACCGGTTAAGTTGGGTCACTATATTTTATATATGGCATGCCGTGAATTCTTGAAGGGGTAGTGTATCCCGAAAGGGTTGATAATATCCCCGAGATGAGTTCATAAGAAATTATTGTGTAAACCTCATGAGTGGATTCGTTCCGCACAATAATTAAGGTTGAATGGTACTAGTCTCGGATTCAAGAGATGAATATAATTTATTGGGCAATAAATAAATTTATTCATGGATATTTAAATCTTAAATACACGGAATAAATAATACTAAGGTGGAGAAATATTATTTGATATAATATGGAATAATATTGGGAGTGCAATTTTATTTATATAGTGGAAAATAAATAAAATTAATATTGATAAGAATTAATAGATTTGGGTTGGACCCAATTTAATTTTCAATATTGAAGCCCAATATTTATTCTCCTTATGATCCCCTACGTAGCCTATATAAGCACTACATGGTCTTCACTTTTCATTAACCTACGTTACGCCAATCATAAAGTTCTGAGAGTGAGGAAGATCCATAGGAATCCGATAGATCGTCGCCCACACGACGTTCGGACGAAGTGCAAGGAATACGCGGGAAGATCACAAGGTCGTCAACCGAATTCGTTTCTCCGTACAACGATTCGAGGTAATAATCGAGAAACCCCTTCTATGATTATTTGTGCGTTGAATAATTGTGATGTATACATGAACGACGCGATCCGGGAAAACGACGATCATCGCGGACGGGGATTCGAGATCCCCGGCGAAGATCGAAGGGGGCGGTCGAAACCCTAGGGTTCGACCGCCGTGCGCGCGCGACGAGGGGCGAGCCCCGGCTGGACGCCGGGGCATGCGATCGACTTCAGTCGATCGCTGGGGTGCCACGGGCTGGTGCCGTGGCGGACCCCAGCCGCCCTCGACGGCGGCGTGCGCTCGAAGGGGGCCCCGGCTGAAGTCGGGGCGAGCGATCGACTCGGAAGTCGATCGCTAGGGCAGCCGCGGCAAGGCCGCGGCGGGTCAGCTGGGCTGACCGCCCTCCCCTCGATGGCGGAGGCGGTGAGTCGCCGGACTCACCGCCAGGGGCTGTTCCGAACAGCCCCGCGGGGATGCCTCGCATCCCCGGCGATCGCCATGCACGGCGATCGCGAGCCCGGGCGTGGGCGTGGCTAGGGTTTGCCTTGGTCATGCTCTAGCTCGTCCGTGGTTCGCGTTCGTAGATCCGACTCGTGGGAGAAAATCGGCTGGGGGCGGGCTGCGTGTCTTCGGATGCGTAGTCTCCAAAGGTCGGACTCCTGCGGATGAGTTGGTGTTCGTGCGGTCTCCGGCGAGAGGGTTTTTGATCGGGTTATCGGTTCCGCAATTTTGATAGCCCGGGACATCGAATCCCATCAGAAACCGCATTCCAAAATCTTCCTGGCAGTTCGCTTATGCCCAAAGTGGCCTCCACATGGTTTCTCATGGCAGTGCCTCATTATGTCCTGCTGTTCTGATTCGGCTACACATCTTCTCAACACCTGATCTTCACATCTCTTCCATAGGTACGGCTCATCCCATATGTAGCCCTTTGCCTCTCGTTTCATTTTATTCCTTTCTTAGATAGAAGCTTCGTCTCTGAACTCTCCTCCCACTAAGTAGTTAACTAGGTCAGCATACCATGGCTCTTCGTGCATAGCACAAATAGAGTACAAGTGCTCGTCTGGAAATGTCTCAGTTATGGGCATGTGTTCTTCTTTTTGTAAAATCCGGCTGAGATTATCTGCCACCAAGTTCTGGTTGCCAGCCTTGTCCCTAATCTCGATGTCAAACTCCTGGAGTAGTAGGATCCATCGAATAAGCCTCGGTTTGGTTTATTTCTTTGCCATTAAGTACTTGAGTGCAGCGTGATCGGTATACACTATGGTCTTGCTCCCTAATAAATACGACCTGAATTTCTCAAAAGCGAACACTATGGCCAACAGCTCCTTCTCAGTGGTCGCATAATTACTTTGGGCGGCATTAAGTGTCTTCGAGGCATAGTATATCACGTGCCTCTCTTTGCCCTTCAGTTGCCCAAGTACTGCTCCCACTGCATATCCACTGGCGTCACACATTAGTTCAAAAGGCATCCCCTACTCTGGGGGTTGGATGATGGGAGCTGTCACTAGTCTCTCTTTCAGATGGTTGAAGGCTCTTTGGCATTCTTCGTCAAAGTCCCACTCCACGTCATTCTGCAGTAGCCTTGTCATTGGTTGGGCGATACTGGCAAAGTCCTTCACAAAGCGCCTATAGAATCCCGCGTGGCCAAGGAATCCTCTCACTTGCTTGATATTCCTCGGATATGGTAATTTGGCAATGACTTCTATTTTTGCCTTGTCGACTTCTATACCTTTGGCTGACACTACATGTCCAAGTACTACTCCTTCTTCCACCATGAAGTGACACTTTTCATAGTTCAACACCAAACTTTTCTCTACACACCGCTGTAGTGTTAGCTCCAAGTTTGCCAGGCATAGGTCAAAGGTATTCCCATAAACTGTGAAGTCGTCCATGAATACTTCAATTCTGTTCTCTAGTAAGTCAGAGAATATACTCATCATACAACGCTGTAAGGTCCCTGGTGCGTTACACAGCCCAAAGGGCATGCGCCTATAGGCAAAGGTACCAAAGGGACACGTGAACGTTGTTTTGTCTTGATCTTCTTCATCTACCCAGATCTGCATATACCCCGAATACCCATCTAAAAAGCAGAAGTGCTTCTTCCCGGCCAATCGTTCCAACATCTCGTCGATGAAGGGCAAAGGGAAATGGTCTTTGCGGGTCACTTTGTTCAGTTTACGGTAGTCGATACACACTCTCCATCCTGTTTGTAGCCTGGTAGCGATTTGCTCTTTCTTCTCATTCTCTATGACCTGGATCCCTGACTTCTTTGGTACGACGTGTACAGGGCTAACCCACTTACTGTCTGAGACAGGGTAAATTATTCCCACACTGAGGAGCTTCTTTATCTCTTTGAGTACTACTTCCTTCATGGCAGGATCGAGTTTTCTTTGGGGGTCTCGCACGGGTGTAGATTCATCTTCGAGGAGTATATGATGTTGGCAAATCGTCGGGCTTATACCTCTTATATCAGCCAAAGTCCATCCTATAGCCAGCTTGTAGCGCCCTAGTACTTCTTTGAGTTTAACTTCCTCCTCCTCGGATAGAGCTGAATTGATGATCACAGGCAAAGTGTCGTGCTCTCCTAAGTACATGTATTTTAGATGCTTTGGTAGATTCTTTAACTCTAGTAGTGGGGCTCTTTCCAGGGATGGTTTCATGACCGTTTCCTCAAGTATAGGCAGTTTGCCTGGGTCTCCTTTGAAATTTTCCAGTGCCCCCAACTGCCTGATCGCTTCTTGTATTCCCTCCGGTTCGTCTTCTAGTTCATCGTGTAGCATCCCTTGTTGAATTACTACTTCAATTTCGTCATACTTACTGGTTTGCATCACTTTGCCTTCTACTGCTTTTTCTATTTGATCGATCATATGAACTTCTTCAGTATCGGCTGGGTGCTTCATGGACTTGTAAAGGTCAAAGGTGACTGTTTCTCCCTCGAATTTACATGTCAGTTTGCCTGTCTTGCAGTCTATGTGTGTTCTTGCGGTTTTAAGGAACGGTCTGCCCAGGATCATGATTGGCTCTTTGCTTGATCTCCCCATGTCTAGTACGTAGAAGTCTGCTGGGAAGATTAAATCTTCCACTTTGACCAATACGTCCTCCAGTATGCCCTCAGGGTAGACATTGGATCTGTCAGACAGTTGGATTACCACTCTTGTGCGTTTGAGGACTCCTATGCCCAAGTCCTCGTACATAGTTTTGGGCATGACATTGATTGATGCCCCTAGATCCAACATTGCCTTCTCGATTCTCATCCGGCCTATGATGCAAGGTATGTAGAACATGCTTGGGTCTCCACACTTGGTAGGTACGCTTCGTTGGAGCACTGCTGAGACATTTTCACCCACTTCGAATTTCGCATCGTCTTGATACTTCACTTTCTTTGTGCATAGCTCCTTGAGGAACTTGGCACATCGGGGCATAGTGTTCAGTATAGTCAGTAGTGGCATATTGATCTCCACCTTTTTGAACATTTGGAACATTTCGTAAGTCTCTTCCCTTTCTTTATTCTTGCTTAGCCTTCCTGGAAAGGGGAATCGGATCTTTGGTGGTGGTGATTTATCTCTCTTTGCCCTGACTATCTCTTCTACTTTTTCCTGTTCATCCTCAGCGGTTACGTCCTCTATCTCTATGTGTTCTGTATCTTGAGATTGTTTGCCCTGGGCTGGCGCTTTGACCTCTGGCAAGATTCTTCCACTCTTTAGTTGGATTGAATTACAGTGGGCGTTCTTCACTTCGACTTGTGGTGGTAAGTTCCCGTTCCTCTGTTCCAGCTTTGCCACTACCTGGTTCAAGTGGGCCATTTGGGCTCCCAAGTTGTTCAGTTGCCCTCTGGTCTCTTGTTTGAACTTTTTGTTCTCTTGCATGGCTTTCATATTCTCTTGCTGGAACTTCACGTTCTCTCTGACCAAAGTCTCCATCATGTCCGATAGTGATGCCCCTTTGCCCTGATTCTGCTGGGAACTCCCTTGCTGCTGTTGGTGGTAACGATTTTGGTTTGGGTTACCTTGATATCCTTCTCCTTGAATATTATTATTCCCGTACCTGAAGTTCTCATGGTGCCTCCATCTGGGGTTATATGTGTTGGAGTATGGATCGAAGTTTGGCCTCCCTCTTCCTTGACCGTTGCCATTAGATTGTCCCATTGCCTTGAGCTCCTCATCGAATAAAGAAGGACATTCATCAGTGGCGTGCTCTATCTCTTGGCAAATCTGGCATGCTTTGACTGCCTTCTTTGGTCCTCCCGCCATGTTGGTCATGAACTTTTCCATGGCACTGCACAGCTTGGCAATTTTTGAGTCAGGGGGGGATTGTACCAGCAGGCTTTGTTTGGGCAAATCGGTGTCTTCGCCTAATTCCTCTGCCATCTCTTTGAATAGTTTGAATGCCTCGGCAGCACTTTTGTTGAGTAGAGATCCTCCACTGGCAGCGAGGAGTAGGGTCTTCTCATGATGTCTTAATCCGGACACAAAGTATTGGATGAGGTCGTGGTCCGGGATCTGGTGCTGGGGGCATTTAGTTAACATTTGCTTGAATCTTGCCCAATAGTATTGAAAGTTCTCGTTAGTTCCCATCCTTATGCTATTGATTTTCTTGCGCATTTGTTGGATTCGTGCCGCTGAGAAGTATTTCTCCAGGAACCTCTTTTGTAGTTTCGCCCATGTAGTCACCTCGCCCTACGGAATCGTATACAACCACTCTCTGGCCCCATCAGTCAAAGAGAAAGGAAAGGCCAGGAGGCGTATATATTGTGCTAGTACTCCGGTTGCCTGAATCGTCCCGCATGCTAGTTCAAAGTCCTGTAGATGCCTCTGTGGGTCTTCTCCGGGCATATCGCTGAACTTTGGCAGGATTTGTATGAAGTTGTGTTTCATCTCCCAGGGGGTAGGAATGGTGGGCAAAGTGATGCCCAGTGGCCTCAAGTTCATATCTGACGGGAACATCATGTCCCTCAAAGTCCGTGGTGCTTCTTCTCCCATCTTCTCTGGTGTAGGTTGACTAGGAGTGTCAACTGGTATGGTCTTCTTGCTCTTTGCCTTTTCTACCCTTAGTGCCTTGGCAGAATTCTCTCCTTGGGTCGCACGTGCTAACGCCTTGTTCTTTGCTTCTTTTCTTAGCCTTTTGGCGGTTTTCTCGATCTCAGGGTCAAAGAGTAATCTCGTATCGCCTTCCACCGCGTTTATAGTACCTAGTCAAAGAAGTAAAGCAAAACGGTCAGCACAGAAAAACTAAAAAGCTGGAATATTGCCTCCCCGGCAACGGCGCCAATTTTGACGACGCGAAAACTTTGTCGTGGAAGCTAAAGCGGCCAAAATAAATTTATAAAGTTCCTAAACTCAACACAAGATAGAAAGTGGTAAGTATAGGGTGGATCCCACGAGGAAGCAATTGCAATTTAGTTAATCTCGGCTTTGCCCAAATAGTGTCACAATAAAAAGGTTTTGAATTTGGTTGCTGAGTCACAGCGTTTAATCAAACTACCAACTAACAGAAATAAATAAACTAATTAACCCAATCTAACATGCAGAAATAATAAACTAATACTTTGACCAAACTGGAAACAGAAAACAATTAATCAAACTGAAATCAAATAAAGAAAAGTAGGCTTCTGGGCATTGGCTTCTCTCTGGGTTCTCTGGGCAAACTACCGATCCCTAGCACTTATGGTTTTAACTGATGGTTTGTCAATCGGTTATAGGATGTCGAACAAAGTAAAAGTAGTCCTATTAAGTCACGCCTACAGTTACCCCACCCCAATCCGTCCTTACTGTGTAAAGAAAAGGCAAGGTATACTTATGCCTAATCCCCTTAGCCTAGACAATTCGATACCTATGTGGTCGCATGGATCTAGTTTGCCCAAACTCGTATAGATCTCTAGACGAACCCAATTCGGCCAATAGCATGTCCGGAAATCCGAATCATACGACCGCAAAGCTCCAACACGTTCTAGCGCTATGCCTGTAGTACAACTAGATACTATTATTCGGTTTGATCAATCGCCGCTATCTCAAAGTGTAAGGGTTTCCTAACGACCAAATTAGTCTGCCCAAACCTGAAAGAATGTGGTTAAATCTCAACTGTGTATCGGGAACAAACCTCCGAGCAGTTAACTAAAAGCCCTATCAACCTCACGGTTTTATCTTAGCCCGGAGTCCCCTTCGATCTGCCTTTGCCCAGTCGCCCTACAAGTTTAGCTACTCATATGCGAAGAAATAAAACATGAAATAATTTGGAAAACTAAACTGAAATTCATATTAATTGAAATCTGAGATTGTTGAACTGGAATAGCAAAACAAAGTAATAAAAAACATAAAGCAATAAATAGTTTTAATGCCCGAAGGCTCGATCAACTTCAAAACAAAAGAACTTAGTCGGAAATCTCCAAGAGCTTCGATCGCCGGCGGCTTGCTTCGTGAACGGGGTCGGAATTGTGTCTTCTGTCTTCTCCAGCTTTTATTCCTTATATAAGCGTGAATTAGGGTTGCGGAATCGCAGTTCATGGGCCGCTGCATGGGCTTCCTTTTCCTGAAGCCGCTAAGTACTTTCCATCTTTAGCTCTAGCCGCCTTTGACTTTGCCCACTGGCAATCCGCTTCCCAAACTCTTGACAGTTATTCTTCTCCTCCACAGGTGAACGGATCAGGCACGGTACTTGGTAGTCGATTTGGGTCTTCTGCTTCGTGACTCAACCCTGAGTGGTTTGGTTTGCCTGTCGAGGCCAAATATGCTCAGTCACTACCACTCTAAATCGCTGTTTGCCCAAAGAATGGGTTTTCCTTGCCACTTTTGCCCAGTGCGCCACCTGTTACCTTTTTGCCTGCACACTCTGACCAAACACTCTACTGTGCCCTCCCAGACACATAAAACAGACTTAAACTGACTCAAAAGGGGGCTCAAGATGAGCAAATAAAATGGCTCATCACCAGGGCTTTGCTACTTCAGGTCTTTTAACTGAAATACGCAAATCCACAATATTAGTACCCGCCCTTCAATCCGAGTGGCTAATAATGCATGTAAGTATGATGATATTAGGCTATGCAGCCCTTTTATGTGGATCATTTTTTTTTTTTGGGGGGGGGGGGGGGGGGGGGGTCGAATATATGAATATACGGAGTAATGTTTTTTGCAAATAGCTCGTTTTTTTCTCCAAGCAATTATTACAGATCGCAATTGATTCAACAATTGGATTATTGGAGTTATCGAGTTATTAGTCTAAGGTTTATCTTTTTAACCATAGGAATTCTTTCGGGCGCCGTATGGGCTAACGAAGCGTGGGGATCCTATTGGAGTTGGGATCCAAAAGAAACTTGGGCTTTTATTACTTGGATAGTATTCGCGATTTATTTACATATTCGAACAAATATAAAGTGGAAGGGTACAAGTTCAGCAATTGTGGCATCTGTTGGATTTATTATAATTTGGATCTGCTATTTTGGAGTGAATTTATTAGGAATAGGGATCCATAGTTATGGGTCATTTACATTTAATTGAATTCAAAAAGGATTCAAAATATAAAAGTTTATACCATATATTAGAGAAAAACCTTGTGTGAACTGATGAGAACCTGGCGAATCACTACAGTATTAGTAATAATTCGCTAGGTTCTCGCCACATTAGTTGTTTTCTTACTTACCATAAGAAAAAAATATCTATAACAAAAACAAAGAATTAGTTAGAATAACTTCTATCATTTCAGCTGATAGTGAAAAAACGAAATGGGGGTATAGCTATTCCAATGCCAAAAATATTCACGATGTTGAGTAGCTTTTTGATCGCTTCCCTTGATGCACTGCCGGGTATGGGCGATTTTGTTGCTGAATTAATAGTCTTTTTTAGAATCCAAAAATCTCTTTTAATAACAAAAGCCCTAAGTTACTTTTGTAATGGCAATTGGTATTAACTCCTATTTATTATCTATGTTACGCCAAATGTTCTACGGATACAAGATATTTAATCTTTCAAACTCTTCCTTGATTATGGACCCCGGATTTGTAAGGATTTGTAAGAAGGGCTCCGTTGAGTCCCAAATCAGTAATACAATCGATTCCTATAATTAGAAAACCCGTATGAGATATGGAGATATAGGCGATTCTTTTTTTCGAGGGCCCAAGGGTATTTGCATTGCACTTATTATTATCAACCAGGGAGAAAATATAAAATGTGCGTGGGGGATAATTCCATATTGATTCAAACTAATCCATACGCCCCCCATTTTTAATAAGATTCCAGCGAAAAGCATACAAGTACTATAAAATGCGCTTCTATGTGCGTAATCTGGTAACAGTTAATTAATGGTACGTACAATATATAATTTGCACAACTAGCTAGTTAGTACAACAATTAATTTATTTTAATTAATAGTACTATAGTAATTAATACAGTACAATATAATAACAATAACAGGAATATTATTCACGTTACGTAGTGAAAATGAAAATCCCCTTTATAAATTCTACGCTCTCTTAAGATTCTACGCTCTCTTAATTTATCGGTACAACTACTACTGTACAAGTAATAAGGACCTATTTTTTTGGATTTAATTTTAATCCAGTTCAGTTTAGTTCAGATCGTTTAAGTTCAATTCAGTTCACTTAAATTCAGTTCAGTTTATTTGGCTTCAAAATAAATTAAAATAAAATAAATAATTTCAATCTATAATTTTCAATATACAATCTAGTTATTGTCATAATATTAGTAATATTTTTGAAAAAATATTTAATAATTTATAAAAGTTATTATTATTTTTATAAAAATAATAATTTATAAAAGTTATTATTATTTTTATAAAAAAATCAATTCGGTCAGATCATTTAAGTTCAGTTCAGTTCAGTTCAGATCGTAGTTCAGTTAAGACGGTTTTAGTCCAAAAGAAAAGATCCTAAGTCTTCTCTTTCTCCATTACACGCCCCAAAATGCAACACATCCAAATCAACTCCCTAAACACTACTCCAATTGCAAAATCCCCCTATACCCCACCATACACGACAACCGCGTGGTCGAAACGAGGTTGTACTCCGGCACCGAGAGGCCCTCTTCACTGCTATTGTTCCCCAACGGCGTTTGCATGATGGCCTCAAACTAAATATTGTCTCGATCCATTAATTATTACTCCTATATAATTAATTGAGATTTGTTATACCCACAATTGAAATGTCTTACCTGCACAATATTACGTTATCATGAATATTTAATTCAATATTTTGTACATGTCAGTGTAAAGTCGCATGGAGATTTGTTATATGGGCAATTTATATCTTACTCCCTTGTGTAAGATGAGCATCTTGCTCCCGGTCAACCTAATAAAAGACTCGGTCAAAATTAACCAACCTTTCTTTCCCCACTTTTTTCCCCTCAGCTCGCACTCTCTCCTTCTCAGCTCGCACTCTCTCCTTCTCTCTGTTCTCACGCTAGCAAAATTCACGAAGCTCGGCTGAACCTTCTTCGCCGTTCGCCGCCGTCATCATCAGCGCTGTTCGCCACCGTCATCATCACCTTCAATCGACGTCGTCATCATCAGCCCAATCGCCGCCGTCATCGTCAGCGTCACTCTTCGTCATCATCAGCTCCATCAGCGACTGCCTCCGGTGAATAACATCCACGATTGCGTACACACACACGATTCATCGTCTCTGTTCACCGCCGCCTTTTCCTCTCCAATTCCGTGTTTTCCTGACATCGCCGCCGCCGTTCGCCGTTGATTCATCTGCGCGTCTTCAATTGGGCATTTTTCTGTCTTCATCAACGGCATTATCCTCTTCCAAATCTGAATTGAATCGTAACCATGGATGATGTATTGGATTTGTCATCGATTATGGTCCAAGGTATGTCGATTCTATCCATCTTCTGTTCGAATTGCATGTTCTGTTATGAGTTCATCTGTTTTGAGTTGTTGAATCATGTTTTTAAATGTTGAATCATGTTGTTGCTGGTGATGATCAAACCCTAGATTTCTGACCTGGCCTTCATTTGGTATTATGTCAACCTTCAATTAAGTTACATGTCAACCTGCATTTTGTCTGTGCCTCAGTTTAATTAATATTTCATTTCTGTTAGATGCCATGGAGTTGAATCATATTATTGATCTTGATGATGGAAATCTGGATGTTCATACTTCAGGTTATTCTCATATTAATGCTTACTTTAATTTTGCTCTCATTTTTAAGTTTATAGTTGATGATTGTGGTTCATTTTGGCTTGTAGATGATATTGTTTATGGTCCTGATAGTGACTTGGTAGGAGTTGTTGTGAATTCTGAGAGTGAGGCATATGATATCTACAACACCTATGCATTTAATGTCAGTTTTAGTGTCCGAAAGTGCAAACAGAGGCTCCGTGTTGATAAAAGTATTTCAATGAAACGATATGTCTGTTCTCATGCTGGACTAAAACCGAAAAAAGCGCATGGTGATCCTTTGTATACAAAAATGGTTGTGCGTTGTGAATGTCCAGCCCTAGTTCAATATGATGTTGATATTAATGGAGTGTGGGTTGTTAGTAAACATGTAAAAGGCCACAACCATGACCTATGTCCACCGTCGGGTAGTTATCTTCTTAGGTCTCATAGGAGAGTTTCTAAAAACTAACTTTCCTATTTGAGAGAGCTTCACAAAAGTGGTGTTGGTGTGGCTGATGCTGTGAGGGTTTTGAAAACCCAATTCGGGGGGTCACCTTTTCTCGGTTTTGGCCCTCGAGATGCGTATAATGCCTTAGGTAAGTCAAAGGCTGTTGATGGTACCGGCTGTAACACTTTGATTCAGATTTTCAGAAATCGACAATCTAATGAGAAGGACTTCTTCTTTGATTTTGAAGTTGACAATGAAGGAAGATTGACTAGTTTCTGTTGGAGGGATGGTCATATGAAGGAGGATTACCTTACTTATGGTGATTTGGTGGTGCATGACACTACGTATCGGACAAACAAATACGGCATGATTTGCGCCCCTTTTGTCGGCATGAATCACCATGGCAATAATATCATGTTCGGTTCTGGCTTTATGGTGAATGAGAAGGTTGAGTCCTTTTAGTGGCTATTTTCTACTTTTCTGAGGTCGATGAATAATAAGCATGATGTGACTATTATGACTGATCAATGTCCTTCCATGTCTGCTGCCATTTCTGTGATATTTCCAACATCACGACATCGTCTTTGTATTTGGCACATTATACAAAATTCTAAGAAGCATATCAGGGCTTTGAGAGAAAAAAGTGAGTTCCTGTCCTTGTTCAATCATGTGCTGAAAGATGTTGATACAATTGCCGAATTCGAGCTATATTGGGGAGAGTAAGTATCACTCTATTTCATGTCTTAATTTGTGTACTTTCTTTCTGTTTCATTGTCCTTCATTATTCTTATGTGTCATGCTTCATTATGCTCAAATGTCATGCTACATTTTATTCATGCTTCATACATCATTTACTTTGCTGCAGGATGACTACTAAGTTTCACTGTCAAAATGACAAATGGCTTGTGAAGTTGTATGATTTGAGGGAAAAGTGGTGTCCTGCATATAACAAAATGTGGTTTTCTGGAGGTATATTGTCTTCTCAAAGAAGCGAGAGCACGAACCACTCAATTTCCAGGAGGTTATCTAAGACAGCCGGTCTTTGTGATTTCTACCATTGCTTTGTGTCTGTTATTTCTGAGTGGAGAAGCAAGGAGTTTAGTGAAGATGTGCGTAGTATTGAAGGTAAACCTTCTATGGCTTTTACTGAGGCTGGACTTCTTATACATGCTAGAAATGTGTACACTCCTTTGGTGTATTCTATGTTTGAGAAGCAGTACTTGAAAGGGAACCAATGCCATCAGTCCTTTGTCCCAAGTGATGCTGGAATGTTGAAATATTACGTGTGGGTTCAGGGCGGTCAACAGATAAAGCATGAGGTTTGTTTTGCTGAAACGCAAAATTACATTACTTGTACTTGCAAACTGTTTGAAGAGGTGGGTATATTGTGCTGTCATTGTCTTCGCATATATGATATTCACTGCGTTTCTGCTATCCCAGAAGCATTTATATTTAAGAGGTGGCGCAAGGATGTTGTTGCTAATCGCATTGTGGGGAATGAGTTGGTTGACATTAGTCGTGTTTCTTCAAATACTATGGCAACTTCTCTCTGGACCTTGCAGATTTCTAGGAAATTTTATAGGCTGATTTCATCTAGTGAAGATAATGCCTCTGCTCGTCAGATTTGTGAAGAAGCTTTTGAATATGCTATGAGTAGGATCAATGCAGATGTTGGACCTATTTTCTTTGACGATAACGATGAAGTTTCTGGATCGAGTAATGTCATTCAGAATCCTCCAAGCAAGAACTCTCAAGGTCGACGCGAGAAGAGGCCAAAAAGCATGATTGAGAAAGTAAATAATAAAGTTCAGGGGAAGAGGAAACGAGCTGAAAGTGCAAAGGTTCAAAATAAGAAAGTTGTTCAAAATATGCAGGTATTACTATGGAGGCAGGGCTGCATATTTCAATATACTATTACTATAGGAGACAAGGCTGCATTCAAATTGCTAATATTTCTTATATTTTTATTATTTTGTAGGTTCAGAAGGATGCATATATTCTTCACCCAAGTTCAGGGAGTGGTTCTTTACATGTTGTTCATGAAGAAACAAGTTCGTTGTTTGTTCCCTTGAGAGATTCTACTAGGTAAGTATTTTAGGTAACCACATTATTTTTGTTATTTTTAAGTTATTGATTACTAATGAACTTTCATTTTTTTGTGTTTTTTTCTGGAAAATAAATAGGCCTTGTAGTTGAGATGGAGATTTGGATGATTGAAGACTACAAGACTTTAGATTTGTTGGTTTCTACTTTAGTCATTTGAAATAATATTGGTTTGTTGAGATTTTGGATTTTGATTATTGTAAGAAATTTGAATTACAGTACTTTGGATTTCCTGCTTTCTAATTTAATCATTTCACCATCAGATTTTTTGTTGTCCTCAGGCATGTTCATGATTCATTTGTAAAGGTGTGATACTTCAGTTGTTAAGTGATGATCCTTCATTTTGTAAATACTAATGCTTCAATTTTAAATGAGTATAAACCTTTATTTTTGTATTATTGTTTAGGGTTTATGGTTTATGGTTTAGGGTTTAGGGTTTAGGGTTTAGGGTTTAGGGTTATTTAGGGTTTAGGGTTTAGGGTTTAGGGTTATTTAGGGTTTATGGTTTAGGGTTTAGGGTTATTTAGTGTTTTGGGTTTTTAGTGTTTTGGGTTTTGGGTTTTGGGTTATTTAGGGTTTAGGGTTTAGGGATATTTAGGGTTTACGGTTTACGGTTTAGGGTTTAGGGTTTAGGGTTTAGGGTTTAGGGTTTAGGGTTTAGGGTTTTTAGTGTTTTGGGTTTAGGGTTTAGGGTTTAGGGTTTTTAGTGTTTTGGGTTTAGGGTTTAGGGTTTAGGGTTATTTAGGGTTTAGGGTTTAGGGTTTAGGGTTTTTACAATACTTCATTTTTGAGGTTCCTCATACTTCAAATTGCATAAAATGAACCTTCATTTTCATTTAGAATAATCTTGCATCTTAATTTCCAGATACTTCATTTTTAAAAATATGCAACTAATTAAGTAATTTTTTACAATACTTCATTTTTAAACATCTAATACTTCAAATTGCAGATTATGAACCTTCAATTTCGATTAGAACAAACGTGATACTTAAGTTTTTTTACAATACTGAATCAGAAATAGTGCAAGATACACATCAGTAACTATCAAATGATATCAAATATGTTTTAAGATGAATCCGACTTCTCAAAAAGTGAAACCAGCTGCAATTGAACCTACTCAGAAGGTTGATGATATTGTACCTACAAAAAAGCAGAATATAGCTGCAATTGGAGATGAAAAGAAGAAGAAGAAGAAGAAGAAGAAGAAGAAGAAGAAGAAGAAGAAGAAGAAGAAGAAGAAGAAGAAGAAGAAGAAGAAGAAGAAGAAGAAGAAGAAGAAGAAGAAGAAGAAGAAGAAGAAGAAGAAGAAGAAGAAGAAGAAGAAGAAGAAGATGAAGGTACATCAATACTTTATCGTAGTAAATGTAGTACATGTTGATGAATAAAAGTGTTTTAACAAAATTCAATAAATAATTTGCAGGGGTCAACTTCTGAAGTTGAGGATGTTGTAGCTCCAAAGAAGCAGAAGACAGACGCAAATCCCACGACTCAAAACATCCAAAAAGGCAGTGACAATGAAAAGAAGAAGAAAATCAAGGTATAATTACTATTATTACCTTATACACCGTAATAAGTATATACGCTAAATCAATATCAATAAGGCAGTGACAATGATTTTCAGGGGGTAGTTTCTGAAAATCAAGATGATGATTTTGTAACTTCAGAGAAACAGAAGATTACTGAATTTCGTACTTCTGAAAAGGTAAAATCTATATACTTTTTTAATTTTATACACTGTATATTATATTTCATTTATAGACACTTACATATATTAACATATGTGAAGGCTGAATCTCTAAAGAAGAAGAAGACAAAATCAGAAGCCCCAAAGAAGAAGAAGAAGACAAAGTCGGAAGCCCCGGAGGACAAGGACACAGAGGTATATTTTCCTACATTACTAATAAATGATTGTGTTCTATTTGCATTTTTGTTGTAATTAGTAATTCAAAATTTTATTAATTGTGGGCTGATTTTAAGGTAAAGAATGACGACAGCACCAACACACGTCGCTTCCAAACACGCATGAGTCCATTGCCTGTTGTAAAGCTGTGTGAGTCACTGTCTGATGAGCAACGAGATGCTGTCAGAGAAATAGGATTTGGTGGGATCTTAGAACTGCAAATGAGATCCAACAATATGGAGCTGCTTCGATACATTATCGATAACTTCGACTATGCTCGGGCTTCAATAAAGCTGGTTGAAGATGAAATTCTCATAGATGAAGATGATGTAGAAGCTGTGTTTGGCCTACCGAGGGGCTCAGATGACGTCGTTGAGGAAGTTGGTAAGCTTAACATCAATTCATTTTATTTAGAAAATCCAATGTTTGTTACAGTGCATAATAATTTGAATTGATGCAGGGAGGTATAGCAGAAATGAACAATCGGGCTATGTTTCATTTCTGAAGGCATGGAGGGATAGATGCAATGTGAAAAAGGGAGGACCAAGTGCCAGTGATATGTCGTCCGTCCTCTCTGGAAGAAAATATTTTGGAAGAAATTTCAAAATTGATTTTGCTGCACTTGTTGTTGGGTCCTTGTTATCAGGGATCCAAGAATATTTTATAAATTTCAAAATTCTGTATTCACTTAGAAATGTAGATAACATTGTAAACATGAATTGGTGTGGGTACACCTTCAAAAAACTTATTTCTTCCATTACTGAATGGAAGAATTCAAGTAAAGCTTGGTTTACAGGATCTTCAACTCTCTTAACTGTAAGCATAAGCATTTAAATTTCCTTATGAATCATGTGTAATGTTTTAAAATTTGATCTTGATTTCATTTTTTTGCAGTTAATCTACCTGGACAGGATGGTATACAAGTTTCGCAGTGTGGAAAGGCGATTTCCCATCTGCTCGAACTGGACACAGGCGGCAATAACAAAGAGAGTAGAAGAAGAGAAGTCAGAATTTGGATGAGGAAAAGTAGAGCCAGCATTTTCCTCTTTCAAAAGAACAAATCAGTTGGACAACGAAAAGGTATAAAATTTATCTATACTTCAATATTTGTACACAAATACATTATAATACCTTAATTGTATGATCAATTTCATGGTATAGGATAAAAATGAAGAGTATGAAGAACAAAAGGTGGACTGCCCTGCTGCACCACATTGTGAGAAGAAAAAGGTATAAACATAATCATACTTCATTTACATAACTGTCATACGTCATTACCATAACTGTCATACTTCATTTACATAATTGTCATACTTCATATATCTGAGTTTAATGTGTTTTTTGTTTTTTTAATTTCACAGCCTATCCATGACAATGATTTTGCCATGAGAATGACTATGGGGTTGAAAAACATCACTCCGCCATAGAAAACTTTGGCAAAATAATGTTCGAGGGAGGGAAGGAGGATGCCACGGCAAGCATCCTAAAACAAACCTGATTCATAATCGAAGCTTGACGGCGGCGATAATCGAAGCTTGACGGCGGCTATAATCGTTGCTTTCGACGGTGGAGGTGTGGAGATGTGGCGGTGAAGGAGGGAGGAGAAAGAAAACCGTATCTAAAGATAAAACTTGCAGATGGGCATCGCGTATGTGTTGTGATGACGTCAGCTGGGTAATTGGGCTGGGTCAATTTTTTTTATATACTGGGCCGGAGTAAGATGGGCTTTTTACACCTTGGGTATAAGATATACTAACTCGTTATATATACTACTATTTGGTAATTAATTAATTAATTAATTAATTAATTAATTAATTAAGGTAATATAATTATATTCCTCCGGGTTAAATTCGAGCACAATAATTAATTAAAAAAATTATTTTATTTATTTTGTTTGTTTTTTTTTAAGTAAAGAGCTAATGTTGGGAAAACTCGGTACGAATCTTTGTCCAAGAAGAAAATACACAATACTTATATCATACTCCCGGGAGCACAATATAAATAGTGCTCCCACCCTTTAAAATATAAAAATCATCATTTAATAATTAAGAAATCTTCATTTCAAAAAACAATTATTATAAACATTAATTAGCATAGCAATGAATATTTTAGCATACCTAATGAATATTTATCACAAAATACATGAAGATATAACATGGGTGCACAATTAAAATCATACTCCTAGGAACACGGTATAAATTGCCGAAAATACAACCAACAAAAAACGAAAGACAAAAAAAAATTGAATTGAATCTTAAATGAATTAAAATTAAATGGATTAGATTGAACTTATAGAAATTTGTTATATATTGTGTAATTGATTAATTAATTAAGGCCAATGCAAGTCGCATGGAGATTTGTTATATGCTCCGTATTTAAGTAATTAAGGTAGATTGAATATTAACACAATGGGAATCTCTTCGTGTACAATACTTTATTGATGAATACGTAATTCAATATTTTATACATGCCAAATTGCCAATAATGCAAGTCGCAAGGAGATTTTTTTATACCATTTGCATCACACTCATTCAGTCGGTGACTTGGTGCCTCCGTTGTTTATTGGAAAAAAAGGAATTTATAGCTCAAAACTTGGGGGTATTGCAGTAGTTTAATAATTTATTTATAGGAAATTGTACTATAATAAAGTATAAATAATCAAGACACATGATAGGCCGCTGGTGATTTAAATAATTTTGCAAGTAGTTAATACTCAATTGTGTTATTACTCTATTACCCTTCATTCCTCTCTATATATTCCACTGCTAGTCCTTTCTTTCTCCATTAGATTACTACTACTTATATATCCACACGTACGCCTCAATATGAGCTACCGTCTTCCCAATCCCACCCAAATCAACCCAAGGACCTTATTAATATCCCCCTACTGCTACTACCACACCATGAACAACAACACCGAGAGGCGGCCCTCTTCACTACTGCTATCGTTCCCCAACGTCGTCGTTGGCATCTCCTGGCCGGAGGAGCTGAACCGGGATTAATCGTGGAGGATCACGGTAAAGATTTAGTCCGGCCACCCGTTGCGAGTTTTACCCCCAACATGTGGGCTGACTCCTTCACTTCATTTCCTTTGGACGATGAATTGAGGTGATCGCTCGCTCGTACCCTAACTAGCTACTTTCTTGTTATATAATATTCGGGTCATATATATATATATATATATATATATATATATATATATATATATATATATATATATATATATATATATATATATATATATATATATATATCATGCATGCATGCGCCTGCAGGTTCAGCTAAACTATGCGGAATCCATTGAAGCCTTGAAAGAAGAGGTAAGGAGCATGCTGATGGCTGAAGGGAAAAAAAGATCCCAGAAGCTAGTGCTGATCGACACACTCGAGCGCTTGGGAATTGGCTATCACTTTCAACAAGAGATTGAACACCAACTCCAACAAATATTCCAGTCATCAAATAGTACTAATGATCATGATCATGAACAAGACGATGACGATTTGTGTTAAAGATATTATTCATTCAAAGAATATTATTCAACCATATCAAAGATCAAGATTAGCATCCTCCATTCAAGGAACAAATCAAACATGATTTGTATTCAATCATTAGCATATATTATTGTTGTATTCAATTATTTGTTACCTTAATTAGCCTTTGTAAAGTAGTATATAATCTCCTCATGTAAACATTATTATTCATCAATACATTTTACTATATTCACTCATACTTTACATGGTATCAGGAATCACATCGATCCTCATACTAATCACCATTTCCGCTGCCTTAACCACCGTCGGTATATCCATGGCAACCACCAGCGCCCAAATACCCAACTCCGCTGAACCAAACAAACCCCTTCTCTCCGTTTCGTTTCCCACTTGTATCAAACTAACACCAACAAATTACCAAGCCTGGCATTACCAAATCAGTCGCCTATTCCTCGGCTTCGGCCTTTTCGCCTATCTCGATGGAACTGTTAAACCACCACCCAAAACTACCACCCTAGTCGCCACCGATACCACACCAAACCCTCAACCAATTCACAGCCCAGCCTATGAAACTTGGTTTCGTCAAGACCAACTAATCCTAGGAGCCTTAGCAGGCACTCTCACGAGGCTTGGACAACCCTCGCCACAACCTATGCCAACCCTTCCCGAGGAAACATCCTACAACTAAAGGATTGCCTTCGCACCATCACCCATGCCGGAAAAACCATCTCCGAGTACATGCTTGCTATTAAAGAATGTACCACTCAATTAGCACAACTAGGCAAACCCGTCGATGCCGAAGATATAACCTCACAAATCATTAATGGTCTCGACTATAAACTCTATTACCCCGTTATCGATGGCGTTCGTGCCCGTGACTCACCCATCTCGTTTGAATTATTTCATGAAAAATTAATTCAACACGAACTCACCCTAAAAAACCAACCATCTCCAACCACTAACGCTGCCTTCAACCCCTCGGCTCACGCTGCCTATACCCGACCCTATCACCATACCCATAATAACAACAACACACGTCACTCACCCTCCACCAACAACAACCAGTCACGCCGTCATCAACACAACCAAAACACCCATCAACCCAATTCTCAACATCGTGACCAACCTCCCAATGCTTCGAATTCAAACCCATTTCGTGGCCGCTGTCAATATTGTCGTGTCACTGGCCATGTTATTAGCTACTGTCCTGATTTCAAAAGAAACTATCCGAGCGTTGTGTTCCCTCCACCTCCCACTCGACAGCCACGCCCCATCGCTCATACTGCCACCACCTCTACCGGACCCTCCACCTCGTACCTTATTGACAATGGGGCCTCCAACCACATCACCAACGATCTCTCCACACTCGCCTTTCATACCCCATATGATGGTCTTGACGATCTCGTGATCGGTGATGGCTCGTCTTTGTCTATCTCCCATCTCGGTTCTTTCTCTATCCCTACACCTAACCATATTTTACGTTTTCATAATGTTCTTGTCGTTCCTCAAATTTCTCGACCATTAATTTCTGTCTCACAATTTTGCACCGATAACCATGCTTATGCCTTATTTTCCTCTACCTCTTTTTGTTTTAAGGAAATCAAGACGGGGGAAACCCTGCTTGAAGGACCATTTGTGGATGGATCATACCAATGGAATCCCTCTACCAAGCCGCCTCAAGCCCTAGCTGCCAATAAATCCTCGAGCATCTTGTGGCATGCTCGTTTAGGACACCCCTCCAATTCGATCTTACGTTTATTAAGTTCTAGCTTTAATTTTCATATTTCTGATTTATCGCATTGCAACTCTTGCTTAATTCATAAAAGCCACAAGTTACCCTTTTCCTCTTCGACTCTTCAATCTCACGCACCATTTGACCTCATCTATTCCGATGTATGGACATCCCCGATAATATCTGACGATGCATACAAATATTATGTCATCTTCGTCGACCATTTCACCCATTATTTTTGGCTATACCCATTAAAAAATAAATCCGACACCGCTACCACCTTTCATCGATTTAAAGCTATCATCGAAAAATATTTCAACCGTCCTATTCGCCAATTTTATTCGGACAACGGCGGTGAATATATTAAAATCAACCCAAACCTACTTGACAATGGTATCACCCACCTCACATCACCACCACACACTCCCGAACACAACGGGTTTGCGGAGCGCTGTCACCGTCATATTGTTGAAACCAGTTTAGCCTTACTCACTCAAGCACAAATGCCAACCAAATATTGGCCCTATGCCTTCTCCACTGCCGCTTACCTCATAAACAGACTCCCCTCTCCAACTCTAAACAACCAATGTCCCTACAAAATCCTCTTCGACCAACAACCTAATTACCACAAATTACGAACCTTCGGTTGTCTATGCTACCCATGGTTAAAATCATATACCAACCACAAACTCGAACCGAAATCGACCCCTTGCGTTTTTGTCGGGTACTCAAATACTCAAAGTGCCTATCTTTGCCTCAATCCCATAACCAATCGTGTATACACCTCGAGACATGTTCATTTTGTCGAAACAACCTACCCTTATCTCACGTTAACCAACTCAACTTTTACACCAGCCCATACTCCGAGTCAATGGTGTACTTTGACCGTTCCCCTCCTACCACCAATTGACCCACCTGTTCGTGTTGCTGAACCAACCCAACCCATCACCCCGACTACATCTCCTACCTCGTCATCTCCTGCTTCACCACACTCTGCCTCCTCCACTCCCTCCTCGACACCACTTGATTCGCCACCCTCTGCAATAACACCCCTACCTCGTCATCTTCTATTTCCACCACTGCCACAACCCCTACAACTCCACCTCCTCCACCTCCACCACCCATCCATCGAACCTGATGGAGTTGTATTCTAAATGTCTAGTTTAGTGAAAATACGGAACTCCTTATCTATACCTTAATTCGAGATATGATTCAAGCATGATTGCATTTAATGCAATAGTCCTTGATGTATACGTTGTATACAGTATGGCGTGAGGAGACACGCGGAAGATCATACTGTCGGTTACTCGTATACTATCGAACAGTAGCTCACGACTTAGATGGACAGGGACAATCCATCGGTACGTCGTAGTGTGACTGGTAGATAGTCGGTCTTGACTATCATGTTACACTCGTACACTTGGTGTATTGAGCAGGACCACAGGAGGGCGTTCGATTTATACTAATCGCAGTAATCGAACTAGACCTCAGATATTACGGATATACGAATTCCTAATCCCTATATAATTATAGGTGCGTGTGTCCATTTCTCGGTTCTTTGACTTACTAGTGAGTGAGACTAATTGATTAGTCAATATTCTCGGTAAGTTGGGAATCGGAATGGTACACACGGCATGCTATAGATTATAGACAGGAAACCGTGTCCCATTTATTGGGTTGATGATGTCCCCGAGATGAGCTCATAAAGTTTATCATGTAAACCCTGCATGTGGATTTACTCCGCATGATAATAAGGATGAGTGGTACTAGTCTCGGATAATAAGAAATGAATTAATTTAATTATTAGTAATTAAAGTTAATTCGTGGACATTCGATATCTTAAATACTAGGAAAGTCGTATATGTAATTCGGCGGAATTATTATTGTTGAAATAATATAAATTAATTATTGGGAATTCAATTATAATTTTATAGTGGAATTAATTATAATTAAAATTGTGGAATTTAATTAAGGTTTGCCCTTTGGGACGCCGAGTTAATTAAATTGCAATTTAGCCTAATAATTAATTTCCATAAGGTCCCTGGTGTAGCTCTATAAATACCTCACCCTCTCTTTCTCTAAACCTAAGTTTCGCCGCAATAATTAATTCTGTGGAGAGAAAATAATTGTTAGCGCAATTAATCCTTTTTCTCTACTTAATTAATTTAGTTTGCGCAATAACTTATTCGGTAAAAATTAATTTGCTAGCGCAAATATATTTCTGGAGACAAACATCTAACGGTGGGTTCAAGAGAGAAAGGAGAAGATGAAGGTTCAGCGGATCGTTGCCCACTCAACGGCTGAACGTCGGGGATAGAGACATACATCGGAAGGCTTCGTGGTCTCAACAATTCGGCTTCTCCGAATCACGCGACAAAGGTATGAGATCGAAAACCCTTTTCCGCATCGTTTCGATTTCTTCTCGTACGTAATCATACAACGAACCACCGATCGAGTTCGATGGCGTAGGTACGATGGTCTCGGACCCCTGGGCGGTCGCCGACCGCCGGAACAGTGGTCAGATCGAGAAAAACGGCCAGAACAGCCCGAACAGCCGCGACCCGCCGCTGGAACAGCGACGCTGTCGGCCGACATGTTTAACTGTCGGCCGACACAGCCATGTCGGACGACACCCTCCTGGTGTCGGGCGACAGACAGGGCAGAAGCCCTCGGTTTTGCGCGGTTGTGCCTCGGGCATGATGGCTGGGCGTAAACCGGGTCTGGGGCTTCATGCTGAGTGCAATAGGGACGCTAGAGGTCGACTGGGCATGTCCGGATATTCGGAAGGTCGAACGGACTCGTCCCGGGTAGTCGATTTCCAACAATTGGTATCAGAGCCGGTTTATCAATTTGTTGTATTGTTCGTACGATTTGTGTTGCAGGATGAACCCGGTTATTATGGCCAATGTTGTGATGGATGTTGTGCTTTAATTTTGTGGTTTGATTAAACTCTCGGGCTTGTCGAGATTGTTTTTGTTTTGGAAACGTTGCTTGTTTGTAATAGATAAAAACGACGGGTTGAGTCGTTAGGTTTATTTATTTTTCGTTGTATCCGGGACATGTATAGGGTCGATCACCTTGTATAGGATCGATGCCGGATTTAGTAGATTTATTATTGTAATTTTTCTTGCTAATTTTGGTGGATCGAGACGAGATCAAAACCCGGAGAAACGAGGATCGAGGAGGGCGAACCGGCAACGGGCAGCCATCGAACACACCCCGTGTTCGCGACGGGCAGCAGCGGGGCTGGAGTTCGTTCGACCCCACGGACGACTCAACGAGGCTCGAGAAGAGGCTCCAGTGGGAGGAGTTCGTCTCTTGACCCTCGAGCGAGTCGGTGGTGGACCGAGATCATGACGAGCAACGAGATGAAGTTCCAAGAGAAATGCATTGGAGAATACTTAAGGCCATAATAATCGGGGCCACGTTAATTGCTTTTTATGTGATCTACGTGCTTTTTATTATGCTTAATTATTTTATGCATGTTATCCCTTATCGTAAAATACTAAGTGGGAGAGAGATTGGAAACAATCCCGCGGTCTCCATTCTCTGTTTTGAATGTGATGTGTATTGAATTACGAGTTGGCTTTGTTGGAAATCGACATCCCGGAATTAATAAATTTAAATAAATAAATTATCTAATTAATTTCGACCGATATCCTTCGGAGATCGAATATCCGGAGTTGTCAAATGTGCGGAACAAAAACTCCAATCGACTCCCGGTTGCCGGAAACCCGCCACTAACCACCACGAAGGCCGGCTCAACCAAAACCCTAACCGCGGGGATAGCCCGCGGCTGTTTCGGCCGAGCCCCCGCATGGGGCTCGCGGCTGTTCGTAGCAGCCGCCTAGGGCTGCCCTTGGAAGCCCCCTTGCACGCTCAGTCGACGCCCGGTGATCGCACGCCCAGCCACGGCGAACCGTGGCTTGCGATCACCACCAGCCACCGCCGCGCGAGCGGCGGTCCAGCCGCGTGAGCGGGGCTGCTCCAGCAGCCCGCTGGAGGTGCGTGGGTGATCGAGATCGCCCTCGATCGAGTCTCGGCGTCCAGCCGAGGCTCGCCCCTCTCGACCCTTTCTTGTTCGAGCCGTTGAGCTGCCGGCGGTCCGGTGATCTTCGATCACCACCGCCCGGTTCAACCTCGACAAAGGTCGCGTTCTCGGATCTTGGTTCACGATATTTTTATGATAATTAAACGATAAAATCATAAAGAGGGTTTTACGATTTACCTCGTTCTCGTTGTTCGGAAAAACGAATAACTCAATTTGACGACCTTGAGATCTTCCCACGTATTCCTTGCACTAGCTCGGACGTCATGTGGGCGACGATCTACCGAACTCCATGGATCTCCTTCACGAACTCTCTAGACTAATCAAGTATGATTATCTTGTCTTGTCTAATTGTGAAGACAATGTAGTGCTTTTATAGGCTACGTAGGGGATCTTAAGGAGGTGGAATATTGAGCTTCCAATAATAGTGATTAAATTGAGCCCAAGCCCAAATCTATTAATCCTTACTATTATTAATTAATTCTATTTTCCACTATATAAAATGAATTGCACTCCCAATATTAAACCATATTATATCAAATAATATTTCTCCGGTAGTATTATTTATTCCGTGTATTTAAGATATAAATATCCATGAATAAAATTAATTTATTGCTAATTAATTTATTCATCTCTTATATCCGAGAATAGTACCATTCAACCTTAATTATTATGCGGAACGAATCCACCTGCAGGGTTTACATAATAATTCCTTATGAACTCATCTCGGGGATATTATCAATGTTGGAAATCGATATCCCGGAATTATTAAATTAATTATCTAATTAATTCCGACCGAAATCCTTTGGAGATCGAATATCCGGATTGTCAAAATTGCGGAACCGACAACCCAATCGACTCCCGGAACATGTACATGACCATACGAAAAAGTTACGCGGGAAAAACACGAGAGAACTCGCGTGAACTCGCGAAACCCGCAGGAGCCACGCGGGGTGACTCGCAGCAGCCCGCAGCAACCCGCAGCGAGTCGCCTGACTCGCTGCTGCTGGGACTTGCTGAGTCGCTGCTGAGTCGCTACGGGTCGCTGCGGGAAAACCCGCAGCAGGCAGCTGATCGCTGCGGGAAAACCCGCAGCCGATCCGCGTATCGAGCCCTAGGCTCGATTTTTCCCCGCGCGATCTTCGTCCAGCCGAGCCGTCGAACCGCCGGCGGTCCGGTGGTCCGACCACCACCGCCCGGTTCGACCTCGTCTCGTGGGTCCGTTCCTTGGATCTTGGTTCAAGGTATATTCACGATAATTAAACGATAAAATCATAAAGGGGGTTTTACGATTTACCTCGTTCTCGTTGTTCGGAAAAACGAAGAACTCAATTTGAAGACCTTGAGATCTTCCCACGTATTCCTTGCACTAGCTCGGACGTCGGGTGGGCGACGATCTACCGAACTCCATGGATCTCCCTCTCTACTTTCTCTCTCTTGAATTGTGATCTTCAAGTTATGAACTTATGAGAATAGAGAAGACCATGTAGTGCTTTTATAGGCTAAGTAGGGGATCTTAAGGAGGTGGAATATTGGGCTTCCAATAATAGTGATTAAATTGAGCCCAAGCCCAAATCTATTAATCCTTACTATTATTAATTAATTCTATTTTCCACTATATAAAATTAATTGCACTCCCAATATTAAACCATATTATATCAAATAATATTTCTCCGGTAGTATTATTTATTCCGTGTATTTAAGATATAAATATCCATGAATAAAATTAATTTATTGCTAATTAATTTATTCATCTCTTTTATCCGAGACTAGTACCATTCAACCTTAATTATTATGCGGAATGAATCCACCTGCAGGGTTTACATAATAATTCCTTATGAACTCATCTCGGGGATATTATCAACCCTTTCGGGATACACTTTCCCGTCAAGTATTCACGGCATGCCATATATAAAATATAGTGACCCAACTTAACCGGTAATTAACCCAATAATTAAATCGGTTAATTCCTCTGGTAAATCAAAGTCACTTATATTAAATATACACACCCGCAATAGTTTCGGGGATTAAGAATAAAATACACTGAGACTCGAATCGATTATCGCCGACAATCCTAATCGATGAATCTCAACGATCCGCTCAATACACCAAGTGTACAAATGTGATAAAATAATTAAGACAAATTATTTTCTCTCTCACACAACGACTATACCGATGGATTGGTCCGTGTCCATCTAGGTCGTGAGCAACTGTTCGATTAAATACGAGTAACCGATAGTATGATCTTCTGTGTGGGGCCCGACACACCATACTAACTACAACGTATAGAATCCAGGACTATGTTTTGCATATATTTAATTATAAATAATTAAATGCAAACAATTGTTCATTTAGTTAAATAGATTAATGGCAATGGATCGTGAGTTTCTGTCACTTAAATCTAGACATTAAGTACACAACTCCAACAATCAACCCTTACGGGATACACTTTCCCGTCAAGTATTCACGGCATGTCATATATAAAATATAGTGACCCAACTTAACCGGTAATCAACCCAATAATTAAATCGGTTAATTCCTTTGGTAAATCAAAGTCACTTATATTAAATATACACACCCGCAATAATATCGGGGATTAAGAATAAAATACACTGAGACTTAAATCGATTATCGCCGGCAATCCTAATCGATAAATCTCATGCGATCCGCTCAATACACCAAGTGTACAAGTGTGATAAAATAATTAAGACAAATTATTTTCTCTCTCACACAACGACTATACCGATGGATTAGTCCGTGTCCATCTAGGTCGTGAGCAACTGTTTGATTAAATACGAGTAACCGATAGTATGATCTTCTGTGTGTCCATACACACCATACTAACTACAACGTATAAAATCCAGGACTATAATTTGCATATATTTAATTATAAATAATTAAACGCAAATAATTGTTTATTTAATTAAATAGATTAGTGGCAATGGTCGTGAGTTTCCGTTACTTAAATCTTGACATTAAGTACACAACTCCAACAATCTCCCACTTGTACTAAGGTCTAGTCATTTCCTCCAAACTCCCGACTCCCATACTCATCACGTGCTTAAGTTGTACTTTCCAAGAAGTACTATGTGAATGAGCAATCTAGGTTGCCACTCTGAAGTTATCTTGGTGACTACAGCGTCGTCTCCCTCGACGATGACTCGTATCAGGTGGTACTTGCTCTATGTGTTATCTTACACTTATGGACTTGTGATTTCTTACCATTTGCCATCGCACCGCTATTTACATAGCCTTTGGCAAATTAAGAATCACATCTATGTCCCAGAGATTATCCCGGAGTTATACCAAAACTTCCGCTGCCTCTGAGGCTGCTATTTGGTTACCCATGGCAGAGTCCGAAAAGCATCGTGCTTATCACTCTTCCATGTTAAAACTCCTTCTCCTTCAATAGTGAAACACATAGCTTGATATCGACTTACACCGGTCCTCATTCGATTAGAAATCTACGAGAATGTAATCCAAAGGAAATGCTCGTCTGCTCCGTAATCCAGAACATTGTTTCAGTACTTCGAAAGTACTTAAAATGTTCATTACAGCAGTCAAGTATTCCTTTCCAGGATTACCTTGATATCCTCCCACTATGCTAACCGCATAGCCGATATCAGGTTCTTGTTTTCAACAATGCATTTATTAAGCTTTCCACACTCAAAGTGTAGGAAAATGCTTTCATTGCTTCTATCTCCTTTTGTGTTCCAAAACACATGTCCTCAGATAGATGCATTCCGTGTCTGAAAGGTAACGAACCTTTCTCGGAATCTTGCATGTTAAAACGAACCATAATCATATATATGTAAGATGTCCAGGAGAAGTACAATGTTCTTTCCTAGAGATCCAAGATCTCAAGAACATGTCCAACTTCTTCCTTTATCTTTCATATTGATTTATCTAGACAACCATCATTTTATGTCTTGACAACATCTTTACATTGTTACCAATGATAAGAATGTTCTCTACATAAAACCCGAGAAACACCACCTTGTTTTCCATCACGTTTCCAATACACACGATTCGTCTATGCTTTTGATGAATCCATAAAATAGACTATCTCATCAATTTGCAAGTACCACGAACTCAATGCTTTGTTTCACTCCATAAATGAATCAACTAAGCTTGTACTCTAAATGATCTCGCCTCTTAGCAATAATTCTTATTGCTCTCCAAGAAGGCACATTTAGATCTAGTACGGCCTTCATGTAGATCTAGGGATCGATTTCATGTATACTAGGTCCAGAGTCCGAAAACTCTCCTAGTCTTATGAATATCTCTGGTTGACCCACAACCTCCCACTACAACGGCATTCCGGTGTATAAACAGTAATAACAGTAGGTGCAGTTAGTGGTGTACCGCTACTCGGTTCAGCTGGTTCTCAGTCCTTATCGTTCTCTCTCATTTCAAAGTATCATGTCACTTTGGGCTTGTGGTTCATCATATAGTCTTTCTCTAAGAACCGGGCGTTAGAACTTATAACGTCCTTCTGGTTCTTAGTACTATTGAACACACATCTTTTGTTCTTCTAGGATATTCTACAACGGCATTTGAATGCGCCGTTGTTTCCAGACATATCCATAGAACATAGGTAGTTCCGTATAACTAATGATTTTACTATTTCTATAAGAGTTCCATTTCTTGTTTACGACACATCATTTCTACACAACAGTGTATGGTGTAGTCATTTGGGATCAAATCCCAACCTTTGATCAGTATGCTATGCATTCCTCAGACAGGTATTTGCCTCCGCGATTAAATCGCAGGCTACAAATGGATATACCTTGATGGTTCTCCACAATTGCTTAGTGTCCATTGACTTGTCAAAACACTTGCTTTTGTGGCACATCAGGTATTCTAATCCACTTCTCGAGTAATTATCAAATGAAGTACTCGTACCTTATTGTCTGAGTAGACATAGGTCTGCATACATCAGAGTTAATCAATTCTTATACTTGTCCGGATCTTATATCTTATATCCATAAAGGATTGCTTAGTCATATTATCTTCCAAATTAGATTCTTAGGTCGGAAGGTCCACTCCCTCAACTTAATTGATCAAATATCAATTTTCGACCTTTGAACTTCTTATTTGAATAAACATGACTCAGCATAAGAATCCACAAGTATAATCGATAAAGAAATCTCTTATTAGTAAAACTAGTTTCATACTACGGTTCGTTGCATCGTGGTGGACTCAGGATTCATCATTTATATATTGCTAGCTAATGTACCAGAATAGATAATATCATTATTTCTTCTTATAACCATCGAATGATTAAAAGAAATAAAATATCCATTCATTAGAAATCCAGAACAAAGTTCTTTCTAATATTAAAGGTACATAAAAGCAATAACTTAAAATGAAATCCTATAAATTGTCCTCCACTGCAACTGCTGCCTCCTCTACAGCATTTCCCATGTAGACTACGATCTTTTCTTTTCAAAGTCGTTAGGTTTCCTGGAACCTCTGCATTTAAAATGCACATACCGTCAGTGGTTCCATATCTACACACCAGGTTCCAGTAGATAATACCACTGACTATGTTTCACGACTAAAGAAAATTTCGTACTTTCTTTGAGAGGATAATCAGACTTCCAGTACCCAGACTGTTTGCATCGAGAACACTTGCCTCTTGGCTTTCTCGTCCCATCTCGTGGTCTAAGTAACTTAGCACCACTGGGTTTCATTGCTTGCTTTTCCTTTCCCCCGATTTTACCCTTAGGTTCAAAACCTTTGGTATTGGCTACAAGAGCTTGCGATTTCCGTCTCAACTCGTCCAAAAGGTCAATCATCTCAAAACTTGTTTAAGCGTTTCCTCGAAGGACTGGCCTTTATGAGTATCCTCATCGCTTCTTGTCTAGCCGCCTATGTAAATAGGCTCGGGAGGACAAAGCTCACTGAGTACAACCTTGCACTCTTTAACAGTTTGGGTAATGTCTAGATCTCTATTCCAATCATTACATTTAGGGACCAGTGAGTTTAAAATCCTTAAGTATCACATAAAGTGGGTTCAAAGCCATTTCCTAATCTATGAGCACATATAACAACAAACAATTGATTTAATCTCCGATATTATCTCCCTCAAATAATATCATTAAACCACTAATCACATCTAAAATCCCATCAGATATGGCAAGCCACGTTGTGTGGACGTTTACCTATCCAAATGATTTAGCAATTAGATTTGCTTCGGTCGTACATCAATTATAGCGTAACTTCGTTGGGAAGGATACTATAAAGCGTACCTAAGTGTAAACCATTGCTCAGCACTAAGGTGAGTCGTTTGGAACCGCAAAATCACCGCAAGCCACGTTGTGTGGACGTTTACGATAACTCACAATCCTTCACAACTCCCTATAACTGTCTACATCAATTAATCCAAAATCCGTCGATATAGCAAGCCACGTTGTGTGGACGTTTACTACACCAAGAGACTTTTATAATTTACTCCCAATTACTTGATTCATTTAATCTTGTAAATCAAGACGCGGAGAATCATAAGTGAAACTCGATGTTTCTTACCAGTGATTCACCATGCGAACGACCCTATCTCTCATAGAATGAGGGAGCCGAGCAGACAATCGATCCATTTCAAAAAATGGTACGAAGGTCTCTAATTTGTGTCCTCGACATGACCAAGTGGCTTTGGCTCCATTCCACTCCCCGGGGTGAGAATGAGTCGACTTGAAATCAGTTTCAGAAAGACAAATTAAGCATTGTTTGATAGACTTAATCAATGTTTCTCGTAAGAGGAATTACAAGAATTCTCCTTCAATGGCTTATCTATATGAACTTCGAACGTTCATAAAAGTCACCAAGAGAACAGCAATGGAGACCATGGATATGTTTCCATACCCTCTCCAACTTAGCTTTTTATAACAAAGGGATACGCTATCTAATGCATAATTAAATACACATAAGCATGCGTACATGAAATAAAGCACATACAATATTATCACATAATCAAAATAATACTAGAATATTATTTTCCGACTATTATGGCTTTATCGCATCCCCGTATGCGTCTTCTAGTCTTTAGTCTTCGTTCTTGAATGCTCCATGTGACGGGAATATTAATTCCAATATTTAAATCTATTTATTTTTAATAAATCCAAAAGTTACTTAATTCGAAAATTAAGTCAATCGAATAAATCAAAAATAAAATTAAATATTAATTAATATTTTTATTATTTTTTGTTTTCCTCTTCTAATTCCATTAAATCTCTAGAATCCTATCCAAGACCCACTTGGAATATTCTAGAAGATTTCCATAATGAAATAAGGAAATAAAATAATTTAGGACTCCTAATCCTTCCAAATTAATTCATTTCCTTTTCTATTAAAAATTACATAAAGGAATAATTAAATAAGGAAAAATTAATTTAGGACTCATAAACTTTCCAAATTAATTATTTTCCTAATCTATTAAAAATTCCATAAATTGATTATAAATTTATTCCCTTTCCTAATCCATGAATATTCCCAAGAATAGGAATAATCAAGAAGGAAAAATAAATTTATTCTAAAATTATTCTTTTCCTATTCCATGAGAATTCCCAAAAATAGAAATACTCAAAATAGGAAAACCGAATAATTTAGGAAAGTTGAATCTTGGCCTAGACGAACATGGGATGGGGATTCACATGTCCATCATGATCGACAACCTCACCTAGAGGAGTCGAACTCCTCATGGTGGTCGATCGACCCTCCAAGGATCAGCCATGGGGATGGCCGATCGAGTCCTCCCTCTCTTCGTCTCCTCCGTCACACTTTTCCGGTCGTCGTTTCGTCCTCGATCCAACGTAAAATAAATTACAAATTTATTACTACGGTATCCGGTATCGATTCTCTACATGAAATCGACCTCATAAAGAGGATAGCCCGCGGCTGTTTCGGCCGAGCTCCCGCATGGGGCTCGCGGCTGTTCGTAGCAGCCGCCTAGGGCTGCCCTTGGCAGCCCCCTTGCACGCCCAGTCGACGCCCGGTGATCGCACGCCCAGCCACGGCGAACCGTGGCTTGCGATCACCACCAGCCACCGCCGCGCGAGCGGCAATCCAGCCGCGTGAGCGGGGCTGCTCCAGCATCCCGCTGGAGGTGCGTGGGTGATCGAGCTCGCCCTCGATCGAGTCTCGGCGTCCAGCCGAGGCTCGCCCCTCTCGACCCTCTCTTGTTCGAGCCGTTGAGCCGGCGGCGGTCCGGTGATCTTCGATCACCACCGCCCGGTTCAACCTCGACAAAGGTCGCGTTCTCGGATCTTGGTTCACGATATTTTTATGATAATTAAACGATAAAATCATAAAGAGAGTTTTACGATTTACCTCGTTCTCGTTGTTCGGAAAAACGAAGAACTCAATTTGACGACCTTGAGATCTTCCCACGTATTCCTTGCACTAGCTCGGACGTCGTGTGGGCGACGATCTACCGAACTCCATGGATCTCCTTCACGAACTCTCTAGACTAATCAAGTATGATTATCTTGTCTTGTCTAATTGTGAAGACCATGTAGTGCTTTTATAGGCTACGTAGGGGATCTTAAGGAGGTGGAATATTGGGCTTCCAATAATAGTGATTAAATTGAGCCGAAGCCCAAATCTATTAATCCTTACTATTATTAATTAATTCTATTTTCCACTATATAAAATTAATTGCACTCCCAATATTAAACCATATTATATCAAATAATATTTCTCCGGTAGTATTATTTATTCCGTGTATTTAAGATATAAATATCCATGAATAAAATTAATTTATTGCTAATTAATTTATTCATCTCTTATATCCGAGAATAGTACCATTCAACCTTAATTATTATGCGGAACGAATCCACCTGCAGGGTTTACATAATAATTCCTTATGAACTCATCTCGGGGATATTATCAACCCTTACGGGATACACTTTCCCGTCAAGTATTCACGGCATGTCATATATAAAATATAGTGACCCAACTTAACCGGTAATCAACCCAATAATTAAATCGGTTAATTCCTTTGGTAAATCAAAGTCACTTATATTAAATATACACACCCGCAATAATATCGGGGATTAAGAATAAAATACACTGAGACTTAAATCGATTATCGCCGGCAATCCTAATCGATAAATCTCATGCGATCCGCTCAATACACCAAGTGTACAAGTGTGATAAAATAATTAAGACAAATTATTTTCTCTCTCACACAACGACTATACCGATGGATTGGTCCGTGTCCATCTAGGTCGTGAGCAACTGTTTGATTAAATACGAGTAACCGATAGTATGATCTTCTGTGTGTCCATACACACCATACTAACTACAACGTATAAAATCCAGGACTATAATTTGCATATATTTAATTATAAATAATTAAACGCAAATAATTGTTTATTTAATTAAATAGATTAGTGGCAATGGATCGTGAGTTTCCGTTACATAAATCTAGACATTGAGTACACAACTCCAACAGGCTTTAGTGTCATCCTCCCTATCGGATAAATTCGATACACGGATATCACTGGATTAAAATTCGAAATTAATTCCACTTATAGAATTTAATAATTATATTTTTCAAAAGCAATGCCTAATTTGTTTTTCAAAGACTAATTTCAAGTCGACTCATTCTCACCCCGGGGAGTGGAATGGAACCAGAGCCACTTGGTTATGTCAATGACACAAATTAGAGACTTTCGAGTCATTCGATGACTAGATCGATTGTCTGATTGGATCCCTCACCTAGTGAGAGATAGGGCTCAATTGCATGATTGATCGCTGGTTAGAAACTTCGAGTTTCACTTACGAGATATCAAGCTTTGATTAATAAAATTGTGAAATTTAATAAATGTAAGAGTCAATTAACAAAGTTGTTTGTTTTAGTAAACGTCCACACTATCGTGGCTTGCTAAATGGAAACGATACTTTGGGTTAATTGAGACTCTATGACATTTAAATAAGTGGGATTCAATTAATAAAGTTGTTTGTTTTAGTAAACGTCCACACTAACGTGGCTTGCTAGATGGAAACGGAACTTTAGGATTAATTGAGGCTCGACAGTTATAGAAAGTCGTGGAGGACCGCATGTAAACGTAAACGTCCACATGAACGTGGCTTGCGGTGGACATGTAATTCCCGAGCGGTGGACTTAGTACTGAGAAATGGTATACACTTAGGTACGCTTTATAGTATCCTCCCCATCAGAGTCACTGCTATAATGATGTACGACCGAAGTAAAAATCCAATTATAAAATCGTTTGGATTAGTATACGTCCACAAGAACGTGGCATGCTAGTCTGATGGGATTTTGGAAATGATTGGTAGTTTAATGATATTATTTGAGGGAAATGATATCGAATTAAACTCATTGTTTGTTTTATATGGTATTATTCCCATTAAAAGTCAACAAACTCACTGATCCTGTTTGTATGGATTAAAGAAGAAACTTGGACATTGTCCTAACTGCAGAGGAGTACAAATATGTACTCCAAGTCAATTGACCTGCTGAACCAAATGATGCTTCCACTCCTGAGGAAAGGAAGCTCATGGAAATGGATCAAGGCTCTGAGATGACGCGGAGCTACATTATGGATTTCATGTCAAATGTACTGCGACGTCGAGATCAAGCCATGACCATTACCTATGATATGATGTTTAACCTCAAGAAGCTTTTTGGTTATCAGGACAGGAAAGCCGGGCAAAATGCAACGAGGCAACTCATGACGGCCATCGCATCCGAATGAACGCCCTGTTGGAATTCGATATACCCGATCAAAAACCCATCGCCGGAGATCACACGAACACCTTTGCACGCGCCGGAGCACGACCGAACGCACGACGTGGCCGAAGCCACGCGCACGCCCAGCCGAGCCCCCGCGACTAGGGTTTCATGCGATCACCGATCGCACGCCGGCGATCGGTTGGGGTGGGGCTACTCCCAGCAGCCCCCGCGGCGAGTCCGGCGACTCGCCGCCGCCTGGAGGTCCCCGCCTTCACGGCGGGATGGGGCGGCACCAGCCCGCGCCCCCAGCGATCGATCCATGGATCGATCGCAAGCCCTCGGCTCCAGCCGAGGGTTCGACCCTCTCGCCCCGCCGAACCCTAGGGGCGATCGCCCGTGGTCCGGTGGCTTCGCCACCACCACGCGATCGTCCTCTAATCCGGGTTCGATCTTCGGATCTTGTTCTACGGTATTTTACGATAAATAAAATCGAATAATATCAAGGGCGTTTAGATATTGTACCTTTCGATTCGTTGTTCGGAGAAACGAAATCAAGATGACCTTTGAATCTTCCCACGTATTCCTTGCACTCCGTTCGAACGTCGGGTGGGCGACGATCTATCGAACTCCTATGGATCTCCTTCAACTCTCTAGAATATCAAGTATGATAATCTTGTCTTATGATTTATGAAGGTCATGTAGTGCTTTTATAGGCTACGTAGGGGATCTAAAGAAGGTGGAATATTGGGCTTCCAATATTGAAGATTAAATTGAGCCCAATGCTCAAGTCCATTAATCCTTATCAATATTAATTAATTTATTTTCCACTATATAAATTAATTGCACTCCCAATATTAAACCATATTATATCCAAATAATATTTCTCCGGTAGTATTATTTATTCCGTGTATTTAAGATATAAATATCCATGAATAAAATTTATTTATTGCTTAATAAATTTATTCATCTCTTTTATCCGAGACTAGTACCACTCAACATTATTTATTATGCGGAACAAATCCACTCGCGAGGTTTACATAATAAATCCTTATGAGCTCATCTCGGGGATATTATCAACCCTTCCGGGATACACTGTCCCGTCAAGAATTCACGGCATGCCATATATAAAATATAGTGGCCCAACTTAACCGGTAATTGACCCAATAATTAAACCGGTCAATTCCTTTGGAAAATCAAAGTCACTTATATTAAATATACACACCCGCAATTGTATCGGGGATTAAGAATATAATACACTGAGTCTCAAATCAATTATCGCCGAGCAAACCTAATTGATGAGTCTCATCGATCCGCTCAATACACCAAGTGTACAAGTGTGATAAAATAATTAAGATAAATTATTTTCTCTTTCACACAACGACTATACCGATGGATTGGTCCGTGTCCATCTAGGTCGTGAGTAACTGTTTGATTAAATACGAGTAACCGATAGTATGATCTTCTGTGCGCCCATGCTTGCACCATACTAACTACAACGTATAAAATCCAGGACTATAATTTGCATATATTTAATTAACAATAATTAAAAGCAAATGAATGTTTGTAATTAATAGGTAAATGAAAGTGTACAAGGAGTTTATAATACTCAAATCTAGACATTAAGTATACTACTCCAACAATCTCCCACTTATACTAAGGTCTAGTCTTATCTTCCAAACTTCTGACTCCCTAACCCTCCAAGTGCTTGAAATATACTTCCTTAGGAAGTATCTTGGTGAAAGGGTCCGCTAGGTTGTCCTCCGAAGCTATCTTGGTGACTATCGCATCGCCCCTCTTGACGATGTCTCGAATCAGGTGGTACTTGCGCTCTATGTGTTTCGTAGCACTATGGGACCGTGGTTCCTTACTGTTTGCCACTGCACCGCTATTATCACAATAAATTGTCATAGCCTTGTGCAAACTCGGAATCACATCTAAGTCCTGGAGGAAATTAAGGAACCATACTAACTCTTTCGCTGCCTCTGAGGCTGCAACATATTCAGCTTCCATGGTAGAGTCTGAAATGCACTTTTGCTTAACACTCTTCCATGATACGGCTCCACCTCCCAAAGTGTACACATAGCCTGATGTCGACTTACGCCGGTCCTTATCAGCTTGGAAATCCGAATCCGCATAACCCAAAGGAATCAGATTGTCTGCCCCGTAACTTAGAACTTAATCCTTAGTATTTTGCAAATACTTGAAAATGCTCTTTACGGCAGTCCAATGAGCCTTTCCAGGGTTACTCTGATATCTCGCTACTACGCCAACTGCATAGCAGATATCAGGTCTCGTGCATAACATTGCATACATCAAGCTTCCCACAGCCGAAGCGTATGGAACTGCTTTCATTTCATCTTTCTCCTTTTGTGTCCGAGGACACATCTCCTTAGAAAGATAAGTTCCTTTACTGAAGGGCAGTTCACCCTTCTTGGAATCTTGCATGTTAAAACGAGCTAGAATCGTGTCTATGTAAGATTGCTGGGAAAGATACAATGTTCTATTCCGGCGATCCCTTATAACCTTGATCCCTAGAACATGTCCCACTTCTCCCAAATCTTTCATATCGAATTGTCTAGACAACCATCTCTTTATGTCTGACAACATTTTCACACTGTTGCCAATGAGAAGAATGTCGTCTACATAAAGCACGAGAAACACCACCTTCTTCCCATCACATTTCCAATACACACACGATTCGTCCATGCTTTGACTGAATCCAAAAGATTGGACTACTTCGTCAAACCGCAGGTTCCACGATCTCGAGGCTTGTTTCAATCCATAAATGGATCGATTAAGCTTGCACACTAGATGATCTCGCCCCTTAGCAATGAATCCTTCTGGTTGTTTCATATAAATCGTCTCGTCAAGACTTCCATTTAGGAAAGCTGTCTTGACATCCATTTGCCACACCTCATAATCCATATGAGCTGCTATGGATAAGAGAATCCGGATCGACTTTATCTTGGCTACCGGCGAGAAGGTCTCCTCATAATCGATTCCCTCTTTCTGAGTATATCCTTTCGCAACAAGCCGAGCTTTAAAGGTTTCAACCTTTCCGTCAGATCCTCTCTTTCTCTTGTAGACCCATTTACACCCAATTGGCTTTACGCCGCTTGGTGGTTCTACAAGATCCCAGACTTTATTAGAATCCATAGATTCAATTTCGGATATCATCGCTTTCTTCCAAGAAGGCGCATCTATATCTTGTACCGCCTCATCGTAGGTCCAGGGATCGATTTCATGAACTCCAGGTCCAGAGTCCGAAGACTCACCCAGTCCAATCCATCGGTCTGGTTACTTAACAACCCTCCCACTATGACGGCGTTCCGGTGTATTAACAGTGACAGTAGGTGCAGGTTCTAGTGGTGTACTACTACTCGGTTCGGCTGTATCTAAGTCTTCCTTGTCTCCTCTCAACTCATCAAGTATTATGTCACTCTTGGGCTTGTGGTCCATGACATAGTCTTCCTCTAAGAACCGAGCGTTAGTACTTATAACGATCTTCTGGTCCGTAGGACTATAGAACATGCCACCTTTAGTTCCTTTCGGGTATCCTACAAACAGCCGTAATTCTGATCTAGGTTCTAACTTATCGGCACCTTGTCGCAACACATGTGCTGGACAACCCCAGATCCGAATGTGTTTCAAGTTAGGCTTGCGCCCACTCCACAATTCCATGGGTGTTGTTGGTACCGTTTTGGTTGGAACCCTATTCAAGATATACGCCGCTGTTTCCAAGGCATGTCCCCAGAACATAATAGGTAAGTCCGAGTAACTCATCATTGAACGCACCATCTCCATAAGAGTCCTATTCCTTCTTTCCGACACGCCATTCTGCTGAGGAGTATATGGTGATGTCATTTGGGAATCAATCCCATGCTCTGCTAAGTATGCCTTGAATTCCCCAGACAGGTACTCGCCTCCGCGATCAGATCGCAGGCATTTAATGGATTTACCTTGAAGGTTCTCCACAAAAGCCTTGAACTCTTTGAATTTGTCAAAGGATTCGCTCTTGCGGCGCATCAGGTACACAAATCCATACCTTGAGTAATCATCAGTGAAAGTGATGAAATACTCGTACCCTCCCCTTGCCTGGGTAGACATAGGTCCGCATACATCAGAGTAAATCAAATCCAATACTTGTTCAGCCCTCCGTCCTTTACCAGAAAAAGAACGCTTGGTCATTTTACCCTCTAAACAGGATTCGCAGGTTGGAAGGTCCTCTCCTTCAACATCGTTGATTAGACCATCAGCTTTCAACCTTTGAAGCCAATTCGAGTTTATATGACCTAGCCTTAGATGCCACAAGTATAATTGATTCATTTTAGAAGGTTCCTTTCTCTTATTGGTGTTCTTAGATGTGTTATTACTCTCGGTTAGTTGCATCGTGTTAGACTCAGGATTCAGCACATACAAATCGTCTACCAATGTACCAGAACAGATAATTTCACTATTTCTTCTTATGATCACAGAGTGGTCAAAAGAAACAGAATATCCATTCATAATAAGTTTAGAAACCGAAATTAAATTCTTTCTAAAATTTGGTACATAAAGACAATTACGCAAAACTAAAACCCTATCACTACTGAAGCGTAAGTGAACGTCTCCCACTGCAACAGCTGCCACCCTCGCAGCATTGCCCATGTAGACCACGATCTCTCCCTCTCTAAGTCTCCGGGTTTCCTGGAACCCCTGCAATGAATTGCAGATATGATCAGTGGCCCCCGTATCTACACACCAGGTGCTGGTAGATAACACCACTGATAATGTTTCAGTGACTAAGGAAAATTTCGTACCTTTGATGAGAGGACAATCTGACTTCCAGTGCCCAGACTGCTTGCATCGATAGCACTTGCCTCGCGGCTTGCTCTTCCCATTCCGTGGTTTGGAGCCACTGGGCTTCTTTGCTTGCACTTCTTCCTTGGCCATAAGAGCTTGTGATTTTCTGATCACACTTATGATTTTCATCCTCAAGTCATCGTTTTTAAGCGACTCCTCTAGTGGATGAAATACAATGAGTATGTCAATCACCTCTTCAGCGGTATCCACGCTATGTCTCAACATCATATTGAGGTCATTCTTAATGTCCTCATCAGTTGGGACAACAGCAGATATAGAAGGCTCAACAGTCTGGACAATGTCCAGATTTCGTTCCCAATCATTACTATATGGAACCAGTAAGTTTTCATCTTTAAGTATATCACAAAGTGGGGTCACAGTCATTCTTAACCTATAAGCACATAATACAAACAAACAATTTAATGTCCGATATTATCTCCCTTAAATAATATCATTAAATCACTAATCACATCTAAAATCCCATCAGGTAAGGCAAGCCACGGTGTGTGGACGTTTACCCACCTAAACGACTTAGCAATTAGATTTCCTTTGGTCATACTTCACTTATAGCGGAACCTCGGTGTGAGGAATACTATAAGGCGTATCTAAGTGTAAACCATTGCTCAGCACCAAAGTAAATCGTTTGGAATTGCTACATCACCGCAAGCCACGTTGTGTGGACGTTTACGATAACTTCACAACTCTTCACAATTTCTTACAACTGTCTACATCAATTAATCCAAAATCCGTCAGCATAGCAAGCCACGTTGTGTGGACGTTTACTACACTAAGAGATTTTTATAATTGACTCCCAATCACTTGATCCATTCGATTTCGTAAATCAAGACGCGGAGAATCATAAGTGAAACTCGAAGTTTCTAACCAGTGATTCACCATGCGAACAGCCCTATCTCTCATAAATGAGGGAGCCGAGCAGACAATCGATCCACCCTTAAGAGAATGGTACGAAGGTCTCTAATTTGTGTCCTCGACATGACCAAGTGGCTTTGGCTCCATTCCACTCCCCGGGGTAAGAATGAGTCGACTTGAAATCAGTTTTGGAAAGACAAATTAGGCATTGTTTGATGAACTCAATCAATGTTTCTCGTAAGAGGAATTACAAGAACTCTCCTCCAATGACCTATCTATATAAACTTCAAAAGTTTATAAAAGTCACCAAGAGAGCAGCAATGGAGACCATGGGTATGTTTCCATACCCTCTCCCACTTAGCTTTTTACAATAAAGGAATACGCTATCTAGTGCATGAAAGTAAACACATATAGCATGCATACATGTAATAAAGCACATAATATTATCACATAGTCAAAATAATTACTAGAATATTATTTTTCGACTATTATGGCTTTACTCCATCTCCGTACGCATCTTCTAGTCTTCAGTTTTCGTTCTTGAATGCTCCATGTGACGAGAATATTAATTTCCAATATTTAAATCTATTTATTTTCAATAAATCCAAAAGATACTTAATTCGAAAAATTAAGTCAATCGAATAAATCAAAAATAAAATTAAATATCATTAATATTTTTATTTATTTTATTTTCCCTTTCTACTTCATTAAATCTCTAGAATAATCTATCCAAGACCCACTTGGAATATTCTAAATGATTTCCATAATGAAATAAGGAAATAAAATAATATAGGACTCTTCTACTTTCCAAATTAATTAGATTCCTAATCCATGAATATTTCCATAAAATAGAAATAATCAATTTAGGAATCCTAATTAATTCCAAATTGATTCTTTTCCTAATCCATGAGAGTTCCCAAAAATAGGAATACTCAATTAGGAAAAACCCGAATCAATTAGGAAAGCGAATCACCGGGAGAGCACGAAGATCACAAGGACCTCCGCGCCCCCCACCGGACCGCCATCGCCGGCCGAGGAGCACCGCCGCCGCCACCCAGCCGGCGCACCACCACCGCCGGTGGTATCGCCGCCGGGAGGCGCGAATTCGGCGCCCTTCCCTTCGATGGTTCGATCCTCCATGGATCGACCATGTTGGTCGATCCGAGCCCTAGCCCTCACGATCATCTCCTTCGTCACACGTCTCCTCCGGCGGTCGTTTCGGCATCGATCCAACGCAAAATAAATTACAAATTAATTTTACACTATCCGGTATCGATTCTATACATGAAATCGACCCTATACAATTTCCGGAAAAAGATAGAACAATAATAATAATCCTAAATTCGGTCAACCCCCGAATTTTTACTATTACAAGCATTCACCACCAAAAACGAATCTCGACATGTCCGAGAGTTTAATAAAACAACAATTATGACAAAATAAATTAACAAAATTAATTAAGCCATAATAGTCGGAAACCCTGCAAGGTAGAACAATTTTATCGAAAATACCGCGAACGTAAACCACGCTCTGATACCAATTGTTGGAATTCGATATCCCGGGCTATTAAAATTTGCGGAAACAATAGCCCGATCAAAAACCCATCGCCGGAGATCACACGAACAACTTCGCACGCGCCGGAGCACGACCGAACGCACGACGTGGCCGAAGCCACGCGCACGCCCAGCCGAGCCCCCGCGGCTAGGGTTTCATGCGATCACCGATCGCACGCCGGCGATCGGTTGGGGTGGGGCTGCTCCCAGCAGCCCCCGCGGCGAGTCCGGCGACTCGCCGCCGCCTGGAGGTCCCCGCCTTCACGGCGGGATGGGGCGGCACCAGCCCGCGCCCCCAGCGATCGATCCATGGATCGATCGCAAGCCCTCGTCTCCAGCCGAGGGTTCGACCCTCTCGCCCCGCCGAACCCTAAGGGCGATCGCCCATGGTCCGGTGGCTTCGCCACCACCACGCGATCGTCCTCTAATCCGGGTTCGATCTTCGGATCTTGTTCTACGGTATTTTACGATAAAAAAAATCGAATAATATCAAGGGCGTTTAGATATTGTACCTTTCGATTCGTTGTTCGGAGAAATGAAATCAAGATGACCTTTGAATCTTCCCACGTATTCCTTGCACTCCGTTCGAACGTCGGGTGGGCGACGATCTATCGAACTCCTATGGATCTCCTTCAACTCTCTAGAATATCAAGTATGATAATCTTGTCTTATGATTTATGAAGGCCATGTAGTGCTTTTATAGGCTACGTATGGGATCTAAAGGAGGTGGAATATTGGGCTTCCAATATTGAAGATTAAATTGAGCCCAATGCTCAAGTCCATTAATCCTTATCAATATTAATTAATTTATTTTCCACTATATAAATTAATTGCACTCCCAATATTAAACCATATTATATCCAAATAATATTTCTCCGGTAGTATTATTTATTCCGTGTATTTAAGATATAAATATCCATGAATAAAATTTATTTATTGCTTAATAAATTTATTCATCTCTTTTATCCGAGACTAGTACCACTCAACATTATTTATTATGCGGAACAAATCCACTCGCGAGGTTTACATAATAAATCCTTATGAGCTCATCTCGGGGATATTATCAACCCTTCCGGGATACACTGTCCCGTCAAGAATTCACGGCATGCCATATATAAAATATAGTGGCCCAACTTAACCGGTAATTGACCCAATAATTAAACCGGCCAATTCCTTTGGAAAATCAAAGTCACTTATATTAAATATACACACCCGCAATTGTATCGGGGATTAAGAATATAATACACTGAGTCTCAAATCAATTATCGCCGAGCAAACCTAATTGATGAGTCTCATCGATCCGCTCAATACACCAAGTGTACAAGTGTGATAAAATAATTAAGATAAATTATTTTCTCTTTCACACAATGACTATACCGATGGATTGGTCCGTGTCCATCTAGTTCGTGAGTAACTGTTTGATTAAATACGAGTAACCGATAGTATGATCTTCTGTGCGCCCATGCTTGCACCATACTAACTACAACGTATAAAATCCAGGACTATAATTTGCATATATTTAATTAACAATAATTAAAAGCAAATGAATGTTTGTAATTAATAGGTAAATGAAAGTGTACAAGGAGTTTATAATACTCAAATCTAGACATTAAGTATACTACTCCAATACGCCCGTGAGGGATCACGTTCTTAGGATGATGTGTTATCTGAATGAGATAGAGATTCTAAGATCAATTATCGATGGGATAACCCAAGTCGATATTGTGCTCCAGTCTTTGCCGAGAAGTTTTGAGCAGTTCCGCCTGAACTATAACATGAATAAGGGGTCTTATTCATTGGCGGAACTCCTGGTTGAACTTCAAGCGGCTGAGGGAATCTTTAAGGGCTCTCAATCACTTGTGGCTGAGAAATTGGCTCTTCCTAGGCCTCCGGGCGGCAAAAGGAAGAAGAAGCAAAGACGGAAACCCAGTGGGCCTAATGTATCTGGACCACGGAATGGGACAAGCAAGCCCTAAGGGCAAGTGCTTCCGTTGTAAGCAGTCTGGATACTGGGAGTTTTAATTTTCCTCTCAAGCAACAAGAAGTTGACTCTTCCTTAGTTAACCGAAACATGTTTAGTGGTGTTATCTGCCAGTACCTGGTGTGTGGATACGGGAACCACTAATCATGTCTGCACTTAAATGCGGGGGTTCCAGGAAACCCAGAGACTTAGAAAGGAAGAAGTTGTAACCTACATGGGCTATACTATTAAGGTAACAGTCGTTGCAGTGGGAGATGTTAAATGTTTTAACGGTAGGATTTTAGTTCTAATAAATTGTCTTTATGTGCCGGCATTTAGAAAGAAATTTCATTTCGGATTTCTAAATTGGCTTAGAATAGATATTCTGTTTCTTTAAGAAACGGGGATGTTATCTATTCTGGTACATTGATAGACAATTTAATACTAAATCCGTTTTCTTCCACGATGCAACAGACCGGAGCTAATAACACACTGTCGAACCCCAATAAGAGTAAAGATCCTTCTAGATGAATCAAATGTACTTATGGCATCTTAGGCTAGATCATTTTAACTTAAGTACGATTCAAAGGGTGAAAGCTGATGGACTACTCAGCTAGGTTGAAGGAAAGGACCTTCCAACCTTCGGATCATACTTGGAAGTTTACATGACCAAGCAACCCTTTATGGTTAAAGGGCAAAGATCCAAGAAAGTACTAGAGTTGATTCGATCTTATGTATGCGAACCTCTTTATGGAGTTCAAGGCATACTTATCAGAAAGATGTGATTAACTCCCAATTGACTACGCCATTTATGCCTCGGCAAAAATGATGTGTTAGTAAGAAGGAGTAGGACTCTTATAGATATGGGAAAGTAGACAATGAGTTCGGAGTTACCTAATTCGTTTTTGGGATATGGCTTGGAAACAGCGGCGTTTATCCTGAACTTGATTCCTTTGGAAACTTGTACTGATATTCGGCTGTTTATAGGATACCCTAAGAAAACGAATTGAGATATGTAATATAGTCCAAAGGACCAGATGTTCATTGATTGCATCAATATTCGGTTCTTAGACATGGACTATATATATATGCAAGATCACAAGCCTAAGAGTAGAGTAATACTTAATGTGCTTAGAGGGACTGATCAAGACTTAGAACCAGCCTAACTGAGTAGTTCACTACTGTAATCTTTAGTCACTAAAGATACACCGGAGCGTCGTCTTAGTGGGAGGGTTGTTAGACAACCCGACAGGTTCATGTTTATAGGAGAGTCTTCGGACTTGTTACCTAGAAAACATGAAGCCGACCCCTGGATCTATGAAGAGATGCTGAAAGATCAAAATGCTCAGTCTTGGTAAAAGACGATGAAATATGAGATTGAATCTTTGGATTTAAATCATGTCTGGGATCTTGTAGCACCGCCTAAAGGTGTAAAAGCCATTGGTTGCAAGTGGGTGTACAAGATGAAAAGAGGGTCTGACGGGAAGGTGTAAACCTTCAAGGCTAGGCTTGTTGCGAGAGGGTGCACTCAAAAAGAAAGGGATCGATTATGAGTAAACTTTTTCGCCGGTAGCTATGCTAAAGTCGATCCGGATTCTTTTGTCTTCACATGGAAGATGGAAGTCAAGACGGATTTCCTAAATGGAAGTCTAGACGGGACCATCTGTGTGGAACAGCCAGAGGGATTCATCGAAAAGAGCCAAGAGAATTTGGTAAGCAAGCTTAATCAATCTTAGGATTGAAAGAAGCTTCAAGATCTTGGACACATGCGGACCTATGAGAAAATCCATTTCATGGATTCATTCAAGGCATGTTTAGGTCCTGTGTGTAATAAAGAAGTGACAGAAAAGATGTGGTGTTTTCTCATTCTTTATGTAAACGACATCCTTCTAAATTGGCAACAATATGAAAGATGTTATCGGACATAAAGGGATGGTTGTCCGAGTAATTCAATGTAAGAGACTTAGGAGAAGTCGGGAATGTTCTTGGGATCAAAGTAATAAATGATCGCCAGAAAAGAACATAGAACTTATCTCGAGCATCATACATAAATACAATTCTTACTCGTTGCAGCATACAGAATTCCAAGAAAGGTCTTCACCTTTTAGATGTGGAATTCATCTATCTAAAGTTTTGTGTCCGACACAATAAAGGAGATAGATGAAGAGTAAGCATTTCCCTGCACCTTAATGGTGGGAAGCTTAATGTATGTAATGCTATGCACGAGACTGATATCTGCTATGCCGTGGGCATGGTGGTGAGATATCATAGTAATCCTGGAAAGGATCACTCGACTAATGTAAAGAACATGTTTAGGCTCCTGCAGAGGACCATGAATTATGTTCTGAGTTACAAAGTAGTCAAGTTGTTTTCTTTTGGATTACATAGAATTGGATTTCCAATCAAACAGGGACAGTCGAAAGTCGAAGTCAGGCTATGTGTTCTCACTGTGAAGTGGAGCAGTCACATGGAAGAATGTAAAGCAGCGATGCATTACGAACTCTACCATTGAAACTGAAAGGATAACAGCCTCTGAGGCAGTTAATAGGTCAGTGTGGCTCCAGAACTTCCTAAGGAACTTAGATGTGGTTTCTAGTTTACCCAAAGCTATTTTGAATAGCGGTATTGGCAAACTTGAAATGCCACGAGTCCACAGTGGGAGATAACACGTAGAGCGCATGTACCACCTGATTCGAGAGATCGTCTAGTAAGAGGATGCAGTTGTCACCTAGATAGCATCGAGAGGATTGCCTGGTAAAACCATCACAATCTTAGAAGAGGCTCTGGCCTTCACTACCCATCATCTCAAACGCCTTTTGTTGGTGGAGAAACTAGATCCTCCATCGTCCTCGCTTCAAGACCAAGTGAGTCGGGCTCTAGACCAGCCCCTTCACATGGCTGTGCAAAGAATAGAAACCCGTTATTACATTTCCTCCTACGAGAAGGATAACACTAGGAATGAAACTCTTTTAAAATTTGCCAAGTTGGATTTCAACTATGTTCAGAGTATTTACAAGAAAGAGCTGTGTGAAGTCTCTTGGTAATCAACTCTGTTTAATCTTGTTACGTCATTAGGTAAGTTGTTTTGCGGCCGCACTCGCTTTAATCAATTAATTTTCTTGTTGGTGTTAATAATATATGTGAAGGTGGTGGAAAGAATTGGACTTGATATCAAAACTGCCGTGCGTATCTTTGGGGCATGGCGTTCCGTTTTGAACCTCGGTACTCTAATGTTCGAATCGCAGTTGCCAAAGTCATTCAAATGCTTTCGATTATTGATGACACGTATGATAATTATGCTACGGTTGAAGAAGCTGAGCTCTTTACTGAGGCCATGCAAAGGTACGTACGTACGAGCGATTGCAATTATAATATAATCGACTAGCTAGCTAGTTTAATTAAATTTGTTGTCCTGTTCAGATGGGATATGAATGAAATACACCGACTGCCCAACAAAATGAAAATCGTTTATAGGTTTGTGTTGAACCTATACGATGACTACGAACATACGATGACTACGAACGTGAAGCGGACAAACAAGGAATGTTGTTTGCAGTTCCTTACGTAAAAGAATCAGTGAGACTATAACCAACATTTGTTATATGTATTGCATTTTTACAACATTGCATTAATATATATAATATATATGAAACTCGTTGAATTTGAAGGTGAAGAAACTTTGTAGGGCGTACAACAAAGAACTCAAATGGTTTATGGGGCTACAAGTGCCTACCTTTGATGAATACTTAGTCAATGCGATTGTCACGGGCTGCCAATACGTGTTCGCAAATGCGCTCGTCGGCTGCATCTACGCGATAGCAACAGCGGGATTCCCGCACATGAAGCATACCTCGAGCGAAACCATTGATTGGATGATGAGTGAGCCTAAGATCTTTACTGCTACGGCTAAGATTGGTCGATATTTGGACGACTTGGGAAGCCATGAAGTAATTATATCTTATTTTTAGTAGTAATTAATAACTTTGACATTTTCATGAATATTATTAATTAATATTTAAAATTAATGATATCATGAAGCGCGAAAGCAAGGATGGGCAAATGCTGACAGGGGTGGATTTCTACATGAAGCAGCATGGTGTATCGAAGAAAGAGGCCATGGACAAGATTGAGAAACTAGGCGAGGACACGAATGGAAGGAAGGCAACGCGGCATGGATCACGTCTATAACTTACGAGAATGGTCGACTCGAGGAAAGGAGCGAAGCATATGTTCGCTGACAGTACCTCCAGCCATCGTGAAGAAGATAATGAATCACAGGTTTAACCTGCTCTGATACCAACTGCCACGGAGCTCTCAACATAGCTCGCGCAGTAGAAATAACTTACAAAAACTGCAACGATGGATTTACCATTCCTGAGACAATTTACGAGGCACTGATGAAGGACATGTTTGTGGATCCCATTCCAATATGAGATTAAAACATGCTAATAAGGATTGTGTAGTCTTCCAGCCTACGTTGTACTACGAGTTTTATTTCTTGTTATATATGCTACAATAATGTACTCGATTATCATAAATTAATACTCAAAATTCTCGCAATTTGGGGATATTGTCTATGACAAAATCCCAGCATGATTGAATTATGGCCAAGGGTGTATTTTTGTAATTTTAAAATTTTGCTAGTAGGTTTCAAGGTTACTTTTTTTTTTCCCTTGATGCTAATCAGTAAAATATTTAGTAGTGATATAGTTGATCTCATGTTTTTCATCATTTTGTTTGGAGCTTATTAATTTTCTTCTTCTTTGAGGTCAATTGTGAATATTTGGATTCAACTGTCTTTCTTGATCTTTGTTAAATTCATTGCACTCGTTTTTCGGTCTTTTATTCAGCTCGCCTTTCCCTCGACAATTCAGGGCACCTGTAACTTTCCCTTGATTATTCAGGTTCACACACTCATATCTAATTGTCGGCAAGAAAAATTTTCCTTTCAGATGTGAAAGTCGTATGCAGTAAATAAAACGCAGTGAAATGCGCTGCCTAGACAAGACAGTGTTCTGCGGCAGAACAACGTATGCCGCAGCACTATGTCTTGTACAGAAAATGTTCGGTTTACATAATTTATATAGGGTACATTACTGTTTCCTACCTGAAGTTTGCTACTTTCACTACTAGAATCTGGCAAATAGACATCACCTCTTTAACGTCATTCAATTATGCAACAGATGCGTTTGATATTACTAATATCAGTCAAAGAAATATTGATATGTCAGGACTTATTAACATCAAATTTTTGTGCAACTGATGTTAAATGTAAAGTTTTGAAATTGACAATTTTTTCAAACATCAGTTCTTAAAATAGTTAAAATAGAACCGATGTTAAATTTTTTATAAAAAAATTAAAAATTCTAAGTATCCACTCACATTTTCAACATACTATCCATTCTAAAAGAATTCTAAAAATTTCTCTCAAAATAATTCTCTAAAATCATGTTTCAAAATAAAAATAAAACGCCCGTTCTTTACTTCTCATTCTTCGTCACTTTCTCAAACCCAAAACCTAGCCCATGACCAACCTTTGATTTCTCCACAAAAATATCCAATTCTAACCATGAAAATTCGAATTAAACATCAAATTCTTGTTCTCCACCCTTCGTAACCTACGATCCCTCACAAAAATCACCCAATTTCATACCCTAAATCAAACACCGAATTTTCCCCCAAATCGATTTCGGCTCGGGCCCGTGTTCAAGTTTCTACTCCGGTCGACCACATCCCGCACTCCGACAGTCCGCTCCGACCTCCAACCGCCGCGCCCCCTTGCCTCTTCTCCGTTCCCGAACCGTTGCAATTGGGTGATTCCTCACTTCGAAATTCAAGCTCAGTTTTCAGGGAAACGGCAAAGGGGAAGTGTCGGAGCCGCAGGTTTTCCTCACTTCGAAAATATTATCTCTGAAGTACGACTTCGTAGAGAGCGATGCCCTTGTCAAGTCGTCGTTCGAAATCATCCCTGGATTACAATTCAGAGCCGCCCACGAATTCAAGGTATTCGATTCCTATTTCTCCCTTATTATTTTTAAGGATTTTTCATAAGTTCGACACATGTTTTGATGTGGGTAATGCTCGTTAGGCTGATTTTTAGATGGTTGCTTGGTTTACTGATGTCGTAATTGATTAAACTCTGACTGCATTTGGGGGTTATATGAATTGCAAATTGTCCAGAATCAGTGCTCTGTGCATTGAATGATTAGATTATTGTGCGTGTTTTTATCGGTTATCATACTTATTCAATCTCTTTCGATTTCACAGTACAAGTACTTAGGTCACTAATGATAAGCAAGATTCAGTGTTGTGAGTAAACCCCAACTTATATGTGCTCTTTTTTCTTAAGGTACTTGTGTGAAATTTCAGGCTCGTCAAGGAGAGGTTGGTTAAAGATCTTGCAGGTCCTGCCTACCGATTTGAATTGTCATCCGTTGTTCCATCTATAGGCTTGGTGAGAATGTTATGCGCATTATTTATGGTCCGAAACTTCGTTTTGGGCTTAATGAATATGAAAATATTCGTAATGGTTATCGAAATCCGTTAAGTTACCTTTAGCACGTCTTCTTAACTTCAACCTAGTGCATGGTTTAAAGTTGGAAAAAAATGCTCATAATCGCCACCAGATTATGCAATTGTCATGTAATTAGTTTAATCATCTCCTGATTTTGATTGAGACTGATTGAAAAAGAAAAAGATTGGCTGGATTATTTGACCCACGAAGGATAAATTTCGGGCTTTTACGAAGAATTTGTCAATAGTTTATTCTCATTTCAAGTGTTCAACATTAGCATATGTTACACATACATTCACATCATTACTATTTTTTTCATGTTTCTGCAGGCAAAAGCAACCTTGAAATTTCCTCTCGGTGAAGTTTCATTCGAGGAAAAAGAGGAGGAGCCTGAAGAGGAACAAAAGAGAGCTTTGTCAGTAAATGGGATTGTTAAAAGGTAATGTACTGAATGGAATTTGTACTGCCCAATACACTGAGGAAAACTTGGCTTTAAGATACGCATACAAGGTGACATTTCTTATGGAACTTATTTATATAGTATTTAATTCATTTATATAACACTGCCGTCTAATGTCTTGGTTCATTCGACTAACGAACTAAATGTCAGCATTAGTGCATTTGGAAGAGTGCTGAGTATCTCTTTCACCTCACATTTTCTAGATGCACAATTTAAGTGCCATCAGAGCTACTATTATGTTCCTTTGTTTAATCTCCATTATAAATGATATTTACTAATTTTTGTATACTTGTACATATATGTAGGAGCTTGGCCGAGAGGTCACGTCTTTGGGTGTGGTCAAACTTCTGCACATGAAGAAACTTATGTGGACGAGAGACGTGCATCAAATCAGGAAGAGCTCGACATCGATGAGATTTTTCAAGCGTTGTCCTAAAGAAGAAGAATCGTAGTCCGTGATCTTTGTATATATGTTAAATATTTTCGGATTTGAAATATTTTGGAATTGTTTTGATATATTCAGATTTTATTTATGAAAATGTTGGGATTTTATTGAATATTATCATTTATAAATTGTAATCGATTAAAGCAGGTAAAACAATAATTTAAAAAACAAATTGGTTTTAATACTTTTAGGGAAATCAGTTTTAAAATGGTAAGTGATATTAAAGACTTTTTGAAAATCGATTTTTGAACAAACAACTGATGTTAAAGAGGTATTTTAGATATCGGCTATTTTCGCTGAATTCTGTATCGAGTATTGACAGATGTGCTTACATTAAACTACATCGGTCAGATTTTTACTAACTGATATCTATTAATGATACAGACATCGGGTATAATCCGATGTCTATAGTAGGCCTACTATAGACATCTCCTCGCTACACATCAGTCGGGAAAACATTAGACATCGGTTAATAACCGATGTCTATTTGGCAGATTCTAGTAGTGTTTTTACACTTTTCTACTTGATCGGAAAATCGTTCCATGTTACTACCTGGAATTTAACACATTTACAAAAACCTACCTGCTACTCACCAAAATGGAATATTCCGATGAATATTCTAATTTAAAGGGTAAATTTGTAATTTTTAACTTAAATTTTGGATGATTATAAATATACCCTCAGTCAACATTTAGTCAATGTTATTTTAATAATAAAATTAAAAAACGAAATGCAAATAAATTAAACTAAATTATTTCAAAAGACATTTGTAAATTAATATAAAAATTAAATTAAAAATTACATTAATCTTCCTTAAAATTGAATTTGTGAGCAAATTCAATAAAAAAAAATCATCATCATCATCAAAAATCATTTACAGATCTAGAAACTAACAACTCAAGTTCTAAAAAAACAAAGGCACTTCGTTTGCGGTGTCTTGATCCTCAACGGGAGGAGGAGAGAGACATCATCAATTTTGTCTCGTCGGTGGTGGTGCTTCATCGTCCGGAAATTGGACAGAGGCGGTGGCTCTTGGTGGTTTGAGGCTCGAAGACACGACGACGTGTTGGAAATCGACTACCCGGGATGCGTTCGTTCGATTGCTCGAACATCCGAACGCTCCCAGTCGACCTCCGGTGTCGCTACTTTGTTCACTTGACAGCCCGTATCCCGTGTCACGCCCAGCCATCGCCCCGGAGGACAACCGCGCGAAACGGGGCTGGTCTGCACCCAATCAGCGCCCGCTGATTTCAAACCAGCGGTCGCTGGTGGAGCTGCAAACAGCGGTCGCTGTTTGCCCACCAGCGGGCGCTGTTCGTCCGCGAACAGCAACGCGACGTTGCTGTTCCGGGCTCGTTTCCGGGTCGTTTTTCCTCATCCGACTACCGATCCGAAGGTCCTAGAACCCCCAGTAGTCGAGGAATACAACCCACAACCCCGGAACCCAATCTACGTTCAAAGTATGATCAACGAGGAAAAGTGAGATCGAATAAATGCGGAATTGAGATTCGATCTCATACATTATCGGTCGATTGTTGAGACCTTAGAAGCTTCTAGTGTATGACTCTGCCCGACTCCAGCCGTTGTGTGTAGGGGTGTTCAAAAAACCCGCCAAACCCGATCCGCCCGCCAACCCGACCGAAAGCCGCCCGAACCCGTCGGTTTTATTTTAAACAAATTACCCAACGGTTAGAATTTATAAAACCCGCCAAAATTCGGGTGGGTAGCGGTTTCGTAAGTGACCACCCGCAAATTAACCGACCCGCCCGCACATAATATATATATATATATATATATATATATATATATATATATATATATATATATATATATATATATATATATATATATATATATATATATATATATATAATACAATTGATTTTGACTTTATGTTACATTTTTTATAATTTTCAATATATATTTTTTTAATTTTTATTAATATTATTACTAGTATAGTAGTATGAGATAATTTTAAATTTTTCTTAACTAGTTTTTAATATATGCTTTTGATTTTTTTTTTCTTTTTCAATTAGACACAATTCACAAGTTCATATCTTTAACATCTTAAATTAACAACATCTTTAATGGTTTGTGCAACTATAAGTTATTATTTTGTAATGTTTTACTAGAACTTTAAATGAATATTTCTTTTTAATTTGTGTTAGTTTTATTTTTCGTTTTTCTTAATTTTTTTTATTTTTTTTTCTATTTACAATTGTATATTTATTTAAAAATGATATTTTACCCGCCAAACCGCCCGCACCCGACCGCACCCGCCTTCACCCGCACCATACGGTTGAAGTAAAAAAATGGGCGGGTATGGTTGATAAAATTGAAACCCGCCATCAATGGGTCGGTTGATTTTTTATGGATGTACCCGCCCAAACCCGCCCGTGAACACCCCTAGTAGTAATGGTGTCAAAATGGCTATTCGAAACCCAAAACTTTGACATCAAAAAACGGACGATCTTGGTGTATTTAGAGTAATGAGTTAAAAAGGGAAAAAGTTCTCGATAAAACTTCATTCAAACGATATGAATCAATCTTTCTAGTAGTAATGGTGTCAAAATGGCTATTCGGAACCCAAAACTTTGACTTCAAAAAACGGACGAACTTGGTGTATTTAGAGTAATGAGTTAAAAAGTATAAAAGTTCTCGATAAAACTTCATTCAAACGATATGGATCAATCTTTCTAGTAGTAATGGTGTCAAAATGGCTATTCGGAACCCAAAACTTTGACTTCATAAAATGGACGATCTTGGTGTATTTAAAGTAATGAGTTAAAAAGGGAAAAAGTTCTCGATAAAACTTCATTCAAACGATATGGATCAATCTTTCTAGTAGTAATGGTGTCAAAATGGCTATTCGAAACCCAAAACTTTGACATCAAAAAACGGACGAACTTGGTGTATTTAGAGTAATGAGTTAAAAAGCGTAAAAGTTCTCGATTAAACTTCATTCAAACGATATGGATCAATCTTTCTAGTAGTAATGGTGTCAAAATGGCTATTTGGAACCCAAAACTTTGACATCAAAAAACGGACGAACTTGGTGTATTTAGAGTAATGAGTTAAAAAGCGTAAAAGTTCTCGATAAAACTTCATTCAAACGATATGGATCAATCTTTCTAGTAGTAATGGTGTCAAAATGGCTATTTGGAACCCAAAACTTTGACATCAAAAAACGGACGAACTTGGTGTATTTAGAGTAATGAGTTAAAAAGCGTAAAATTTCTCGATAAAACTTCATTCAAACGATATGGATCAATCTTTCTAGTAGTAATGGTGTCAAAATGGCTTTTCGGAACCCAAAACTTTGACATCAAAAAATGGACGAACTTGGTGTATTTAGAGTAATGAGTTAAAAAGTGTAAAAGTTCTCGATAAAACTTCATTCAAACGATATGGATCAATCTTTCTAGTAGTAATGGTGTCAAAATGGCTATTCGGAACCCAAAACTTTGACTTCATAAAATGGACGATCTTGGTGTATTTAGAGTAATGAGTTAAAAAGGGAAAAAGTTCTCGATAAAACTTCATTCAAACGATATGGATCAATCTTTCTAGTAGTAATGGTGTCAAAATGGCTATTCGGAACCCAAAACTTTGACTTCAAAAAACGGACGAACTTGGTGTATTTAGAGTAATGAGTTAAAAAGCGTAAAAGTTCTCGATTAAACTTCATTCAAACGATATGGATCAATCTTTCTAGTAGTAATGGTGTCAAAATTGCTATTTGGAACCCAAAACTATGACATCAAAAAACGGACGAACTTGGTGTATTTAGAGTAATGAGTTAAAAAGCGTAAAAGTTCTCGATAAAACTTCATTCAAACGATATGGATCAATCTTTCTAGTAGTAATGGTGTCAAAATGGCTATTTGGAACCCAAAACTTTGACATCAAAAAATGGACGAACTTGGTGTATTTAGAGTAATGAGTTAAAAAGCGTAAAATTTCTCGATAAAACTTCATTCAAACGATATGGATCAATCTTTCTAGTAGTAATGGTGTCAAAATGGCTTTTCGGAACCCAAAACTTTGACATCAAAAAATGGACGAACTTGGTGTATTTAGAGTAATGAGTTAAAAAGTGTAAAAGTTCTCGATAAAACTTCATTCAAACGATATGGATCAATCTTTCTAGTAGTAATGGTGTCAAAATGGCTATTCGGAACCCAAAACTTTGACTTCATAAAATGGACGATCTTGGTGTATTTAGAGTAATGAGTTAAAAAGGGAAAAAGTTCTCGATAAAACTTCATTCAAACGATATGGATCAATCTTTCTAGTAGTAATGGTGTCAAAATGGCTATTCGGAACCCAAAACTTTGACTTCAAAAAACGGACGAACTTGGTGTATTTAGAGTAATGAGTTAAAAAGCGTAAAAGTTCTCGATAAAACTTCATTCAAACGATATGGATCAATCTTTCTAGTAGTAATGGTGTCAAAATGGCTATTTGGAACCCAAAACTTTGACATCAAAAAACGGACGAACTTGGTGTATTTAGAGTAATGAGTTAAAAAGCGTAAAATTTCTCGATAAAACTTCATTCAAATGATATGGATCAATCTTTCTAGTAGTAATGGTGTCAAAATGGCTTTTCGGAACCCAAAACTTTGACATCAAAAAATGGACGAACTTGGTGTATTTAGAGTAATGAGTTAAAAAGTGTAAAAGTTCTCGATAAAACTTCATTCAAACGATATGGATCAATCTTTCTAGTAGTAATGGTGTCAAAATGGCTATTCGGAACCCAAAACTTTGACTTCATAAAATGGACGATCTTGGTGTATTTAGAGTAATGAGTTAAAAAGGGAAAAAGTTCTCGATAAAACTTCATTCAAACGATATGGATCAATCTTTCTAGTAGTAATGGTGTCAAAATGGCTATTCGGAACCCAAAACTTTGACTTCAAAAAACGGACGAACTTGGTGTATTTAGAGTAATGAGTTAAAAAGCGTAAAAGTTCTCGATAAAACTTCATTCAAACGATATGGATCAATCTTTCTAGTAGTAATGGTGTCAAAATGGCTATTCGGAACCCAAAACTTTGACATCAAAAAATGGACGAACTTGGTGTATTTAGAGTAATGAGTTAAAAAGCGTAAAATTTCTCGATAAAACTTCATTCAAACGATATGAATCAATCTTTCTAGTAGTAATGGTGTCAAAATGGCTATTCGGAACCCAAACCTTTGACATCAAAAAATGGACGAACTTGGTGTATTTAGAGTAATGAGTTATAAAGCGTAAAAGTTCTCGATAAAACTTCATTCAAACGATATAGATCAATCTTTCTAGTAGTAATGGTGTCAAAATGGCTATTCGGAACCCAAAACTTTGAAATTAAAAAACGGACGAACATGGTGTATTTAGAGTAATGAGTTAAAAAACGTAAAAGTTCTCGCTAAAACTTCATTCAAACGATATGGATCAATCTTTCTAGTAGTAATGGTGTCAAATTGGCTATTCTGAACCCAAAACTTTGACATCAAAAAATGGACGAACTTGGTGTATTTAGAGTAATGAGTTAAAAAGTATAAAAGATCTCGATAAAACTTCATTCAAACGATATGGATCAATCTTTCCAGTAGTAATTGTGTCAAAATGGCTATTCGGAACCCAAAACTTTGAAATCAAAAAACGGACGAACTTGGTGTATTTAGAGTAATGAGTTAAAAAGTATAAAAGTTCTCGATAAAACTTCATTCAAACGATATGGATCAATCTTTCTAGTAGTAATGGTGTCAAAATGGCTATTCGGAACCCAAAACTTTGACATCAAAAAACGGACGAACTTGGTGTATTTAGAGTAATGAGTTAAAAAGCGTAAAAGTTCTCGATAAAACTTTATTCAAACGATATGGATCAATCTTTCTAGTAGTAATGGTGTCAAAATGGCTATTCGGAACCCAAAACTTAGACATCAAAAAATAGACGAACTTGGTGTATTTAGAGTAATGAGTTAAAAAGCGTAAAAGTTCTCGATAAAACTTAATTCAAACGATATGGATCAATCTTTCTAGTAGTAATGGTGTCAAAATGGCTATTCGAAACCCAAAACTTTGACATCAAAAAACGGACGAACTTGGTGTATTTAGAGTAATGAGTTAAAAAGCGTAAAAGTTCTCGATTAAACTTCATTCAAACGATATGGATCAATCTTTCTAGTAGTAATGGTGTCAAAATTGCTATTTGGAACCCAAAACTTTGACATCAAAAAACGGACGAACTTGGTGTATTTAGAGTAATGAGTTAAAAAGCGTAAAAGTTCTCGATAAAACTTCATTCAAACGATATGGATCAATCTTTCTAGTAGTAATGGTGTCAAAATGGCTATTCGGAACCCAAAACTTTGACTTCAAAAAACGGACGAACTTGGTGTATTTAGAGTAATGAGTTAAAAAGCGTAAAAGTTCTCGATAAAACTTCATTCAAACGATATGGATCAATCTTTCTAGTAGTAATGGTGTCAAAATGGCTATTCGGAACCCAAAACTTTGACATCAAAAAATGGACGAACTTGGTGTATTTAGAGTAATGAGTTAAAAAGCGTAAAATTTCTCGATAAAACTTCATTCAAACGATATGAATCAATCTTTCTAGTAGTAATGGTGTCAAAATGGCTATTCGGAACCCAAACCTTTGACATCAAAAAATGGACGAACTTGGTGTATTTAGAGTAATGAGTTAAAAAGCGTAAAAGTTCTCGATAAAACTTCATTCAAACGATATAGATCAATCTTTCTAGTAGTAATGGTGTCAAAATGGCTATTCGGAACCCAAAACTTTGACATTAAAAAACGGACGAACTTGGTGTATTTAGAGTAATGAGTTAAAAAGCGTAAAAGTTCTCGATAAAACTTCATTCAAACGATATGGATCAATCTTTCTAGTAGTAATGGTGTCAAAATGGCTATTCGGAACCCAAAACTTTGACATCAAAAAATAGACGAACTTGGTGTATTTAGAGTAATGAGTTAAAAAGCGTAAAAGTTCTCGATAAAACTTAATTCAAACGATATGGATCAATCTTTCTAGTAGTAATTAGGGGTGTTCAAAAAACCCGCCAAACCCGATCCGCCCGCCAACCCGACCGAAAGCCGCCCGAACCCGTCGGTTTTATTTTGAACAAATTACCCAACGGTTAGAATTTATAAAACCCGCCAAAATTCGGGTGGGTAGCGGTTTCGTAAGTGACCACCCGCAAATTAACCGACCCGCCCGCACATAATATATATATATATATATATATATATATATATATATATATATATATATATATATATATATATATATATATATATATATATATATATATATATAATACAATTGATTTTTACTTTATGTTACATTTTTTATAATTTTCAATATATATTTTTTTAATTTTTATTAATATTATTACTAGTATAGTGGTATGAGATAATTTTAAATTTTTCTTAACTAGTTTTTAATATATGCTTTTGATTTTTTTTTTCTTTTTCAATTAGACACAATTCACAAGTTCATATCTTTAACATCTTAAATTAACAATATCTTTAATGGTTTGTGCAACTATAAGTTATTATTTTGTAATGTTTTACTAGAACTTTAAATGAATATTTCTTTTTAATTTGTGTTAGTTTTATTTTTCGTTTTTCTTAATTTTTTTTTTATTTTTTTTTCTATTTACAATTGTATATTTATTTAAAAATGATATTTTACCCGCCAAACCGCCCGCACCCGACCGCACCCGCTTTCACCCGCACCATACGGTTGAAGTAAAAAAATGGGCGGGTATGGTTGATAAAATTGAAACCCGCCATCAATGGGTCGGTTGATTTTTTATGGATGTACCCGCCCAAACCCGCCCGTGAACACCCCTAGTTGTGTGGGCAACGATCCGCTGGGTTCGTCCTTGTCTGCACTCTCCTTCCAAGACCACCGTATGAATTATTCTATGGTGAGAAAATAATTTATTTGCGTTAACTTTTATTTTAACGGAGAAAACTTTTATTTGCGCTAAGCAATTAATTTTTTCTCTGCTGAAATAATTATTGCGGCGTTCTGTAGTTCTTAGGAGAGGGCAAGGGGGGGGGTTTAAATAGAGCTACACTAGGGACCCAAAGTTAAATTAATTAAGGGCTAAATTGAAATATTAATTAACTTGGAATACGTAAACGCAATTGCTTAATTAATTGATTTCAATTTTAATTATTATTCACTCCACTAAAAAATAATAATTGAATTCCCGAAATTAATTTTAATATTATTTCAACAATAATAATTCCGCCGAAATTACATATACGACTTTCCCCGTGTTTAAGATATCGAACGTCCACGAATTTATTTAATTACTAATAATTAAATTAACTCGTTTCTTATTATCCGAGACTAGTACCACTCATCCTTATTATCATGTGGAACAAATCCACCTGCAGGGTTTACATGATAAACTTTATGAGCTCATCTCGGGGACGTCATCAACCCGATAAACGGGACACAGTTTCCTGTCTATAATCTACAGCATGCCGTGTGTACAATTCTGATTCCCAATTTACCGAGTATCTCGACTAATCAATTAGTCTCACTCATTGGCATATTAAAGAACCGAGAATTGGACACACGCACCTATAATTATATAGGGATTAGGAATTCGTATATCCGTAATCTCTGAGGTCTAGTTCGATTACGTCGAATAGTATAAATCGAATGCCCTCCCGTGGTCCTGCTCAATACACCAAGTGTACGAGTGTAACATAATAGTCAAGACCAACTATTACCCAGTCACACTACGACGTACCAATGGATTGTCCCTGTCCATCTAAGTCGTGAGCTTCTGTTCGATAATATACGAGTAACCGACAGTATGATCTTCCGCGTGTCTCCTCACGCCATACTGTCTACAACGTATATATCTAGGACTATTGCATTCAAGTACAAGATAGAAAAAATGCCGACAGTTTGATTAATAGATAATGAAAAACACAGATAAGGAGTTCCATATTGTCACTAAACTAGACATTTAGAATATAACTCCATCACGACGGTGGCCTCTCTCGAATTTTTTCTCATTGGATTTGGATCTGCAAGAACTTCATAGATCTTAAATTTTGAGTTAGGATTACCATATGAAGAAGAAAACAAATTCGGTTTTTTTTTTTTTTTTTTTTTTTTGTAATTCTAGAAATCAATTTTTTTTAGCGTGAAGGAAAGATAATTTTGAGTTAGGGTAATAAGATTTGACAATAAATTGTCACAATAAATTGTGATAGCTCTAGGAATTTTAGGAACCACATCCAAGTCCATAAGGAAGTTTCGGAGCCACACCGATTCTTTAGCTGCCTCAGAGGCTGCTACATATTCGGCTTCCATGGTAGAGTCCGAAATGCATTTCTGCTTAACACTCTTCCATGAGACTGCTCCACCTCCCAATATGAACACATAGCCTGATGTAGACTTTCGCTGATCCTTATCAGATTGGAAATCCGAGTCTGTGTAACCAATAGGAATCAACTCGGACGCTTTGTAACTCAGAACATAATTCCTAGTCCTTCGCAGGTACTTAAGTATGTTCTTTACAGCAGTCCAGTGACCCTGTCCAGGGTTACTCTGATATCTAGCTACCATGCCTACGGCATAGCAGATATCAGGCCTCGTGCACAACATCGCATACATTAGACTTCCTACTGCCGAAGCATAAGGAACTGTCTTCATGTAATCTATCTCCTTCTGTGTTTTGGGACACATATCTTTAGATAGATGAATTCCATGGCAGAAAGGTTGAGCACCTCTCTTGGAATTCTGCATGTTGAAACGAGCCAGAATCGTATCAATATATGAAGCTTGGGACAAGCTCAATGTTCTTTTCCGGCGATCCCTTATAACCTTGATCCCAAGAACATGCCCAACTTGTCCTAAGTCTTTCATATCGAATTGCTTGGACAACCATCCCTTTATGTCCGACAACATCTTCACATTGTTGCCAATTAGAAGAATGTCGTCTACATAAAGCACGAGAAACGCCACACTGTTTCCGTCACTTCTCCGGTATACACATGACTCGTCCATGCTTTGAATGAATCCATAAGACTGGATAACCTCATCAAACCGCATGTTCCAAGATCTAGAAGCTTGCTTCAATCCATAAATGGATCGGTTTAGCTTACATACTAGATGCTCTTGGCCTTTCTTGATGAAACCTTCTGGCTGTCTCATGTAAATGGTCTCGTCAAGATTCCCATTCAAGAATGTTGTCTTGACGTCCATTTGCCACACCTCATAATCCATATAAGATGCTATAGACAAAAGAATCCGGATCGACTTTAGCATAGCTACCGGCGAAAAGGTTTCCTCATAATCGATCCCTTCTTTCTGAGTATACCCTTTCGCAACAAGCCTAGCCTTGAAGGTTTCAACCTTCCCGTCAGACCCTCTTTTTCTCTTGTACACCCACTTGCAACCAATGGCTTTTACACCTTTGGGCGGTGCTACAAGATTCCAGACCTGATTTGAATCCATTGATTCAATCTCAGATTTCATCGCCTTTTGCCAAGACTGAGCATCTTGATCTTTAAGCGCCTTGTCGTAGGTCCAGGGATCGGCTTCATGTTCTCCAGGTAACAAGTCCGAAGACTCACCTATGAACATGAACCTGTCGGGTTGTCGGACAACCCTCCCACTACGAAGACGCTCCGGTGTAACCTCAGTAACTACAGGTGCAGACTGTGGTGGCGTATCACCCGGTTGGGTTGGATCTAAGTCTTGATCATCCCCTCTCAGTTCGTTTAGTATTATCTCACTCTTGGGCTTGTGGTCCATTATATAATCCTCCTCCAAGAACCGAGCGTTGGTGCTAACAACGATCTTCTGGTCCTTAGGACTATAGAATAGACCACCTTTCGTTCCTCTAGGATATCCTATAAACAACCGAATATCTGAACGAGATTCCAACTTATCAGCCCCATGCTTCAGCACATATGCTGGACAACCCCAGATCCGAATGTGTCTTAAGTTTGGCTTACGCCCGGTCCACAATTCTGAGGGCGTCTTAGGGACTGATTTAGAAGGAACTAAGTTCAGGATATACGCCGCTGTTTCCAAGGCATATCCCCAGAACGAAACTGGTAGGTCTGAGTAACTCATCATAGATCTTACCATTTCCATAAGAGTCCTATTCCTTCTTTCTGCTACACCATTCTGCTGGGGCGTGTATGGTGCAGTCATCTGGGAGTCAATCCCATTCTCTAATAAGTACGCCTTAAACTCTCCCGAGAGGTACTCTCCTCCACGATCAGATCGTAGAGTCTTTATGGTTTTACCATGAAGGTTCTCCACAAGAGCTTTGTACTCCTTGAACTTGTCAAATCACTCGCTCTTGCGGCGCATCAGGTATATAAAACCATACCTTGAGTAATCATCAGTGAAGGTTACGAAATATTCATAACCTCCTCTCGCTTGGACAGATAAAGGCCCGCACAAATCAGAGTAAATCAATTCTAGTACTTCCTTGGATCTATACCCCTTATCACTAAAGGGTCGCTTGGTCATTTTTCCTTCCAGGCATGATTCGCAGGTTGGAAAGTCCTCATCTTTCACACCACTGAGTATTCCATCAGTTATCAACCTTTGAATCCTGCCCAAGTTAATATGACCTAGCCTTAGATGCCATAAGTACTTTTGATTCATCCTAGAAGGCTCCTTTCTCTTATTGGTACTAGATGTGTTATATGACTCTACACTTTGCATCGTGGGATTCAGTATATATAAGTTGCCTATCAATGTACCAGAACAGATATAATCACCATTCTTCTTGACAATAACAGAATTATCAAAAGAAACAGAATATCCATTCAAAACCAACTTAAAAACCGAAACAAGGTTCTTTCTAAAATTCGGTACATAAAGACAATTATTCAATACCAAAACTTTATTATTAAAAGATAAATAAATATCTCCCACTACAACCGCCGCCACTTTCGTAGCGTTGCCCATGTAGATAGTGATCTCTCCCTCTTTAAGCCGCCGGGTTTCCAGGAACCCCTGCAAAGAATTGCAGACATGATCAGTGGCTCCCGTATCCACACACCAGGTACCGGTGGATAACACCGCTAAACATGTTTCAGTGACTAAGGAAAAGTTCATACCTCATTGTCTGAGAGGACAATTAGACTTCCAATGTCCAGACTGCTTGCAACGGAAACACTTGCCCTTGTGCTGGTTCACTCCAATCTGTGGTGCACCATTTCTGGGTCCACTGGGTTTCCATTGTTGCCTTTTCTTTCTTTTGCCGCCCGGAGGCCTAGAAAGATCTAACTTCACAGCCGCAATCATTTGTGATTTTCTTAACTCACTCACAAATTCCATTCTTTTTGAATCGTTTTCAAGTGATTCCTTAAGAGGACCGAATTTCTTGAGTAAGTTAATCACCTCTTGCCCGGCTTCCGCACTATGTCTTAACATCTTCCTGAGTTCATCTTTAATGTTCTCATCAGTTAAGACTTCAGTGGGAGTAGAAGGTTTAACAGTCTGGACAATGTCCAAGTTTTGCTTCCAATCATTATCATTCGGACCAGTGAGTTTGTTTTCTTTTAGTATAATGGACAGCGGGTTGAGTGCCATATCTATAAAAGAGACAAATCAAACTGTCAAATTTAATTCGATATTAACTCCCTTAATTAATATCATTAAATTTACCAATCAATACTAAAATCCCATCAGACTAGCATGCCACGTTCATGTGGACGTATACTAGTCCAAACGATTTTATAACTGGACTTTTACTTCGGTCGTACATCATTACAGCAGTGACTCCGATGGGGAGGATACTGTAAAGCGTACCTAAGTGTATACAATTTCTCAGTACTAAGTTAACCGCTCGGAAACTACACGCCCACCGCAAGCCACGTTAGTGTGGACGTTTACGTTGACATGCGGTCCCTTTACGATTTCCTATAACTGTCGAGCCTCAATTAACCCAAAGTTCCGTTTCCGTCTAGTAAGCCACGATAGTGTGGACGTTTACTAAACAAACAACTTTGTTAATTGAATTCCATTTAATAAATTTCACAATTTCGTTAATCAAAGCTTGATATCTCGTAAGTGAAACTCGAAGTTTCTAACCAGCGATCAATCATTATTTTAATATACAAAAATTATAAAAAAATAATTAAAATAAAATTTAACTATTAAATTTTATTTTAATTATTTTTTTATAACTTTATACAATATTTATTATATGTATTGAATAAAAAAAATTAACATTTAAGTAGCACCGACAGAGTGAGAGTAATTATTCATTTATATGATTAACGCGCAACAACTACAATAATTGTACAATATTTTATTCATAGTGCCAACTACTACAATAATTGTATCTTATCCATAAACTCCATTAATATCTGCACAAGTGTGTTCAAAACTCAATTGAGCATATCTTTTTAAAAAAAAAAACATCAATTGAGCATATAATATATTTTTTTTACAATTTGAATTTTTAAAAGTGTATTAAAATTTTGAGTTAGTCAAATAAAATTTTTAAAAAATTTAAATTTTTTATAAATTGATTTTAATAATTTCCTTTTAAAAAATATTAAAAAAAAAACACTTTTCAAAATATCTATACTATATTAAAGAAAAACATTTTTGCCGCTCTAATACAGTTTTTTACTTTAATATTTATTTATTAATAATAATTTTTTATACACTATTAATAATTTGTTTAATAATAATAATAATTGTACGCAGTTATAGTTATTTTTGTACATTTTTTTTAACTGCACTTTTTTTATTGAATAAATATGATCTTTTTCAACCTCTCATAAATATGCTTTTGTGACTTTTTTTATTGAATAAATATGATCTTTTTCAACATCTCATAAATATGCTTTTGTAACCTTTTTATTTTTTTATTTTTTAATTTTTATAGAAAAGATATTTGAAATCACTTGTACATTTTTGTGAATAACTGCACTTTTTTTTATTGAATAAATATGATCATTTTCAACATCTCATAAATATGCTTTTGTGACTTTTTTTTTATAATTTTTGCAAAAAAGAAATTTGAAATCACTTGAGGCCGCGAATTTAATTTACCATTCAACAATTATTGAATTAATTGAAATAAATTAAAATTAAATAAAAAAATACAGTATGTATAGTACTTGAGTTTTCAGAATCTTTTCCAATCGAGATTTCAATTAACTGTACGTACAAAATATAATTTGCCCAACTAGCTAGTTAGTACAGCTGTTTTCCTTGCTTGCTAATTCTTTTTCTTTTTACCGACCATAGGCTTGAAGTCTTTGGACCTAGTGGCCACAACCAAGTGACAAGTGCATGAGATTCGCTTTTCTTTTAAATTCCCCCTGGACCGTTTTAAGTTCACTAACAGTTCCGCCAACATATAATAAGTAGACTAGTAATTAATACAATATAATAATACGTGCAGAGTAATTAGTAGCAGGGAGTATTGTTCAGGTACTTGAAAATCGAGTCATAATATTTGCACATTGATTGGACATCGACATTTTTTCTTTTTATTTATCAATTTTTTTAATTATTTAATAAAATTATTATAAAATATATTAATTTTATAATAAAAACATGTTTTTTGAAAATATTAATTAAAATTTGTTTTTACAAAACGTAAATATTTTTACATTTTTAATACTTACAAAATGCGCGTAATATAAATATCAAGTAATTCATGCATTTTTAGTTATTAATACACGCAATTAAATTCGGGACCAATTTCAAAACATATACGGTTTAATTTCTGAAAATTGCCCATTAAATATAAACGGCAAAATTGTGACCTAAAATCATAAATATATTAAAACAACTTAAACACCGTAAAATTGCGATTTAAAATCATAAAAATATTGAAACAACTTAAATACGCGCGTAAAGTATAATAGGTATTTTAATAATTTATTAAATATTTTAAATTATAATAAGTATTTTATAGTATGTGTTATATAAGAAAACGCGTAAAGTATAATAGGTATTTTAATGATTTATTGAATATTTTAAATTATAATAAATATTTTAAATTAAATATCGATTGATGTTTATATTACGTGCACATTTTGTAAATTTAAAAAATGTAAAAATATTTAAGTTTTGTAAAATCGAATTTTAATTAATGTTTTAAAAAACCGTATTTTTATTATAAAATTAATATATTTTACATCTTTAAAAAAATAAAAAAGTAAATAAATAATTTAAACGTCCTATCAATGGCATGTCAATATGGAAATAGCGTTTGTGCTGAAAATCCTCTATAAATTTTACGCTCTCTTAATTTATTTATATTTCTCCATTAATAAAGCTTGACGAAATAAATATTCACGCGCCCCAAAATGCAACACCACGGTCTTCCCATCCAAATCAACTCCATGAATCAAATCCCTAAACACTACTCCAATTGCAAGATCATCCCCTACGTACCCCACCATGCACCACAATCGCATGGTCGAAACGAGGTTGTACTCCGGCAACGAGAGGCCCTCTTGACTGCTATCGTTCCCCAACGTCGTCGTTCGCATGATGGCCTCAAACTAAAACTCCTGGCCGGAGGAGCTGAACCGGGAATCCTTGAGGATCACGGTACTTACGTAGGTCGGGTTTCTAGTTTTAATTAATGAGACGAGTTGTGTTGATACATATGCATATATAGTTATTTAATTAGAGACTACTTATTTGCTAAAATGTTAAAAGAAATAAATTCAATTAATTTAAATTTAAAACTAATTTAAAAATATTATTTAAAAAGGAAGTAGGGCAACTTTTGCAGAACGTATTTATAATTCTAACACTGAGAATTGATCAACCAACTGAGCTAAAAACTCTTGACAATATTAATATTAACTAATATTAATATGAAAATACCAAAGAAAAAAAAAAAAAACTGATTCAATATATGGCTTAATTCTCTCATTGTTTCAGCAGCAGATGGCGATAAGGATGTAGTCCGGCCACCCGTTGCGAGTTTTACCCCGAACATGTGGGGTGACTCCTTCACTTCATTATCTTTGGACGATGAGGTGATCGCTCGTACCCTAGCTAGCTACTTTCTTGTTATATAATATTCGGGTCATATGATCGATGCATGCGCTTGCAGGTTCAGCGAAACTATGCAGAATCCATTGAAGCGTTGAGAGAAGAGGTAAGGAGCATGCTCATGGCTGACGAGAAAAATAGAGCCGAGAAGTTGGTGCTTATTGACACACTCGAGCGCTTGGGCATAGGGTATCACTTTGAACAAGTGATTGAAGACCAACTCCAACAAATCTTCCAGTCATCAAATAGTACTAATGAAGATCCTGATCAAGAAGATGGTGATGATTTGTTCATCACTTCGCTTCAATTTCGTCTGCTCAGGCAGCATCGCCATTACGTCCCTTGCAGTAAGTTTTGATCATTTATGCTCCATTTTTTTTTTTTAGTTTAATTGCAGAAATTTAAATAATCACACACACACATGACACATGTCTCGAGTTCGAACTTTGAACCTTACTGTACTCAAATCAAGTGCTCAACCAACTGAGCTAATAACCCTTGACGTATGTCTCCATTTGCATATATAGCAAGATAGAGTATATATTAGGTGTCCCATTATACAATATTCAAAATATAATATATATATATATATATTGTTAATGTATAAAAAAACAGGTGTGTTCGACAAGTTTAAGGAGGCCGAGGGAGACAACAACAAATTCAAGGAAAGCCTACATGGTGATGCTAAGGGACTCCTAAGCCTATACGAAGCCGCACACATGCAGACTCACGGCGAAGACATGTTGGAAGAGGCTGTGGCCTTCACTACCCATCATCTCAAACGTCTTTTGACTTTGGGACAATTAGAGTTGTCGTCCTCGCTCCAATACCAAGTGAGTCGCGCACTAGACCAGCCCCTTTATCGGGGTGCGCAAAGAATAGAAACCCGTTATTACATTTCCTCCTACGACAAGGATGATACGAGGAATGAAACTCTTTTAAAATTTGCCAAGTTGGATTTCAACTATGTTCAGAATATTTACAAGAAAGAGCTGCATCAAGTCTCTCGGTACGTACATAATCAACTTTTTAATTAATCTTATTAGTTAATTTCTTGTTGGTTTTAATATATAATTACACGAATTAATTAAGGTGGTGGAATGAGTTGGACCTGAAATCAAAACTGCCATACACCAGAGACAGAATAGTGGAGGCCTATCTGTTGGGCATGGTGTTCCGTTTTGAACCTCAGTTCTCTGGTGTTCGAATCGCAGTTTCCAAAGCCATTCAAATGGTTACGAATATTAATGACACGTATGATAATTATGCTACGGTCGAAGAAGCTGATCTCTTTACTGAGGCCATGGAAAGGTACCGTACCAGCAATATATTGGAATTATAATTAAGCATCGTCAACAACTATATATATTTAATTAACGTTAATTAGTACGTATTATGTATTTGTCGTCTCGATCAGGTGGGATATTAATGAAATACATGGACTACCCAATAAAATGAAAACCGTTTATCGGTATGTGTTGAGCATATACGATGACTACGAACGTGAAGCGGCGAAACAAGGAAAGTTGTTTGCAGTTCCTTACGCAAAAGAAACGGTACGTGACCAATATTTAATATTCTGCATAATTAAATAATATTACGTACTCCAATATAGCAATTAATAAATATAAAAAATAATTGTTCAATATTTATAATGTGAAGGTGAAGCAACTTTGTAGAGCCTACAACAAAGAGCTGAAATGGTCTACGGGGGTGCAAGTGCCTACCTTTGAAGAATACTTAGTCAATTCGGTCATCACGAGCACCATTTACGTGTTAGCAACTGCGGCATTCCTGCACATGAAGCATGCCTCCAGCGATTTAATTACCATGGATTGGCTGATGAGTGAGCCTAAAATTCTTTGTGCTACGAATTTGCTAGGTCGATATTGGAACGACTCGGTATCCCATGAAGTAATTAATTAATTAATTAATTAGCTGGTCTTAATATATATATTATTATTCAATAATATATACTGTACTAATGATCTGACCTCGTTTGTGATATTTGGAATTGATGATCGAAGCGTGAAAGCAAGGATGGACAAATGCTGACAGGAGTGGATTTCTACATGAGACAGTATGGTCTATCGAAGAAAGAGACCATCGACAAGTTTGAGAAACTAGGCGATGATGAATGGAAGAAAGTGATAGCTGCATGGATCACGACGCCTGTAACTTGCGGGGATATGGCGTACGAAGTTCTCAACATGGCTCGCGCAATAGAAATAATGTACAAAAAGTGCGAAGATATATTTTCGAGTCCTGAAATAATTTTCAAGAAACTGATTAAGTATATGTTTGTGGATCCCATTCCAACAGATTAAATTAATGCCAGTAATTCGTACATGCATGTTTGTTGTAGAGCCTACTCTCTGTGACTTTTATTTGCCTCGGCAATCAATTTATTTTCGTGTGGAAGATTTATAGTGTCTTGTCAAAAAATGTACGTACTCCATTGGAATTTATTTGATTGGTCTAAAGATGCATATTCAAGTCGTTTATCTGTTTATCTAATTATATTGCTCTTTCAGTTATTATTATTATTATTATTATTATTATTATTATTATATGTATTTATTTTGTAGCGAGATAAATAAGTGATACTATATGTGTATCCACAATGAACTTACTATCAATAAACAAAAATCTTAGCATATACTTTAGTACTAGTCTATGTTGGATCAACAATCACAATTTTGTCAAAACTGGAAATTGAAAAATAAAAACCCTAATTTGAATTTGTCCCCAATTCCAAATCAGGAATTGAATACCTTATATTCACGCTGGGAATCTCACATGAATCATCACGGTTCGTCGCTGCAAGAAACTAATGAAAAGCTTGTTGAACTAATTGAGTGTTTGTGGAAGGATATGAATGCTCGTTGGATGGACAAAGCTTCTAACTGCGTTCCAAACGGTAACATCCCATTTTTCATAACATAAACTAAAGAGGATTTTCTTACTTTTCAAAATAAATTTTAGTATTTAAAATAACAAAATGTCAAAACTGCTTTTCATAATAAAATCATTAACTAAAAATAATAACCCTCAATAGTCAAATTTAAATAAAGTAGTCAAGTATGAAATTTCAAGACGAGCGCCCCCTAGTATATATATATATATATATATATATATATATATATATATATATATATATATATATATTATATTATTTATTAAATATTTATTATTTTGAAAAATCAAATTTAAAGTTTGAATTTTGTAAGTGCTGTCATTATTAGAAAATCATAACGTTTTTTCATTTATGCAACAATTATTACAAAGACGTTACACTTTCCAAATTCTATACCAAGCTTTGATATTTCATAAAATACTTGAAAAAACACTTGAAAAAGAGATACTTGAGCAGAAATAGTTTGTGTGAATCGATCGATCTGAGTGCTAAGTTCGATTTGAAAGAGAGGGCTGTTTTATCCTGGGGACGACGCTCTGCAAAGCACTTTCAGGCAGAGCCGCGAAACGTCTTAAAGAAAGCGACTTAGTCCGCGACTCAGCCTTGTTTCGATTTTATTTTGTTACTATTTTTCTGATTTTGCAGGTACTATTTCAACAACAAATTGTCAACGTCACGATTTCGTGACACTTTTATGTGCCATTAACGAATAATTTACTATTACAAAAAGAGCTTTTATAAGATCTGTGAAAGATGAAATTATAAAAGAAAAAATAGAAAAAATTTATTTTATTTAAACAAAATTTATATATACATTAAATCGTCAAACGACAAAGACTAAGCATAGAAGAATGTCTAAACATAATACAATAAATATAAAAGTTAAATTGATAATCTATTCACTTCTTCTCAACAATTACTTGGTTGAATTCAAAGATGACTCCATTCCCATCTTTAGTATTGCTTTCCGACTTTTCTTTCCCGAATCGCACTTTGTTTTGAAGCACTGCTTAATATCTGTTTTCATGCAAAAAGAAAATTAAAATTCATTAATTTAGATGTGCCCTTCCAGGGATATATGTATATCACACTTCAAAACTCCATCCCACCTTAAAGAAGTGAAATACTAAAATTTTCACATCTCTGCCGAGATCAACAAAGACACAATTGGTACCTCTATAGTGAAATGAGTGTAAGTGGTTCCAAACAAAGTCAGCTCATCCATAAAGCTTTTGTTGCATACAAGTATAAAATGTCAATATGATCATATTCATCCACTTAAAAAAACAAAAAGCTAAAAGGGAAATCATGAAAATGATTTACCTCTAGAAAATTGTTACTTATATTCTCCATCATTTGGTTTTTCCTCTTCATCTTCCTACCATAACTTAAAATCAACAATCAATAATAATAACAACAACAATAATAATAATAATAATAATAATAATAATATTTTAATTAAAATATTATGTTTATACAATTGTTTGGATAATATATGTATGGTTATTTAATAATATTAGAAATTGTTAGAAACTTTTAGAGAAGTTAGGCAACTAGACATTTATAGTGGGCCGAATATATTCTCCAATACTCTTGTGCCGATTTCAAAAGTTGGCAACTACCGAATATATTCTCCAATACTCTTGTGCCGATTTCAAAATCTGGGCAACTAGACATTTAATAGTGAGCCGAATATATTCTCCAATACTTCATGTGCCGACCTCAGGGGAAGGCCCAACAAGTGGATAATTAATTCGGGTGGAGTCGAACCCATGACCGGAGTCGCAAAGCTATATTTTCCAATACTCCCCCTCACTTGTGGGCCGATTTCAACCTTAGGGGAAGGCCCAATAAGTGGATAATTAATTTGGGTGGAGTCGCAAATGGCGGAAGTCGAACCCAGGACCTGTCACAAGGCTAGACTCTGTACCATGTTAGAAACCGCTTCATCTAGAAGCTACTGGTAGAGAAGTTGGACTTCTTTACATTTATATTAATGAGCTGAATAAATTCTCCAATATGTTAGAAACCGCTTCATCTAAAAGCTCGAAGTGGTAGAGAAATTGGACTTCTTTACACTTATATTAATGGGCCGAATACTATAGAAAATATATATTTATAAGTGTATAAAGTATAAATACTATAGAAAATATATAGTTGGGACATAAGTAGTAATAAATTAAGTACAAAGTTCATTAACAACGCAATGGAAGAAAAATAAATATCACGCAACCAATAAAATCAATTATCGCCCAAAAATATTTATTGAAATATAAAGTATAAATACTCTATAGAAAATATATACATTGTTGGCTACTTACGTTGATACCAATAAAATCGATTATTCCCAAAAATATATAATGAAGTATAAAGTATAAATACTGTAGAAAATATATACTGTACTTTGTTGGCTACTTATGTTGAAACAAATATCACGCAACCAATAAAATCAATTATCACCCAAAAATATATAATCAATTATCACTGAAGGAATTACTTAATCGACATAACCAATTCGATAAAAATAAATTAGAAGACTTACTTGTCTTCGATGCAGAAACGTAAATCGACCGGATCGAATCCTCCTGTTGCGTGTTGCTTCTCGTGCTACGTAGTGTCTACAACACTCTCCCGATTGGAGTGATGAATTGTTCTTCACGATCTAAGAACCACAATGATATTTTTATTCCTGTTTAATTTATCTGCTTTGTTCTAATTTCTGTGTCAGAAAGTTTTCATGCGTTCTGTGTTTTTCATTTGTGTGCGTTAACCGTATGTTAACTTTAATCTGCTGCGTTATTATCCATAAATAACTGCACTGACAGAGGACACAATCGACAGGGTAGTTATTGTACATATACATTTATAATATATATAATATTACATAAATAATATATATTATAAAATAAATTAAAATACTTTTATTTTAATTAATTTACAGGTCGGGTCGAGCCCACGGGCGACCCTAATCCTAACATCTCCCACTCGCACAAAGGGCTAGACTCGACGTCCATATAAACATTCTCAACAACATCATTTCATACAGGGCAAATAGATCGTGTGAACTATGTCGTCGTCATAAACTGAAGGTACCGGTATACCGATCCGATCGATATACCGTGTGTGCGGAAGCGTGTAAAGCAATAGATCTACTATGCTATGATCTTAGTACACACAAATATGTATAGACACACATATATTTATATATATATACATCCAATATATATATATATATAGAGAGAGAAATCAACGAAATCTTACTTTTGGTGACGAAGTGATTTGTTGATGTCGTTGAGGTGGTGTTGAGTCGATTGAACCACCTCAAATGGATCAGCCTCTCGAAGCTCTCCTTGTGAATGACCTCGTCACTCTTCTTGTCTAGATCGCCCGAATGTTGAAGCCGCACAAATGGCCCGGCCTCTACGTGTTGCACACGAACCCGGATGATGACTTGCTTGATTGATCGAGTTGATTCTCCAAGAACAACCTCTTTTCTCTCTCTCTTTTGTGAATTTCGTGGGTGAAAAATTATGCTGAAAAATCAGCATTTGTTCACCTTAAAATGCCATCAAAACCACCTTGTAACCCCCTCCTTGATGGTGATATTGATGCCCCATCATTATCACACATTAAGGTGTGATTATGGTGAATTTGAATGGACATTTCCACCTCATTATGCCACATGGCATTAGATGGTCCCACTTGCTTGTGTGGCATGCCATGTCACACTATATGACATGCATCCATGCAAGCCATGCATCCCATGCATGGGAATTAAATCCACGTAAATATTGATTCTAAATCAATATATTTATCAAGCAATGTATATCAATATCGAGTTCGTGTGTGACCCTGTAGGTATGATTTTATCGATCAATATTATATTGTTCCCAACAATTAATATTATCGAATAATCATTTAACATCCATAGACGACCTTATGACTTCATCGATTGCACACGTAGGATCGAAGGACACATCCTAACAATCTCCCACTTGACCTTCAGAGCCAGTGTGCTGCCAACTTCCTGTTGTCACTTTATGTCTGAATTTGAACTTGAGGCAAGACTCGAGTCATCCTCAATCGGTTCAAACCTTTCTTGGACTTTGAGGCAGACTGTAAAACCAGATTTATCACTATGATACGAATCTGGACGTGGCCACGTATTTACCACAGTCTCGACTCTCCAAGTGGCCGGTAAGACATTTATCCCATTATAAAATGGAGGACAATCCCATCTTTTCAATCCAAGCTCTCCCACTTGCTTCCTGATATACCCAATAACAAGTTTTATAACCTCCTTTTACGAAAGGCGTTTACTTGTATCAAAGTATACCATTTCACAATGGAATCACTCTGGACTACTCAGGTCAGAGGAAATTGCTCGACAGTCAATGAAATAGTATTATGACTCGAAATCTTAAATACTATTCCAGTCGGGTCTGTTCGATCATTAGCTCCCAGCTAATATCTATGTAATTGTACTTGATGTCCCACATCACTAGCCCATGAAGCGGCGCTACAGTACACATTACAATCTAGTTCATTGTATTATCAGTTTGTCCGTACTTGATAATACGAACTAGGAACAATTCTATGATTTAATTATATTAGTTCAACAATTGGGACTTCATTTATGTGGTAAATCGACCTCATAACCCAATTAATATAATTTAATCATTTGGACAATTCATACAATTTAAACCACAATTATATGAAGAAATTTATTGAATATCATAAAAGATACGTGAATGTTTACATAAACTCCAAAAGTAGATAATACAATAATAGGAATCACAATCCATCTCTAAGATATCGTATCCCTATTGCAGTCGTATGAGCATCATGCTTTGACTGCTGGAGTGGTTTAGTTAACGGGTCTGCAACATTATCATCAGTTGCAACTTTATTTATCTCGATGTCTCCACGACTAACTATCTCCCTGAGAATGTGGAACTTCCTGAGCACATGTTTGGATTTGTGGTGCTCCCTAGGCTCCTTGGCTTGCGCGATAGCTCCACTATTATCACAATAGAGAGTTATCGGATGGGCCGAACTAGGTACGACACCGAGCTCATCTAAGAACTTTCTCATCCAAACAGCCTCCTTTGCTGCTTCTGATGCAGCAATGTACTCAGCCTCTGTAGTAGAATCAGCTACGGTGGGTTGCTTGGAACTCTTCCAGCTCACCGCACCTCCATTCAGACAAAATACAAATCCGGATTGAGACCGGAAATCATCTTTGTCTGTTTGGAAGCTTGCATCCGTATATCCTGCCACAACCAACTCTTTTTGTCCTCCAAAGACAAGAAAATACTCTTTAGTCCTTCTAAGGTACTTAAGAATATTCTTGGCCGCAGTCCAATGCGCCTCACCTGGGTTTCCTTGAAACCGACTCGTCATGCTCAAAGCATACGATACATCCGGTCGTGTACATATCATGGCGTACATAATAGACCCTATTGCCGAAGCATAAGGAATATTTGCCATCCTTATTTGCTCATCAGGTCCCGAAGGGCACTGACTCTTGCTTAAAGATGTACCATGAGTCATTGGAATGAGACCCTTCTTGGCGTCTTTCATTCTGAACCTGTCAAGCACCTTATCAATATAGGTTGCTTGACTAAGTCCAAGCATCCTTTGTGATCTGTTCCGACAGATCTTGATGCCCAATATGTACTGTGCTTCTCCAAGATCCTTCATTGAAAACCATCTTCCTAGCCATTCTTTAACAGAATTAAGCATAGGAATATTGTTTCCAATAAGGAGTATGTCATCGACATACAACACAATGAATACAACGTAACTCCCACTGACCTTCTTGTAAACACAAGAGTCTTCCATGTTCTTTTGAAATCCAAACTCTTGTATGGATTCATCGAACCGAAGATTCCAACTTCGAGATGCTTGCTTTAATCCATAGATGGATCTATTAAGCTTGCATACTCTCTCAGCCTGATTAGGATCGATAAAACCCTCTGGTTGTGTCATAAACACTTCCTCTACTAGAATCCCATTCAAGAAGGCGGTTTTAACGTCCATTTGCCATATCTCATAATCATAATGAGCAGCAATGGCTAAGAGAATCCGAATGGATTTAATCATAGCAACTGGTGAAAAGGTTTCATCATAATCCACCCCGTGAATTTGTTTATATCCTTTTTCTACCAACCTTGCTTTGAAAACACTAGGTTTTCCATTCATGTCTGTTTTTATTTTGTAAATCCATTTGCATCCAATGGGCCTAGCCCCTTTAGTCAAATCGACCAAGTTCCAAACTTGATTTTCAGACATTGATTCCATTTCGGATTTCATGGCACCCTGCCATTTCTCGGAATCTGGACTCGTCATAGCTTGGATATAGGTCGAAGGTTCATTGCTTTCTAAAAGCATGACTTCATAGCTCTCATTTGTCAGAATACCTAAGTATCTGTCAGGTTGAGATCTAATCCTTCCGGACCTTCGAGGGTTAGGTGTGGTTTCTAAAACCACTGGAGCACTCTCGACTTGGTCTTGAGTGTCCATCTCAGTTTGATCTTCTTGAACCTCGTTCAAGTCTTCTTGAACTTCGTTCAATTCAACTGAGCTCCCACTTACTTTCTTGGAAAGATATTCCTTTTCAAGAAATACACCATCTCGAGCAACAAAGACTTTGTTCTCAGATTGGTTGTAAAAGTGGTACCCTCGTGTTTCTTTTGGATAACCAACAAAGAAACATTTATCCGATTTGGGTTCAAGCTTTGTAGAGATATTTCTCTTCACATAAGCTTCACATCCCCAAACCTTGATATAAGACAAGTTAGGGACCTTCCCTTTCCATATCTCGTATGGTGTCTTATCAACAGCTTTTGACGGTGTCCTATTCAGTGTATAGGCCGCTGTTAAAAGTGCGTGTCCCCAAAAAGATTTTGGTAGTTCACTAAGGCTCATCATCGATCGAACCATATCATCTGGGGTTCCAGGAGGAGTGAGTTGATATAGAATACCACAACTCATAAGATGATCATCGAATTCTTGGCTAAGATATTCACCACCTCGATCCGATCGAATGGCTTTTATCTTCTTACCAAGTTGATTCTCAACTTCATTTTGGAATTCTTTGAACTTTTCAAAGGCTTCCGACTTATGCCTCATTAAATAGACATAACCATATCTACTTAAGTCATCGGTAAAAGTTATGAAGTAGAAATAACCTCCACGTGCTTGTGAGCTCATTGGACCACATACATCAGTATGGATTAAACCCAATAGATCACTTGCACGTTCTCCTTTTCCTAGAAAAGGTGACTTTGTCATTTTGCCCATCAAACATCCTTCACATGTATCGAATGACTCCAAGTCAAAAGATTTGAGAATACTTTCTTTAAGAAGTTTCTCTACACGTTTAACGTTGACGTGGCCTAATCGACAATGCCAAAGGTATGTTTCATTGAATTCATTCGATTTGGCCTTTTTGGTATCAATGTTATATATATGATTGTCAAGTTGAAGTATATATAAACCATGTTCTAATCGTGCCGAACCATAGAACACTCCACTTTTTGAAATAGTAAATAAACCATTTATTATAGTGAAGGAAAATCCTTCAGTATCCAATACTGAAATAGAAATGATGTTCTTGGTAATACTTGGAACGAAATAAACATTATTCAATACTAAAACAAGGCCCGAAGGCAAACACAAATCATAAGATCCTACGGCTAATGCAGCGACCCTCGCTCCATTTCCAACCCGCAGATCGACATCTCCCTTTACCAAAGTTCTACTTCTTTGCAGTCCCTGCACATGTGAAACAATGTGAGCACCGCATCCGGTATCCAATACCCAAGAAGAAGAATTTGTAAAGTTTATGTCTATGACATAAATACCTGAAGATGAAGGAACGACACCGTTCTTCACATCCTCCTTGAACTTGGGGCAATCTCGCTTGTAGTGTCCAACACTCTTGCAGTAGAAACACTCAGATTCCCCAGGAACCTTAGAAGCTTTCAAGAACCTTTTGGAAGGAGTTGCCACAACTTTCCCTTTCCCTTTGCCTTTCACTTCTGGTTTCTTAATCCCCTTGAACTTTTTGGTACCTCCTTCCCGAATCATAAGAACTTCCCTCCTAGGGTCCTTCTTAATCGCCGGCTCAGCAGCCTTAAGCATCCCATGGAGCTCATGAAGCGATTTCTTCAGTCCATTCATGTGGAAATTCAGCCTAAAGGCGTCATAACCATCATGAAGAGAATGGAGAATGAAATCGGTAGCCAATTCGTCATCATATGCAAAACCGAGGCGAGCACTTGAAGCAAATAATCCAATCATTTGCTGTACATGTGGTCCCACGGGTTTACCCTTTTCCAGCCTAGCTGTTGCTATAGCCCGGGTGACACCGAAGCGCTCAATCCTAGCTTGTTCCCCGAACATGCTCTTGAGCTCTTCTATGATGTCATAGGCTTCCATGAACTCGAATTGTTTTTGCAACTCGGGTACCATGGATGCCAACATCAAACATGTCACCTCATTCGAGGCTTTCTTAGCAAGGGCATATGATGCCTTTTGGGCATCCGTGCCCCCATCAGCGGGAAGCACGGGAAGGGGTTTGTCCAACACACTTTCCTTTTCTTCGTATTTGAGGACTATCCTCAAGTTACGTTGCCAATCAAGGAAATTGGTGTTGTTCAACTTTTCTCTATCCAAGATAGAGCTGAACTTGAATTGAGTTGAGACAGACATATTATACTACAGAAGAAAGATAAATTAAGTAAGTAAACATCCACAAAGCGTTTAAACAAATAAGGTTGTCTCGCATAACTACTTTATTTGTTTCATTTTGTTCATTCGATATCCAATATCGTCGTTCCCAATTATCTTAATATCAAAACCGTGATAAATCGTAAGTGAAAACTCGAGGTTTTCTAACCAGCGATCTTATCATGCAATTGAAGCCCTATCTCTCATTAAAATGAGGGAGCCAACCAGACAATCGATTCACGCCATCCAATGGCTCGAATGTCTCTAATCTGTGTCATCGACATAAGCAAGCGCTTTGGCTCCATTCCACTCCCCGGGGTGAGAATGAGTCGAGTTGAACTTAGTCTTTAAAAAACAAATTAGGCATTGGTTTTTGACATTTTGATAAATTAGAACAAAACGATCCCAAGACCCTCATCTTGCGAATCCTTAAGCCGACTGAGTCCGCACTTAAGAACTCCAAGATAGGTAGACATCCCATGTCAATGACATCTAATGTCACTCCCGGTCGATGAGAGTCCCATTCTCATCTCATGTCTCGATAGCCACGCCTGCAGTGGATCTATCGATGAGAAAACCAAACTCACGTGTAAGGGTCTAACCCTTACTCCCACTTATCCCAAGATAACAAGCAGTACCCCGCTGAGGCGGACCTACTAACTTATGATCGAGGGTTTCATGAGTGTGACGTTTTGGACAAGACATTATACTCATTATTATTGAGAACTTGCATGCATAGGTTTGTTTATATGTAAGTTGAACATTTATAACATAAAACAACCTATAACTAGCAAAGCATATAAATACGAAATCGAAAGGCCCCTAGAACCTCACAACTCTCAAACGAAAAGAATTAAAGTATTAAAAGAAGCCTTGAACATCTTCTGGACTAGTCCTCGCCCTCCGTTTTAGTTCCGTGCTCTCCGATTTTGGTCAAAATAAGTCATTACCTCAAAAACCACGAACAGCGCCCGCCGTTTTACAACCAGCGGTCGCTGAACACCACCGGCGGTCGCCGTTTCCAAAACGGTGCCCGCCGAAAAGGCAAAAAACCCATCTGCCCCAAAAAAGGCCTTTCGGCGGTCGCCGTTTCCAAAACGGCGCCCGCCGAATCAAAACGGCGCCCGCCGGAGCTCAAACGGCGACCGCCGTTTGGCTCCAGCAGCCCGGTTTGCTTCGTTTTGCTTCGTTTGGCTTCGTTTCTTCTCGTTTTCGCCTGAGAGCCGAGATCCTCCATCGAACCATGGACCAAGTCCATCGCTTACAAGTTTGAACAATACAAATTGAAATAGAAAACCTATCTATTACAAATGGTTCCAAGGGACGCAGCCCTCCAAAACTATGGCCAATCGAAACGTAAAAAACGACAATTTCATTCACCCGACCACTAACGGTGGCCGGCCTTACATCTAATCACATAATCACAATTTAACATATAATCCAATTATGTTGATTTAACCTTCGTGTCCAACACAAAAGTGTGCACGAGCCCTAGGCTCTGATACCAATTGAAGGTACCGGTATACCGATCCGATCGATATACCGTGTGTGCGGAAGCGTGTAAAGCAATAGATCTACTATGCTATGATCTTAGTACACACAAATATGTATAGACACACATATATTTATATATATATACATCCAATATATATATATATATATATAGAGAAATCAACGAAATCTTACTTTTGGTGACGAAGTGATTTGTTGATGTCGTTGAGGTGGTGTTGAGTCGATTGAACCACCTCAAATGGATCAGCCTCTCGAAGCTCTCCTTGTGAATGACCTCGTCACTCTTCTTGTCTAGATCGCCCGGATGTTGAAGCCGCACAAAGGGCCCGGCCTCTACGTGTTGCACACGAACCCGGATGATGACTTGCTTGATTGATCGAGTTGATTCTCCAAGAACAACCTCTTTTCTCTCTCTCTTTTGTGAATTTCGTGGGTGAAAAATTATGCTGAAAAATCAGCATTTGTTCACCTTAAAATGCCATCAAAACCACCTTGTAACCCCCTCCTTGATGGTGATATTGATGCCCCATCATTATCACACATTAAGGTGTGATTATGGTGAATTTGAATGGACATTTCCACCTCATTATGCCACATGGCATTAGATGGTCCCACTTGCTTGTGTGGCATGCCATGTCACACTATATGACATGCATCCATGCAAGCCATGCATCCCATGCATGGGAATTAAATCCACGTAAATATTGATTCTAAATCAATATATTTATCAAGCAATGTATATCAATATCGAATTCGTGTGTGACCCTGTAGGTATGATTTTATCGATCAATATTATATTGTTCCCAACAATTAATATTATCGAATAATCATTTAACATCCATAGACGACCTTATGACTTCATCGATTGCACACGTAGGATCGAAGGACACATCCTAACATAAACCGGTTAGTGTATTATGACAGTTCACAAAATATATTGAAGACTTTTACTCGCTATACCCCAGATATCTTTATAAACCGCAATTGTCGACGTACCTCTTATCCCCCTCAGATACTTAGCATACTCGACCTTGTCCCAACTCATATTCACAATCATGTCCGTACACGATTGGGCTAGCCTTGAATATCAAGTTAAGTGCATGTTTTAAGATAATCTTCCTTCTCCACTAGAGCCCCTAAACTCCACTTCAGTTGCTTTCCTGATATGTACCGCATTTACCGAATTTCCATGGTTATTTGGTAAGATATCAAAGTAGCAGCACCTAGTGAAATCTCAAGACAGTTGGAAGTCTTAAGGGTAACGAAATGAGGTCAACGACATCGTTTCAACCTCAAGGTCTCACATAATGAGAAAACAGGGAAGTTTCTCTCATTCACCTTTTAATGATAAAAAAAACACACGTGGTATGAACACGCGCTTCAATGCTCTTCTTCCACTTTGGAAGCTTATGTCTTTCAACTTAGCATCGTACAGATTATAGTTCAAGTGTCCGTCTCCCACTTAATCTGAGTTCTCCCTTCTGTTACATCCTCAGAGACTCCCAGTGTCTCTAGGAGAACTGCAATCTGGCTATATTACAAGTCCATGAATGTGGGGATTCATTTCTCTGCACATCCTCGATGTCAGAGGTAACTGTTCATGTGAGAGAACCAGTCACAACTTGTAGACATACCTATCAAGTATAATACATACTTGTACACACAACATCAATACATATACTTAATTTCAGCAAACTTCACATTATCATTTATTGATTACATATAATCAAATTCTATGCAATTCCAAAGTCTCGACATGATCCTTAAACACCTCATTAGGTTTTGGTTTGGTCATAGGATTAGTCACCATCAAATGCATAGAGATATATAATATTTACTCCATCTTGAATCATTTAAGGAGCTTATGAATATTAGTCTCCTGCGAGAGTCCAAGTAACCTTTGAGAACGAATCCTATAGATTTTGATGCCATACTCACCTTCACCCACATCCTTCATCTCGAAGATGAGGATAGTCATTTATTGATCTCATTCAAGTACTCAATATCATTCTCAGCCAAAATAATATCATCAACATATAATGATAGTATTACAAAACACTTTTCTAAACGTTTGACATAATCACAATGGTCATTATCATCACCTGATGATATTTCAAGTACCATTGACTGGACAATAAAACCCACTGGTTCTTACATATAGATCTTTTCCTTCAATTCTCCATTGAGAAAATCAGTCTTGGCTTTAATTTGATGTATTTCCAAATCAAAAATTGGCTACAATGGCTAGAAGTAGGCTAATCGAAGAAAAACTCACACCTGGAGAGAAGGTTTCTTCATAGTCTATTGTAGGTACCGGTATACCGATCCGATCGATATACCGTGTGTGCGGAAGCGTGTAAAGCAATAGATCTACTATGCCATGATCTTAGTGCACACTTAATGTGTATAAAAACACATATAAACATATATATATATATACACATCCAATATATATATATATATATATATATATATATATATATATATATATATATATATATATATATAAGGTTCAACGATTACTTACTTATGGTGACGAAGTGATTCGTTGATGTCGTTGAGGTGGTGTTGAGTCGATTGAACCACCTCAAATGGATCAGCCTCTCGAAGCTCTCCTTGTGAATGACCTCGTCACTCCTCTTGTCTAGATCGCCCGGATGTTGAAGCCGCACAAATGGCCCGGCCTCTACGTGTTGCACACGAACCCGGAATTGAACTTGCTTGCTTGTTCTTGAGTGATTCTCTCACTCTTTTCTCTCTATTTTAGTGTATTTTCGTGGCTGATACAATTGTGTGTTGAAAATCTGATTTTCATCTATATAAGTGCATCATTATTCATCCCATTACACCCCTTTGTAACCTACAACATAATGGGCATCATAATGCACCATTAACATGCAAAAACGTTACAAAGGAGGTGAAAGGTCATGCCACATACACATTCCACTATGCATTGTATATGGTCCCACTTGCTTGTGTGGCATGCCATGTCACACTATGTGACATGCATCCATGCAAGCCATGCATCCCATGCATGGGAATTAAATCCACGTAAATATTGATTCTAAATCAATATATTTATCAAGCAATGTATATCAATATCGAGCTCGTGTGTGTGACCCTGTAGGTATGATTTTATCGATCAATATTATATTGTTCCCAACAATTAATATTATCGAATAATCATTTAACATCCATAGACGACCTTATGACTTTATTGATTGCACACGTAGGATTGAAGGACATATCCCAACAATCTCCCACTTGGCCTTCAGAGCCAGTGTGCTGCCAACTTCTTGTTGTCACTTTCATGTCTAAGTTTGAACTTGAGGCAAGACTCGAGTCATCCTCAATCGGTTCAAACCTTTCTTGGACTTTGAGACAGACTGTAAAACCAGATTTATCACTATGATACGAATCTGGACGTGGGCACGTATTTTCCACAGTCTCGACTCTCCAAGTGGCCGGTAAGACATGTATCCCATTATAAAATGGAGGACAATCCCATCTTGTCAATCCAAGCTCTCCCACTTGCTTCCTGATATACCCAATAACAAGTTTTATAACCTCCTTTTACGAAAGACGTTTACTTGTATCAAAGTACACCATTTCACAATGGAATTACTCTAGACTACTCAGGTCAGAGGAAATTGCTCGACAGTCAATGAAATAGTATTATGACTCGAAATCTTAAATACTATTCCAGTCGGGTCTGTTCGATCATTAGCTCCCAGCTAATATCTATGTAATTGTACTCGATGTCCCACATCACTAGCCCATGAAGCGGCGCTATAGTACACATTACAATCTAGTTCTTTGTATTATCGGTTTGTCCGTACTCGATTATACGAACCAGGAACAACTATATGATTCAAGTATATCAGTTCAACCATTGGGACTTCATTATGCGGTAAGTCAACCTCATAACCCAATTGATATCACTTAATCATTTGGACAATTCATATAAATTAAACCATATTTATATGAAGAAATATGTATTATACATATGAGTGAATGTTTACCAAATCTCCAAAAGTATCTAATATAGTAATAGAAATCACAACCCATCTCTAAGATGTCTGATCTCTATTGCAGTCGTGAAAGCCTTAAGCTTAGAATGCTGGAGAGGTTTAGAAAGCGGGTTTGCAACCTTATCAAAAGTTGCAACTTTATTATCTCGATGTCTCCACAAAGTATCTCCCAGATAATGTGGGACATCCTGAGCACTAGTTTTAGACTTGGGGTGCTTTCTAGCTCATTGGCTTGTGCGATAACTCTACTATAAATAGAGAACTATCGGATGGGCTGAGCTAGTTACGCCACTTAGTTCATTCAAGAACTTTCAAATCCTAACTGCCAACATTACTGCATCCAATTCAATATTGTGCTCAGCTTCTGTAGTTTTAATCAGCTATATTGCATTGCATGGAACTATTCCAGCAAATTTCACCTCTAACCAGACAAAAGATATAACCAGATTAAAATCGGAAATTATCTTAGTCTGTTACCATTTAAACAGCTTGTTAACATCAACTCTTTTTGTCTTCCAAAGACAACAAAATATTCTTTTGTCCATCTAAGGTACATAAGAATATTCTTGGTCGCAGTCTAACACGCCTCACCTGGATTTCCTTGAAACTGACTCGTCATGCTCAAAGCATACGATACGTCCGATCGTGTACATATCATGGCGTACATTATAGACCCTATTGCCAAAGCATAAGGAATGTTTTCCATCCTCTTTTGCTCATCAAGTCCGTAGGGCCTTGCATCTTGCTAAGAGATGTGCCATGATTCATTGGAATGAAACCCTTTTTGGCGTCTTTCATTCTGAACTAATCAAGTACCTTATCAATATAGGTCACTTGACTAAGTCCAAACATCATTTTCGATCTGTTCCGACAGATCTTGATGCCCAATATGTACTGTGCTTCTCCAAGATCCTTCATTGAAAAACAATTTTGAAGCCATTCTTTAACAGAATTAAGCATAGTAACATTGTTTCCTATGAGGAGTATGTCACCGACATACAACACAATTAATACAACGTAACTCCCACTGATCTTCTTGTAAAACAAGACTCTTCCGAGTTCCTCTGAAATCCAAATCCCAGTATGGATTCATTGAACTGAAGATTGCTACTCCGATATGCATTCTTTATTCCATAAATGGAACTATAAGCTTGCATAATTTCTCACAGCCTGATTAGGATTGATAAAACCCTCTGGTTGTGTCATAAACACATCCTCTTCTAGAATCCCATTCAAGAAGGCGGTTTTAACATCCATTTGCCATATCTCATAATCATAATGAGCAACAATGGCTAAGAGAATCCGAATGGATTTAATCATAGCAACTGGTGAAAAGGTTTCATCATAATCCACCCCGTGAATTTGATTAACTTCTTTTTGCCACCAACTTTGCATTGAAAACACTATGTTTTCCATTCATGTCTGTTTTTATTTTGTAAATTCATTTGCATCCAATGGGCCTAGCCCATTTAGGCAAATCGACCAAGTTCCAAACTTGAGTTTCAGACATTGATTCCATTTCGGATTTCATGGCACCCTGCCATTTCTCGGAATCTAGACTCGTCATAGCTTGGATATAGGTCGAAGGTTCATTGTTTTCTAAAAGCATGACTTCATAGTTCTCGTTTGTCAGAATACCTAAGTAACTGTCAGGTTGAGATCTAATCCTTCCGGACCTTCGAGGGTTAGGTGTGGTTTCCAAAACCACTGGAGTACTCTCGACTTGGTCTTGAGTGTCCATCTCAGTTTGATCTTCTTGAACCTCGTTCAAGTTTTCTTGAACATCGTTCAATTCAACTGAGCTCCCACTTACTTTCTTGAAAAGATATTCCTTTTCAAGAAATACACCATCTCGAGCAACAAAGACTTTGTTCTCAGATTGGTTGTAAAAGTGGTACCCTCGTGTTTCTTTTGGATAACCCACAAAGAAACATTTATCTGATTTGGGTTCAAGCTTTGTAGAGATATTTCTCTTCACATAAGCTTCACATCCCCAAACCTTGATATAAGACAAGTTAGGGACCTTCCCTTTCCATACCTCGTATGGTGTCTTATCAACAGCTTTTAACGGTGTCCTATTCAGTGTATAAGTTGAAGTCTAGAATTGTGTGTTCCCAAAAGAGACCAGTAGTTCATTTAGACCTCTCATCGAATTGTCGAACTATATCTAATATAGTTTGTTTTCTCTTTTCCGAAACATAACCTTCATGTGCTCGTGAACTAATAGGTTCCACATACATCAGTATGGATCATCCCTAATTACTCACATGTTCTCCTTTCTACAAGAAAGATGACATTGTTATCTTTTCAATCACACATCATTCACATGTATCAAATGACTCCAAGTCAAATTATTCTAAAATTCCTTCTAAAAGAAGCTTCGTTACATGTTTAGATTTTGATTTGATCTAATCAACAATGTTTCAGTTATGTCTCATCGATACTTATTCGATTTGGTCTTTGGTCTTAATGATATATATGATTTGTCAAGTTTAAAGTATACATAAACAATATAATAATCGTACCAAAACAAAGAATAATTCACAATTAAAATAGTTACCAAACTATTTAATAGTGAAAAAACTAATCCATCAGTATCTAATACTGAACCAATATTCATTATTTATTGAAGGTACGAAATTACATAGTTATAATACTAAAACAAGGCCCTAAGGCAAAACAACATCATATGATTATACGGCCAATGCAGCGACCTTCGCTCCATTTCTTGCCCGTAGATCGACATCTCTATTCACCAAACTTATACTTCTATGTAGTTCCTCCACATAAAATTGTGAGAACCACATATGGCATCCAATACCCAAGAAGTAGAATTTGTGAAGTTTAATGTCTATATCATTAGTACTTGAAGATGAAGCAACCCCGTTCTTCACATCTTCTTTGAACTTTGGGCAAATTCAATTATTCCCAATAATTGAGTCTAATTCAAATTTCCCATTCAAAATTATCTCAATGTCAAAACGTGATAAATCGTAAGTGAAAAATCGAAGTTTTCTAACCAGCGATATTATCATGCAATTGAAGCCCTATCTCTCATAAAATATGAGGAAGCCAACCAGACAATCGATTCATGCCATCCAATGGCCCGAAAGTCTCTAATTTGTGTCATTGATGAACTTAAGTGTTTTGGATTAAATCACTCCCCGAGGTGTAAATAATCCTAACCTTATAATCCATCAAATGAAAGACAAATTAGGCATTTGTTTTGAAATTGAATAAAATATGAACTTTTATATGTTTGCAAGTAGTGTCCAACACTTTTGAAGTAGACGCATTGAGATTCCCTAGGAACCCTAGTAGCCTTCTTGCCCATGCTCTGATACCAATTGTAGGTACCGGTATACCGATCCGATCGATATACCGTGTGTGCGGAAGCGTTTAAAGCAATAGATCTACTATGCCATGATCTTAGTGCACACTTAATGTGTATAAAAACACATATAAACATATATATATATACACATCCAATATATATATATATATATATATATATATTGGATGTGTATATATTGGATGTGTATAAAAACACATATAAACATATATATATATACACATCCAATATATATATATATATATATATATATATATATATTGGATGTGTATATATTGGATGTGTATAAAAACACATATAAATATATATATATATATATAAGGTTCAACGATTACTTACTTATGGTGACGAAGTGATTCGTTGATGTCGTTGAGGTGGTGTTGAGTCGATTGAACCACCTCAAATGGATCAGCCTCTCGAAGCTCTCCTTGTGAATGACCTCGTCACTCCTCTTGTCTAGATCGCCCGGATGTTGAAGCCGCACAAATGGCCCGGCCTCTACGTGTTGCACACGAACCCGGAATTGAACTTGCTTGCTTGTTCTTGAGTGATTCTCTCACTCTTTTCTCTCTATTTTAGTGTATTTTCGTGGTTGATACAATTGTGTGTTGAAAATCTGATTTTCATCTATATAAGTGCATCATTATTCATCCCATTACACCCCTTTGTAACCTACAACATAATGGGCATCATAATGCACCATTAACATGCAAAGGGGTTTCAAAGGAGGTGAAAGGTCATGCCACATACACATGCCACTATGCATTGTATGTGGTCCCACTTGCTTGTGTGGCATGCCATGTCACACTATGTGACATGCATCCATGCAAGCCATGCATCCCATGCATGGGAATTAAATCCACGTAAATATTGATTCTAAATCAATATATTTATCAAGCAATGTATATCAATATCGAGCTCGTGTGTGACCCTGTAGGTATGATTTTATCGATCAATATTATATTGTTCCCAACAATTAATATTATCGAATAATCATTTAACATCCATAGACGACCTTATGACTTTATTGATTGCACGCGTAGGATTGAAGGACATATCCCAACATCTATATCCTCAAATAGGTTATAGTCTTTAGCTACTAAATGAGCTTATTATCGTTCAGTTGTCCTTTCAGCCTTTCGCTTAAATTTGAGACCCACTTGTTCCCAAATTGTCTTGCTGTTGGAATAGGTGACCGGCGAGCCAACGGTTGGCCGAGCGGTTAACCGTATTCCGTTATATAAAGGTTTATTTCGTTAATTAATGAAACCTATATTAATGGCATATACTATATCTGCTCCCAATGTTGAATCATAGATATAGTCCTGTACAGTTACACATGTTGTATGAATTCAGTTTTGTGGAAACCGAGAGATAATTCTGTTATCGCAACTTAACTGGTCAAACTCAGTTCCTAGTCGATGGGTTACGCCAATAACAAGGATACCCGGCCTTTCCCCTTTGAGACTAGCACTTAGTGTATGTGGGCTAATCTCGAGCCTCGATGTTTGGACATCGACATACTTGAGTGGGTGCTCACTGTTGATGAGTTCACTGAAACCCCTCTCCCTGGAATCTCTAAGTGGTTATCACTGATCGAGTAGAGAATTCCATAATATAGTTGTACAATTAATCCTTAAGACCCAGACATCACCGTGACTTCATCAGAGGACTAGCTGTATCGTGACATGTCTCTGATTCCCTGGAAAGGGAGTAAGTCGAAAAAGGAGACAATGTTCGTGCAGTTCGAAATCTGATGTGAAGTCTGTGCATGGTAGTAGGGGATCTGATCGCTTGATATAGATCATGGATGTCCTGTGTGTTCTGATGGTTCGTAGTCCCGGAATCTCTGGCAGAGTTGAATAGTGAGGTGATTAGAGAAATGTGTTTCTCTGAATCAAACACGACTGGATTTTACGAAACCTAGAACGTACGCACAGTTATCAAACTCAACAAGAGATCTCGATTAACCAATATCTCTAGTTTGATCGGGACATATGTATCGGAGGGATCGTACTGTACGCTAACTATATTACAAGGTTCTTGCAGGCACTTCATTTGTATTTAGGGAATTAGTGAAGCGTGGCTGCTAGACGCTCGTCACTGATTCGTTGGGCACCGACTTGTTCGGAGATTAAATAATATGATTATTAATCTAAAACTCTTGGGAGTAGTTAAAATAAGAACACTATGTTGTTCGAATCACAATATGTTGTGAGCCCACGACTAGTTATACACCTGAACCATTGAGGGTCACATTCTCGTGTAAACCGATCCTTGAATACGATCATGTATTAATTAACTGTTAATTAAGTACATATAGTTTGAGGTCAATATGATTGAATTCGAGATTCATAATTGTGATTATGAGTTGGAAATAATAACGAGCTAAAGAAAACGGACACGATGGTGTACACTTTCTATTTTGGGAAATTTCCCGATTTAGCAGTACCCCTGAAATGGGCTTTCCAATTTTGTGAAATTGGAAAATTTTATTTTTATCTCATATTGATGAGAAAATTAAAACGAGAAATAAAATATAATCGTTATATTTTTCGGAGATGAAATTGATTGTCAATTTTGGAAAAACGTAATGACGACTAATTTATTGGGCCGACTAGGGTTAATGGATCCGATCCATTAGGGTTTGAGACCAACAAGCTCCTTTCTTCACCTATAAAAGTAGCTACATAGGCATGAGAATAAACACACCAAAGTGAAGAGCTCAAAACCCTAGCCTCACTTTCTCTCCTCTCCTCTCTCCCTCTCGTCCGCCCCCTCGGCCCCTCCCTCCGAGGACCGCCAACAACCGGAGCCGCCGCCCGCCGCCGCCTAGTGCCGCCGCCGGCAGCCGCCTCCCCTCGCCGGAATCCGATTCCGGCACCGTTTTTCCGGCCCGTTTTTCCCGTCGTATTCTCCCTTACGTGTTTCTAGTGCAATACGTAAGTTGGATTACCTATACGAGGTGAAACCTGATTAGACGAGAGACGCCGAAGGAACGCCCGAGCAAAGCCCGAGTCGCGCCCGTGCGCTCCAGCCGTGACACACGAGTCCAGCCGAGAGCCCCGCCACTCGCCCGGCTCTCCCCGCACACGACCCGTGCCGTCCCCGCGTCGCATCCGCGCGACTTCCGATCGTCCATTTAATCCCTGAGTACTTACGATTAAATTCACGATTAAATTCAGATTTAATTGTTTGCGTTAATTGTTTGCGCTAAGTGTACAATTAAATTTGATTTAATTGTTTGCGTTAAATGTTTGCGCTATGTAATGGGATGTTTAATTCATAAAAAAAAACTAATTGTGATTAATTGAAATGTCAATTAAATTAAAATTGATTCGAATTAAATAATATGATTATCTTAATTGTCAATTTGACGCAAACTGATTATGTGCCATGTTTACTAATTAATTATATATGTGTAATTAATTAATTTGATTAATTTAATTGCACAATTCAAGTTGATTAGAAATAAATAATATGATTATGTTAATTGTTAATTTGATGCAAATTAATTATGAATTAAATATTTAATTATTTGATAATTAAATTAAATGGTGTATTATTTATTCTAATTAGATTTGAATTAAGTCAATTAATGCATGTAATATTGAAAATAGGATTTTCAATAAAATAAAATAAATATAATGTAAAATGTTTACATTAATGAAAAACGGTTTTTCATAAAAAATTTGTTTTGCCGCTGCGTATACATGCACGATCCCCAACAGTGGTATCAGAAAGAAAGTAGGTTCTGAAATTGATTAATTGTCTATGAATATAATCAAGAAAGTAGGTTCTGAAATTGATTAATTGTTTATGAATATAATCGCCTCATGGTGTTTGTTGAATTGATTGATTTAATGTTGTTTAATTGGGACTTAGTTGTTTCTATTAAGATATTTATTTTTATCTAATAGATTGAAATAATGCCTAATTTGTTATCAAGTAACAATTCAATGTCGAACATGAATGCACCTCGGGGAGTGATTCATCTAGACTTGTTTTTGTTAAAACAAATTAGAGACATCGAGCCATATGATGACATGATTCGATGGTCTGCTCGGCTCCCCCATTTATGGGAGATAGGGTCGCTCGCATGATGAATCGCTGGTTAGAAACCTCGAGTTTCACTTACGAGACATCACGTTTTGATTATTAATATATTAATAAATTGAAATAGAAAGGAAGTATCAATATTTAATTTAGTGAAATTATTTATTGACCAATTAAATAATAGATTTAAATATTCAATCAACAAGGTGATAGATTAATTAATTGATTTAATTGTTAAATCAAGTTAATTAATATTGCACCATTTAATTTGCATACCTCGTTTTAATTGTGATTAAATGCTATGTTAATTATGTGAGATATATATTGTGATATATGTTATGATCGTATGTGCTCGTTAGGATGACCTATAGAGGACATAGTTGTTAAGAATCAACAATCGATCACTCACTTCATTCTCTCCTGAGAATGTATAACGATTATTCTGATGAGATAACAAACCTATACTCCTCCATTCTCTCCCGAGAATGTATATCAAGCCTTAAAGGAGAACCAATGTGTCATTCTTTCTCCTTTCCTTCTACCGACAATAAATTATGTGAAAGCCACTTACAATTAGTATGATATGCCGTGTTAGCGGAGAGTACTGCTTGTGAGTTAAGCTGTAATTTATTGACATAAGATGGAGAGGTGTTAGCTACGATTCTTTTAAATATGTGTGGTCGGATAGATTAACTATGGGCTTACACATGTTTATTGGAGTCCAACTTTCACTTCTCACATCGGTAGGTCGGTCTTGACACGTGGTTGACTTTGAAGGGTACGATTAACATAGTTCATTGTCATGGTGAGGAAAAGTAATCTTTAGGGTCACATAGAGATGTGATTGAAAATGTTTCTACCTTTAGGTGAATGTAATCGGGCTAGATTAACTACGGGTTATATTCACGCTATTGGACCTAAAGCCCAACTAAGGAAATATAAGTTTTCCCGTCTGTCTGCTAGAGGATAGCGGAATTCGAAAAATTTAGTGGGAGGCAATTAAATGATAAAGACCAAACATTTAATTGTAATCATTAATAACGAATTATCTCAATGTTAATCTTCTTAATATTTCTCAGTAATATTCTCTAAGATATCCCGTAACATCGATACTCGACCAATACAAACTCACTGGCCCAAACCATTTGAATTGGAATCTCAATCTTGTGATTTAAAATGATGAGTTCCTCTATGTACTTGAGAATAGATTATTTGATAATCTCACTCAACCTTTGACTGCTAAGGAATGCCACTTATGAGAAGTGGATTTCTAGTTCTTATGAATCGTTCATTATGAACTACAACATGAACAAAGCTCGATCTTTCAATGGATAAGTTGTTCAAGATGTTGATCAAAGAGTCAACCATCAATACGAGAAATTTGTTCTCATTATTGCTTCTTCATGAAAGAAGTGTTCTTCTTGAAGAAAATGACAAAAATGGTTTCCGGTCTAAGTGTAAAGATGGATAAAGGTGATACTAGAAGGGCGACTAAGAACAAGGTCAACAAATGAGTTGATGACGCTTGCCATCGTTGTGTGAATAAAGGCCATAGGGCCATAACTGCTAAACTACCTTGGGCAGAAACGTTCTGACAAAGGTTCGTATTGGGTTATAGTTATTCTATTGTTTTGAACAATTGATTATTTGTTTCGTCTAAATTTAGAAACCTGCTATTAATAGAAATGTTCTATTATTAGATCTTACTTCTATATTTGATATAGAAGGTAAAGGTTTTAATTTTGTTTTGGAAATTCGATTTCCTTTATACAAAAGAAATCAAATATGATTTGCTAAAGACGATAAACAAATAAACAAGAATGAACTAAACCCAAATATCAGTAATGGATAGAAGTCAAAACCCCGCACAACTTTAGCACGCTAGTTGAGTGTGTTGAAGATTTATTGGATTTGATCCAAACGGAGATGTGTGATCCACTAATGTGTTACTGGTGGGGGTGGTTTTCAACTACCAAATGTACTTATGAAGTACACGTCTCTAATTTTGAAGTGTTCAATAATTTTAGACATCAAAGTAGGAAACCAACTTGGTTGCTATATTACGATATGATCGTGGTAATAAATATTTAAGCACCAAGCTTATTGACTATCTAAAAGAGAATACGATTCTCTGGCAATGGACTCCGTCTGGAACTCCTTAATTGTATTGAGTGTCCGAATGATGGAATCAAACTTTGTTGGACATGGTTCGATCCACAAAGGGGTTCAGCAAATTGTCGACGAAACTGTAAAAGTCCTGCACTTTTGACAGTCGTCCATTTGCTGAATAGTGTTACCACCAAAGCAGTTAAAACCACACCATATGAACTTGGGCACTCCCGTATCCAGCTTGCGTGAAGCGGCTAGTGGGAGATAAGTTGGATAGTAGATCCGGCTTATGCCATTTTGTGGGGTATCCTGAACATTCACAAGGATACCTATTCTACTATATTTCTAAAACAAAATGTTTGTTTAAAGAAATGTTGCCTTCTTAGAGAAGAAGTTTCTATTCGATAGAAAAGGCAATATAGTAAATCTCGAAATAGTTCGAGAATATGAACCACACTATGAAGATCAAACACAAGTACTTGGAGATGAACCAATTCAACAAACCACTAATATACCTCTTCATCTATCGGTTCGGTAATCCGAAAATGTTCGGAACGTACCTGGTAGACGGTTCCATCTTGATAATGATCAAGATAAAGTTGACGATGGATATGATCCAATAAACTTCAACTGATTCATATTGGATACGAATATGGGACATTGGCTTATTGCCATGAAATTCATAATGGACTGTATGTACTCCAACAAGGTTTGACCTTGGTAGATCCACCAAAGGGAATCGTTCCCAAAGGCTGCATATTGATCTATTAATTATGACGTGAGAGTATATATATAAAGGTGTGACCTTTAAAGCAATGATGATGGCGAAAGAAGTTACTCAAAGACAATGTGTTGTTTATGAGGTAATCTTTCCATCAGTCGCTATGCTTAAGTCCATTACAATTTTGCTGGCCATTTCTGCATAGTACGACTATGAGATATGGAAAATAGATATGAGGTCTACTTTCCTTGAATGTGATATTATGGAAGAGTTGTAGCGCAGCCGGAAGGCTTCATATTTTCTGGAAAGGAGCAAAAGGTTTGTATACTCCAGCGATCCATTTATGGATTGAAACGAGCATCCCTAAAATGGAACATGTGTTTTAAATACAATAGTCAAAGTGTTGACTTGGTATAAAACTTAAAGGTACCTTGTATTCAAGAAGGTTAGTGGGAGCGTAGTGAAATTTAAGTGTTGTACGTTGATGACATACTAATCATAGGGATGATTGAGTGATGTTGCAGTCAACGAAAGCACGGTTATCCACACGTTTCTCGAATAAAGGATTTGAGGAGAGGCATCCTACGTATTGTGATACGTCGCTATAGATATAGATCTAGAAGAATGCAAAATCTTCTCAATCCTTGTACATAGAAACTGTTTCTGAAATGGTTTAGCATGGAAGAATCCTGAAGAGATTCTTGCCAATGTCCCATGGGGTTCATCTCTCGTAATTCGTGTGACTGTAATGTTGATGGAATTCGAGGAGATGAAATGGACAACGCATATATCTCCGCACTAGGGAGCATTATGTATGGCATGCTGTGTACTAGACGTGATATTATAAATGTTGTGAGTGTCACAAGTGAATATCAGTCGAACCCAAGACCGGCTTATTTGAAGTCGTGAAGGACGAAATCCTTGAGCACTAGCAATCAAAAGCATTAAGGAATTGTTCTTAGTCTATGGGAGGTCCGAGTTGAATTTAGAGGTACTTACGAACTCTAGTTTTCAACCGGATGTGGATGACTAAAAGTCGATATCGGGATTCATATTCGAGCTTAGAGGTGGTGTCGTATGCTGGAATGGTTCCTGCAACGACTAATGATTCTACCACGAGAACCTGAATATGTTGCAGCATCTAAAGCTGTAAAAGAGACTGTTTTGGACACGGAACTTTATCCAAATGTTGGTTATAATTCCAGACGCAAATAATCAAGTAACTTGTACTGTGATTATACGGTATCCTATAGCGAATACTAAGGAACCGAGATCTCATCAGAAGTCCAAACATGTACTAGAGATAATATCATGTGATCTAAGAGATCAATGACAGAGGTGACGTCTGAGTCGAGAGTGTCACTTCGAAAGATAACTTTGTAGATCCCTGTACCAGGCCTTTATCTTAATATGTCAACGAGAAACATCGAGAGTCGATGGGACTAAGATTCATGGATAGTTGGCTCTAGGTCAAGTGGGAGATTGTTGGAATAGGTGACCGGCGAGCCAACGGTTGGCCGAGCGGTTAACCGTGTTCCGTTATATAACGGTTTATTTCGTTAATTAATGTAACCTATATTAATGGCATATACTATATCTGCTCCCAATGTTGAATCATAGATATAGTCCTGTGCAGTTACACATGTTGTATGAATTCGGTTTTGTGGAAACAGAGAGATAATTCTGTTATCGCAACGTAACTGGTCAAACTCAGTTCCTAGTCGATGGGTTACGCCAATAACAAGGATACCCGGCCTTTCCCCCTTGAGACTAGCACTTAGTGTATGTGGGCTAATCTCGAGCCTCGATGTTTGGACATCGACATACTTGAGTGGGTGCTCACTGTTGATGAGTTCACTGAACCCCCTCTCCCTGGAATCTCTAAGTGGTTATCACTGATCGAGTAGAGAAATCCATAATATAGTTGTACACAATTAATCCTTAAGACCCAGACATCACCGTGACTTCATCAGAGGACTAGCTGTATCGTGACATGTCTCTGATTCCCTGGAAAGGGAGTAAGTCGAAAAAGGAGACAATGTTCGTGCAGTTCGAAATCTGATGTGAAGTCTGTGCATGGTAGTAGGGGATCTGATCGCTTGATATAGATCATGGATTTCCTGTGTGTTCTGATGGTTCGTAGTCTCGGAATCTCTGGCCAGAGTTGAATAGTGAGGTGATTAGAGAAATGGGTTTCTCTGAATCAATCACGACTGGATTTTACGAAACCTAGAACGTACGCACAGTTATCAAACTCAACAAGAGATTTCGATTAACCAATATCTCTAGTTTGATCGGGACATATGTATCGGAGGGATCGTACTGTACGCTAACTATATTACAAGGTTCTTGCAGGAACTTCATTTGTATCTAGGGAATTAGTGAAGCGTGGCTGCTAGACGCTCGTCACTGATTCGTTGGGAACCGACTTGTTCGGAGATTAAATAATATGATTATTAATCTAAAACTCTTGGGAGTAGTTAAAATAAGAACACTATGTTGTTCGAATCACAATATGTTGTGAGCCCACGACTAGTTATACACCTGAACCATTGAGGGTCACATTCTCGTGTAAACCGATCCTTGAATACGATCATGTATTAATTAACTGTTAATTAAGTACATATAGTTGGAGGTCAATATGATTGAATCCGAGATTCATAATTGTGATTATGAGTTGGAAATAATAATGAGTTAAAGAAAACGGACACGATGGTGTACACTTTCTATTTTGGGAAATTTCCCGATTTAGCAGTACCCCTGAAATGGGCTTTCCAATTTTGTGAAATTGGAAAATTTTATTTTTATCTCATATTGATGAGAAAATTAAAACGAGAAAGAAAATATAATCATTATATTTTTCGAGGATGAAATTGATTGTCAATTTTGGAGAAACGTAATGACGACTAATTTATTGGGCCGACTAGGGTTAATGGATCCGATCCATTAGGGTTTGAGCCCAACAAGCTCCTTTCTTCACCTATAAAAGGAGCTACATAGGCATGAGAATAAACACACCAAAGTGAAGAGCTCAAAACCCTAGCCTCAGTTTCTCTCCTCTCCTCTCTCCCTCTCGTCCGCCCCCTCGGCCCTTCCCTCGGAGGACCGCCGACAACCGGAGCCGCCGCCCACCGCCGCCTAGTGCCGCCGCCGGCAGCCGCCTCCCCTCGTCGGAATCCGATTCCGGCACCGTTTTTCCGGCCCGTTTTTCCCGTCGTATTCTCCCTTACGTGTTTCTAGTGCAATACGTAAGTTGGATTACCTATACGAGGTGAAACCTGATTAGACGAGAGACGCCGAAGGAACGCCCGAGCACAGCCCGAGTCGCGCCCGTGCGCTCCAGCCGTGACACACGAGTCCAGCCGAGAGCCCCGCCACTCGCCCGACTCTCCCCGCACACGACCCGTGTCGTCCCCGCGTCGCATCTGCGCGACTTACGACGAACCTAGTTTCGTCCGATGAATCCCTGAGGTACTTACGATTAAATTCATGATTAAATTCAGATTTAATTGTTTGCGTTAATTGTTTGCACTAAGTGTACAATTAAATTTGATTTAATTGTTTGCGTTAAATGTTTGCGCTATGTAATGGGATGTTTAATTGATAAAGAAAAATTAATTGTGATTAATTTAAATGTCAATTAAATTAAAATTGATAATAATATGATTATCTTAATTGTCAATTTGACGGATTATGTGCAATGTTTACTAATTAATTATATATGTGTAATTAATTAATTTGATTAATTTAATTGCACAATTGATTAGAATTAAATAATATGATTATGTTAATGGTCAATTTGATGCAAATTAATTATGTGCGCATGTTTACGATAATTAATTGTTTAGTGTAATATATTAATATGATTAATATAATTGTTTAGTGTAATATATTAATATGATTAATATAATTGCGCTAGAAGTAATTATTTTATATGATAATATAATTGAGCTACAAATAATTAATTTATATGATAAATTTAATTGCGCTAGATTTAATTTATGTAGTATGAGATCCATGAATTAAATATTTAATTATTTGATAATTAAATTAAATGGTGGATTATTTATTCTAATTAGATTTGAATTAAGTCAATTAATGTGTAATATTGAAAATAGGATTTTCAATAAAATAAAATAAATATAATGTAAAATGTTTACATTAATGAAAAACGATTTTTCATAAAAAAATTGTTTTTCGCTGCGTATACATGCACGATCCCCAACACTTGCATCCACTCGGAAGATCAACTAGTTTCCAGACATAGTTATTCTTCATGGACTTTTTGATCTTCCATTGCAATTTAAAGCAAAGGATAAAGTCTCGCTGACAGACTCTTCTTCTTCAACTGAATCAGCCATAAAAGAATAACGAATAGGTTCTGATGATCGAACTTTTTGGTATACTCATCTAGAGGTGTAACATATACATCTCTCCCACTCTGATCAACAATACGAGAAATTTTGAGTGGTGTTAGGTCTGAACCTTGTATCTCTAGAGGATCAGAAACTAATCTTGTGTCCCCATTCTCATCATTAACCACAAAAAACGGTTCTTTGTTTTGTAATTCACCTCGACTTGGGAATTCAGTCTCTAGAAAATTTGCATTTCTCGATACTATTTCAGTGATATGATCATCTCCATTGTCACTAATGAACACATAACCATTGAACTCCTTTGAGTACCTTATGAATATACACTTATTTTCTCTTAGAGTTAGCTTTCCGTACATATCATGTACGTTATGCACATGTGCAGCCGAACCCCAAGGCTTGAGATTATTTAGGTCAGGTCTCCTACATGTCCATAGTTCATATGGAGTTGATATCACTGACTTGGATGGTACTCAATTTAGAGTATAGGCTGTAGTTAACAAAAAATAATATCTCCCCATAAGGAAATTGGTAGGTAGTGTAAGGATAAACCTACGACTTTCGGGTAGGTTAACGTGCACCATCATGTATCTCACCATGTCTAATAAAGTTCTATTCCTTCTCTCAACAACACTATTTTGTTGTGGAGTATTAGGAGTAGTCAACTATCGAGTAATCCCTTTTTCAATACACAATTCCTAAAACTGTTCTGACAAATATACACGCCCGCAATCGATTCTCAAAGTTTTGATTGTTCATTATTTTGATTCTCAACTTCACTCATGAAGTATTTGAAACAACCTTGTGCTTCGGACTTGTGAGATATCAAATACACTTAATCAAAATGCGTGAAGTCTTCAATGAATGTCATAAAATATGAAGCTCAGTGACGAGCTGTCACACTCAATGAATCACAAATGTCAGTATGTATTGATTGCAATGGATATTCAACTCTTGTTGCCTTACTAAAAAGGCTTGCGAGTCATTTTACCTGCAAGACATATTTCAAATGTGGACAAATCGGATTTAGAAAGTGAACCCAAAATTCTTCTTTCACTTGACGATTTATCTTATCTTTCCCAATGTGTCTCAAAAGTGCATATCAAAAGACACCATAAACATGCTCAAAACAAGTAGAAGAAACATTATGAAACAAAACCACATTTGACATAATAGTTAAAGAGATGTACTACTACAATTAAGAGACAACCCATAATTAACTATAAAGTCGGCATTAAGATGTTCGTTATTGCACACAGCATTATCATACATAATAGAAACCATGTAATTTCAAACCAACAACTGATAACCTCAACGAAGAAGAACTACTACTAAAAAAATGGATTCTTAGGAAATAATTTCCTTTCATTGTTTTACCAGTATCCTTCATTGAATCTTCACCAGATTCTTTACCCCTTCCTTTGTTCTTGTTCCATTTATGCTAAAAACCAATATTTTTATTCGAACCAGAACTCTCAGCCACATAAACATCATCCCACGAGGTTTCACAACACATAGTTGCTCATCCTCAAGCTCAACAAGTCGAGCTGCATCATTGAAGATTTTGATGTTATCATTGTGAGTAAGGTTGACCTTAAAGTGCTCGCACTGGTCACGAAGGGAACACATATTAAGGTTTGAACTCGTTGTGCGTCTGAAAGAATGTGTCCAGCTGTCTTAAGCTCCACAATCATGTTAGACATAATTCTCACATGTTGTTTAACAGAATGATCACCACCCTTCGTTTAAGTATCAATCTTGATATTCAAGTGATGAAGCTTAATGACACAAGTATTACCATACTTATCACGCAAATACTCCCACATGACATGCGCGGTACCTTGCAACTCACATTCAAAATCTTTTCATCCTCGACGGATGCGATCATGATACCCCAGGCTTCAGAATCATTTTTCTTTCAAGCCTTATAAGCATCTTAGTTTCTACAATCTTGAGGACCAGTGTCCTGTCCAGGACCTAACATCTCATGGTTCGCAACATCGACAACATCTTTACCATCCATTACGTACCAACCTTTCGGTACCACGGATTATAGTTGTCTTCATTGAGCTTATTTTTTTTAATCATATCACCAATGATTGATTTGCTAGTCACAGGCAAATCAGGAAAGTAAATATAAATCATGCTCTTATTGTGTGTAAAATAATTAAGTGATCATTTAGAATACTTTTGCTCAAAATAATTCTCCCCAAACAGAACGTCGAAAGAAGACTTAATATCTCAATCATCGGCCCCAATTAGGTCTTATCATAATGAACTTAATCCCAAAAACACTTAATTAACCAAACCATTTAAAATCCCACTTTGACACTTAGCATCCAAACAACTAATTTTTAAATGAAAACATATATAAAATGTCAAACGAAATATATATATATATATATATATATATATATATATTAAAGTAATCAAAACATCGCATAGTTTAATCAAGAATGACCACTAAGGTCAAACAAAACTACGAAATGAAAAACAGTGTTTGTAAAACAAACAAGGTACCAATAGCCAGTACACACTAAATACTAATGTACATGATAACATGCCCACAAATGAGCATGGGCTTTTGGCATCCTCTTAATAGGCTCAGTCCTATAGTACATCTTTCCCCTTATCTTGAAAAAGATAGGGGTCACCCACTGGTGTTCAGAACCATGACAATAGAACTCATTATATATAGCTATGACACATGTGAGATAGACATCATGGAAGAATTCATGTTCTCGATTTCAAATCAGTTCCCACATCTCATGTAATTCTAAGGGTAGAAAATTTCTAAAAATGATTTTAAGCTCGTCCCAAGTGAACAAGTCGCCAACATAATTACACATGGTCTTGTACTTTTCATGCATGTTCAACACATGATCACAAAAAGTAACCGTTGGCTTCATTTTCAGAGAAAATAATTCTCGAACGATACACATAGTACCTGTATTTAGACAAGTGTTAAAAATCGGACACTTCCAATTTAAAAACAATAATTAACGAACACACTTGATCGTATAACATGTCTAAATATTATAAGTAACACTAAGGGGGATGTATTCAATTAAGAGTCTATAGGATTTTAATAGACTTTTAAAGTTTAGGTGTATTCAATCCTGATTTTTTTTAAAGTCCATTAAAATCCGGAGGTATTCAATTAAGATTTTAAAAAGTCTTAAAAAATCTGTAGGTATTAAAAAGTCTATGTATTATAATGGATTTTAAAAGTTTATGGATTTTGATGGATTCTCTTTACAAAATATAACTAAATTTGACCTTTTGAAATCTCTCATAATTATAAGAGATTTCAATGGACTTGATGAAAACTTCATAAGAAAAATAAAAATAAAACAATTGTTAATCATTTAAGAGTTACACAAATCACTCTATTAAAATTTTATTTGAGATAATTATTTATACATAATATTAATAATAAATTATTTTGTGATTAAAATAAAAATTATAAAAATTAGAATAATAATTTATTTGTTTGTTTTTAAAAAAAATTGATTTTTTTATATAAAATATGTTCATATAGATTTGGATATAGTTGATATTTTTGAAAGTTTACTAAAAATATATAATGAAGTGAAAAATTGTCCTACGTGAATAAAAGTGAATAATTTTACTTTAAACCATTGAAACGGAAATACAAATTGAGAAAGTACAAATTACATGTTATTATAAAATGTTAGTATAAAGTAAAATTAGTAATAATGACCCATACCATATTTTATACTCGTTGAAATAAAAAATAAAATATCAATTGAACTATAAAATAGCAATTTTATATTTTTTTTATGTTGAATTTCTCTTATAATAGAGTAAAAAAATAAAAACACATAATGAAGTACAAAATTCATTAAAGCGCAATGAAGATATATAACATAATTAAAATATATAGTAGAATGAAAAATAAAAATATTTAATAAAAAGCGCAAATATATAATGAAGTAAAAAAAATCTATTCAAATAAAAAAATTAATTAATTGCGCAAAAATATATAATGAAGTAAAAAATTGCAAGCTAGCATAACGCAGTTAGACGAGAGCTAGAGGAGGAGTTTGAAATCTTCCCGACCAGCGAGGTTAGGTACGATAGGTTGAGGGTTGTGGAGTGTGGGGTGCAGACGATGTTGGGGGATGTGGCGACTCAGGGGGAGAGAGTTTATAACCTGCTGAGCTGGAAGTATCCAAGGGCCACTACTTTGTTTCTCATGTTTTGCTTCACGGCTTGTGTTGATGAGGGCTACTACTTTGTTTCTCATGTTTTGCTTCACGGCTTGTGTTGATGACGTCAAAGATTGTAGTGGTTGTGTTGGGGTTTTACACTATGAGGCATCCTCGATTTCGCAAAGGATGCCATATCTCCAATGAGTTTCTTGAGAAGACGTCTTCCAAAACTGACTACTTGTTGTGAGGATGGAGGAGGGGTTGTCAGATCAAGACCGGTTTGAATTTGTTTGGTATTTCTTGTGTGATTTTGAGTTTCCTTTTGGAACATTTTATTTTGCTTTTGGGCGTGATTTTGTTTTATTCTTCTTTGGTATTTTGTTGTCAAGGATTTTTGAGTTTTAGGGTGTTTGTTTTGCTATGAAGCAAAAGTCATATGTGTTTGTTATTTATTTCTTTGCTCTTGTGAAGTAAAAAATTGCGCATGAAGTAAAAAATTTAGAGACAGTTTTTTATTTTCTATTTATTTAAAATGGATATACTTATTTTTATTTTATTACAAAAAAAAATTCAATTAAGGAGGGGGTTGTCCGTTCAAGACCTATTTGAATTTGTTTGATATTTTTTGTGTGATTTTGAGTTTGCTTTTGGAACTTTTTATTTTGTTTTGGGTGTGATTTTGTTTTATTCTTTTTTGGTATTTTGTTGTCAAGGATTATTGAGTTTAAGGGTGTTTGTTTTGCTATGACGCAAAAGTTATCTGTGTTTGTTATTTATTCTTTGCACTTGTTAAGTAAAAAATTGGGCATGAAGTAAAAAAAATTGTAGGGAAACAATAAAATCAATTATCTCGCAAGAATATATATTGAAGTATAAAGTATTTATTTTAGTAGTGTACTGATATATTGTTTAAAATTTTAGTAGTTTTTTTGTTTTTTTAAAATGTATAATACAATGATACTACAGTTTTATTATTGTATTATTCATTTATTTTTTAAAAGTATCAATAAATCTTTTTATTAATATTGAATTTCTTGAATATAATATTGTGAGGATGAAGGAGGTGGTTGTCTGTTTGAGACATGTTTTAATTTGTTTGGTATTTTTTGTGTTGGTTTTGAGCTTGATTTTGGGATTTTTTATTTTGTTTTGGGTGTGATTTTCTTTTTTTCTTTTTTGGTATTTTGTTATTAAGGATTTTGGGGTTTTAGGGTGTTTGTTTTGCTAGAAAGCAAAAGTTATCTGTGTTTGTTATTTATTTATTACAAAATTGGCATGAACTAAAAAGATTGTACACAAACTATAAAATTAATTATGTTTCAAAAATATATATTGAAGTATAAAGTATAAATATTGTAGAAAATATATAATTTGTTGACAACTTACGATGAATTTCTCTTAATATAGAGCAAAAAATAAAAACAAATAATGAAGTACAAAGTTTATGGCAATGAAATAAAAAACAAATATCACAAAATAAAATCAATGAAAAAAACAAATATCACAAAATAAAAATATATAATAGCTCAATTAAAATATTAACAAATTAAATAGTGAAAAAAATGTGTTGAAAACAATCGGCTCTAAGGGCTGATAGTTAGTATTGATTAATTATTTATAAATTTTAACTAAAAAAATGAGAAAAAAAAGACTAATCTAGGGGTGCTTATCCCCTAGAGGACTCTAAGTGCATCAGCCGTGGCTAGGCTAGATACATGTTCATGGTAGAAAATTGATTTGTTTTTTTTACATATTATTATAATAAGAAAAAAACCGCGAAATTATACTTCATTGATTTTTCCTGCTGAACAAGAAGACAAAATGAAACGACCATTTTAGCATTCCTAAACACGAAGAAATTTACACGAGTTTTGCGGTAAAGTCATGCCATGTGCATGTCGAAGGTATTTTGCCAAACCCAACATCGAGCAGAGAGACGAGGGAAAGGAGCCCGACGAGAACGGGAGGACCAGAAACAAAAGAAAGTTGTCGATGATGTCGACTACGTGCCCTCGAACTGACTACGTGCCAAAATTGACTGCTTGTTGTGAGGATAGAGGAGGGGTTGTCTGTTTCAGACATGTTTTAATTTGTTTGGTATTCTTTTGTGTTGGTGTTTGAGTTTGCTTTTAGAACTTTTTATTTTGCTTTAGGGTGATTGTGTTTTGTTCTTCTTTGGTATTTTGTTATCAATGATTTAGAGTTTAGGGTGTTTGTTTTGTTAGGAAGCAAAAGTTATTTGTGTTTCTTATTTATTCTTTGGCTAATGAAGTGAAAAACTGCACCCTTTCTTGAGGAGACTGCCTTCCAAAACTAATTGCTTGTTGTGAGGATGAAGGAGGGGGTTGTTTGTTTGAGACATTTTTGATTTGTATGGTATAAACTTACTGCAGGTTATGAGGATGAAGGATCGATTGTCTTGTTTTAGACAATTTTGAAATTGAATGATATTTTTTTGTGTTGGTTTTTAGTTTGCTTTTAGAACTTTTTATTTTGCTTTGGGTGTTACTCCCTCAGACTTTAAAAACATTTTTTTTATTTGTTTGGTATTTTCTTGTGTTGATTTTTAGTTTGATTTTGGAACTTTTTATTTTACTTTGGGTGTTAGTATTTGTTTTGTTCTTCTTTGATATTTTGTTATCAAAAACTTTGGGGTTTAGGGTGTTTGTTTCCTAAGAAGTAAAAGTTTTTTGTTATTTATTCTTTGAGCTAGTGTAGTAAAAAATTAAGCTATTGAAGTATAAACTATAAATACTGTAGAAAATATATATTTTGTTGGCTACTTATGTTGAATTTCTTTATCACACAGCAAAAAATAAAAACACATAAACAAGTACAAAGTTCATTAACAGCGGAATGAAGATTTATCACAATATTTAAATATACAGTAGGGCAATTAAAATATATTCACAAATAATGAAAAATAAAAATATGTAATAAAGAGCTCAAATATATAATGAATTAAAAAAATTGTACACAATAAAAAAATCAATTATGGCGCAAAAATATATGATGAAGTAAAAAATTTTAGTTTGGCATAGCGCAGTTAGAAGAGCGGGAGGAGGAGTTTGACATCTTCCCGACGTCCCAAGTAGGAAGGTTTTGAAGATGAGGTACAATAAGTTGAGGGTTATGGGGTCGAGGGTGCAGAAAGATAAAAAGGGGGATGTGGCGACTCAGAGTGTGACGGTTTATAATCAACTGAGCTAGAAGGATCTGAGGGCCAGAAGCACGTCGAGGTTCTGAAGATAACGTACGATAGTTTGAGGGCGGGTCGAGGGTGCAGACGGTGTTGGGGGATGTGGCGACTCAGGGGGTGAGGGTTTATAACCTGATGAGCTGGAGGGATCCGAGGGCCACTTCTTTGTTTCTCATGTTCTGCTTCACGGCCCGCCAAAGATTGTGGTTGTTGTGGTGGGGTTTTACACTATGAGGCATCTTCGGTTTTGGGACAGGATGCCGGGTCCCAATGAGTTTCTTGAGGAGACGGTCTGCCAAAACAAACGGTTTGTTGTGAGGATGGAGGACAGGGTAATCTGATCTAGACATGTTTGAATTATTTGTTTTGCATTTTTTTGTGATTTTGAGATTCCTTTTAGAACTTTTTTATTTATTTTTTTGGTGTGATTTTATTTTGTTCTTATTTGGTATTTTGTTATCAAGGATTTTGGGGTTTCAGGGTGTTTGTTTTGCTAGAAAGTAAAAGTTATGTGTTATTTATTGTTTGCGCTAGTAAAGTAAAAAATTGCGCATGAAATAAAAAAATTGTAAAACAATAAAATCAATTATCTTGAAAAATATATTTTGAAGTATAAAGTATTTATTTTAGAAAACAATAAAATCAATTATCTTGCAAAAATATATTTTGAAGTATAAAAGTATTTATTTTAGTAGTTTTTCATAAAGTAAACTGCTATATTTTTTAAAATGTTAGTAGTTTTTTGTTTTATTTAAAGTGTGTAAAACAATGATACTACAATTTTATTATTGTATTATTATCTTTATTTTTTAAAAGTATAAATATATCTTTTTATTAATATTAAATTTCTTCAATGTAATATATGTTGTGAGGGTGGAGAAGGGGGTTGTCAGTTTGAGACATGTTTGTATTTATTTGGTATTTACTATTTTTGTTGGTTTGGAGCTTCTTTGCTTTGAGTGTGATTTTGTTTTGTTTTTCTTTGGTATTTAGGGTGTTTGTTTTTGCTAGAAAGCAAAATTTATCTCTGTTTTTTATTTATTCTTTGCAAAAATTGCGCATGAAGTAAAAAAATTGTACGCAAACAATAAAATTGATTATGTAGCAAAATATACAGTATAAAGTATAAATATTTTAGAAAATATTTATTCTTTGCAAAAATTGTGCATGAAGTAAAAAAATTGTACGCAAACAATAAAATTGATTATGTAGCAAAATATACATTGAAGTATAAAGTATAAATATTTTAGAAAATATATAATTTATTGACAATATACGTTTATTTTCCCTTATAATAGAGCAAAAATTAAAAACACATAATAAGGTACAAAGTTCATTAACAGTGTAATGAAAGAAAAACAAATATCACAAAATAAAAATATATGATAGAACAAATAAAATATTAACAAATAGTGAAAAAAATGTGTAATAAAGAGCGGATAGAGGGCATGCCCAACATATAATATTGCAATTACAATATTAAAAATATATAATGAAAGAAACTCGTAGAGGGCATTGGCAACGACTACTTTAGCTCCACCAGTGTTGGTGTCAGTGGTGATTGAGTAGAGAGACGAGGGAAAGGAGCCCGACGAGAACAGGAGGGATAAGAAACAAAAGAACACCAATATTTGTTCCGAAAAAAAAACTCTTAATGGGCTAAAAGCCCACACATCCAAAATAATAAATCAACGTTAGATTTATTATCCGTTCCACTCAAAGGCACGTCTTCTTGTTCTTCTCATTTCTCCGTTTTAACTCTCGTTTCTTTTAATTCGATTGGATTCGAGTCACCACTCAACAAATAATAATAATAATTTCGCAACCCTTCAATCAATACTTTTTCTTTCTTCTGATTCAAACTCATAATCAGAAAAAGCAAAAGATTTTGGAAGCTCGAAACCAGGTACTTTTTTTTTCAATATTTATAAATATTTTCAACTTTGAAGAACGTCCTTAATATGATGAACCTTTAAAAGGCTGGAATTTTTGTGTTAAAAGTGAAATATATATATGTCAAATTTGTTAGTTGACCTGAAGCTAGTTGCGAAAGTCGTGCGGGCCCACAACCTCACGCCCAAAGACGGCCAACGCTTTCGTCGAGCTTCACTTGGACGACGGTCAGAAATTCCGCACAAGCATCAACCCCTTTTGGAAAGAGACGATCTGTCTCAAAGCCGCTCCTCCCGAAAATGCACTACAAGGTGCTGTTGACCATGGCCCACCAAGCCGTTTCGATCATGGCGGCTCGGCTGAGCCGAGCCGAGCCGCCTTTACCAAAAGAAGAAGTGGTGGAGTACATGACCGACGCCAACTCGCACCTGTTTAGCATGAGACGAAGCAAGGCCAACTTCTTCCGACTGATCGCCGTGTTTAATATGTTGTTCGCCTTCGGGGAAGTGGTGACGTGGCGGAACCCGATGGCGACGGTTTTAGTGCACGTGCTGTTTCGTCTGCTTCCCGGAGATGATCCTCTCGACTGTGATTTTTTATGGTGTTCTTCCGGCCAGGACTGAGGCCATCTCCAATCGTTTGCTTTAAATTGGACTGAAACCGGCTGAACTGAACTGAACTGAACTGAAGCGATCTGAACTGAACTTAACTGAACTGAAGCGATCTGAACTGAACTTAAGCGATCTGAACTGAACTGAACTGAACTGGTTTTTTATAAAAATAATAATAATTTGTATAAATTATTAAATATTTTTTAAAAAATATTAATAATATTAAGACGGTAACTAGATTTTATATTTAAAATAATAGATTCAAATTATTTTTTCGTTTATTTTATTTTAATTTATTTTGAAACTAACTGAACTGAAAGAAGCGATCTGAACTGAACTGAACTGAAGCGATCTGAACTGAACTGGACTGAAATTAAGTCCAAAACAACAGGTCCTAAATCGTCTCCAATCATTAAACTCAAATTTTAACTCAAATAAATAAAACTTTAAAAATTACAATACAAAATTACATAATACAATATCATATTAATAATTAAAAACACACATATTATTACAACAAATACAAAATATAAATTATAAATTACATATTTTTTGAAAAAGTATGTTTTGCTTATTATTGAATTATTTTTATTTCAATTTATATTTTAATCTAAATTATGAATATTAATAATAAAATTAAAATTTATCAATATAAAATAATAAATTATATAAACTTGAGTAAAAAACACAATTTAAATAAATAATAAGTTTTAAAAATATAGCTAAAATTTATAAAATAATCATAAATTAAAAAATTAAACAATAATAATTTTTATATAATATTTAAAAAATGATTGAATGTTAAATTAATTATATTTTAATAATTTAAAATAAATAAAAATAGATGAACAGTGTTTGAGTAGAGATTTGAGTTGAAGGCAAATTTGAGTTCTACTATTCACAATACTCAAATTGAGTTTGGATTTGAGGTAAAAAACCGAACCGTTGGAGCAACATGTTGGTGGCAAATTGGACATTTGAGTCCAATTTTGACACCGTTGGAGATGGTCTGACAGCATGCTGTGATGATGATTGGATTTCGATTTGTTCTGTTTCTTTGTCTGCGAGTCATTAGCGTATTGTGCAAAAAATCGGTACATGATTTTTATTCGCATGTTACATAAACTGTATTAATTTGCAATAAAAAAACATTGGGGAAATCATACTATACAAATACAACCCGGCCAATTGTTTAAAAGAAAACACCCGGCCAATTGTTTAAAAGAAAACATTTCAAAAGAAGTGGGAAGTTAACTAGAGTCGTGTTTCACACAGAACTGTTGAATTATGACTCGAATCGAAACGCAAAAGATGATGAAAACGCCGAAGGTGGAATCAGCGGTCGCTGAAAAAGGACCAGCGGGCGCTGGTCATGTGCAGCGACCGCTTGCCGGGTCATCGGCGGGCGCTGAAGTGTGAAAATCGGGACAGAACGTCGAGATGGGGTACGAGCCGAAAACAGCAGGCGCTGTTTGTAAATAGCGAGCGATGTTCTTAAACAGCGGGCGCCGTTTGAGGAACAGCGGGCGCTGTTTTTATCCCGGTGGGATTATTCTGCGCATGGATTTTCGCGTGGATTTTTGCGTCAGTTATTTTTGCGTGGCTTTATTTAATTAGGGAATTAGAATTATATGGATTATAATTCTATTCCTTAATAATTTACGAGTCATAAATTAGGAAAAAGATTTATTTCTAATTCTAATGGTTTCCAATTTGATAGGTTTTCTACACCTATAAATTGGGGTTCTCCGGTAGACGAAAATCATAGGGTGAATTATTGTAAGCCTCAACGATGTAGTCGATTGGTTCTTTCTTCCCGTGGTTTTTTCCCGTGTTTCGGGTTTCCACGTAAATTGTGTGTTCGTTCTTTTCGTTTATATTTTTCTTCGCATCTCATATATATTTCGAGAGTCGTGAGAGATTTAGTTTTCAATATCGCAACAAGTGGTGTCAGAGTATCGTAAAGAGCACAACAAGTGGTATCAGAGCTAGGTTACGATCCTGTGACCTGTATCAAGAGCTATCGTGGGGATCCCGGACGGGGAATCCATACAAGGCGGGCGTTGCGGATATTGGTGTTTCTAGATCCAGGTGGAGCTCGAGAATATTTTGGGAGATGGCGACGATGGTTGATATTCGGTGTTAGATCGGAACACGTGGTTCTCTTCATGGCAGTTCAAGGTGGAGTTGGTTCAGTGGTTCTAACCAACATGGATCTTGATGATGCGTTGCTGGGGCATGGACGATGTCAAACGCGATGGAGCCAGAAGAGAAGGTACGGAAGAATAGAAAGGTGAGGTATAATTGCACTCTATCCCTCCGGTGATTTGTTTCATGCGGTCGCGGCTTTGCGATCGAGGGAGACGATGAAGGAGGTTTTGAGTAGTGAAAATCCGGGGGAATGTCTTGGTGTCTAGAGTTGGGCAAAGATGAAGAAATTCCAGGGGTTTGTCATTACTACAAGAAAAGGGGCGTGGTGAAAATCTAGGTGAATTTCTTAATGGTCAAGGTGGAGCATGGAAGAAATTCTAGAGGGTTTGTCACTACTGCATGGAAAGGAGCCACGTCAAGGGGGACTGTCAGGCCCTGATGAATCGGAGAAAGGAATCGAAGGTGGCCGATTCCAGAGAAGGAGGTTTCACTGATGGGGAACTTCTGGTTGTCTCTGATTTGGGGAACGTGTGAGGGGTGGATCTTGGATTCTAGATGTTCGATGGTGTCGGTTGATCGGTGTTCATGGGGCATGATACATCGTGTGTACGCGGCACAAGAACTGTGAGAATCAAGATCGTCGATGGGCATATTCGAACCCTCGGTACTGCAAGGTACGTTCCGGTCCTGAATGGTAATCTTATCTCTCATAGACCTTAGATCCGAATGAGTACCAACTTTGGTAAAGGTGGAGTGTTAAAAGTAAGTCGGGGCGACTTATTTTGCGAGGCGAGAGAAAGATTTGGTGGATTGTATGAGCTATGCGGCAACACAATTACCAAGTGGGCAACTGCCTCTGCCCAAGGAAGTCATTCGCTGGAAGGTGAGTCGGGATCACCTTGTTTTAAAAGTCATGCGCATGTGTGTTGGTGTCGAGGACACCGGGAATACTAACCCGAATAGTATTCAAATTTGGAGAATCGAGCCTAAGCGTACTGTGGATAGCACTGGAGTATTGGTGAATGCAGGTGGTGCTGATAGTAGTGGGAAGGCGAGATTTGAGAATGGAGATTGCGTGGAGGTCATAGAGCTTGGTGGTACCCAAGGGATGATCGGTGCAACTTCGCATTCTTGTACTAAGTTTGGGTGTGGTTCAAACTTAGGGTGCTCGTGTTTTGAGTGAGTCCTGTGGGGTTGGGTGGAAGGAAGAAAAATTAGTCTACGATCGTTGGAGGATGGTGCGGCTTGGAGTCGCGGGAATTCTCGTCAAGGTGGAGATTTGTTGAATTATGACTCGAATCGAAACGCAAAAGATGATGAAAACGCCGAAGGTGGAATCAGCGATCGCTGAAAAGGGACCAGCGGGCGCTGGTCATGTGCAGCGACCGCTGCCGGGTCATCGGCGGGCGCTGAAGTGTGAAAATCGGGACAGAACGTCGAGATGGGGTACGAGCCGAAAACAGCGGGCGCTGTTTTTAAATAGCGAGCGATGTTCTTAGGAACAGCGGGCGCTGTTTTTATCCCAGCGGGATTTTTCTGCGCATGGATTTTCGCGTGGATTTTTGTGTCAGTTATTTTTGCGTGGCTTTATTTAATTAGGGAATTAGAATTATATGGATTATAATTCTATTCCTTAATAATTTAAGAGTCATAAATTAGGAAAAAGATTTATTCCTAATTCTAATGGTTTCCAATTTGATAGGTTTTCTACACCTGTAAATTGGGGTTCTCCGGTAGACGAAAATCATAGGGTGAATTATTGTAAGCCTCAACGATGTAGTCGATTGGTTCTTTCTTCCCGTGGTTTTTTCCCGTGTTTCGGGTTTCCACGTAAATTGTGTGTTCGTTCTTTTCGTTTATCTTTTTCTTCGCATCTCATATATATTTCGAGAGTCGTGAGAGATTTAGTTTTCAATATCAAAACAAGTGGTGTCAGAGTATCGTAAAGAGCACAACAAGAACAATAATACCAAATATGTGTAATATGTGATCAAATAAAATATAAATAAAGTGCTTAATATGTTTTTTTTTCTTAATTATATTTTATTAATTAAATTTTACTAATTTATAATTAAGAAAAGATGGATCATTTAGAGCCTGTTTGCAGAGCTTATAAGCTCTTTAAAACAGCTTATAAGCTATTTAAGAGCTTATAAGCTCTTAAAATTTGTTTGGTAACATTTTAAAAAAAATCTTAAAAAACTTAAAAATAAGATGTTTAACAGCTTATAAGCTGTTTAAAAAAGTAGGGGGAAGATATTTGTTTTTCAACGGCTTATAAGCTCTTTTAACTTAAACCATAAAAGATCAAAATACCCCTAAAATTATTACATTATATATATATATATTATCTCTGTCCCAACACAATAGTCACACTTCCTTCACAAATAAAAAAAGGAAGTATGACTATTAAAATTGGACAGAGGTAGTACAAAATTCTAAATTTATTATTTAGTTAATATAAATATTTTTAATTATTTTTTTCATATATAACAATTTATTTTTAGTAATTTTATTTATATAAGATCTTAAATTACAAACAAATTAACATCTTATAAGTTTATATATGTATTTTATCCAAACGGTTTAATAACTTATTTATTAAATAAAACATAATACCTTATGAGCTCTTAAAACAAGTTATAAGACATAGCATCTTATAAGCTCTTTTAAATAAGTTCGCCCGGTCTCTTAATTCTAAACAAAAATAAAAAATTATCTTTTAACCAAAATTACCCTTAATTTTATATATAAACTTTGTTTTTTAAATAATTATATCAATTCAATTTAATTAAAACAATAAAAAACATATTTCTAAGCCTTCTTTCATTTTTTACCTAATTGAACAATAATACCAAATATGTGTAATATGAGAGATAAAATAAAATATAAATTAAGGCTATGTTATTTTGAATTGAAATTAGTTGAATTTAAATAAACTGAATTGAATTGAATTGAATTGAATGAACTTGAACTGTAACTGAATATATTTATTTTATAATAATAATAATAATAATAATAATAATAATAATAATAATAATTATTATTATTATTATTATTATTATTATTATTATTATTATTATTATTATTATTATAAGTTGTTAAATATTTTTTAAAAATATTAATAATATTCTAACATTAACTAGATTGTATATATAAAATTATTTATTCGAATTATTTATTATTTATTATTTATTTTATTTTAATTTATTTTAAAACGAAATTATTCTATCCGAATCAAAACGAACTGAACTGAATTAAAATGATTTTAAATTAAATCAAAAAAACAGAGCTAAGGTGCTTAATAACCTATCGCTAGTCACTAGGGGTGTAAATTGTACGGATAATTTTCGCTTCCGCATCCGTAACCGTTTTTAAGGATATGGTATGAGATTCTAGGAATCCGGCGGATACGGGTGAGGATACGGATATTTGATGTGCGGATATCCGACGAATATGGTATCGGATATGGTATTGCTATTATCCGACGGATGCGGATTATCCGCTATTTTACGAGGATTATCCGATCTTTTTAATACGAATTATCCAATTATAATTAGCCTAAAAAGTTGGTCCACTATCTTATTAACCCATTAACCTAATAATTGTAATTTAATATAAGATAACTCTAGTCTAGTCACATCATCCTCATCTCATCCTAGACTATAATAATTACTAGACTATAATAAGTATAAATACTAAAAATTAATTAAGTATAAAAAACATTTTAATTTATTATCTTAAATAATAAAAAATTATTTTTGAAGAGTTTATTTGCTCATATATAAATATGAAAAATAAAAATAATATGGTTCCATTTTCAAATACAATTATTTTTTATTTTATTTTCAATTTATTTATTATTTTTATATTAGGGAAAAGAAATAAAAATAATAATTTTATTTATCCGATGATATTTATCCGTATTCGGTCTAAATTCACTACGTTTCCGATCCGAATCCGTAGTACGATATAATCTGCATTTATATCCGTATCTGGTCATTATCCGCTCCGCTCCGTATCCGAAAAAAAAATATGATTAAGAATATAAAGAAAGCATTATCCGATCCCCTACTAGTTATTATCTAAAAAGTAACCGGCTTAATTATATTGGAATTAATGTTATATATAAACTTTGTTTTTTAAATATATAATTATATCAATTCAATTTAGAGTAAAGCAATAAAAACATTTTTCCCAACCTTCTTCCATTTAGACCCATCAAAATAGTATTAGGGATCTCAAGTGTTTGAAAATGAAAACCAAATTTGGTTAATTATTTTCTGATTTTTTGATTTTTTTTTGAGTCAACGGAATGGTTTTCAGCTAAAGGTAAGCGAATAATTCAATAATTGAAAAGTGATTTTCGAGTTCATCTATTTGTTCTATTCAGCGTTTTGTTTTGTAATCAAACTCTTGATAATGTGGTGAATTACGGTTCAACTGAGACAACCCAACACTTTATATTCAAGCCTCGTTTGGTAGACTTGTTAAAATTCAATTAGTTGGGTTAACAGATTTATAAAGTGTTTGATAGACATTTTATGGACTCATGACAAATAATGAGCTCGTTCTTAAACATTGTTCCACTTTAGTAGAATTAACAGGCCAAAAGAGTGTTGGGCTCTCTTATTAGAACATTAACAAAGTTGGATTTTCTCGTGAAAAATCGAAATAAGTAATTTGTTACACTGAACACGCCCTGAAGTACGCTCAGCTCTGAAGTGATTAATTTCTTTGAAGATAAAACAGTATTTAAGATTGGGTCATTTATCAAACACGAGCCAACAAAAAATGAACCAATCATGAAATAAACAAGTTAACTCAATTAACCTTCTTTTATCTTGTCCTTGAATTATAAGACTGGAAATGATCTTTTTTTTTATAAATATCTCCACAATTAAACCCAAAATGTTCATACATAGTACTAGTAATAGATTATCGCCTAAATTCCAATAAAGATTCATCTGCACCCTTAATAATCTAGTCAATCATATTCATAATATATACAAACACAAGGAAACATTGAATGAGTCCACGAACCGATCCGACACATCCTAGTGAGCTATGCCTCACGACACAAATTGTCATATATAATGTGCGCATTGCATTGTATTAATTCTATGATCCAAGAGCGCGCCATGTTTCCCTCTCAACTTTATTGCTTTTTCAAAATACATTCATGCCTAATAAAATAAGAAGCTACTATATTGAAATCCAGGAGGAATATTTGTTGGTTGAGTTTGTCTATCTTCAAGCTAAAGAAAGTCTTCAAAATATTCCTATAGCTATCACGGGCATGCGTCCAAAGGAATCATTAATTTAGAAATAGTCAAATTATAATAGTAATAATAATAATAATATTTAAAAAATAAAAAAAAATTAAACGAGACCCCCGAAGAGTCTATATAAATTAACTTGAATTCACCTCATTTCTTAAATATTTTCAAATCCAAAGATGATCATGAAGAGGAAACTCATCATTAATAGTGATCTTGTTTTCACACTCATCCTCCTCCTTGCTCCTCACACATTGAAAGCCTCGTCGTCCACGCATAAATATTCCTGCAAGCCGAGCGGACACATGACAGGCACAAAACCACCCCCGGGAAAATGCAATACAGAAAACGACTCCGAATGTTGTGTTGCCGGCAAAAAGTACACCACCTACACATGTTCTCCCCCCGTCTCGTGCAAAGGAACGAAAGCCGTGCTCACAATCAACAGCTTCGAGGAGGGCGGGGATGGAGGTGGGCCCTCTGAGTGCGACGGTAAGTACCACTCTGACGACAAGCCTGTTGTGGCTCTGTCGACTGGGTGGTACAACAAGGGGCAAATGTGTAATAAAACCATTACTATAATAAACAGTATAAACGGGCGGAGCGTGAAGGCTAGGGTTGTAGACGAGTGTGATTCTACGGTGGGGTGTGATGAGATGCATGATTATCAACCGCCTTGCCCGTACAACATTGTCGATGGGTCGAAAGCTGTGTGGGAGGCCTTGGGGGTGAATACCACGGTCGACGAGTTGAATGTCACGTGGACATATTGATTGTTGGTGCTTGTTCTGATTAGTGTTTTGTTTTTGTGTTCAAACAGTTCAATTTGTGTTTATGAACTTGTGTGTGATTGAGACACTCCATCTGTTTTTATGAAAAAATGCAGTTTCAGTTGTTGGCATGAATGACAGCATCGGATCTTGACAATTAACACGAGAATCGAGTAAGATTGAGAACATGAACATGAAAAAGACAATATATACAGTACCATTTTTTATATTCACTTATAGTTGTTGCTCTTCCTTTTTTCTTTTCAGCTAGTTAACATTGTCTTGCAACATCAACACCAGAAAGCGTGCTGCTAGGTTTGAAGATGCATAAATAAAACTACAATTCACAGATGGTCAATTGGTTTACGAGTCTTTTGACACATCGGAAGCTAGTTCTGTACTATATATCCCAAAAGACAGACATACTATATATAAGCTTAAATATACAAAAGACACCGATCATCAAAACGCTGAAGAACCCGAACCTTCAAATTCACGCCTAAGTTTCTCGATATTTTCTTCAGTTTCCTTCAGTCGGTCCCCCAAAACCGCCATCTCGCCCTCCTCTTTCCCTTTCGCTGACTCAGCAACAGAAAGCTTCTCCTCCAGCTTCCGGATTTCCTCCTTTATCACGTCTATCCCTTCCTCAATCTTATCCTTCTCCTGATGGTGCTCCAGGATTCTGTTGTTAAGCTCCTTCACATCACCAACCAGATTCACTTCTTTCTCTTTCGCCGCGATGCATTTTGCCACACGTTCCAGTACGGGCCTCACGTTGAAACCATGCATCTCCAACTCAGCGAGCGGCTCCAAAATGTCGTCTGTCACGCTTTTAGGGTCATCGAACTGTAGCTCAAAAAGTTTCCCCACCACGCTGGCGAAGGTTACCATGTAGCCGATAGCCTTGCCTTCACGGAGGCTTTCTTTGATGTGTTCCAGAGGCTGGAAATGAGGGCTCTGCGGTATCCTTTGTAAAACATCCATGTCTTCAATTATTTTCCAGAGAAGGCTTTTCTTCACGAACGGCAAGTTTTGAGGCTCCATCAGCACTACTGAAGGTTTATCTACCATCGTGGGAATCGAGACTTCACTCTCTTGGTGCTTCTCACTGACCTTTTCAACCACTGAAATGTCTCTCTGATTCTTCTCTCCCTTTTCCATGGGTTGCTCCACAGCACTCAAGGGAGGCGATTCTGCAGAATATTTGAGTAATTTTTATTTATTTTTATATTTTTGTAATTTCTTAAACTCAGACAAGTAGGAATCAGGAAAGATTATGATTACTTGAGATATCAACTGGGGATGCTGATGGAATGCGCCTCCACTCAACCCACTTTGAAAGTGGCTGGTTCTCAAAATCATGGCTGGCTGCATTGACTTCCGATGTGGAGTTAATTTCACCCGATTTCCCTTCAGATGCACCAACGAGGTCTTCAAGGCCAAAAAGGAGAGTAATCAGAAGATAAGGTGGAACAATTATCTTTCTTTAAAGGGATGAAATAATTCAATTTACCCTTATTCCCTTAAGGTTTGAACTGATAACAGAAGATAAGGTGGAACAATTAATCTTTCAAAAATTACAAATTCCCATTTATGGTATATTACACACACCACCTTGAGCAATTATCACCCGCATGAAAATATATATACTCACCTTGAACTTGGAGAACTGTACCATGCCTTCTTCCTCTCTTCGGTACATGGCTCTCCTGAGGGTTGATCGACTCTTCAACAACCATGTCTTCACGCTTTCTAGTTGAGTTTTTTTTTCTGTCTTTGGTATCAGACCCCCCATTGATTGCTCTGTCCTTATTCGATGTTTTCTTCTCCTGATTAGGAAATGGTGAGGTTTCACTTAATATGGACACTTTTCGGGCACGGAAATAAAGTAAAATGATATTCTTTTAATTTTTTGACAAAAGTAAAGGGTAAAAAATGTATATTAAGGTTGAAAAGTAAAGTTCTTGTGAGTATTAAATCTGTTTAAGGAGTATGACAGAACTGAGTGATCAATTTATTTTTTTGTGAAATTCAAACAGAAATTACATTAGTGAACTTTATAAGAAAAGGTAAAGGAACCAACAGAGTGTGATGCTAAAAGCCTAAACCAATAAAAGATTCAATATGATTAAAAATAATACACATTCTTCGGATGAACAACGGTAATCTTTTTTTCATCACTTACTACAGTGGAATTTTAAATGTCGACTATTTCTCTAGTGGAGCTACACACATATGACCCATGATCCACAAAGACAATCAGCATACACCGTTACGTTAAGTATTGACTGACTAATAATATACCCACATCAAATGGTTGGAGGGATTGATTACAAAGTGAAGACACAACTCCAGTGGCTTGGAGTTTGCCTATTATGGTTGGCACTTGGTCAGCATTGAACAGCAAAATCAATTAAAATATATCAATAATAAGGCAATATGTATCAGTATGTGTGACATACATTTCGCTTCGCACTTGAAGGATTATCAGATGAGAGACCCTCCATGGCACTTTGATTTTCAACTGCGAGTACAATATTCCTAGAAACTGAGCTAACGAAACCAGTTGTAATTTCTTGTATTGATTTGTCATGCGACTCCTGTGGATTTTGTCCAAGTGCATTTCCTTCTTTGAGGTTATTCTGTACCTGAGAGCAAGCAATCAGGGAATCGGATATATGCCGCCTTCTCTTAGTCAGAGATGTCACATGAGGCGTTTTCTGGAGCTTAGGTAAGGCATCCACTAGATCAGACATCTTTCCATCACCCGAATTGCTCACAGGAGCAGTTGGAACAGAGGCAATCGGATTTTCACAAGCGAGGAGTTCACACATTCCACCTTTGGAAGAAGGGATTAAGAGGACCTGAAATGCCACTCAACGACTGATTTGACTACTTTATAAAATCATACGCACATAATACATAACAAGAATAGATTCAGCACACACATGGCTGCACTCTAAAAACACGCAGATAACTTTATTTAAGAAAAAAATATGAAGCACAAGAGTTAGACTCGTGCACAACAAAATGAAAGTGACTCCCTCAACAATTATATATATAAAAATTCATACATGTATACACATATAAATCCTTTTTTAAACAGCATAAACTAATTAAAGTTTACATGCAGGTAGTGGAAGTTCGAAAATGAATCATTTTAAGGGGGACAAAGAAAAAAGTAAAATAGAACAACAATAGAAAGTCTTATTTGAAAAAAAATGAGATGTTAGAAATAACCTGGGAAGAAGTAAACCATTTGCCATCTTTCCAGTGCACATGAGATCGCAGTTCTGACTGATTGAACTTTTTCTCCATATTCAGTTCTTTAAAGAAAACAGTATATCTATTGTTCACAGATTCTTGCTTAATAATTCCACTCCACCAGCCAAAATCAAAGAAGGCATCAACTTGTTCAAATAAATTAAAGTTTTTATACTTGAGAAGTGGAGGACAGGGTCGTAGATGGAGGGAATCTACTATTTCAGTTTTAGTCCCCTCGTCAGAATTTGCATTACAGCACTCCACCAGATATGTTCCATTTGTCAAATGCTGGTGAATTGTTCCGGGGAACCAAACACCCAGATGATTTTCTTTATCGAACGACACTTCTACCTTTGCTCCAACGTCAAACATCAATCCTGTTGCACTCTAGCCAAAATTCAAGAATAACAAGGATAAGTTCAAAACCTATCCACACAACATCCAAACTTCAATGCTACCATTATTAAACGAGGCGCCTCATTATTAAAAAAAAAGTTATAAACAAAGTCCCACGACATGGAAACTGCATCGGATCATAAGTGCTAATAGCAGAGATAGTTATAAACAACACCCTTTAAAACGCAAGGAGGGAAACAAAGACAAACTCCAAAAGTTACAAGAACACAATATGCAAACATGCCACCCTCACTAAAGATGCACATGCAACAAAAAAATGTAAAGGCCAAAACCCTAAAATTGAAAATTGAAAATTGAAAAATGAAATTAGCAACTGCGATTTTGTTTTTTGATGTACCTGCCTACCGGAACGGACCCAGTTCCCTTTATCCCAGTCCCAGTGAACGCTAAGCTCCCAAAACCCGAACTCGCGCTCGTCCGGCGGGTTCTGAAACTTCACGACGTATCTCCTCTTTTCACCCTCCACCAATCCACCAGCCCTCCTGGAAGAACGCGTCAACTTCGTCGCCTGGTACGAAACCCTCGACAACCTCCTGAAACGCCGGCGACGGCCTCAGGCACTGGATGCTAACTTGTTCTTTCAAAGGAGTCGATTTGTCCTCTTCAAAAAGGTCGTGGTACTGCACTGTGATTTTCCTTGTATTCTGGTGACTCCCCTTTTTCGGGTAATTTACCACCCGAGAAACCACCGTGGCGGAGAAATAGGTGTCCCTGAAATCTGGCTCGTTGTTGCGAACTTCAACTAGGGAGCCTTCCGGGAAGAGATTGGAACGGCGGCGGGCGGCGGGGGTGTGGTGAGACGAGTGCGGTTTGTGTGGTTGCGTACAACTAGTGGCAGCACGGCCCATTGTGTGAGTGAGCTCTTAAGTCTTAGTTAAGGGGCTTAATGGTCACTCACTAAATACAATTTCGCTTTTTGAAATTTCCCTCTTTCTGTAGACTCTAAATAGTAGTATTTAATTATGGTGTATGACAAGAAAATAAAAAACCAACAAACTTATTATAGAACAATAACCATTCATCAAAAGTGTTGATCATTAAAACCATCAAATGTACTGACTTTTCAACACAAAAGTCATCAAAAGCTACAATTACTTAAATAACATCAAAATGTACTTAGTTTACAACACAAAAGTCATCAAAAGCTACAATTGCATCAGTGTATCCATCCAAACATATCAACCAAAAGACTGAATATCATCAAAACCATTTTTCATCGGTTTATCCATCAAAACACATTAACCAAAAGACTTGATATCTCAAAACCACCAGAATTACTTTGCTTGCTGCTTCCCTTTCACAGTCACAAAGATTTTCTTTTTAGCTATTGCTTCCCTAGTTTGTGAGCTGAACATTGGCCTCAAACCTCCACTGAATCTTGTTGTGGGAACTAGTGCAGCAGGCATTGGTGGAGAAGGTGGAACTAGCATCAATTGATCCCAAAGGATAGGACCAGGAGTGAAAGTAGCATTAACCATCCCACTATTTGCTTGACTCAATAGTGCCTCAAATTCATTGTCATCCTAATAGACTAATCCCCTGGAAGGAGGCTGCATATATACAATGCAAGATTAAAACCAGATTACATATAAAATATGAAAAAAAAAGAAACCATATTAAACTCAGAATAAAACAAATAGATTTACATTTGCTCTCATATTGCTCTCTGATGAATAAAAACCCCTTCCACTTGAAGAATGTTGGGTTTGGTGGAGCCAAACCAAACCAAGACGAGCCGACGACGAGCGCGAACAGAGTTCGCCGGAAGGAGGAGCCGAAGTCTCCTCAGGAACTGGCACGTTCGTGCCACCTCTTCAGCAGGCCTGGCACGTTCGTGCCACCCCTTCAGCAGATTTGGTAGACTTTCAGCAAGGAAGCTTTTGGGCCAACTCGTTTTTTGGGCTTTTTTGGGCCTTTTTTGGGGCTTTGACTAGGTCTTGACCCTCGTGTAGTCGGTGGTCTCGTTGACGTAAAGCACCGCCCGCCTTCCCGGTGTGTATACAATCCCATCAATTGGTATCAGAGCCGAGTTGAGAAGCTTAGACGAGGATACAATTGTTGCTAGGAGCATCAATTGGTATCGGAGCTTCGGTTGAAGCGGTCGAGAACAATGACGGGCAACGACATGGTATGGAGTGCAATCGAAAGGTTACACGGGTCGGATTTTGCACATTGGAAGGTGCAAGTTATGAACTACTTGTTCGGGAAGAATCTTCATCTACCGTTAGTAGGCGAGAAGACGGAGGGTATGAGCGAGGCAGAATGGGCTCTCCTAGACCGACGAGTACTCGGGTTAGTCCGTTTGACGTTGTCGGAGAACATCGCTAGAAAGGTGATGATGGAGAAGTCGACCTCGGGAATGATGAAGGTGTTATCCGACATGTTCGAGAAGCCGATCGAGAAGCCGTCGACGAGAAGCAAGTGCTCCTTGTTGGAGCGGCTCTTTCATTTGAAGATGGAAGAAGGAGGAGTTGTTGCGACTCATGTGAACGAGTTCGAAATGATCGTCAACGAGTTGTCTTCGGTTGAGATCGGGTTCGATGATGAGGTTCGGGCCCTTACTCTATTGGCGTCTCTACCGAGTAGTTGGGAGCCGATAAGAATGGCGTTGAATAACTCCGTTGAAAGTGATAGGTTGAAGTATGCCGATGTGATGGATCGTGTTCTTGCCGAGGAGGTTAGAAGGAGGAATTCCGGAGAGACATCGACTTCAACGACTAAGGCCTTGAGTTTGAGCCGAGGTAGAAATCATTACGGAGTTTATAACCGCGGGAAAATGGTGGAGTCGAGCAACGGGAAGGAGAAGCGATTCTTATGTTGGAATTGCGGTAAATCCGGTCACTTGAAGCGGCATTGTAGTGAGCTTCCTAGGAATGGAGGTGATGCCAAGGTTGTGACGGGTGACGAGAGTGAAGATGACATGTTAGTATCTTCGGAGCCTCGTGAAGACTCTTGGGTGGTTGACTCGGGAGCCTCGTTTCACACCACGGGTAGTCGTTTCGGCATGATGAATTTCGTTCCGGAGAGACACGAGAAGATCTACCTTGCGGATGATAGGCCGTTGGATATCGTGGGTGTTGGAGACGTGAAGGTGAAGACGTCCGGTGGGACGTTGATATTGTCGAAGGTGAGGTATGCGCCCGAGCTAAAGAGTAGCTTGATCTCGGTGAGCCGACTTGAGAGAGAGGGGCATACGGTTACCTTTAACGATGGGTCTTGGAAAGTGTCGAAGGGTGCGATGATTGTTGCTCGTGGTCCAAGTACGGGAACCCTTTACACTACGACGGGAGGTCGTGAGATTGGTGTACCCGACAACACCGATGGGCTAATGCATTTTGGGCTAGGTCGTATGAGCGAAAGGTGGTTGCAACCAAGAGCGTGTTCGGGTGTTCCTCATACGGATCGGAGTCCGGTTCTCGAAAGGAGACGAGTTCGATTCTCGGTGATGGAGAAATCGGATATCGGAAAGCGGAGACATGATGATGGAGGTGTTTTGGTAGAAGACCGACCAGTGGAAACCTTGGAGATCAATCATGAGCTTTCGGTTCGAGATGGTGAAGCAATGCGGGCCGGTAAATCGAGCAAACGGGAGTTGAAAATTGGAAGCGAGCCGAGCTCGTTATTTTCACTCGGAGACTCGTCGGTGAGAGACGAGGTATCGAAGCCCGACATTTCCCATTCGGTGGGAGTTGCTAGACGATTCGGGTGCTACTCGGGTAATCGTTTCGGAGAGAGTCTCGTGAAGAGGATTCGGAAAACGAGGAGTGGGCAAAGGAGTCGTAGAGCTAGCAACGGTAAGAATGTTGGAGGCTATCGGTTGAAATCGTCGGTTAGAGATGAGGTGATGAAGCCCGACATTTCCCATGCGGTGGGAGTTGTTAGACGATTCGGGTGCTACTCGGGTAATCGTTTCGGAGAGAGTCCCGTGAAGAGGATTCGGAAAACGAGGAGTGGGCAAAGGAGTCGTAAAGCTAGCAACGGTAAGAATGTTGGAGGCTATCGGTTGAAATCGTCGGTTAGAGACGAGGTGATGAAGCCCGACATTTCCCATGCGATGGGAGTTGTTAGACGATTCGGGTGCTACTCGGGTGATCGTTTCGGAGAGAGTCTCGTGACGAGGATTCGAAAAATGAGGAGTAGGCAAAGGAGTCGTAGAGCTAGAAACGGTGAAAATGTTGGAGGTTATCGGTCGAGATCGTCGGTGATAGACGATGGGCATGTAAATGACGATGTTGCTCGTTCGGTGGGAGTTAGCCGGTTCACGAGCAATCCGGGGTGGCGACATGTGGGAGCTTTGAGAAGCCCGGGTTCCATGTTGCGGTTTCGGAGGTCCGAAAGGGGATTGCGTGGTGATGGTGAGGTTAACGGAATGGGCGATGTTGAAAAGAGGAGAGCGTCGAGGGTTGTTATGAGAAACCCGGAGATCGATGCTCGGTCTAAGCACAAGGTGCTTGAGACGTTCCGGGGAAGTCGTATGCCGACCAATGTGTCGAGAAAGAAGGCGGTGATGCCTTGGAAGCCGAGGTCGAGTGAGACTTCGGTTAGACTTCTCGGATGATGAATGTGGCCGCCGCCACAGATGATGGGGAGTGTAGTTTGGTTATGTCTCTAGGTGGGAGATTGTTGGGTTTGGTGGAGCCAAACCAAACCAAGACGAGCCGACGACGAGCGCGAACGGAGTTCGCCAGAAGGAGGAGCCGAAGTCTCCTCAGGAACTGGCACGTTCGTGCCACCTCTTCAGCAGGCCTGGAACGTTCGAGTCACCCCTTCAGCAGATTTGGTAGACTTTCAGCAAGGTTGGCACGTTCGTGCCACTTCCTGGAAGCTTTTGGGCCAACTCGTTTTTTGAGCTTTTTTGGGCCTTTTTTGGGGCTTTGACTAGGTCTTGACCCTAGTACTATATAAACAACCTCCCCCCTCACATGTATCTTATCCAAAACATTTTCTAGCCACCATAGAGAGAGAAAAATTGGGAAGAGGGTTAGAGTTAGATCTTTAGGGAGAAAAATCTTGTAAGCTCTCGTTTATTTTTCGGTGTATCTCGTTGGGTGGGCTAGAAATTGAGGGTCCTAGAGAGAGTCGAGAGAGTTAGAATTCGAGGGAGAATTCTTGTAAAGCTCGGTGTATCGATTCGGTGTATCTAGTGGAAAAGTGGCGGCAAAGTGGATGTAACCTATTTAAAGGTGAACCACTATAATTCTCGGTGTCGTGTTTGTTTGCTTTCTCGTTTCCTATTGTGTTGATTGCTTCGATTGTGGTTTGCTCCTATATCGCTATATATATATATATTGTTGCTTGGGTGCTCGGAGTATATATATTGTGTTGCGGTTGGTTGTCGTTGTTGTAGGTTGGTCGGGAATTTGGTACACTCGGGTTTAATGGATTCCCGACAACGGTTGGAAGTCGTTTGTTCTCGGGGGATTGGTGATCGAGTACGGGGTGGATTCGTTTGGAGTTCGATCGGAGTTTCCGTCACGCATTGGGCGTGTCCAATCGATCGGGTATCGACGAGTCAAGGAAAAAGTCCTCGTGCTCTCGTTGACGTGTAGTCGGTGGTCTCGTTGACGTAAAGAACCGCCCGCCTTCCCGGTGTGAATACAATCCCATCAATTGGTATCAGAGCCGAGTTGAGAAGCTTAGACTAGGATACAATTGTTGCTAGGAGCATCAATTGGTATCGGAGCTTCGGTTGAAGCGGTCGAGAACAATGACGGGCAACGACATGGTATGGAGTGCAATCAAAAGGTTAAACGGGTCGGATTTTGCACATTGGAAGGTGCAAGTTATGAACTACTTGTTCGGGAAGAATCTTCATCTACCGTTAGTAGGGGCGAGAAGACGGAGGGTATGAGCGAGGCAGAATGGGCTCTCCTAGACCGACGAGTACTCGGGTTAGTCCGTTTGACGTTGTCGGAGAACATCGCTAGAAAGGTGATGATGGAGAAGTCGACCTCGGGAATGATGAAGGTGTTATCCGACATGTTCGAGAAGCCGATCGAGAAGCCGTCGACGAGAAGCAAGTGCTCCTTGTTGGAGCGGCTCTTTCATTTGAAGATGGAAGAAGGAGGAGTTGTTGCGACTCATGTGAACGAGTTCGAAACGATCGTCAACGAGTTGTCTTCGGTTGAGATCGGGTTCGATGATGAGGTTCGGGCCCTTACTCTATTGGCGTCTCTACCGAGTAGTTTGGAGCCGATAAGAATGGCGTTGAATAACTCCGTTGAAAGTGATAGGTTGAAGAATGCCGATGTGAGGGATCGTGTTCTTGCCGAGGAGGTTAGAAGGAGGAATTTCGGAGAGACATCGACTTCAACGACTAAGGCCTTGAGTTTGAGCCGAGGTAGAAATCATTACGGAGTTTATAACCGCGGGAAAAGGGTGGAGTCGAGCAATGGGAAGGAGAAGCGATTCTTATGTTGGAATTGCGGTAAATCCGGTCACTTGAAGCGGCATTGTAGTGAGCTTCCTGGGAATGGAGGTGATGCCAAGGTTGTGACGGCCCGTCACTGACGGGTGACGAGAGTGAAGATGACATGTTAGTATCTTCGGAGCCTCGTGAAGACTCTTGGGTGGTTGACTCGGGAGCCTCGTTTCACACCACGGTTAGTCGTGTCGGCATGATGAATTTCGTTCCGGAGAGACACGAGAAGATCTACCTTGCGGATGATAGGCTGTTGGATATCGTGGGTGTTGGAGACGTGAAGGTGAAGACGTCCGGTGGGACGTTGATATTGTCGAAGGTGAGGTATGCGCCCGAGCTAAAGAGTAGCTTGATCTCGGTGAGCCGACTTGAGAGAGAGGGGCATACGGTTACCTTTAACGATGGGTCTTGGAAAGTGTCGAAGGGTGCGATGATTGTTGCTCGTGGTCCAAGGACGGGCACCCTTTACACTACGACGGGACGTCGTGAGATTGGTGTACCCGACAACACCGATGGGCTAATGCATTGTGGGCTAGGTCGTATGAGCGAAAGGTGGTTGCAACCAAGAGCGAGTTCGGGTGTTCCTCATACGGATCGGAGTCCGGTTCTCGAAAGGAGACGTGTTCGATTCTCGGTGATGGAGAAATCGGATATCGGAAAGCGGAGACATGATGATGGAGGTGTTTCGGTAGAAGACCGACCGGTGGAAACCTTGGAGATCAATCATGAGCTTTCGGTTCGAGATGGTGAAGCAATGCGGGCCGGTAAATCGAGCAAACGGAAGTTGAAAATTGGAAGCGAGCCGAGCTCGTTATTTTCACTCGGAGACTCGTCGGTGAGAGACGAGGTATCGAAGCCCGACATTTCCCATTCGGTGGGAATTGCTAAACGATTCGGGTGCTACTCGGGTAATCGTTTCGGAGAGAGTCCCGTGAAGAGGATTCGGAAAACGAGGAGTGGGCAAAGGAGTCGTAGAGCTAGCAACGGTAAGAATGTTGGAGGCTATCGGTTGAAATCGTCGGTTACAGACGAGGTGATGAAGCCCGACATTTCCCATGCGGTGGGAGTTGTTAGAGGGAAGAAAAGGAAGCAAGTCTGGAAACCCAGTGGTGCCAAAAGGGCAAGCACCGCGTGAAGGGACCAGCAAGCCTAAGGGCAAGTGCTTCCGATGCAAGAAGTCTGGACACTGGAGGTCTGATTGTCCTCTCAAAGGTACGAATTCCTCTTTAGTCATTAAAACATAGTCAGCGGTATTATCTACCAGAATTCTGGTGTGTAGATATGGAACCACTGACGGTATGTACATTTTAAATGCAGGGGTTCCAGAAAACCCGGCGACTTAGAGAAGAAGAGTTTGAGTCTACATGGGCAAAGCTGTAGAGGAGGCAACTTTTGCAGTGGAAGACATTTTATCTGCTTTTAATAGCTATAGGATTTCATTTCTAGTTATTGCTTTTATGTACCCCTTTTATTTTAGAAAGAACTATGTTCTGGTTTTCTATTATTAATGAATGGATATTTATTTCTTTTAATCATTTGATGATTATTGAGAAGAAATTATGATATTATCTATTCTGGTACATTAATTAGAAATATGTGAATGATGAATCCTAAGTCTCCACGATGCAACAAACCGTAGTATATAATTCGTTTTACTTTTTAGAGATATTTCTTTACTAAATCATTGTACTTGTGAATTCTATGCTAAGTAGTATTTATTCAAATAAGATTCAAAGGTTGAAAATTGATTTGATCAATTAAGTTGAAGGAGTGGACCTTCCAACCTAAGAATTGAATTTGGAAGATAATACGACTAAGCAAACTTTTCTGGATAAAGGATAAAGAATCCGGACAAGTATTGAAATTGATTAAACACTGATATGTAGACCTATGTCTACTCAGACAAGAAAGGTACGAGTACTTCATTTGATGAATACTCTAAGTATGGATTAGAATACTTGATATACCACAAGAGCAAGTGTTTTGACAAGTCAATGGACACAAGCTATTGTAGAAGAAGTGTCAAAAGTATATTCATAAGTAAGCATGTGATCTAATCACGGAGGCTAGTATCTGTCTGAAGACATAGCATAATCAGTAGTTGGAATTAGATTCCAAATGACTAACACCATACACTTTAAGTGTAGACATGGTGTATAAATAAGAAATGGATCTCTAAAGGTAAAGTAAAAGAAATAGTTAATCGGTACTACCTATGTTCTATGAATATTTATGAAAGACAACGACACATTTCGATGTGGTTGTAAAATATCCTGGAAGAACAAAAGTTATGTGTTCAAATAGTACTATGAACCAGAAGGACATTATAAGTTCTAACGTTCGGTTCTTAGAAGAATACTATTAGATGAAACACAAAGCCCAAAATAATTAGATACCTTAGAGCGAGAGAAAAGGACAAGGACTGGAAACCAGCCGAACCGAGTAGCAGTACACCACTAACTGCACCTACTGTTATTACTGTTTATACACCGGAACGCCATTGTAGTGGGAGGTTGCTGATCAACCGGAGATGTTCATAAGACTAGAAGAGTTTTGAACTCTGGATCTAGTATAAATGAAATCATTCCCTGGATCTACATGAAGGGCAGTACTGAATCTAAATATGTCTTCTTAGAGAGCAATAAGGATTATTGCTAAGAGACAAGATTGTTTAGAGTACAAGCTTAGTTAATCCATTTATGGATTGTAACAAAGCTATAATTCGTGGTACTTGCGAATTGATGAGATAATCCATTTGATGGATTCATCAAAAGGCATGGACGAATAGTGTGTATTGGAAACATAATGGAAACAAGATGGTGTTTCTCGGAGATTTTCTGTAGATAACATTCTATCATTGGGAACAAGGTAAAAGTGTTATCAGGCATAAAATAATGGTTGTCTAAGATAGAATCGATATATAAGATAAAGAAGAAGTTAGATCATGTTCTTAAGGTCTAGGATCTTATGAAAAGAACATTGTACTTCTCTTAGAAATCTTATACGATTAAGGTTCGTTTTAGCATGCATCATTCCAAGAAGGGTGTGTGACCTTCAAGCAGGAATGCATCTATCTAAGGTATGTGTTTGGAACACATAAAGGAGATAGAAGCAGTGAAAGCAGTTTCCTACACCGGATGTGTGGAAAGCTTTAAAATGCAATGTTGAAAAACGAGAATCGGATATCGACTATGCAGTTGGCATAGTGGGAGGATATCAAAGTAATCCTGGAAAGGAATATTCGACTGTTGTAAGAGTACTTTCGAAGTAATGTTCTAGACTACGAAGCAGACGAGCTTTTCCTTTGGATTACATTTCTCAGATCTCTAATCAAATCAGGATCAGTGTAAGTCGATATCAGGCTATGTGTTCACTTGTAAAAGGAGGTAAAGCTTTAGAATGGAAGAGTGATAAGCACAATGCTTTTTCGGACTCAACCATAAGTAACCAAACTGCAGCCTCAGAGGCAGCGGAAGTTGTGGTGAAGCTTTGGGATAACCTCTGAACTTAGATATGATTCTTGGTTTACCAAAGGCTATTAAAATAGCGGTGCAATGGCAAACTGAAAGAAATCATAAGTCCATAGTGATGATAACACATAGAGCAAGTACCACCTGATACGAGTCATCGTCAAGTAAGACGACGCTGTAGTCACCATGATAACTTCGGAGACGACAACCTAGAATGCTCATGCACAAGGCACTTCTTTGGAAGTGCAGATTAAGCACGTGATGGGTATGGGAGTCGAGAGTTTGGATGAAATGACTAGACCTTAGTATAAGTGGGAGATTGATGGAGTTGTATACTTAATGTCTAGATTTAAGTATCGTAAACTCCCGGTCATAGTATTTAATCTATTTAAATGAATAATCGTTTGCTTTTAATTATTTATAATTAAATAAATGCAAATATGGTTCTGGATTATATACGTTGTATTTAGTATGGTGTGCGTCGTCACACGGAAGATCATACTATCAGTCACTCGTATATAATCAAACAGTAGCTCACGACCTAGATGGACAAGAACTAATCCATCGGTTTAGTCGTTGTATGAGAGAAAAAATAATTGGTCTTGATTATTTCATCATACTTGTACACTTGGTGTATTGAGCGGATCGCTGGAGATTTATCGATTAGAATTGCCTTGGATAATCGATTTAAATCTCTGAGCGTGCAGGTCTACATCTCCCACCCCCGGCACTGCGAGTCACTCCTCCGTTTCGGATAACTCGCTCGCTAGCGCCCCCCCGTTCGAGCCCAACCAGTCCCTTTGGTCCTGGTCGTTCGCTACACCTTCTGACATGTACTCCAAATCACGGTCTTCCGATCCTATGTAATAGCCCATACCGGATTCCGGGAGGTGAAGCAGAGTTATAAAGGCTCGGGAACCAAACTTCGTTCATTCATTGTTGCCGATATCGAAACCATATTAGTTGCTACGAAAAGCCCAGAGGATAAAGATAAGGAAGGAATGATTATCAGTTTCCATTATGAAATGCCGACTTATTCTATAACTCAAGTAACCTATAAGCGAGCAAGGCTCGATAGGTTATGGCTCTGACTTGGGCCCGCCCACAGGATATGGAACTAAGCGAAGGGATGCGGGCAATGGATCTCTTTTTATTCTTAATCCCTGACATTATTGCGGGTCTGTGCATTTAATATTAGTGACTTTGATTTTCCAAAGGAATTGATTGATTAGAATAACCGATCAATTACCGGTAAAGTTGGGTCACGGTATTTTATGTATGACATGCCTTGAATTCTTGATGGGAAAATGTGTCCTCGAAAGGGTTGATAATATCCCCGAGATGAGTTCATAAGGAATTATTATGTAAACCTCATGAGTGGATTTGTTCCGCATAATAATTAAAGTTGAATGGTACTAGTCTCGGATATAAGAGATGAATAAATTAATTAAGTAATAAATTAATTTTATTCATGGATATTTATATCTTAAACACATGGAATAAATAATACTACCGGAGAGAATATTATTTGATATAATATGGTGAATATTGGGAGTGCAATTATATTTATATAGTGGAATTAATCATATAATTAATATTAATGGATTAATAGATTTGGGCTTGGGCTCAATTTAATCATTAATATTGGAAGCCCAATATTCCACCTCCTTTAGATCCCCTACGTAGCCTATAAAAGCACTACATGGTCTTCACAATTAGAACACACCTACAAGACAAGAATATCATTAGTTGATAGTTCTAGAGAGTTGTGAAGGAGATCCATAAGCTTGGAGGATTGTAGCCCACACGACGTTCAAGCTAGTGCAAGGAATACGTAGGAAGATCCGAAGGTCTTCAAATCAATCTCATTTCTCCGCACAACGAGATCAAAGGTAAAATCGATAAACACCCTCTATGATTTTACGTGAATTAAATCGTGATATATACATGAACGAAGATCCGGGAAACGACGAACTCCGCGGACGGGGATGGACCGCGAGGTCGACATCCCCGCGGGGATCGAGAAAAGCACTCGGCTGGGAGCCGAGGGTGGCGGTCGGAACCCTAGGGTTCGACCGCCGGCGTGGTGGCAAGGAGCCCCGGCTGGACGCCGGGGGCGATCGAGCCCGTGAGCTCGATCGCGGATCAGCTGCGGGAAACCCCGCAGCGACCCCGTGCGCTCGCACGGGGTGATCCCACCCGCTGGGCAGCGGGTTCTCGCACCCGCTGCGGGGCTGCTACGAGCAGCCCCAGGGATCGCTACGAGCGATCCCAGCGATCGTCCGCATGACGATCGCGAGCCCCGTGCGGGGGCTCGGCTGGGCACCACGGGCGGACCGTGGTGGTGCTCGGTTGAGCTCCGGCTCGTACGGCGGCTCGCGGCGTGTTCTCCGGCGATCGAGGATTTCGGTCGGGTTATTATTTTCCGCAAATTTTAATAGCCCGGGATATCGATTTCCAACAATTGGTATCAGAGCGTTGGTTCTAGTTCATGTATATGTTCGATTTTGTGTTCTACCTTGCAGGGATTCCGACTATTATGGGTTGTTAATTATTTATTAATTATTGTCATAATTTTTATTAAACTCTCGGACATGTCGAGATTCATTTTTTGTGGATGAATGCTTGTAATAGTAAAAATTCGGGGGTTGACCGAATTTAGGATTTATTATTATTGTTCTTGTTTTTCCGGAAAGTGTATAGGATCGATTTCATGTATAGAATCGATACCGGAATTGTAATTTAAATTGTAATTTAATTTTACGTTGGTTCGATGTTGAGACGATCGCCGGAGAACGAGATGTGACGAAGGAGACGATGAGAGGGAAGGACCGGGGCCGATCATCCCCATGATCGACCCCATGGATCGATCGAGAGGGAGGGGGCGACGCCCCTCCTCGGCCGTGGGCTTGTTGGAATTCGATATCCCGGGCTATTAAAATTTGCGGAAACGATAGCCCGATCAAAAACCCATCGCCGGAGATCACACGAACACCGACGAACGCGCCGGAGTCCAGCCGAGGAGACCACACGCCCGAAGACGTGCGGCTGCCCCCCAGCCGAACCCCCGCGAGCGCGGGGTTCATGCGATCGCCGATCGCATCGTGCGATCGCTCGAGAGGGGCTGCCCAGCAGCCCCCGCGGCGAGTCCGGCGACTCGCCGCCGACTGGAGGCCCCCCACCGTCGAGGTGGGGAGGGGGACGGCACCAGCCCGTGCCCTCAGCGATCGATCCTTGTGATCGATCGCGAGCCCTCGGCCCAGCCGAGGGTTCGACCCTCTCGCCCCGCCGAAACCCTAGCGGGCGATTGGCGTCGTCCGGTGGCTTCGCCACCACCACGCGATCGTCCGTCTATTCCGGGCTTCGATCTTCGGATCTTCGTTCTACGGTATTTTCAATAAATCCAAATCAAAATAATATCGAGGACGTTTAGATATTATACCTTCGATTCGTTGTTCGGAGAAACGAAATCAAACACCTTTGAATCTTCCCACGTATTCCTTGCACTCCGTTCGAACGTCAGGTGGGCGACGATCTATCGAACTCCTATGGATCTCCTTCAACTCTCAAGAAATATCAAGTATGATATTCTTGTCTTATTATGTTGTGTCTTAATTATGAAGGCCATGTAGTGCTTTTATAGGCTACGTAGGGGATCTAAAGGAGGTGGAATATTGGGCTTCTAATATTGGAGATTAAATTGAGCCAAGCCCAAGCCCAAATCCATTAATCCTTACCAATACTAATTTTATTTATTTTCCACTATATAAATAAAATTGCACTCCCAATATTTACCCATATTATATCAAATAATATTTCTCCGGTTGGTATTATTTATTCCGTGTATTTAAGATTTAAATATCCATGAATAAAATTTATTTATTTCTTAATAAATTTATTCATCTCTTATATCCGAGACTAGTACCACTCAACCTTATTTATTATGCGGAACAAATCCACTCGCGAGGTTTACATAATAAATCCTTATGAGCTCATCTCGGGGATATTATCAACCCTTCCGGGATACACTGTCCCTTCAAGAATTCACGGCATGCTATATATAAAATATAGTGACCCAACTTAACCGGTAATTAACCCAATAATTAAATCGGTTAATTCCTTTGGAAAATCAAAGTCACTTATATTAAATATACACACCCGCAATTGTTTCGGGGATTAAGAATAAAATACTCCGAGACTTAAATCAATTATCATAGAGCAATCCTAATTGATAAGTCTCAAGCGATCCGCTCAATACACCAAGTGTACAAGTGTGATAAAATAATTAAGATAAATTATTTTCTCTCTCACACAACGACTATACCGATGGATTGGTCCGTGTCCATCTAGGTCGTGAGCAACTGTTCGATTAAATACGAGTAACCGATAGTATGATCTTCTGTGTGTCCATACACACCATACTAACTACAACGTATAAAATCCAGGACTATAATTTGCATTTATTTAATTAACAATAATTAAAAGCAAATGAATGTTCATTATTAATAGGTAAATGAAAGTGTACAAGGAGTTCAGAATACTCAAATCTAGACATTAAGTATACTACTCCAACAGGGCTGCCGCCGGTGGGTGGTGGCTGGCCGGCTGGGGTGGTGGCGGCGGCGGCTCTCCCCTTGGTGGTCGATCGCTGGGGGTGGTGCGGGGATCCCCAACCCGTACTACTCCTACCGAGATTCGCTTTCCTAATTTAATTCGGTTTTCCTATTTTGAGTGTTCTTATTTTTAGGAACTCTCATGGAATAGGAAAAGAAATAAATTGGAATTAATTTATTCCTTATTGAGTGTTCTTTATTATGGGAACTCTCATGGATAAGGAAAATAATTAATTTGGAATTAATTTATTTCCTAATTGATTATTCCTATTTTATGGGAATATTCATGGACATGGAAATTAATTAATTTGGAAAGTAAAAGAGTCGTAATTTATTTTATTTCCTTATTCTATTATGGAAGTCTTCTAGAATGTTCCAAGTTTGACTTGGATAGGATTCTAGAGATTTAATAAAATTAGAAAGGAATATAAATAAATAAAATATTAATAATATTTAATTTAATTTTTGATTTATTCGATTGACTTAATTTTCGAATTAAGTATCTTTTGGATTTATTAAAAATAAATAGATTTAAATATTGGAATTAATATTCTCGTCATATGGAGCATTCAAGAACGAAGACTGAAGACTAGAAGATGTGTACAAGGATGGAATAAAGCCATAATAGTCGGAAAATAATATTCTAGTATTATTTTGACTATGTGATAATATTTATGTGCTTTTATTTCATGTATGCATGCTTATGTGTATTTAATTATGCATTAGATAGCGTATCCCTTTATTGTAAAAAGCTAAGTGGGAGAGGGATTGGAAACAATACCCATGGTCTCCATTGCTGTTCTCTTGGTGACTTTTATGAACTTTTGAAGTTCATATAGACAAGTCATTGGAGGAGAATTCTTGTAATTCCTTTTACAAGAGACATTGATTAAGTTTGTCAAACAATGCCTAATTTGTCTTTCTGAAACTGATTTCAAGTCGACTCATTCTCACCTCGGGGAGTGGAATGGAGCCAAAGCCACTTGGTCATGTGGATGACACAAATTAGAGACCTTCGTACCATTTTTTGAAATGGATTGATTGTCTGCTCGGCTCCCTCATTTTATGAGAGATAGGGTCGCTCGCATGGTGAATCACTGGTAAGAAACTTCGAGTTTCACTTATGATTTACCACGTCTTGATTCACAAGATTAAATGTCTCGAGTAATTGGGAGTCAGTTATAAAAATCTTTTGGTGTAGTAAACGTCCACATAAACGTGGCTTGCTATACTGAATGGGATTTTGGAATAATTGATGTAGACAGTTATAGGGAATTGTGAAGGATTGTGAATTATCGTATAACGTCCACACAAACGTGGCTTGCGGTAACATAGCAATTCCAAACGATTCACCTTAGTATTGAGTAATGGTTTACACTTAGGTACGCTTTATAGTATTCTTCCCAACGAAGTAACGTTATAATGATGTACGACCGAAGTAAATCTAATTGCTAAATCATTTGGATAGGTAAACGTCCACACTAACGTGGCTTGCCTTATATGATAGGATTTTAGATGTGATTAGTAATTTAATGATATTATTTGAGGGAGATAATATCGGAAATTAAATTGATTATTTGTTTATGTGCTTATAGGTTTAGAGAATAGCTATGAATCCACTTTCTGTGATACTCAAGGAGAATAAACTCACTGGCCCCAATTATATTGATTGGAGGAGAAATCTGGACATTGTCCTAACTTCTGAGGAGTACAAGTTTGTACTTCATGATCAATGCCCTGCTGAGCCCACGAATGCCTCAACTGATGAGGAATGAACGGCATATAGGAGGTGGAAAAAGGCTGATGAAATGGCTAGGTGCTATATTTTGGCTTCCATGTCAAATGTACTCCAAAACCAGCATCAGTCGATGGACTCCGCCTATGATATGCTGTTTAACCTCAAAGAGATGTTTGGGCATCAAGACCGTGCGGCTAGGCAAGATGCAATGAAAGTCCTTATGACAACTACTCAGTCTAAAGGAACGCCCGTAGGGGAGCACGTTCTTAAGATGATGGGGTTGTTGAATGAGTTAGAGATCCTAGGAGCCCAAATTGATGGAGAGACGCAAGTCGACATCATACTCCAATCTCTGGCATCTGGTTTTGAGCTGATCCGCATGAGCTATAATATGGGTAAACTATCTTATTCTCTAGCGGAACTCCTGACTGAACTGACAGCGGCGGAGGGGATCTACAAGAAGGGCAAGTCTCAAGCTCTTGTAGCTACTAAGTCCAAAGGCTTTAAGCCAAATGGAGGTAGAGGGAAGAAAAGGAAGCAAGTCTGGAAACCCAGTGGTGCCAAAAGGCAAGCACCGCGTGAAGGGACCAGCAAGCCTAAGGGCAAGTGCTTCCGATGCAAGAAGTCTGGACACTGGAGGTCTGATTGTCCTCTCAAAGGTACGAATTCCTCTTTAGTCATTAAAACATAGTCAGCGGTATTATCTACCAGAATTCTGGTGTGTAGATATGGAACCACTGACGGTATGTACATTTTAAATGCAGGGGTTCCAGAAAACCCGGCGACTTAGAGAAGAAGAGTTTGAGTCTACATGGGCAAAGCTGTAGAGGAGGCAGCTTTTGCAGTGGAAGACATTTTATCTGCTTTTAATAGCTATAGGATTTCATTTCTAGTTATTGCTTTTATGTACCCCTTTTATTTTAGAAAGAACTATGTTCTGGTTTTCTATTATTAATGAATGGATATTTATTTCTTTTAATCATTTGATGATTATTGAGAAGAAATTATGATATTATCTATTCTGGTACATTAATTAGAAATATGTGAATGATGAATCCTAAGTCTCCACGATGCAACAAACCGTAGTATATAATTCGTTTTACTTGTTAGAGATATTTCTTTACTAAATCATTGTACTTGTGAATTCTAGGCTAAGTAGTATTTATTCAAATAAGATTCAAAGGTTGAAAATTGATTTGATCAATTAAGTTGTAGGAGTGGACCTTCCAACCTAAGAATTGAATTTGGAAGATAATACGACTAAGCAAACCTTTCTGGATGAAGGATAAAGAATCCAGACAAGTATTGAAATTGATTAAACACTGATATGTAGACCTATGTCTACTCAGACAAGAAAGGTACGAGTACTTCATTTGATGAATACTCTAAGTATGGATTAGAATACTTGATATACCACAAGAGCAAGTGTTTTGACAAGTCAATGGACACAAGCTATTGTAGAAGAAGTTTCAAAAGTATATTCATAAGTAAGCATGTGATCTAATCACGGAGGCTAGTATCTGTCTGAAGACATAGCATAATCAGTAGTTGGAATTAGATTCCAAATGACTAACACCATACACTTTAAGTGTAGACATGGTGTATAAATAAGAAATGGATCTCTAAAGGTAAAGTAAAAGAAAGAGTTAATCGGTACTACCTATGTTCTATGAATATTTATGAAAGACAACGACACATTTCGATGTGGTTGTAAAATATCCTGGAAGAACAAAAGTTATGTGTTCAAATAGTACTATGAACCAGAAGGACATTATAAGTTCTAACGTTCGGTTCTTAGAAGAATACTATTAGATGAAACACAAAGCCCAAAATAACAAGATACCTTAGAGCGAGAGAAAAGGACAAGGACTGGAAACCAGCCGAACCGAGTAGCAGTACACCACTAACTGCACCTACTGTTATTACTGTTTATACACCGGAACGCCATTGTAGTGGGAGGTTGCTGATCAACCGGAGATGTTCATAAGACTAGAAGAGTTTTGAACTCTGGATCTAGTATAAATGAAATCATTCCCTGGATCTACATGAAGGGCAGTACTGAATCTAAATATGTCTTCTTAGAGAGCAATAAGGATTATTGCTAAGAGACAAGATTGTTTAGAGTACAAGCTTAGTTAATCCATTTATGGATTGTAACAAAGCTATAATTCGTGGTACTTGCGAATTGATGAGATAATCCATTTGATGGATTCATCAAAAGGCATGGACGAATAGTGTGTATTGGAAACATAATGGAAACAAGATGGTGTTTCTCGGAGATTTTCTGTAGATAACATTCTATCATTGGGAACAAGGTAAAAGTGTTATCAGGCATAAAATAATGGTTGTCTAAGATAGAATCGATATATAAGATAAAGAAGAAGTTAGATCATGTTCTTAAGGTCTAGGATCTTATGAAAAGAACATTGTACTTCTCTTAGAAATCTTATACGATTAAGGTTCGTTTTAGCATGCATCATTCCAAGAAGGGTGTGTGACCTTCAAGCAGGAATGCATCTCTCTAAGGTATGTGTTTGGAACACATAAAGGAGATAGAAGCAGTGAAAGCAGTTTCCTACACCGGATGTGTGGAAAGCTTTAAAATGCAATGTTGAAAAACGAGAATCGGATATCGACTATGCAGTTGGCATAGTGGGAGGATATCAAAGTAATCCTGGAAAGGAATATTCGACTGTTGTAAGAGTACTTTCGAAGTAATGTTCTAGACTACGAAGCAGACGAGCTTTTCCTTTGGATTACATTTCTCAGATCTCTAATCAAATCAGGATCAGTGTAAGTCGATATCAGGCTATGTGTTCACTTGTAAAAGGAGGTAAAGCTTTAGAATGGAAGAGTGATAAGCACAATGCTTTTTCGGACTCAACCATAAGTAACCAAACTGCAGCCTCAGAGGCAGCGGAAGTTGTGGTGAAGCTTTGGGATAACCTCTGAACTTAGATATGATTCTTGGTTTACCAAAGGCTATTAAAATAGCGGTGCAATGGCAAACTGAAAGAAATCATAAGTCCATAGTGATGATAACACATAGAGCAAGTACCACCTGATACGAGTCATCGTCAAGTAAGACGACGCTGTAGTCACCATGATAACTTCGGAGACGACAACCTAGAATGCTCATGCACAAGGCACTTCTTTGGAAGTGCAGATTAAGCACGTGATGGGTATGGGAGTCGAGAGTTTGGATGAAATGACTAGACCTTAGTATAAGTGGGAGATTTATGGAGTTGTATACTTAATGTCTAGATTTAAGTATCGTAAACTCCCGGTCATAGTATTTAATCTATTTAAATGAATAATAGTTTGCTTTTAATTGTTTATAATTAAATAAATGCAAATATGGTTCTGGATTATATACGTTGTATTTAGTATGGTGTGCGTCCTCACACGGAAGATCATACTATCAGTCACTCGTATATAATCAAACAGTAGCTCACGACCTAGATGGACAAGAACTAATCCATCGGTATAGTCGTTGTATGAGAGAAAAAATAATTGGTCTTGATTATTTTATCATACTTGTACACTTGGTGTATTGAGCGGATCGCTGGAGATTTATCGATTAGAATTGCCTTGGATAATCGATTTAAATCTCTGAGTATTTTATTCTTAATCCCTGACATTATTGCGGGTGTGTGCATTTAATATTAGTGACTTTGATTTTCCAAAGGAATTGATTGATTAGAATAACCGATCAATTACCGGTAAAGTTGGGTCACGGTATTTTATGTATGACATGCCGTGAATTCTTGATGGGAAAATGTGTCCTCGAAAGGGTTGATAATATCCCCGAGATGAGTTCATAAGGAATTATTATGTAAACCTCATGAGTGGATTTTTTCCGCACAATGAGATCAAAGGTAAAATCGATAAACACCCTCTATGATTTTACGTGAATTAAATCGTGATATATACATGAACGAAGATCCGGGAAACGACAAACTCCGCGAACGGGGATGGACCGCGAGGTCGACATCCCCGCGGGGATCGAGAAAAGCCCTCGACTGGGAGCCGAGGGTGGCGGTCGGAACCCTAGGGTTCGACCGCCAGCGTGGTGGCAAGGAGCCCCGGCTGGACGCCGGGGGCGATCGAGCCCGTGAGCTCGATCGCGGATCAGCTGCGTTAAACCCCGCAGCAACCCCGTGCGCTCGCACGGGGTGATCCCACCCGCTAGGCAGCGGGTTCTCGCACCCGCTGCGGGGCTGCTACGAGCAGCCCCAGGGATCGCTACGAGCGATCCCAGCGATCGTCCGCATGACGATCGCGAGCCCCGTGCAAGGGCTCGGCTGGGCACCACGGGCGGACCGTGGTGGTGCTCGGTTGAGCTCCGGATCGTACGGCGGCTCGCGGCGTGTTCTCCGACGATCGAGGATTTCGGTCTGGTTATTATTTTCCGCAAATTTTAATAGCCCGGGATATCGATTTCCAACACGATGGGCATGTAAATGACGATGTTGCTCATTCGGTGGGAGTTAGACGGTTCACGAGCAATCCGGGGTGGCGACATGTGGGAGCTTTGAGAAGCCCGGGTTCCATGTTACGGTTTCGGAGGTCCGAAAGGGGATTGCGTGGTGATGGTGAGGTTAACGGAATGGGCGATGTTGAAAAGAGGAGAGCGTCGAGGGTTGTTATGAGAAACCCGGAGATCGATGCTCGGTCTAAGCACAAGGTGCTTGAGACGTTCCGGGGAAGTCGTATGCTGACCAATGTGTCGAGAAAGAAGGCGGTGATGCCTTGGAAGCCGAGGTCGAGTGAGACTTCTCGGATGATGAATGTGGCCGCCGCCACAGATGATGGGGAGTGTAGTTTGGTTATGTCTCCAAGTGGGAGATTGTTGGGTTTGGTGGAGCCAAACCAAACCAAGACGAGCCGACGACGAGCGCGAACGGAATTCGCCGGAAGGAGGAGCCGAAGTCTCCTCAGGAACTGGCAAGTTCGTGCCACCTCTTCAGCAGGCCAGGCACGTTCGTGCCACCCCTTCAGCAGATTTGGTAGGCTTTCAGCAAGGTTGGCACGTTCGTGCCACTTCCTGGAAGCTTTTGGGCCAACTCGTTTTTTGGGCTTTTTTGGGCCTTTTTTGGGGCTTTGATTAGGTCTTGACCCTAGTACTATATAAACTACCTCCCCCCTCACATGTATCTTATCCAAAACATTTGCTAGCCACCATAGAGAGAGAAAAATTGGGAAGAGGGTTAGAGTTAGATTTTTAGGGAGAAAAATCTTGTAAGCTCTTGGAAGCTCTCGTTTATTTTTCGGTGTATCTCGTTGGGTGGGCTAGAAATTGAGGGTCCTAGAGAGAGTCGAGAGAGTTAGAATTCGAGGGAGAATTCTTGTAAAGCTCGGTGTATCGATTCGGTGTATCTAGTGGAAAAGTGGCGGCAAAGTGGATGTAGCCTATTTAAAGGTGAACCACTATAATTCTCGGTGTCGTGTTTGTTTGCTTTCTCGTTTCCTATTGTGTTGATTGCTTCGATTGTGATTTGCTCCTATATCGCTTTATATATATATTGTTGCTTGGGTGCTCGGAGTATATATATTGTGTTGCGGTTGGTTGTCGTTGTTGTAGGTTGGTCGGGAATTTGGTACACTCGGGTTGAGTGGATTCCCGACAACGGTTGGAAGTCGTTTGTTCTCGGGAGATTGGTGATCGAGTATGGGGTGGATTCGTTTGGAGATCGATCGGAGTTTCCGTCACGCATTGGGCGTGTCCAATCGATCGGGTATCGACGAGTCAAGGAAAAAGTCCTCGTGCTCTCTAGGATCGGGTCCCGGTAGTCCGACGTGTAGTCGGTGGTCTCGTTGACGTAAAGCACCGCCCGCCTTCCCGGTGTGTATACAATCCCATCAAAGAAAGACCCATTCCACCTCTTCTTGGTGCACCTCTGCCTCTTGTGATACAGTGTTTGTGCCTCTGTTTCTTTGGAGTATGAACTGGAGTTGAAATCAGATTTGGAGTTGGAGTCTGAACTGGTGGTGGAGTTGGAGTTGGAGTGGTGGTGGTGGAGTTGGAGTTTGAACTGTAGGTGGAGGTGGAGGTGTGGTTGTAGTGCTTGGTGCTGGAGCAAAAGTATGTGTAGTGGTTGCTTGGTCAGATTCCTTAGGTCTCTTGCATCTCTTCATAGTGTGCTCTACATCCCCATATATTTTACAAGCAATTTAGAGACAAACTTGTTTTGTCTCTAATTTTAACAATTTTGCAACTAAATGAAATCGAATACAAAATAAATTTGTCACTAAGTTTGTCACCTATAGTGCGTTGCAAATACTTTTTATTGACAAAATATAATTCAGTCACCAAAAAATAAACAAGATAAAATAATATTTGTCTTCTATACATTTATATTTTGTCTCAAAAAAATATTTTTAACAATACCAAAATAAATATAATTATTCAAATTTAGTGGTAAACATAATATAATTGCTAAACTACTTAATTTGATTTAAAAAAAAATATAAAATAAACTCTTTACAAGTAGTTAAATATATTGAATAACCAAAAAAATCAAACCCAAATTACAATACTACACCACCGTGTTTACAAGCAAAGTAAACAAAATGAATATAGAATACAAAATATAATCAAGAAAAATTAGAGTATTTGTGAACTACAACTACAACTCCAGCTCTACAAGTCATCTACTGTCACATGCATACTTTTTGTTTAACGGCCGACACTCAACCTAACTCCCATCCTTGTTGAAATTTGTTTAGATGTGATATTTTGTAAGGTCGGGTGAAGGCATAGAACAAATCATACTTCCATTGGTTGACGAGTCTGGACCATGGACATTTCTTGGTTGCACAACTGGATCTTCGACTACAAATTCTCCGCTAAAACACAAATAAATGAAAACAAGAAAAATGAAAATGAGTAAGAAAATGACTTGAAGATATCAGAACAATTATTATAATCAATTATGTTTTATATAGGCCCAAATATTTTAAATCGAAGGGAGTATAGGAGGGTTGAGGAGATGACTCCTCCTACCCCCATTAATACACCTCCACCCCTAGCTCAAAGAATCAAAGTAGTCAAGTAGGGTGAATTTTTGGTGCGGATAGAATCATTTTAGTTCAGCATATAATCGAAACCATCATTTACTTCATTTCATTTGTAACTAAAAACTTCAGACTTAATCACCATTAATTTACTTACAAAATACTATAATGGTCAATGCTACTCGCTGAATCATCTCCCTCAAAGACATGGATGTAACAATAGAAAAACACAACATCCAGCAACAATCAGGTTTCACCTTATATTCCTGAAACAAAATCAATATTATCCTAAATTGCGATATATGATTCAATAAATATGTCATTAAAATCCTAATAAAAGACAAGATTAAAATACTGACCAAGATTTTCTTGGCCTCAATTAATTGAATTGCCTTCTTACTTCAATGGAACATATTGCGCACTTCTATCAGATTTACGACAATTCTAAAAGAGATCAAATTGAAATAAATTCTAAATTAATTAAAACTTACAAAAAAAAAAAAAAAAAATTCAGATCCACGACGCCATTTTTAACTACATCTCGCCCCAATCGATTCCATTGTTTTCTTCCACTTCACGGTCGAGTTCAAAAACTACATGTTGAGAATTGTGTGTTGGCCCAGTTTACTGGAGCCGGCCCAATTCATGCAGCCCAGCACCCCATTAGAGTGCAGCCCACAAGTGCAGCCCACTCCCTTTGCACTTGGCCTATTTAACCCTCCAGTCCAGCCCACATACTAACCCTAATGGTCTGTTGACCAATCTTGACCCTTGATCCTTATTTGGTATGTTGTGGCTTGATCTGGACCGTTGCCTACCCTATTTCAGCTCTACCCTTCTCAGATACGACTCACTCTACTCCCTACCTACTGTGTGTAAACCCTACCTTTCACTGTGTGCGATTTCTGTCTTCTTCATCTTCTTCACCTCTGTTGGTGTTGCTGTGGTGTAGATCTGTGAGATCCTTGTGTGAGTGAGGGCTGTGAGTGAGTGCTAGAGAGATCCGGGAAAGGGTGGTGCTCTGGGGTGCTTGGGCGTGGCCGCTGTTCTTGCCTTCGTTGTGTAGCTACTGGAGAAACTTGCTGTGATAGCAATTTCTCAGTCCTGAGCCGATCTACCTTCTATCTCTCTCTCTGTTCTTATTTATATATATATATATATATATATATATATATATATATATATATATATATATATATATATATATATATATACCTGTGTTATTCCGCTGCTACTGCCCTTTGTTCCATTCAAGCCCAGATCCTTGCACGGGCCGGTGATCTTCGGAGATCCGTTGACTGTTGAGATCTGGGATTTTGGTTTGGCCTTAGGGCTTGAACAGATCTGACTCTGTTTGTTTGTTTGTGTATTTGCAGGTGTACGAGGCTCGCCGTAGAAGCGCGGAGCTCCAACAGTGGTATCAGAGCTACTGCTTCGTGCTCCGGTAACGGTCGGCAACCGGTGAAGCAGATCTGTACCCTAGGGTTTCAGATCTGCACGGATCTGTGAAGGTCGGCCCGAGCCCGACACCTCAAGGAGGCCCAGGTCGCAGATCCGAATTAGGTGTCCCCAGCCATTGTAAATCCGGGATTTCATCACCCCCTTGGCTGTAAGGTTGGCACCCGGATCGCCTGTGAAACGCGAAACGGGCCCTGCAATTGAGGTCACTTGCGAACACCTCGCTAGGTAAGCCTCTGTGAACCCCCTTTTTGCTTGTCTTCCTGATGGTCAGCCCGCCTGGAGGCATTCTGTGAAGGTGTGGCCCGCCTGGTGGTCGTGTAGTGTTGAAAACCTGCTTTTCAAAAGTGTGGTTCAAAAATTTTCTGGTAAAAGTTTCTGAAACTGAGTGTTTGAAAATTTTAAATTGAAAATAACTTGAACAACTTGTTTTTCCTGAGTTAACTGCCTCTGTGTGTTTTGGATAGTTAATTAGGGTTTTGAGTGTTTGCTTGAATTCTGTGTGTCTAGCTTTGTGTGAGTTCTGTGAGTCTACTGTGGTGTGGTCTCTTGAGTGTTTCCTTTCTGTTTTTCTGGAGTTTTCAAAACTAGTAATCTGCTTTTCAAAATGTCAGGGTATAACCTTCCCCCTTTTGATGGTAAAAGTGATTTTGTGATTTGGAAACAGAAAATGAAGGGTATTTTGATTCAACAAAAAGTTTACAAAGCTATAAGTGGAAATTATGCTACCACTGACACTGAAGCTATTCAAGCTGAAACTAATGAACTTGCCCACTCTGCCATTATACTTGGTTTATCTGCTACTGTGCTTAGGAAAGTTAGTGGGATTGAATCTGCAAAAGAACTTTGGGACAAACTTGAAGAACTTTATACTGAAACTTCTTTAAACAGCAAGTTGTTTTTACTTGAAAAGTTTTTTAGATTCAAACTTGATATGAGTAAGGATATAAATGAAAACATTGACTCTTTCAATAAATTAATCCAAGATATCAAGTTAACTGGTGATAAGCACATTGATGATTACTCTGCTATTATTCTGTTGAATGCCATACCTGAGTCTTATTCTGATGTTAAGTCTGCTATTAAGTATGGTAGAGATGTTGTGACCCTTGAAACTGTGATTAACAGCCTTAAGAGTAAGGAACATGATTTAAAATCTGGTAGAACTCCTAAGGCCACTAATGATGTTAATTATGTTAAGGGTAAATTCAAGAATAAGAAGCATGGAATTCAGGGCTCAAAAGGCTCTGTGAGTCAAAACAATGATAGCAAGGGTAAGGGTAAATCTGATCCTAAGGCTAAGGGTAGGAAATGTTATAACTGTGGTGAAATTGGACATTATATGAAAGATTGCAATAAACCTAAGAAACAAAATGGTAATAATGCTAATGTGGTTTCTGATAATCTTGGTGATGTGTTTATGATGCATGATTTCTCTCTGCTGTCCAATGTGAATGCTACTAGTGCCTCTCTTCTGTGTGAAAATGATTGGTTAATTGACTCTGGGTGCACTTATCATATGTCTCCATACCTGCATTTGTTTTCAACTTATAAAGAACTTAAAAACTCATATGTCTCCATGGCTAATGATAAAAGGTGTTCTGTGAATGGTATTGGTGATATTTCTGTTAAATTTGAAACTGGTAGTGTGTACACTTTCAAAAATGTTAGGCATGTGCCTGACTTGAGTCAAAACTTGATTTCCTGTGCTGCACTTGAAACTGAGGGTTTATGTGGTAAATGGGGTAATGGGTGCATGACTATTATGGAGGGTTCTAAGATTGTTTGCAAAGCTGCTAGGCAGTACAACTTGTATGTTTGCAAAGCTGAGTGTTATTTGAATAATCATGCAAATTATGTCCATGAAAATGTTTCTGATTTATGGCATAAAAGACTTGGACACATAAGTAAAACTGGTTTTGAATTATTGCAAAAACAAGGTGTCTTTGGTGATGCTAAATTGACTTGCTCTACATTCTGTGATACTTGTGTGTTAGGTAAACAAACTAGAATGAGCTTTCCTGTGTCTCCCTCCCCCAATGTGCCCTCTACTAAGTGTATCCTTGAATATATGCATGCTGATGTGTGGGGTCCTTCCCCTGAACCTACCCAAGGTGGCAATAGGTATTTTCTTTCTGTGATTGATGATTTTTCCAGAAAAGTGTGGGTGTTTCTAATGAAAAATAAATCTGATGTGTTTGCAAAATTTAAAGAGTTTAAGAACTTAATTGAAAATCAAACTGGTTTGAAAATTAAAACTCTTAGGACAGACAATGGTCTTGAATTTTGTAATGCTAATATGAATGATTTATGTGCTGAGGCTGGTATTAGAAGACATAGGACAGTACCCTATACCCCACAACAAAATGGAGTGGCTGAGAGAATGAATAGGACTTTATTAGAGAGAGTTAGGTGTTTACTTGCTTCTTCTGGTCTAAGTAAAAGATTTTGGGGTGAAGCTGTGTTAACTGCAACTTATCTGATAAATAGGTCTCCCTCTGTGCCTCTTAAGGGTAAGTGCCCTGAACATGTGTTTTCTGGAAAACCTATTGATTTGACAAACTTGAGAATTTTTGGTTGTTCTGCCTTGGTCCATCACTCTGGAGATAAACTAGAACCTAGGGCTAAAAAATGTGTTTTCTTAGGTTACCCTGAAGGTACTAAAGGATATAGGCTGTGGCTTAGGTGTGACCCTGGTTTTAAAACTATCACTAGTAGGGATGTTGTGTTTAATGAATCTGAATTTCCATGTTTGCCTGTGAGTCAGTCCAATGTGGATGTCCAAAATGAGGTGGAGCTTGCTCCTGAAATTGATTCTGTGTATGAACATGATTCTAGTGATTTGCCTGATCCTTGTGTGCAAAGTTCTGATCCTGCTTGTGTGCCTGAATCTGTGAACTTGCCTATACCCCCTGTGTTGAACCCTAATGGACCTGTACCTGATGTATCAGGCCACTCTTTGCCAGCTAATTCTCAAACTGTCAACCCTAATGAGTATAATAATTCCCCCATGCATGATAATGAAAATACCTCTATGTCTGATGATTATCAACTTGCTAGAGATAGGGTTAGAAGAAACCCTAGGGCTCCTGCTAGGCTAAATGATTTTCAGTTGGGTGCCTATGCCTTTAACATGCATGATGTGATTGACAACTCTGAACCTAAATCCTATGTGGAAGCTTTAAAATCTGAGAATTCCAAAAACTGGCTTTCTGCCATGAATGAAGAAATGAACTCTTTATTGAAAAATGGAACTTGGACCTTAGTCCCTAAACCCTCTAAGTGTTCTGTTGTGGACTGTAAATGGCTTTTCAAAGTTAAACAAGAGGGTAATGATTTAAGATATAAAGCTAGGTTAGTTGCCAAAGGTTTTTCACAAAAAGAAGGAATTGATTATAATGAAATATTTGTTGGAGTTGTGTACTTAATGTCTAGATTTAAGTAACGTAAACTCACGATCCATTGCCACTAATCTATTTAATTAAATAAACAATTATTTGCGTTTAATTATTTATAATTAAATATATGCAAATCATAGTCCTAGATTTTATACGTTGTAGTTAGTATGGTGTTGCATGGGCGCACAGAAGATCATACTATCGGTTACTCGTATTTAATCGAACAGTTGCTCACGACCTAGATGGACACGGACCAATCCATCGGTATAGTCGTTGTGTGAGAGAGAAAATAATTTATCTTAATTATTTTATCACACTTGTACACTTGGTGTATTGAGCGGATCGTTGAGATTCATCGATTAGGATTGCTGGCGATAATCGATTCGAGTCTCAGTGTATTTTATTCTTAATCCCCGAAACTATTGCGGGTGTGTATATTCAATATAAGTGACTTTGATTTACCAAAGGAATTAACCGATTTAATTATTGGGTTAATTACCGGTTAAGTTGGGTCACTATATTTTATATATGACATGCCGTGAATACTTGACGGGAAAGTGTATCCCGGAAGGGTTGATAATATCCCCGAGATGAGTTCATAAGGAATTATTATGTAAACCCTGCAGGTGGATTCGTTCCGCATAATAATTAAGGTTGAATGGTACTAGTCTCGGATATAAGAGATGAATAAATTAATTAGCAATAAATTAATTTTATTCATGGATATTTATATCTTAAATACACGGAATAAATAATACTACCGGAGAAATATTATTTGATATAATATGGTTTAATATTGGGAGTGCAATTAATTTTATATAGTGGAAAATAGAATTAATTAATATTGATAAGGATTAATGGACTTGAGCATTGGGCTCAATTTAATCTTCAATATTGGAAGCCCAATATTCCACCTCCTTAAGATCCCCTACGTAGCCTATAAAAGCACTACATGGTCTTCTCTATTCTCATAACTTGAAGATCACAATTCTAGAGAGAGAAAGTAGAGAGGAGGATCCATGGAGTTCGGTAGATCGTCGCCCACACGACGTCCGGGCTAGTGCAAGGAATACGTGGGAAGATCTCAAGGTCATCAAATTGAGTTCTACGTTTTTCCGAACAACGAGAACGAGGTAAATCGTAAAACCCTCTTTATGATTTTATCGTTTAATTATCGTAAAAATATCGTGAACCAAGATCCGAAAGACGCGACCCATGACGAGGACGAACCGGGCGGTGGTGGTCGAAGACCACCGGACCGCCGTCGGATTGTCGGCTCGATCGGATGGGTCGAAGGGCATGAAGCCCGGCTGGACGTCGAGCACCGCTTGCGCGGGGCTGCCTCCGCTCACGCGGAGGGGCAGCCGCTCGCGCGGCTGGACCGCCGCTCGCGCGGCGGCGGTGCTGGCGGTGATCGCTAGCCACGGTTCGACCGTGGCTGAGCGTGCGATCACCGGGACGTGGCTAGGTCAGCCGGGGTGCAGCTGGGGCGTGCCCAGCGGGCTGAACTCTAGCGCTCGCACGATGCGAGCGCACGCCTCCATCGGGCAGCCGCGGCTTGGCCGTGGCGAGGGTTCGATGAGGGGCTGATCCGCGTGGGTTCTCGGCGTGCCCAGCGGGCTGCCAAGGGCAGCCCTAGGCGGCTGCAAGGACAGCCGCGAGCCTCACGTGGAGGCTCGACCGAACAGCCCGTCTTCGTTTGCGGTTAGGGTTTGTTTGGTTGGGCTATCCCCGTGGAGGTTCGTGGCGGATTTCCGGCAACCGGGATTTCGATTGGAGTTGTCGTTCCGCACTTTGACAACCCCGGATATTCGATCTCCAAAGGATTTCGGTCGGAATTAATTAGATAATTAATTTTATTTAATTTATTAATTCCGGGATATCGATTTCCAACAATATTTGCTCCTGTTGTGAAGTTTACTACTGTGAGAATAATGCTTGCTTTGTGTGCTCATTATGACTGGGAACTGAAACAAATGGATGTTAAAACTGCTTTTTTACATGGTGACTTAGAAGAAAGAATTTTTATGAAGCAACCAGAGGTTTTTGTTGATAAAACTAAAACTGAACATGTTTGTCTTTTGAAAAAATCTCTTTATGGTTTGAAGCAGTCACCCAGGCAATGGAATAAAAAGTTTGATGAATTCATGATTTCTCAAAATTTTAGCAGAAGTTCTTATGATCCTTGCTTGTATTATTTGAAGTCTGCCATACCTGTTTTTCTTGTGCTTTATGTGGATGATATGTTAATCCTTTCTCCCAATTTGAACTCTGTGAAATCTGTTCAACATAGTTTAAGTACTAAGTTTGAAATGAAAGATTTAGGAGATGCTAAGAAAATACTAGGTATGAATATTGTGAGAAATAGAACTGAAGGTTACATTCACCTTAATCAAACTGCCTATGTGGATAAATTGCTAGAAAGGTTCTCCATGCTAGGTTGCAAATCTGTTTCTGTTCCCCTTGCTTCTCACTTTGTGTTGTCTAAGGACCAGTGTCCAAAGACTGAGTCTGAAATTGCTTCTATGGTTAATGTGCCTTATGCTTGTGCTGTGGGGTCTGTGATGTACTTGATGGTGTCTACTAGACCTGATATAGCTTATAGTGTTAGCTGTTTGAGTAGGTACATGGCTAACCCTGGACAGCCTCATTGGGAAGCCATGAAATGGCTGTTCAGGTACTTGTCTAGTACTAGAAGCTTTGGCCTGAGATTCACTAAATCAAAGGCTGGAGTTATTTTGAGTGGCTATGTGGATTCTAACTATGATAATGATAGGGATTCTAGAAAGTCTTCCACCTCTTATGTTTTCACTATGTGTGGTGGCTGTGTTAGTTGGAAATCTCAGTTGCAAAATGTTTCTACTACTGAATCTGAGTATATTGCTATAACTGATTCCTTCAAGGAAGCTATTTGGTTGAAAGGTCTTTTATCTGAGATTAAAATGCTAAGTGGTAAAGTCTCTGTGTTTTCTGATTCCCAATCTGGCATACAGCTTTGTAAGAATCCTGTTTTTCATGATAGAACTAAACATATTGATGTTAGGTACCATTTCATTAGAGAACTTGTTGAAACTGGTTATATTCTACTTGAAAAGATATCCACTCATCATAACCCCTCTGATATGGGAATTAAATCACTGCCCTTGGAAAATTTTCTTTTCTGTTTGAAATTTCTGCATTTTGATGCCTGTGATTAGTTGTCCCTGTTTGTTACTACTTGCTCTTTGCTCTGTGTTCTTTGTTGGAGTTCTGACCCTTAGGTTATTACCCCATTTACTTCTTACTGTGTGTAAGATGAGTCCCTAGTTGGGACTGTCTTTATAGTGTTCTCTGAATGCCTCAGGTAGGGCTGAGGAGTCACTATAACTTTTGTTACTTTGTGTAACTTGCCCTGTACACTTAGGTGTACAGGGCTAAGGCTATGATGAAACTGATTGACTGTGTTTACATGTGTGTGGCTTTAACCAGCATGTAATGTCTTTATAAATTGTCTCTTGAGCAGGTTGATCCAGTATTGTTGCCAACAAGGTGGAGAATGTTGAGAATTGTGTGTTGGCCCAGTTTACTGGAGCCGGCCCAATTCATGCAGCCCAGCACCCCATTAGAGTGCAGCCCACAAGTGCAGCCCACTCCCTTTGCACTCGGCCTATTTAACCCTCCAGTCCAGCCCACATACTAACCCTAATGGTCTGTTGACCAATCTTGACCCTTGATCCTTATTTGGTATGTTGTGGCTTGATCTGGACCGTTGCCTACCCTATTTCAGCTCTACCCTTCTCAGATACGACTCACTCTACTCCCTACCTACTGTGTGTAAACCCTACCTTTCACTGTGTGCGATTTCTGTCTTCTTCATCTTCTTCACCTCTGTTGGTGTTGCTGTGGTGTAGATCTGTGAGTTCCTTGTGTGAGTGAGGGCTGTGAGTGAGTGCTAGAGAGATCCGGGAAAGGGTGGTGCTCTGGGGTGCTTGGGCGTGGCCGCTGTTCTTGCCTTCGTTGTGTAGCTACTGGAGAAACTTGCTGTGATAGCAATTTCTCAGTCCTGAGCCGATCTACCTTCTATCTCTCTCTCTGTTCTTATTTATATATATATATACCTGTGTTATTCCGCTGCTACTGCCCTTTGTTCCATTCAAGCCCAGATCCTTGCACGGGCCGGTGATCTTCGGAGATCCGTTGACTGTTGAGATCTGGGATTTTGGTTTGGCCTTAGGGCTTGAACAGATCTGACTCTGTTTGTTTGTTTATGTATTTGCAGGTGTACGAGGCTCGCCGTAGAAGCGCGGAGCTCCAACACTACAAAATATTCATCCTTGGAAAAAGCTCATAGACGACATTTCAATATCGGCAATTGACGATATTCATCGCCTGTAGATTTTCAATTTTGGTGGATAATATTGGGCTAGGTATTTTGAACTGATGTGAAGAAAGGTTGCAAGAGATTGAAGAGAGACGAAAGTCAAAAAATACAAATTAAAGTAAATCACTAATTATCGTGAGGAGTGGGGCAATAGTCATTGTGAGCGGGAAAGTGTAAAGTCTTACATTTAATTTTATTTAATTAAAACTTTTTTTTTTGTTACAAAATAAATTTCTCACATTTTCAAATTTTGTTTCTCATAAATTGATTTTTGAGATAAAAAATAAGTTTGTAACAAATTATTTTGTGGTTAAATTAGTTTTTTCTTGTAGTGTTTCTTCCTATATTGCCTCTTCAACTTCATTGCCTTTTTTTTGCTCTTTCTCCTCATGCTACATCCTCTTAGATTTTGTTGGTCTACCTCTTTTTCTTCCAAAATTAGCGGCATTGAAAGTATGAACATAGTTTTTGCCCAATCAACTTCTCCAACAATTGGCAGTAGTGCTGGAGCATAAACTTTTTTATAGGTCTCTACAGTGTAACAATCATGCACAAAGAGCTTTGGATCACATTCTTGATTCACCAAACCTGAAATTACATGTTTGCAAGGAATACTACTCAAATCCCACAGCTACAAGAACACTTCATCTGCTCCAGGTCAACATCATACAATGATCCATCTGAGCACTGAATCTGGTAGTATATGTTAGTGGACTTCATAGGAATACAATCATTCATAGCATCCATGTGTCTCCTCAAAGTCTGAACTATCTTAGGTGGTAATATGCCCTTCCACTTTTTTTCAGCTCTATCCCTATTAATTTTCATTAGGTTTATATGTACTTTATATGGTTTTTTTATAGAGAGAGATATTAGATTCTTTAAGAGAAAAAAAATACTCTATCAATGTGTATTAAGATTTAATCAAATATTTAACTTATTGTACTAATTTTATTTATTAATTAATTATTTAAAACACTAATTAAATATTAATAAATCATAAATTAATATTATATATTATTTTAACATTCTTCAACTTAGTCGAGTGATATAATATTATACTAATTTAATAATTCAGATCAGTAATAATAATTGTTTCATTGTACATTAGTACAACTTTTATAAATTAATAACAGTGTGACCGTGAAATTTTATCAATTTAAAGATGTATTAATATATCGATAAATTAATATTTTATTAATTAAAAGAGATGTTTATAAAATTCAGTAAATTTAAGTACATTATATTTAAAATAAACGAATTAACATTTTCATTTATCAACCAATTCAATGTACCTAATTTATATTTTCATGTATAATATGAATTCAATGTATACTATTAACTATTATATTCATGGAATTATATATCTATTAATTGAAATAACTTAATTATTTGATAAATGCCAAAAATGTGATTCAAAATATGTTCAAAGAAATTGACGTCAACAAATTGGTGAACCATCCAATAGTGAAAATGATGAATGCTCGATTGTTCAAAATTTAGAGAAAATTATTGTTGATATTAACTAGAGAAGGTTCTACTAATAATAAAAATGAAGATAAATATTCAATGTTGTTAGATACGATATCAATAAGAAATGAGGCTGACGAAAGTCAATATTTGTTCTTGTGTGGTGAATGCTTGTTCTTATTTTTCCGGAAATTGTATGAGGTCGATTTCATGTAGAGAATCGATACCGGATAGCGTAGTAATAAATTTGTAATTTATTTTACGTTGGATCGATTCCGAAACGACGACCGGAAAAATGTGACGGAGGTGAAGAAGAGAGGGAGGACAAGGGACGTCCATCCCCATGGGCGATCCACGGGGATCGATCGACCGCGAAGGGCTGCCCCGCGATGACTCTCGGCCACGCCGGCCACCAATGGTGGTGGCGCGTGGGCTGGGGTTGGCGGTGGTGATGCTCTCGGCCGGCGATGATGGTGGGGGTGCGGGGATCCCCAACCCGTGCTCTCCTACCAAGATCCAACTTTCCTAAATTATTCGGTTTTCCTATTTTGAGTATTTCTATTTTTGGGAATTCTCATGGAATAGGAAAAGAATAAATTTAGAATAAATTTATTTTTCCTTATTGATTATTCTTATTCTTGGGAATTTTCATAGATTAGGAAAATGAATAAATTTATAATTAATTTATTTTTCCTATTTAATTATTCCTTTATGGAATTTTTTAATGGATTAGGAAAATAATTAATTTGGAAAGTTTAGGAGTCCTAAATTAATTTTTCCTTATTTAATTATTCCTTTATGGAATTTTTAATGGATTAGGAAAGGAATTAATTTGGAAGGACTAGGAGTCCTAAATTATTTTATTTCCTTATTTCATTATGGAAATCATCTAGAATATTCCAAGTGGGTCTTGGATAGATTATTCTAGAGATTTAATGAAGTAGAAAGGGAAAATAAAATAAATAAAAATATTAATAATATTTAATTTTATTTTTGATTTATTCGATTGACTTAATTTTCGAATTAAGTAACTTTTGGATTTATTAAAAATAAATAGATTTAAATATTGGAATTAATATTCCCGTCACATGGAGCATTCAAGAACGAAGACTAAAGACTAGAAGATGCGTACGGAGATGCGATAAAGCCACAATAGTCGGAAAATAATATTCTAGTATTATTTGATGGAGTAGTATACTTAATGTCTAGATTTGAGTATTATAAACTCCTTGTACACTTTCATTTACCTATTAAATACAAACATTCATTTGCTTTTAATTATTGTTAATTAAATATATGCAAATTATAGTCCTGGATTTTATACGTTGTAGTTAGTATGGTGTTGCATGGGCACACAGAAGATCATACTATCGGTTACTAGTATTTAATCGAACAGTTGCTCACGACCTAGATGGACACGGACCAACCCATCGGTATAGTCGTTGTGTGAGAGAGAAAATAATTTATCTTAATTATTTTATCACACTTGTACACTTGGTGTATTGAGCGGATCGATTGAGACTCATCAATTAGGATTGCTCGGCGATAATTGATTTGAGACTCAGTGTATTATATTCTTAATCCCCGATATTATTGCGGGTGTGTATATTTAATATAAGTGACTTTGATTTGCCAAAGGAATTAACCGATTTAATTATTGGGTTAATTACCGGTCAAGTTGGGTCGCTATATTTTATATATGGCATGCCGTGAATAATTGACCGGACAGTGTATCCCGGAAGGGTTGATAATATCCCCGAGATGAGCTCAAAAGGATTTATTATGTAAACCTCGCGAGTGGATTTAATTCCGCATAATAAATAAGGTTGAGTGGTACTAGTCTCGGATAAAAGAGATGAATAAATTTATTAAGCAATAAATAAATTTTATTCATGGATATTTCTATCTTAAATACACGGAATAAATAATACTACCGGAGAAATATTATTGGATATAATATGGTTTAATATTGGGAGTGCAATTAATTTATATAGTGGAAAATAAATTAATTAATATTGATAAGGATTAATGGACTTGGGCAGTGGGCTCAATTTAATCATCAATATTGGAAGCCCAATATTCCACCTCCTTTAGATCCCCTACGTAGCCTATAAAAGCACTACATGGCCTTCATAAATCATAAGACAAGATTATCATACTTGATATTCTAGAGAGTTGAAGGAGATCCATAGGAGTTCGATAGATCGTCGCCCACCCGACGTTCGAACGGAGTGCAAGGAATACGTGGGAAGATTCAAAGGTCATCTTGAATTCGTTTCTCCGAACAACGAATCGAAAGGTACAATATCTAAACGCCCTTGATAATTGTTCGTTTTTGGTTTTTATCGAGAATACCGTAGGACGAAGATCCGAAATAAGAAACCATGAACGGGGGACGATCGCGTGGTGGTGGCGTAGTCACCGGACCACAGGCGATCGCCCGGGCTAGGGTTTCGCGGGCATGGGGGCGAACCCTTGGCTGGGCCGAGGGTGTGCGATCGACCACGAGGGTCGATCGCTGGGCACGGGCTGGAGCCGTGCCCTACCCCGCCGTGAAGGCGGGGGCTTCCTGGTGGCGGCGGGTCGCCGGACCCGCCGCGGGGGCTGTCGGAACAGCCCCACCCCGATCGATCGCCGGCGTGCGATCGATCCCTTCGATTATGCGAACCCCGACTCGCGGGGGTTCGGGTGGGGGCGGGCTGTGCGTCTTCGGATGCATGGTCTCCAAAGCCCGGACTCCGGCGGATGAGTCGGCGTTCGTATGATCTCCGGCGAAGGGTTCGTTCGGGTTATCGGTTCCGCAATTTTGATAACCCGGGATAGCGAATTCCAACAATTGGTATCAGAGCGTGGTTTACGTTCGCGGTATTTTCGATAAAATTGTTCTACCTTGCAGGGTTTCCGACTATTATGGCTTAATTTATTATTCGTTTAATTTATTTTGTCATGTATGTTGGTTTGATTAAACTCTCGGACATGTCGAGATTCGTTTTTGGTGGTGAATGCTTGTAATAGTAAAAATTCGGGGGTTGACCGAATTTAGGATTTATTATTACGTTCTACTTTTTCCGGAAATTGTATAGGGTCGATTTCATGTATAGAATCGATACCGGATAGTGTAAAATTTATTTTGTAATTTATTTTGCGTTGGATCGATGCCGAAACGACCGCCGGAGAAGACGCGTGACGAAGGAGATGACGTGAGGGCAACGGGACAAGGATCGACCATCCCCATGGTCGATCCCATGAGGATCGATCGACCCTCACATGGAGGAGCCGCCGGCAATGGTGGCCGGCCACCTCCTAGGCGTGGGTCGAGGGTGGCGCGGGGATCCCCACCCCGTGCTATCCCGGTCCGGAAATTTACTTTCCTAATTAGTTCGGATTTTTCCTATTTGAGTATTCCTATTTTTTGGGAATTCTCATGGATTAGGAAAAGAATTAATTGGAATTAATTTTATTTCCTTATTCTATTATGGAAGTCTTCTAGAGTATTCCGAGTTCTACTTGGAATAGGATCCTAGAGATTTAATAGAATTAGAAAGGAATAAAAGTTAATTTAGGATTGATTTATTTCCTAATTGATTATTCCTATTTTATGGGAATTTTCATAGAAATGGAAATTAATTAATCTTGGAAAGTAGAAGAGTCCTAAGTTATTTTATTTCCTTATTTCATTATGGAAATCATCTAGAATATTCCAAGTGGGTCTTGGATAGATTATTCTAGAGATTTAATGAAGTAGAAAGGGAAAATAAAATAAATAAAAATATTAATAATATTTAATTTTATTTTTGATTTATTCGATTGACTTAATTTTTAATTAAGTATCTTTTGGATTTATTAAAAATAAATAGATTTAAATATTGGAAATTAATATTCTCGTCACATGGAGCATTCAAGAACGAAGACTAAAGACTAGAAGATGCGTACGGAGATGGAGTAAAGCCATAATAGTCGGAAAATAATATTCTAGTAATTATTTTGACTATGTGATAATATTATGTGCTTTACTGCTTGTATGCATGCTATATGTGTTTACTTTTATGCACTAGTATAGCGTATCCCTTTATTGTAAAAAGCTAAGTGGGAGAGGGTATGGAAACATACCCATGGTCTCCATTGCTGCTCTCTTGGTGACTTTTATAAACTTTTGAAGTTTATATAGATAAGTTATTGGAGGAGAGTTCTTGTAATTCCTCTTACGAGAAACATTGATTAAGTTTATCAAACAATGCCTAATTTGTCTTTCCAAAGCTGATTTCAAGTCGACTCATTCTCACCCCGGGGAGTGGAATGGAGCCAAAGCCACTTGGTCATGTCGAGGACACAAATTAGAGGCAGTCGTACCATTCTTTGATAGATGGATCGATTGTCTGCTCGGCTCCCTCATTTATGAGAGATAGGGCTGTTCGCATGGTGAATCACTGGTTAGAAACCTCGAGTTTCACTTATGATTCTCCGCGTCTTGATTTACAAGATTGAATGGATCAAGTAATTGGGAGTCAATTATAAAGATCTCTTAGTGTAGTAAACGTCCACACAACGTGGCTTGCTATGCTGACGGATTTTGGATTAATTGATGTAGACAGTTGTAAGAAAATTGTGAAGAGTTGTGAAGTTGTCGTAAACGTCCACACAACGTGGCTTGCGGTGATGTAGCAATTCCAAACGATTTACTTTGGTACTGAGTAATGGTTTACACTTAGATACGCCTTATAGTATTCCTCACACCGAGGTTCCGCTATAAGAGATGTATGACCGAAGGAAATCTAATTGCTAAATCGTTTGGGTGGGTAAACGTCCACACACCGTGGCTTGCCTTACCTGATGGGATTTTAGATGTGATTAGTGATTTAATGATATTATTTAAGGGAGATAATATCGGATATTACATTGTTTGTTTGTTTTATGTGCTTATAGGTTAGGAATGACTGTGACCCCACTTTGTGATATACTTAAAGATGAAAACTCACTGGTTCCATATAGTAATGATTGGGAACGAAATCTGGACATTGTCCAGACTGTTGAGCCTTCTACATCTGCTATTGTCCCAACTGATGAGGACATTAGGAATGACCTCAATATGATGTTGAGACATAGTGTGGATACTGCTGAAGAGGTGATTGACATACTCATTGTATTTCGTCCACTAGAGGAGTCGCTTAAAAACGATGACTTGAGGATGAAAATCATAAGTGTGATCAGAAAATCACGAGCTCTTATGGCCAAGGAAGAAGTGCAAGCAAAGAAGCCCAGTGGTTTTGAACCACGGATTGGGAAGAGCAAGCCGCGAGGCAAGTGCTTTCGATGCAAGCAGTCTGGGCACTGGAGGTCTGATTGTCCTCTCATCAAAGGTACGAAATTTTCCTTAGTCACCGAAACATTGTCAGTGGTGTTATCTACCAGCACCTGGTGTGTAGATACGGGGGCCACTGATCATGTATGCAATTCATTGCAGGGGTTCCAGGAAACCCGGAGACTTAGAGAGGGAGAGATCGTGGTCTACATGGGCAATGCTGCGAGGGTGGCGGCTGTTGCAGTGGGAGACGTTCACTTACGCTTTAGTAGTGATAGGGTTTTAGTTTTACATAATTGTCTTTATGTACCCAATTTTAGAAAGAATTTAATTTCGGTTTCTAAACTTATAATGAATGGGTATTCTGTTTCTTTTGACCACTCTGTGATCATAAGAAGAAACAGTGAGATTATCTGTTCTGGTACATTGGTGGACGATTTGTATGTGCTAAATCCTGAGTCTAACACGATGCAACTAACCGAGAGTAATAACACATCTACGAACACCAATAAGAGAAAGGAACCTTCTAAAATGAATCAATTATACTTGTGGCATCTAAGGCTAGGTCATATAAACTCGAATAGGCTTCAAAGGTTGAAAGCTGATGATTTAATCACTGGCGTTGAAGGAGAGGACCTTCCGACCTGCGAATCCTGTTTAGAGGGTAAAATGACCAAGCGTCCTTTTTCTGGTAAAGGACGGAGGGCTGAACAAGTATTGGATTTGATTCACTCTGATGTATGCGGACCTATGTCTACTCAGGCAAGGGGAGGGTACGAGTATTTCATCACTTTCACTGATGATTACTCAAGGTATGGATTTGTATACTTGATGCGCCGTAAGAGCGAATCCTTTGACAAGTTCAAGGAGTTCAAGGCTTTTGTGGAGAACCTTCAAAACAAACCCATTAAGTGCCTGCGATCGGATCGCGGAGGCGAGTACCTGTCTGGAGAATTCAAGGCATACTTGGCAGAGAATGGGATTGATTCCCAAATGACATCACCATATACTCCCCAGCAGAATGGTGTGTCAGAAAGAAGGAATAGGACTCTTATGGAAATGGTGCGATCAATGATGAGTTACTCGGACTTACCTGTTATGTTCTGGGGATTTGCCTTAGAAACAGCGGCGTATATCTTGAATAGGGTTCCAACCAAAACGGTACCAACCACACCCATGGAATTGTGGAGTGGGCGCAAGCCTAACTTAAGACACATTCGGATCTGGGGTTGTCCAGCACATGTGTTGCGACAAGGTGCCGATAAGTTAGAACCTAGATCAGAATTACGGCTGTTTGTAGGATACCCGAAAGGAACTAAAGGTGGCATGTTCTATAGTCCTAAAGACCAGAAGATCGTTATAAGTACTAACGCTCGGTTCTTAGAGGAAGACTATGTCATGGACCACAAGCCCAAGAGTGACGTAATACTTGATGAGATGAGAGGTGACAAGGAAGACTTAGATACAGCCGAACCGAGTATAGATACACCACTAGAATCTGCACCTGATACTGTCACTGTTAATACACCGGAACGCCGTCGTAGTGGGAGGGTTGTTAAGCAACCAGACCGATGGATTGGACTGGGTGAGTCTTCGGACTCTGGACCTGGAGTTCATGAAATCGATCCCTGGACCTATGATGAGGCGGTACAAGATATAGATGCGCCTTCTTGGAAGAAAGCGATGAAATCCGAAATAGAATCTATGGGTTCTAATAAAGTCTGGGATCTTGTAGAACCACCAAGCGGCGTAAAGCCAATTGGGTGTAAATGGGTCTACAAGAGAAAGAGAGGATCTGACGGAAAGGTTGAAACCTTTAAAGCTCGGCTTGTTGCGAAAGGATATACTCAGAAAGAGGGAATCGATTATGAGGAGACCTTCTCGCCGGTAGCCAAGATAAAGTCGATCCGGATTCTCTTATCCATAGCAGCTCATATGGATTATGAGGTGTGGCAAATGGATGTCAAGACAGCTTTCCTTAATGGAAGTCTTGACGAGACGATTTATATGAAACAACCAGAAGGATTCATTGCTAAGGGGCGAGATCATCTAGTGTGCAAGCTTAATCGATCCATTTATGGATTGAAACAAGCCTCGAGATCGTGGAACCTGCGGTTTGACGAAGTAGTCCAATCTTTTGGATTCAGTCAAAGCATGGACGAATCGTGTGTGTATTGGAAACGTGATGGGAAGAAGGTGGTGTTTCTCGTGCTTTATGTAGACGACATTCTTCTCATTGGCAACAGTGTGAAAATGTTATCAGACATAAAGGGATGGTTGTCTAGACAATTCGATATGAAAGATTTGGGAGAAGTGGGACATGTTCTAGGGATCAAGGTTATAAGGGATCGCCGGAATAGAACATTGTACTTATCCCAGCAATCTTACATAGACACGATTCTGGCTCGTTTTAACATGCAAGATTCCAAGAAGGGTGAACTGCCCTTCAGTAAAGGAACTTATCTTTCTAAGGAGATGTGTCCTCGGACACAAAAGGAGAAAGATGAAATGAAATCAGTTCCCTACGCTTCGGCTGTGGGAAGCTTGATGTATGCAATGTTATGCACGAGGCCTGATATCTGCTACGCAGTTGGCGTAGTAGCGAGATATCAGAGTAACCCTGGAAAGGCTCATTGGACTGCCGTAAAGAGCATTTTCAAGTATTTGAGAAATACTAGGGATTATGTTCTAAGTTACGGGGCAGACAATCTGATTCCTTTGGGTTATACGGATTCGGATTTCCAAGCTGATAAGGACCGGCGAAAGTCGACATCAGGCTATGTGTACACTTTGGGAGGTGGAGCCGTATCATGGAGGAGTGTAAAGCAAAAGTGCATTTCAGACTCTACCATGGAAGCTGAATATGTTGCAGCCTCAGAGGCAGCGAAAGAATCAGTTTGGTTCCTTAATTTCCTCCAGGACTTAGATGTGATTCCGAGTTTGCCCAGAGCTATGACAATTTATTGTGATAATAGCGGTGCAGTGGCAAACAGTAAGGAACCACGGTCCCATAGTGCTACAAAACACATAGAGCGCAAGTACCACCTGATTCGAGTCATCGTCAAGAGGGGCGATGCGATAGTCACCAAGATAGCTTCAGAGGACAACCTAGCGGACCCTTTCACCAAGATACTTCCTAAGGAAGTATATTTCAAGCACTTGGAGGGTTTGGGAGTCAGAAGTTTGGAGGATAAGACTAGACCTTAGTATAAGTGGGAGATTGATGGAGTAGTATACTTAATGTCTAGATTTGAGTATTATAAACTCCTTGTACACTTTCATTTACCTATTAAATACAAACATTCATTTGCTTTTAATTATTGTTAATTAAATATATGCAAATTATAGTCCTGGATTTTATACGTTGTAGTTAGTATGGTGTTGCATGGGCACACAGAAGATCATACTATCGGTTACTCGTATTTAATCGAACAGTTGCTCACGACCTAGATGGACACGGACCAACCCATCGGTATAGTCGTTGTGTGAGAGAGAAAATAATTTATCTTAATTATTTTATCACACTTGTACACTTGGTGTATTGAGCGGATCGATTGAGACTCATCAATTAGGATTGCTCGGCGATAATTGATTTGAGACTCAGTGTATTATATTCTTAATCCCCGATATTATTGCGGGTGTGTATATTTAATATAAGTGACTTTGATTTGCCAAAGGAATTAACCGATTTAATTATTGGGTTAATTACCGGTCAAGTTGGGTCGCTATATTTTATATATGGCATGCCGTGAATAATTGACCGGACAGTGTATCCCGGAAGGGTTGATAATATCCCCGAGATGAGCTCAAAAGGATTTATTATGTAAACCTCGCGAGTGGATTTAATTCCGCATAATAAATAAGGTTGAGTGGTACTAGTCTCGGATAAAAGAGATGAATAAATTTATTAAGCAATAAATAAATTTTATTCATGGATATTTCTATCTTAAATACACGGAATAAATAATACTACCGGAGAAATATTATTGGATATAATATGGTTTAATATTGGGAGTGCAATTAATTTATATAGTGGAAAATAAATTAATTAATATTGATAAGGATTAATGGACTTGGGCAGTGGGCTCAATTTAATCATCAATATTGGAAGCCCAATATTCCACCTCCTTTAGATCCCCTACGTAGCCTATAAAAGCACTACATGGCCTTCATAAATCATAAGACAAGATTATCATACTTGATATTCTAGAGAGTTGAAGGAGATCCATAGGAGTTCGATAGATCGTCGCCCACCCGACGTTCGAACGGAGTGCAAGGAATACGTGGGAAGATTCAAAGGTCATCTTGAATTCGTTTCTCCGAACAACGAATCGAAAGGTACAATATCTAAACGCCCTTGATAATTGTTCGTTTTTGGTTTTTATCGAGAATACCGTAGGACGAAGATCCGAAATAAGAAACCATGAACGGGGGACGATCGCGTGGTGGTGGCGTAGCCACCGGACCACAGGCGATCGCCCGGGCTAGGGTTTCGCGGGCATGGGGGCGAACCCTCGGCTGGGCCGAGGGTGTGCGATCGACCACGAGGGTCGATCGCTGGGCACGGGCTGGAGCCGTGCCCTACCCCGCCGTGAAGGCGGGGGCTTCCTGGTGGCGGCGGGTCGCCGGACCCGCCGCGGGGGCTGTCGGAACAGCCCCACCCCGATCGATCGCCGGCGTGCGATCGATCCCTTCGATTATGCGAACCCCGGCTCGCGGGGGTTCGGGTGGGGGCGGGCTGTGCGTCTTCGGATGCATGGTCTCCAAAGCCCGGACTCCGGCGGATGAGTCGGCGTTCGTATGATCTCCGGCGAAGGGTTCGTTCGGGTTATCGGTTCCGCAATTTTGATAACCCGGGATAGCGAATTCCAACATTATTTTTATTATGTGGTAATATTCTATGTGCTTTATTTCATGTATGCATGCTTATGTGTATTTAATTATGCATTAGATAGCGTATCCCTTTATTATAAAAAGCTAAGTGGGAGAGGGTATGGAAACATATCCATGGTCTCCATTGCTGTTCTCTTGGTGACTTTTATGAACTTTCGAAGTTCATATAGATAAGCCATTGGAGGAGAATTCTTGTAATTCCTTTTACGAGAAACATTGATTAAGTCTATCAAACAATGCCTAATTTGTCTTTCCAAAACTGACTTCAAGTCGACTCATTCTCACCCCGGGGAGTGGAATGGAGCCAAAGCCACTTGGTCATGTCGAGGACACAAATTAGAGGCAGTCGTACCATCTTTTGAAGGTGGATCGATTGTCTGCTCGGCTCCCTCATTTGATGAGAGATAGGGTCGTTCGCATGGTGAATCACTGGTTAGAAACTTCGAGTTTCACTTATGATTCTCCGCGTCTTGATTTAGTAATTGGGAGTCAATTATAAAAGTCTCTTGGTGTAGTAAACGTCCACACCACGTGGCTTGCTATGCTGACGGATTTTAGATTAATTGATGTAGACAGTTGTAAGAAATTGTGAAGAGTTGTGAAGTTGTCGTAAACGTCCACACAACGTGGCTTGCGGTGATGTAGCAATTCCAAACGATTTACTTTGGTACTGAGTAATGGTTTACACTTAGATACGCCTTATAGTATTCCTCCCACCGAGGTTCCGCTATAAGTGATGTATGACCAAAGGAAATCTAATTGCTAAGTCGTTTAGGTGGGTAAACGTCCACACACCGTGGCTTGCCTTACCTGATGGGATTTTAGATGTGATTAGTGGTTTAATGATATTATTTGAGGGAGATAATATCGGAAATTAAATCGATTGTTTGTTGTTATATGTGCTCATAGATTAGGATATGGCTTTGAACCCACTTTCTGTGATACGTAAGGATTTTAAACTCATTGGTCCCTAAATGTAATGATTGGAATAGAGATCTAGACATTACCCAAACTGTTAAAGAGTACTAGTTTGTACTCAGTGAGCTTTGTCCTCCCGAGCCTATTGACGTAGGCGGCTAGACAAGAAGCGATGAGGATACTCATAAAGGCCAGTCGCTTCGAGGAAACGCTTAAACACGTTTTTGAGATGATTGACCTTTTAGACGAGTTGAAACGGAAATCGCAAGCTCTTGTAGCCAATGCCAAAGGTTTTGAACCTAAGGGAAAAATCGGGGGAAAGGAAAAGCAAGCAAAGAAACCCAGTGGTCATAAGTTACATGAACCACGAGATGGGACGAGAAAAGCCAATAGGAAAGTAATCTCGATACAAACAGTCTGGGTACTGGAAGTCTGATTATCCTCTCAAAGAAAGTACGAAATTTTCTTTAGTCGTAAAACATAGTCAGTGGTATTATCTACCGGAACCTGGTGTGTAGATATGGAACCACTGACGGTATGTGCATTTTAAATGCAAGAGGTTCCAGGAAACCTAACGACTTGGAAAAGAAAAGATCGTAGTCTACAATGGGCAATGCTGTGGAGGAGGCAGCAGTTGCAGTGGAGGACATTTTATAGGATTTCATTTTGAGTTATTGCTTTTATGTACCTTTCATATTGGAAAGAACTTTGTTCTGGATTTCTAATGAATGGATATTTTATTTCTTTTAATCATTTGATGGTTATAAGAAGAAATAATGATATTATCTATTCTGGTACATTAGCTAGCAATATATAAATGATGAATCCTGAGTCCACCATGATGCAACGAACCGTAGTATGAGACTCGTTTTACTAATAAGAGATTTCTTTATCAATTATACTTGTGGATTCTTATGCTGAGTCATGTTTATTCAAATAAGAAGTTCAAAGGTTGAAAATTGATATTTTGATCAATTAAGTTGAAGGAATGGACCTTCCGACCTAAGAATCTAATTTGGAAGATAATATGACTAAGCAATCCTTATGGATATAAGATATAAGATCCGGACAAGTATAAGAATTGATTGACCCTGATGTATGCAAACCTATGTCTACTCAGACAATAAGGTACGAGTACTTCATTTGATGATTACTCGAGAAATGGATTAGAATACCTGATGTGCCACAAAAGCAAGTGTTTTGACAAGTCAATGGACACTAAGCAATTGTGGAGAGCCATCAAGGTATATCCAATTGTAGCCTGCGATTTGATCGCGGAGGCAAGTACCTGTTTGAGGAATGCATGGCATACTAATCAGAGATTGGGATTTGATCCCAAATGACTACACCATACACTTTTGTGGAAGAAATGGTGTGTCGTAAATAAGAAATGGAACTCTTATAGAGATAGTAAAAAATGAGTTATACGGAACTACCTGTGTTCTATGGATATGTCTGGAAACAACGGCGCATTCAAATGCGGTTGTAGAATATCCTAGAAGAACAAAAGATGTGTGTTCAATAGTACTATATATGAACCAGAAGGACGTTATAAGTTCTAACGCCCGGTTCTTAGAGAAAGACTATATAATGAACCACAAGCCCAAGGTGACGTAATACTTTGAAATGAGAGAGAAAGATTAAGACTTAGAACCAGCCGAACCGAGTAGTGGTACACCACTAACTGCACCTACTGTTATCACTGTTTATACACCGGAATGCCATTGTAGTGGGAGGTTGTGGGACAACCGGAGATATTCATAAGACTAGGAGAGTCATCGGACTCTGGACCTAGTATACATGAAATCGATCCCTAGATCTACATGAAGGCCGTACTAGATCTAAATGTGCCTTCTTGGAGAGCAATAAGGATTATTGCTAAGAGGCGAGATCATTTAGAGTACAAGCTTAGTTGATCCATTTATGGATTGAAACAAAGCATTGAGTTCGTGGTACTTGCAAATTGATGAGATAGTCCATTTTATGGATTCATCAAAAGCATAGACGAATTGTGTGTATTGGAAACGTGATGGAAAACAAGGTGGTGTTTCTCGGAGGTTTTATGTAGATGACACTCTTATCATTGGCAACAATGTAAAGATGTTATCAGACATAAAATGATGGTTGTCTAGATGAATCATTATGAAAGATAAAGGAAGAAGTTGGACATGTTCTTGAGATCTTGGATCTCTAGAAAGAACATTGTACTTTTCCTGGACATCTTACATATATGATTATAGTTCGTTTTAACATGCAAGATTCCGAGAAAGGTTCGTTACCTTTCAGAGACGGAATGCATCTATCAAAGGATATGTGTTTTGGAACACAAAAGGAGATAGAAGCAATGAAAGCAGTTTCCTACACTTTGAGTGTGGAAAGCTTAATAAATGCAATGTTGAAAACAAGAACCTGATATCGGCTATGCGGTTAGCATAGTAGGAGGATATCAAGGTAATCCTGGATAGGAATATTCGACTGCTGTAAAAGTACTTTCGAAGTACTGTTCTAGACTACGAAGCAGACGAACATTTCCTTTGGATTACATTCTCTTAGATTTCTAATCGAATGAGGACCGGTGTAAGTCGATATTAGGCTATGTGTTTCACTATTAAAGGAGAAGGAGTTTTAACATGGAAGAGTGATAAGCTCGATGCTTTTCGGACTCTGCCATGGGTAACCAAATAGCGGCCTCAGAGGCAGCGGAAGTTTTGGTATAACTCCGGGATAATCTCTGGGACTTAGATGTGATTCTTAATTTGCCAAAGGCTATGTAAATAGCGGTGCAATGGCAAATGGTAAGAAATCACAAGTCCATAAGTGTAAGATAGCACATAGTGCAAGTACCACCTGATACGAGTCATCGTCGAGGGAGACGACGCTGTAGTCACCAAGATAACTTCAGAGCGGCAACCTAGAGTGCTCATTCACATAGTACTTCTTGGAAGTACAACTTAAGCACGTGATGAGTATGGGAGTCGGGAGTTTGGAGGAAATGACTAGACCTTAGTACAAGTGGGAGATTGTTGGAGTTGTGTACTTAATGTCTAGATTTAAGTAACGTAAACTCACGATCCATTGCCACTAATCTATTTAATTAAATAAACAATTATTTGCGTTTAATTATTTATAATTAAATATATGCAAATCATAGTCCTAGATTTTATACGTTGTAGTTAGTATGGTGTTGCATGGGCGCACAGAAGATCATACTATCGGTTACTCGTATTTAATCGAATAGTTGCTCACGACCTAGATGGACACGGACCAATCCATCGGTATAGTCGTTGTGTGAGAGAGAAAATAATTTATCTTAATTATTTTATCACACTTGTACACTTGGTGTATTGAGCGGATCGTTGAGATTCATCGATTAGGATTGCCGGCGATAATCGATTCGAGTCTCAGTGTATTTTATTCTTAATCCCCGAAACTATTGCGGGTGTGTATATTTAATATAAGTGACTTTGATTTACCAAAGGAATTAACCGATTTAATTATTGGGTTAATTACCGGTTAAGTTGGGTCACTATATTTTATATATGACATGCCGTGAATACTTGACGGGAAAGTGTATCCCGGAAGGGTTGATAATATCCCCGAGATGAGTTCATAAGGAATTATTATGTAAACCCTGCAGGTGGATTCGTTCCGCATAATAATTAAGGTTGAATGGTACTAGTCTCGGATATAAGAGATGAATAAATTAATTAGCAATAAATTAATTTTATTCATGGATATTTATATCTTAAATACACGGAATAAATAATACTACCGGAGAAATATTATTTGATATAATATGGTTTAATATTGGGAGTGCAATTAATTTTATATAGTGGAAAATAGAATTAATTAATATTGATAAGGATTAATGGACTTGAGCATTGGGCTCAATTTAATCTTCAATATTGGAAGCCCAATATTCCACCTCCTTAAGATCCCCTACGTAGCCTATAAAAGCACTACATGGTCTTCTCTATTCTCATAACTTGAAGATCACAATTCTAGAGAGAGAAAGTAGAGAGGAGGATCCATGGAGTTCGGTAGATCGTCGCCCACACGACGTCCGGGCTAGTGCAAGGAATACGTGGGAAGATCTCAAGGTCATCAAATTGAGTTCTACGTTTTTCCGAACAACGAGAACGAGGTAAATCGTAAAACCCTCTTTATGATTTTATCGTTTAATTATCGTAAAAATATCGTGAACCAAGATCCGAAAGACGCGACCCATGACGAGGACGAACCGGGCGGTGGTGGTCGAAGACCACCGGACCGCCGTCGGATTGTCGGCTCGATCGGATGGGTCGAAGGGCATGAAGCCCGGCTGGACGTCGAGCACCGCTTGCGCGGGGCTGCCTCCGCTCACGCGGAGGGGCAGCCGCTCGCGCGGCTGGACCGCCGCTCGCGCGGCGGCGGTGCTGGCGGTGATCGCTAGCCACGGTTCGACCGTGGCTGAGCGTGCGATCACCGGGACGTGGCTAGGTCAGCCGGGGTGCAGCTGGGGCGTGCCCAGCGGGCTGAACTCTAGCGCTCGCACGATGCGAGCGCACGCCTCCATCGGGCAGCCGCGGCTTGGCCGTGGCGAGGGTTCGATGAGGGGCTGATCCGCGTGGGTTCTCGGCGTGCCCAGCGGGCTGCCAAGGGCAGCCCTAGGCGGCTGCAAGGACAGCCGCGAGCCTCACGTGGAGGCTCGACCGAACAGCCCGTCTTCGTTTGCGGTTAGGGTTTGTTTGGTTGGGCTATCCCCGTGGAGGTTCGTGGCGGATTTCCGGCAACCGGGATTTCGATTGGAGTTGTCGTTCCGCACTTTGACAACCCCGGATATTCGATCTCCAAAGGATTTCGGTCGGAATTAATTAGATAATTAATTTTATTTAATTTATTAATTCCGGGATATCGATTTCCAACAATATTTGCTCCTGTTGTGAAGTTTACTACTGTGAGAATAATGCTTGCTTTGTGTGCTCATTATGACTGGGAACTGAAACAAATGGATGTTAAAACTGCTTTTTTACATGGTGACTTAGAAGAAAGAATTTTTATGAAGCAACCAGAGGTTTTTGTTGATAAAACTAAAACTGAACATGTTTGTCTTTTGAAAAAATCTCTTTATGGTTTGAAGCAGTCACCCAGGCAATGGAATAAAAAGTTTGATGAATTCATGATTTCTCAAAATTTTAGCAGAAGTTCTTATGATCCTTGCTTGTATTATTTGAAGTCTGCCATACCTGTTTTTCTTGTGCTTTATGTGGATGATATGTTAATCCTTTCTCCCAATTTGAACTCTGTGAAATCTGTTCAACATAGTTTAAGTACTAAGTTTGAAATGAAAGATTTAGGAGATGCTAAGAAAATACTAGGTATGAATATTGTGAGAAATAGAACTGAAGGTTACATTCACCTTAATCAAACTGCCTATGTGGATAAATTGCTAGAAAGGTTCTCCATGCTAGGTTGCAAATCTGTTTCTGTTCCCCTTGCTTCTCACTTTGTGTTGTCTAAGGACCAGTGTCCAAAGACTGAGTCTGAAATTGCTTCTATGGTTAATGTGCCTTATGCTTGTGCTGTGGGGTCTGTGATGTACTTGATGGTGTCTACTAGACCTGATATAGCTTATAGTGTTAGCTGTTTGAGTAGGTACATGGCTAACCCTGGACAGCCTCATTGGGAAGCCATGAAATGGCTGTTCAGGTACTTGTCTAGTACTAGAAGCTTTGGCCTGAGATTCACTAAATCAAAGGCTGGAGTTATTTTGAGTGGCTATGTGGATTCTAACTATGATAATGATAGGGATTCTAGAAAGTCTTCCACCTCTTATGTTTTCACTATGTGTGGTGGCTGTGTTAGTTGGAAATCTCAGTTGCAAAATGTTTCTACTACTGAATCTGAGTATATTGCTATAACTGATTCCTTCAAGGAAGCTATTTGGTTGAAAGGTCTTTTATCTGAGATTAAAATGCTAAGTGGTAAAGTCTCTGTGTTTTCTGATTCCCAATCTGGCATACAGCTTTGTAAGAATCCTGTTTTTCATGATAGAACTAAACATATTGATGTTAGGTACCATTTCATTAGAGAACTTGTTGAAACTGGTTATATTCTACTTGAAAAGATATCCACTCATCATAACCCCTCTGATATGGGAATTAAATCACTGCCCTTGGAAAATTTTCTTTTCTGTTTGAAATTTCTGCATTTTGATGCCTGTGATTAGTTGTCCCTGTTTGTTACTACTTGCTCTTTGCTCTGTGTTCTTTGTTGGAGTTCTGACCCTTAGGTTATTACCCCATTTACTTCTTACTGTGTGTAAGATGAGTCCCTAGTTGGGACTGTCTTTATAGTGTTCTCTGAATGCCTCAGGTAGGGCTGAGGAGTCACTATAACTTTTGTTACTTTGTGTAACTTGCCCTGTACACTTAGGTGTACAGGGCTAAGGCTATGATGAAACTGATTGACTGTGTTTACATGTGTGTGGCTTTAACCAGCATGTAATGTCTTTATAAATTGTCTCTTGAGCAGGTTGATCCAGTATTGTTGCCAACAAGGTGGAGAATGTTGAGAATTGTGTGTTGGCCCAGTTTACTGGAGCCGGCCCAATTCATGCAGCCCAGCACCCCATTAGAGTGCAGCCCACAAGTGCAGCCCACTCCCTTTGCACTCGGCCTATTTAACCCTCCAGTCCAGCCCACATACTAACCCTAATGGTCTGTTGACCAATCTTGACCCTTGATCCTTATTTGGTATGTTGTGGCTTGATCTGGACCGTTGCCTACCCTATTTCAGCTCTACCCTTCTCAGATACGACTCACTCTACTCCCTACCTACTGTGTGTAAACCCTACCTTTCACTGTGTGCGATTTCTGTCTTCTTCATCTTCTTCACCTCTGTTGGTGTTGCTGTGGTGTAGATCTGTGAGTTCCTTGTGTGAGTGAGGGCTGTGAGTGAGTGCTAGAGAGATCCGGGAAAGGGTGGTGCTCTGGGGTGCTTGGGCGTGGCCGCTGTTCTTGCCTTCGTTGTGTAGCTACTGGAGAAACTTGCTGTGATAGCAATTTCTCAGTCCTGAGCCGATCTACCTTCTATCTCTCTCTCTGTTCTTATTTATATATATATATACCTGTGTTATTCCGCTGCTACTGCCCTTTGTTCCATTCAAGCCCAGATCCTTGCACGGGCCGGTGATCTTCGGAGATCCGTTGACTGTTGAGATCTGGGATTTTGGTTTGGCCTTAGGGCTTGAACAGATCTGACTCTGTTTGTTTGTTTATGTATTTGCAGGTGTACGAGGCTCGCCGTAGAAGCGCGGAGCTCCAACACTACAAAATATTCATCCTTGGAAAAAGCTCATAGACGACATTTCAATATCGGCAATTGACGATATTCATCGCCTGTAGATTTTCAATTTTGGTGGATAATATTGGGCTAGGTATTTTGAACTGATGTGAAGAAAGGTTGCAAGAGATTGAAGAGAGACGAAAGTCAAAAAATACAAATTAAAGTAAATCACTAATTATCGTGAGGAGTGGGGCAATAGTCATTGTGAGCGGGAAAGTGTAAAGTCTTACATTTAATTTTATTTAATTAAAACTTTTTTTTTTGTTACAAAATAAATTTCTCACATTTTCAAATTTTGTTTCTCATAAATTGATTTTTGAGATAAAAAATAAGTTTGTAACAAATTATTTTGTGGTTAAATTAGTTTTTTCTTGTAGTGTTTCTTCCTATATTGCCTCTTCAACTTCATTGCCTTTTTTTTGCTCTTTCTCCTCATGCTACATCCTCTTAGATTTTGTTGGTCTACCTCTTTTTCTTCCAAAATTAGCGGCATTGAAAGTATGAACATAGTTTTTGCCCAATCAACTTCTCCAACAATTGGCAGTAGTGCTGGAGCATAAACTTTTTTATAGGTCTCTACAGTGTAACAATCATGCACAAAGAGCTTTGGATCACATTCTTGATTCACCAAACCTGAAATTACATGTTTGCAAGGAATACTACTCAAATCCCACAGCTACAAGAACACTTCATCTGCTCCAGGTCAACATCATACAATGATCCATCTGAGCACTGAATCTGGTAGTATATGTTAGTGGACTTCATAGGAATACAATCATTCATAGCATCCATGTGTCTCCTCAAAGTCTGAACTATCTTAGGTGGTAATATGCCCTTCCACTTTTTTTCAGCTCTATCCCTATTAATTTTCATTAGGTTTATATGTACTTTATATGGTTTTTTTATAGAGAGAGATATTAGATTCTTTAAGAGAAAAAAAATACTCTATCAATGTGTATTAAGATTTAATCAAATATTTAACTTATTGTACTAATTTTATTTATTAATTAATTATTTAAAACACTAATTAAATATTAATAAATCATAAATTAATATTATATATTATTTTAACATTCTTCAACTTAGTCGAGTGATATAATATTATACTAATTTAATAATTCAGATCAGTAATAATAATTGTTTCATTGTACATTAGTACAACTTTTATAAATTAATAACAGTGTGACCGTGAAATTTTATCAATTTAAAGATGTATTAATATATCGATAAATTAATATTTTATTAATTAAAAGAGATGTTTATAAAATTCAGTAAATTTAAGTACATTATATTTAAAATAAACGAATTAACATTTTCATTTATCAACCAATTCAATGTACCTAATTTATATTTTCATGTATAATATGAATTCAATGTATACTATTAACTATTATATTCATGGAATTATATATCTATTAATTGAAATAACTTAATTATTTGATAAATGCCAAAAATGTGATTCAAAATATGTTCAAAGAAATTGACGTCAACAAATTGGTGAACCATCCAATAGTGAAAATGATGAATGCTCGATTGTTCAAAATTTAGAGAAAATTATTGTTGATATTAGCTAGAGAAGGTTCTACTAATAATAAAAATGAAGATAAATATTCAATGTTGTTAGATACGATATCAATAAGAAATGAGGCTGTTGATCGCGACAAATCTTTAAATTTTTTTATTGCAGTTCGAGACTCTCAACATCGAAATTCTTGATGTTTATTAAAAAAATTAGAGATAAAATTCAAATAGATTAAATATTAAGAAAAATTAAGTAACAATATATTCATATTTTATAAAATTACAATAATATTTATAATTGTAATATTTATAAATTATTAATTTAGAATTTTGATGAAACTTAATATTTTATAAAGAGATTTTTCAAAAACAAAAATATTACTATTATGAAATTCGATATATTTTACAAAATTCTTAAATAATTTATTATTTTAGAAAAAATATTAATTTATGAAGTATTAATTTAAAGATGTACTAATATTAATTAATGTGGGAATACCACTTTTCATACACAAATATAAAACATCTACTCTTTTTGAACCCACTTATAAAACTACACCCATTCTACACAAAATGAAAAGGAAAAGTCCTATATACCCTTACTTTTCTTTTCTCTCCTTTAATAACATAAAAAATAATTAAAATACATCAAAAAAACAAAAAGAATTTATAAGTGGGGCCCACTTCTAACAAAATTCAGATTTTTTGAGGTTGGTGGGGTGTAAATGCATGCATGAATGCTCTCCTCTACCACCTCTAACCTCATAACTCAAACCCATTTCAAAAAAATAAAAAAAATGCTCTCATTTCTCTCTAAATAAAAGAAAGTTCGGTCGGAATCTACGTGAAAAAAGCTGCTTTCGACGGGAAAAAGGTACGTTGCACGCAAGGATTCCCCGTTTTTTTTTTTTTTTTCCGGACTGTTTTTTTGGCCCTCGGTCGAAGCCCTCGGTCGAAAATGTGACCGAGGGAACGACCGAGGGCTACTGGGTTCTTGAGCCCTCGGTCGAGAATTTTTGCCGAGGGTCCTCGGTCGACCGGCCAAGTGACCGGGAATTTCTCGGCCCTCGGTGACCGGATAGCTCGGCCAAGGGACCGGATAGTACTCGGCCCTTGGTCACCGAGCGGCCAAGTGCACTTGGTCAAAAGTTGACCAAGTGCAAAAAACAATTTTTTTTCTTAAATTGAATTGTCTATTAATTAATGGCTTGTTTTATATGTTTGGATGTATATTTTGGACTTTCTAATTGAATTCAATTGTTATTTGTAATTGGAATTTATATTTTGGATTTTCTAATTGAATTCAATTGTTATTTCTAATTTTAGATGTCGAATCAATGAATCACGGTACGTTACGGTGGTCGTTGGGATCGAGAGGGCTACGTTGACGGAGTAGATATGTGCCTCTTCTTTCGTAGGGAAGAAATTACACTCGACACTCTCGTGAGCCGGATTCGTGCGGTTTTGCGCCCTCCGCCCAATGTCGAGTATTTGTTGTATTGTTATACCCGAGGCTATGACAGGTCTTATCTTGTGGATGACAGGTCTTATCTTGTGGATATCGCGAATCGCACGTGTGAATGTCGGGAGTTCGACTTAGACCTAATATCGTGTTGTCATGCTATTGCCGCTATTAGGTATGATATCATTTTACCTTTAAATTTAATTTTAAACTGTTGATTTCACTAACTTGTTTGTTGTTTTTATGTAGACGAGCCGGATTTTCATCGTACGATTTCGTGAGCCCCTATTTCAAGATGAGCAGCCATGTCGAGATGTACGCGACGCCTATTGTGTCGTTGCCACATTATGATGATTGGGTGGTCCCACCGGATGTGGCATCGTACGTAGTTCTTCCTCCAGTAGTGGTTAGCCAGGCTGGACGTCCGAGGACGACTCGTCCAGTGAGTACGGAGTGAATTATCACAACGCTCGGGTAGCGTGAGGATAGACACTCCGAATAGCATTCGCGATGCTCTTATGCTGGTCGGACACAATGAGCAGATCATCGGTCGTATCGTAGCAATCTCTGAGGTGCTGGAGAAACCACGTCCACTCCTCGTCATTCTCTATCGGACCGATACCAAACGCAAGCGGGAAAATATTCTCATTCCCGTCTTTTGTGCAGGCGACAAACAACACACCAGTGTTTCTCTCTTTCAAATGGGTGGCGTCGACTACTATCACAGGACGCAGATTGTGCTGAAATGCACGAATGCACTGCCCGAGCGCAACGAACATGTGGCAAAACACGCCCTGGTCTGTCGTCTGGATATCATAAATAGTCCCGGGATTAAGTTCTCTCAGCATGTACAAATATGACGGGAGCCTCTGATACGATCCATGATAGTCGTCGTACGCTATTTCAAGCGCCATATTCCTCGTCCGCAGGGCGAAATTGTAGTTGATGTGAACTCCGTACAATCTCCTCAAATCATCAACCATATCTTTCGGCTTCAGTTCCCGATTGCCGACTAACTGACGTGCAAAGAAAGTAGCCGCAACCCTGCTCGACACCTGTCGATCCGCACTCCGCCCCAAATTGTTACGGCACTCGTGATTCAAGTTCAGCCTCGTAATCCTCCAAAAGGTGTCATCGGAACCCGTGGAACACACTTTGAACGGGCATTTCTCACGCCCTAGCTTGCAAACGTACGTCACCCGATCAGTGCCCGAGCGAGCAGTTTTGCACTCTACGTTGTTCTCCATGTGATACATCCCCACCATCACCTTCAGATCCCGTTTCTTTCGGAATGTGGCTCCGACTGCCATCTGACCATAAATAGGTTGGGTTTCGACAGAACGCAACGGAACAGCGGGGTCAAACGTCGGCAGTGAAATGATCCAATTGCGCAGTGGATTGTTCTGTGCATTCTGAAAAGCTTCGGCTTGCTCGCCGCCTCCCGCAGTAGAACTCGAGGACATATTACGGCGCGACATAATCTTTTTAACCACGCCCGACTGCCTAATCCACTCGGTCCACTCCGTGGTCAACGAAGCCAAGAGATCGGACTGATGGGCTTCTTCCTCGTCCTCGGAAGTGTGTACCGCCTCGTTCTCGTTCTCGTTCTCTGACGGTACCGCCTCGTTCTCGTTCTCCGACGGTACGCCCCGATGGCGATTTTCTTCTCCGATATTCACCTCTGGCGCAGCTTGTTGTCCCTCTACTTCGACGACGAACACAAAGCACTCAGCCCTTTGCTCGTCTAACATGCGGGACACATCCTCGTCGCAAAGCATAGGAGCTCGCACGCTCCTCATGTCATAGCCTCGGGTATAACAATACAACAAATACTCTACATTGGGCAGAGGGCGCAAAACCGCACGAATCCGGCTCACGAGAGTGTCGAGTGTAATTTCTTCCCTACAAAAGAAGAGGCACATATCTACTCCATCAACGTAGTCCTCTCGATCCCAACGACCACCGTAACGTACCGTGATTCGTTGATTCGACATCTACAATTAGAAATAACAATTGAATTAAATTAGAAAATCCAAAAAATAAATTCCAATTACAAATAACAATTGAATTCAATTAGAAAGTCCAAAATATACATCCAAACGTATAAAACAAGCCATTAATTAATAGACAATTCAATTTAAAAAAAAATTGTTTTCTGCACTTGGTCAACTTTTGACCAAGTGCACTTGGCCGCTCGGTGACCGAGGGCCGAGTACTATCCGGTCCCTTGGCCGAGCTATCCGGTCACCGAGGGCCGAGAAATTCCCGGTCACTTGGCCGGTTGACCGAGGGCCCTCGGCCAAAATTCTCGACCGAGGGCTCAAGAACCCAGTAGCCCTCGGTCGTCCCCTCGGTCACATTTTCGACCAAGGGCTTCGACCGAGGGCAAAAAAATACAGTTCGAAAAAAAAAAAGACGGGGAATCCTTGCGTGCAACGTACCTTTTTACCGTCGAAAGCAACTCTTTTCAAGTAGATTCCGACCAAGCTTGCTTTTATTTAGAGAGAAATGAGAGTTTTTTTTTTTTTAAATGGGTTTGGTTTGAGTTATGGAGGGTTTGAGGTGGTAGAGGGATATGCATTCATGCATGCATTTACAACCCCACTACTCAAAAAATCTGATTTGTGTAAGGGTGGGCCCCACATAAATTATTTTTGTTTTTTTTTTAAATGTATTTTAATTGATTTTTTGTTATTAAAAGAGAGAATAAAAAAGTAAAGGTATATAAGATTTTTCATTTTTATTTTGTATAGAATGAGTGTAGTTTTATATGTGGGGTTAAAAAGAGTAAATGTTTTATATTTGTGAATGAAAAGTGGGATACCCACTATAATTACTCACTATAATTACTTGGTGCATAACACATTTTAATAATATTTACATTCACTTAAAATTCAGAGTCCAATTAGAAATCCTCAAACCCTAACCCTGTGGTTATATTACATCTCCGATCCTCACTTTTGCCATTTCATTCACGCCACAAAATCCATACGCACGATTCCTGGTGAGTTTCTGAGTTCGTTATTGCTGTACGATAGTTGACTTAATTGATCAACTATCTTCTTCCAATCTCAACTGAACCTAGAAAACTTACTGTAGTATTATTGTTTTATTTAATTATTTATTTATTTTGGATCTGAAAATCAAAACCACCTTTCAAACCCAACTCGTATAGAAGCTGTCCAGTTTACGAAAACATATGTAGCCCGAAAAGCTTGCGTCTTCAATTGTGGGTACACATGAATTGAGAAATATGATTTTTTATTTTATTTTACTATTACGATCTGATTAGAGGTGAGCGGCACTTCTTTCAATTTTTTCTTATTTTTCTTAGGATATATTCTGTTAGTTTGAAAATGTGTATTGCATTATATGATATTTTATCTAAATTCGATTATTAGGGTTCAATTGTAAATTTATGGATTTTGTCCTGGCAGAGCTTGGATATTGTTATTATGCAAAAATATTGTGCTTTTATGTAAATTACTTTCAAGATTTAAGCTTATTCCAATGGAAAATAAAGAAAAATCTCCGTTGGTCTATGTTACGAAAAATGGGTTGTTACACTGTTAAGAGATTAGAGAAGTGCAGGCACTCTACATCTGAAATCTCATCATCCTCTTAAACTCCGATTGAGATGAAGAAACCAGAGCCTGCAATCACTGAACCAAGTAAAATTAGATTTGACGACAGTGATGATGACCATGTAACTTCTTCTTCGGAACTAGTAAGCGATCAGCCCTAAATTAGCCTTTTGTTTTCTTGTTGGATTTATGCGATAAAAACGTATAATTCTTTTGTTACTGATTGAAAATGTTTAGAATATACTTCCAATGAAGCTTACAACTTGTGTAGGAGGATGAAATAGAGAGGGAACTTGCTGAAGTGACGTTTGAGGAGCTGCAGAGAGCGAGGTCTGATGGTTCGGGAATGGTTTACAGGAAGCAGCTCAATTCGGAGAAAAAAGGCAGTCGAGCAAATAAGAATAGGTTCCCCTCCTCCTTCTTTTTTGATGTATCATTTTTTGGTGGATTTCTTATACTGTACTTGTTCGTTTGGGGGTTTGCTTAGGCCGATGGAGATGAGCAGCAAGAAACCCGTCAGCAGATTTAGAGAAGTTATTCAAGTTCCTAAAAAGGTGGGTAATCAGTTCTGCGATTTGTAAATATTTTTGGAATCTCTACACCCTTTTTCATGTTTAAAAAATATTTCCCTTTTCTTTTGGGGCACTCATTTTTGAATTTGATACCGCAATTAGCTTCGAATATGTTATTTTCGTGTTTCTTCCATTAAGCTGAGAGTACTAGATTCTTGTTTTAGTTAATTTACCCGAGTTTATCTTTGATGACTACTCATTCACATTATGGAGGTCAAATTTTGAGTATTCATTCACATTATGGTTTACTACTTTACTCATAGTCTCATACAAATCTTACTCTCTTGAGTGCTGTCACATCTCAGCTCGATAGGAATTACTGTTACTTAACTGATAGGCATTGATTGAATGTAAATTGGCCTGTACTCACATAGATGGAGAGGAAGTGATGATAGTCTGGTGGTTTTGGCATTTGCAGCTTGCTTATTATATAATGTATATTTCATTAAAACAAAAACTGCCATGTCATTTACTTCATCTTTCTGTGATAAAAAATTTCTTGATGCCTTGTTTCCAGGTTTTAAGGGACCCTCGTTTTGAATCATTATGTGGCACACTTGATGTAGATGGGTAAACTTCCTTCTTCATATAGATCTCTTTGCTTATTTTTGGGTATTTGTATTGGTGCACTGTTCCAGGTTTCTTCCATCTCCATTGAGAATAAAATTATACATGTTTAAGTGTTTAACATCTACGGAGTATTTCGTATTTTTATGATGTTTAGATGATTACACATGTTATCAATAAAAAAATACTCCCTATATTGAGTAGTTAATTGTTATTCGAAGAGGTAAACTAGATTTATTTTTGAGTTTTTTAGTGTAAGTTTAGCAATTAAACTGAGTATTTTAATACTTTGTATGATATAGATAACATGTTATAGAACTAGTAGGTTTTCGTGGCTTGTAGTCTGTAGACAGGACCATGCCTACTATATAAAGGATCTGATGCAAAATGTAAAATGGACTGTATGTGTTCACCTATATTTCAAATAATTAGAGATATAAATTTAAACCAGAATTTATATTCCCTCCCTCCGTAGCAAATTTGACGTTTCTCTTGGGCCGGAAAATTTAGACAAAAATGATATTTTATATGTATAGTTGAGTATGAGAGATGTTGTAGACTTGTAATATTTTGTTGTTCTTTGTAGATAATGTAGAGTGTGCATTACAGGACTCACTAATTATTATATTGAAAAGTTAATGGAGTAAGTACTTTTTGTCATTTTAGGAAACGTAAAATTTAAAGTCAGACGGAGGGAATATTAAATTTTAGTAGAACATAGGGAACACTAAGAAAATATAATAGACATTATTAAGATAGTGAAACTATAAGCGAATTGAAATAGACATTGAGATTTTCATGTTAATTTTGAAAATTGAACAAACCTCAATGACTTTTAAAAAAATGGATTTTCTTATAAAAAATATTGGTTACTAGTTCCCATTTTTAAAGATATAATAGACATTATTAAGATATTGAATATATCAGCCGTTTCCCATTTTTTTCCACATGTTTCATTGTCCATATATTCAATACTTTTCTGATGATACACTTTCATGTCTACTACGTTTCATCAGAGAATAACTTGCATTTTGTGTTATGTACGATTCTTTTCCCGCAAACAGTTTATTTTAGTTGGTTGTAAGACATATTTTCGAACTGTAGGTTCAAGAAAAGATATAACTTTATTTATGAAAGTGATCTTCCTGCAGAAAAGGAGGTAGGAATTCGTTCAAAGATATTTTTATTTTCTTAATATTGGTTCCTTTGTGTGATCTTATGGTTGCGTTCATTTTGGTTTCGGGATTTGTAGGAACTGAAGAAACAGATCAAGAACACAAATGATCCAGAAGCCGTAATTGAACTGAAGGATCGAGTAGCTCGTATTGTGAGAGCTTTATTCAAGTTTAACACTATAGTTTATTTATATAATTCGTATTTTTTATTTGTCTAGTTGCAAGTTTTTGCTGGGGTTTCCTGTCCCTTTAAATATTTTATTCCTTAACAGGATAAAGAATTGAAGTCTGCTGTTACAAGGCGCAGTGAGAAGGATATTTTGGCTGAGCATAAGAAGAAAGAGAGAGAAGCTGCGAAGAAAGGGAAACAACCTTATTATCTGAAAAAATGTAACATCTCTCTCTCTCTCTCTCTCTCTCTCTCTCTCTCTCTCTCTCTCTCTCTCTCTCTCTCTCTCTCTCTCTCTCTCTCTCTCTCTCTCTCTCTCTCTCTCTCTCTCTCTCTCTCACACACACACACACACACACACACACACACATATTGTTTTAGTTTTGTGAAAAAGTTGGATGACCATTGTTTCCTTTTGAGGAAAAATATAAGAAAACAAAATTGATTTCCATCTTTCTTTTTTATTACACTGAAACCACATTTACTTTCAAATTATCTATTAATTAATAATTTTTCTTAAAAATATTTTTCGCCGTTCCCGAATAGGATCCACTTGCTGAATTCATATTTCAATCATTTAAAATCTCGCTAAACTATTAAATTTTAGAAGCTACTGCGCATTATTTATTGGGGTTTTACTGTGCTCGCTAGTCCTACATCAACTAGATCTTAAGATTTTCTATGATTCTTTTATCTGGGAGGATTCTGTTGTTTACAGGAGTCAGATTATAGTTGCTAACAATGTAATAAATTTGCAAAATATTAAAAATGGAGTAGAAAAGTGAGTAGTAAGATATCAGCAGACACCTAATGTTTGAACAATAAACGTGACATGGATGTCTTTTGCTTGCAGCGGATCTTCGGAAACAAAAGCTTATCGAGAAATACAATAAACTCAAGGTATATTTACAACTAGTAACAAATCATATTTTTTTTTACTTAATTCCATTGAATACTATTGGTCATCCTTAACTATTTTTTATTCTTTATGACAAATCAGGAGTCTGGCACACTTGAGTCTTTTATCGAGAAAAAGAGGAAGAAAAATGCTGCCAAGGACCACAGATACATCCCTTATCGCCGCCCTACAGATAATGAAAACAAGTAATAGCCAGGAACTGCATTTTTTTTTTCATACTTTGCTTCTCCATTGTCTTCTTTTCTGCTGTAGATGGAGATGAGGTGAGCGTCTTAATGTCGGCATGTCAAACAATTATTAGTTTCTTTCTTTAACTTCTATTGTAGATGGGGTGATGGGATAATACCTTAACGTGGCCAATCACACAAAAAAAAAAACAGTTTCTTTCTTTAATTTCAAAGGTGCACAATGAGTCTACCTGGTCTTGTACTCGTTGCATATTAGATACTCCGTATGTTATTATGATTGAAGTTGCAGTTGTGGAATTGTTTCCTTTTATGTTCTCAGTGTTCTTAGGGGTTGATGTGACCCAAATTGCCATCGTTAGTTCAGCATATCAAAGCTCCACATATCTCTAGTCAACATATCATAGGTTCAAATTTGTTGTTGAGTGCATGGTTGTTTTTCCGTTTCGCTATTCTAAATGCTGGATTGAGATTCACAATCTCATTATTAGTTTGTTTATATGCACTCGGTGATAGAAAGCAAGGCTGAAATATTTAATTAATTCTGTTTAATTATTGTTAAGTTTGGGCTTTAGAGATCTAAAGATAGAGAGTAAGGCCGAAATATTTAATTAATTAAGTCTCTTTAATTATTGTTAAGTTTGGGCTTTAGAGATTATTTAGATCGCTTTTAATATTGTTGGGTTTGGGCTTTAGGGTTAGGTTTATTTCTTTATTATGATAGGGGTTTAGAACATAAAGTTCAGCGTTTGTTAATTAGGGATTATCGAATTAATAAAAAGTGAATTGGTTGGAGGCTAATTGGGAACACATTATCGAATTAATAAAAAGTGAATTGGTTGGAGGCAAATTGGGAACACAGATTATCGAATTAATAAAAAGTGAATTGGTTGGAGGCTAATTGGGAACACATTATCGAATTAATAAAAAGTGAATTGGTAGCCTGGAGGCTAATTGGGCTGTTTTTCTGTTTTTAACAATTGGTCAAAATCTTTCTTTTCTCTTCATTGTTTTTCTGTTTTTAACAATCGGTCCGATTTGTCGGATATCGACTTCTCTCCTTGTTCTTTTTTTTTTTCTCGCATTACCCAGCGTTATGACGACCCGTATGACGACCCGTACTACCGCCGAAATCGACTTCTCTCCTTGTTCTTTTTTTTTTTTCGCTTGAACCAGAGTTATGACGACCCGTACTACCGTCGAAAGACTCGAGAACCTTCAACGCGAGCAGGTTAATGGCTGCAAAGTCAGGTTAATGGCTGCAAAGTCAGAACAACTAATTGAGATGCAATCTGGACTGCAAAGTCAGAACAACTAATTGAGATGCAATCTGGACTGATGGCGTATTACTGCCGAAAGACTCGAGATCGAGAACCTTCAACGCGAGCAGGTTAATGGCTGCAAAGTCGGAACAACTAACTGAGATGCAATCTGGACTGACGGCGGACACGTTGAAGTTGAAGGAGATGGCTGCCACCTTGGCAGCGTTGTCTCGCGCAATTTTGAAGCCCAAAGAAGGGCTGAGTTCGGCCGTAGATTCGCATGAGGAAGGTTTCGAGCCACACGATGTTCTGCACGCCATGAAGACACTGCACACTACACTGGCGCTGGTGTAGTTACCAACATTTGAAGGCACAGATCCGATCGCATGGTTGGCTTGGGCCAACCAACAATTTGAACTCTACGGGGCACGCTGGAAGGTTTGAAGGTGACTGCCGTTGTTCACGGACGCCCACTATTTGGCTTACTTTTTGTTCGGACTGAAAATTCCGATTAGCAACTCGCTATGTTTGCTCCGGCCAGTGGACCTAGAGACAGCGATTGAGCTATCGAGGGATATAGAGGAAAATTTCTCATGTTGACAGTTTTGATAAGGGTCGGGCAGCCCTTTCTACCGGTTCTAATGTGTAGTACGCTTTGCTGGAATGTAAGGGGTCTGAATAGGCCGGATCATCAGAGGGCGGTCCGTGATATTATTCAGGAATATTCGGTAGGTCTTGTAGCCCTACTTGAGACGCATGTCATTCCTAGTAAGTCTTCGTTTATAGCAGATCGGATTTTTTCTACGTGGAGCCGGTACATTGATTATGTGGATGGGCCGGGGAAGCGGATATGGGTCGGATGGGACCAGAGTTTGGTGGATGTCCAGATGGTTCACACCTCTGACCAGTGGTTTCATTGTCGAGTTACGGAGCTCATGACGGTGGTCACGCGGTTTTACACGTTCGTTTATGCCCACAACATTGTGATTCAGAGGCGTGTGTTATGGAAATATATTCGTTTTATCTCTGAGCACCTGCAGGATGTTGATTGGGTGGTGTTGGGTGATTTTTCACACCATCCTGGATACGAGTGAGGCCATGGGAGGCAGAGCAGCTATAGAGACAGATGACGAGTTCCACGATTGCCTGATGGCGGCTGATTTGGTCACGTTACCGACGGTGGGTCCGTTGTACACATGACATAATCAGCAGGAGGCGGATCGGAAGTGGCGTCGACTGGATAGAGTGGTAGCCAACCCTTCTTGGTTGATGCATCGTGCTGAGAGTATCTATCATACCCAACCGTCTCGGACGTCGGACCACACTCCTCTGCTTTTGGACCCGGTGACTGCTGGAAACGGGTACAAGGCATGGTTTCGGTTCGATAACCACATTACTGATATGGAGGATTTTATTCCTCAGACGAGGCGTATATGGGAGTATGGGATTCATGGTTTACCTATGTATTTAATGGTTAAGAAGCTCAAGCTTCTTAAAGGAGTGTTCAGACAGATGAGGAGGAGACAGGGGTATCTTGGGGCCAATGTGACGAGGGCAAGGGAGTTCCTTCTCCTTGTCCAGACATATTTGACTACGGACCCCACCTTTGAGCCACTCCTTGTGTTAGATGGTATATGTCGTCGCTTATACGCAAGGGCGGTCGAGGCGGAGCAGACCTATCTACGCCAAAGGGCGAAGACATCATGGTTGAGAGATGGGGATCAGTGTACGGCGTTTTTCTTTAAAAGTATAGCCGTTCGACGAGCTCGATCGCGTATCCTTCAGGTCGAGACGGCTTCTGGGGATATGGTTCATGACTCCTCTCAGATTAGTAGTACGATAGTGTCGTTCTTTCAGGGGCTGCTGGGTACTTCTACCCATCCAGTGGTAGGAGATTTACGACCATTCGTGACTAGGAGATTGACTGAGGAGATGGCAGAGCACATGATCAGACCGGTGACAGAGGCGGAGATACAGAGTGTACTGTTTGCATTCGATGATGATCGAGCCCCGGGCCCAGATGGATACTCCTCGGCGTTCTTCAAACAAGCTTGACCGGTTATTAAATCTGAGAGTCTAGCGGCCATTTCAGATTTTTTTCGCATCGGTAAGCTTGTTAGGGAGGTTAACTCGACGATCCTTTCACTCATACCGAAGGTTGCTGCCCCGAAGCATCCTAAGGATTTTCGGCCCATATCGTGCTGCAATGTGCTGTACAAAGTGATAGTGAAAATTATTTCGAATCGTATGAGTGCCAGTATGGCTTTATTGGTTGACAGATCTCAGACGACCTTCGTCCCTGGCAGACGCATTGGGGATAATATCCTCCTTGCTCAGGAGCTACTGCAGGGGTACGGACAGAGGAGACTGAAGGTACCGGTATACCGATCCAATCGATATACCTTGTGTGCGGAAGCGTGTAAAGCAATAGATCTACTATGCCATGATCTTAGTGCACACTAAATGTGTATAAGAACACATATAAACATATATATATACACATCTAATATATATATATAAGGTTCAACGATTACTTACTTTTGTGATGAAGTGATTCGTTGATGTCGTTGAGGTGGTGTTGAGTCGATTGAACCACCTCAAATGGATCAGCCTCTCGAAGCTCTCCTTGTGAATGACCTCGTCACTCCTCTTGTCTAGATCACCCGGATGTTGAAGCCGCACAAATGGCCCGGCCTCTACGTGTTGCACACGAACCCGGAATTGAACTTGCTTGCTTGTTCTTGAGTGATTCTCTCACTCTTTTCTCTCTAGTTGGGTGGAATTTCGTGGCTGATGATTAAGTGTTATGAAAACCATGTTTTCATCACTTTATTCACCACAATTAACCTCTCCTTGTAACCCCCCATTATGTGCATCATAATGCACTAATAATGGTGGTTAATGGGGAGGTAAAGGGTCATTTCCACATCACCATGCCAATTGGCATGGATGTGGTCCCCTTGCTTGTGTGGCATGCCATGTCATACCATATGACATGCATCCATGCAAGCCATGCATCCCATGCATGTGAAATTCCATATATATTGATTCTAAATCAATATAGCAAGCAACTTAATTCCAGCTCGTGTGTGACCCTGTAGGTATGATTTTATCGATCAATATTATATTGTTCCCAACAATTAATATTATCGAATAATCATTTAACATCCATAGACGACCTTATGACTTTATCGATTGCACACGTAGGATCGAAGGACATATTCCAACAATCTCCCACTTGGCCTTCAGAGCCAGTGTGCTGCCAACTTCCTGTTGTCACTTTATGTCTAAGTTTGAACTTGAGGCAAGACTCGAGTCATCCTCAATCGGTTCAAACATTTGTTGGACTTTGAGACCGACTGTAAAACCAGATTTATCACTATGATAAGAATCTGGACGTGGCCATGTATTTTCCACAGTCTCGACTCTCCAAGTGGCCTGTAAGACATTTATCCCATTATAAAATGGAGGACAATCCCATCTTGTCAATCCAAGCTCTCCCACTTGCTTCCTGATATACCCAATAACAAGTTTTATAACCTCCTTTTACGAAAGGCGTTTACTTGTATCAAAGTACACCATTTCACAATGGAATCACTCTGGACTACTCAGGTCAGAGGAAATTGCTCGACAGTCAATGAAATAGTATTATGACTCGAAATCTTAAATACTATTCCAGTCGGGTCTGTTCGATCATTAGCTCCCAGCTAATATCTATGTAATTGTACTTGATGTCCCACATCACTAGCCCATGAAGCGGCGCTATAGTACACATTACAAACTAGTTCATTGTATTATCGGTTTGTCCGTACTCGATTATACGAACCAGGAACAACTATATGATTCAAGTGTATCAGTTCAACCATTGGGACTTCATTATGCGGTAAGTCGACCCCATAACCCAATTGATATCACTTAATCATTTGGACAATTCATATAAATTAAACCATATTTATATGAAGAATTATGTATTATACATATGAGTGAATGTTTACCAATTCTCCAAAAGTATCTAATACAGTAATAGGAATCACAATCCATCTCTAAGATATCGTATCCCTATTGCAGTCGTATGAGCATCATGCTTTGACTGCTGGAGCGGTTTAGTTAAAGGGTCTGCAACATTATCATCAGTTGCAACTTTATTTATCTCGATGTCTCCACGACTAACTATCTCCCTGAGAATGTGGAACTTCCTGAGCACATGTTTGGATTTGTGGTGCTCCCTAGGCTCCTTGGCTTGCGCGATAGCTCCACTATTATCACAATAGAGAGCTATCGGATGGGCCGAACTAGGTACGACACCGAGCTCATCTAAGAACTTTCTCATCCAAACGGCCTCCTTTGCTGCTTCTGATGCAGCAATGTACTCAGCCTCTGTAGTAGAATCAGCTACGGTGGGTTGCTTGGAACTCTTCCAGCTCACCGCACCTCCATTCAGACAAAAGACAAATCCGGATTGAGACCGGAAATCATCTTTGTCTGTTTGGAAGCTTGCATCCGTATATCCTGTCACAACCAACTCTTCTTGTCCTCCAAAGACAAGAAAATACTCTTTAGTCCTTCTAAGGTACTTAAGAATATTCTTGGCCGCAGTCCAATGCGCCTCACCTGGGTTTCCTTGAAACCGACTCGTCATGCTCAAAGCATACGATACATCCGGTCGTGTACATATCATGGCGTACATAATAGACCCTATTGCCGAAGCATAAGGAATATTTGCCATCCTTATTTGCTCATCAGATCCCGAAGGGCACTGACTCTTGCTTAAAGATGTACCATGAGTCATTGGAATGAGACCCTTCTTGGCGTCTTTCATTCTGAACCTGTCAAGCACCTTATCAATATAGGTTGCTTGACTAAGTCCAAGCATCCTTTGTGATCTGTTCCGACAGATCTTGATGCCCAATATGTACTGTGCTTCTCCAAGATCCTTCATTGAAAAACATCTTCCTAAGCCATTCTTTAATAGAATTAAGCATAGAAACATTGTTTCCAATAAGGAGTATGTCACCGACATACAACAAATTAATACAACGTAACTCCCACTGACCTTCTTGTAAACACAAGAGTCTTCCATGTTCTTTTGAAATCCAAACTCTTGTATGGATTCATCGAACCGAAGATTCCAGCTCCGAGATGCTTGCTTTAATCCATAAATGGATCTATTAAGCTTGCATACTCTCTCAGCCTGATTAGGATCGATAAAACCCTCAGGTTGTGTCATAAACACTTCCTCTACTAGAATCCCATTCAAGAAGGCGGTTTTAACGTCCATTTGCCATATCTCATAATCATAATGAGCAGCAATGGCTAAGAGAATCCGAATGGATTTAATCATAGCAACTGGTGAAAAGGTTTCATCATAATCCACCCCGTGAATTTGTTTATATCCTTTTGCTACCAACCTTGCTTTGAAAACACTAGGTTTTCCATTCATGTCTGTTTTTATTTTGTAAATCCATTTGCATCCAATGGGCCTAGCCCCTTTAGGCAAATCGACCAAGTTCCAAACTTGATTTTCAGACATTGATTCCATTTCGGATTTCATGGCACCCTGCCATTTCTCGGAATCTGGACTCGTCATAGCTTGGATATAGGTCGAAGGTTCATTGCTTTCTAAAAGCATGACTTTATAGCTCTCATTTGTCAGAATACCTAAGTATCTGTCAGGTTGAGATCTAATCCTTCCGGACCTTCGAGGGTTAGGTGTGGTTTCCAAAACCATTGGAGCACTCTCGACTTGGTCTTGAGTGTCCATCTCAGTTTGATCTTCTTGAACCTCGTTCAAGTTTTCTTGAACTTCGTTCAATTCAACTGAGCTCCCACTTACTTTCTTGGAAAGATATTCCTTTTCAAGAAATACACCATCTCGAGCAACAAAGACTTTGTTCTCAGATTGGTTGTAAAAGTGGTACCCTCGTGTTTCTTTTGGATAACCAACAAAGAAACATTTATCCGATTTGGGTTCAAGCTTTGTAGAGATATTTCTCTTCACATAAGCTTCACATCCCCAAATCTTGATATAAGACAAGTTAGGGACCTTCCCTTTCCATACCTCGTATGGTGTCTTATCAACAGCTTTTGACGGTGTCCTATTCAGTGTATAGGCCGCTGTTAAAAGTGCGTGTCCCCAAAAAGATTTTGGTAGTTCACTAAGGCTCATCATCGATCGAACCATATCCAATAAGGTTCTATTCCTCCTTTCGGAAACACCATTCATCTGGGGTGTTCCAGGAGGAGTGAGTTGATATAGAATACCACAACTCATAAGATGATCATCGAATTCTTGGCTAAGATATTCACCACCTCGATCCGATCGAATGGCTTTTATCTTCTTACCAAGTTGATTCTCAACTTCATTTTGGAATTCTTTGAACTTTTCAAAGGCTTCCGACTTATGTCTCATTAAATAGACATAACCATATCTACTTAAGTCATCGGTAAAAGTTATGAAGTAGAAATAACCTCCACGTGCTTGTGAGCTCATTGGACCACATACATCAGTATGGATTAAACCCAATAGATCACTTGCACGTTCTCCTTTTCCTAGAAAAGGTGACTTTGTTATTTTGCCCATCAAACATCCTTCACATGTATCGAATGACTCCAAGTCAAAAGATTTGAGAATACCTTCTTTAAGAAGTTTCTCTACACGTTTAATGTTGACGTGGCCTAATCGACAATGCCAAAGGTATGTTTCATTGAATTCATTCGATTTGGCCTTTTTGGTATCAATGTTATATATATGATTGTCAAGTTGAAGTATATATAAACCATGTTCTAATCGTGCCGAACCATAGAACACTCCACTTTTTGAAATAGTAAATAAACCATTTATTATAGTGAAGGAAAATCCTTCAGTATCCAATACTGAAATAGAAATGATGTTCTTGGTAATACTTGGAACGAAATAAACATTATTCAATACTAAAACAAGGCCCGAAGGCAAACACAAATCATAAGATCCTACGGCTAATGCAGCGACCCTCGCTCCATTTCCAACCCGCAGATCGACATCTCCCTTTACCAAAGTTCTACTTCTTTGCAGTCCCTGCACATGTGAAACAATGTGAGCACCGCATCCGGTATCCAATACCCAAGAAGAAGAATTTGTAAAGTTTATGTCTATGACATAAATACCTGAAGATGAAGGAACGACACCGTTCTTCACATCTTCCTTGAACTTGGGGCAATCTCGCTTGTAGTGTCCAACACTCTTGCAGTAGAAACACTCAGATTCCCCAGGAACCTTAGAAGCTTTCAAGAACCTTTTGGAAGGAGTTGCCACAACTTTCCCTTTCCCTTTGCCTTTCACTTCTGGTTTCTTAATCCCCTTGAACTTTTTGGTACCTCCTTCCCGAATCATAAGAACTTCCCTCCTAGGGTCCTTCTTAATCGCCGGCTCAGCAGCCTTAAGCATCCCATGGAGCTCATGAAGCGATTTCTTCAGTCCATTCATGTGGAAATTCAGCCTAAAGGCATCATAACCATCATGAAGAGAATGGAGAATGAAATCGGTAGCCAACTCGTCATCATATGCAAAACCGAGGCGAGCACTTGAAGCAAATAATCCAATCATTTGCTGTACATGTGGTCCCACGGGTTTACCCTTTTTCAGCCTAGCTGTTGCTATAGCCCGGGTGACACCGAAGCGCTCAATCCTAGCTTGTTCCCCGAACATGCTCTTGAGCTCTTCTATGATGTCATAGGCTTCCATGAACTCGAATTGTTTTTGCAACTCGGGTACCATGGATGCCAACATCAAACATGTCACCTCATTCGAGGCTTTCTTAGCAAGGGCATATGATGCCTTTTGGGCATCCGTGCCCCCATCAGCGGGAAGCACGGGAAGGGGTTTGTCCAACACACTTTCCTTTTCCTCGTATTTGAGGACTATCCTCAAGTTACGTTGCCAATCAAGGAAATTGGTGTTGTTCAACTTTTCTCTATCCAAGATAGAGCTGAACTTGAATTGAGTTGAGACAGACATATTATACTACAGAATAAAGATAAATTAAGTAAGTAAACATCCACAAAGCGTTTAAACAAATAAGGTTGTCTCGCATAACTACTTTATTTGTTTCATTTTGTTCATTCGATATCCAATATCGTCGTTCCCAATTATCTTAATATCAAAACCGTGATAAATCGTAAGTGAAAACTCGAGGTTTTCTAACCAGCGATCTTATCATGCAATTGAAGCCCTATCTCTCATTAAAATGAGGGAGCCAACCAGACAATCGATTCACGCCATCCAATGGCTCGAATGTCTCTAATCTGTGTCATCGACATAAGCAAGCGCTTTGGCTCCATTCCACTCCCCGGGGTGAGAATGAGTCGAGTTGAACTTAGTCTTTGAAAAACAAATTAGGCATTGGTTTTTGACATTTTAATAAATTAGAACAAAACGATCCCAAGACCCTCATCTTGCGAATCCTTAAGCCGACTGAGTCCGCACTTAAGAACTCCAAGATAGGTAGACATCTCATGTCAATGAAATCCAATGTCACTCTCGGTCGATGAGAGTCCCATTCTCATCTCATGTCTCGATAGCCACGCCTGCAGTGGATCTATCGATGAGAAAACCAAACTCACTTGTAAGGGTCTAACCCTTACTCCCACTTATCCCAAGATAACAAGTAGTACCCCGCTGAGGCGGACCTACCAACTTATGATCGAGGGCTTTATAGGTGTGATGTTTTGGACAAGACATTATACTCATTATTTTGGGAACTTGCATGCATAGGTTTGTTTATATGTAAGTTGAACATTTATAACATAAAACAACCTATAACTAGCAAAGCATATAAATACGAAATCGAAAGGCCCCTAGAACCTCACAACTCTCAAACGAAAAGAATTAAAGTAATAACAAAAGCCTTGAACATCTTCTGGACTGGTCCTCGCCTTCCGTTTTAGTTCCGTGCCCTCCGATTTTGGTCAAATCCATTCCGTACCCAAAAAACCACGAACGGCGCCCGCCAATTCACAATCAGCGGTCGCCGAACTCCACTGGCGGTCGCCGTTTCAAAAACGGCGCCCGCCGAAAGGGTTCGGAAAAATCTGCCCCAAAACAGGTCATTCGGCGGTCGCCGTTTCCAAAACGGCGCCCGCCGGAGCTCAAACGGCGACCGCCGTTTGGCTCCAGCAGCCCGGTTTGCTTCGTTTTGCTTCGTTTGGCTTCGATTCTTCTCGTTTTCGCCGGAGAGCCGAGATCCTCCATCGAACCATGGACCAAGTCCATCGCTTACAAGTTTGAACAATACAAATTGAAATAGAAACCTATCTATTACAAATGATTCCAAGGGACGCAGCCCTCCAAAACTATGGCCAATCGAAACGTAAAAAACGACAATTTCATTCACCCGACCACTAACGGTGGCCGGCCTTACATCTAATCACATAATCACATAAAACAATTAAGCCAATTATGTTGATTAAACCTTTTTGTGTCCAACACAAAAGTGTGCACGAGCCCTTGGCTCTGATACCAATTGAAGGTACCGGTATACCGATCCAATCGATATACCTTGTGTGCGGAAGCGTGTAAAGCAATAGATCTACTATGCCATGATCTTAGTGCACACTAAATGTGTATAAGAACACATATAAACATATATATATACACATCTAATATATATATAAGGTTCAACGATTACTTACTTTTGTGATGAAGTGATTCGTTGATGTCGTTGAGGTGGTGTTGAGTCGATTGAACCACCTCAAATGGATCAGCCTCTCGAAGCTCTCCTTGTGAATGACCTCGTCACTCCTCTTGTCTAGATCACCCGGATGTTGAAGCCGCACAAATGGCCCGGCCTCTACGTGTTGCACACGAACCCGGAATTGAACTTGCTTGCTTGTTCTTGAGTGATTCTCTCACTCTTTTCTCTCTAGTTGGGTGGAATTTCGTGGCTGATGATTAAGTGTTATGAAAACCATGTTTTCATCACTTTATTCACCACAATTAACCTCTCCTTGTAACCCCCCATTATGTGCATCATAATGCACTAATAATGGTGGTTAATGGGGAGGTAAAGGGTCATTTCCACATCACCATGCCAATTGGCATGGATGTGGTCCCCTTGCTTGTGTGGCATGCCATGTCATACCATATGACATGCATCCATGCAAGCCATGCATCCCATGCATGTGAAATTCCATATATATTGATTCTAAATCAATATAGCAAGCAACTTAATTCCAGCTCGTGTGTGACCCTGTAGGTATGATTTTATCGATCAATATTATATTGTTCCCAACAATTAATATTATCGAATAATCATTTAACATCCATAGACGAACTTATGACTTTATTGATTGCACACGTAGGATCGAAGGACATATTCCAACAGAGACTTCCAGCAAGATGTGTGCTGAAAGTCGATCTAATGAAGGCGTATGATACTGTTCAGTGGAGCTTTGTGCGGGCGACGATGGAGACCATGGGATTCCATCAGGTGTTCATCGGGTGGATTATGGAATGCCTTACTGCTCCTGCCTACTCGGTGAACATCAATGGATCGGCCGAGGGTTATTTTAGAGGTGCTAGGGGATTGAGGCAGGGGGACCCGATGTCTCCATTTCTTTTTGTCCTTGTGATGGAGGTATTGCATGGGATTTTGGAGTGGCATATACAGGCTGAGCCAGAGTTTAGTATCACTGGAGATGTGAGAGGACGCAGACCTATATGCTGAGTTTTGCTGATGACCTATTGCTTGCCTGTCACGCTGACTCTGTGTCCATCGCTACACTTAAACGGGGAGTGCAGCTTTTCTCGACTTACTCTGGTCTACATGCGAATGTAGATAAGAGTAACATCTTTCTCTCCCTTCAGGCACAGGATGATGTGTCGATCCTCCAGCCGGTCTTTGACTTCCTGGTTGGGACCCTTCCGGTGCGATATTTGGGGGTTCCTTTGATCTCCTCTCAGTTGAGTCTGAGAAATTGTGCTCTCTTGCTACAGAGGATTGATGCTAGACTGGGTTCCTGGACCTCTCGTACCCTATCTTATGCAGGGCGTTTACAGTTGATCTGATCAGTTCTTGGTACGCTACATATCTACTGGGCTAGTGTGTTCATACTCCCCCAGGGGATTATCGAGGAGATTGAGAAGAGGCTGAGGAGATTTCTTTGATTTGGTTTGGGCGACAAGGGGTACGCCAAGGTCCGATGGGTTGATATTTGTAGGCCTGCTAGTGAGGGTGGACTGGGTATCCGTGATCTCACTGCTCAGAATCGAGCCCTTATGACCAGACACATCTGGGCTATTCTGAGTCAGGATCCGAAATTTGTTTGGGTCAGTTGGATTCAGGAGAATCGACTGAGGAGACATTCCTTTTGGAGTGCTAAGGTGCCAAGGGCATGCTCCTGGAGTTGGCGCCAACTACTTAAACTACGCCCAGTTGTGTTACCAGCTATGCAGATGCAGGTCGGGGATGGATCGCAGTTTTACCTTTTGGAGGGACCCGTGGCATCCCCTAGGTCGATTGGAGGAAGTGTTTCAGTTGGGACTGTGGTTTAGGAGGCTTCCTAGGGCTGCGTCGCTGAGTATGGTCATTGTTGATGGGGTTTGGAGGTGGCCAACAGATTTTGCGACGGAGTTCGTTGATCTTATGGGTGGTTTGCCGAGTATAGATGTGAGGACAGATACAGTGCGGTGGACTTTACATCGATCAGGGACCTACACCTCTGATTCGGCATACACTCTTTTTCGCCCGGAGGGCCCCAGGGTGCCGTGGGCTGCTCTTTTGACTGGACCAGGACGTATTCCACGACATTGTTTCATTCTTTGGATGGCTATCCGTGGTCGGTTACCGACTAGGGATAAGCGTTGGATTGGTCGAGGGGATGACTCGTGTGTACTTTGTGGTGGGGAGAGCACCGAGACACACTCCCACCTTTTCTTTGAGTGCCCCTTCTCACGAGATTGCTTGCGGAGACTAAAGGTGGAGGTGGGGTTTCTATGGCCAAGTGGTGGTTGGCATAGTGCTGTTTTACGGGCCTCTAGTCGATGGCGTGGGAGGCACTTGATATCTTGTGCGTATCGTGGACTTCTTCCTGCTCTGATATATTTTATTTGGCTCGAGAGGAACACGAGGATACATGAGGCTCGTTCGGTGTCGTCTGGAGTGGTGGCTTCTCGGACGATCTCTATCATACGGGAGAGGATCCACTCGTTACGACTTCCAGATTCTCTCCAGGCACGTGCATTGAAGAGGGTATGGCATATAGCCTGGTGATTGTGTTTGTATTTTTTAGTGTTATATGCTTTGTTGGTTGGTTGGAGAGCTAGTCTGTTAGCTCGGTGAAGCGATAGGGTTTTTATTCCCTATGCGTTGTACTGTATTATACCTTTTTCTTTTATATGTGATAGACCTTTACCAAAAAAAAAAAAAAAGGTGATAGACAGATTAGGGGATCGAATAATTCAGGGCATCGCTTTCCTAACTTTTCGCGTCCGTTCGGTGCGCAAGCTAGCACTTTCACATGCCCAACGGGGGTGTTTCTGTCAACCATGTGACTTGGCCAATCGACCACTCAACGGCTGCTACATCAACAACCTCAGAGCAGTCTACTACGCGCTCGAGTTTCTCTCGTCTCACATCGAACGAGCTGGCAAACTGTTGGAGTTGTGTACTTAATGTCTAGATTTAAGTAACGGTAAACTCCCGATCATAGCATTTAATCTATTAAATTAATAAACAATTGTTTGCTTTTAATTATTATTAATTAAATATATGCAAATCATAGTCCTAGATTTTATACGTTGTAGTTAGTATGGTGTGTCGGGCCCCACACAGAAGATCATACTATCGGTTACTCGTATTTAATCAAACAGATGCTCACGACCTAGATGGACACGGACCAATCCATCGGTATAGTCGTTGTGTGAGAGATAAAATAATTTGTCTTAATTATTTTATCACACTTGTACACTTGGTGTATTGAGCGGATCGTTGAGATTCATCGATTAGGATTGCCGCCGATAATCGATTCGAGTCTCAGTGTATTATATTCTTAATCCTCGATATTGTTGCGGGTGTGTATATTCAATATAAGTGACTTTGATTTACCAAAGGAATTAACCGATTTAATTATTGGGTTAATTACCGGTTAAGTTGGGTCACTATATTTTATATATGGCATGCCGTGAATGATTGACAGGACAGTGTATCCCGGAAGGGTTGATAATATCCCCGAGATGAGTTCATAAGGAATTATTGTGTAAACCTCATGAGTGGATTCGTTCCGCACAATAATTAAGGTTGAATGGTACTAGTCTCGGATTCAAGAGATGAATAAATTAATTAGCAATAAATTAATTTTATTCATGGATATTTAAATCTTAAATACACGGAATAAATAATACTACCGGAGAAATATTATTTGATATAATATGGTTTAATATTGGGAGTGCAATTAATTTATATAGTGGAAAATAAATTAATTAATATTAATGGGAGATTAATAGATTTGGGCTTGGGCTCAATTTAATCATTAATATTGGAAGCCCAATATTCCACCTCCTTTAGATCCCCTACGTAGCCTATAAAAGCACTACATGGTCTTCACCTTTTCAAAACATAAAAAAAAAAAAAAAAAAAGAAGACAAGAATATTATACTTGATATTCTAGAGAGTTGAAGAGGATCCATAAGCTTGGAGGATCGTCGCCCACCCGACGTTCAAGCTAGTGCAAGGAATACGTGGGAAGATCGTAAGGTCATCAAACTTAAATTCGTTTCTCCGCACAACGAATTAAAAGGTAAAATCATATACTCCCTTCTATGATTTTATGTGAATTGATTGTGATACATACATGAACGCACGATCCGGGAAAACGTCGAGACCGGGATACGGGGATTCGAGATCCCCGTCGGGATCGAATAAGGGGCGGCCGAACCCTAGGGTTCGACCGCCGGGACCGCGCGACGAAGGGAGCCCCGGCTGGACGCCGGGGCGAGCGATCGACGGGAGTCGATCGCTGGGGATGCCACGGGCTGGTGCCGTGGCGGATCCCCGCCCCTCGACGGCGGCGTGCGAGGAGGGAGGCCCCGGCTGGACGCCGGGGCGTGCGATCGAGCGAAGCTCGATCGCTGGGCAAGCCGCGGCTTGGCCGCGGTGGTCAGCGGGGCTGACCGCCCCTCCTGGTGGCGACGGCGGTGAAGTCGCCGGACTCACCGCCATCCGGGGGCTGCTCCATGCAGCCGGCGATCGCCATGCACGGCGATCGCGAACTCCGCGTGGAGTTTGGCTAGGGTTTCGCCCTCGCGGCGATTCTCTCGTCGGACTCCGGCGACGTGGCGTTCGTGATCGGTTTCCGGCGACGGGTTTTCGGTCGGGGTTATCGGTTCTGCAATTTTTTGATACCCCGGGATACCGAATTCCATCAACTGGTATCAGAGCGTTTGGTTTCGTGTTCATGTATGTGTTCAATTGCGTTCTACCTTGCAGGGATTCCGACTATCATGGTTGAAATTAATTGTTAATTATTGGTTTAATTAATTGCTATTTAATTTACCATGATTGTTCGTTTATTAAACTCTCGGACATGTCGAGATTCGTTTTGTGTGGATGAATGCTTGTAATAGTAAAAATTCGGGGGTTGACCGAATTTAGGATTTATTATTACGTTCTATGTTTTCCGGAAAGTGTATAGGGTCGATTTCATGTATAGAATCGATACCGGAATTGTAAATTTATTTCTTGTAATTTATTTACGTTGGATCGATGCCGAGACGACCGCCGGAGAACTCATGAGACGAAGAAGACGAAGAGGACGAAAAACCGGGGGGGTCGATCATCCCCATGATCGATCCCCATGAGGATCGATCGACCCCACGCCCGGGGCTGCCCGCTAGGGTTTCCGGACACGCCGGCCACCGGTGGTGGTGGCGCGTGGCTAGGGGGCGGCGGCGGTGGTGCCCGGCGGTGGTGGTGGTCGACGGTGGGGGTGGTGCGGGGATCCCCAACCCGTGCTGCTCCTAATCCTACCAAGATACTACTTACCTAATTGATTCAAGTTTTCCTATTTTGAGTATTCCTAAGTATGGGAACTCTCATGGAGATAGGAAAAGAATTAATTAATATTATTTATTTCCTTATTCTATTATGGAAGTCTTCTAGAATATTTCAAGTTCTACTTGGAATAGGAATCTAGAGATTTAATAGAATTAGATAGGAAAAGAATTAATATTATTTATTTCCTTATTCTATTATGGAAGTCTTCTAAAATATTTCAAGTTCTACTTGGAATAGGAATCTAGAGATTTAATAGAATTAGAAAGGAAAATAATTAATTAGAAAATTAATCTATTTCTATTTGATTATTCCTATTTTATGGGAATTTTCATGGACATGGAAATTAATTAATCTTGGAAAGTAGAAGAGTCCTAATTTATTTTATTTCCTTATTCTATTATAGAAGTCTTCTAGAATATTCCATGTTTGACTTGGATAGATTATTCTAGAGATTTAATAGAATTAGATAGGAAAATAAATAAATAAAAATATTAATAATATTTAATTTTATTTTTGATTTATTCGATTGACTTAATTTTCGAATTAAGTATCTTTTGGATTTATTAAAAATGAATAGACTTAAATATTGGGATTAATATTCTCGTCACATGGAGTATTCAAGAACGAAGACTGAAGACTAGAAGACGCATACGGAGATGGAATAAAGCCATGATAGTCGGAAAATAATTTTCTAGCTTATTTTGACTATGTGACATGTGCTTTATTACTTGTATGCATGCTTATGTGTTTAATTATGCATTAGATAGCGTATCCCTTTGTTATAAAAAGCTAAGTGGGAGCGGGGATGGAAACATTCCCATGGTCTTCATTACTGTTCTCTTGGTGACTCTTATGGACTTTTGAAGTTCGTATAGATGTGTCATTGGAGGAGAATTCTTGTAATTCCTCTTACGAGAAACATTGATTAAGTTTATCAAACAATGCCTAATTTGTCTTTCTGAAACTGACTTCAAGTCGACTCATTCTCACCCCGGGGAGTGGAATGGAGCCAAAGCCACTTGGTCATGTGGATGACACAAATTAGAGGCAGTCGTACCATTCTTTGATAGATGGATCGATTGTCTGCTCGGCTCCCTCATTTATGAGAGATAGGGTTGTTCGCATGGTGAATCACTGGTTAGAAACTTCGAGTTTCACTTATGATTCTCCGCGTCTTGATTTACAAAATCGAATGCTTCAAGTAATTGGGAGTCAACTATAAAAATCTTTTGGTGTAGTAAACGTCCACACGAACGTGGCTTGCTATGCTGAATGGGATTTTTGGAAATAGTTGATGTAGACAGTTATAGGGAATTGTGAAGGATTGTGAGTTATCGTAAACGTCCACACTAACGTGGCTTGCGGTGACGTAGCAATTCCAAATGATTCACCTTAGTACTGAGTAATGGTTTACACTTAGGTACGCTTTATAGTATTCTTCCCAACGAAGTAACGCTATAATGATGTACGACCGAAGCAAATCTAATTGCTAAATCATTTGGGTGGGTAAACGTCCACACGAACGTGGCTTGCCTTACCTGATGGGATTTTAGATGTGATTAGTGATTTAATGATATTATTTGAGGGAGATAATATCGGATATTAAATTGATTGTTTGTTTAAATGTGCTTATAGGTTTAGAGAATAGCTATGAATCCACTTTCTATGATACTCAAGGAGCATAAGCTCACTGGCCCCAACTATATTGATTGGAAGAGAAATTTAGACATTGTCCTAACTTCGGATGAGTACAAGTTTGTACTCCATGAAGTGTGCCCTGCTGAGCCCACGGCTGCCTCAACTGATGAGGAAAAACTGACATATCGGAAGTGGAAAAAGGCTGATGAAATGGCTAGGTGTTATATTTTGGCTTCCATGTCAAATGTACTCCAAACCCAACATGAGTCGATGGACACTGCCTATGATATGATGTTTAACCTCAAGGAGATGTTTGGGGAGCAAGATCGTGCGGCAAGGCAAGAAGCCATGAGAGTCCTCATGTCGACTACTCAATCTAAAGGAACGCCCGTTGGGGAGCACGTTCTTAAGATGATGAGTTTGTTGAATGAACTTGAGGTCCTAGGAGCTTCCATTGATGCTGAGACGCAAGTCGACATCATACTCCAGTCTCTGGCCCCTAATTTTGAGCAGTTTCGTATGAGCTATAATATGGGTAAACTATCTTATACTCTTGCGCAACTCCTGACTGAACTAAAGGCGGCAGAGGGGATCTACAAGAAGGGCAAGTCTCAAGCGCTTGTAGCTACCAAGTCCAAAGGCTTTAAGCCTGGTGGAGGTAGGGGCAAGAGAAGGAAGCAAGCCCGGAAACCCAGTGGTGTCAAGAGGACTGTACCACGAGTGGGGGCTGCAAAGCCAAAGGGTAAGTGCTTCCGATGCAACAAAATGGGACACTGGAAGTCTGAATGTCCTCCCAAAGGTACGAATTTTTCCTTAGTCGTAAAAACATAGTCAGCGGTATTATCTACCAGAATTCTGGTGTGTAGATATGAAACCACTGACGGTGTGTGCATTTTGAATGTAGGGGTTCCAGAAAACCCGGCGACTTAGAAAGGAAGAGTTCGAGTCTACACGGGCAAAGCTGTAGAGGAGGCAGCGGTTGCAGTGGAAGACATTTATCTGCTTTAGTAGTTAAATAGGATTTCATTTCAAAGTTATTGTTTTATGTACCTCTTTATTTTAGAAAGAACGTTTTGTTCTGGATTTCTATTATTAATGAATGGATATTTTATTTCTTTAATCATTGGATGATTTTGATAAGAAATAATGGCATTATCTATTCTGGTACATTAGATAGCAATATGTGAATGATGAATCCTTAGTCTACCACGATGCAACAAACCGTTCTATAACTTGTTTTACTTGTTAGATATTTCTTTATTAATCATTATACTTGTGAATTCTTATACTTAGTAGTATTTTCAAATGAAGATTCAAATGGCCGAAATTGATTTGATCAATTATAGTTGAAGGAATGGACCTTCCGACCTAAGGATTGAATTTGGAGGATAATACGTCTAAGTAAACCTTTCTGGATAAAGGGTAGATATGCAGACATATGTGTAAATTAGAAAGGTACGAGAAATTCTCTCAGAGAATACTCAAGTGATGGATTAGAATGCTTGATGTGCCATAAAAGCAAAGTGTTTTGACTAGTCAATGGACACAAAGCTATTATGGGGAACCATCAAAGTATATCCATTAGGAGCCTGCGACTCGGTCGCGGAGGCCATCACCTATCTGAATAACACATAGCATAATCAAAGATTGGGATTCAATCCCAAAGGACCGCACCATACACTTACGTGTAGAAATAGTGCGTTGTAAATAAGAAATGGAAAATCTGATAGTAAAAGGACAAGTTGTTCGGAACTACCTATGTTCTATGGATATTCCTAGATACAACGACATATTGAATATGGTTGTAGGATATCCTAGATGAACGAAGTATTGTGAGTTCTATAGTACTACGAACCCGAGGGACGTCTCTCGTCCGGTTCATAGAGGAAGACTATTAGATGGACCACAAAGCCTAAATTAACGTAATACCTTGAAATGAGAAGAAGGACAAAAGACTAGGAACCAGCCAAGCCGAGTAGAAGTACACCACATACTGCACCTATTGTTATTACTGTTATACACCGGGACGCCATTGCAGTGGGAGGTTGTTGGACAACCAGAGATATTCATAAGGCTAGAGGAGTTCGGACTCTGGATCTAGTAGAGATGAAATCGACCCCTAGCTCTGCATAAGGGCAGTACTAGATCTAAATGTGCCTGCTTGGAACAATAAGAATTATTGTTAAGAGGCTAGATCATTTAGAGTACAAGCTTAGTAAATCCATTTATGGATTGAAATAAAGCTATGAATCGTGGAACTTGCGAATTGATGGGATAGTCCATTTGATGGATTCATCAAAAGGCATAGACGAAAGGTGTATTGAAGACGTAATGGAAACAAGGTGGTGTTTCTCGGAGATCTTATGTAGATAATATTTTATCATTGGCAACAATGTAAAAATGCTGTCAGACATAAAGTAATGGTTGTCTAAATAAATCGAGATATAAGATTAAGAAGAAGTTAGAACATGTTCTTAAGATCTTGTGATCTAGAGATAAGAACATTGTACTTCTCCTAGATATCTTGTACGATCAAGGTTTGTTTTAACATGCATACTTCTGAGAAAGGTTATTGCCTTTCAGAGACAGAATATACATCTATCTAAAGGGTATGTGTTCGAACACATGAAGGAGATAGATGAGGACAAAGCAGTTTCCTATACTTCAAGTATGGAAAGCTGTATAGATGCAATGTTGTAAAACAAGAACCTGATATCAACTATGCGGTTTGCGTAGTGGGAGGATATCAAAGTAATCTGGATAAGGGATATTCGAAAGCTGCAAGAGTACTTTCATAGTACTGACTTGAGCAAGACGAAATCTTCTTAGATTACAGATTCTCAGATCCAAAAATCAGAGAAGGACCAGTGAAAGTCGATATCAGGCTATGTGTTCACTTTTAGAAAGAGGTGGAACCATGAAGTGAAAGAGTGATAAGCGGGACGCTTCTCAGACTCTCTCATAACCGAATAGCAGCCTCAGAGGCAGCGGAAGTTTTGGTTAGGTTCCGGGATAACCTCTTGACTTGGATATGACTCTTAGTTTACCAAAGGCTATTGGATAGCGGTGCATGGTGAACTAGAAGAGGTCATGAGTCAAAAAGTGATGTTAACACATAGAGCAAGTACCACCTGATACGAGTCATCGTCAGGGGAGACGACGTAGTAGTCACCAAGATAACTTCAGAGCGGCAACCTAGATTGCTCACTCACATAGTACTTCTCGGAAGTACACTTTAAAGCACGTGATGAGTATGGGAACCGGGAGTTTGGAAGAAATGACTAGACCTTAGTACAAGTGGGAGATTGTTGGAGTTGTGTACTTAATGTCTAGATTTAAGTAACGGTAAACTCCCGATCATAGCATTTAATCTATTAAATTAATAAACAATTGTTTGCTTTTAATTATTATTAATTAAATATATGCAAATCATAGTCCTAGATTTTATACGTTGTAGTTAGTATGGTGTGTCGGGCCCCACACAGAAGATCATACTATCGGTTACTCGTATTTAATCAAACAGATGCTCACGACCTAGATGGACACGGACCAATCCATCGGTATAGTCGTTGTGTGAGAGATAAAATAATTTGTCTTAATTATTTTATCACACTTGTACACTTGGTGTATTGAGCGGATCGTTGAGATTCATCGATTAGGATTGCCGGCGATAATCGATTCGAGTCTCAGTGTATTATATTCTTAATCCTCGATATTGTTGCGGGTGTGTATATTCAATATAAGTGACTTTGATTTACCAAAGGAATTAACCGATTTAATTATTGGGTTAATTACCGGTTAAGTTGGGTCACTATATTTTATATATGGCATGCCGTGAATGATTGACAGGACAGTGTATCCCGGAAGGGTTGATAATATCCCCGAGATGAGTTCATAAGGAATTATTGTGTAAACCTCATGAGTGGATTCGTTCCGCACAATAATTAAGGTTGAATGGTACTAGTCTCGGATTCAAGAGATGAATAAATTAATTAGCAATAAATTAATTTTATTCATGGATATTTAAATCTTAAATACACGGAATAAATAATACTACCGGAGAAATATTATTTGATATAATATGGTTTAATATTGGGAGTGCAATTAATTTATATAGTGGAAAATAAATTAATTAATATTAATGGGAGATTAATAGATTTGGGTTTGGGCTCAATTTAATCATTAATATTGGAAGCCCAATATTCCACCTCCTTTAGATCCCCTACGTAGCCTATAAAAGCACTACATGGTCTTCACTTTTTCAAAACATAAAAAAAAAAAAAAAAAGAAGACAAGAATATCATACTTGATATTCTAGAGAGTTGAAGAGGATCCATAAGCTTGGAGGATCGTCGCCCACCCGACGTTCAAGCTAGTGCAAGGAATACGTGGGAAGATCGTAAGGTCATCAAACTTAAATTCGTTTCTCCGCACAACGAATTAAAAGGTAAAATCATATACTCCCTTCTATGATTTTATGTGAATTGATTGTGATACATACATGAACGCACGATCCGGGAAAACGTCGAGACCGGGATACGGGGATTCGAGATCCCCGTCGGGATCGAATAAGGGGCGGCCGAACCCTAGGGTTCGACCGCCGGGACCGCGCGACGAAGGGAGCCCCGGCTGGACGCCGGGGCGAGCGATCGACGGGAGTCGATCGCTGGGGATGCCACGGGCTGGTGCCGTGGCGGATCCCCGCCCCTCGACGGCGGCGTGCGAGGAGGGAGGCCCCGGCTGGACGCCGGGGCGTGCGATCGAGCGAAGCTCGATCGCTGGGCAAGCCGCGGCTTGGCCGCGGTGGTCAGCGGGGCTGACCGCCCCTCCTGGTGGCGACGGCGGTGAAGTCGCCGGACTCACCGCCATCCGGGGGCTGCTCCATGCAGCCGGCGATCGCCATGCACGGCGATCGCGAACTCCGCGTGGAGTTTGGCTAGGGTTTCGCCCTCGCGGCGATTCTCTCGTCGGACTCCGGCGACGTGGCGTTCGTGATCGGTTTCCGGCGACGGGTTTTCGGTCGGGGTTATCGGTTCCGCAATTTTTTGATACCCCGGGATACCGAATTCCATCACAAACTTGCGAGCTAAGGGATTGTGATTTAAGTGCCGCAAGACTTACACACTGGGCCATGGGAAAGTATGTCCTCTCAGGGAGCTACGAGTGTTGCTCATGGATCCGAATGAGGCAGTAGATACAAAATTATGAATACTATGAACCCACCAGTCAAGAGGAACTAACAAAAGAAGAAGTCATTTTTCAACCTTGGGGACAAAATTGATTTGGAGAGAGATGTAATTGATAGAGAAAAGGCTGAAATATTTAACTAATTAAGTCTCTTTAATTATTGTTAAGTTTGGGCTTTAGGAATTATTTAGGTCGCTTTTATTATCGTTGGGTTTGGGCTTTAGGGTTAGATTTATTTTTTTTATTCTGGTAGGGGTTTAGAATATAAAGTTCAGCGTTTGTTAATTAGGGGATTATCGAATTAATAAAAACTGTATTGGTGTTTTTAACAACTCGTAATTTTACCCAGTGCCGTTTGAGTCAGACATTTACCCCTGTAGTCTCATTAGTGTACAAATTAAGAGCTGGACACGAATAATGAGATGACAACATCAATAGATGAGGTATCGAATTAGGTGGTGTTGGTGGTTCCTTGATTAGTAAAACTAGAATTTATGCCTAGGGTTACTTTTGATGACCCTGCCAAGTTAAGTACAAATGAAAATACACTTCCACCCACAGTTGATAAAGATGGAGATAAGATTCTCAAACCTTATGACCAATGAATGAAAGATGAACACGAGTGAGTTGTGCACAGTGAATGATAAAGCTCGACATGTAATTTGTGAGGACTTGATGTTCTAATGTAAAGCTTTGTACTAGGATGCATTTTGCTAAAGAAGCCTCCGGACATTACTGAACACTGTTGGAATGGTGTTTTTCATCCCACGTGTGTTGTACCGAAACAAGCTATGTAGTGTGTCCTGTGTAGATGGATCGATTGTGCGATATTAAGTGTCGAGTCGAGAACTTGAACTTAATAGTCAACGATCAAGCCAAATGAGTCACACGACCCTATTGATCATGTATACTTGGAGTATATAAACCTTGGTTGAGAATCGAGAAGGAACGACGGAAGAAACGGAGAAGAAAAACGATATCGGCACGATTTAATATTGTGTGTCGGCCGACACATGCATAGTGTGAATGCATGTCGGCGACATCAATTGAAATCAAAGGCGGTGTATTTTTTTGGAAGGTGTCGGGTGTATTTTTTTGGAAGGTGTCGGCCGACACCCCATTTACACTAGCCTGGTGTCGGCCGACAATGGCTTTATTTTTGGAAAATAATTGTCGCGTGTTTCTTTCTCCAAATTCAACCCTAAACACTCTTTCTCCTCCTCCTATATAAAGGGGACATTAGACCCACGATTTTGAGTGCTATTCTACACGAAATATATTATTTCACAAGCACCAAAATACGAGGGAGACGAGAGAATCGAGTGGGACTCGATATTGTTGAAGGGCTTCCACGTTCGTTGATCAAGGAGGGTTCGTGCAACGAATCGAGGCCGGGTACGTTCGCGGCTATCCATCTACGCGTGGGCTATCTACATACAAGAATTACAAGGTACATAATTCTTTACTAACTCAATTAATTGTTCTTACTACATACGTGCGCACTAGATCTATGATTAGGGTTTTACGTGTTTATGCATGATTTCTTCTTCCGCACTTTTCATGCTTGTAAAATACGTAAATCCATCTATAAGGGTATGGATGAGATTCATACAAAACCCAACAGTGGTATCAGAGCCTTGATCGTGCGTTTGCGTATGCGCGTAGAACAAGTGCCTATAAAAATTGTTTTTATTTTATTTGTGAATTTTTCCGTGGACTATTTTTTGAAAAATAGTGTTTGATTGTATGTTAATCTAATTGGATTATTTTTCATAAATCAAGTGTCCGTGAATTTTTTGTGATTTATTCATGTAATTTTTCATGGAATATTTTTTGGAAAAATAGTACTTGATTTGATGTTAAAAATTTATTCGATTATTTTTGTATGCATAAATCAAATCCCCATGATATGAAATTCAGAATTGATAAATTTATTTGGAATATTATTTGTCAATTTTATCTCTCAATCGTGATTAATAAAGAATTTAGAATTCTTGTATTTTTTATGAAGTTCATGTTTTATCAAATTTTCAAAACAAAGCCTAATTTCTCTTTCAAAGATTAATTTCAAGCCGATTTATTTCTCACCTCGGGGAGTGAAAATGAGATCAGAGTGCTTAAATTAGTCGATGACGCAAATTAGAGACTTTCGAACCATGGGATGGTACGATCGTCTGGTTGGCTCCCCCATGTCACATGGGAGATAGGGCGCAATTGCATGATAAATCGCTGGTTAGAAATCTCGAGTTTTCACTTACGATTTATCGCGTTTTGATTATTGAGATAATTATGACGGGGATACAAATAAAAGCCGATTATTGGGAATAACCGTTATTGAACAATTAAAATCTGATTTTATTGAGAATAAAATTAGTAGGCATATTTGAGTTATATGTTGCATCTTGCTTGCTATGAATTGAGAATTCCTGTTGCTTGCTAGATGTAAGTCCAATGACCGATAGTCATTGGGTGTATGCCCTGCGTTTTTCATACTCAATGGTCTTAGAGTTTTATATGGACTGCGTGCCATCAAATCTTTTGTAATAGTATAGATTTATTTTTTGCTATGGCCTGCATGCCATTATACATTGTAAACTGTGGTGGGATCCACAATCGAAGGCCTTACAAGAAACAAAGATTTGAAGAGACGTTTACACGAGTGAGACTCGTCCAAGACGAAATCGAGTAGGACTCGAGGAGACGCAAAGCTATAATCGAGTGAGACTCGAGAAGACGAAGACGTGAGTGAGACTCAAGATTACAAGTACCTCGAGGAGGATACCAATTTGTAATTTATCGTTTTCATATTATAGAACTTAGGGGCCATTGGAGTGCATTTTATGTGATGTGGTAGTATGCATGCTTTAGGTTTTATTTTGCGTTTAATATCATGTTCAATCGATTAAAACATAACATGCATGCTATGTCTCATAAAATGAGTTATCGCCTTGTCCAATTAGACACACCCCCTAAAGCTCTCGATCATCAATCAGTAGGTTCCGCCTCCGCGGGGTGCTATGTTTTTGATCTTTAGATAAGGTGAGGGTAGAGGAACAACGAGGCCTCTACAACGTGTTTTTGGTTTCTCATAGACGAACCCACTGCAGGCGTGGTAGTCGAGGCGAGGAGATAAGAATGAGATTCTTATCGACCGAGAGTGTTATTGTCGATAGTGGGACTATTGAAATAACATTGACAATGAGATTGTCTACCTATCTTGGATTTTTTGAGTGTCAAGCTCTCCTTGGCTCGAGAAATTGCGAGGTGAGGATATTGGAATTGTTTTGTCCTAGAGACACCAATGTTGGACAATGGAGGACAAAATAGACAACTAAATAAGTGTTCGAGGAACGACTTGTTGTCAAACTTTTGAATGTTTACTGAATACTTGCTTATTTCTTTCTGTAGTTAATATATCTCATCTAAACTCTATCACCCAAATTACTATGCGTTCAATCCTTGAGAAGGAAATCCTTGAGAAGGAAAAACTGAACGGTACTAACTTTCTAGATTGGCATCGAAACATGAGATTGGATCTCAAAGTTGAAAAACGAGAGAATGCTAATGAAAATCCAATTCATGTGCTTTCCGAAACGAATATCGTTCTGCACTCGTTGCATGATGGTTATGACTCCTTGAGGACGAACTATTATGTGAACGGAGTACATAGATCGTTGATGGATCTACATAGTCATTTGAAGACTGTAGAGCCTACGATCAAGAACAACTGTGGGAGAGGTTCTTATGATAAAGGAATGTGGAATTTCTAAAAGAAAGAACAAATCCAAGTCCATTGGCAAGGGTAATGCTGTTGCTGCACCTAAGGCCGAAGACAAGAAGACTTCGGTGGGACCAAAGTGCTTCTATTGCGATGGCGTGGGCCATTTCAAAAGGGATTGTTCTAAATACAAGGAAGATATGAAAAATGGGGTTGCCCCTTCATCTTCAAGTATCTATGTTGTAGATATACACCTTGCTAACACTACTTCATAGGTATTAGATACTGGTTATGAGGCTCACATTGTTAGATGTGTGGAGGGCCTACAAAGAAGTAAGAAGTTAGAGAAAGGTGAAGTCCATCTACGTGTGGGGAATGGAGCGAGGGTCGCAACATTAGCCGTAGGAACTTAATGTTTATCTTTGCCCTCGGGGCTCGTACTAGAACTTAATAATGTTTATTTTGTTCATAGTATTACCTTGAATATTATTTCCATTTCTGCATTGGATGGTGAATGATTTAATTTTACAATTATTGACGGAATTTTTTTCGTTATTTAATCGTAATGTATTCTATGGTATGGCACGTCTAGAGCGGGGCTTATACGTGCTCGATTTAGATAAACAAATCTACAACATAAATACCAAACGAGCTAAATCAAACGAGATTAACGAAACGTACCTCTGACACTGTCGTTTGTGCCATATAAACAACAAGCGTGTTGAGAAACTCCTCAAGGAGGGTGTTATAAAATCTTTTGATTTGGAATCATTTGATACATGCGATATGTCTATTAGGCAAAATGACGAAATCACCACTTCTGGGAACTGGTGAGCGAGCTAGTGATCTATTGGGCCTACTACACACTGATGTGTGTGGACCAATGAGTTCACCGGCACGAGGTGGTTACGTGAAAATCAACTTGACAAGACGATAACAGTTTTTCGATCGAATCGAGGAGACGAATATCTGAGTCAAGAGTTTGACGACCATCTAGTAAAGTGTGGGATTAGATTTCTACTTACACCTCCCGGAACTCCTCAGTTGAATGGAGTGTCTGAGATAAGAAATTGAACTTTGTTGGACATGATTCGATCTATGATGAGCTCAGCAAAACTTCCTATATCCCTTTGGGGACATGCACTCTCTACTGCTGCTCTAATACTGAAAAAGACGCCGTCAAAGGCTGTGAATAAGACACCATATGAGATATGGAGCGGGAGGGTCCCGAATTTGTCTTATCTCAAGATTTGGGGTTGCGAAGCCTACGTCAAGAGATATATCTCTAGTAAGCTTGAACCCAAATATGACAAGGTTTTCTTTGTGGGTTAACCAAAAGAAACCCGAGGATATTATTTCTACAATCAATCGGAGAACAAAGCTTTTGTTGCTCGCGATGGTATCTTTCTAGAAAAGTTATTCCTCTCTAAGAAAGATAGTGGGAGTAAGGTTGTTCTAGACGAGGTCCATGATGAACAACCAGTTACCGAGGAAACAAACGACGAGGTCGTAGAATCTTTCCCACCCTTGCAGGCGGTAACGGTTCCTCGTAGGTCAAATAGGAGGTTTTTCTCTTAGAGAGTAACGAACCATCGACCTATAGTCAAACCATGACAAGTCTGGATTCCGAGAAATGGCTGAGAGCCATGAAATCCGAAATGGACTCCATGTCTGAGAATCAAGTCTGGGACTTGATCGATTTACCTCAAGGGATGATGCCTATTGAGTGTAAATGATTCTTTAAGGTAAAGACCGACATGGACAAAGTCCATTAGGACACTTCTTGCTATTGCCGCTCATTATGATTATGAGATCTGACAAATGAATGTTAAAACTGCCTTATTGAATGTGGTTCTTGAAGTGGATGTATATATGACACAACCTAAGAGTTTTATCGATCCAAAAAGGGCTAAGAAGGTATGCAAGCTTAAGAGGTCCATTTATGGACTCAAGCAGACATCTCGGAGTTGGAATCTGCGTTTCGACGAAGCCGTATAGGAATTCGGCTTTAAACGAAACCCAGAGGAATCTTGTGTATACAAGAAGGTCAGTGGGAGCGCAATCGTTTTCTTGTGCTGTATGTCGATGACATACTCCTTATTGGAAATGACATTCCGGTGTTGAACTCTGTGAAGGAGTGACTCGGAAAGTGTTTCTCTATGAAGGATCTGGGAGAAGCACAATACATGACACATGACACATCTCTTAGCAAGACTCAGTGTCCGCAAGGAGCTGATGAGCAACAGAGGATGTATAATTTTCCTTATGGTTCGGCAATAGGATCAATTATGTATGTCATGATATATACAAGGACAGACGTATCGTATGCTTTGAGCATGACGAGTCGTTTTAAATTAACCAGGGTGAGGCGCATGGGATGCGGCCAGAAACATTCTCAAGTTCCTTAACCGGACTTAGGAGAATTATCTTGTCTCTGGGGGACAAGAAGAGTTAGAAATGACGAGATATACGGACGCGAGTTGTCAGACTGATAAAGACGATTTTTGATCTCTATCTGGATATGTCTTTTGTCTGAATAAAGATGTTGTTTGTTGGAAAAGTTCCAAGCAAAGCATTATCGCCGACTCAACTACAAAGTCTGAGTACATTGCGGCCTTGGAGGCTGCAAAGGAATGTGTATGGATGAAAAAAGTTCCACGAGGAGCTTGGTGTTATCTCTAGTGCTGCCAAATCTTTAGTTCTCTATTGTGATGATAGTAGAGCTATAGCCTAGGCACAAGAGCCGAGGGATCACCATAAATCCAAACACGTGCTCAGAAAATTTCACATTCTTCGCGAGATCGTGGAGAGAGGTGACATTGAAATTTTCAAAGTGGCAACCGAGGATAACGTTGCCGACCCATTCACCAAACCTCTCCCGCAGTCAAAGCATGAGGCTTTAAGTACTGCGATAGGATTTAAACGTCTTATAGACTAAATTCTTATGTTGTAACTTATTTACAAACGGAGATTATAAAGTAAACATTCATGTTGATTCATAAATAAATTTATTCATATTTTCATGGTTTGGATTATATAAACTGTTCAAACGTAGATTTTAAATTTTAACTGAGTTATGTGATAATGTCACATAATGAGGCTCAGTGATTGAACAAAATTAAAATCAACTTAAGTCCCTAATCTAGATCACCGTGTACAAACAGACACAATGGATCTATATAAAGATTAGATTGCAAGTTTTACTATAGCGCCACCTCATGGGCTAGACGTGGGACGTCGAGTACAATTGTATAGACAACAGCTGGGAGATGGGTGTCGGACGTGACTCGCCTAAGAACGGTATTTAAGGAAGTGTGTCATAATACCGATTCTTATAGCTTTCGGACGTCTCCTCAGACCTGAGTAGTCTAGAGTAGCTACATTGTGAAATGTTGTGTTTTGACGCTGTCAAACGTTCTCGGTAAAACGGAACTATAAAGATAATCGTTGGATACCTCAAGAAGCAAGTGGGAGCACATAGATTGACAAGATGGGATTATCCTCCTGCGGGGTAGGATCAAATGTCTTAAAGGCCACTCGGAGAGTTGGGGTTGCAAAATTGCGTGACCACGCCCGGATATGTATCATAGTGACCATCCGGTTCGCAATCCGCTCATATATCCGAGAAAGATTCGAACGGAACGAGGGTGACACTGGTCTTACCTCTAGTTCGAACTTAGACATCAAGCGATAAGGGAAACGTGGATACACGTTGGATCTGAAGTCCAAGTGGGAGATTGTTGGAATGGTGTTCTTCATCCCACGTGTGTTGTACCGAAACAATCTATGTAGTGTGTCCTGTGTAGATGGATCGATTGTGCGATATTAAGTGTTGTCGAGAACTTGAACTTAATAGTCGACGATCAAGCCAAATGAGTCACACGACCCTATTGATCATGTATACTTGGAGTATATAAACCTTGGTTGAGAATCGAGGAGGAACGACGGAAGAAACGGAGAAGAAAAACGATATCGGAATGCATGTCGGCCGACATCAATTGAAATCAAAGGCGGTGTATTTTTTTGGAAGGTGTCGGCCGACACCCCATTTACACTAGCCTGGTGTCGGCCGACAATGGCTTTATTTTTGGAAAATAATTGTCGCGTGTTTCTTTCTCCAAATTCAACCCTAAACACTCTTTCTCCTCCTCCTATATAAAGGGGACATTAGACCCACGATTTTGAGTGCTATTCTACACGAAATATATTATTTCACAAGCACCAAAATACGAGGGAGACGAGAGAATCGAGTGGGACTCGATATTTTTGAAGAGCTTCCACGTTCGTTGATCAAGGAGGGTTCGTGCAACGAATCGAGGCCGGGTACGTTCGCGGCTATCCATCTACGTGTGGGCTATCTACATACAAGAATTACAAGGTACATAATTCTTTACTAACTCAATTAATTGTTCTTACTACATACGTGCGCACTAGATCCATGATTAGGGTTTTACGTGTTTATGCATGATTTCTTCTTCCGCACTTTTCATGCTTGTAAAATACGTAAATCCATCTATTGGGGTATGGACGAGATTCATACAAAACCCAACAAACACCACCGTGAAAGATTAAATGTAAGGAACTGAGTGAACGGTGAACCCATTCCGAATGATGTGATTTGCTCAAAAGTCAAAAGATCTACGCATACTTTCTCTAACAAGTTTCAAACGAAAATCTGTGTGGTAAAGCTTATTATGGCGTTGGGGAACATGATCGACTACACTGCGCTTATTACTGAGAGTCCGTTTGGGTGAGCTTATTTATAAAAGCTTATAAGATGTTTATTCTTATAAGTTGTAAACGAATGAGCTTATTTATAAGAGCTTATAAGATGTTTATTCTTATAAGTTGTTTTAAGAGCGGATAAGCTGTTATTTCTTATTTAATAAATAAATTGTTAAACCGTTTGGATAAAATAGATATATAAACTTATAACTTCTTAAAAATTGTTTGGTAATTTAAGACTTTATATAAATAAAATTACCAAAAATAAATTGTTATATATGAAAAAATTAATTAAAATTATTTATATTAACTAAATAATAAATTTAGAATTTTTTATATATATAAAAGGTAATAATTTTGAGGGTATTTTGGTTTTTTATTGTTTAAGTTACAAGAGCTTATAAGCTGTGGAGAAAAAAGTACCTCTCCCTTTATTTATTTTTTTAACAGCTTATAAGCTTTTAAACAGCTTATTTTTTAAGTTTTTTAAAATCTTTTTTTAAGATTTTACCAAATAAATTTTAAGAGCTTATAAGCTATTTTAAAAAGCTTATAAACTCTGCCAAATACCCTCTGAGTTCAAAATGTTTGAAATCAACCGAGCTGAGCTTAAGAAATGAGCACTAAGGAATAAGGATTATTATTAAGATAAATATGAATTAGAAGATACTATTTCTATGTATTTTACAAAGAATATATATTTCTATGTATTTTACAAAGAATATATTTTGAAAACAAAGTTTTTTTTGGACAGGAGTATTATTTAAGATATAATAAAATTATTTTATTTTCAAATAAAGTATGATATTAACGCTGAAAAGTTAACGTTAGATTATTAAACGTTGCGTATAATAGTTGCAATTGTGAAACATTGCGTATAATAATTGCGTGAAGTTACAATGTGAAACGTTGCTATAATATGAAATAATAGTTGCGTCCCCTTCAACTGTTGTCTTCTACGTATAAATATATGTTTGCGTAAGAAAGAAAAACACCCACATAGAGAAGTACAGAAAAGTACAGTAACAAAAAAATAATAATCTCTCCAATAAGTTTCTCAATAAGAATTTTGTGCCTTGTTGTATCCTGTAAAAAAAATTCTACATAGTGGAAATATTGTTTTCGGATAGTGATCAACACGCCTCAAGGTTTTAGATTTCTGTCTCCTATATATATAAAAAATACACAACAATCGAAAACAATACTTCCGACTAATGGAGACAGAAAAAATCATCAAGAAGGTGCAATTCCAGAAATCAACATGTGAAGGTGCAATTCCAAGGAGAAGGACTTCATCAAACTCGATGGCACAAACTATATAAGGTAACAAGATAAAATAAGGTGACATCTACTCTCTTTGATACGTTGTATATGTTATTATAAACTTAATGTTACTAATAAATCCAAGTTAGTATCAAGAGAAATTAAAAGTGATTATTATAAACTTATTGTTCCTAATAAATCCAAGTTACGATTAAGGGACATTAAAAGTATTTTGTTGGTTAGTGTTGTTGGAAATCGAATACCCGGGACATGTCCGTTCGACTACTCGAACATCCGGACAAGCCCAGTCGACATCCAGTGTGCCTACTGTGTTCACGACAAAACCTCTGACCCGAATTGCACCCAGCCATCGCACCCGAGGCACGACCGCGCAAAACGAGAGGCTTATGGCCTCTCTGTCGTCCGACACCAGAAGGTGTCGTCCGACAAGCCTGTCGGCCGACAGCCAAACCTGTCGTCCGACACCCGTCGCGAACAGCGGCGGGATTGTTGGAGTTGTGTACTTAATGTCTAGATTTAAGTAACGGTAAACTCCCGATCATAGCATTTAATCTATTAAATTAATAAACAATTGTTTGCTTTTAATTATTATTAATTAAATATATGCAAATCATAGTCCTAGATTTTATACGTTGTAGTTAGTATGGTGTGTCGGGCCCCACACAGAAGATCATACTATCGGTTACTCGTATTTAATCAAACAGATGCTCACGACCTAGATGGACACGGACCAATCCATCGGTATAGTCGTTGTGTGAGAGATAAAATAATTTGTCTTAATTATTTTATCACACTTGTACACTTGGTGTATTGAGCGGATCGTTGAGATTCATCGATTAGGATTGCCGGCGATAATCGATTCGAGTCTCAGTGTATTATATTCTTAATCCTCGATATTGTTGCGGGTGTGTATATTCAATATAAGTGACTTTGATTTACCAAAGGAATTAACCGATTTAATTATTGGGTTAATTACCGGTTAAGTTGGGTCACTATATTTTATATATGGCATGCCGTGAATGATTGACAGGACAGTGTATCCCGGAAGGGTTGATAATATCCCCGAGATGAGTTCATAAGGAATTATTGTGTAAACCTCATGAGTGGATTCGTTCCGCACAATAATTAAGGTTGAATGGTACTAGTCTCGGATTCAAGAGATGAATAAATTAATTAGCAATAAATTAATTTTATTCATGGATATTTAAATCTTAAATACACGGAATAAATAATACTACCGGAGAAATATTATTTGATATAATATGGTTTAATATTGGGAGTGCAATTAATTTATATAGTGGAAAATAAATTAATTAATATTAATGGGAGATTAATAGATTTGGGCTTGGGCTCAATTTAATCATTAATATTGGAAGCCCAATATTCCACCTCCTTTAGATCCCCTACGTAGCCTATAAAAGCACTACATGGTCTTCACTTTTTCATAACATAACAAGAAAAGATTATCATACTTGATATTCTAGAGAGTTGAAGAGGATCCATAAGCTTGGAGGATCGTCGCCCACCCGACGTTCAAGCTAGTGCAAGGAATACGTGGGAAGATCGTAAGGTCATCAAACTTAGATTCGTTTCTCCGCACAACGAATTAAAAGGTAAAATCATCTATTCTCTTCTATGATTTTATGTGAATTGATTGTGATACATACATGAACGCACGATCCGGGAAAACGTCGAACCTCGGGGACGGGGATTCGAGATCCCCGGCGAGGATCGAAGGTGGCGGTCGAACCCTAGGGTTCGGACCGCCGGTGCGGGGCGACTAGGAGAAACCCTCGGCCGAAGCCGAGGGGTGCGATCGATCCTAGGATCGATCGCGGGTAAGCTGCGGGGTCACCCGCAGCGACCCCGTACGTGCTGCGGGTTCGCCCGCAGCGGATGCGTGCGGGGGCTAGGCCCCGCTGGGCAGCGAGCCGTGGGCTCGCTGCGGGGCTGCTACGAGCAGCCCCGGGGATGCCGTGAGGCATCCCAGCGATCGCTACTAGAGCGATCGCGAGCCCCGTGCGGGGGCTCGGCTGGGCGCGCGGGTTCGTCCCGTGCGGTGCTCGGTCGAGCCTCGGGTCGTGCGGTGGTTCGCGGTTGGTTCTCCGGCGACGGGTTTTCGGTTGGGGTTATCGGTTCCGCAAATTTTTGATACCCCGGGATACCGAATTCCATCAACTGGTATCAGAGCGTTTGGTTTCGTGTTCATGTATGTGTTCAATTGCGTTCTACCTTGCAGGGATTCCGACTATCATGGTTGAAATTAATTGTTAATTATTGGTTTAATTAATTGCTATTTAATTTACCATGATTGTTCGTTTATTAAACTCTCGGACATGTCGAGATTCGTTTTGTTTGGATGAATGCTTGTAATAGTAAAAATTCGGGGGTTGACCGAATTTAGGATTTATTATTACGTTCTATGTTTTCCGGAAAGTGTATAGGGTCGATTTCATGTATAGAATCGATACCGGAATTGTAAATTTATTTCTTGTAATTTATTTACGTTGGATCGATGCCGAGACGACCGCCGGAGAACTCATGATACGAAGAAGACGAAGAGGACGAAAAACCGGGGGGGTCGATCATCCCCATGATCGATCCCCATGAGGATCGATCGACCCCACGCCCGGGGCTGCCCGCTAGGGTTTCCGGCCACGCCGGCCACCGGTGGTGGTGGCGCGTGGCTAGGGGGCGGCGGCGGTGGTGCCCGGCGGTGGTGGTGGTCGACGGTGGGGGTGGTGCGGGGATCCCCAACCCGTGCTACTCCTAATCCTACCAAGATACTACTTACCTAATTGATTCAAGTTTTCCTATTTTGAGTATTCCTAAGTATGGGAACTCTCATGGAGATAGGAAAAGAATTAATTAATATTATTTATTTCCTTATTCTATTATGGAAGTCTTCTAGAATATTTCAAGTTCTACTTGGAATAGGAATCTAGAGATTTAATAGAATTAGATAGGAAAAGAATTAATATTATTTATTTCCTTATTCTATTATGGAAGTCTTCTAGAATATTTCAAGTTCTACTTGGAATAGGAATCTAGAGATTTAATAGAATTAGAAAGGAAAATAATTAATTAGAAAATTAATCTATTTCTATTTGATTATTCCTATTTTATGGGAATTTTCATGGACATGGAAATTAATTAATCTTGGAAAGTAGAAGAGTCCTAATTTATTTTATTTCCTTATTCTATTATAGAAGTCTTCTAGAATATTCCAAGTTTGACTTGGATAGATTATTCTAGAGATTTAATAGAATTAGATAGGAAAATAAATAAATAAAAATATTAATAATATTTAATTTTATTTTTGATTTATTCGATTGACTTAATTTTCGAATTAAGTATCTTTTGGATTTATTAAAAATGAATAGACTTAAATATTGGGATTAATATTCTCGTCACATGGAGCATTCAAGAACGAAGACTGAAGACTAGAAGACGCATACGGAGATGGAATAAAGCCATGATAGTCGGAAAATAATTTTCTAGCTTATTTTGACTATGTGATATGTGCTTTATTACTTGTATGCATGCTTATGTGTTTAATTATGCATTAGATAGCGTATCCCGTTGTTATAAAAAGCTAAGTGGGAGCGGGGATGGAAACATTCCCATGGTCTCCATTACTGTTCTCTTGGTGACTCTTATGGACTTTTGAAGTTCGTATAGATGTGTCATTGGAGGAGAATTCTTGTAATTCCTCTTACGAGAAACATTGATTAAGTTTATCAAACAATGCCTAGTTTGTCTTTCTGAAACTGACTTCAAGTCGACTCATTCTCACCCCGGGGAGTGGAATGGAGCCAAAGCCACTTGGTCATGTGGATGACACAAATTAGAGGCAGTCGTACCATTCTTTGATAGATGGATCGATTGTCTGCTCGGCTCCCTCATTTATGAGAGATAGGGTTGTTCGCATGGTGAATCACTGGTTAGAAACTTCGAGTTTCACTTATGATTCTCCGCGTCTTGATTTACAAAATCGAATGCTTCAAGTAATTGGGAGTCAACTATAAAAATCTTTTGGTGTAGTAAACGTCCACACGAACGTGGCTTGCTATGCTGAATGGGATTTTTGGAAATAGTTGATGTAGACAGTTATAGGGAATTGTGAAGGATTGTGAGTTATCGTAAACGTCCACACTAACGTGGCTTGCGGTGACATAGCAATTCCAAATGATTCACCTTAGTACTGAGTAATGGTTTACACTTAGGTACGCTTTATAGTATTCTTCCCAACGAAGTAACGCTATAATGATGTACGACCGAAGCAAATCTAATTGCTAAATCATTTGGGTGGGTAAACGTCCACACGAACGTGGCTTGCCTTACCTGATGGGATTTTAGATGTGATTAGTGATTTAATGATATTATTTGAGGGAGATAATATCGGATATTAAATTGATTGTTTGTTTAAATGTGCTTATAGGTTTAGAGAATAGCTATGAATCCACTTTCTATGATACTCAAGGAGCATAAGCTCACTGGCCCCAACTATATTGATTGGAAGAGAAATTTAGACATTGTCCTAACTTCGGATGAGTACAAGTTTGTACTCCATGAAGTGTGCCCTGCTGAGCCCACGGCTGCCTCAACTGATGAGGAAAAACTGACATATCGGAAGTGGAAAAAGGCTGATGAAATGGCTAGGTGTTATATTTTGGCTTCCATGTCAAATGTACTCCAAACCCAACATGAGTCGATGGACACTGCCTATGATATGATGTTTAACCTCAAGGAGATGTTTGGGGAGCAAGATCGTGCGGCAAGGCAAGAAGCCATGAGAGTCCTCATGTCGACTACTCAATCTGAAGGAACGCCCGTTGGGGAGCACGTTCTTAAGATGATGAGTTTGTTGAATGAACTTGAGGTCCTAGGAGCTTCCATTGATGCTGAGACGCAAGTCGACATCATACTCCAGTCTCTGGCCCCTAGTTTTGAGCAGTTTCGTATGAGCTATAATATGGGTAAACTATCTTATACTCTTGCGCAACTCCTGACTGAACTAAAGGCGGCAGAGGGGATCTACAAGAAGGGCAAGTCTCAAGCGCTTGTAGCTACCAAGTCCAAAGGCTTTAAGCCTGGTGGAGGTAGGGGCAAGAGAAGGAAGCAAGCCCGGAAACCCAGTGGTGTCAAGAGGACTGTACCACGAGTGGGGGCTGCAAAGCCAAAGGGTAAGTGCTTCCGATGCAACAAAATGGGACACTGGAAGTCTGAATGTCCTCTCAAAGGTACGAATTTTTCCTTAGTCGTAAAAACATAGTCAGCGGTATTATCTACCAGAATTCTGGTGTGTAGATATGGAACCACTGACGGTATGTGCATTTTGAATGCAGGGGTTCCAGAAAACCCGGCGACTTAGAAAGGAAGAGTTCGAGTCTACACGGGCAAAGCTGTAGAGGAGGCAGCGGTTGCGGTGGAAGACATTTATCTGCTTTAGTAGTTAAATAGGATTTCATTTCAAAGTTATTGTTTTATGTACCTCTTTATTTTAGAAAGAACGTTTTGTTCTGGATTTCTATTATTAATGAATGGATATTTTATTTCTTTAATCATTGGATGATTTTGATAAGAAATAATGGCATTATCTATTCTGGTACATTAGATAGCAATATATGAATGATGAATCCTTAGTCTACCACGATGCAACAAACCGTTCTATAACTTGTTTTACTTGTTAGATATTTCTTTATTAATCATTATACTTGTGAATTCTTATACTTAGTAGTATTTTCAAATGAAGATTCAAATGGTCGAAATTGATTTGATCAATTATAGTTGAAGGAATGGACCTTCCGACCTAAGGATTGAATTTAGAGGATAATACGTCTAAGTAAACCTTTCTGGATAAAGGGTAGAATTCAGACAAGTATTGGAAATGATTAGATATGCAGACATATGTGTAAATTAGAAAGGTACGAGAAATTCTCTCAGAGAATACTCAAGTGATGGATTAGAATGCTTGATGTGCCATAAAAGCAAAGTGTTTTGACTAGTCAATGGACACAAAGCTATTATGGGGAACCATCAAAGTATATCCATTAGGAGCCTGCGACTCGGTCGCGGAGGCCATCACCTATCTGAATAACACATAGCATAATCAAAGATTGGGATTCAATCCCAAAGGACCGCACCATACACTTACGTGTAGAAATAGTGCGTTGTAAATAAGAAATGGAAAATCTGATAGTAAAAGGACAAGTTGTTCGGAACTACCTATGTTCTATGGATATTCCTAGATACAACGACATATTGAATATGGTTGTAGGATATCCTAGATGAACGAAGTATTGTGAGTTCTATAGTACTACGAACCAGAGGGACGTCTCTCGTCCGGTTCATAGAGGAAGACTATTAGATGGACCACAAAGCCTAAATTAACGTAATACCTTGAAATGAGAAGAAGGACAAAAGACTAGGAACCAGCCAAGCCGAGTAGAAGTGCACCACATACTGCACCTATTGTTATTACTGTTATACACCGGGACGCCATTGCAGTGGGAGGTTGTTGGACAACCAGAGATGTTCATAAGACTAGAGGAGTTCGGACTCTGGATCTAGTAGAGATGAAATCGACCCCTCGCTCTGCATAAGGGCGATACTAGATCTAAATGTGCCTGCTTGGAACAATAAGGATTATTGTTAAGAGGCTAGATCATTTAGAGTACAAGCTTAGTAAATCCATTTATGGATTGAAATAAAGCTATGAATCGTGGAACTTGCGAATTGATGGGATAGTCCATTTGATGGATTCATCAAAAGGCATAGACGAAAGGTGTATTGAAAACGTAATGGAAACAAGGTGGTGTTTCTCGGAGATTTTATGTAGATAACATTTCATCATTGGCAACAATGTAAAAATGCTGCCAGACATAAAGTAATGGTTGTCTAAATAAATCGAGATATAAGATTGAGAAGAAGTTAGAGCGTGTTCTTAAGATCTGATGATCTAGAGATGAGAACATTGTACTTCTCCTAGACATCTTATACGATTAAGGTTTGTTTTTAAACATGCATACTTCTGAGAAAGGTTATTGCCTTTCAGAGACAGAATATACATCTATCTAAAGGGTATGTGTTCGAACACATGAAGGAGATAGATGAGGACAAAGCAGTTTCCTATACTTCAAGTATGGAAAGCTGTATAGATGCAATGTTGTAAAACAAGAACCTGATATCAACTATGCGGTTTGCGTAGTGGGAGGATATCAAAGTAATCTGGATAAGGGATATTCGAAAGCTGCAAGAGTACTTTCATAGTACTGACTTGAGCAAGACGAAATCTTCTTAGATTACAGATTCTCAGATCCAAAAATCAGAGAAGGACCAGTGAAAGTCGATATCAGGCTATGTGTTCACTTTTAGAAAGAGGTGGAACCATGAAGTGAAAGAGTGATAAGCGGGACGCTTCTAAGACTCTCTCATAACCGAATAGCAGCCTCAGAGGCAGCGGAAGTTTTGGTTAGGTTCCGGGATAACCTCTTGACTTGGATATGACTCTTAGTTTACCAAAGGCTATTGGATAGCGGTGCATGGTGAACTAGAAGAGGTCATGAGTCAAAAAGTGATGTTAACACATAGAGCAAGTACCACCTGATACGAGTCATCGTCAGGGGAGACGACGTAGTAGTCACCAAGATAACTTCAGAGCGGCAACCTAGATTGCTCACTCACATAGTACTTCTCGGAAGTACACTTTAAAGCACGTGATGAGTATGGGAACCGGGAGTTTGGAAGAAATGACTAGACCTTAGTACAAGTGGGAGATTGTTGGAGTTGTGTACTTAATGTCTAGATTTAAGTAACGGTAAACTCCCGATCATAGCATTTAATCTATTAAATTAATAAACAATTGTTTGCTTTTAATTATTATTAATTAAATATATGCAAATCATAGTCCTAGATTTTATACGTTGTAGTTAGTATGGTGTGTCGGGCCCCACACAGAAGATCATACTATCGGTTACTCGTATTTAATCAAACAGATGCTCACGACCTAGATGGACACGGACCAATCCATCGGTATAGTCGTTGTGTGAGAGATAAAATAATTTGTCTTAATTATTTTATCACACTTGTACACTTGGTGTATTGAGCGGATCGTTGAGATTCATCGATTAGGATTGCCGGCGATAATCGATTCGAGTCTCAGTGTATTATATTCTTAATCCTCGATATTGTTGCGGGTGTGTATATTCAATATAAGTGACTTTGATTTACCAAAGGAATTAACCGATTTAATTATTGGGTTAATTACCGGTTAAGTTGGGTCACTATATTTTATATATGGCATGCCGTGAATGATTGACAGGACAGTGTATCCCGGAAGGGTTGATAATATCCCCGAGATGAGTTCATAAGGAATTATTGTGTAAACCTCATGAGTGGATTCGTTCCGCACAATAATTAAGGTTGAATGGTACTAGTCTCGGATTCAAGAGATGAATAAATTAATTAGCAATAAATTAATTTTATTCATGGATATTTAAATCTTAAATACACGGAATAAATAATACTACCGGAGAAATATTATTTGATATAATATGGTTTAATATTGGGAGTGCAATTAATTTATATAGTGGAAAATAAATTAATTAATATTAATGGGAGATTAATAGATTTGGGCTTGGGCTCAATTTAATCATTAATATTGGAAGCCCAATATTCCACCTCCTTTAGATCCCCTACGTAGCCTATAAAAGCACTACATGGTCTTCACTTTTTCATAACATAACAAGAAAAGATTATCATACTTGATATTCTAGAGAGTTGAAGAGGATCCATAAGCTTGGAGGATCGTCGCCCACCCGACGTTCAAGCTAGTGCAAGGAATACGTGGGAAGATCGTAAGGTCATCAAACTTAGATTCGTTTCTCCGCACAACGAATTAAAAGGTAAAATCATCTATTCTCTTCTATGATTTTATGTGAATTGATTGTGATACATACATGAACGCACGATCCGGGAAAACGTCGAACCTCGGGGACGGGGATTCGAGATCCCCGGCGAGGATCGAAGGTGGCGGTCGAACCCTAGGGTTCGGACCGCCGGTGCGGGGCGACTAGGAGAAACCCTCGGCCGAAGCCGAGGGGTGCGATCGATCCTAGGATCGATCGTGGGTAAGCTGCGGGGTCACCCGCAGCGACCCCGTACGTGCTGCGGGTTCGCCCGCAGCGGATGCGTGCGGGGGCTAGGCCCCGCTGGGCAGCGAGCCGTGGGCTCGCTGCGGGGCTGCTACGAGCAGCCCCGGGGATGCCGTGAGGCATCCCAGCGATCGCTACTAGAGCGATCGCGAGCCCCGTGCGGGGGCTCGGCTGGGCGCGCGGGTTCGTCCCGTGCGGTGCTCGGTCGAGCCTCGGGTCGTGCGGTGGTTCGCGGTTGGTTCTCCGGCGACGGGTTTTCGGTTGGGGTTATCGGTTCCGCAAATTTTTGATACCCCGGGATACCGAATTCCATCAGGGATTTGTTGGAGTTGTGTACTTAATGTCTAGATTTAAGTAACGGTAAACTCCCGATCATAGCATTTAATCTATTAAATTAATAAACAATTGTTTGCTTTTAATTATTATTAATTAAATATATGCAAATCATAGTCCTAGATTTTATACGTTGTAGTTAGTATGGTGTTGCATGGGCACACAGAAGATCATACTATCGGTTACTCGTATTTAATCAAACAGTGGCTCACGACCTAGATGGACCCGGACCAATCCATCGGTATAGTCGTTGTGTGAGAGAGAAAATAATTTGTCTTAATTATTTTATCACACTTGTACACTTGGTGTATTGAGCTGATCGTTGAGATTCATCGATTAGGATTGCCGGCGATAATCGATTCGAGTCTCAGTGTATTTTATTCTTAATCCCCGATATTATTGCGGGTGTGTATATTTAATATAAGTGACTTTGATTTACCAAAGGAATTAACCGATTTAATTATTGGGTTAATTACCGGTTAAGTTGGGTCACTATATTTCATATATGGCATGCCGTGAATAATTGACCAGACAGTGTATCCCGGAAGGGTTGATAATATCCCCGAGATGAGTTCATAAGGAATTATTGTGTAAGCCTCATGAGTGGATTCGTTCCGCACAATAATTAAGGTTGAATGGTACTAGTCTCGGATTAAAGAGATGAATAAATTAATTAGCAATAAATTAATTTTATTCATGGATATTTAAATCTTAAATACACGGAATAAATAATACTACCGGAGAAATATTATTTGATATAATATGGTTTAATATTGGGAGTGCAATTAATTTATATAGTGGAAAATAAATTAATTAATATTGATAAGGATTAATGGACTTGGGCAGTGGGCTCAATTTAATCTTCAATATTGGAAGCCCAATATTCCACCTCCTTTAGATCCCCTACGTAGCCTATAAAAGCACTACATGGCCTTCATAAATCATAAGACAAGAATATCATACTTGATATTCTAGAGAGTTGAAGGAGATCCATAGGAGTTCGATAGATCGTCGCCCACCCGACGTTCGAACGGAGTGCAAGGAATACGTAGGAAGATTCAAAGGTCTTCAACTTGATTTCGTTTCTCCGCACAACGAATCAAAGGTATGATCATAAAACTCCTTGTGTGATTTTATGTTCAATTAATTGTGGCATATACATGAACGCACGATCCGGGTAAACGTCGAACTCCGGGGACGAGGATTCGAGATCCTCGGCGGAGCTCGAGAAGAACCCTCGGCTGGGCGCCGAGGGAGCGATCGAACCTAGGGTTCGATCGCGTGCACACGCGAGGAACCCCGGCTGGGAGCCGGGGTGGGCGATCGACCGCGGTGGTCGATCGCCGGGCAGCCGCGGCCGGAGCCGCGGCGGGTACGCCGCTGGGCGAACCGCCCTCCTCGGGCGGTGGCGGTGAGTCGCCGGACTCACCGCCCGGGGCTGCCGGAGCAGCCCCAGCGATTGCCTCGTGGGCGATCGCGAGCCCCACGGTGGGGCTCGGCTAGGGTTTAGCCGCGGGTTCATCCCGCGGCGATGCTCTTGTCGAGCCCGGTTCTTCGTGATGTTCGTGATCGGTTTCCGGCGACGGGATTTCGGTCGGGTTATTATTTTCCGCAATTTTAATGGCCCGGGATATCGAATTCCAGCAATTGGTATCAGAGCGTTTGGTTTCGTGTTCATGTATGTGTTCAATTGTGTTCTACCTTGCAGGGATTCCGACTATCATGGTTTAATTAATTGTTAATTATTCGTTTAATTAATTGCTATTTAATTTACCATGATTGTTCGTTTATTAAACTCTCGGACATGTCGAGATTCGTTTTGTGTGGATGAATGCTTGTAATAGTAAAAATTCGGGGGTTGACCGAATTTAGATTTATTATTATTGTTCTATGTTTTCCGGAAAGTGTATAGGGTCGATTTCATGTATAGAATCGATACCGGAATTGTAAATTTATTTCTTGTAATTTATTTACGTTGGATCGATGCCGAGACGACCGCCGGAGAACTCGTGTGACGAAGAAGACGAAGAGGACGAAAAACCGGGGGGGTCGATCATCCCCATGATCGATCCCCATGAGGATCGATCGACCCCACGCCAAGGGGCTGCCCGCTAGGGTTTCCGGCCACGCCGGCCACCGGTGGTGGTGGCGCGTGGCTAGGGGCGGCGGCGGTGGTGCCCGGCGATGGTGGTGGTCGACGGTGGGGGTGGTGCGGGGATCCCCAACCCATGCTACTCCTACTCCTACCTAGATTCTACTTACCTAATTGATTCGGTTTTCCTAATTGAGTTTTCCTATTTTTGGGAATTCTCATGGATTAGGAAAAGAATTAATTGGAATTAATTTTATTCCTTATTCTATTATGGAAGTCTTCTAGAGTATTCCGAGTTCTACTTGGAATAGGATCCTAGAGATTTAATAGAATTGGAAAGGAATAAAAGTTAATTAAGGATTGATTTATTTCCTAATTGATTATTCCTATTTTATGGGAATTTTCATAGTAATGGAAATTAATTAATCTTGGAAAGTAGAAGAGTCCTAATTTATTTTATTTCCTTATTCTATTATAGAAGTCTTCTAGAATATTCCAAGTTTACTTGGATATATTATTCTAGAGATTTAATAGAATTAGATAGGAAAATAAATAAATAAAAATATTAATAATATTTAATTTTATTTTTGATTTATTCGATTGACTTAATTTTTCGAATTGAGTATCTTTTGGATTTATTAAAAATAAATAGACTTAAATATTGGGATTAATATTCTCGTTACATGGAGCATTCAAGAACGAAGACTGAAGACTAGAAGACGCATACGGAGATGGAATAAAGCCATGATAGTCGGAAAATAATTTTCTAGCTTATTTTGACTATGTGCTATGTGCTTTATTGCTTGTATGCATGCTTATGTGTTTAATTATGCATTAGATAGCGTATCCCTTTGTTATAAAAAGCTAAGTGGGAGAGGGGATGGAAACATTCCCATGGTCTCCATTACTGTTCTCTTGGTGACTCTTATGGACTTTTGAAGTTCATATAGATGTGTCATTGGAGGAGAATTCTTGTAATTCCTCTTACGAGAAACATTGATTAAGTTTATCAAACAATGCCTAATTTGTCTTTCTGAAACTGACTTCAAGTCGACTCATTCTCACCCCGGGGAGTGGAATGGAGCCAAAGCCACTTGGTCATGTGGATGACACAAATTAGAGACAGTCGTACCATTCTTTGATAGATGGATCGATTGTCTGCTCGGCTCCCTCATCTAATGAGAGATAGGGTTGTTCGCATGGTGAATCACTGGTTAGAAACTTCGAGTTTCACTTATGATTCTCCGCGTCTTGATTTACGAAAATCGAATGGATCTCATAATTGGGAGTCAATTATAAAAGTCTCTTGGTGTAGTAAACGTCCACACCACGTGGCTTGCTATACTAACGGATTTTGGATTAATTGATGTAGACAGTTGTAAGGAATTGTGAAGAGTTGTGAAGTTATCGTAAACGTCCACACCACGTGGCTTGCGGTGATATAGCAATTCCAAACGATTTACTTTGGTGCTGAGTAATGGTTTACACTTAGATACGCATTATAGTATTCCTCCCCACAAGGTTACGCTATAAGTGATGTATGACCAAAGAAAACCTAATTGCTAAATCATTTGGGTGGGTAAACGTCCACACCACGTGGCTTGCCTTACCTGATGGGATTTTAGATGTGATTAGTAATTTAATGATATTATTTGAGGGAGATAATATCAGATATTAAATTGATTGTTTGTTTAAATGTGCTTATAGGTTTAGAGAATAGCTATGAACCCACTTTCTATGATACTCAAGGAATTCAACGCACTAGTTCCATACTGTGTTGGATGGAATAAAGAGTTAGACATTTCCCAGACTGTTGCTGAATACAATTTAGTACTCAGTGAACTTTGTCCTCCTGAACCAACACGTGTCTCAACTATTGAGGAAACGGCTGATTTTGAGAAGTGGAATAGTGCTTTTGCATTAACCACCAATCATGACATCATGCTGAAACTCAAGCTTATGTTTAGAGACAACGAGAAGGTTAGAAAAGAGGCGATGAGAATACTCATAAAGGTCAGTCGCTTTGAGGAAACGCTTGAACACGTTTTCGAGATGCTGGACCTTTTGGATGAGTTGAGACAATCGCAAGCTCTTATGGCCAAAGCCAAAGGTTTCGAACCTAAGGGCATAGACCAAGGAATGGAGAAGCAGACAAAGAGGCCCTGTAGTCCTGCACTTGGACCACGGAATAGGGTGAGAAAGCCTTCAGGCAGTCATTCTCAAGGAAAACTTTCTGGGGGCTGGAAGTCTGTATATTCTCCTAGAGAAGGTTTGAGACTCTCTCCTTAGTCTTTAATACATAGTCAGCTGTGTTATCTACCAGAAACCTGGTTGGTAGATATAGAACCACTGACGGTATGTATGCATTTAAATGCAGGGACACCAGGAAACCCAAAGACTTGGAAATGGAGGAATAGTCTACACGGGTAAAGCTGTTAAGGAGGCAGCTGTTGCGGTGGAAGACATTTATCTACTTTAGTAGTTAAATAGGAGTTCATTTCAAGATTATTGCATTATGTACCCTTTATTTTAGAAAGAACGTTTTGTTCTGGATTTCTATTATTTATGAATGGATATTTTATTTCTTTAATCATTGGATGATTTTGATAAGAAATAATGGCGTTATCTATTCTGGTACATTAGATGGCAATATGTGAATGATAGATCCTAAGTCTACCACAATGCAACAAACCGTTCTATAACTTGTTTTACTTATTAGATATATTTCTTTGTTTAATCATTATACTTGTGAGTTCTTATACTTAGTAGTATTTTCAAATAAAATTCAAATGGTCGAAATTGATTTGATCAATTATAGTTGAAGGAATGGACCTTCCGACCTAAGGATTGAATTTGGAGGATAATACGTCTAAGCAAACCTTTCTGGATAAAGGATAGAATTCAGACAAGTATTGGAAATGATTAGATATGCAGACATATGTGTAAATTAGAAAGGTACGAGTAATTCTCACAAGAATACTCGGTAATGGATTAGAATACTTAATGTGCCATAAAAGCAAAGTGTTTAGACTAGTCAATGGACACAAAGCTATTATGGGGAACCATCAAAGTATATCCATTAGGAGCCTGCGACTTGATCGCGGAGGCCATCACTTATCTAAGTAACACATGGCATAATCAAAGATTGGGATTCAATTCCAAAGGGCCGCGCCATACACTTACGTGTAGAGATGGTGCGTTGTAAATAGGAAATGGAAATCTAATAGTAAAAGAACAAGTTGTTCGGAACCACCTATGTTCTATGGATATTCCTGGATACAACGGCATATTGATTATGGTTGTAGGATATCCCAGATGAACAAAATGTTGTGTGTTCTATAGTACTATGAACCAGAGGGACGTCTCGTCCGGCTCATAGAGGAAGACTATTAGATGAACCACAAAGCCTGAACTAATATAATACCTTGAAATGAGAAAAAGGACAAAAGACTGAGAACCAGCCAAACCGAGTAGAAGTACACCACATACTGCACCTATTGTTATTACTGTTATACACCGGGACGCCATTGCAGTGGGAGGTTGTTGGACAACCAGAGATATTCATAAGACTAGAGGAGTTCGGACTCTGGATCTAGTAGACATGAAATCGATCCCTAGCTCTGCATAAGGGTGGTAATAGATCTAAATGAGCTTTCTTGGATAACAATAAGGTTTATTGTTAAGAGGCTAGATCATTTAGAGTACAAGCTTAGTAAATCCATTTATGGATGATAACAAAGCTATAAATCGTGGAACTTGCGAATTGATGAGAAAGTCCATTTGATGGATTCATCAAAAGGCAAAGACGAAAGGTGTATTAGAGACATAATGGAAACAAGGTGGTGTTTCTCGGTGATTTTATGTAGATAACATTTTGTCATTGGCAACAATGTAAAAATATTGTCAGACATAAAATAATGGTTGTCTAAATAAATCAAGATATAAGACTGAGAAGAAGTTAGAGCATGTTCTTAAGATCTTATGATCTAGAGATAAGAACATTGTACTTCTAGACATCTTATATGATTATGGTTTGTTTTAAACATGCATACTTCTGAGAAAGGTTATTGCCTTTTAGAAACAGAATATACATCTATCTAAAGGATATGTGTTCTGAACACATGAAGGAGATAGATGAAGACAAAGCAGTTTCCTACACTCCATGTGGAAAGCTTGAATGCATTGTTGGAAAACAAGAACCTGATATCAACTATGCGGTTTGCGTAGTGGGAGGATATCAAAGTAATCTGGATAAGGGATGTTCGAATGCTGTAAGAGTACTTTAGTACTGGCTTACAGAGCAAGACGAAATCTTTTTTAGATTACAGATTCTCAGATCCAAAGAATCAAAGAAGGACCAGTGTAAGTCGATATCAGGCTATGTGTTCACTTTTTGGGGAGGTGGAACTTTTAATATGAAAGAGTGATAAGCAGGACGCTTCTCAGACTCTCTCATAACCGAATAGCAGCCTCAGAGGCAGCGGAAGTTTTGGTTAGGTTCCGGGATAGCCTCTAAGACTTGGATATGACTCTTGGTTTATCAAAGGCTATTACATAGTGGTGCATGGTAAACCGGAAGAAGTCATAAGTCTAAAAGTGATGATAACACATAGTGCAAGTACCACCTGATACGAGTCATCGTCGAGGGAGACGACGTAGTAGTCACCAAGATAACTTCAGAGCGGCAACCTAGATTGCTCACTCACATAGTACTTCACGGAAGTACACTTTAAAGCACGTGATGAGTATGGGAACCGGGAGTTTGGAGGAAATGACTAGACCTTAGTACAAGTGGGAGATTGTTGGAGTTGTGTACTTAATGTCTAGATTTAAGTAACGGTAAACTCCCGATCATAGCATTTAATCTATTAAATTAATAAACAGTTGTTTGCTTTTAATTATTATTAATTAAATATATGCAAATCATAGTCCTAGATTTTATACGTTGTAGTTAGTATGGTGTTGCATGGGCACACAGAAGATCATACTATCGGTTACTCGTATTTAATCAAACAGTGGCTCACGACCTAGATGGACCCGGACCAATCCATCGGTATAGTCGTTGTGTGAGAGAGAAAATAATTTGTCTTAATTATTTTATCACACTTGTACACTTGGTGTATTGAGCGGATCGTTGAGATTCATCGATTAGGATTGCCGGCGATAATCGATTCGAGTCTCAGTGTATTTTATTCTTAATCCCCGATATTATTGCGGGTGTGTATATTTAATATAAGTGACTTTGATTTACCAAAGGAATTAACCGATTTAATTATTGGGTTAATTACCGGTTAAGTTGGGTCACTATATTTCATATATGGCATGTCGTGAATAATTGACCGGACAGTGTATCCCGGAAGGGTTGATAATATCCCCGAGATGAGTTCATAAGGAATTATTGTGTAAACCTCATGAGTGGATTCGTTCCGCACAATAATTAAGGTTGAATGGTACTAGTCTCAGATTAAAGAGATGAATAACTTAATTAGCAATAAATTAATTTTATTCATGGATATTTAAATCTTAAATACACGGAATAAATAATACTACCGGAGAAATATTATTTGATATAATATGGTTTAATATTGGGAGTGCAATTAATTTATATAGTGGAAAATAAATTAATTAATATTGATAAGGATTAATGGACTTGGGCAGTGGGCTCAATTTAATCTTCAATATTGGAAGCCCAATATTCCACCTCCTTTAGATCCCCTACGTAGCCTATAAAAGCACTACATGGCCTTCATAAATCATAAGACAAGAATATCATACTTGATATTCTAGAGAGTTGAAGGAGATCCATAGGAGTTCGATAGATCGTCGCCCACCCGACGTTCGAACGGAGTGCAAGGAATACGTAGGAAGATTCAAAGGTCTTCAACTTGATTTCGTTTCTCTGCACAACGAATTAAAGGTATGATCATAAAACTCCTTGTGTGATTTTATGTTCAATTAATTGTGGCATATACATGAACGCACGATCCGGGTAAACGTCGAACTCCGGGGACGAGGATTCGAGATCCTCGGCGGAGCTCGAGAAGAACCCTCGGCTGGGCGCCGAGGGAGCGATCGAACCTAGGGTTCGATCGCGTGCACACGCGAGGAACCCTGGCTGGGAGCCGGGGTGGGCGATCGACCGCGGTGGTCGATCGCCGGGCAGCCGCGGCCGGAGCCGCGGCGGGTTCGCCGCTGGGCGAACCGCCCTCCTCGGGCGGTGGCGGTGAGTCGCCGGACTCACCGCCCGGGGCTGCCGGAGCAGCCCCAGCGATCGCCTCGTGGGCGATCGCGAGCCCCACGGTGGGGCTCGGCTAGGGTTTAGCCGCAGGTTCATCCCGCGGCGATGCTCTTGTCGAGCCCGGTTCTTCGTGATGTTCGTGATCGGTTTCCGGCGACGGGATTCCGGTCGGGTTATTATTTTCCGCAATTTTAATGGCCCGGGATATCGAATTCCAGCAGGATTCGCCCGTTCTGGCTGTTCCGATGCGATTTTCTCGATCCGACTGCCATGCCGGAGGTCAGAAACCTCCCAGCAGTCCGAGAACATCACATCCAAACCACGGAACCCGATCTACGTTCATGTATGATCAACGAGAAAATGAAATCGAATAAATGCGGAAAATAGAGATTCGATCTCATACCTTAGCGGTCGAATTGTTGAGACCTTAGCGATTGCTAGTGTATGCCTCTTCCCCGACTCCAACCGTTGTGTGGGCAACGATCCGTTGGGTCTGCCTTTTCTGCTTTCTCTTTTCTCTACCAGCGTGATATTCTTTTTCTCTGTTAGAGAAAAATATCAGCGCTAACTAATTTATTTTACAGAGAAAAATTATAATTGCGTTAACAATTGTTTTTCTCAGTAAAATAGAAAAGCGGCGAACTGTAGGTCTAGGATAGGCAAGGGGGGGGGGGGGGGGTTATATAGAGTTACACTAGGGACCCCTTAGGTAAACAAATTCCGGGCTAAACTGCAATTTAATTAAACCGGTGTCCTTAAAAGAAAACCTTTAATTAAATTCAATTTTAATTAGAATTAATTCCACTATAAAATTATAATTGAATTCCCGAAATAAATTTAATATTATTTCAACAATAATAATTCCGCTGAAATTACATAAACGACCTTCCCCGTGTTTAAGATATCGTATGTCCACGAATTAATTTTATTACTAATAATTAAATTAATTCGTCTCTTATTATCCGAGACTAGTACCACTCAACCTTATTATCATGTGAAACAAATCCACCTGCAGGGTTTACATGATAAACTTTATGAGCTCATCTCGGGGACATCATCAACCCGATAAACGGGACACGGTTTCCTGTCTATAATCTACAGCATGCCGTGTGTACAATTCCGATTCCCAATTTACCGAGTATCTCGACTAATCAATTAGTCTCACTCATTGGCATATTAAAGAACCGAGAATTGGACACACGCACCTATAATTATATAGGGATTAGGAATTTGTATATCCGTAATCTCTGAGGTCTAGTTCGATTACTTCGATTAGTATAAATCGAACGCCCTCCCGTGGTCCTGCTCAATACACCAAGTGTACGAGTGTAACATAATAGTCAAGACCAACTATTACCCAGTCACACTACGACGTACCGATGGATTGTCCCTGTCCATCTAAGTCGTGAGCTTCTGTTCGATAGTATACGAGTAACCGACAGTATGATCTTTCGCGTGTCTCCTCACGCCATACTGTCTACAACGTATATATCTAGGACTATTGCATTTAAGTACATGATAGACAAAATACCGACAGTCTGATTAATAGATAATGAAAAACACAGATAAGGAGTTCCATATTCTCACTAAACTAGACATTTAGAATATAACTCCATCAATCTCCCACTTATACTAAAAAGTCTAGTTGCCCTCTACCACATCCGATACCCATCCCCTTCACGTGTCTCTTGAACGCTTCCGTTGGAAGTGCCTTCGTAAAGGGGTGAGCCAGGTTATCCGTTGATGCAATCTTGGTGAAAACTGCATCGCCTCTCTTGACGATGTCTCTAATCAGGTGGTACTTGCGATCTATGTGTTTACTCGCATTGTGGGCTCGTGGTTCCTTCGCATTTTCCACTGCACCGCTATTGTCACAATAAATTGTGATAGCTCTAGGCATTTTAGGAACCACATCCAAGTCCATAAGGAAGTTCCGGAGCCACACCGATTCTTTAGCTGCCTCAGAGGCTGCTACATATTCGGCTTCCATGGTAGAGTCCGAAATGCATTTCTGCTTAACACTCTTCCATGAGACTGCTCCACCTCCCAATGTGAACACATAGCCTGATGTAGACTTTCGCTGATCCTTATCAGATTGGAAATCCGAGTCTGTGTAACCAATAGGAATAAACTCGGACGCTTTGTAACTCAGAACATAATTCATAGTCCTTCGCAGGTACTTAAGTATATTCTTTACAGCAGTCCAGTGACCCTGTCCAGGGTTACTCTGATATCTAGCTACCATGCCTACGGCATAGCAGATATCAGGTCTCGTACACAACATGGCATACATTAGACTTCCCACTGCCGAAGCATAAGGGACCTTCTTCATGTAATCTATCTCCTTTTGTGTTTTGGGACACATGTCTTTAGATAGATGAATTCCATGGCAGAAAGGTTGAGCACCTCTCTTGGAATTCTGCATGTTGAAACGAGCCAGAATCGTATCAATATATGAGGCTTGGGACAAGCTTAATGTTCTTTTCCGGCGATCCCTTATAACCTTGATCCCAAGAACATGCCCAACTTGTCCTAAGTCTTTCATATCGAATTGCTTGGACAACCATCCCTTTATGTCCGACAACATCTTCACATTGTTGCCAATTAGAAGGATGTCGTCTACATAAAGCACGAGAAACGCCACACTGTTTCTGTCACTTCTCCGGTATACACACGACTCGTCCATGCTTTGAATGAATCCATAAGACTGGATAACCTCATCAAACCGCATGTTCCAAGATCTAGAAGCTTGCTTCAATCCATAAATGGATCGGTTTAGCTTACACACTAGATGCTCTTGGCCTTTCTTGATGAAACCTTCTGGCTGTCTCATGTAAATGGTCTCGTCAAGATTCCCATTCAAGAATGTTGTCTTGACGTCCATTTGCCACACCTCATAATCCATATAAGATGCTATAGACAAAAGAATCCGGATCGACTTTAGCATAGCTACCGGCGAAAAATTTTCCTCATAATCGATCCCTTCTTTCTGAGTATACCCTTTCGCAACAAGCCTAGCCTTGAAGGTTTCCACCTTCCCGTCAGACCCTCTTTTTCTCTTGTACACCCACTTGCAACCAATGGCTTTTACACCTTTGGGCGGTGCTACAAGATTCCAGACCTGATTTGAATCCATTGATTCAATCTCAGATTTCATCGCCTTTTGCCAAGACTGAGCATCTTGATCTTTAAGCGCCTCGTTGTAGGTCCAGGGATCGGCTTCATGTTCTCCAGGTAACAAGTCCGAAGACTCACCTACAAACATGAACCTGTCGGGTTGTCGAACAACCCTCCCACTACGACGATGCTCCGGTGCAACCTTTGTAACTACAGGTGCAGACTGTGGTGGCGTATCACCCGGTTGGGTTGGATCTAAGCCTTGATCGTCCCCTCTCAGTTCGTTTAGTATTATCTCACTCTTGGGCTTGTGGTCCATTATATAATCCTCTTCCAAGAACCGAGCGTTGGTGCTAACAACGATCTTCTGGTCCTTAGGACTATAAAATAGACCACCTTTCGTTCCTCTAGGATATCCTATAAACAACCGAATATCTGAACGAGATTCCAACTTATCAGCCCCATGCTTCAGCACGTGTGCTGGACAGCCCCAGATCTGAATGTGTTTCAAGTTTGGCTTTCGCCCGGTCCACAATTCCGAGGGCGTCTTAGGGACTGATTTAGAAGGAACTAAGTTCAGGATATACGCCGCTGTTTCCAAGGCATATCCCCAGAACGAAACTGGTAGGTCTGAGTAACTCATCATAGATCTTACCATTTCCATAAGAGTCCTATTCCTTCTTTCTGCTACACCATTCTGCTGGGGCGTGTATGGTGCAGTCATCTGGGAGTCAATCCCATTCTCTAATAAGTACGCCTTAAACTCTCCCGAGAGGTACTCTCCTCCACGATCAGATCGTAGAGTCTTTATGGTTTTACCATGAAGGTTCTCCACAAGAGCTTTGTACTCCTTGAACTTGTCAAAGCACTCGCTCTTGCGGCGCATCAGGTATATAAAACCATACCTTGAGTAATCATCAGTGAAGGTCACGAAATATTCGTAACCTCCTCTCGCTTGGACAGATAAAGGCCCGCACAAATCAGAGTGAATCAATTCCAGTACTTCCTTGGATCTATACCCTTTATCACTAAAAGGTCGCTTGGTCATTTTTCCTTCCAGGCATGATTCGCAGGTTGGAAAGTCCTCATCTTTCACACCACTGATATTTCATCAGTTATCAACCTTTGAATCCTGCCCAAGTTAATATGACCTAGCCTAAGATGCCATAAGTACTTTTGATTCATCCTAGAAGGCTCCTTTCTCTTATTGGTACTAGATGTGTTAAAAGACTCTACTCGTTGCATCGTGGAATAATCAGGATTCAGTATATATAAGTTGCCTATCAATGTACCAGAACAGATATAATCACCATTCTTTTTTACAATAACAGAACTATCAAAAGAAACTGAATATCCATTCAAAACCAACTTAGAAACCGAAACAAGGTTCTTTCTAAAGTTCGGTACATAAAGACAATTATTCAATACTAAAACTTTATTATTAAAAGATAAATGAACATCTCCCACTGCAACCGCCGCCACTTTCGTAGCGTTGCCCATGTAGATGGTGATCTCTCCCTCTCTAAGCCGTCGATTTTCCTGGAACCCCTGCAAAGAATTACAGACATGATCAGTGGCTCCCGTATCCACACACCAGGTACCGGTGGATAACACCGCTAAACATGTTTCAGTGACTAAGGAAAAGTTCATACCTCCTTGTCTGAGAGGACAATTAGACTTCCAATGTCCAGACTGCTTGCAACGGAAACACTTGCCCTTGGGCTTGTTCACTCCATTCCGTGGTGCACCATTTCTGGGTCCACTGGATTTCCGTCCTTGCTTCTTCTTCCTCTTAGTCCCCGGAGGGCCAGGAAGTTTCACAGCCACAAGTGCCTGAGACTTCTTAAAGATTCCCTCTGCCGCCTGGAGTTCAGTCAGGAGTTCCGCCAACGAATATAACCTCTTGTTCATGTTATAGTTCAGGCGGAACTGCTCAAAACTCCTAGGCAGAGACTGGATCACTATATCGATCTGGGTTTCCCCATCGATAGCTACTCCCATAATCTCTATCTCATTCAGATAGCCAATCATCCTAAGAACGTGATCCCTCACGGGCGTTCCTTCGGACATGGTGGCTGTCATGAGTTGCCTCATAGCATCTTGCCTGGCTGCCCTATCCTAACTACCAAACATCTCCTTGAGGTTAAGCATCATATCATAGGCAGTGGTCATGGCTTCATGCTGATGTTGCAGCACATTTGACATAGAAGCCAAAATGTAGCACCGCGCCATCTGATCAGCCTTGACCCACTTCCGATGAGCTTCCTTTTCCTCAGGAGTGGAGGTATCAATAGGTTCATCAGGACAAACCTCATGGAGTACATATTTGTACTCCTCAGCAGTCAGGACAATGTCCAAGTTTCGTTTCCAATCAACATAGTTTGGACCAGTGAGTTTGTTTTCTTTTAGTATAATGGACAGCGGGTTGAGTGCCATATCTATAAAAGAGACAAATCAAACCGTCAAATTTAATTCGATATTAACTCCCTTAATTAATATCATTAAATTTACCAATCAATCCTAAAATCCCATCAGACTAGCATGCCACGTTCATGTGGACGTATACTAGTCCAAACGATTTTATAACTGGACTTTTACTTCGGTCGTACATCATTACAGCAGTGACTCCGATGGGGAGGATACTGTAAAGCGTACCTAAGTGTATACCATTTCTCAGTACTAAGTTAACCGCTCGGAAACTACACGCCCACCGCAAGCCACGTTAGTGTGGACGTTTACGTTGACATGCGGTCCCTTTACGATTTCCTATAACTGTCGAGCCTCAATTAACCCAAAGTTCCGTTTCCGTCTAGTAAGCCACGATAGTGTGGACGTTTACTAAACAAACAACTTTGTTAATTGAATTCCATTTAATAAATTTCACAATTTCGTTAATCAAAGCTTGATATCTCGTAAGTGAAACTCGAAGTTTCTAACCAGCGATCAATCATGCAATTGAGCCCTATCTCTCACTAGGTGAGGGAGCCAACCAGACAATCGATCCAGTCATCGAATGACTCGAATGTCTCTAATCTGTGTCATCGACATAACCAAGCGCTTTGGCTCCATTCCACTCCCCGGGGTGAGAATGAGTCGAGTTGAAATTAGTCTTTGAAAGACAGATTAGGCATTGTTTTGAGAAACTTAATTGTTCAATTTTAAAATGGAATTTCATTCGAATTTCGATCAAAGTGATTTCCGTGTATCGACTTTATCCGATAGGGAGGATGACACTAAAGCCAACTCGTAAGTCAATACACATCACTCTCGAAACAGAGAATGGAGACCGCGGGATTGTTTCCAATCCCTCTCCCACTTAGTATTTTACGATTTAGGGATAATCATGCATAAGATAATAAGCATAATAAAACACGTAAATCACACTAAAAGCAATTAACGTGGCCCGATTATTATGGCCTTAAAATCTTGAATGCACGTCTCTTGGAACTCGAACTCGTTGCTCGTCTCGACTTCGATTCTCGTTCCTCCGGGCTTCGATCTCGTCTCGATCCAATAGCAGAAATTAATTACAAAATTATTTTAGTAAGTCCGGTATCGATCCTATACATTTTGATCGACCCTATACAAGTCCCGGATGCAACGAAAAATAAATAAATCTAACGACTCAACCCATCGTTTTTATCTATTACAAACAAGCAACTTTCCAAAATTAAAACGATCTCGACAAGCCCGAGAGTTTAATCAAAAACCACACACATACAGCACAAAATACCAAAAATAAATTGGCCATAATAATCGGGTGAACCTGCAAAACAATTCTCGCAAACAATACAAAGAACGTACAAAACCGGCTCTGATACCAATTGTTGGAAATCGACTACCCGGGACATGTCCGTTCGACTACTCGAACATCCGGACAAGCCCAGTCGACATCCAGTGTGCCTACTGTGTTCACGACAAAACCTCTGACCCGAATTGCACCCAGCCATCGCACCCGAGGCACGACCGCGCAAAACGAGAGGCTTCTGGCCTCTCTGTCGTCCGACACCAGAAGGTGTCGCCCGACAAGCCGAGCCAAACCTGTCGTCCGACACCCGTCGCGAACAGCGGCGGGATTCGCCCGTTCTGGCTGTTCCGATGCGATTTTCTCGATCCGACTGCCATGCCGGAGGTCAGAAACCTCCCAGCAGTCCGAGAACATCACATCCAAACCACGGAACCCGATCTACGTTCATGTATGATCAACGAGAAAATGAAATCGAATAAATGCGGAAAATAGAGATTCGATCTCATACCTTAGCGGTCGAATTGTTGAGACCTTAGCGATTGCTAGTTTATGCCTCTTCCCCGACTCCAACGATCCGTTGGGTCTGCCTTTTCTGCTTTCTCCTTTCTCTACCAGCGTGATATTCTTTTTCTCTGTTAGAGAAAAATATCAGCGCTAACTAATTTATTTTACAGAGAAAAATTATAATTGCGTTAACAATTGTTTTTCTCAGTAAAATAGAAAAGCGGCGAACTGTAGGTCTAGGATAGGCAAGGGGGGGGGGGGGTTATATAGAGTTACACTAGGGACCCCTTAGGTAAATAAATTCCGGGCTAAACTGGAATTTAATTAAACCGGTGTCCTTAAAAGACAACCTTTAATTAAATTCAATTTTAATTATAATTAATTCCACTATAAAATTATAATTAAATTCCCGAAATAAATTTAATATTATTTCAACAATAATAATTCCGCTGAAATTACATAAACGACCTTCCCCGTGTTTAAGATATCGTATGTCCACGAATTAATTTTATTACTAATAATTAAATTAATTCGTCTCTTATTATCCGAGACTAGTACCACTCAACCTTATTATCATGTGGAACAAATCCACCTGCAGGGTTTGTTAGAATTCGATATCCCGGAGTTGCCGGAATTGCGGAACATGACTACTCCGATCAAACCCTTCGCCGGAGATCACATGAATGTCGACTCATCCGCCGAAGTCCGGGCTTTGGAGACCACGCGCCCGAAGGCGCGCAATCCGCCCCCACCCGAACCCCCGCGAGCCGGGTTCACGCGATCGAACATCTCGTTCGATGGGGCTGCATCCGGCAGCCCCCATCAGCAGGTCTGGCGACCTGCTGCCCGCCATCGAGGAGCCCCCACCGTCGCGGTGGGGAGGTGACGGCACCAGCCCGTCACCACCGGCGATCGCTCCCAGCGATCGCCCCCTCGGCCGAGGCCGAGGGTTCTCCTTCGCGCGCCGAACCCTAGGCGTGCGGTCCACGCGGTCCGGTGGCTTCGCCACCACCGCGTGGTCCCTCGTCTAATCCGGGTTCGATCCTTCGGATCTTGTTTTTCGATAATTGATCAATAAACTAGAATTAAATTGCGGAAATTTAATTCACCTTTCGATTCGTTGTGCGGAGAAACGAGATCTTATGATGACCTTGAGATCTTCCCACGTATTCCTTGCACTAGCCCGGACGTCGTGTGGGCGACGATCTACCGAACTCCATGGATCCTCCTCTCTACTTTCTCTCTCTAGAATTGTGATCTTCAAGTTATGAGAATAGAGAAGACCATGTAGTGCTTTTATAGGCTACGTAGGGGATCTAAAGGAGGTGGAATATTGGGCTTCCAATAATAGTGATTAAATTGAGCCCACCAAGCCCAAATCTATTAATCCTTACTATTATTAATTATATGATTAACTCCACTATATAAATATAATTGCACTCCCAATATTCACCATATTATATCAAATAATATTTCTCCGGTAGTATTATTTATTCCGTGTATTTAAGATAGAAATGTCCATGAATAAATTTAAATTAATTGCGTAATTAATTTATTCATCTCTTGTATCCGAGACTAGTACCATTCAACCTTAATTATTATGCGGAATGAATCCACCTGCAGGGTTTACATAATAATTCCTTATGAACTCATCTCGGGGACATTATCAACCCTTCCGGGATACACTGTCCGGTCAATTATTCACGGCATGTCATATATGAAATATAGTGACCCAACTTAACCGGTAATCAACCCAATAATTAAATCGGTTAATTCCTTTGGTAAATCAAAGTCACTTATATTAAATATACACACCCGCAATAATATCGGGGATTAAGAATAAAATACACTGAGACTCGAATCGATTATCGCCGGCAATCCTAATCGATGAATCTCAACGATCCGCTCAATACACCAAGTGTACAAGTGTGATAAAATAATTAAGACAAATTATTTTCTCTCACACACAACGACTATACCGATAGATTGGTCCGTGTCCATCTAGGTCGTGAGCAACTGTTCGATTAAATACGAGTAACCGATAGTATGATCTTCTGTGCGCCCATGCAACACCATACTAACTACAACGTATAAAATCCAGGACTATAATTTGCATATATTTAATTATAAATAATTAAACGCAAATAATTGTTTATTTAGTTAAATAGATTAGTGGCAATGGATCGTGAGTTTCCGTCACTTAAATCTAGACATTAAGTACACAACTCCAACAATCTCCCACTTGTACTAAGGTCTAGTCATTTCCTCCAAACTCCCGACTCCCATACTCATCACGTGCTTAAGTTGTACTTCCAAGAAGTACTATGTGAATGAGCACTCTAGGTTGCCGCTCTGAAGTTATCTTGGTGACTACAGCGTCGTCTCCCTCGACGATGACTCGTATCAGGTGGTACTTGCACTATGTGTTATCTTACACTTATGGACTAGTGATTTCTTACCATTTGCCATTGCACCGCTATTTACATAGCCTTTGGCAAACTAAGAATCACATCTAAGTCCCAGAGATTATCTCGGAGTTATACCAAAACTTCCGCTGCCTCTGAGGCCGCTATTTGGTTACCCATGGCAGAGTCCGAAAAGCATCGTGCTTATCACTCTTCCATGTTGAAACTCCTTCTCCTTCAATAGTGAAACACATAGCCTGATATCGACTTACACCGGTCCTCATTTGATTAGAAATCTAAGAGAATGTAATCCAAAGGAAAAACTCGTCTGCTTCGTAGTCTAGAACTTCGAAAGTACTTTTACGGCAGTCGAATATTCCTTTCCAGGATTACCTTGATATCCTCCCACTATGCTCACTGCATAGCCGATATCAGGTTCTCGTTTTTCAACATTGCATTTATTAAGCTTTCCACACTCAAAGTGTAGGAAATTGCTTTCACTGCTTCTATCACCTTTATGTGTTCCAAAACACATACCTTAGATAGATGCATTCCGTCTCTGAAAGGTAACGAACCTTTCTCGGAATCTTGCATGTTAAAACGAACCATAATCATATATATGTAAGATGTCCAGGAGAAGTACAACGTTCTTTTCTTGAGATCTTCCATCTTAAGAACATGTTCTAACTTCTTCTTCATCTCATATATCGATTTTTCTAGACAACCATCATTTTATGTCTGACAACATCTTTACATTGTTACCAATGATAAAATGTCATCTACATAAAACCTCCGAGAAACACCACCTTGTTTCCATCACGTTTCCTATACACACGATTCGTCTATGCTTTTGATGAATCCATAAAATGGACTATCTCATCAATTTGCAAGTACCACGAACTCAATGCTTTGTTTCAATCCATAAATGGATCAACTAAGCTTGTACTCTAAATGATCTTGCCTCTTAACAATAATCCTTATTGCTTTCCAAGAAGGCACATTTAGATCTAGTACTGCCTTCATGTAGATCAAGGGATCGATTTCATGTATACTAGGTCCAGAGTCCGAAGACTCACCTAGTCTTATGAATATCTCTGGTTGTCACACAACCTCCCACTACAACGGCATTCCGGTGTATAAACAGTGATAACAGTAGGTGCAGTTAGTGGTGTACCGCTACTCGGTTCGGCTGGTTCTAAGTCTTAATCTTTCTCTCTCATTTCAAAGTATTACGTCACTTTGGGCTCGTGGTTCATCATATAGTCTTTCTCTAAGAACCGGGCGTTATAACTTATAACGTCCATCTGGTTCATAGTACTATTGAACACACGTCTTTTGTTCTTCTAGGATATTCTACAACCGCATTTGAATGCCCCGTTGTTTCCAGACATATCCATAGAACATAGGTAGTTCCGTATAACTCATGCTTTTACTATTTCTATAAGAGTTCCATTTCTTGTTTACAACACACCATTTCTACACTAAAAGTGTATGGTGTAGTCATTTGGGATCAAATCCCAATCTCTGATTAGTATGCCATGCATTCTTCAGACAGGTACTTGCCTCCGCGATCAAATCGCAGGCTACAAATGGATATACCTTGATGGTTCTCCATAATTGCTTAGTGTCCATTGACTTGTCAAAACACTTTGCTTTTTGTGGCACATCAGGTATTCTAATCCATTTTTCGAGTAATCATCAAATGAAGTACTCGTACCTTATTGTCTGAGTAGACATAGGTCTGCATACATCAGAGTCAATCAATTCTTATACTTGTCCGGATCTTATATCTTATATCCATAAAGGATTGCTTAGTCGTATTATCTTCCAAATCAGATTCTTAGGTCGGAAGGTCCACTCCTTCAACTTAATTGATCTTATAATCAATTTTCGACCTTTGAACTTCTTATTTGAATAAATATGACTTAGCATAAGATTCCACAAGTATAAATGATTTAATAAAGAAATCTCTTATTAGTAAAACGAGTTTTATACTACGGTTCGTTGCATCGTGGTGGACTCAGGATTCATCATTTATATTTGCTAGCTAATATACCAGAATAGATACTATCATTATTTCTTCTTATAACCATCAAATGATTAAAAGAAATAAAATATCCATTCATTAGAAATCCAGAACAAAGTTCTTTCTAATATGAAAGGTACATAAAAGCAATAACCCAAAATGAAATCCTATAAAATGTCCTCCACTGCAACTGCTGCCTCCTCTACAGTATTGCCCACATAGACTACGATCTTTTCTTTTCTAAGTCGTAGGGTTTTCTGGAACCTTTGCATTTAGAATGCACATACCGTCAGTGGTTCCATATCTACACACCAGGTTCCGGTAGATAATACCACTGACTATGTTTTACGACTAAAGAAAATTTCGTACTTTCTTTGAGAGGATAATTAGACTTCCAGTACCCAAACTGTTTGTATCGAGAACTCTTGCCTATTGGCTTTCTCGTCCCATCTAGTGGTCTAAGTAACTTAGCACCATTGGGTTTCTTTGCTTGCTTTTCCTTTCCCCCGATTTTACCCTTAGGTTCAAAACCTTCGGCATTGGCTACAAGAGCTTGCGATTTCCGTCTCAACTCGTCTAAAAGGTCAATCATCTCAAAAACGTGTTTAAGCGTTTCCTCGAATCGACTACCCTTTATGAGTATCCACATCGCCTCTTGTCTAGCCGCCTATATCAATAGGCTCGGAAGGACAAAGCTCATTGAGTACAACCTTGTACTCTTCAACAGTTTGGGTAATGTCTAGATCTCTATTCCAATCAATACATTTAGGGACCAGTGAGTTTAAAATCCTTACGTATCACATAAAGTGGGTTCAAAGCCATTTCCTAATCTATGAGCACATATAACAACAAACAATCGATTTAATCTCCGATATTATCTCCCTCAAATAATATCATTAAACCACTAATCACATCTAAAATCCCATCAGGTAAGGCAAGCCACGGTGTGTGGACGTTTACCCACCCAAACGACTTAGCAATTAGATTTCCTTCGGTCATACATCGCTTATAGCGGAACCTCGGTGGGAGGAATACTATAAGGCGTATCTAAGTGTAAACCATTACTCAGCACCAAAGCAAATCGTTTGGAATTGCTACATCACCGCAAGCCACGTTGTGTGGACGTTTACGATAACTTCACAACTCTTCACAATTTCTTACAACTGTCTACATCAATTAATCCAAAATCCGTCAGTACAGCAAGCCACGTTGTGTGGACGTTTACTGCACTAAGAGATCTTTATAATTGACTCCCAATTACTTGATCCATTCGATCTTGTAAATCAAAACGCGGAGAATCATAAGTGAAACTCGAAGTTTCTAACCAGTGATTCACCATGCGAACGACCCTATCTCTCATAAATGAGGGATCCGAGCAGACAATCGATTGTTGGAGTTGTGTACTTAATGTCTAGATTTAAGTAACGATAAACTCCCGGTCATAGCATTTAATCTATTTAAATTAATAAACAATTGTTTGCTTTTAATTATTATTAATTAAATATATGCAAATCATAGACCTAGATTCTATACGTTGTAGTTAGTATGGTGTGCGACGTCACACAGAAGATCATACTATCGGTTACTCGTATTTAATCAAACAGTGGCTCACGACCTAGATGGACCCGGACCAATCCATCGGTATAGTCGTTGTGTGAGAGAGAAAATAATTTGTCTTAATTATTTTATCACACTTGTACACTTGGTGTATTGAGCGGATCGTTGAGATTCATCGATTAGGATTGCCGGCGATAATCGATTCGAGTCTCAGAGTATTTTATTCTTAATCCCCGATATTGTTGCGGGTGTGTATATTTAATATAAGTGACTTTGATTTACCAAAGGAATTAACCGATTTAATTATTGGGTTAATTACCGGTTAAGTTGGGTCACTATATTTTATATATGGCATGCCGTGAATGATTGACCGGACAGTGTATCCCGGAAGGGTTGATAATATCCCCGAGATGAGTTCAAAAGAAATTATTGTGTAAACCTCATGAGTGGATTCGTTCCGCACAATAATTAAGGTTGAATGGTACTAGTCTCGGATTCAAGAGATGAATATAAATTAATTAGCAATAAATTAATTTTATTCATGGATATTTAAATCTTAAATACACGGAATAAATAATACTACCGGAGAAATATTATTTGATATAATATGGTTTAATATTGGGAGTGCAATTAATTTATATAGTGGAAAATAAATTAATTAATATTAATGGGAGATTAATAGATTTGGGCTTGGGCTCAATTTAATCATTAATATTGGAAGCCCAATATTCCACCTCCTTTAGATCCCCTACGTAGCCTATAAAAGCACTACATGGTCTTCACTTTTTAATAAGACAAGAATATCAATAGTTGATAGTTCTAGAGAGTTGAAGAGGATCCATAAGCTTGGAGGATCGTCGCCCACCCGACGTTCAAGCTAGTGCAAGGAATACGTGGGAAGATCGTAAGGTCATCAACTTAGATTCGTTTCTCCGCACAACGAATTAAAAGGTAAAATCATAAACTCCTTTGTGTGAATTTATGTGAATTTAATTGTGATGCATACATGAACGGACGATCCGGGTAAACGTCGAACTTCGGGGACGGGGATTCGAGATCCCCGGCGAAGTTCGAAGGAGCCCTCGGCCGGGAGCCGAGGGGGTGCGGTCGAGCCCTAGGGCTTCGACCGCGACGGCACACGCGAAGAACCCTGGCTGGGAGCCGGGGTGGGGGATCGACCGCGGTGGTCGATCGCCGGGCAGCCGCGGCTGGAGCCGCGGCGGGTTCGCCGCTGGGCGAACCGCCCTCCTCGGGTGGTGGCGGTGAGTCGCCGGACTCACCGCCCGGGGCTGCCGGAGCAGCCCCAGCGATCGCCTTGTGCGCGATCGCGAGCCCCACGGTGGGGCTCGGCTAGGGTTTAGCCGCGGGTTCATCCCGCGGCGATGCTCTTGTCGAGCCCGGTTCTTCGTGGTGTTCGTGATCGGTCTCCGGCGAGAGGATTTCGGTCGGGTTATTATTTTCCGCAATTTTTAATGACCCGGGATATCGAATTCCAACAATTGGTATCAGAGCGTTTGGTTTCATGTTCATGTATGTGTTCAATTGTGTTCTACCTTGCAGGGATTCCGACTATCATGGTTTAATTAATTGTTAATTATTGGTTTAATTAATTGCTATTTAATTTACCATGATTGTTCGTTTATTAAACTCTCGGACATGTCGAGATTCGTTTTGTGTGGATGAATGCTTGTAATAGTAAAAATTCGGGGGTTGACCGAATTTAGGATTTATTATTACGTTCTATGTTTTCCGGAAAGTGTATAGGGTCGATTTCATGTATAGAATCGATACCGGAATTGTAAATTTATTTCTTGTAATTTATTTACGTTGGATCGATGCCGAGACGACCGCCGGAGAACTCGTGTGACGAAGAAGACGAAGAGGACGAAGGACCGAAGGGGTCGATCACCCCATGATCGATCAAAGGGGAGAGGGGCGTCGCCCCCTTCGGCCGTGGGCTGTCGCCGGCGACGGTGGCGGCTGGCCGGCTGGAGCGGCGGCGGCGGGTGCTCCCTCCCGGTGGTCGATCGGTGGTGGTGGTGGTGGTACGGGGATCCCCAACCCGTACTACTCCTACTCCTACCAAGATACTACTTACCTAATTGATTCAAGTTTTCCTATTTTGAGTATTCCTAAGTATGGGAACTGTTGGAGTTATGTACTTAATGTCTAGATTTAAGTATCGGTAAACTCCCTGTCATAGCATTTAACCTATTTAATTAATAAACAATTATTTGCATTTAATTAATTATGCAAAATATAGTTCTGGATTTTATACGTTGTAGTTAGTATGGTGTTGCATGGGCACACAGAAGATCATACTATCGGTTACTCGTATTTAATCGAACAGTTGCTCACGACCTAGATGGACACGAACTAATCCATCGGTATAGTCGTTGTGTGAGAGAGAAAATAATTTATCTTAATTATTTTATCACACTTGTACACTTGGTGTATTGGGCGGATCAGCTTGAGATTCATCGATTAGGATTGCCGGCGATAATCGATTCGAGTCTCAGTGTATTTTATTCTTAATCCCCGAAACTATTGCGGGTGTGTATATTTAATATAAGTGACTTTGATTTACCAAAGGAATTAACCGGTTTGATAATTGGGTTAATTACCGGTTAAGTTGGGTCACTATATTTTATATATGGCATGCCGTGAATACTTGACGGGAAAGTGTATCCCGTAAGGGTTGATAATATCCCCGAGATGAGTTCATAAGGAATTATTATGTAAACCCTGCAGGTGGATTTAATCCGCATAATAATTAAGGTTGAATGGTACTAGTCTCGGATATAAGAGATGAATAATATTTATTGAGCAATAAATAAATTTATTCATGGATATTTAAATCTTAAATACACGGAATATATAATACTACCGGAGAAATATTATTTGATATAATATGGAATAATATTGGGAGTGCAATTTTATTTATATAGTGGAAAATAAATAAAATTTAATATTGATAAGGATTAATGGATTTGGGTTGGACCCAATTTAATCTTCAATATTTAGAAGCCCAATATTTATTCTCCTTATGATCCCCTACGTAGCCTATATAAGCACTACATGGTCTTCACTTTGATAACACAATTAATTGACCTACGCCAATCATAAAGTCTTGAGAGTGAGGAAGATCCATAGGAGTTCGATAGATCGTCGCCCACACAACGTTCGAACGGAGTGCAAGGAATACGTGGGAAGATCGCAAGGTCATCAAAGGTGTTTGATTTCGTTTCTCCGCACAACGAATCGAAGGTAAAATCATAAACCCTCTTTTATGATTTCGTGTGAATTAATCGTAGTAAATACATGAACACACGATCCGGATAAACGTACGAACTTCGGGGACGGGGATTCGAGATCCCCGGCGAAGATCGAGAGAACCCTCGGCTTGGAGCCGAGGGGGCGATCGAACCCTAGGGTTCGATCGCGGCATGCACGCGACGGAAGGGGAAGCCCCGGCTGGACGCCGGGGCACATGGTCGATCCCTGATCGACCGCCGGGATGGCGTGGGCTGGTGCCACGCCGGATCCCGGCCACCCTCGCCGGTCAGGTGCGCGCACGGGAGGACCCCGGCTGGAAGCCGGGGCGATCGATCGACCGTGAGGTCGATCGTGAGGGGAAGCCGCGGCTGGGCCGCGGCGGGTCAGCTGGGGGCTGACCGCCCTCCTCCGGCGGCGGTGGTGAGTCGCCGGACTCACCACCGGGGGCTGCTGGGCAGCCCCAGCGATCGCAAGGTGCGCGATCGCGAGCCCCCTCGCGGCGGGGGCTCGGCTAGGGTTTTGCCGCGGCTTTTCCGCGGTAGAGCTCTCGTCGGGCCCGGTTCCGTCGTACGGTGGTTCGCGTTCATGGATCCGACTCGTGGGAGAAAATCGGCTGGGGGCGGGCTTCGTGTCTTCGGGCGCGTAGTCTCCAAAGGTCGGACTCCTGCGGATGAGTCGGGGATCCAATCTCCGGCGATGAAGGATTTCGTTCGGGTTATTTTTCCGCAAATTTTAATAGCCCGGGATATCGATTTCCAACAAATGGTATCAGAGCGTTTGGTTTCGTGTTCATGTATATGCTCGATTATTGTTCTACCTTGCAGGATCTCCGGCTATCATGGTTGGATTTAATTAATTATTGTTTATTAATTAATTATCATGATTATTAAACTCTCGGACATGTCGAGATTCGTTTTGTGTGGATGAATGTTTGTAATAGTAAAAATTCGGGGGTTGACCGAATTTAGGATTTATTATTACGTTCTTTATTTTCCGGAAAATGTATAGGGTCGATTTCATGTATAGAATCGATACCGGATAATTGTAATTTAAATTTTTGAAATTTTAATTACGTTGGTTCGATGTTGAGACGATCGCCGGAAGACGAAGACGTGTGACGAAGACGAAGAGGACGAAAAACCGGGGGGGTCGATCATCCCCATGATCGATCCCCATGAGGATCGATCGACCTCATCCCGGGGGCTGCCCGCTAGGGTTTCTAGCCACGCCGGCCACCGGTGGTGGTGGCGCGTGGACTAGGGGCGGCGGTGGTGGTGGTCCCGGGCGGTGGAGGTCGACGGTGGGGATGGCGTGGGATCTCCCAATCTCATGCTATTCCTACCAAGATCCACTTTCCCAATTAATTCGGATTTTTCCTATTTGAGTACTTTCTTGGAAACTCTCATGGTTTAGGAAAAGAATTAATTTAAATTAATTTTATTTTCTATTGATTTATTTCCTTCATGGAAATATTCATAGATTAGAAATTTAATTAATTTAGTACTAAATTTATTTTTCCTATTTGATTATTCCTACTCATGGGAATATTCATGGATTATGAATAAAAATAAATTTGGAAAGAAGTAAGTCCTAATTTATTTTTTCTTGTTCTATTATAGATATCTTCTAGAGTATTCCAAATTTTATTTGGATAGATTATTCTAGAGATTTAATAGAACTAGATAGGAAAATAAATAAATAAAAATATTAATAATATTTAATTTTATTTTTGATATATTCGATTGACTTAATTTTCGAATTAAGTAACTTTTGGATTAATTGAAAATAAATAGATTTAAATATTAGAGATTAATATTCTCGTCACATGGAGCATTCAAGAACGAAGACTGAAGACTAGAAGATGCGTACGGAGATGGAATAAAGCCATGATAGTCGGAAAATAATTTTCTAGCATTATTTTAGCTATGTGATACTATGTGCTTTATTGCTTGTATGCATGCTATATGTGTTTATTTTTTATGCACTAGATAGCGTATCCCTATTATTATAAAAAGCTAAGTGGGAGAGGGGATGGAAACATTCCCATGGTCTCCATTGCTGTTCTCTTGGTGACTCTTATGGACTTTCGAAGTTCGTATAGACGAGTCATTGGAGGAGAATTCTTGTAATTCCTTTTACAAGAAACATTGATCAAATTTATCAAACAATGCCTAATTTGTCTTTCTGAAACTGACTTCAAGTCGACTCATTCTCACCCCGGGGAGTGGAATGGAGCCAGAGCCACTTGGTCATGTAGAGGACACAAATTAGAGACTTCCGTGCCATTCTTTGATAGATGGGTCGCTTGTCTGCTCGGCTCCCTCATTTATGAGAGATAGGGTCGTTCGCATGGCGAATCACTGGTTAGAAACTTCGAGTTTCACTTATGATTCTCCACGTCTTGATTTACGAGATTAAATGGATCAAGTAATTGGGAGTCAATTATAAAAGTCTCTTAGTGTAGTAAACGTCCACACCACGTGGCTTGCTATGCTGACGGACTTTGGATTAATTGATGTAGACAGTTGTAAGTAATTATGAAGAGTTGTGAAGTTATCGTAAACGTCCACACCACGTGGCTTGCGGTGATGTAGCGATTCCAAGTAATTTACTTTGGTACTGAGTAATGGTTTACACTTGGATACGCCTTATAGTATTCCTCCCCACGAGGTTCCGCTATAAGCGATGTATGACCAAAGAAAATCTAATTGCTAAATCATTTGGGTGGGTAAACGTCCACACCACGTGGCTTGCCTTACCTGATGGGATTTTAGATGTGATTAGTAATTTAATGATGTTATTCCAGGGAGATAACGTCGGATATTAAATTAATTGTTTGTTTAAATGTGCTTATAGGTTTAGAGAATTGCTATGAATCCACTTTTGTTGATACTTGAGGAAATTAACGCACTGGTTCCATACTGTATTGAATGGAAAGAAGAGTTAGACATTGCTCAGACTGCAAAGGAGTACAAAGATGTACTCAGTGAAACTTGTCCTCCTGGACTCACCATTAACTCAACTGAGGAGGAGATTTTTGACTTTGAAAAGTGGGGTAGTGCTCGTGCATTAGCCGCTAATCATGATGTCATGCTCAAACTCAAGTTGCTGTTTGGACATGATGAGAACGCTAGAAAAGAGGCGATGAGGATACTCATAAAGATCTGTTACTTCGATGAAACACTTGATCATGTTTTTGAGATGATGGATCTTTTAGACGAGTTGAAACAATCGCGAGCTCTTATATTCAAAGCCAAAGGTTTCGAACCTAAGGGCAAAGGAAAGGAGAAGAAGACAAGGGGGTCCAGTGGTCCTAAAGGACTTGGACCAAAGGGTGGGATAAAGAAGCCTTCTGGAAAACATCCCCAAGGAAAGCAGTCTGAGTACTGGGGGTCTACATCTTGTCCTCTCAAAGGTACGAATTTTCTTTAGTCGTAAAACATAGTCAGCGGTATTATCTACCAGAATTCTGGTGTGTAGATATGGAACCACTGACGGTATGTGCATTCTAAATGCAGGGGTTCCAGAAAACCCAGCGACTTAGAGAAGAAAAGTTCGAGTCCACATGGGCAAAGCTGTTGAGGAAGCAGCGGTTGCAGTGGAAGACATTTATCTATCTGTTTGATAGTTATAGGATTTCATTTCAAGTTTATTGCTTTGTACTTTTTATTTTAGAAAGAACTTTCGTTCTGGATTTCTATTATTAATGGATATTTTATTTCTTTAATCACTTGATGATTTAGACAAGAAATAATGGCAATATCTATTATGGTACATTAGATAGCAATATATGAATCCTTAGTCTACCACGATGCAACAAACCGTTATAACCTATTTTACTTATTGGATGTATTTCTTTATCGATCATTATACTTGTGAATTCTTGAACTTGGTAGTATCTATTCAAAAGGGATTCAGAAGGTCGAAATTGATTTGATCAGTTATAGTTGGAGGAATGGACCTCCCGACCTAAGAATCGATCTTGAAAAGTGATACAACTAAATCAACCTTTCTGGGTAAAGGATGGAATTCGGACAAGTATAGAAAATGATTGATGATTAATGCGGTATGTGTGATTGGAGAAAGTACGAGTCATTCTTTCAAGAATACTCGAAAATGGATTAGACTACTTGTTGTGCCATAAAAACCATTATGGGGAACCCTCAAAGTATATCCATTGAAAGCCTGCGACTTGTTCGCGGAGGCTATCACCTATCTAAATAACACATAGCATAAATCAAAGGTTGAGATTAAGTCTCAAACGACTGCACCATACACTGATGTGTAGACATGGTGTGTCAGGAATAAGAAATGGGATTCTAATAGTAAAAGGACAAGTTTGTTCGGAACTACCTATGTTCTATGGATATTTCTGGATACAACAACATATTGAATATGGTTGTAGAATATCCTAGATGAGCAAGTAATTGTATGTTCAATAGTACTACGAACCAGAATGGTGTCTTCGCCCGGTTCTTAGAGGAAGACTATTGGATGAACTACAATGCCCTAACTGACAAAGTACTTTATAATGAGGAAAGAGAAGACTGAGAACCAGCCTAACCGAGTAGTAGTACACCACTAACTGCACCTAATGTTATTACTGTTATACACCGGAACGCCATTGCAGTGGGAGGTTGTTAAGCAACCGGAGATGTTCATAAGACTGGAGGAGTTTTAAACTCTGGATCTAGTAGACATGAAATCGATCCCTAGTTCTGCATAGGGGGCAGTACTAATCTAAATGTGCCTACTTGGAAAGCAATGATATTGTTAAGAGGCAAGACCATTTAGAGGTACAAGCTTAGTGAATCCATTTATGGATTATCACAAAGCTGGAAATTGTGGAACTTGCGAATTGATGAGATAGTCCATTATATGGATTCATCAAAAGGCATAGACAATAAAAGGTATATTAGAAACGTAATGGAAACAAGGTGGTGTTTCTCGGAATTTTGTGTAGATAACACTTTATCGTTGGCAACAATGTAAAAGTGTTGTCAGACATAAAATAGAGGTTGTCTAAGTAAATTGAGATATAAGATTAAGATGAAGTTGGATCAATGTTCTTAGAAATCTTTCGATCTCTAGATAAGAACATTTGTACTTCTCTTTGGATATCTTATACAATTATGGTTTGTTTTAAACATGCACAATTCTGAGAAAGGTTATTGCCTTTCGAGAACAGAATGCATCTATCTAAGGTATGTGTCTTGAACACATGAAGGAGATAAATATAGACAAAGCAGATTCTTACACTTCGAGTGTAAAGGGCTTTGTAAATGCGGTGTTATAAAACAAGAACCTGATATCAACTATGCGGTTAGCGTAGTGGGAGGATATCAAAGTAATCTGGATAAGAAATATTCGAATGCTGTAAAAGTACTTGGAAGTACAGGATTACTGGCAATACGAAATCTTCTTAGATTACGCTTTCTCAGATAAAAATCAGAGAAAGGACCAGTGTAAGTCGATATCAGGCTATGTGTTCACTTTTAGAAGAGGTGGAACCTAAGAGACCGAATAGCAGCCTCAGAGGCAGCGGAAGTTTTGGTTAGGTTTCGGAATGACCTCTGAACTTGGATATGACTCTTGGTTGACCAAAGGCTATATACATAGCGGTGCATGGTAAACTGGAAGAAGTCATAAGTTCAAAAGATGATGATAACACATAGAGCAAGTACCACCTGATACGAATCATCGTCAGAGAGACGACGCAGTAGTCACCAAGATAACTTCAGAGCGGCAACCTAGATTGCTCATTCACATGATACTTCTGGGAAGTATAACTTAAGCACGTGATGAGTATGGGAGTCGGGAGTTTGGAGGAAATGACTAGACCTTAGTACAAGTGGGAGATTGTTGGAGTTATGTACTTAATGTCTAGATTTAAGTATCGGTAAACTCCCTGTCATAGCATTTAACCTATTTAATTAATAAACAATTATTTGCATTTAATTAATTATGCAAAATATAGTTCTGGATTTTATACGTTGTAGTTAGTATGGTGTTGCATGGGCACACAGAAGATCATACTATCGGTTACTCGTATTTAATCGAACAGTTGCTCACGACCTAGATGGACACGAACTAATCCATCGGTATAGTCGTTGTGTGAGAGAGAAAATAATTTATCGTAATTATTTTATCACACTTGTACACTTGGTGTATTGGGCGGATCAGCTTGAGATTCATCGATTAGGATTGCCGGCGATAATCGATTCGAGTCTCAGTGTATTTTATTCTTAATCCCCGAAACTATTGCGGGTGTGTATATTTAATATAAGTGACTTTGATTTACCAAAGGAATTAACCGGTTTGATAATTGGGTTAATTACCGGTTAAGTTGGGTCACTATATTTTATATATGGCATGCCGTGAATACTTGACGGGAAAGTGTATCCCGTAAGGGTTGATAATATCCCCGAGATGAGTTCATAAGGAATTATTATGTAAACCCTGCAGGTGGATTTAATCCGCATAATAATTAAGGTTGAATGGTACTAGTCTCGGATATAAGAGATGAATAATATTTATTGAGCAATAAATAAATTTATTCATGGATATTTAAATCTTAAATACACGGAATATATAATACTACCGGAGAAATATTATTTGATATAATATGGAATAATATTGGGAGTGCAATTTTATTTATATAGTGGAAAATAAATAAAATTTAATATTGATAAGGATTAATGGATTTGGGTTGGACCCAATTTAATCTTCAATATTTAGAAGCCCAATATTTATTCTCCTTATGATCCCCTACGTAGCCTATATAAGCACTACATGGTCTTCACTTTGATAACACAATTAATTGACCTACGCCAATCATAAAGTCTTGAGAGTGAGGAAGATCCATAGGAGTTCGATAGATCGTCGCCCACACAACGTTCGAACGGAGTGCAAGGAATACGTGGGAAGATCGCAAGGTCATCAAAGGTGTTTGATTTCGTTTCTCCGCACAACGAATCGAAGGTAAAATCATAAACCCTCTTTTATGATTTCGTGTGAATTAATCGTAGTAAATACATGAACACACGATCCGGATAAACGTACGAACTTCGGGGACGGGGATTCGAGATCCCCGGCGAAGATCGAGAGAACCCTCGGCTTGGAGCCGAGGGGGCGATCGAACCCTAGGGTTCGATCGCGGCATGCACGCGACGGAAGGGGAAGCCCCGGCTGGACGCCGGGGCACATGGTCGATCCCTGATCGACCGCCGGGATGGCGTGGGCTGGTGCCACGCCGGATCCCGGCCACCCTCGCCGGTCAGGTGCGCGCACGGGAGGACCCCGGCTGGAAGCCGGGGCGATCGATCGACCGTGAGGTCGATCGTGAGGGGAAGCCGCGGCTGGGCCGCGGCGGGTCAGCTGGGGGCTGACCGCCCTCCTCCGGCGGCGGTGGTGAGTCGCCGGACTCACCACCGGGGGCTGCTGGGCAGCCCCAGCGATCGCAAGGTGCGCGATCGCGAGCCCCCTCGCGGCGGGGGCTCGGCTAGGGTTTTGCCGCGGCTTTTCCGCGGTAGAGCTCTCGTCGGGCCCGGTTCCGTCGTACGGTGGTTCGCGTTCATGGATCCGACTCGTGGGAGAAAATCGGCTGGGGGCGGGCTTCGTGTCTTCGGGCGCGTAGTCTCCAAAGGTCGGACTCCTGCGGATGAGTCGGGGATCCAATCTCCGGCGATGAAGGATTTCGTTCGGGTTATTTTTCCGCAAATTTTAATAGCCCGGGATATCGATTTCCAACAGGAACTCTCATGGAGATAGAAAAAGAATTAATTAATATTATTTATTTCCTTATTCTATTATGGAAGTCTTCTAGAATATTTCAAGTTCTACTTGGAATAGGAATCTAGAGATATAATAGAATTAGATAGGAAAAGAATTAATATTATTTATTTCCTTATTCTATTATAGAAGTCTTCTAGAATATTTCAAGTTCTACTTGGAATAGGAATCTAGAGATTTAATAGAATTAGATAGGAAAATAATTAATTAGTAAATTAATTTATTTCTATTTGATTATTCCTATCTTATGGGAATTTTCATGGACATGGAAATTAATTAACCTTGGAAAGTAGAAAAGTCCTAATTTATTTTATTTCCTTATTCTATTATAGAAGTCTTCTAGAATATTCCAAGTTTGACTTGGATAGATTATTCTAGAGATTTAATGGAATTAGATAGGAAAATAAAATAAATAAAAATATTAATAATATTTAATTTTATTTTTGATTTATTCGATTGACTTAATTTTCGAATTGAGTATCTTTTGGATTTATTAAAAATAAATAGACTTAAATATTGGGATTAATATTCTCGTCACATGGAGCATTCAAGAACGAAGACTGAAGACTAGAAGACGCATACGGAGATGGAATAAAGCCATGATAGTCGGGAAAATAATTTTTCTAGCATTATTTTGACTATGTGCTATGTGCTTTATTACTTGTATGCATGCTTATGTGTTTAATTATGCATTAGATAGCGTATCCCTTTGTTATAAAAAGCTAAGTGGGAGCGGGGATGGAAACATTCCCATGGTCTCCATTACTGTTCTCTTGGTGACTCTTATGGACTTTTGAAGTTCGTATAGATGTGTCATTGGAGGAGAATTCTTGTAATTCCTTTTACAAGAGACATTGATTAAGTTTATCAAACAATGCCTAATTTGTCTTTCTGAAACTGACTTCAAGTCGACTCATTCTCACCCCGGGGAGTGGAATGGAGCCAAAGCCACTTGGTCATGTGGATGACACAAATTAGAGGCAGTCGTACCATTCTTTGATAGATGGATCGATTGTCTGCTCGGCTCCCTCATCTAATGAGAGATAGGGTTGTTCGCATGGTGAATCACTGGTTAGAAACTTCGAGTTTCACTTATGATTCTCCGCGTCTTGATTTACAAAATCAAATGCTTCAAAGTAATTGGATGTCAATTGTAAAAATCTTTTGGTGTAGTAAACGTCCACACTATCGTGGCTTGCTGCATTGAATGGGATTTTGGATCGATTGATGTAGACAGTTATAGAAGAAAGTGAAGGTTCATGTATTAGCGTAAACGTCCACACTATCGTGGCTTGCGGTAATATACGAGTCCCAAACAATCTTCTTAGATACTGAGTAATGGTTTACACTTAGGTACGCTCTATAGTATCCTTCCCATCGAAGTAACGCGATAGTGATGTACGACCAAAGCAAATCTAATTGCTAAATCATTTGGATGGGTAAACGTCCACACTATCGTGGCTTGCCTTATCTGATGGGATTTTAGATGTGATTAGTGATTTAATGATATTATTTGAGGGAGATAATATCGGATATTAAATTAATTGTTTGTTTAAATGTGCTTATAGGTTTAGAGAATAGCTATGAACCCACTTTCTATGATACTCAAGGAGCATAAGCTCACTGGCCCCAACTATATTGATTGGAAGAGAAATTTAGACATTGTCCTAACTTCGGAGGAGTACAAGTTTGTACTCCATGAAGTGTGCCCTGCTGAGCCCACGGCTGCCTCAACTGATGAGGAAAAACTGACATATCGGAAGTGGAAAAAGGCTGATGAAATGGCTAGGTGTTATATTTTGCCTTCCATGTCAAATGTACTCCAAACCCAACATGAGTCGATGGACACTGCCTATGATATGATGTTTAACCTCAAGGAGATGTTTGGGGAGCAAGATCGTGCGGCAAGGCAAGAAGCCATGAGAGTCCTCATGTCGACTACTCAATCTGAAGGAACGCCCGTTGGGGAGCACGTTCTTAAGATGATGAGTTTGTTGAACGAACTTGAGGTCCTAGGAGCTTCTATTGATGGTGAGACGCAAGTCGACATCATACTCCAGTCTCTGGCCCCTAGTTTTGAGCAGTTTCGTATGAGCTATAATATGGGTAAACTATCTTATACTCTTGCGCAACTCCTGACTGAACTAAAGGCGGCAGAGGGGATCTACAAGAAGGGCAAGTCTCAAGCGCTTGTAGCTACCAAGTCCAAAGGCTTTAAGCCTGGTGGAGGTAGGGGCAAAAGAAGGAAGCAAGCCCGAAAACCCAGTGGTGTCAAGAGGACTGTACCACAAATGGGGGCTGTAAAGCCAAAGGGTAAGTGCTTCCGATGCAACAAGATGGGACACTGGAAGTCTGAATGTCCTCTCAAAGGTACGATTTTTCCTTAGTCGTAAAACATAATCAGTGGTATTATCTACCAGAATTCTGGTGTGTAGATATGGAACCACTGACGGTATGTGCATTTTTGAATGCAGGGGTTCCAGAAAACCCGGCGACTTAGAGAGGAAGAGTTCGAGTCTACACGGGCAAAGCTGTAGAGGAGGCAGCGGTTGCGGTGGAAGACATTTATCTGCTTTAGTAGTTAAATAGGATTTCATTTCAAAGTTATTGCTTTATGTACCCCTTTATTTTAGAAAGAACGTTTTGTTCTGGATTTCTATTATTAATGAATGGATATTTTATTTCTTTAATCATTGGATGATTTTGACAAGAAATAATGGCATTATCTATTCTGGTACATTAGATAGCAATATGTGAATGATAAATCCTTAGTCTACCACGATGCAACAAACCATTCTATAACTTGTTTTACTTGTTAGATATTTCTTTAAATTAATCATTATACTTGTGAATTCTTATACTTAGTAGTATTTTCAAATAAGATTCAAATGGTCGAAATTGATTTGATCAATTAAAGTTGAAGGAATGGACCTTCCGACCTAAGAATTGAATTTGGAGGATAATACGTCTAAGCAAACCTTTCTGGAAAAAGGATAGAATTCAGACAAGTATTAGAAATGATTAGATATGCAGACATATGTGTATATTAGAAAGGTGCGAGTAATTCTTTCAAGAATACTCAAGTAATGGAGTAGAATGCTTGATGTGCCATAAAAGCAAAGTGTTTTGACTAGTCAATGGACACAAAGCTATTATGGGGAACCATCAAAGTATATCCATTAGAAGCCTGCGACTTGGTCGCGGAGGCCATAACCTATCTAGATAACACATGGCATAATCAAAGATTGGGATTAAATCCCAAAGAGACGCGCCATACACTTGCGTGTAGAGATGGTGCGTTGTAAAGAAATGGAAATCTAATAGTAAGAGAACAAGTTGTTTCGGAACTACCTATGTTCTATGGATATTCCTAGAGACAACGACATATTCAATATGGTTGTAGGATATCCTAGATGAACGAAGTATTGTTTGTTCTATAGTACTATGAACCAGAGGGACGTCTCGTCCGGTTCATAGAGAAAGACTATTAGATGAACCACAAAGCCTAAAATTGACGTAATACCTTGAAATGAGAAGAAGGACAAAAGACTAGGAACCAGCCAAACCGAGTAGAAGTACACCACATACTGCACCTATTGTTATTACTGTTATACACCGGGACGCCATTGCAGTGGGAGGTTGTTGGACAACCAGGGATATTCATAAGACTAGAGGAGTTCGGACTCTGGATCTAGTAAAAATGAAATCGACCCCTAGATCTGCATAAGGGCAGTACTAGACCTAAATGTGCCTGCTTGGAACAATAAGAATTATTGTTGAGAGGCTAGATCATTTAGAGTACAAGCTTAGTAAATCCATTTGTGGATTGAAATAAAGCTATGAATCGTGGAACTTGCGAGTTGATGGGATAATCCATTTGATGGATTCATCAAAAGGCATAGACGAGAGGTGTATTAAAGACGTAATCGAAACAAGGTGGTGTTTCTCGGAGATTTTGTGTAGATAACATTTTATCATTGGCAACAATATAAAAGTGTCATGAGACATAAAATAGTGGTTGTCTAAATAAATCGAGATATAAGATTGAGAAGAAGTTAGAGCTTGTTCTTAAGATCTTATGATCTAGAGATAAGAACATTGTACTTCTCCTAGACATCTTATACGATTAAGGTTTGTTTTAAACATGCATACTTCTGAGAAAGGTTATTGCCTTTCAGAGACAGAATATACATCTATCTAAAGGGTGTGTGTTCGAACACATGAAGGAGATAGATGAGGACAAAGCAGTTTCCTATACTTCAAGTATGGAAAGCTTTATAGATGCAATGTTGTAAAACATGAACCTGATATCAACTATGCAGTTTGCGTAGTGGGAGGATATCAAAGTAATCTGGATAAGGGATGTTCGAATGCTGCAAGAGTACTTTCATAGTACTGGCTTAAAAAGCAAGACGAAATCTTCTTAGATTACAGATTCTCAGATCCAAAAATCAGAGAAGGACCAGTGAAAGTCGATATCAGGCTATGTGTTCACTTTTAGAAAGAGGTGGAACCATGAAATGAAAGAGTGATAAGCAGGACGCTTTTCAGACTCTCTCATAACCGAATAGCAGCCTCAGAGGCAGCGGAAGTTTTTGGTTAGGTTCCGGAATAACCTCTTGACTTGGATATGACTCTTAGTTTACCTAAGGCTATAGGATAGCGGTGCACGGTAAACTGGAAGAGATCATAAGTCAAAAGTGATGTTAACACATAGAGCAAGTACCACCTGATACGAGTCATCGTCAGGGGAGACGACGTAGTAGTCACCAAGATAACTTCAGAGCGGCAACCTAGATTGCTCATTCACATAGTACTTCTCGGAAGTACATTTTGAAGCACGTGATGAGTATGGGAACCGGGAGTTTGGAGGAAATGACTAGACCTTAGTACAAGTGGGAGATTGTTGGAGTTGTGTACTTAATGTCTAGATTTAAGTAACGATAAACTCCCGGTCATAGCATTTAATCTATTTAAATTAATAAACAATTGTTTGCTTTTAATTATTATTAATTAAATATATGCAAATCATAGTCCTAGATTCTATACGTTGTAGTTAGTATGGTGTGCGACGTCACACAGAAGATCATACTATCGGTTACTCGTATTTAATCAAACAGTGGCTCACGACCTAGATGGACCCGGACCAATCCATCGGTATAGTCGTTGTGTGAGAGAGAAAATAATTTGTCTTAATTATTTTATCACACTTGTACACTTGGTGTATTGAGCGGATCGTTGAGATTCATCGATTAGGATTGCCGGCGATAATCGATTCGAGTCTCAGAGTATTTTATTCTTAATCCCCGATATTGTTGCGGGTGTGTATATTTAATATAAGTGACTTTGATTTACCAAAGGAATTAACCGATTTAATTATTGGGTTAATTACCGGTTAAGTTGGGTCACTATATTTTATATATGGCATGCCGTGAATGATTGACCGGACAGTGTATCCCGGAAGGGTTGATAATATCCCCGAGATGAGTTCAAAAGGAATTATTGTGTAAACCTCATGAGTGGATTCGTTCCGCACAATAATTAAGGTTGAATGGTACTAGTCTCGGATTCAAGAGATGAATATAAATTAATTAGCAATAAATTAATTTTATTCATGGATATTTAAATCTTAAATACACGGAATAAATAATACTACCGGAGAAATATTATTTGATATAATATGGTTTAATATTGGGAGTGCAATTAATTTATATAGTGGAAAATAAATTAATTAATATTAATGGGAGATTAATAGATTTGGGCTTGGGCTCAATTTAATCATTAATATTGGAAGCCCAATATTCCACCTCCTTTAGATCCCCTACGTAGCCTATAAAAGCACTACATGGTCTTCACTTTTTAATAAGACAAGAATATCAATAGTTGATAGTTCTAGAGAGTTGAAGAGGATCCATAAGCTTGGAGGATCGTCGCCCACCCGACGTTCAAGCTAGTGCAAGGAATACGTGGGAAGATCGTAAGGTCATCAACTTAGATTCGTTTCTCCGCACAACGAATTAAAAGGTAAAATCATAAACTCCTTTGTGTGAATTTATGTGAATTTAATTGTGATGCATACATGAACGGACGATCCGGGTAAACGTCGAACTTCGGGGACGGGGATTCGAGATCCCCGGCGAAGTTCGAAGGAGCCCTCGGCCGGGAGCCGAGGGGGTGCGGTCGAGCCCTAGGGCTTCGACCGCGACGGCACACGCGAGGAACCCCGGCTGGGAGCCGGGGTGGGGGATCGACCGCGGTGGTCGATCGCCGGGCAGCCGCGGCTGGAGCCGCGGCGGGTTCGCCGCTGGGCGAACCGCCCTCCTCGGGCGGTGGCGGTGAGTCGCCGGACTCACCGCCCGGGGCTGCCGGAGCAGCCCCAGCGATCGCCTTGTGCGCGATCGCGAGCCCCACGGTGGGGCTCGGCTAGGGTTTAGCCGCGGGTTCATCCCGCGGCGATGCTCTTGTCGAGCCCGGTTCTTCGTGGTGTTCGTGATCGGTCTCCGGCGAGAGGATTTCGGTCGGGTTATTATTTTCCGCAATTTTTAATGACCCGGGATATCGAATTCCAACATCGATCTAGTCATCAAATGACACGAAAGTCTCTAATTTGTGTCCTCGACATGACCAAGTGGCTCTGGCTCCATTCCACTCCCCGGGGTGAGAATGAGTCGACTTGAAGTCAGCTTTGGAAAGACAAATTAGGCATTGTTTGATAAACTTAATCAATGTTTCTCGTAAGAGGAATTACAAGAATTCTCCTCCAATGGCTTATCTATATGAACTTCGAAAGTTCATAAAAGTCACCAAGAGAACAGCAATGGAGACCATGGATATGTTTCCATACCCTCTCCCACTTAGCTTTTTATAACAAAGGGATACGCTATCTAATGCACAATTAAATACACATAAGCATAATAATAAGCATACATTTCATGCAAGTACGTTCACAAATAATCAAATAATTACTCAAGTAAAATTATTTCTCGACTATTCGTACCTTGATGAATTCCAGCATGCTTGTCTTGAGTCTTCATTCTACGTCTTGGATACTTTGCCGAGCGACGGAAAAATTCTTTGATTCTCATATTTAATTTTACTCCAATTAAATAAAATCAATTCCATTGATTTCCATATTTAATTCTATTTTAAATAAAATCCAAGATTTTCCAATCCAAAATAAATTTTGAATTAATCTAATGATTTTAAATAAAATACTTAAATTAAATAAAATCAATATTATTAAAATCCATTGATTTCCATATTTAATTCTATTCTAAATAAAATCCAAGATTATCCAATCCAAAATAAATTTTGAATTAATCTAATGATTTTAAATAAAATACTTAAATTAAATAAAATCAATATTTTAATAATTTCTCAATCCTATTTAGATTAGATCTCAAGAATCCTAATCAAAATCGAATTTTGATTCTTCTTAAGACTTCTAATCCAAGTAGGTATAGGATATCTAGAGAAACTAGGATTTTCTTTCCTAATTTAACTCTCCATCTAATTCCATTATTTAATTCCATAATTAAGAAATCTAATCCAAATAGAATTTGAATTAATTCCAAAATTAAATTAAATAAAATTAGAAAGATTAAATTATTTCCGGAAAGGTCGGATTTACCGGGACGAACCAAAAAAACGAGACCCACTCGAATCAACTAGGTTCGTGCCCATCGAACCATGTACAGTACATTCCTAGCCATGCACACCAACGTGCACTTAGCCATGCACATGTACATGCATGTAGAAGAGGCCATGCATTCAATTTACGCACGTGCATCAGAAATTGCATGGTGTCGGCCAAAGACAAAACCAATGTCGGCCGACACCCTTTAAAAATTTCAGCAGCGCTTAAAATCGATCGTCTTCTTCAGCGTCGTCTTCTCCGGCGGCTTTGTGTACGAACCTGGTTGATTTCCGGCATGGCGTCTCCTCCGACGACACACGCCATCAACCTCGACACAGTCCAAGCACGAGCAGCCCGCGATCAAGCCGAACGTACTACGCCGTTCGATCGATCGCGCCTTCGCCGGAACGAACAGCTGCAACACGCCTGACTTCCGTCGACTTCCGGCGAACCATCCCACGATGGTGAACGCCAAGTCGACGAGCCCATGTGCCCAGCCGCCGCCTCCCAGCAGCCCGCGTCTCCAGCCGCCAAAAACGCGAAGCGGTCCGCGATGCCGCAACCCTCGAACGCAGCCGCCGGCTGCCGGCGAACCACCACCACTGGTGGAACACGCCGGCATGCCCAGCCACGCTTAGGTCACGCCCAGCAGCTCGCACAGCCCGTGCTTCCAGCCACCTCCCCGGCAGCCCGCACCGAGCCCGTACAGCCCGTGCAAAAGGGTTTCGTCCGTGTTGCGCCAACGCGACTGCCGAGCATAGCTTCCGGCTGCCGGCGAACCACCACCACTGGTGGCACACGCCGGCAAGCCCAGCCATGCCCTTGCTCACGTACATCAACACACGCAGCCCCTTTCCGAGCCCACGGTCGATTAATACCGGTTCGATTATTCCGAAAATCCTCGATTTTTAATAATTAATTTTTCCGACAAACACAATTCATACGAGAGATAAAACAAGTACGTAGAACAATATAGCACAATAATTTAACGCAATTAAATTAATCTATGGCCATATATATTGAGAATCGATTATCGAAACAATTAACGAAAAACGTAACCGTACGCTCTGATACCAATTGTTAGAATTCGATATCCCGGAGTTGCCGGAATTGCGGAACATGACAACTCCGATCAAACCCTTCGCCGGAGATCACATGAATGTCGACTCATCCGCCGAAGTCCGGGCTTTGGAGACCACGCGCCCGAAGGCGCGCAATCCGCCCCCACCCGAACCCCCGCGAGCCGGGTTCACGCGATCGAACATCTCGTTCGATGGGGCTGCATCCGGCAGCCCCCAGCAGCAGGTCCGGCGACCTGCTGCCCGCCATCGAGGAGCCCCCACCGTCGCGGTGGGGAGGTGACGGCACCAGCCCGTCACCACCGGCGATCGCTCCCAGCGATCGCCCCCTCGGCCGAGGCCGAGGGTTCTCCTTCGCGCGCCGAACCCTAGGCGTGCGGTTCACGCGGTCCGGTGGCTTCGCCACCACCGCGTGGTCCCTCGTCTAATCCGGGTTCGATCCTTCGGATCTTGTTTTTCGATAATTGATCAATAAACTAGAATTAAATTGCGGAAATTTAATTCACCTTTCGATTCGTTGTGCGGAGAAACGAGATCTTATGATGACCTTGAGATCTTCCCACGTATTCCTTGCACTAGCCCGGACGTCGTGTGGGCGACGATCTACCGAACTCCATGGATCCTCCTCTCTACTTTCTCTCTCTAGAATTGTGATCTTCAAGTTATGAGAATAGAGAAGACCATGTAGTGCTTTTATAGGCTACGTAGGGGATCTAAAGGAGGTGGAATATTGGGCTTCCAATAATAGTGATTAAATTGAGCCCACCAAGCCCAAATCTATTAATCCTTACTATTATTAATTATATGATTAACTCCACTATATAAATATAATTGCACTCCCAATATTCACCATATTATATCAAATAATATTTCTCCGGTAGTATTATTTATTCCGTGTATTTAAGATAGAAATGTCCATGAATAAATTTAAATTAATTGCGTAATTAATTTATTCATCTCTTGTATCCGAGACTAGTACCATTCAACCTTAATTATTATGCGGAATGAATCCACCTGCAGGGTTTACATAATAATTCCTTATGAACTCATCTCGGGGACATTATCAACCCTTCCGGGATACACTGTCCGGTCAATTATTCACGGCATGTCATATATGAAATATAGTGACCCAACTTAACCGGTAATCAACCCAATAATTAAATCGGTTAATTCCTTTGGTAAATCAAAGTCACTTATATTAAATATACACACCCGCAATAATATCGGGGATTAAGAATAAAATACACTGAGACTCGAATCGATTATCGCCGGCAATCCTAATCGATGAATCTCAACGATCCGCTCAATACACCAAGTGTACAAGTGTGATAAAATAATTAAGACAAATTATTTTCTCTCTCACACAACGACTATACCGATAGATTGGTCCGTGTCCATCTAGGTCGTGAGCAACTGTTCGATTAAATACGAGTAACTGATAGTATGATCTTCTGTGCGCCCATGCAACACCATACTAACTACAACGTATAAAATCCAAGACTATAATTTGCATATATTTAATTATAAATAATTAAACGCAAATAAATATTTATTTAGTTAAATAGATTAGTGGCAATGGATCGTGAGTTTCCGTCACTTAAATCTAGACATTAAGTACACAACTCCAACAGGGTTTACATGATAAACTTTATGAGCTCATCTCGGGGACATCATCAACCCGATAAACGGGACACGGTTTCCTGTCTATGATCTACAGCATGCCGTGTGTACAATTCCGATTCCCAATTTACCGAGTATCTTGACTAATCAATTAGTCTCACTCATTGGCATATTAAAGAACCGAGAATTGGACACACGCACCTATAATTATAAAGGGATTAGGAATTCGTATATCCGTAATCTCTGAGGTCTAGTTCGATTACTTCGATTAGTATAAATCGAACGCCCTCCCGTGGTCCTGCTCAATACACCAAGTGTACGAGTGTAACATAATAGTCAAGACCAACTATTACCCTGTCACACTACGACGTACCGATGGATTGTCCCTGTCCATCTAAGTCGTGAGCTTCTGTTCGATAGTATACGAGTAACCGACAGTATGATCTTCCGCGTGTCTCCTCACGCCATACTGTCTACAACGTATATATCTAGGACTATTGCATTTAAGTACATGATAGACAAAATGTCGACAGTCTGATTAATAGATAATGAAAAACACAGATAAGGAGTTCCATATTGTCACTAAACTAGACATTTAGAATATAACTCCATCAAGTGTTCCTAATAAATCCAAGTTAGGATCAAGGGACATTAAAAGTGCTTTGTTGGTTTGTTCCTAATAAATCCAAGTTAGGATCAAGGGACATTAAAAGTGCTTTGTTGGTTTGTTCCTAATAAATCCAAGTTAGAATCAGTGAAATTAAAATTGTTTTGTTGGTTTTGCTCAAAATTATAAAGCATAGAGATTGTTGGACTTACAATCTAATATAATAGTGAATCCATTTAATTGGACTTTTTGAAGATATATTCTTAGCTAATATCGTTGAGCCTGAGATAAAAGGCAAAGGATTTTAAAGCAAGATGAAATATATCAAATAATCATGGTATACAGAAAACCGTGAAAAGATTTAAGTGTAAATCCACTAAGAAGTCTACGAGTAAGAAAAGAAAAGGACTTTTGTCCTGTTTTTATTTCAGTGGATTAAATAATTTTTCTAGTAGAAGCTACTAGAGATAATATTCAAAATATTAGCATATACATAGATCATTGTAAAATAATCGCAATGAATCTTGGTTATCTTGAAAGACTAAGATGATAATAACTTTCAAATGTACTAGAAAGTTAATGGATGCAAGTTTAGAGAAAAATATATATCTTAATGAATATTTGTAATATAAGGAGAGACTATAAGTTGGTCGCCCAATAAATAAACTTGCATATTATATTGCACAATAAAATATGAGTTTATAACCTTGCGTGAGCAATAAAAGTATATTGCACAATAAAATCTGAGTTTATAGCCTTGAGCAATAAAAGTATATTGCACAATAAAATGTTTATAGCCTTGCGTGAGCAATAAAAGAGACAAAATATAGAGTTGTGGCCACAACCCTGCTATTTATTTATACCGTAATATTTGCGCTACAATGTCAAGAGTATATACATATATATATATATATATATATATATATATATATATATATATATATATATATATATATATATATATATAATAAACATATTGGTTTAAAACACGTAAGAAATTTAATTACAAAGTCTGTAATTAAAAGAGCATATAGCAACATACATAATAAACATATTGGTTTAAAAGACTAATATGTAAGAGATTTAATTATAAAAGTGTAATTACAATTATTTATATAAGATCTGCGCAGATCATCTCATTAAAGGAATTAGTGAATAATTCGACCAAAATTATTGGATTTAAAAATAAAAAATAAAAAATAAATAAGCACCTATGATGGCAACCCAACTTTGAATTAGTAACCACTAATGATAAAGTTCAATGGGTAATAACAAGTCATAGTAATGTGTTTGATAACACTAGTGTATTTCAAAACAATACAATTATAACTAGTGGTGACAATTGCCAGAAGAAGAGGATGAACATATTGTTCTTAATAAAGTCTTAAGTCTAAAGCAATTGGGACAAATTAAAGACTTTACCTAAGTAAACATAGAAGTGGTGCCGCTTCGATTAGAATTTTTGATATTCTATTAATGTTTACGAAAGTGACAGGATTAGCAAATGGCCATATATAATAGTGCTAAGGTTAGTTAAAATTTTTTGAGAAATATAATAATAAATATATTATGTGTGTTATACTTTCGGTTTAACATTTAAGAGATTAAGGTTCAAATCTTAAAGATACCTATCGTTTCGTTAAACTTTAATTGAAGGTCCAAATCGAAAGATACTTTCTTGTATTCATAATATGTTTAAAGTGGAGAATATACAAATTAGCGGGGGATTGTTAGTAATTTATATGTTTAAAGTGGAGAATATACAAATTAGCGGGGGATTGTTAGTAATTTGTATCTGTTATTTTATGTAAATAAAATAAATTATATCTGTTTAAAATAGATATAATATTTTACGTAAATAAATTAATTATATCAGTTCAAAAGATATAAATTAATAATTCATAAAAACAGATAAATTATTTTTCAAATAAAGTATGATATTAACGCTGAAAAGTTAACGTTATTTTCAAATAAAGTATGGTATTACCGCTGAAAAGTTAACGTTAGATTATTCAACGTTGCGTATAATAGTTGCAATTGTGAAACATTGCGTATAATAATTGCGTGAAGTTACAATGTGAAACGTTGCTATAATATGAAATAATAGTTGCGTCCCCTTGAACTGTTGTCATCTACGTATAAATATATGTTTGCGTAAGAAAGAAAAACACCCACATAGAGAAGTACAGAAAAGTACAGTAACAAAAAAATAATACCCACATAGAGAAGTACAGAAAAGTACAGTAACAAAAAAATAATAATCTCTCCAATAAGTTTCTCAATAAAAATTTTGTGCCTTATTGTATACAGTAAACAAATTTCTAAATAGTGGAAATATTATTTTCGGATAGTGATCAACACGCCTCAAAGTTTTAGATTTCTGTCTCATATATATATAAAAAATACACAACAGAAAATATACTGTGTAACTGTATTATAAGAAATTAAGTGTGATGATGTATATAGTACATAGTACTACATTTGTTCTAGACTAGTGACCACTTTTTCTTATAATTGTTAAAGAAAGTTCGATCAATGGAGAGAGTATAAAATAAATTGAATAGATGAATAATGTTATAAACTCAAAAAGAATTGAAGAGAATAATAGATTAGATATAGGGAGAACATAAGAGGATAATAAAATTGTTATTTCATTCATATGGGAGACCCTTTTATATAGGATACAAAGTAGGGTTTCTGTCTTGTTCACCAAGAAAGGGTAAACTAGTCATTCACTAATTAATAATATTCATAACACTCCCCCTTGAACGACTATTTACAGGATTGCTGCCTCGTTAAAACCTTGTCAGGAAAACTCAGTGGGAGAAAACTCGATGAAGGAAAAAGAGTACAGCTTGCTACCCTTGATTATAATCGCAGAAAATATTTGACTTCTTGAAAGTAATTATTGGAGATCAATCTTTCTCATTAAAACCTGTAACTAATAAAACCATATAGGAAAAACTTAGCTATTAAAATATACATTTTGGTCTTCAGGACACAACCTTAGAATTGTCGAGTTTCACATTCATTTATATTATTGTATATTTTTCGTCCTTCTGTGACATGCCTTTACCAGACATCTATATTGACTAGAGCATTCGCAATTGCTATAACCGGCCGGTAACTCTTCAGGAGTATATTAGATGCGTCTAATGTCGAATATACAATCCTTGACAAATGAATAATGTGAACTTCAATTCACAATCATCTAGAAGATTATATTTTTCTTTGAACTTCAGGTTCTCTCGAAAACAAACTCATATGGAACATTATGATATTCTCATTAATTATTATCGAGTGATGTACACGCCTCGTTAAAAACCTCGTTATAAAACCTTGTAGGAAAAAAATAGTCGAGGAAAAGATTACATGACATTCACATTTATATTGTGATGATTGTCTCGTTAAAAACCTTTAACTAAGAAAACCCCATTGGAAAAACTTAGTAGAGGGAAAAAGAGTGGAATCAATGGTCTTCGGGACCAATCACTGGTCTTCGGGACCTTGTCTCAATATCAGTTTTGTCCATAATGACATATGTAATATGAGATTATACATGTTCTGATTTTCATTTCCTTTCATTTCAGGAAATATTAAAATCCATTCAGAATTTTCATGTATGTATCTTTCTTATGACTTCTACATAGTCAAATCATACATTCTTGCATATCAATATTTATCGTTGTTGCTGAGGTAGCGAAACTTAATGTCATCCTTAAAAATATCGAGTTTCTGCGAATATATCACCACATCATTACTCGTTTTTTGTACAAACACCCACATATATCCTTCTGGGATAATATTTTGAATTGTGTATTATAGAGTTAAAATATATCTTTATTCAGCGAGTCATGCTCAACCTCAATTGCTTGTTTCTTATTTTTCGAGTGCTGCTGACACACTATCATTGATTTAAGTTTTGGATCCAAATTTTTTAGAACAACTCTTGAGGCAAATATGTTGTTGACGACTTTTATATTTCCATTTGATGACAATTCAAAATATCAACCAAATCTTTGATCATTTCCCAAAATATTTAATTTGGTTGTTCCGCAATTCCACGATTTTCTATTATCATGTGCACATACTTTTTCAATGGGATTTCCATCTAACTCTATTCAAGAGATTTTGAGGGGTGGCTTAATTTCCTTGTTTTTCCGCGGATTTATTTTATATCTTAAGATCGATCTACTACGCTTCAGGCGTATATTAGAATCAACATTTGAGTTGATTACTTTGGTATTTGAACTCTTATAGTTCATTTATCACAAATATATGTGATTTTGTCACACCTTCATTAATTTGGCAGATTACTTGCTGAATATTGCAAGTCACTTATTTTAATGAACTTCGGGTTCAATTGATTGGTGCGTGAATCTAGAATTGAAGATCTTTTTTATTCAAAGAAATTTATCGGCATTTATATCTTTTATATTCTTATCTCCCCCTAATGCCGAGAAATGATCTTCGTTAAATATGCAAATAAGCGTAATTGCTATAAACCGATCTTCTGGATCGTGGGCTCGATATATTTAATATACCTTATTTTCTACTATGCCAATTTATAAAAATACACTTTAGTGGTGATATGAATATAAGTTGCATATTTCAAATTAATTCGCAGATGGGAAATGTTTGATTCATTTCCCCTCACTTAATAATAATCATGATATATATGCATCATCTTCATTTTTAAGTACATTTGTAGTACTCGTGGGGATAATTAGTAAAGATCTTCCGGAGCCAACTTTTAATATGTTATCATTTGCATAAGATTTGCTTTGCCAACGATCCTTCGGGGATCAAAATAAATCTCAATATATAATTTTCTCAGAAATTACATTTATTGGAATCGAGTTTTTCGATATTTCATGAGTACCCACATAGTACATTTGTTCTCGATTTTCAAAATATATCCTTCATATAATCATATGTAATCATTGTTTCAACGAGACGTTTCACTATGAGTATCATGATGTAACTTTATTAAAAAACATTTAATGTTTGAACTTTGCTTTTCGGGAGCAATAAGTAAAAATATATAAAGTTTAATTGTTACACCATTTATGCGGGAATATCATATTATAATAATATTTAAAATTTAATTGTTAATGTTTCTTCATAAACATTTAAAGTTTAATTTTGATATTTATTCAAATATCATATCATAATGTTTTTCGGGAACATTTAAAACTTAATTGCTACTACGAGAACAATTTTAATTTGATATTTCCTCAATTTTAATTTGATATTTCCTAAATAATATCATATGATGATATTATCGTAATATTTCTTCAGGAATATCTAAATGACAATTTGGTTTGTTATTTCTCGAATAATATCAAATCACAATGATCTTAAAAGATCAATATAATATTTAAACCAGAGTTTATGTTCTTTCGGAACATTCAATTTAATTGATATATCAAATTATAATGCCGACTCAAACTTGTGAGTCCGGCTTCATACCACGTTTTGGTAATACGACCAACTTCGGTGATCGTATCTTTCTTTTAAATCTTTTCACAAAGCTAGTGGATCTTTCACGGTCGATTTTCAAAGATATTATTCGAGATTATTAGTATATAATCATAATCAATTTGATATTGATATTTATGCAGGAATATCATATCACGATGTTCTTCAGGAATATTTCGTTTTGATATTTCTTCGAGAATATCATATCACAATGTTCTTCAGGAACATTAAAAATTTAATTAATTTACTAGGCATAATTAATATGATATTACTTCAGAAATATCAAATTATAATGTTTTTCGGGAACATATGATATTACTTCGGAATATCAGATTATAATGTTCTTCATGAACATTAGACATTTACTTGCTTCAAGATGAGCTATTTATGAAGAAGTTCATGAATATCAGATTACAATGTTCTTCGAGAACATTTGATATTACTTTAGGAATATCAGATTATAATGTTCTTCAGGAACATGTTACTTTTGTGAAGAAGAGGAAAAGAAGTAGATATATTTATAATTATTAATAAATATAAATATAAATATAAATTCTTGCATTTGAGTTCGGATCCTAGATGAGTAGAACTTCGATGAAGAACGCGGTTGAGCTTTCTTATTGCTTCACGTGTTATAAACTCAAAAAGAATTGAGAGAGAATAATAGATTAGATATATGAAGAATATAAGAGGATAATAGAATTGTTATTTCATTCATATGGGGAAACCCCTTTATATAGTATACAAAGTAGGGTTTCTGTCTTGTTCACCAAGAAAGGGTAAACTAGTCATTCACTAATTAATAATATTCATAACAAATAATTATTTTTCTACGCATGAAATATGATTGATCCACGCATTTTTTTTAATAGATTGAAGATTATTTTGGGTAGACCTGTCAATTTGGACACGACCCGATAACACGACTCGAAACCCCCATGAAATAAAGCGGGTTGAACCCGCACGATTAAAAAGCAGGTCAACAGCGGTCAACCCGCCATGACTCATTTAATAAATGGGTCAACCGCGGATCGACCCGCGAACTCGAAATTAACCCTTGTAGCCCGTTTATTAAATTTAATTTTAATTATTATATTATATTAATACATTATTTATTAAATAAATAATAATATATTACTTGTTTAAAATAAGCAATTAATTTTCCTTTTCTTACGATTATGTTTACCATAACATTCACAGTCTCTTACAATTAGAGTAATTTTCCTTTTCTTACGATTATGTTTACCATAACATTCACTTTTTCTTACAATTAGAGTTATCGTAACACTCTAAATTATTCAGTTTATGTGATTTGTGATTATGTGTAGTTTGTTGTATTTGATAGAGTAATTATTGAAATGGGTATCAATATATAATATGTAAAACGACAAACTTACAAAGTTTTATGACGCGTCTACACTATATATGTCATCATTTTAAAAATTAAATTATTTTATTATATTTTTATTTATAAAAAAAATATAAAATTTTAATTTTAATGATTCAAATAATTATTTTTTCTTTCTTTTATTAAATTAATTTGTTAATACGTTCTTTCTATATTATTCAACATTACATAATTTAATTATTAATTAAATGGGTTAAATGGGTTGGAAACAAGTTATAAATAAGTAACCCGTTTATAAATAGGTTGAGTTTGGGTTTAATTTTTCGACACGCCGCGAATTGCCTTGACACGACACGAATTCGACCCAACACAACCTATTGACACCCCTAATTTTGAGAGCTTATAATTATATTAAAAATATTTAGTATATATAAATAATATAATATTATACAAATATAAATAAAATAATGTGTTTAGATGAAAAGGTTGCAAATAGGGTTACCTTTATTGCTTTTGAATTTTCATGGCTAACAAATCAAAAAGTTATATTCATGGCTAGAATTTGTAGGATTTTTTTTTTAAATGTATTAAATTATGATTTTTAGAAGTCTATAAAAGCATTGAAATATTCAATACAGTTTTAAAAAATCTTTTAAAAATTTCAATACTCCATTTCTTGAATATTCTTCAAATATATATATATATATTTTTTACTCTCCCATTTTTTTTTTAATTATAAGATTTTAACATCTTTATCTCAAATAATTCTGAAATGGAAGAGATAGAAGAAAAAAATATGTTCTTCTAACAAATGTACTACACAAATTTTTTGATACTTTTTTGTTTGTAATAATATGATATTGAAAAAATAAATAATTTTATAGTACAAAATAATAGTTTAAATTCAATGGTAGAGGATAATTTATTTTAATTTTTTTTGAATTTTGATTAAAAAAATGACATTTATTATTATTATTATTTTATCTTCTACGGCAAGTGAGCAAGGTTGTGCGTCACCCCTCTCCATAAACGTGGCCGGCCTAAGAAATTCTATTTTCATAAAGATAGTACAAAAATTCATTTAGAAATAGTCAAATAATAATAATAATAATAATAATAATAATAAAATGGGCTTAATTACATAACCAAGAGTCTATATAAACTTGAATTCAACTCTGAAATACAAAAACAAATACAAAGACAAAATGAAGAAGAAGAACATGATCCTCAACCTCAATAGCGACCTTATTTTCATACTCATACTCATCATCTACTCATTCGAAGCCTCATCCACACATAAATCCTGCAAGCCGAGCGGACACATGACAGGCAAGAAAACGCCCCCCGGACAATGCAATACAGAAAACGACTCCGAATGTTGTGTTGCCGGCAAAAAGTACACCACCTACACATGTTCTCCCCCCGTCTCGTGCAAAGGAACGAAAGCCGTGCTCACAATCAACAGCTTCGAGGAGGGCGGGGATGGAGGTGGGCCCTCTGAGTGCGACGGTAAGTACCACTCTGACGACAAGCCTGTTGTGGCTCTGTCGACTGGGTGGTACAACAAGGGGCAAATGTGTAATAAAACCATTACTATAATAAACAGTATAAACGGGCGGAGCGTGAAGGCTAGGGTTGTAGACGAGTGTGATTCTACGGTGGGGTGTGATGAGATGCATGATTATCAACCGCCTTGCCCGTACAACATTGTCGATGGGTCGAAAGCTGTGTGGGAGGCCTTGGGGCTCAATACCGAAGATGGCGAGATCGATGTCACGTGGATGGATCGCGACGCTTGTCGTTCTTAATTAATGTGTTCTTATTTTGTTTGAGTTGAAAAATAAAGAGTGATTCTCTCATCTGTTATACTACAATAATCTTGTATGTTTAATTTTGATGAACATGTGTGCCATGTTTCGACTTCCTTTTCTTCTTTCACAATCTCAAAATACAGAATGTCGATTCTTTAAAGTTATGATGAGGCATTCGCAAACCCATTTTCTACTTCCTCCACAATTTGCGCTTCACGCCCAGAACCTAGAGAATAAGGTCATACAGTTTTACGATGTTAACGACCAGTATGACGTGCGTGACTGTAACTCGAGTAGACGGCGAGTTATGCTTTCGTCGGGGATTGACCCCGTTTCTATAGGGATCACCGCCTTCAAATCGGTTGGTTCCTCGAGTTTCACTAATCGACGAAATTGAGTGGACAAATTTGAAAGTCCTCGTGTTTGACCCAACGCCCTTGAAAGAGATTTTGAGTTAAAATAATTTTTTTTTTCTTATTTGCAGTACCCATAATCATATTTTAAATTTGAGTGAATGGTTCAGCTTTTAATTATTTAGTTAATTTGTGTTCGTGGTGATAAATCTGTAAAGTAGCACGAAATCATGAAAAAAATCGTATTTCACGAACAAATCATAGAGCACCAATAAAATTACAAGTTCGGGCTCCATCAAACACGAATTTATAACATTTTCATCAAACACGAATTTATAACATTTTCGTGCTCTGCTATCTTTCGTGTTTGTACTCGAGTATGATGTATTCTAAAAAAACGTACGCTTAATGATCTCGAAATCTCTGAGGAGATCCGAGCTATGCCGATTTGGTTGAAAGATTCACATGTGCGGATGTGCCCAACATTTTCTTAAAATTAATTAAATATGTATCAAATCTCAGTACATCACATATAATGTCACTACACTTCAATTCAATTTTTTAATCTTCTTTTTATTTCCAACATGCTTATTGTCAAGAAAAAAAAAAGCCATATATATAATAAAAATATACTACTTTTTTTTCAAAAAAAGTGATCACACTTTCTTTTTAAATTAAAAAAAAAAAAATGTAATCACTTCTATAGAGAGAGTAACTTCTATAGAGAGAGTAGTAAGTACTGCACAAAAATAGTACATCTTTCAATCAATATTTTTAAATAAAAATTAATAAAATTGCTGCTAACAAAGAAATCAGTAAGTAAATCCGTTGGTACTTACCTACGGCCAACAATCAATAGTATTAAAAGTGAAGGCTGAATGTGAGATATATTGAAGGACAACATCACTTGAAGATATGGATTTGGATTGATGCGCATGGAGCTGTGTTTTTATTCTTCTCAAATAAATAGCTACTTAATGTAATAGTTGTCTTTTTATATTGTAGTAGCACTTTTACTGTTTCAGCACTTTTACTGTTTCAGCACTTTTAGTTGTGATTGGTTGAACTATATAAGTGCTGATTGGTCACTTTGTATTTTTCAAGTGAGTGAAATAAAATTTCATTTCCCGCTTCCTTTTTCCCTCTTTTCAGCTCATTTGTGCAGCTTGTCAATGGAGTTTTCTTATTGAAATTTGATATGGTATCAGAGCAAGTTTTTTCCGCTCGTGCTCTCGATTGATTTGTTTTCTCTTTTCTCTCCATTATCGTTGTTGTTTTTTTTTTCTGTGATCTGAAATGGTGCGTGGTGCTGGTTCGAGCAAGGAGGTTTTGAGCTTCGCCGATGATCACGCAAATCCCTACTATTCGCATCCAAGTGACAATCATGGAGCGGTGTTGGTTGTGCAGCTCCTGAATGGGTCGAATTACAATATCTGGAGCAGATCTATGATTACGGCGTTGATGGCGAAAAACAAACTAGGTTTTATCGATGGATCGATTTTGCGCCCAGATTCTGGTGATTTGCTGTATGCAGCTTGGCTTCGTTGTAATTCCATGGTGGTGTCATGGATTCGGAATGCTACAACCCCAGAAATCTGTTCCAGTCTTATGTACCTCGACGATGCTTTCGAGATCTGGAACGATCTGCGCGATCGCTTTAATGAGGGCAACATAGCACGGTTCTTTCAGTTGCGTCAGCAATTTATGAATTTCACTCAAGGTACTTCGGATGTAAATGCTTATTTCACAAAGCTTCGAGGTATTTGGATGAATTAAAAAATCTTCAACCTATAAGTTGGTGTTCATGTAGTAACAGTGGTAAAAAGTGGAGTGAATATCAGTTGCAGGAATGTGCTATGCAATTCCTTTTGGGCTTGAATCCTTCATATTCTCAGTTGAGATCTCAGATTATGGCCATGGTGCCTTTTCCACATTTATCCAGAATTTTCTCATTAGTTATTCAGGAAGAAAGGCAAAGAGATTTGGGAGGAACTTCTTAGAATTTTAACTCTGGTGTTAGTGAGCAGCCTGAGAATCTCATCAATGCAGTTGGATATAACAGAGGGAAGGAGAGATTTCATTGTACACATTGTGGTAAAACAGGACACACCATTGATAGATGTTTTGCACTTCATGGTCTTCCTCCTGGTTTTGGTAGAGGGAAAGGCAAAGTTGATAATCAGTCAGGGCAGGCTAATGCCACTCAGGGATCAGTGAGCTCTGGGGATGCTTCTGATCAAGCTAATCCCTCCCCTTCATCTTCTAGTGACCAATTGACTTTGCAGCTTATTCAGTTGCTACAGGGACAGCTTCAGTTAAATGCTAGTCCACCAGCTACATCTTCTGTTCCCTCTCCAGCTGCACATACAGCAAATTTCAGTGGTACCATTTCTCTTTCACTTATGCCATTTTCTGGTTACGTTGCTCATACCAGTACTCAATGGCTCATTTATACTGGTGCTACTCACCATGTATGTTGCATTGATACTATGTTTCTTGAGTCACATCATGTTTCAAACACACATGTCAGCCTCCCTAATGGTGCCAATGTTGTGGTAGCCAAAATAGGTTCCATCCAACTCAATGATCATATCATCCTTCAATCTGTCCTTTTTGTTCCCACTTTTACTCATAATCTGATCTCTGTTAGTGCCTTGACCCTAAATTCTCATTGCTCAGTCTCCTTTACACATGATACTTGTTTCATACAGGAAATTTCATAGGGGAATCAGATTGGGATGGGTAAAAGAGTAGGTAACCTTTATGTTCTATCCACATCAGGTTCTGTTTCTTCTTCTACCTTTATTGCATCCACTGTTGCTTCTGATATTTGGCATTCCAGGTTGGGCCATTTGTCTTCAGGGAAACTTGGCCTTTTATCTGATGTTTTACATACTACATGTAATAAGAATCTTGTCTGTGAAATTTGTCCTTTAGCCAAACAAAAGAAATTAAAATTTCCAGATTCTTTATCCCATTCTTAACATGCTTTTGATATTATACATTGTGATGTTTGGGGACCTTTTCATACACCTACTGTGGAAGGCTTTTCTTATTTCCTTACCATAGTGGATGACCACAGCATATTTGTTTGGACCTTCTTAATGAAGCAAAAATCTGATGTCAATCCTGTCCTTACTCAGTTCTTTACCACAGTTTATACTCAATTTGGTAAACATGTCAAATTTATGAGAAGTGATAATGCTCCTGAGTTTAACCTTACTCATTTGTTTTCTAAAACTGGTACCCTTGCTCAAAGATCATGTGTAGCTACACCAGAGCAAAATGTTAGGGTTGAGAGAAAGCATCAACATCTTTTAAATGTTGCTAGGAGTCTTTTGTTTCAATCTCACTTACCTTTGAAATTCTGGGGGGACTGTATCCTTACAACTTCATATCTCATTAATAGAGTTCCCTCTTCAGTTCTTCCAAATCATAAAACTCCTATTACTGCTCTCTTTAATAAACCAGCTAGCTATTCCCATTTAAGAGTTTTTGGCTCTCTCTGTTTTGCCTCTACTCTTGATAGAGACAGAGACAAATTCTCTCCTAGAGCTGTTAAGTGTGTTTTTCTGGGGTATCCTTCTGGCTACAAAGGATACAAACTTCTCAATCTCACTTATCACACCACTTTCATCTCTAGAGATGTTGTTTTCCATGAAACCATTTTCCCTTTCTCACACTTACCTTCTCAACATATTTTCCCTTTTTCTCACTCCACACCTTCTGACACTTCCTGTTCTACTCCTTCACAAAATACTCAACCATCACCACCTACTATACAACCTGTTATTCTGTTGGAGTGGTATACTTAATGTCTAGATTTGAGTATTCTAAACTCCTTGTGCACTTTCATTTATCTATTAATAAATAAACATTCATTTGCTTTTAATTATTGTTAATTAAATATATGCAAATAATAGTCCTGGATTATATACGTTGTAGTTAGTATGGTGTGCGACGTCACACAGAAGATCATACTATCGGTTACTCGTATTTAATCGAACAGTTGCTCACAACATAGATGGACACGGACCAATCCATCGGTATAGTCGTTGTGTGAGAGAGAAAATAATTTGTCTTAATTATTTTATCTCACTTGTACACTTGGTGTATTTGGCGGATCGCTTGAGATTTATCAATCAGGATTGCCTTTGATAATTGATTAAATATCAGAGTATTTTAATCTTAATCCCCGATACTATTGCGGGTGTGTATATTTAATATAAGTGACTTTGATTTTCCAAAGGAATTGACCGATTTAATTATTGAGTCAATTACCGGTAAAGTTGGGTCACTATTTTTATATATGACATGCTGTGAATTCTTGACGGGAAAGTGTATCCCGTAAGGGTTGATAATATCCCCGAGATGAGATCATAAGGATTTATTATGTAAACCTCGCGAGTGGATTTGTTCCCGCATAATAATAATGTTGAGTGGTACTATTCTCGGATATAAGAGATGAATAAATTTATTATGCAATAAATAAATTTTATTCATGGATATTTAAATCTTAAATACACGGAATAAATAATACTACCGGAGAAATATTATTTGATATAATATGGTTTAATATTGGGAGTGCAATTAACTTATATAGTGAAAAATAAATTAATTAATATTAATGGGATTAATAGATTTGGGCTTGGGCTCAATTTAATCATTAATATTGGAAGCCCAATATTCCACCTCCTTTAGATCCCCTACGTAGCCTATAAAAGCACTACATGGTCTTCACAAATCATAAGACAAGATTATCACACTTGATAATCTAGAGAGTTCGTGAAGGAGATCCATAGAGTTCGGAGGATCGTCGCCCACCCGACGTTCGAACGAGTGCAAGGAATACGTGGGAAGATTCAAAGGTCATCTTGATCTCGTTTCTCCGAACAACGAATCGAAGGTATAAAATCTAAACACCCTCTATGATTATATTCGATTTAATTATCGTAAAATATCGTGAACGCAAGATCCAAAGATCGAAACCCGGATTAGAGGACGAACGCGTGGTGGCGATCTAGGATCGCCGGACCACGGCGCTCGCCCGCTAGGGTTTCGAGGCGCGCAGAGGCATCGACCCTCGGCTAGGCCGAGGGCGTGCGATCGATCGCTGGAGCGCGGGCTGGTGCCGCGCTCCACCCCACCACGACGATGGGGCCCTCCAGGCGGCGGCGAGTCGCCGGACTCGCCGCGGGGGCTGCTTGGCAGCCCCGACCGATCGCTGGGAGCGATCGGTGTCCGATCGCGTGGAGCCCCACTCGCGGGGGCTCGGCTGGGGCAGCGGCGTGCCTTCGGGTACATCGTCTCCTCGGTCGTGCTCCAGCGCGTGCGGTGGTGTTCGTGTGATCTCCGGCGAAGGTTTTTGATCGGGTTATTATTTTCCGCAAATTTTCATAGCCCGGGATATCGAATTCCAACAATTGGTATCAGAGAGTGGTTTACGTTCGCGGTATTTTCGATAAAATTGTTCTACCTTACAGGGTTTCCGACTATTATGGCTTAGTTAATTATTCGTTAATTATTTTGTCATGATTGTTGGTTTTATTAAACTCTCGGACATGTCGAGATTCGTTTTTGGTGATGAATGCTTGTAATAGTAAAAATTCGGGGGTTGACCGAATTTAGGTTTATTATTATTGTTCTATCTTTTTCCGGAAATTGTATAGGGTCGATTTCATGTATAGAATCGATACCGGAATTGTAATTTAAATTATTGTAATATATGTTGGAGTTGTGTACTTAATGTCTAGATTTAAGTAACGGAAACTCCCGATCCATTGCCACTAATCTATTTAATTAAATAAACAATTATTTGCGTTTAATTATTTATAATTAAATATATGCAAATTATAGTCCTGGATTCTATACGTTGTAGTTAGTATGGTGTGTCGGGCCCACACAGAAGATCATACTATCGGTTACTCGTATTTAATCAAACAGTTGCTCACGACCTAGATGGACACGGACCAATCCATCGGTATAGTCGTTGTGTGAGAGAGAAAATAATCTGTCTTGATTATTTTATCACACTTGTACACTAGGTGTATTGAGCGGATCGCTTGAGATTTATCGATTAGGATTGCCGGCGATAATCGATTTAAGTCTCAGTGTATTTTATTCTTAATCTTTGATACTATTGCGGGTGTGTATATTTAATATAAGTGACTTTGATTTACCAAATGAATTAACCGATTTAATTATTGGGTTAATTACCGGTTAAGTTGGGTCACTATATTTTATATATGGCATGCCGTGAATACTTGACGGGAAAGTGTATCCCGTAAGGGTTGATAATATCCCCGAGATGAGTTCATAAGGAATTATTATGTAAACCCTGCAGGTGGATTTGTTCCGCATAATAATTAAGGTTGAATGGTACTAGTCTCGTAAATAAGAGATGAATAAATTAATTAGCAATAAATTAATGTTATTCATGGATGTTTAAATCTTAAATACACGGAATAAATAATACTACCGGAGAAATATTATTTGATATAATATGGTTTAATATTGGGAGTGCAATTAATTTATATAGTGGAAAATAAATTAATTAATATTAATGGGATTAATAGATTTGGGCTTGGGCTCAATTTAATCATTAATATTGGAAGCCCAATATTCCACCTCCTTAAGATCGATCCCCTACGTAGCCTATAAAAGCACTACATGGTCTTCTCTATTCTCATAACTTGAAGATCACAATTCTAGAGAGAGAAAGTAGAGAGGGAGATCCATGGAGTTCGGAAGATCGTCGCCCACACGACGTTCGAGCTAGTGCAAGGAATATGTGGGAAGATCTCAAGGTCTTCAAATTGAGTTCTTCGTTTTTCCGAACAACGAGAACGAGGTAAATCGTAAAACCCTCTTTATGATTTTATCGTTTATTTATCGTGAAAATACCTTGAACCAAGATCCGAGATCGCGACCCGTGACGAGGTTGAACCGGGCGGTGGTGATCGAAGATCACCGGACCGCCGGCGGCTCAACGGCTCGCCTAGGAGGGGTCGAGGGGCGTGAGCCTCGGCTGGACGCCGAGACTCGATCGAGCATGAGCTCGATCGCCCATGCTTGTCCAGCGGGCTGCTGGAGCAGCCGCTCGCACGGTGCGAGCACCGCTCGCGCGGGCTGGACGCCGCTCGCGCGGCGGCGGGCTGATGGTGATCGCAAGCCACGGTTCGACCGTGGCTGGGCGTGCGATCACCGGGCGTCGGCTGGGCATGAAAGGGGGCTGCCAAGGACAGCCGCGAGCCCCACGCGGAGGCTCGACCGAACAGCCCGTGTTCGTTCGCGGTTAGGGTTTGTTTGGTTGGGCTATCCCCGTGGAGGTTCGTGACGGATTTCCAGAAACCGGGATTTTGATTGGAGTTGTCGTTCCGCAATTTGACAACTCCGGATATTCGATCTCCAAAGGATTACGGTCGGAATTAATTAGATAATTTACTTATTTAAATTTATTAATTCCGGGATATCGATTTCCAACAATTGGTATCAGCGCGTTGGTTTTAGTTCATGGTATTTTTCGATAAATTGTTCTACCTTGCAGGGTTTCCGATTATTATGGCTAGATTTAATTTTGTTAATTAATGTCATAATATTTCTCTTGATTATTAAACTCTCGTTGATGTCGAGATTCGTTCTTGTGTGGTGAATGCTTGTTCTTAATTTTTCCGGAAATTGTTTGAGGTCGTTCTGTAGAGAATCGATGCCGGTTAGCGTAGTAATAAATTTGTGATTTATTTTACGTTGGATCGAGGACGAAACGACGACCGGAAAAGTGTGACGGAGGAGACGAAGAGAGGGAGGACTCGATCGGCCATCCCCATGGCCGATCCTTGGAGGGTCGATCGACCACCATGAGGAGTTCGACTCCTCCAGGTGAGGTGGTCGATCATGATGGACATGGGAATCCCCATCCCATGTTCGTCTAGGCCAAGATTCAACTTTCCTAAATTATTCGATTTCCTATTTTGAGTATTCCTATTTTTTGGGAATTCTCATGTAATAGGAAACGAATAAATTTAGAAAAAATTTATTTTTCCATATTGATTATTCCTATTCTTGGGAATTTTCATGGAATAGGAAAAAGGAATAAATTTATAATTAATTTATTTTTCCTATTTAATTATTCCTTTATGGAATTTTTAATGGATTAGGAAAATAATTAATTTGGAAAGTTTTAAGAGTCCTAAATTAATTTTTCCCATTTTAATTATTCCTTTATGGAATTTTTAATAGAAAAGGAAAGGAATTAATTTGGAAGGATTAGGAGTCCTAAATTATTTTATTTCCTTATTTCATTATGGATATCTTCTAGAATATTGCGAGTGGGTCTTGGATAGGATTCTAGAGATTTAATGGAATTAGAAAGGAAAATAAAAATAAATAAAAATATTAATAATATTTAATTTTATTTTTTATTTATTCGATTGACTTAATTTTTGAATTAAGTAACTTTTGGATTTATTAAAAATAAATAGATTTAAATATTGGAATTAATATTCCCGTCACATGGAGCATTCAAGAACGAAGACTAAAGACTAGAAGAAGCATACGGAGATGCGATAAAGCCATAATAGTCGGAAAATAATATTCTAGTTTTATTTTGATTATGTGATAATATTCTATGTGCTTTATTTCATGTATGCATGCTTATGTAATTTTGCATTAGATAGCGTATCCTTTTATTGTAAAAAGCTAAGTGGGAGAGGGATTGGAAACAATGTCATGGTCTCCATTGCTGTTCTCTTGGTGACTTTTATGAACTTTCGAAGTTCATATGGATAAGCCATTGGAGGAGAATTCTTGTAATTCCTCTTACGAGAAACATTGATTAAGTTTATCAAACAATGCCTAATTTTTCTTTCCAAAACTGATTTCAAGTCGACTCATTCTCACCCCGGGGAGCGGAATGGAGACAAAGTCACTTGGTCATGTCGAGGACACAAATTAGAGACCTTCGTACCATTTCTTGAAATGGATCGATTGTCTGCTCGGCTCCCTCATTTATGAGAGATAGGGTCGTTCGCATGGTGAATCACTGGTAAGAAACTTCGAGTTTCACTTATGATTCTCCGCGTCTTGATTTACAAGATTAAATGAATCAAGTAATTGGGAGTCAATTATAAAAGTCTCTTGGTGTAGTAAACGTCCACACCACGTGGCTTGCTATACTAACGGATTTTGGATTAATTGATGTAGACAGTTATAAGAAATTGTGAAGAGTTGTGAAGTTGTCGTAAACGTCCACACCACGTGGCTTGCGGTGATGTAGCAATTCCAAGCGATTTACTTTAGTACTGAGTAATGGTTTACACTTAGATACGCATTATAGTATTCTTCCCCACGAAGTTACGCTATAAGTGATGTATGACCGAAGCAAATCTAATTGCTAAATCATTTGGATTGGTAAACGTCCACACCACGTGGCTTGCCATATCTGATGGGATTTTAGATGTGATTAGTGGTTTAATGATATTATTTGAGGGAGATAATATCGGAGATTAAATCGATTGTTTGTTGTTATATGTGCTCATAGATTAGGAATGGCTTTGAACCCACTTTCTGTGATACGTAAGGATTTTAAACTCATTGGTCCCTAAATGTATTGATTGGAATAGAGATCTAGACATTGTCCAGACTGTTAAAGAGTACAAGTTTGTACTCAGTGAGCTTTGTCCTCCCGAGCCTACAAATGTCTTAACTGATGAGGAAAGAACTGATTTTAAGAAGTAGGAAAATGCTTATGCAATAACCACTGATTATGATATCATGTTCAAACTCAAGGAGATGTTTAGACATGATGTAGAGGCTAGACAAGAGGCGATGAGGATACTCATAAAGGCCAGTCGATTCGAGGAAAACGCTTAAACACGTTTTTTTGAGATGATTGACCTTTTAGACAAGTTGAGACGGAAATCGCAAGCTCTTGTAGCCAATGGCATAGGTTTCGAACCTAACGGTAAAATCGGGGGAAAGGAAAAGCGAGCAAAGAAGCCCAGTGGTTCTAAGTTGCTTAGACCACGAGATGGGACGAGAAAGCGTGTTCTCGATGCAAACAGTCTGGGTACTGGAAGTCTAATTATCCTCTCAAAGAAAGTACAAAATTTTCTTTAGTCGTAAAACATAGTCAGTGGTATTATCTACCGGAACCTGGTGTGTAGATATGGAACCACTGACGGTATGTGCATTTTAAATGCAAGGGTTCCAGGAAACCCGACGACTTGGAAAAGAAGAAATCGTAGTCTACATGGGCAATGCTGTAGAGGAGGCAGCAGTTGCAGTAGAGGACATTTTATAGGATTTCATTTTGAGTTATTGCTTTTATGTACCTTTCATATTAGAAAGAACTTTGTTCTGGATTTCTAATGAATGGATATTTTATTTCTTTTAATCATTTGATGGTTATAAGAAGAAATAATGATATTATCTATTCTGGTACATTAGCTAGCAATATATAAATGATGAATCCTGAGTCCACCACGATGCAACGAACCGTAGTATGAAACTCGTTTTACTAATAAGAGATTTCTTTATCAATTATACTTGTGGATTCTTATGATGAGTCATGTTTATTCAAATAAGAAGTTCAAAAGGTCGAAAATTGATATTTGATCAATTAAGTTGAAGGAATGGACCTTCCGACCTAAGAATCTAATTTGGAAGATAATATGACTAAGCAATCCTTTATGGATATAAGATATAAGATCCGGACAAGTATAAGAATTGATTGACTCTGATGTATGCAGACCTATGTCTACTCAGACAATAAGGTACGAGTACTTCATTTGATGATTACTCGAGAAATGGATTAGAATACCTGATGTGCCACAAAAGCAAGTGTTTTGACAAGTCAATGGACACTAAGCAATTGTGGAGAACCATCAAGGTATATCCATTTGTAGCCTGCGATTTGATCGCGGAGGCAAGTACCTGTCTGAGGAATGCATGGCATACTAATCAGATATTGGGATTTGATCCCAAATGACTACACCATACACTGTTGTGTAGAAATGGTGTGTCGTAAACAAGAAATGGAACTCTTATAAAAATAGTAAAATCATGAGTTCTACAGAACTACCGATGTTCTATGGATATGGCTGGAAACAACGGCGCATTCAAATGCGGTTGTAGAATATCCTAGAAGAACAAAAGATGTGTGTTCAATAGTACTATCAACCAGAAGGACGTTATAAGTTCTAACGCCCGGTTCTTAGAGAAAGACTATATGATGAACCACAAGCCCAAGGTGACGTAATACTTTGAAATAAGAGAGAAAGATTAAGACTTAGAACCAGCCGAACCGAGTAGCGGTACACCACTAACTGCACCTACTGTTATCACTGTTTATACACCGGAATGCCATTGTAGTGGGAGGTTGTGGAACAACCGAAGATGTTCATAAGACTAGGAGAGTTTTCGGACTCTGGACCTAGTATACATGAAATCGATCCCTGGATCTACATGAAGGCCGTACTAGATCTAAATGTGCCTTCTTGGAAAGCAATAAGGATTATTGCTAAGAGGCGAGATCATTTAGAGTACAAGCTTAGTTGATCCATTTATGGATTGGAACAAAGCATTGAGTTCGTGGTACTTGCAAATTGATGAGATAGTCCATTTTATTGATTCATCAAAGCATAGACGAATCGTGTGTATGGGAAACGTGATGGAAACAAAGTGGTGTTTCTCGGAGGTTTTATGTAGATAACATTTTATCATTGGTAACAATGTAAAGACGTTTTCAGACATAAAATGATGGTTGTCTAGATGAATCAATATGAAAGATAAAGGAAGAAGTTGGACATGTTCTTGAGATCTTGGATCTCTAGGAAAGAACATTGTACTTCTCCTGGACATCTTACATATATGATTATGGTTCGTTTTAACATGCAAGATTCCGAGAAAGGTTCGTTACCTTTCAGACACGGAATGCATCTATCTGAGGACATGTGTTTTGGGAACACAAAAGGAGATAGAAGCAATGAAAGCGGTTTCCTACATTTTGAGTGTGGAAAGCTTAATAAATGCAATCTTGAAAACGAAAACCTGATATCGGCTATGCGGTGAGCATAGTGGGAGGATATCAAGGTAATACTGAAAAGGAATATTCGACTGCTGTAAAAGTACTTTCGAAGTACTGTTCTAGACTACGAAGCAGACGAGTTTTTCCTTTGGATTACATTCTCTTAGATTTCTAATCGAATGAGGACCGGTGTAAGTCGATATCAGGCTATGTGTTTCACTATTGAAGGAGAAGGAGTTTTAACATGGAAGAGTGATAAGCACGATGCTTTTCGGACTCTGCCATGGGTAACCAAATAGCGGCCTCAGAGGCAGCGGAAGTTTTGGTATAACTCCGGGATAATCTCTGGGACTTAGAGGTGATTCTTAATTTGCCAAAAGGCTATGTGTATAGCGGTGCGATGGCAAATGGTGAGAAATCACAAGTCCATAAGTGTAAGATAACACATAGAGCAAGTACCACCTGATACGAGTCATCGTCGAGGGAGACGACGCTGTAGTCACCAAGATTACTTCAGAGCGACAACCTAGATTGCTCATTCACATAGTACTTCTTGGAAGTACAACTTAAGCACGTGATGAGTATGGGAGTTGGGAGTTTGGAGGAAATGACTAGACCTTAGTACAAGTGGGAGATTGTTGGAGTTGTGTACTTAATGTCTAGATTTAAGTAACGGAAACTCCCGATCCATTGCCACTAATCTATTTAATTAAATAAACAATTATTGCGTTTAATTATTTATAATTAAATATATGCAAATTATAGTCCTGGATTCTATACGTTGTAGTTAGTATGGTGTGTCGGGCCCACACAGAAGATCATACTATCGGTTACTCGTATTTAATCAAAAAGTTGCTCACGACCTAGATGGACACGGACCAATCCATCGGTATAGTCGTTGTGTGAGAGAGAAAATAATCTGTCTTGATTATTTTATCACAATTGTACACTAGGTGTATTGAGCGGATCGCTTGAGATTTATCGATTAGGATTGCCGGCGATAATCGATTTAAGTCTCAGTGTATTTTATTCTTAATCCCCGATACTATTGCGGGTGTGTATATTTGATATAAGTGACTTTGATTTACCAAAGGAATTAACCGATTTAATTATTGGGTTAATTACCGGTTAAGTTGGGTCACTATATTTTATATATGGCATGCCGTGAATACTTGACGGGAAAGTGTATCCCGTAAGGGTTGATAATATCCCCGAGATGAGTTCATAAGGAATTATTATGTAAACTCTGCAGGTGGATTTGTTCCGCATAATAATTAAGGTTGAATGGTACTAGTCTCGGAAATAAGAGATGAATAAATTAATTAGCAATAAATTAATTTTATTCATGGATGTTTAAATCTTAAATACACGGAATAAATAATACTACCGGAGAAATATTATTTGATATAATATGGTTTAATATTGGGAGTGCAATTAATTTATTTTCTTATATAGTGGAAAATAAATTAATTAATATTAATGGGATTAATAGATTTGGGCTTGGGCTCAATTTAATCATTAATATTGGAAGCCCAATATTCCACCTCCTTAAGATCCCCTACGTAGCCTATAAAAGCACTACATGGTCTTCTCTATTCTCATAACTTGAAGATCACAATTCTAGAGAGAGAAAGTAGAGAGGGAGATCCATGGAGTTCGGAAGATCGTCGCCCACACGACGTTCGAGCTAGTGCAAGGAATATGTGGGAAGATCTCAAGGTCTTCAAATTGAGTTCTTCGTTTTTCCGAACAACGAGAACGAGGTAAATCGTAAAACCCTCTTTATGATTTTATCGTTTATTTATCGTGAAAATACCTTGAACCAAGATCCAAGAACGCGACCCATGACGAGGTTGAACCGGGCGGTGGTGATCGAAGATCACCGGACCGCCGGCGGCTCAACGGCTCGCCTAGGAGGGGTCGAGGGGCGTGAGCCTCGGCTGGACGCCGAGACTCGATCGAGCATGAGCTCGATCGCCCATGCTTGTCCAGCGGGCTGCTGGAGCAGCCGCTCGCACGGTGCGAGCACCGCTCGCACGTGCTGGACGCCGCTCGCGCGGCGGCGGGCTGATGGTGATCGCATGCCACGGTTCTGTTGGAGTTATGTACTTAATGTCTAGATTTAAGTAACGGTAAACTCCCCGTCATAGCATTTAATCTATTAAATTAACGAACAATTGTTTTGCTTTTAATTACTTGATAATTAAATAAATGCAAACCATGGTTCTGGATTTTATACGTTGTAGTTAGTATGGTGTGCATGGGCACACAGAAGATCATACTATCGGTTACTCGTATTTAATCGAACAGTTGCTCACGACCTAGATGGACACGAACTAATCTATCGGTATAGTCGTTGTGTGAGAGAGAAAATAATTTATCTTAATTATTTTATCACACTTGTACACTTGGTGTATTGAGCGGATCGTTGAGATTCATCGATTAGGATTGCCGGCGATAATCGATTCGAGTCTCAGTGTATTTTATTCTTAATCCCCGATATTATTGCGGGTGTGTATATTTAATATAAGTGACTTTGATTTACCAAAGGAATTAACCGATTTAATTATTGGGTTAATTACCGGTTAAGTTGGGTCACTATATTTTATATATGGCATGCCGTGAATAATTGACCGGACAGTGTATCCCGTAAGGGTTGATAATATCCCCGAGATGAGTTCAAAAGGAATTATTGTGTAAACCTCATGAGTGGATTCGTTCCGCACAATAATTAAGGTTGAATGGTACTAGTCTCGGTTTAAAGAGATGAATAAATTAATTAGCAATAAATTAATTTTATTCATGGATATTTCTATCTTAAATACACGGAATAAATAAATACTACCAGAGAAATATTATTTGATATAATATGGTTTAATATTGGGAGTGCAATTAATTTATATAGTGGAAAATAAATTAATTAATATTGATAAGGATTAATGGACTTGGGCAGTGGGCTCAATTTAATCATCAATATTGGAAGCCCAATATTCCACCTCCTTTAGATCCCCTACGTAGCCTATAAAAGCACTACATAGCCTTCATAAATTATAAGACAAGATTATCATACTTGATATTCTAGAGAGTTGAAGGAGATCCATAGGAGTTCGATAGATCGTCGCCCACCCGACGTTCGAACGGAGTGCAAGGAATACGTGGGAAGATTCAAAGGTCTTCAACTAGATTTCGTTTCTCCGCACAACGAATCAAAAGGTATGATCATCGAAACCCCTCTATGATTGTATGTGAATTATACTGTGATATGTACATGAACAAGACGATCCGGGAAAACGTCGAGACCGGGATACGGGGATCCGGGATCCCCGTCGGGATCGAGAAGGGGCGGCCGAACCCTAGGGTTCGACCGCCGGTACCGCGCGACGAAGGGGGAGCCCCGGCTGGATGCCGGGGCACGCGATCGACTTCGGTCGATCGCCGGGATGCCGCGGGCTGGTGCCGCGGCGGATCCCAGCCGCCCTTCGACGGCGGCGTGCGCACGGGGAGCCCCGGCTGAAGCCGGGGCGGGCGATCGAGCCTCGCTCGATCGCGAGGGCAGCCGCGGGCTGGAGCCGCGGCTGGGCGCCCTCCTCCTCGTCTGGTGGTGGCGGTGAGTCGCCGGACTCACCGCCGGCGGGTGCTGGTCGGACAGCCCCGCGGGGATGCACCCCGCATCCCCGGCGATCGCCATGCACGGCGATCGCGAGCCCTAACGTAGGGGCGCGGCTAGGGTTTAGCCGCGGGATCGCCCGCGGTGACGCCTCGGTTGTGCTCCGGCTCGTTCGGTGTTCGCGATCGGTTTCCGGCGAAGGGTTTTCGGTAGGGGTTATCGGTTCCGCAATTTTTGATACCCCGGGATATCGAATTCCAACAATTGGTATCAGAGCGTTTGGTTTCGTGTTCATGTATGTGTTCAATTGTGTTCTACCTTGCAGGGATTCCGACTATCATGGTTTAATTAATTGTTAATTATTCGTTTAATTAATTGCTATTTAATTTACCATGATTATTCGTTTTTAAACTCTCGGACATGTCGAGATTCGTTTTGTGTGGATGAATGTTTGTAATAGTAAAAATTCGGGGGTTGACCGAATTTAGATTTATTATTATTGTTCTACGTTTTCCGGAAAGTGTATAGGGTCGATTTCATGTATAGAATCGATACCGGAATTGTAAATTTTATTTCTTGTAATTTATTTACGTTGGATCGATGCCGAGACGACCGCCGGAGAACTCATGTGACGAAGGAGAAGATGAGAGGGAGGACCGGGAATCGATCACGAGGATCGACCCCAATCGATCGACCCAAGAGGAGGGGGCCGATCGCCCTCGGCTAGGGCTGCCGCCGGCGACGGTGGCGGCTGGTGGCTGGGCTAGGCGGCGGTGCTCCTCCGGGGGGTGGCCGGTCGAAGGTGGGGGTGGCGTGGGGTCTCCCGATCTCATGCTACTCCTACCTAGATTCTACTTACCTAATTGATTCGGTTTTCCTAATTGAGTTTTCCTATTTTTTTGGGAACTCTCATGGATTAGAAAAAGAATTAATTGGAATTAATTTTATTCCTTATTCTATTATGGAAGTCTTCTAGAGTATTCCGAGTTCTACTTGGAATAGGATCCTAGAGATTTAATAGAATTGGAAAGGAATAAGAGTTAATTTAGGATTGATTTATTTCCTAATTGATTATTCCTATTTTATGGGAATTTTCATAGTAATGGAAATTAATTAAATCTTGGAAAGTAGAAGAGTCCTAATTTATTTTATTTCCTTATTCTATTATAGAAGTCTTCTAGAATATTCCAAGTTTGACTTGGATAGATTATTCTAGAGATTTAATAGAATTAGATAGGAAAATAAATAAATAAAAAAAAATATTAATAATATTTAATTTTATTTTTGATTTATTCGATTGACTTAATTTTCGAATTAAGTATCTTTTGGATTTATTAAGAATAAATAGATTTAAATATTAGGATTAATATTCTCGTCACATGGAGCATTCAAGAACGAAGACTGAAGACTAGAAGAAGCATACGGAGATGGAATAAAGCCATGATAGTCGGAAAATAATTTTCTAGCTTATTTTGACTATGTGCTATGTGCTTTATTGCTTGTATGCATGCTATATGTGTTTACTTTATGCACTAGATAGCGTATCCCTTTGTTTATAAAAAGCTAAGTGGGAGAGGGGATGGAAACATTCCCATGGTCTCCATTACTGTTCTCTTGGTGACTCTTGTGGACTTTTGAAGTTCACATAGATGTGTCATTGAAGGAGAATTCTTGTAATTCCTTTTTCAAGAGACATTGATTAAGTTTATCAAACAATGCCTAATTTGTCTTTCTGAAACTGACTTCAAGTCGACTCATTCTCACCCCGGGGAGTGGAATGGAGCCAAAGCCACTTGGTCATGTGGATGACACAAATTAGAGACATTCGTACCATCCTTTTAAGGTGGATCGATTGTCTGCTCGGCTCCCTCATCTAATGAGAGATAGGGTTGTTCGCATGGTGAATCACTGGTTAGAAACTTCGAGTTTCACTTATGATTCTCCGCGTCTTGATTTACGAAAATCGAATGGATCTTGTAACTGGGAGTCAATTATAAAAGTCTCTTAGTATAGTAAACGTCCACACAACGTGGCTTGCTATACTGACGGATTTTGGATTAATTGATGTAGACAGTTGTAAGGAATTGTGAAGATTTGTGAAGTTGTCGTAAACGTCCACACAACGTGGCTTGCGGTGATGTAGCAATTCCAAACGATTTCCTTTGGTGCTGAGTAATGGTTTACACTTAGATACGCTTTATAGTATTCCTCCCACCGAGGTTCCGCTATAAATGATGTATGACCAAAGAAAATCTAATTGCTAAATCGTTTGGGTGGGTAAACGTCCACACACCGTGGCTTGCCTTACCTGATGGGATTTTAGATGTGATTAGTAATTTAATGATATTATTTGAGGGAGATAATATCGGATATTAAATTGATTGTTTGTTTAAATGTGCTTATAGGTTTAGAGAATAGCTATGAACCCACTTTCTATGATACTCAAGGAGCATAAGCTCACTGGCCCCAACTACATTGATTGGAAGAGAAATTTAGACATTGTCCTAACTTCTGAGGAGTACAAGTTCGTACTCCATGAAGTATGCCCTGCTGAGCCCACGCCTGCCTCAACTGATGAGGAAAAACTAGCATATCGGAAGTGGAAAAAGGCTGATGAAATGGGTAGGTGTTATATTTTGGCTTCTATGTCAAATGTACTCCAAACCCAACATGAGTCGATGGACACTGCCTATGATATGATGTTTAACCTCAAGGAGATGTTTGGAGAGCAAGATCGTGCGGCAAGGCAAGAAGCCATGAGAGTCCTCATGACAACTACTCAGTCTGAAGGAACGCCCGTAGGGGAGCACGTTCTTAAGATGATGGGTCTGTTGAATGAGCTTGAGATCCTAGGAGCTCAAATTGATGCTGAGACGCAAGTCGACATCATACTCCAGTCTCTGACCCCTAACTTTGAGCAGTTTTGCATGAGTTATAATATGGGTAAACTATCTTACTCTCTTGCGCAACTCCTGACTGAGCTGAAGGCGGCAGAGGGGATCTACAAGAAGGGCAAGTCTCTAGCGCTTGTAGCTACCAAGTCCAAGGGCTTTAAGCCTGGTGGAGGTAGGGGCAAGAGAAGGAAGCTGGCCAGAAAACCCAGTGGTGTCAAGAGGGTTGTACCACGAGTGGGGGCTGCAAAGCCAAAGGGCAATTGCTTCCGATGCAACAAGTCTGGACACTGGAAGTCTGAATGTCCTCTCAGAGGTACGAATTTTTCTTTAGTCGTAAAAACATAGTCAGCGGTATTATCTACCAGAATTCTGGTGCGTAGATATGGAACCACTGACGGTATGTGCATTTTGAATGCAGGGGTTCCAGAAAACCCGGCGACTTAGAGAAGAAGAATTCAAGTCTACACGGGCAAAAGCTGTAGAGGAGGCAGCTGTTGCGGTGGAAGACATTTATCTGCTTTAGTAGTTAAATAGGATTTCATTTCAAGATTATTGCATTATGTACCCTTTATTTTAGAAAGAACGTTTTGTTCTGGATTTCTATTATTAATGAATAGATAGTTTTATTTCTTTAATCATTGGATGATTTTTGAGATAATGGGTATTATCTATTCTGGTACATTAGATAGCAATATATGAATGATAGATCCTAAGTCTCCCACGATGCAACGAACCGTTCTATAACTTGTTTTACTTGATTAGACATTTCTTAATTAAATCATTATACTTGTGAATTCTTGTACTTAGTAGTATTTTCAAATAAGATTCAAAAGGTCGAAATTGATTTGATCAATTATAGTTGAAGGAATGGACCTTCCGACCTAAGAATTGAATTTGGAGGATAATACATCTAAGCAAACCTTTATGAATAAAGGATAAAATTCGAACAAGTATTAGATATGATTAGATATGCAGACGTATGTGTAAATTAGAAAGGTGCGAATTGTTCTTTCAAGAATACTCGATGATGGATTAGAATACTTATAATGTGCCATAATAGCAAAGTGTTTTGACTAGTCAATGGACACAAAGCCATTATGGGGAACCATTAAAGTATATCCATTAGAAGCCTGCGATTCAGTCGCGGAGGCCATCTGAATAACACATAGCATAATCAAAAATTGGGATTCAATCCCAAAGGGACACGCCATACACTTACGTGAAGAGATGGTGCGTTGTAAATAAGAAATGGAAATCTGATAGTAAAAGAACAAGCTGTTCGGAACTACCTATGTTCTATGGATATTCCTGGATACAACGGCATATTGCATATGATTGTAGGATATCCTAGATGAACGAAGTAATTGTGTGTTCTATAGTACTATGAACCAGAAGGACGTGTTTCGCCCGGTTCGTAGAGGAAGACTATTAGACGAACCACAAAGCCTGAATTGACATAATACCTTGGAATGAGAAGAAAGGACAGAAGACTGGGAACCAGCCAAACCGAGTAGAAGTACACCACACACTGCACCTATTGTTATTACTGTTATACACCGGGACGCCATTGCAGTGGGAGGTTGTTGGACAACCAAAGATGTTCATAAGACTAGAGGAGTTCGGACTCTGGATCTAGTAGAGATGAAATCGATCCCTAGCTCTGCATAAGGGCGGTACTAGATCTAAATGAGCCTGCTTGGAGAACAATAAGGTTTATTGTTAAGAGGCTAGATCATTTAGAGTACAAGCTTAGTAAATCCATTTATGGATTGGAACAAAGCTATAAATCGTGGAACTTACGAATTGATGAGATAGTCCATTTAATGGATTCATCAAAAGGCAAAGACGATGGGTGTACTGGAAAGGTAATGGAAACAAGGTGGTGTTTCTCGGAGATTTTATGTAGATAACGTTTTATCATTGGCAACAATGTAAAAGATATTATCAGACATAAAATAATGGTTGTCTAAATAAATCGGGATATAAGATTGAGAAGAAGTTGGAACATGTTTTAAGATCTTATGATCTAAGGATAAGAACATTGTACTTCTCCTAGATATCTTATACGATTATGGTTTGTTTTAACATGCAATGTTGAAAATAAGAACCTGATATCAACTATGCCGTTTGCATAGTGGGAGGATATCAAAGTAATCTGGACAAGAAATTCTCGGATGCTATAATAGTACTCGCGTGAGTACTGGATATTAAGCAAGACGAAATCTTCTTGGATTACACATTCTCAGATCTAAATCAGAGAAGGTCCAGTGTAAGTCGATATCAGGCTATGTGTTCACTTTTGGAAAAGGTGGAACCTTTAATATGAAAAGAGTGATAAGCGGGATGCTTCTCAGACTCTCTCATAACCGAATAGCAGCCTCAGAGGCAGCGGAAGTTTTGGTTAGGTTCCGGGATAACCTCTAAGACTTGGAAATGACTCTTGGTCTGCCAAAGGCTATTTCATAGCGGTGCATGGTAAACCGGAAGAAGTCATAAGTCGAAAAGTGATGTTTAACACATAGTGCAAGTACCACCTGATACGAATCGTCGTCGAGGGAGACGACGTAGTAGTCACCAAGATAACTTCAGAGCGACAACCTAGAGTGCTCATTCACATAGTACTTCTCGAAAGTACACCTTAAGCACGTGATGAGTATGGGAGTCGGGAGTTTGGAAGAAATGACTAGACCTTAGTACAAGTGGGAGATTGTTGGAGTTATGTACTTAATGTCTAGATTTAAGTAACGGTAAACTCCCCGTCATAGCATTTAATCTATTAAATTAACGAACAATTGTTTTGCTTTTAATTACTTGATAATTAAATAAATGCAAACCATGGTTCTGGATTTTATACGTTGTAGTTAGTATGGTGTGCATGGGCACACAGAAGATCATACTATCGGTTACTCGTATTTAATCGAACAGTTGCTCACGACCTAGATGGACACGAACTAATCTATCGGTATAGTCGTTGTGTGAGAGAGAAAATAATTTATCTTAATTATTTTATCACACTTGTACACTTGGTGTATTGAGCGGATCGTTGAGATTCATCGATTAGGATTGCCGGCGATAATCGATTCGAGTCTCAGTGTATTTTATTCTTAATCCCCGATATTATTGCGGGTGTGTATATTTAATATAAGTGACTTTGATTTACCAAAGGAATTAACCGATTTAATTATTGGGTTAATTACCGGTTAAGTTGGGTCACTATATTTTATATATGGCATGCCGTGAATAATTGACCGGACAGTGTATCCCGTAAGGGTTGATAATATCCCCGAGATGAGTTCAAAAGGAATTATTGTGTAAACCTCATGAGTGGATTCGTTCCGCACAATAATTAAGGTTGAATGGTACTAGTCTCGGTTTAAAGAGATGAATAAATTAATTAGCAATAAATTAATTTTATTCATGGATATTTCTATCTTAAATACACGGAATAAATAAATACTACCGGAGAAATATTATTTGATATAATATGGTTTAATATTGGGAGTGCAATTAATTTATATAGTGGAAAATAAATTAATTAATATTGATAAGGATTAATGGACTTGGGCAGTGGGCTCAATTTAATCATCAATATTGGAAGCCCAATATTCCACCTCCTTTAGATCCCCTACGTAGCCTATAAAAGCACTACATGGCCTTCATAAATTATAAGACAAGATTATCATACTTGATATTCTAGAGAGTTGAAGGAGATCCATAGGAGTTCGATAGATCGTCGCCCACCCGACGTTCGAACGGAGTGCAAGGAATACGTGGGAAGATTCAAAGGTCTTCAACTAGATTTCGTTTCTCCGCACAACGAATCAAAAGGTATGATCATCGAAACCCCTCTATGATTGTATGTGAATTATACTGTGATATGTACATGAACAAGACGATCCGGGAAAACGTCGAGACCGGAATACGGGGATCCGGGATCCCCGTCGGGATCGAGAAGGGGCGGCCGAACCCTAGGGTTCGACCGCCGGTACCGCGCGACGAAGGGGGAGCCCCGGCTGGATGCCGGGGCACGCGATCGACTTCGGTCGATCGCCGGGATGCCGCGGGCTGGTGCCGCGGCGGATCCCAGCCGCCCTTCGACGGCGGCGTGCGCACGGGGAGCCCCGGCTGAAGCCGGGGCGGGCGATCGAGCCTCGCTCGATCGCGAGGGCAGCCGCGGGCTGGAGCCGCGGCTGGGCGCCCTCCTCCTCGTCTGGTGGTGGCGGTGAGTCGCCGGACTCACCGCCGGCGGGTGCTGGTCGGACAGCCCCGCGGGGATGCACCCCGCATCCCCGGCGATCGCCATGCACGGCGATCGCGAGCCCTAACGTAGGGGCGCGGCTAGGGTTTAGCCGCGGGCTCGCCCGCGGTGACGCCTCGGTTGTGCTCCGGCTCGTTCGGTGTTCGCGATCGGTTTCCGGCGAAGGGTTTTCGGTAGGGGTTATCGGTTCCGCAATTTTTGATACCCCGGGATATCGAATTCCAACAGGTTCGACCGTGGCTGGGCGTGCGATCACCGGGCGTCGGACTGGGCATGAAAGGGGGCTGCTACGAGCAGCCCTAGGGGGCTGCCAAGGACAGCCGCGAGCCCCACGCGGAGGCTCGACCGAACAGCCCGTGTTCGTTCGCGGTTAGGGTTTGTTTGGTTGGGCTATCCCCGTGGAGGTTCGTGGCGGATTTCCAGAAACCGGGATTTCGATTGGAGTTGTCGTTCCGCAATTTGACAACTCCGGATATTCGATCTCCAAAGGATTTCGGTCGGAATTAATTAAATAATGTATTTATTTAAATTTATTAATTCCGGGATATCGATTTCCAACAATTTATTTACGTTGGATCGATGTCGAGACGAAAGAGAGGGATTAGGGCTCGGATCGATCAATCCCCATGATCGAGCCATGAGGACCGATCGATCGCATGGGAGAGGCGCCGAATTCGCGCCTCCCGGCGGCGATGCCACCGACGGTGGTTGCGCGCCGGCTGGGTGGTGGCGGCGGTGGTTCTCAGTCGACGATCGGTGGTCCGGTGGGGGTGGTGCACCCCGTGCTACTCCTACCGGAAATCTACTTTCCTATTTTAATTCGGTTTTCCTATTTTGAGTATTCCTATTTTTGGGAATATTCATGGAATAGGAAAAGAATTAATTTAGTATTAAATTTATTTTTCTATTTGATTATTCCTATTGTTGGGAATATTCATGGATTAGGAATAAAATAAAATTGGAAAGTATAGGCAGTCCTAAATTATTTTATTTCCTTATTCCATTATGAAAATCTTCTAGAATATTCCAAGTAGGTCTTGGATAGGATTCTAGATATTTAATGGAGTGGAAAAGGAAAAATAAAATAATAAAAATATTAATAATACTTAATTTTATTTTTGATTTATTCGATTGACTTAATTATTATTAATTAAGTATCTTTTGGATTTATCAAAAATAAATAGATTTAAATATTGGAATTAATATTCTCGTCACAAGGAGCATTCAAGAACGAAGACTAAAGACTAGAAGATGCGTACGGGGATGCGATAAAACCATAATAGTCGGAAAATAATATTCTAGTATTATTTTGACTATGTGATAATACTAGCTATGTGCTTTATTACATGTATGCATGCTATATGTGTTTACTTTATGCACTAGATAGCGTATCCCTTGTTGTAAAAAGCTAAGTGGGAGAGGGAATGGAAACATTCCCATGGTCTCCATTGCTGCTCTCTTGGTGACTTTTATAAACTTTTGAAGTTTTTATAGACAAGTTATTGGAGGAGAGTTCTTGTAATTCCTCTTACAAGAAACATTGATTAAGTTTATCAAACAATGTCTAATTTGTCTTTCCAAAACTGATTTCAAGTCGACTCATTCTCACCCCGGGGAGTGGAATGGAACCAAAGCCACTTGGTCATGTCGAGGACACAAATTAGAGACTTTCGTACCATCCTTTTGAAGGTGGATCGATTGTCTGCTCGACTCCCTCATTTATGAGAGATAGGGTTGTTCGCATGGTGAATCACTGGTAAGAAACTTCGAGTTTCACTTATGATTCTCCGCGTCTTGATTTACAAGATTAAATGGATCAAGTAATTGGATGTCAATTATAAAAATCTTTTGGTGTAGTAAACGTCCACACAAATGTGGCTTGCTATACTGAATGGGATTTTGGAATAATTGATGTAGACAGTTATAGGGAATTGTGAAGAATTGTGAGTTGTCGTAAACGTCCACACAAACGTGGCTTGCGGTGACGTAGCGATTCCAAACGACTCACCTTAGTACTGAGTAATGGTTTACACTTAGGTGCGCTTTATAGTATTCTTCCCAACGAAGTAACGCTATAATGATGTACGACCGAAGCAAATCTAATTGCTAAATCATTTGGGTAGGTAAACGTCCACACAAACGTGGCTTGCCATACCTGATGGGTGTTGGAGTTGTGTACTTAATGTCTAGATTTAAGTGACGGAAACTCACGATCCATTGCCACTAATCTATTTAATTAAATAAACAATTATTTGCGTTTAATTATTTATAATTAAATATATGCAAATTATAGTCCTGGATTTTATACGTTGTAGTTAGTATGGTGTTGCATGGGCGCACAGAAGATCATACTATCAGTTACTCGTATTTAATCGAACAGTTGCTCACGACCTAGATGGACACGGACCAATCCATCGGTATAGTCGTTGTGTGAGAGAGAAAATAATCTATCTTGATTATTTTATCACACTTGTACACTTGGTGTATTGAGCGGATCGTTGAGATTCATCGATTAGGATTGCCGGCGATAATCGATTCGAGTCTCAGTGTATTTTATTCTTAATCCCCGAAACTATTGCGGGTGTGTATATTCAATATAAGTGACTTTGATTTACCAAAGGAATTAACCGATTTAATTATTGGGTTAATTACCGGTTAAGTTGGGTCACTATATTTTATATATGACATGCCGTGAATACTTGACGGGAAAGTGTATCCCGTAAGGGTTGATAATATCCCCGAGATGAGTTCATAAGGAATTATTATGTAAACCCTGCAGGTGGATTTATTCCGCATAATAATTAAGGTTGAATGGTACTAGTCTCGGATATAAGAGATGAATAAATTAATTAGCAATAAATTAATTTTATTCATGGATATTTATATCTTAAATACACGGAATAAATAATACTACCGGAGAAATATTATTTGATATAATATGGTTTAATATTGGGAGTGCAATTAATTTTATATAGTGGAAAATAGAATTAATTAATATTGATAAGGATTAATGGACTTGAGCATTGGGCTCAATTTAATCTTCAATATTGGAAGCCCAATATTCCACCTCCTTAAGATCCCCTACGTAGCCTATAAAAGCACTACATGGTCTTCTCTATTCTCATAACTTGAAGATCACAATTCTAGAGAGACAAAGTAGAGAGGGAGATCCATGGAGTTCGGTAGATCGTCGCCCACACGACGTTCGGGCTAGTGCAAGGAATACGTGGGAAGATCTCAAGGTCATCATAAGATCTCGTTTCTCCGCACAACGAATCGAAAGGTGAATTAAACAATTGCTATTTAATTCTTGTTTTATTGAATCAATTATCGAAGAACAAAGATCCAATAGTTCGAACCCCGGATTAGACGACGAACGCGTGGTGGCGATCTAGGATCGCCGGAGAAACATTGATTAAGTTTATCAAACAATGCCTAATTTGTCTTTCTGAAACTGATTTCAAGTCGACTCATTCTCACCCCGGGGAGTGGAATGGAGCCAAAGCCACTTGGTCATGTCGAGGACACAAATTAGAGACTTTCGTGTCATTTGATGACTAGATCGATTGTCTGCTCGGCTCCCTCATTCTATGAGAGATAAGGTCGTTCGCATGGTGAATCACTGGTTAGAAACTTCGAGTTTCACTTATGATTCTCCGCGTCTTGATTTACAAGATTAAATGAATCAAGTAATTGGGAGTCAATTATAAAAGTCTCTTGGTGTAGTAAACGTCCACACAACGTGGCTTGCTATATCGACGGATTTTGGATTAATTGATGTAGACAGTTATAGGGAGTTGTGAAGAATTGTGAGTTATCGTAAACGTCCACACAACGTGGCTTGCGGTGATGTTGCGGTTCCAAACGACTCACCTTAGTACTGAGTAATGGTTTACACTTAGGTACGCTTTATAGTATTCTTCCCAACGAAGTTCCGCTATAATTGATGTACGACCGAAGCAAATCTAATTGCTAAATCATTTGGGTAGGTAAACGTCCACACAACGTGGCTTGCCTTACCTGATGGGATTTTAGATGTGATTAGTGGTTTAATGATATTATTCGAGGGAGATAATATCGGAAATTAAATCGATTGTTTGTTGTTATATGTGCTCATAGATTAGGATATGGCTTTGAACCCACTTTATGTGATACTTGAGGAATTTATACTCACTGGTCCCTAAATGTAATGATTAAAATAGAGATCTAGACATTACCCAAACTGTTAAAGAGTGCAAGGTTGTACTCAGTGAGCTTTGTCCTCCCGAGCCTATTGACATAGGCGGCTAGACAAGAAGCGATGAGGATACTCATAAAGGCCAGTCGCTTCGAGGAAACGCTTAAACACGTTTTTGAGATGATGGACCTTTTAGACGAGTTGAGACGGAAATCGCAAGCTCTTGTAGCCAAAGCCAAAGGTTTCGAACCTAAGGGCAAAATCGGGGGGAAGGAAAAGCAAGCAAAGAAACCTAGTGGTCCTAAGTTACTTGGACCACGAGATGGGACGAGAAAGCCATGAGGCAAGTATTCTCGATACAAACAGTACTGGAAGTCTATTTATCCTCTCAAAGAAGGTACGAAATTTCTTTAGTCGTAAAACATAGTCAGTGGTATTATCTACCGGAACCTGGTGTGTAGATATGGAACCACTGGCGGTATGTGCATTCTAAATGCAAGGGTTCCAGGAAACTCGACGACTTAGAAAAGAAAAGATCGTAGTCTACATGGGCAATGCTGTAAGGAGGCAGCAGTTGCAGTGGAGGACATTTTATAGGATTTCATTTTGAGTTATTGCTTTTATGTACCTTTCATATTAGAAAGAACTTTGTTCTGGATTTCTAATGAATGGATATTTTATTTCTTTTAATCATTTGATGGTTATAAGAAGAAATAATGATATTATCTATTTTGGTACATTAGCTAGCAATATATAAATGATGAATCCTGAGTCCACCACGATACAACGAACCGTTTTATACAACTCGTTTTACTAATAAGAGATTTCTTTATTAAATCATTTATACTTGTGGAATCTTATGCTAAGTCATATTTATTCAAATAAGAAGTTCAAAGGTCGAAAATTGATTGTAAGATCAATTAAGTTGAAGGAGTGGACCTTCCGACCTAAGAATCTAATTTGGAAGATAATACGACTAAGCAATCCTTTATGGATATAAGATATAAGATCCGGACAAGTATTAGAATTGATTGACTCTGATGTATGATCAGAGCTTGGGATTGAATCCCAAGTGATAACACCATACAGTCCTCTGTAAGATTGGTGTGTCGGAAATAAGAAATGGAACTCTTATAGAAATAGTAAAAGCATGAGTTAAACGGAACTACCTATGTTCTATGGATATGTCTTGGTAACAACGGCACATTCAAATGTGGTTGTAGAATATCCTAGAAGAACAAAAGATGTGTGTTCAATAGTACTATGAACCAGAAGGACGTTATAAGTTCTAACGCCCGGTTCTTAGAGGAAGACTATTAGATGAACCACAAGCCCAAAATGACATGATACTTCTGAAAAGAGAGAAAACGATTAAGGCTTAGAAACAGCCAAACCGAGTAGCGGTACACCACTAACTGCACCTACTGTTATTACTGTTTATACACCGGAATGCCGTTGTAGTGGGAGGTTGTTTAACAACCGGAGATATTCATGAAACTAGGTGAGTCTTCGGACTCTGGACCTAGTATACGTGAAATCGATCCCTAGATCTACATAGAGGCGGTACTAGATCTAAATGTGCCTTCTTGGAAAGCAATAAGGATTATTGCTAAGAGGCAAGATCATTTAGAGTACAAGCTTAGTTAATCCATTGATGGATTGAAACGAAGCTAGAGATCGTGGAACTTGCGAATTGATGAGATAGTCCATTTGATGGATTCATCAAAAGGCATTGACGAATCGTGTGTATGGGAAACGTGATGGAAACAAGGTGGTGTTTCTCGGAGGTTTTATGTAGATAACATTTTATCATTGGTAACAATGTAAAGATGTTGTCAGACATAAAATGATGGTTGTCTAAAAAAAATCGATATATGAGATAAAGAAGAAGTTAGAGCATGTTCTTAAGATCTAGGATCTCAAGAAAAGAACATTGTACTTCTCTAGATATCTTGTACGATTATGGTTCGTTTTAACATGCAAGATTCCGAGAAAGGTTCGTTACCTTTCAGAGACGGAATGCATCTATCTAAGGATATGTGTTTTAGAACACAAAAGGAGATAGAAGCAAAGAAAACAGATTCCTACACTTTGAGTGTAGAAAGCTTAATAAATGCATTGTTGAAAACGAGAACCTGATATCGGCTATGCGGTTAGCATAGTGGGAGGATATCAAGGTAATCCTGGAAAGGAATATTCGACTGCTGTAAAAGTACTTTCGAAGTACTGTTCTAGACTACGAAGCAGACGAACATTTTCCTTTGGATTACATTCTCTTAGATTTCTAATCGAATGAGGACCGGTGTAAGTCGATATCAGGCTATGTGTTTCACTATTGAAGGAGAAGGAGTTTTAACATGGAAGAGTGATAAGCACGGTGCTTTTCGGACTCTGCCATGGGTAACCAAATAGCAGCCTCAGAGGCAGCGGAAGTTTTGGTATAACTCCGGGATAATCTCTGGGACTTAGATGTGATTCTTACTTTGCCAAAGGCTATGTAAATAGCGGTGCAATGGCAAATGGTAAGAAATCACAAGTCCATAAGTGTAAGATAACACATAGTGCAAGTACCACCTGATACGAGTCATCGTGGAGGGAGACGACGCTGTAGTCACCAAGATAACTTCAGAGCGGCAACCTAGAGTGCTCATTCACATAGTACTTCTTGGAAGTACAACTTTAGCACGTGATGAGTATGGGAGTCGGGAGTTTGGAGGAAATGACTAGACCTTAGTACAAGTGGGAGATTGTTGGAGTTGTGTACTTAATGTCTAGATTTAAGTGACGGAAACTCACGATCCATTGCCACTAATCTATTTAATTAAATAAACAATTATTTGCGTTTAATTATTTATAATTAAATATATGCAAATTATAGTCCTGGATTTTATACGTTGTAGTTAGTATGGTGTTGCATGGGCGCACAGAAGATCATACTATCGGTTACTCGTATTTAATCGAACAGTTGCTCACGACCTAGATGGACACGGACCAATCCATCGGTATAGTCGTTGTGTGAGAGAGAAAATAATCTATCTTGATTATTTTATCACACTTGTACACTTGGTGTATTGAGCGGATCGTTGAGATTCATCGATTAGGATTGCCGGCGATAATCGATTCGAGTCTCAGTGTATTTTATTCTTAATCCCCGAAACTATTGCGGGTGTGTATATTCAATATAAGTGACTTTGATTTACCAAAGGAATTAACCGATTTAATTATTAGGTTAATTACCGGTTAAGTTGGGTCACTATATTTTATATATGACATGCCGTGAATACTTGATGGGAAAGTGTATCCCGTAAGGGTTGATAATATCCCCGAGATGAGTTCATAAGGAATTATTATGTAAACCCTGCAGGTGGATTTATTCCGCATAATAATTAAGGTTGAATGGTACTAGTCTCGGATATAAGAGATGAATAAATTAATTAGCAATAAATTAATTTTATTCATGGATATTTATATCTTAAATACACGGAATAAATAATACTACCGGAGAAATATTATTTGATATAATATGGTTTAATAATAGGAGTGCAATTAATTTTATATAGTGGAAAATAGAATTAATTAATATTGATAAGGATTAATGGACTTGAGCATTGGGCTCAATTTAATCTTCAATATTGGAAGCCCAATATTCCACCTCCTTAAGATCCCCTACGTAGCCTATAAAAGCACTACATGGTCTTCTCTATTCTCATAACTTGAAGATCACAATTCTAGAGAGAGAAAGTAGAGAGGGAGATCCATGGAGTTCGGTAGATCGTCGCCCACACGACGTCCGGGCTAGTGCAAGGAATACGTGGGAAGATCTCAAGGTCATCATAAGATCTCGTTTCTCCGCACAACGAATCGAAAGGTGAATTAAACAATTGCTATTTAATTCTTGTTTTATTGAATCAATTATCGAAGAACAAAGATCCAATAGTTCGAACCCCAGATTAGACGACGAACTCGTGGTGGCGATCTAGGATCGCCGGACCACGGCGATCGCCGCCTAGGGTTTCGGCGGCGTGGCGCATGGGATGATCCCCGGCTGGACGCCGGGGCGCGATCGATCAAAGGATCGATCGCGGGCAGCTGCTGGGCACGACTGCCCAGCTGGAGGCGGGCCACCCCAGGCGGCGGCGAGTCGCCGGACTCGCCGCGGGGGCTGTTGGGCAGCCCCACCCGATCGCGCGGTGGCGCGATCCGTTGATCGCGTGAACCCCGTACTCGCGGGGGTTCGGCTGGGGGCGGGCTGCGTACCTTCGGGTGCGTGGTCTCCAAAGGCCGGACTCCGGCGGATGAGTCGGTGTTCGTGTGATCTCCGGCGAAGGGTTCGTTCGGGTTATTGGTTTCCGCAAATTTAAGTAACCCGGGATATCGAATTCCAACAATGGGATTTTAGATGTGATTAGTGATTTAATGATATTATTTGAGGGAGATAATATCGGTATTAAATTGTTTGTTTGTTTTATGTGCTTATAGGTTAAGAATGACTGTGACCCCACTTTGTGATATACTTAAGGATGAAAACTCACTGGTTCCATATAGTAATGATTGGGAACGAAATATGGACATTGTTCAGACTGTTAAACCTTCCGAGTCCACTGTTGTCCCAACTGATGAGGACATTGAAAATGACCTCAAGGAGATGTTAGGACATAGACAAGAGGTGATTGACATACTCATTAAGTTCAGTCCTCTCGAGCAATCGCTTAAAAACGATTTCAAAAGAATGGAACTTTTAAGTATGATCAGAAAATCACAAGCTCTTGTTGCCGAGATGGAAGTGCAAGCAAAGAAGCCCAGTGGTTTCAAACCACGGATTGGGAAGAGCAAGCCGCGAGGCAAGTGCTTTCAATGCAAGCAGTCTGGGCACTGGAGGTCTGATTGTCCTCTCATCAAAGGTACGAAATTTTCCTTAGTCACTGAAACATTGTCAGTGGTGTTATCTACCAGCACCTGGTGTGTAGATACGGGGGTCACTTAGAGAGGGAGAAATCATGGTCTACATGGGCAATGTTGCGAAGGTGGCGGCTGTTGCAGTGGGAGACGTTCACTTACGCTTTAGTAGTGATAGGGTTTTTGATGGAGTAGTATACTTAATGTCTAGATTTGAGTATTATAAACTCCTTGTACACTTTCATTTACCTATTAAATACAAACATTCATTTGCTTTTAATTATTGTTAATTAAATATTTGCAAATTATAGTCCTGGATTTTATACGTTGTAGTTAGTATGGTGTTGCATGGGCACACAGAAGATCATACTATCGGTTACTCGTATTTAATCGAACAGTTGCTCACGACCTAGATGGACACGGACCAACCCATCGGTATAGTCGTTGTGTGAGAGAGAAAATAATTTATCTTAATTATTTTATCACACTTGTACACTTGGTGTATTGAGCGGATCGATTGAGACTCATCAATTAGGATTGCTCGGCGATAATTGATTTGAGACTCAGTGTATTATATTCTTAATCCCCGATATTATTGCGGGTGTGTATATTTAATATAAGTGACTTTGATTTGCCAAAGGAATTAACCGATTTAATTATTGGGTTAATTACCGGTCAAGTTGGGTCGCTATATTTTATATATGGCATGCCGTGAATAATTGACCGGACAGTGTATCCCGGAAGGGTTGATAATATCCCCGAGATGAGCTCAAAAGGATTTATTATGTAAACCTCGCGAGTGGATTTAATTCCGCATAATAAATAAGGTTGAGTGGTACTAGTCTCGGATAAAAGAGATGAATAAATTTATTAAGCAATAAATAAATTTTATTCATGGATATTTCTATCTTAAATACACGGAATAAATAATACTACCGGAGAAATATTATTGGATATAATATGGTTTAATATTGGGAGTGCAATTAATTTATATAGTGGAAAATAAATTAATTAATATTGATAAGGATTAATGGACTTGGGCAGTGGGCTCAATTTAATCATCAATATTGGAAGCCCAATATTCCACCTCCTTTAGATCCCCTACGTAGCCTATAAAAGCACTACATGGCCTTCATAAATCATAAGACAAGATTATCATACTTGATATTCTAGAGAGTTGAAGGAGATCCATAGGAGTTCGATAGATCGTCGCCCACCTGACGTTCGAACGGAGTGCAAGGAATACGTGGGAAGATTCAAAGGTCATCTTGAATTCGTTTCTCCGAACAACGAATCGAAAGGTACAATATCTAAACGCCCTTGATAATTGTTCGTTTTTGGTTTTTATCGAGAATACCGTAGGACGAAGATCCGAAATAAGAAACCATGAACGGGGGACGATCGCGTGGTGGTGGCGTAGCCACCGGACCACAGGCGATCGCCCGGGCTAGGGTTTCGCGGGCATGGGGGCGAACCCTCGGCTGGGCCGAGGGTGTGCGATCGACCACGAGGGCCGGGTCGATCGCTGGGCACGGGCTGGAGCCGTGCCCTACCCCGCCGTGAAGGCGGGGGCTTCCTGGTGGCGGCGGGTCGCCGGACCCGCCGCGGGGGCTGTTGGAACAGCCCCACCCCGATCGATCGCCGGCGTGCGATCGATCCCTTCGATTATGCGAACCCCGGCTCGCGGGGGTTCGGGTGGGGGCGGGCTGTGCGTCTTCGGATGCATGGTCTCCAAAGCCCGGACTCCGGCGGATGAGTCGGCGTTCGTATGATCTCCGGCGAAGGGTTCGTTCGGGTTATCGGTTCCGCAATTTTGATAACCCGGGATAGCGAATTCCAACAATTGGTATCAGAGCGTGGTTTACGTTCGCGGTATTTTCGATAAAATTGTTCTACCTTGCAGGGTTTCCGACTATTATGGCTTAATTTATTATTCGTTTAATTTATTTTGTCATGTATGTTGGTTTGATTAAACTCTCGGACATGTCGAGATTCGTTTTTGGTGGTGAATGCTTGTAATAGTAAAAATTCGGGGGTTGACCGAATTTAGGATTTATTATTACGTTCTACTTTTTCCGGAAATTGTATAGGGTCGATTTCATGTATAGAATCGATACCGGATAGTGTAAAATTTATTTTGTAATTTATTTTGCGTTGGATCGATGCCGAAACGACCGCCGGAGAAGACGCGTGACGAAGGAGATGACGTGAGGGCAACGGGACAAGGATCGACCATCCCCATGGTCGATCCCATGAGGATCGATCGACCCTCACATGGAGGAGCCGCCGGCAATGGTGGCCGGCCACCTCCTAGGCGTGGGTCGAGGGTGGCGCGGGGATCCCCACCCCGTGCTATCCCGGTCCGGAAATTTACTTTCCTAATTAGTTCGGATTTTTCCTATTTGAGTATTCCTAATTTTTTGGGAATTCTCATGGATTAGGAAAAGAATTAATTGGAATTAATTTTATTTCCTTATTCTATTATGGAAGTCTTCTAGAGTATTCCGAGTTCTACTTGGAATAGGATCCTAGAGATTTAATAGAATTAGAAAGGAATAAAAGTTAATTTAGGATTGATTTATTTCCTAATTGATTATTCCTATTTTATGGGAATTTTCATAGAAATGGAAATTAATTAATCTTGGAAAGTAGAAGAGTCCTAAGTTATTTTATTTCCTTATTTCATTATGAAATCATCTAGAATATTCCAAGTGGGTCTTGGATAGATTATTCTAGAGATTTAATGAAGTAGAAAGGGAAAATAAAATAAATAAAAATATTAATAATATTTAATTTTATTTTTGATTTATTTGATTGACTTAATTTTTTAATTAAGTATCTTTTGGATTTATTAAAAATAAATAGATTTAAATATTGGAAATTAATATTCTCGTCACATGGAGCATTCAAGAACGAAGACTAAAGACTAGAAGATGCGTACGGAGATGGAGTAAAGCCATAATAGTCGGAAAATAATATTCTAGTAATTATTTTGACTATGTGATAATATTATGTGCTTTACTGCTTGTATGCATGCTATATGTGTTTACTTTTATGCACTAGTATAGCGTATCCCTTTATTGTAAAAAGATAAGTGGGAGAGGGTATGGAAACATACCCATGGTCTCCATTGCTGCTCTCTTGGTGACTTTTATAAACTTTTGAAGTTTATATAGATAAGTTATTGGAGGAGAGTTCTTGTAATTCCTCTTACGAGAAACATTGATTAAGTTTATCAAACAATGCCTAATTTGTCTTTCCAAAGCTGATTTCAAGTCGACTCATTCTCACCCCGGGGAGTGGAATGGAGCCAAAGCCACTTGGTCATGTCGAGGACACAAATTAGAGGCAGTCGTACCATTCTTTGATAGATGGATCGATTGTCTGCTCGGCTCCCTCATTTATGAGAGATAGGGCTGTTCGCATGGTGAATCACTGGTTAGAAACCTCGAGTTTCACTTATGATTCTCCGCGTCTTGATTTACAAGATTGAATGGATCAAGTAATTGGGAGTCAATTATAAAGATCTCTTAGTGTAGTAAACTTCCACACAACGTGGCTTGCTATGCTGACGGATTTTGGATTAATTGATGTAGACAGTTGTAAGAAAATTGTGAAGAGTTGTGAAGTTGTCGTAAACGTCCACACAACGTGGCTTGCGGTGATGTAGCAATTCCAAACAATTTACTTTGGTACTGAGTAATGGTTTACACTTAGATACGCCTTATAGTATTCCTCACACCGAGGTTCCGCTATAAGAGATGTATGACCGAAGGAAATCTAATTGCTAAATCGTTTGGGTGGGTAAACGTCCACACACCGTGGCTTGCCTTACCTGATGGGATTTTAGATGTGATTAGTGATTTAATGATATTATTTAAGGGAGATAATATCGGATATTAAATTGTTTGTTTGTTTTATGTGCTTATAGGTTAGGAATGACTGTGACCCCACTTTGTGATATACTTAAAGATGAAAAATCACTGGTTCCATATAGTAATGATTGGGAACGAAATCTGGACATTGTCCAGACTGTTGAGCCTTCTACATCTTCTATTGTCCCAACTGATGAGGACATTAGGAATGACCTCAATATGATGTTGAGACATAGTGTGGATACTGCTGAAGAGGTGATTGACATACTCATTGTATTTCGTCCACTAGAGGAGTCGCTTAAAAACGATGACTTGAGGATGAAAATCATAAGTGTGATCAGAAAATCACGAGCTCTTATGGCCAAGGAAGAAGTGCAAGCAAAGAAGCCCAGTGGTTTTGAACCACGGATTGGGAAGAGCAAGCCGCGAGGCAAGTGCTTTCGATGCAAGCAGTCTGGGCACTGGAGGTCTGATTGTCCTCTCATCAAAGGTACGAAATTTTCCTTAGTCACCGAAACATTGTCAGTGGTGTTATCTACCAGCACCTGGTGTGTAGATACGGGGGCCACTGATCATGTATGCAATTCATTGCAGGGGTTCCAGGAAACCCGGAGACTTAGAGAGGGAGAGATCGTGGTCTACATGGGCAATGCTGCGAGGGTGGCGGCTGTTGCAGTGGGAGACGTTCACTTACGCTTTAGTAGTGATAGGGTTTTAGTTTTACATAATTGTCTTTATGTACCCAATTTTAGAAAGAATTTAATTTCGGTTTCTAAACTTATAATGAATGGGTATTCTGTTTCTTTTGACCACTCTGTGATCATAAGAAGAAACAGTGAGATTATTTGTTCTGGTACATTGGTGGACGATTTGTATGTGCTAAATCCTGAGTCTAACACGATGCAACAAACCGAGAGTAATAACACATCTACGAACACCAATAAGAGAAAGGAACCTTCTAAAATGAATCAATTATACTTGTGGCATCTAAGGCTAGGTCATATAAACTCGAATAGGCTTCAAAGGTTGAAAGCTGATGATTTAATCACTGGCGTTGAAGGAGAGGACCTTCCGACCTGCGAATCCTGTTTAGAGGGTAAAATGACCAAGCGTCCTTTTTCTGGTAAAGGACGGAGGGCTGAACAAGTATTGGATTTGATTCACTCTGATGTATGCGGACCTATGTCTACTCAGGCAAGGGGAGGGTACGAGTATTTCATCACTTTCACTGATGATTACTCAAGGTATGGATTTGTATACTTGATGCGCCGTAAGAGCGAATCCTTTGACAAGTTCAAGGAGTTCAAGGCTTTTGTGGAGAACCTTCAAAACAAATCCATTAAGTGCCTGCGATCGGATCGCGGAGGCGAGTACCTGTCTGGAGAATTCAAGGCATACTTGGCAGAGAATGGGATTGATTCCCAAATGACATCACCATATACTCCCCAGCAGAATGGTGTGTCAGAAAGAAGGAATAGGACTCTTATGGAAATGGTGAGATCAATGATGAGTTACTCGGACTTACCTGTTATGTTCTGGGGATTTGCCTTGGAAACAGCGGCGTATATCTTGAATAGGGTTCCAACCAAAACGGTACCAACCACACCCATGGAATTGTGGAGTGGGCGCAAGCCTAACTTAAGACACATTCGGATCTGGGGTTGTCCAGCACATGTGTTGCGACAAGGTGCCGATAAGTTAGAACCTAGATCAGAATTACGGCTGTTTGTAGGATACCCGAAAGGAACTAAAGGTGGCATGTTCTATAGTCCTAAAGACCAGAAGATCGTTATAAGTACTAACGCTCGGTTCTTAGAGGAAGACTATGTCATGGACCACAAGCCCAAGAGTGACGTAATACTTGATGAGATGAGAGGTGACAAGGAAGACTTAGATACAGCCGAACCGAGTATAGATACACCACTAGAATCTGCACCTGATACTGTCACTGTTAATACACCGGAACGCCGTCGTAGTGGGAGGGTTGTTAAGCAACCAGACCGATGGATTGGACTGGGTGAGTCTTCGGACTCTGGACCTGGAGTTCATGAAATCGATCCCTGGACCTATGATGAGGCGGTACAAGATATAGATGCGCCTTCTTGGAAGAAAGCGATGAAATCCGAAATAGAATCTATGGATTCTAATAAAGTCTGGGATCTTGTAGAACCACCAAGCGGCGTAAAGCCAATTGGGTGTAAATGGGTCTACAAGAGAAAGAGAGGATCTGACGGAAAGGTTGAAACCTTTAAAGCTCGGCTTGTTGCGAAAGGATATACTCAGAAAGAGGGAATCGATTATGAGGAGACCTTCTCGCCGGTAGCCAAGATAAAGTCGATCCGGATTCTCTTATCCATAGCAGCTCATATGGATTATGAGGTGTGGCAAATGGATGTCAAGACAGCTTTCCTTAATGGAAGTCTTGACGAGACGATTTATATGAAACAACCAGAAGGATTCATTGCTAAGGGGCGAGATCATCTAGTGTGCAAGCTTAATCGATCCATTTATGGATTGAAACAAGCCTCGAGATCGTGGAACCTGCGGTTTGACGAAGTAGTCCAATCTTTTGGATTCAGTCAAAGCATGGACGAATCGTGTGTGTATTGGAAACGTGATGGGAAGAAGGTGGTGTTTCTCGTACTTTATGTAGACGACATTCTTCTCATTGGCAACAGTGTGAAAATGTTATCAGACATAAAGGGATGGTTGTCTAGACAATTCGATATGAAAGATTTGGGAGAAGTGGGACATGTTCTAGGGATCAAGGTTATAAGGGATCGCCGGAATAGAACATTGTACTTATCCCAGCAATCTTACATAGACACGATTCTGGCTCGTTTTAACATGCAAGATTCCAAGAAGGGTGAACTGCCCTTCAGTAAAGGAACTTATCTTTCTAAGGAGATGTGTCCTCGGACACAAAAGGAGAAAGATGAAATGAAATCAGTTCCCTACGCTTCGGCTGTGGGAAGCTTGATGTATGCAATGTTATGCACGAGGCCTGATATCTGCTACGCAGTTGGCGTAGTAGCGAGATATCAGAGTAACCCTGGAAAGGCTCATTGGACTGCCGTAAAGAGCATTTTCAAGTATTTAAGAAATACTAGGGATTATGTTCTAAGTTACGGGGCAGACAATCTGATTCCTTTGGGTTATACGGATTCGGATTTCCAAGCTGATAAGGACCGGCGAAAGTCGACATCAGGCTATGTGTACACTTTGGGAGGTGGAGCCGTATCATGGAGGAGTGTAAAGCAAAAGTGCATTTCAGACTCTACCATGGAAGCTGAATATGTTGCAGCCTCAGAGGCAGCGAAAGAATCAGTTTGGTTCCTTAATTTCCTCCAGGACTTAGATGTGATTCCGAGTTTGCCCAGAGCTATGACAATTTATTGTGATAATAGCGGTGCAGTGGCAAACAGTAAGGAACCACGGTCCCATAGTGCTACAAAACACATAGAGCGCAAGTACCACCTGATTCGAGTCATCGTCAAGAGGGGCGATGCGATAGTCACCAAGATAGCTTCAGAGGACAACCTAGCGGACCCTTTCACCAAGATACTTCCTAAGGAAGTATATTTCAAGCACTTGGAGGGTTTGGGAGTCAGAAGTTTGGAGGATAAGACTAGACCTTAGTATAAGTGGGAGATTGATGGAGTAGTATACTTAATGTCTAGATTTGAGTATTATAAACTCCTTGTACACTTTCATTTACCTATTAAATACAAACATTCATTTGCTTTTAATTATTGTTAATTAAATATATGCAAATTATAGTCCTGGATTTTATACGTTGTAGTTAGTATGGTGTTGCATGGGCACACAGAAGATCATACTATCGGTTACTCGTATTTAATCGAACAGTTGCTCACGACCTAGATGGACACGGACCAACCCATCGGTATAGTCGTTGTGTGAGAGAGAAAATAATTTATCTTAATTATTTTATCACACTTGTACACTTGGTGTATTGAGCGGATCGATTGAGACTCATCAATTAGGATTGCTCGACGATAATTGATTTGAGACTCAGTGTATTATATTCTTAATCCCCGATATTATTGCGGGTGTGTATATTTAATATAAGTGACTTTGATTTGCCAAAGGAATTAACCGATTTAATTATTGGGTTAATTACCGGTCAAGTTGGGTCGCTATATTTTATATATGGCATGCCGTGAATAATTGACCGGACAGTGTATCCCGGAAGGGTTGATAATATCCCCGAGATGAGCTCAAAAGGATTTATTATGTAAACCTCGCGAGTGGATTTAATTCCGCATAATAAATAAGGTTGAGTGGTACTAGTCTCGGATAAAAGAGATGAATAAATTTATTAAGCAATAAATAAATTTTATTCATGGATATTTCTATCTTAAATACACGGAATAAATAATACTACCGGAGAAATATTATTGGATATAATATGGTTTAATATTGGGAGTGCAATTAATTTATATAGTGGAAAATAAATTAGTTAATATTGATAAGGATTAATGGACTTGGGCAGTGGGCTCAATTTAATCATCAATATTGGAAGCCCAATATTCCACCTCCTTTAGATCCCCTACGTAGCCTATAAAAGCACTACATGGCCTTCATAAATCATAAGACAAGATTATCATACTTGATATTCTAGAGAGTTGAAGGAGATCCATAGGAGTTCGATAGATCGTCGCCCACCCGACGTTCGAATGGAGTGCAAGGAATACGTGGGAAGATTCAAAGGTCATCTTGAATTCGTTTCTCCGAACAACGAATCGAAAGGTACAATATCTAAACGCCCTTGATAATTGTTCGTTTTTGGTTTTTATCGAGAATACCGTAGGACGAAGATCCGAAATAAGAAACCATGAACGGGGGACGATCGCGTGGTGGTGGCGTAGCCACCGGACCACAGGCGATCGCCCGGGCTAGGGTTTCGCGGGCATGGGGGCGAACCCTCGGCTGGGCCGAGGGTGTGCGATCGACCACGAGGGTCGATCGCTGGGCACGGGCTGGAGCCGTGCCCTACCCCGCCGTGAAGGCGGGGGCTTCCTGGTGGCGGCGGGTCGCCGGACCCGCCGCGGGGGCTGTCGGAACAGCCCCACCCCGATCGATCGCCGGCGTGCGATCGATCCCTTCGATTATGCGAACCCCGGCTCGCGGGGGTTCGGGTGGGGGCGGGCTGTGCGTCTTCGGGTGGGGGTCGGCGTTCGTATGATCTCCGGCGAAGGGTTCGTTCGGGTTATCGGTTCCGCAATTTTGATAACCCGGGATAGCGAATTCCAACAGTTTTAGTTTTACAAAATTGTCTTTATGTGCCGAACTTTAGAAAGAATTTAATTTCGATTTCTAAACTAATTCTGAATGGGTATTCTGTTTCTTTTGATCACTCCGTGATCATAAGAAGAAATAGTGAAATTATCTGTTCTGATACATTGATAGACGATTTGTATGTACTAAATCCTGAGTCTAACATGATGCAACGAATTGAGAGTAATAACACATCTACGAACACCAATAAGAGAAAGGAATCTTCTAAAATGAATCAATTATACTTGTGGCATCTAAGGCTAGGTCATATTAATTCAAATAGAATTCAAAGGTTGAAAGCTGATGGTTTAATCAGTGGTGTTGAAGGAGAGGACCTTCCAACCTGCAAATCCTGTTTGGAGGGTAAAATGACCAAGCGTTCTTTTTCTGGTAAAGGACGAAGATCCGAGCAAGTATTGGATTTGATTCACTCTGATGTATGCGGACCTATGTCTACTCAGGCAAGAGGAGGGTACGAGTACTTCATCACTTTTACTGATGATTACTCAAGGTATGGATATCTATACCTGATGCGTCGCAAGAGCGAATCTTTTGACAAGTTCAAAGAATTCAGGGCTCTTGTGGAAAACATCCATGGTAAATCCATTAAATGCCTGCGATCTGATCGCGGAGGTGAGTACCTGTCTAGAGAATTCAAGGCATACTTAGCAGAAAATGGGATTGATTCCCAAATGACATCACCATATACTCCTCAGCAAAATGGTGTGTCGGATCGAAGGAATAGGACTCTTATGGAGATGGTACGTTCAATGATGAGTTACTCGGACTTACCTGTTATGTTCTGGGGATATGCCTTGGAAACAGCGGCGTACATTCTAAACATGGTTCCAACAAAAACGGTACCCACAACACCCATGGAAAGGTGGAGCGGGCGCAAGCCTAGCTTGAAACACCTTCGGATCTGGGGTTGTCCAGCACACGTGTTGCGACAAGGGGCCGATAAGTTAGAACCAAGATCAGAAGTACGGTTGTTTATAGGATACCCGAAAGGAACTAAAGGTGGCATGTTCTATAGTCCTACGGACCAGAAGATCGTTATAATACTAACGTTCGGTTCTTAGAGGAAGACTATGTCATGGACCAAAAGCCCAAAAGTGACATAATGCTGGATGAGTTGAGAGGTAATGAGGAAGACTTAGATACAGCCGAACCGAGTAGTGATACACCACTAGAATCTGCATCTAACACTGTCACTGTTATGTTTGGATATGTCCTTCGATCCTATGTGTGTAATCGATAAAGTCATAAGGTCGTCTATGGATGTTAAATGATTATTTGATAATATTATTTGTTGGGAACAATATAATATTGATCGATAAATCATACCTACAGGGTCACACACGGACTCAAAGATGATGTACGTTGCTTGATAAATATATTGATTTAGAATCAATATTTACGTGGATTTAATTCACATGCATGGGATGCATGGCTTGCATGGATGCATGTCACATAGTGTGACATGGCATGCCACACAAGCTAGTGGGACCATGTCTTATGCTAGTTGGCATGATGATGTGGTATGACCATTCATATTCACCATAACCACCCCATTATGTGTGTTGATGACACACATTAAGGTGGGGGGTTACAAGGTTGATAATGGGACAATTATGTGACCATAATGAGATGAATAAGAGGGTGAAAATCAGATTTTCACACAACTTAATCACATATTTCGAAATCCACACAAAAGAGAGAAAGGAGAGAGTGTTCTTGGAGAACCGACTCGATCAAGCAAAGTGTTCGTCATCCGGGTTCGTGTGCAACACGTAGAGGCTGGGCCATTTGTGCGGCTTCAACATCCGGGCGATCTAGACAAGAGGAGTGACGAGGTCATTCACAAGGAGAGCTTCGAGAGACTGATCCATGAAGGTGGTTCAATCGACTCAACACCACCTTCATCAACATCAACGAGGCACGCTACACCGGTTGTAAGTGTTCTTGTTAATCTCTCTCTCTCTATATATATATATTGGATATATATATATATATATATATATATATATATATGTGTGTCTATACATATTTGTGTGCACTAAGATCATGGCATAGTAGATCTATTGCTTTACACGCTTCCGCACACACGGTATATCGATCGGATCGGTATACCGGTACCATCAATTGGTATCAGAGCCTAGGGCTCGTGCACACTTTTGTGTTGGACACGAAGGTTAAATCAACATAATTGGATTATATGTTTAATTGTGATTATGTGATTAGATGTAAGGCCGGCCACCGTTAGTGGTCGGGTGAATGAAATTGTCGTTTTTTTTACGTACGATTGGCCATAGTTTTGGAGGGCTGCGTCCCTTGGAATCATTTGTAATAGATAGGTTTTCTATTTCAATTTGTATTGTTCAAACTTTTAAGCGATGGACTTGGTCCATGGTTCGATGGAGGATCTCAGCTCTCCGGCGAAAACGAGAAGAAACGAAGCAAAACGAAGCCAAACGAAGCAAAACGAAGCAAACCGGGCTGCTGGAGCTCAAACGGCGGTCGCCGTTTGAGCTCCGGCGGGCGCCGTTTTGATTCGGCGGGCGCCGTTTTGGAAACGGAGACCGCCGAAAGGCCTTTTTTGGGGCAGATGGGTTTTTTGCCTTTTCGGCGGGCGCCGTTTTGGAAACGGCGACCGCCGGTGGTGTTCAGCGACCGCTGGTTGTAAAACGGCGGGCGCTGTTCGTGCTTTTTGAGGTAATGACTTGTTTTGACCAAAATCGGCGAGCACGGAACTAAAACGGAGGGCGAGGACCAGTCCAGAAGATGTTCAAGGCTTTTGTTATTACTTTAATTCTTTTCGTTTGAGAGTTGTGAGGTTCTAGGGGCCTTTCGATTTCGTATTTATATGCTTTGCTAGTTATAGGTTGATTTATGTTATAAATGTTCAACTTACATATAAACAAACCTATGCATGCAAGTTCTCAATAATAATGAGTATAATGTCTTGTCCAAAACGTCACACTCATGAAGCCCTCGATCATAAGTTGGTAGGTCCGCCTCAGCGGGGTACTACTTTTTATCTTGGGATAGTGGGAGTAAGGGTTAGACCCTTACACGTGAGTTTGGTTTTCTCATCGATAGATCCACTGCAGGCGTGGCTATCGAGACATGAGATAAGAATGTGATTCTTATCGACCGAGAATGACATTAGATGTCATTGACATGGGATGTCTACCTATCTTGGTTTTCTTAAGTGCGGACTCAGTCGGCTTAAGGATTCGCAAGATGAGGGTCTTGGGATCGCTTTGTTCAAGGGAACAACGATATTAGATATCGATTGAACAAAATGGAATAAATAAGTAACTTGTTAGACAACCTTATTTGTTTACCGCTTTGTGGATGTTTACATACTTTATTTATCTTTCTTTTGTAGTTTATCATGTTAATTTCAACTCGATTCAAGTTTGGTTCAATTCTTGATTATGAAAAATTGAACAACATAAATTTTCTTGATTCACAACGTAATTCGAGGATGGTCCTCAAATACGAAGACAATGAAAATGTGTTAGATAACCACATCCTAAGATATCATTGAACAACTCAATAGCATGTTCGGGGAATATGCTAAGATTGAGCGGTTCGGTATGACCAGGGTCATTGCTTCAACTAGGCTGGAAAAATGGAAATCTATGGAATCACATGTGCAACAAATGATTGGATTATTTGCTTCAAGTGACCGCCTAGATTTTTCCTATGATGATTATTTGGCAACCGATTTCATACTTCAATTTCATGATGGTTATAATGCCTTTAGGCTAAAATTTCCATATGAATGGTTTGAAGAAATCGCTTCGTGAGCTCCACGGGATGCTCAAGGCTCCTGAGCCGGCGATAGAGAAGGACCCTAAGAGGGAAATTCTTATGATATGGGATAGGGTATTCAAAAGAGCATGGGCAAGAAGGCTACTAGGGTTCCTAGGGAATCTCAATGCGTCTACTGCAAAAGTGTTGGACACTACTTGCAAACATATAAAAGTTCATATTTTATTCAATTTCAAAACAAATGCCTAATTTGTCTTTCATTTGATGGATTATAAGGTTAGGATTATTTACACCTCGGGGAGTGATTTAATCCAAAACACTTAAGTTCATCAATGACACAAATTAGAGACTTTCGAGCCATTGGATGGCGTGAATCGATTGTCTGGTTGGCTCCCTCATATTTTATGAGAGATAGGGCTTCAATTGCATGATAATATCGCTGGTTAGAAAACTTCAATTTTTCACTTACGATTTATCACGTTTTGACATTGAGATAATTTTGAATGGAAATTTGAATGAGATTCAATTATTGGGAATAATTGAATTTGCCCAAAGTTCAAAGAAGATGTGAAGAACGGGGTTGCTTCATCTTCAAGTATTAATGATATAGACATTAAACTTCACAAATTCTACTTCTTGGGTATTGGATGTCAAATGTGGTTCTCACATTTTATGTGGAGGAACTACATAGAAGTATAAGTTCGGTGAATAGAGATGTCAATCTACAGGCAAGAAATGGAGCGAAGGTCGCTGCATTAGCCGTATGATCATATGATGTTGTTTTGCCTTAGGGCCTTGTTTTTGTATTATAACTATGTAATTTCGTACCTTCAATAAACAATGAATATTGGTTCAGTATTAGATACTGATGGATTAGTTTTTCACTATTAAATAGTTTGGTAACTATTTTAATTGTGAATTATTCTTTGTTTTGGTACGATTATTATATTGTTTATGTATACTTTAAACTTGACAAATCATATATATCATTAAGACCAAAGGCCAAATCGAATAAGTATCGATGAGACATAACTGAAACATTGTTGATTAGATCAAATCAAAATCTAAACATGTAACGAAGCTTCTTTTAGAAGGAATTTTAGAATCATTTGACTTGGAGTCATTTGATACATGTAAATGATGTGTGATTGAAAAGATAACAATGTCATCTTTCTTGGAGAAAGGAGAACATGTGAGTAATTAGGGATGATCCATACTGATGTATGTGGAACCTATTAGTTCACAAGCACATGAAGGTTATGTTTCGGAAAAGAGAAAACAAACTATATTAGATATAGTTCGACCATTCGATGAGAGGTCTAAATGAACTACTGGTCTCTTTTGGGAACACACAATTCTAGACTTCAACTTATACACTGAATAGGAAGCCGTCAAAAGCTGTTGATAAGACACCATACTAGGTATGGAAAGGGAGGGTCCCTAAATTGTTTTCATCAAAATTTGAGGTTCTAAAAGCGTCTCTGACGAGATTTATCTCTATAGAGCTTGAACTCAAATGGGATAAAAGTTCCTTTATGGTATCCATAAGAAACTCGAGGGTACAACTTCTACGATCTATCTGAGAACAATATTTTGTTGCTCGAGATAGTGATTTTCTTGAAAAGAGTTATCTTTCCTAGAAATTCAGTGGGAGCTCGGTTGTTTTGAATGAGGTTCAAGTGAAACAACCAACGATGAATACTCAAGACTGGGTTGAGAGTATTCTTATGATTTTGGAAGCCATATCAGCCCTCGTAGGTCCGAAAGGCATAAATCTATCTCTATTATTCAAATACTTAGATATTGTGACCAATGAGAGATATGAATTCATGCTTTTGGAAAGCGGTGAACCTTCGACCTAATTCCAAGCTATGACGAGTCCAGCTACTGAAAATTGGCATGGTGCCATGAAATCTGAGATGATATCAATATCTGATAATCAAGGTTGGAACTTGATATATTTGCATCACAGGGTTAGACCCAATGAATGCTAATAGATCTTTAAGATCTAAACAGACAGATGGAAAACCTAGGGTTTTCAAAGCAAGGTTGATGGTAAAAGTTTTATTCACGAGGTGGATTATGGAAAAACTTTCACCAATTGCTTTGATTAAATCATTCAGATTATCTTAGCCATTACTACTCATCTTGATAATGAGTTATGGTAATATTGGATGTTAAAACTAACTTCTTGAATTGGATTCTAGAAGAGGCTGTGTTTTAACACAGCCAAAGAGTTTTATCGATCTTAATAAGGCTGAGAAATTATGCAAGCTTATAGTTCTATTTATGGAATAAAGAATGCATATCGGAGTAGCAATCTTCAGTTCAATGAATCCATACTGGGATTTGGATTTCAGAGGAACTCGGAAGAGTCTTGTTTTACAAGAAGATCAGTGGGAGTTACGTTGTATTAATTTTGTTGTATGTCGGTGACATACTCCTTATTGGAAACAATGTTTCTATGCTTAATTCTATTAAAGAATGGCTTGGGAATTGTTTTTCAATGAAGGATCTTGGAGAAGCACAGTACATATTGGGCATCAAGATCTGTCGGAACAGATCGAAAATGATGTTTGGACTTAATCAAGTGACCTATTTTGATAAGGTACTTGATAAGTTCAGGATGAAAAACGCCAAAAAGGGTCTCATTCCAATGAGTCATGGCACATCTCTTAGCAAGATGCAAGGCCCTACGGGACTTGATGAGCAAAAGAGGATGGAAAACATTCCTTATGCTTTGGCAATAAGGTCTATAATGTATGCCATGATATGTACACGACCGGACGTATCATATGCTTTGAGCATGACGAGTCAGTTTCAAGGAAATCCAGGTGAGGCGCGTTAGACTGCGACCAAGAATATTCTTATGTACCTTAGATGGACAAAAGAATTTTGTTGTCTTTGGAAGACAAAAAGAGTTGATATTAACAAGCTGTTTGAATGCTAACTTCAAAACAAACTAAGATAATTTCCGATTTTAATCTGGTTATATCTTTTGTCTGGTTAGAGGTGATATTTGCTGGAATAGTTCCATGCAATGCAATATAGCTGATTAAACTACAAAAGCTGAGCACAGTATTGCATTGGATGCAGTAATGTTGGCAGTTAGGATTTGAAAGTTCTTGAATGAACTAGGTGGCGTAACTAGCTCAGCCCATCCGATAGTTCTCTATTTATAGTAGAGTTATCGCGCAAGCCAATGAGCTAGGAAGCACCACAAGTCTAAAACTGGTGCTTAGGAAGCACCACAAGTCTAAAACTGGTGCTCATGAAGTTCCACATTATCTGGGAGATAGTTTTGTGGAGACATCGAGATAATAAATTTGCAACTTTTGGTAAGGTTGCAAACCCGCTTTCTAAACCTCTCCAGCAGTTTAAGCTTAAGGCTTTCACAACTGCAATAGAGATCAGACATCTTAGAGATGGGTTGTGATTTCTATTACTGTATTAGATATTTTTGGAGATTTGGTAGACATTCACTCATATGTATAATACATATTTCTTCATATAAATATGGTTTAATTTATATGAATTGTCCAAATGATTAAGTAATATCGATTGGGTTATGAGGTCGACTTACCGCATAATGAAGTCCCAATGGTTGAACTGATATACTTGAATCATATGCTTGTTCCTAGTTCGTATAATCGAGTACGGACAAACCGATAATACAAAGAACTAGATTGTAATGTGTACTATAGCGCCGCTTCATGGGCTAGTGATGTGGGACATCAAGTACAATTACATAGATATTAGATGGGAGCTAATGATCGAACAGACCCGACTGGAATAGTATTTAAGATTTCGAGTCATAATACTATTTCATTGACTGTCGAGCAGTTTCCTCTGACCTGAGTAGTCCAGAGTAATTCCATTGTGAAATGATGTACTTTGATACAAGTAAACGCCTTTCGTAAAAGGAGGTTATAAAACTTGTTATTGGGTATATCAGGAAGCAAGTGGGAGAGCTTGGATTGACAAGATGGGATTGTCCTCCATTTTAATATGGATCATATGTCTTACCGGCCACTTGGAGAGTCGAGACTGTGGAAAATACGTGGCCACGTCCAGATTCGTATCATAGTGATAAATCTGGTTTTACAGTCTGTCTCAAAGTCCAAGAAAGGTTTGAACCGATTGAGGATGACTCGAGTCTTGCCTCAAGTTCAAACTTAGACATAAAGTGACAAAAGGAAGTTGGCAGCACACTGGCTCTGAAGGCCAAGTGGGAGATTGTTGGGATATGTCCTTCGATCCTATGTGTGTAATCGATAAAGTCATAAGGTCGTCTATGGATGTTAAATGATTATTTGATAATATTATTTGTTGGGAACAATATAATATTGATCGATAAATCATACCTACAGGGTCACACACGGACTCAAAGATGATGTACGTTGCTTGATAAATATATTGATTTAGAATCAATATTTACGTGGATTTAATTCACATGCATGGGATGCATGGCTTGCATGGATGCATGTCACATAGTGTGACATGGCATGCCACACAAGCTAGTGGGACCATGTCTTATGCTAGTTGGCATGATGATGTGGTATGACCATTCATATTCACCATAACCACCCCATTATGTGTGTTGATGACACACATTAAGGTGGGGGTTACAAGGTTGATAATGGGACAATTATGTGACCATAATGAGATGAATAAGAGGGTGAAAATCAGATTTTCACACAACTTAATCACATATTTCGAAATCCACACAAAAGAGAGAAAGGAGAGAGTGTTCTTGGAGAACCGACTCGATCAAGCAAAGTGTTCGTCATCCGGGTTCGTGTGCAACACGTAGAGGCCGGGCCATTTGTGCGGCTTCAACATCCGGGCGATCTAGACAAGAGGAGTGACGAGGTCATTCACAAGGAGAGCTTCGAGAGACTGATCCATGAAGGTGGTTCAATCGACTCAACACCACCTTCATCAACATCAACGAGGCACGCTACACCGGTTGTAAGTGTTCTTGTTAATCTCTCTCTATATATATATATATTGGATATATATATATATATATATATATATATATATATATATATATATATATATATATATATATATGTGTCTATACATATTTGTGTGCACTAAGATCATGGCATAGTAGATCTATTGCTTTACACGCTTCCGCACACACGGTATATCGATCGGATCGGTATACCGGTACCATCATGTTAATACACCAGAACGCCGTCGTAGTGGGAGGGTTGTTAAACAACCGGACAGATGGATTGGACTGGGTGAGTCTTCGGACTCGGCACCTGGAGTTCATGAAATCGATCCCTGGACCTATGATGAGGCGGTACAAGATATAGATGCGCCTTCTTGGAAGAAAGCGATGAAATCCGAAATTGAATATATGGATTCTAATAAAGTCTGGGATCTTGTAGAACCACCAAACGGCGTAAAGCCAATTGGGTGTAAATGGGTCTACAAGAGAAAGAGAGGATCTGACGGAAAGGTTGAAACCTTTAAAGCTCGGCTTGTTGCGAAAGGATATACTCAGAAAGAGGGAATCGATTATGAGGATACCTTTTCGCCGGTAGCCAAGATAAAGTCGATCCGGATTCTCTTATCCATAGCAGCTCATATGGACTATGAGGTGTGGCAAATGGATGTCAAGACAGCTTTCCTAAATGGAAGTCTTGACGAGACGATTTATATGAAACAATCAGAAGGATTCATTGCTAAGGGAAGAGATCATCTAGTGTGCAAACTTAATCGATCCATTTATGGATTGAAACAAGCCTCGAGATCGTGGAACCTGCGGTTTGATGAAGTAGTCCAATCTTTTGGATTCATTCAAAGCATGGACGAACCGTGTGTGTATTGGAAACGTGATGGGAAGAAGGTGGTGTTTCTCGTGCTTTATGTAGACGACATCCTTCTCATTGGCAACAGTGTGAAGATGTTATCAGACATAAAGGAATGGTTGTCTAGACAATTCGATATGAAAGATTTAGGAGAGGTTGGACATGTTCTAGGGATCAAAGTTATAAGGGATCGCCGGAATAGAACATTGTACCTTTCCCAGCAATCTTACATAGACACGATTTTGGCTCGTTTTAACATGCAAGATTCCAAGAAGGGTGAGTTACCCTTCAGTAAAGGAACTTATCTTTCTAAAGAAATGTGTCCTCAGACACAGAAGGAGAAAGATGAAATGAAAGCGGTTCCCTATGCTTCGGCTGTGGGAAGCTTAATGTATGCAATGTTATGCACGAGACCTGATATCTGCTATGCAGTTGGCATAGTGGCAAGATATCAGAGTAATCCTGGAAAGGCTCATTGGACTGCCGTAAAGAGCATTTTCAAGTATTTACGAAATACTAAGGATTATGTTCTGAGATACGGAGCAGACAATCTGATTCCTTTGGGTTACACAGATTCGGATTTCCAAGCTGATAAGGACCGGCGTAAGTCGACATCAGGCTATTTGTACACTTTGGGACGTGGAGCCGTATCATGGAAGAGTGTTAAGCAAAAGTGCATTTCGGACTCTACCATGGAAGCTGAATATGTAGCAGCCTCAGAGGCAGCGAAAGAATCAGTGTGGTTCCTTAATTTCCTCCAGGACTTAGATGTGATTCCGAGTTTGCCCAAAGCTATGAAAATTTATTGTGACAATAGCGGTGCAGTGGCAAACAGTAAAGAACCACGGTCCCATAATGCTACGAAATACATAGAGCTCAAGTACCACCTGATTCGAGACATCGTCAAGAGAGGCGACGCTGTAGTCACCAAGATAGCTTCAGATGACAACCTAGCAGACCCCTTCACAAAGATACTTCCTAAGGAAGTATATTTCAAGCACTTGGAGGGTTTGGGAGTCAGAAGTTTGGAAGATAAGACTAGACCTTAGTATAAGTGGGAGAATGTTGGAGTGGTATACTTAATGTCTAGATTTGAGTATTATGAACTCCTTGTGCACTTTCATTTATCTATTAATAAATAAACATTCATTTGCTTTTAATTATTGTTAATTAAATATATGCAAATAATAGTCCTGGATTATATACGTTGTAGTTAGTATGGTGTGCGACGTCACACAGAAGATCATACTATCGGTTACTCGTATTTAATCGAACAGTTGCTCACGACCTAGATGGACACGGACCAATCCATCGGTATAGTCGTTGTGTGAGAGAGAAAATAATTTGTCTTAATTATTTTATCACACTTGTACACTTGGTGTATTAGGCGGATCGCTTGAGATTTATCAATTAGGATTGCCTTTGATAATTGATTAAATATCAGAATATTTTATTCTTAATCCCCGATACTATTGCGGGTGTGTATATTTAATATAAGTGACTTTGATTTTCCAAAAGAATTGACCGATTTAATTATTGGGTCAATTACCGGTAAAGTTGGGTCACTATATTTTATATATGACATGCTGTGAATTCTTGACGGGAAAGTGTATCCCGTAAGGGTTGATATCCCCGAGATGAGTTCATAAGGATTTATTATGTAAACCTCGCGAGTGGATTATTCCCGCATAATAATAAAGTTGAGTGGTACTATTCTCGGATATAAGAGATGAATAAATTTATTATGCAATAAATAAATTTTATTCATGGATATTTAAATCTTAAATACACGGAATAAATAATACTACCGGAGAAATATTATTTGATATAATATGGTTTAATATTGGGAGTGCAATTAATTTATATAGTGGAAAATAAATTAATTAATATTAATGGGATTAATAGATTTGGGCATGGGCTCAATTTAATCATTAATATTGGAAGCCCAATATTCCACCTCCTTTAGATCCCCTACGTAGCCTATAAAATCACTACATGGTCTTCACAAATCATAAGACAAGATTATCACACTTGATAATCTAGAGAGTTCGTGAAGGAGATCCATAGAGTTCGGAGGATCGTCACCCACCCGACGTTCGAACGAGTGCAAGGAATACGTGGGAAGATTCAAAGGTCATCTTGATCTCGTTTCTCCGAACAACGAATCGAAGGTATAAAATCTAAACACCCTCTATGATTTTATTCGATTTAATTATCATAAAATATCGTGAACGCAAGATCCAAAGATCGAACCCCGGATTAGAGGACGAACGCGTGGTGGCGATCTAGGATCGCCGGACCACGGCACTCGCCCGCTAGGGTTTCGAGGCGCGCGGAGGCATCGACCCTCGGCTAGGCCGAGGGCGTGCGATCGATCGCTGGAGCGCGGGCTGGTGCCGCGCTCCACCCCACCACGACGGTGGGGCCCTCCAAGCGGCGGCGAGTCGCCGGACTCGCCGCGGGGGCTGCTTGGCAGCCCCGACCGATCGCTGGGAGCGATCGGTGTCCGATCGCGTGGAGCCCCGCTCGCGGGGGCTCGGCTGGAGCAGCGGCGTGCCTTCGGGTACGTCGTCTCCTCGGTCGTGCTCCGGCGCGTGCGGTGGTGTTCGTGTGATCTCCGGCGAAGGTTTTTTATCGGGTTATTATTTTCCGAAAATTTTAATAGCCCGGGATATCGAATTCCAACATATTCCACCTATCTCCACTACCTCTGGTAGAATTACCAAGAAACCTTCTCACCTTAATGATTTCATCTGCAATTCTGCCATGTGCTCATCCTCTATCCTCATATCTCTCTATTGATAACCTCAGTTCCTCATATTCAATTTTTCTCTCATCCATAACTTCAGTTCCTGAACCTTCCACCTATTCTCAGGCCATTCTTTATCCAGAATGGTGTCTAGCAATGCAGGCTGAGTTGGATGCTCTAGAGGCTAACAATATTTGGATAATCACTACTCAGCGTTCCTCTTAAGTTGCTATTGGCTGCAAATGGGTGTATAGGGTTAAATTCTTGGCTGATGGCTCTGTTGATAAGTATAAAGCAAGGTTAGTTTCTAAGGGATATACTCAACAGGCAGGTGTGGATTTTCTGGACACTTTCTCTCCAGTAGCCAAGCTAACCTCTGTGAAAATGCTTCTTGCTATTGATGTTGTTAAACACTGGACCCTTGGTCACCTTGATATCAATAATGCCTTTCTCTATGGCTCCTTGGATGAAGAAATCTACATGATTTTACCTCCTGGTTTGCTCAATCAGGGGGTGCCTTATCCAGCAGGATCAGTTTGCAAGCTTCAGAAATCATTGTATGGCCTTAAGCAAGCTTCAAGGCAGTGGTATATTACCTTCTCCACTGCATTATCTCATTTTGGGTTGCAGCAATCTTCACATGATCACTCTCTGTTTTATAAACATGATGACAAATCATTCTTGGGATTGGTAGTGTATGTGGATGACATTCTTATTGCTAGCAATTCTGATCAAATGATTTCTGAGTTCAAAAACTTCTTGGGTACTCAATTTAAGTACAAGGATCTTGGTGTCTCCAAATACTTTATGGGATTGGAAATTGCTAGAGGTGAATTTGGAATATTCTTATGTCAGAGAAAATACACACTGGATCTTATAACTGATGCAGGGTTATTGGGATGTAAACCAGCCAAAACTCCTATGGATTCAGTGATTCATCTAAGTGCTGATGATGGAATTCCCTTAGTAGACATTGTTGGAGTTGTGTACTTAATGTCTAGATTTATGTAACGGAAACTCACGATCCATTGCCATTAATCTATTTAATTAAATAAACAATTATTTGCGTTTAATTATTTATAATTAAATATATGCAAATTATAGTCCTGGATTATATACGTTGTAGTTAGTATGTTGTGCGACGCCACACAGAAGATCATACTATCGGTTACTCGTATTTAATCGAACAGTTGCTCACGACCTAGATGGACACGGACCAATCCATCGGTATAGTCGTTGTGTGAGAGAGAAAATAATCTGTCTTGATTATTTTATCACACTTGTACACTTGGTGTATTGAGCGGATCTGCTTGAGATTCATCGATTAGGATTGCCGGCGATAATCGATTCGAGTCTCAGTTTATTTTATTCTTAATCCCCGAAACTATTGCGGGTGTGTATATTTAATATAAGTGACTTTGATTTACCAAAGGAATTAACCGATTTAATTATTGGGTTAATTACCGGTTAAGTTGGGTCACTATATTTTATATATGACATGCCGTGAATACTTGACGGGAAAGTGTATCCCGGAAGGGTTGATAATATCCCCGAGATGAGTTCATAAGGAATTATTATGTAAACCCTGCAGGTGGATTTATTCCGCATAATAATTAAGGTTGAATGGTACTAGTCTCGGATAAAAGAGATGAATAAATTAATTAGCAATAAATTAATTTTATTCATGGATATTTTATATCTTAAATACACGGAATAAATAATACTACCGGAGAAATATTATTTGATATAATATGGTGAATATTGGGAGTGCAATTATATTTATATAGTGGAGTTAATATATAATTAATAATAGTAAGGATTAATAGATTTGGGCTTGGGCTCAATTTAATCACTATTATTGGAAGCCCAATATTCCACCTCCTTAAGATCCCCTACGTAGCCTATAAAAGCACTACATGGTCTTCACAATTAGACAAGACAAGATAATCATACTTGATTAGTCTAGAGAGTTCGTGAAGGAGATCCATGGAGTTCGGTAGATCGTCGCCCACACGACGTCCGGGCTAGTGCAAGGAATACGTGGGAAGATCTCAAGGTCATCGATTGATCTCGTTTCTCCATACAACGAATCGAAGGTAAAATCGTTAAACACCCTTGATGATTTTATTCGATTATTTATTGAAAATACCGTAGAACCAAGATCCGAGGACGAACCCCGGAACGAGGTCGAACCGGGCGGTGGTGGCGAAGCCACCGGACCGCCGCGGCTCGAGGACCCCGTGGGGATCGAACCAAGAACACCCCGGCTGGACGCCGGGGGTGCGCGATCGAGGAGAACCCCGGCTGGACGCCGGGGTGCGATCGAACCCTAGGTTCGATCGCGGGGTGGCGGCTGGTGCCGCCGCGGCTCGCTGGGCGAGCTGCCCCCCTCCCCGACGGCGGTGAGTCGCCGGACTCACCGCGGGGCTGCCGCTGCAGCCCCAGCTGATCGATCGCACGATGCGATCGATCCATGCGATCGCATGAACCTCGGCTCGCGGGGGTTCGGCTGGGGGCGGGCTGCGTGCCTTCGGGTGCGTGGTCTCCAAAGGCCGGACTCCGGCGGATGAGTCGTCGTTCGTGTGATCTCCGGCGAATGGTTTTTGATCGGGTTATTGTTTCCGCAAATTTTAATAGCCCGGGATATCGAATTCCAACAGACATCAGTGCATACAGAAGGCTCATAGGAAGGCTTCTATACTTATGCATAACCAGAGTTGATATCACTTATGCTGTTCATACACTCAGTCAATTTATGGCTAAGCCCATTGATATACATATGAAGGCTGCAGAAAGGGTAGTGAAATATCTAAAGGGAAGTCCAGGCCATGGCTTATTTTTCTCATGTTCAAACACCCTTGAGTTGAGTCTATTTGCAGATGCAGATTGGGGAGGCTGCCCTGATTCCAGAAGATCAGTGACTGGTTTTTGTGTTTTTGTTGGAGCATCATTGGTTATTTGGAAATCTAAAAAGCAACATACCATTTCCAGATCCTCTGCAGAAGCTGAGTATAGGGCAATGGCTCAAGCTACTTGTGAAGCTGTTTGGGCCAAAGGATTATTCTCTGATTTTGGGATTGAGCAAAACAGGTCCATTCCTCTATACTGTGATAATCAAGCTGCAATCTACATTACTTCAAATCCGGTATTCCATGAGAGGACAAAGCATATTGAAATTGATTGCCACACTGTGAGAGAGAAGTATAAAGAGGGAGTCATTAAGCCACTGCATATAACGAACACACTTCAAGTTGCAGACATTTTAACAAAACCACTTGCAGCTTCTGATATGAAGGAAATTCTGGCCAAGATGGCTTTTGGAAGCATCCACTCTCCATCTTGAGGTGGTGTATTAAAAGTGAAGGCTGAATGTGAGATATATTGAAGGACAACGTCACTTGAAGATATGGATTGATGCGCATGGAGCTGTGTTTTTATTCTTCTCAAATAAATAGCTACTTAATGTAATAGTTGTCTTTTTATATTGTAGTAGCACTTTTACTGTTTCAGCACTTTTAGTTGTGATTGGTTGGACTATATAAGTGCTGATTGGTCACTTTGTATTTTTCAAGTGAGTGAAATAAAATTTCATTTCCCGTTTCCTTTTTCCCTCTTTTCAGCTCATTTGTGCAGCTTGTCAATGGGGTTTTCTTATTGAAATTTGATAAATAGGTAAATATTTACCTCCAGTTTTATCATTAGTGAATGATTCGACTTTTAATTATTTAGTTAATTCGTGTTCGTGGTGATTGATAAATCTGTAAATTAGCACAAAATAATGAAAAAATTGTATTTCACGAACAAATCAAAAAGCACGAATGAAATTACAAGTTCGTGCTCCATCAAACACGAATTTATAATATTTTCGTGCTCTGCTATCTTTCGTGATTCCCGAGGCACGAAAGAGACATATTTTGAACAGATTCGTGTTTGTTGTGGCACGAGTATGACGTATTCTAAAGAAAGGGACGCTTAATTATCTTTTTCTTTATATTGACAAAAGTAAAAGTAATTTAAGTATTTGGACGGTAAATGGTATAGAAAATATGTAAATGAGAAGGACGATTTTTTTTTTAAATTACTTCCTCGCTCCCATAACAGATACAACACTTTTTTTAGGTGTCACACAATAGTTGATAAACCAAATTTTTTTTATAATATTTCACTTTAAAATACTATTTTACCCCTACTTTATCCACTTACTTTTTAAACTTAACTCATAATTACTTTATTTAACTTAAAAATACATTTTTATTCTTTACTTTTTAATAAAAAAAAATCAAAAATTATCATTTTTCTTAATCTACTGCCTACAAAAGTATTACATGTATTGTGAATTAGAGGGAGTAGCATTTAGCGCTATCTTTCTAGAAACTTCCCTTTATTAAAAGATAAATAAATAACCTATCTAATTATATGGTCTCCTTCAGTATCCACATTAGAAATAACATTATGAAAAAACTCAAAAATAATTTATTTAAGAGTTATTTTGGGAAAAAAGGTATGTTAATATATGTATTACTTTATACCTTATAAAATAAAACTTTTAATTAAGTGTTTTGATTTTTTACTTTAATTTGTTTTTAGGGTAATAACTTCCATGTTATTATAATAAAAAAAAACACATTATTAAGTTAGCTACTTCCTATATTTATTATTAATATAAAATTAATTTGGTAAAATACTCTTATTAAGAAAACTTAGAATTATTTAATTCTAATGAAACTTAAAAAAATATTCTATATTTCAAGTCTCCCTTTATTTAATATTTCATCGAAATAGTGTGTAATTGTATTATATAAAAAATAAATAGTGATGATTTTATTTAAGTAATACTCCATACTAGATTTGTTCCAGACTAATGTTTACAGTTTTTTTGTAATTTGTAAAGAAAATGTCACCATTAATATATATAATAAAATAAATTAAATAAATGAATAATTGTTTTTATACTTTAAATATGATTGATCCACAAGTTTTTTTTTGTTTTTTTATATATTAATAGATTGAAGATTATTTTTGGGAGCTTTTATATATATATATATATATATATATATATATATATATATATATATATATACTAGTGGCGATCGTCTTGTGGCGATCGTCTTGCCGTGCAAGACGAAGGCCCATATGAATTGTTAAATTACCTGCTATGTGATATATGTTTCAAAATATTGGAAGTGTTTATAATATGTTTCAAAATATTGGAAGTATAAACACTGCAAAACTAAAACTAACTTCAATAAAGATACTATTTTATGATTTACCACATCTGTTGGTATATCTATTGTTAAAAAACAATTTTGAGGATTGATTTCAGCCAACTTGGCACAAATTATGGGCAATGAAGCCTTTGCTGCAAGCGTGAAAAAAAGTTTGTTGGTATTACTCCTCCCTTGAACCCTGCGAGCTAGTTAGCAATAGTGTGAGCATAGTCTGATGGATAAAATGTGAAACTGACTTTATATCATGCGCCAAGTAGTTATACTTAAACTAATTTTTATTTTAAGAAAAGTGCACGCCGAAAGAGAGTACTAATAAGTACTGCACAAAGTATCATGTAAGCATTATTGAAAGCAAAGTGTGATGTATACCAGTCGTATGATAAAGAAATCAAAGGTACTCCATTGAAATAAGCTTCTCTAGCTCCTGCCACAGTTCCTGAATAGATAGATATTGCATTGATCAAAATATCATTACTACTTTGCGGGCATAAATATATTAAATTAATGCAAAATAATAAAGCTCATATTTTATGAAAGTCCTCAGTCACAATTATTTGTAGTTCACTTTGACTTTTACGAGGAGATTTAAGAAAAGTACACGAAATCACACATGCAAAGTAGTTCCTGATTTACCCTTATTAAACAAAGGATTTTTTAGTTAAAAAATGCATATTGAATACAGTAGGTTATAGCAGAAAAAGAATGAAAAACATACTATTAAATGTTGAAAGTTGACTATATATTTGGGACTGACGGTGTAATAGTACATAAGTCAAGTTCACATTATTCAATTTTTATTTAACTTAGAAAGAGACATTGTGGACTTGCTCAAGAAAAGAAAAAAAATGGCACACAAATATAAAAACACTTCCCTTATTAATATCAGCACAATTTATATACTAAAAACACTTCCTTTATTAATGCCACTGATTACATGCAGAGAAAGGACATGCGATATTTACTATCCCCGAGTTGGGCATTGCAAGGAAAATGAAGAACTAAACAACAAGTATCATAAATTACCATATCGGGTATCGATGGGAACAGAGCTTTGGAAATTCCTAGTGATGTGCAGTCAGCAGGAGTTCCTGGGGAAAATATGATCTCATAATCACTGTTTTAAAACGCTGACAAAAAAAAAAAGATTACAAGTAAGGTTATATCGTAAAATCGCAACTCACAAGAAATAGCAAAAGCAATTGCCCCGTCGATCTCCACTGCTTGGTCGAAACCGCATTTTGCCAAGTGATGCAATGGCTAACCGCTGGCTTCTCTCTGAAAAATTGTATCGAAATGTGAAAACCTTCTGATGATATACGAAATTCGACCACAAACCCGAGCAATTTCAAAGTGCATTAAAAAATCACATTGAAGAAAATACTGAATTGGGAAATCACAAAACAATACCACAAAAAACAAGCACAAATTCGAGGACTTGACTGTTTATAAAAAATGAACCTCGGAGAAATTAAATTTAGAGATCAATCCCTCACATTTGCAACAAATTACAATATCCAAAATCTCATCCACAGAATCATACCTAAATGTAGTTTGGTACTAATCTGAAGGATATAGTTTGCCTTTTCCCAACTTTATGGGTGCACGCTACACGTATTCTTCGCTTCTGACTCAAAAATCCAAGCATTATATCCTCCACGGAGAAAAAAATAGCCAGATCACTATAAATCAACAATAAAACTGAACAGATTACTCTCGTTCAGAAAAACACCAGAGAATCAATCAATTGTATCTACTAAAATTTACAGTAGTACCTGAGGAAAAACATACTGCAGCAGGTTCACTTGCTTCACAGATAATTGGCAATCCTTCAAATATATATTAAAAACAAAAAAAGTTAACCCAGAAAATTCAAAATACTTGTAAACACAATACCTTGTGAAGATCGAGAGTGTCTGTGGCCATGCGGCCTTTACTCCGCAAGCCAAGGCGAACTTCATTCCACTCGTGCGACATTTTATCCGTATTCCCATTCAACACCGTGATTGGCGACGCCGCCGAGTAACACTACACGGAGAATTGAACGGAACCCCTGTTGCTCGAACAAAACGACGGCGTTTGGAGAGGCGAGAATGGGTCCGCCGACAATTGCAGGACTGTGCGCACCGCAGAAATTCCAACAATTTTATCCTCGCTTAAAGAGTTTCCGGCTGCACAGACTTCACGGGAAATTGAACGAACACATTGAGAAATTGAACATCAATTTATTAAAAAAAAAATGATTGGAGAAGAAGAGGCTTGTACCTGGCCGACGACTCTTTAATTATATGGCCGTTTTTACAAGGATCGGGTTAGAAATCGGTTTCAGCAGAGATCTCCGCGCACCGAATTTTTTGACAACGATGAAGATTGGAGAAGAGATCTCCTTTTTTTTTTTAGAGATAACTAGTAAAACCTGCCCGTGAGATGCACGGTAATATTTAATGTAATTTATATAGTACTAAATAAAAAACAGATAATTAAATTAATTATAAGTATTTTCATAGAAATTATAAAATTTATACTAATATTCATTACAAACAATTTTTTGAATTAGTATATTTTTAAATAATTTTTTCTTAGTTATCTATTACGTTCTACTATGATAAGAGTTCAAATGAATTAATTTCAATCAATAAAATTATTTTTTTTGAAAAATAAATATATTAATTATTATTGTAAAAAATAAAATTTCTAAATTTTCAATTACATTCCGTTTAAGATTGACATTTGAATTAGTAACTTATTAATTTATGGATATAATCTAAAATATTTATATGAAATCAAATTAGAAGATTTAGAATTTTTTTCAAACAATTACATATTTAATAAATAAATATTGAATTTAATATGTCATGAGAATGTTTTCAAATATTAATTTACAACATTTTTTTCATTTCCATGAAACATATATATATATATATATATATATATATATATATATATATATATATATAATATATATCATGTAAATTATAAAAGATAATTGTATTGTTAATAAAATTAAATTGGTAAAATAAATCCTTTATTTATATTATCAATTTTCTTTATAATGATAAACAAAAATAAAACTTGAAAATGTTTTTCAATAATATTTTTCTAATGTTTTCATTAATCTTTTAAATCATATAACCCATTAAATTATGAATGGTGAATAGTTGAATATTTAAAAAAAAAAATTAAATAATTATTTTGTTTGTATTTCAACTATTACTCTAGTTATTTTTTTTTAATTCAAACTTCATAAGTTTGTGAACTATTCTAACAAAATTAAATTGATAAATAATTAATTTTTTGTGTTGAAACTATATCAAATTCTCTATGAAATTACGGAAATAATATATAAAATATTAGTTACTAATTAAATACATGTTCTTTTGGACTCGAAATTGGTGAACTTAAACTGAATTAAACTTAATGGTCTAAACTAAACTAAGCTAAGCTAAGCTAAGCTTAATAGGTCTGAACTGAAATGAAATTAAGTTCAATTGAATTTAATTTTAAATTATTGAAATAGTAATTAAAAATAAAATAAAAAATAAATTATTGAACCGAAATGAAATGAAGTTCAATTGAATTTAATTTTAAAATATTAAAAGAATAATAATAATTAAATAAATAAAAATAAAAAATTAAATGATTGAACTGAATTGAAGTAAACTTAATGAGTCTAGGATGAAGCGAACTGAGAATAAGTTCAAAAGAACAAGTCTTAAATCATTACTAACATTAAGGATCTGCTCTTTTGGACTGAAATTGATTGAACTGAATTGAACTGAACTTAATAGGTATGAACTAAAATGAAATTAAGTTCAATTTAATTTAATTTTAAATATTTAAATAATAATAATTAAAACAATAAAATAAATAAATAATTAATTAAATAAAGTTAACTTAATAGATCTGAATTGAACGGAAATAATAATAATAATAATAATAATAATAATAATAATAATAATAATTATAATAATAATAATAATAATAAGAATAATAATAATAATAATAATAATAATAATAATAATAATAATAATAATAATAATAATAATAATAATAATAATAATAATAATTAAAAGACTGAAGTTAATATGTCTGAACTTAACCCAACTTACCCAACTTAATATGTCTAAACTAAATGAGTCTGAAATGAAATGAACTGAACTAAGCGAACTGAGAATTAACAGTTCTAAGTTCAGTAAGTTTAGTTCGGATATATACATGTTCTTTTGGACTTAAACTTGCTAAATTGAATTGAACTGAATGTAATAGGTCTGAACTAAACTGAAATTAAGTTCAATTTAATTTAATTTTAAAATATTAAAAAAATATGACTGAACTGAACAGAACTCTGGACTTAATAAATTTGAACAATGAATCTTAACTGAAGTGAAATGAACTTAATGGATCTGAATTAAGCTGAGCTAAACTGAAGCAAACTGAGAATAAGCTCAGCCCAGCTCAGCTCAATTCAATTCAGACTGTTTCAGTCTAAAAGAACAGGTTTTAGTGGTGCTAAAAAAATACTTTATTCATGTGTGCAAAATTGAAAAATCTTTTGGACAAATGATCTGTTCTTTTGGATTGAAACTGATTGAAATGAACTGAACTGAACTTAGTAGGTCTGAACTTAGTTGAACTGAATTTAATATGTCTGAACTAAACTGAAATGAATTGAACTTAATATGTCTGAACTGAACTGAAATGATTTGAACTTAATATGTCTGAACTGAACTGAACTGAAATTAATTTTATAGGTCTAAATTGAGCTGAACATAATTGAACTTAATATATCTGAACTGAAATGAAATTAAGTTCAATTGAGTTATATTTTAAGATATTGAAATAAAAAAAAAATTAAAAAAAAATTTAAATAAATGAACTTAATATGTTTAAACTCAACTCAACTTAACTTGATTTAATAAGTCTGAACTGAACTGAAACGAACTTAAATAAAGTCTAAAAGAATATGTACTAAATCATTGTCAACATTAAGCACTTGCCTTTTTGGACTTATTCTTACTTCGCATCAGTTCAGTTCGAAACTATTAAGTTCAGTTCACTGAACTAACTGAATTGAACTAAACTTGTCTAAATTGAACTCAACTGAAGTGAACTGAACTTAATAGGATTGTATTGAACTCAAATGAATATAATAGGTCTGAACTGAACTCACCTGAATTTAATAAGTTTGAACTGAACTCAACTGAACTTAATAGGTTTGAACTCAACTGAATATAATAGGTCTGAATTGAACTGAAAGTAAGTTAGATTGATTTTAATTTTAAAATATTAAAAAAAAAAAAAAGACCCAAGTGAACTGAACTTAAGAGGTCTGAACTTAACTCTAATGAACTAAATAAGTCCGAATAAAACAGAACATAATTGAATGGGTCTAACTGAATTGAACTGAGCAATCTGAGAATAAGCCCAAATGAACAGACCTTAAGTTCAGTAAGTTTAATTCAATTAGATTCATTTAAATTTAGTTTAGTTCAGTTTCAAGACCTTAAAACAAAATGAATGGTGTGAATTGAACTAAATTTAATAAGTCTGAACTGAACTGAAATGAAATTATATGAATTTAATAGATAAATGAAATGATCTTAATATGTCTGAATTTAACTGAATTAAAATTAAGTTTAATTGAATTAAATGTTAAGAAATTGAAATAATAATAATTAAAAATTAAATGACTGAACTGAACTCGACTTAATAGATTTGAACTGAACTGAACTTAATAGATTTGAACTAAACTGAACTTAATAGGTCTGAACTAAACTGTACTAAACTTGACTAAATGAAACAAAACGTAATTGAACTAAACTAAGCGAATCGATAATAAGTCCAAAGAACATGTCATGAATCATTATCAACATTAAGGACCTATTTTTTATGCCCAATTAAGTTTTGTTCTGGGTTGAACTGGACTGATTTGAATTGAACTGAATAAAGTGAACTGAACTTAATAGGTCAGTAATGAACTTAACTTAATTTAATATGTCTAAACTGAACTAAAATAAAATTAAGTTCAATTGAATTTAATTTTTAAATATTAAAATAATAATTAATAAAAATAAATGACAAAACTTTACTAAACTTAAGAGGTATGAACTGAACTGAACTTAATTGGTCTAAACAAAAATAACTAAATGAGTCTGAACTGAACTGAATTAAGCAAACTGAGAATAAGTCCAAATGAATTGGTCTTAAGTTTTGTAAGTTCAATTCATTCATTTTAAAGACATGTTCTTTTGGACTGAAACTGACTGAACTGAACCGAAAGAAAATGAACTGAACTTTACTTAAGAGATCTGAACTGAACTTATTGAATCTTAAATGAAATGAATAGAACTGAGAATAAATCCAAAAGAACAGTTCTTAAGTTATGTTTAGTTTAGTTTAGTTTAGTTCAGTTTCAAGACCTTAAAACAAAAATTAACTGGTCTGAAATGAACTGAATTTAATAGATATGACCTGAACTGAACTGAAATTAAGTTCAATTGAATTTAATTTTAAAATATTCAAATTTAAATAAAAATAAAAATTTGAAAAAATTAAGTAACTGGATTAATCTAAATTTAATAGTTCTGAAATGAATTTAACTAAAATGAACTAAATGAGTCTGAACTTAATTGAATTGAATTGATCGAAATGAGAATTAAGAGCCCTAAGTTCACTAAGTTCAGTTCAAACATATTAAGCACCTATTCTTTTGGACTAAAACTTGTTGAAATGATCTGAACTGAAGTTAATAGAACTGAACTGAAATAAAGCTCAATTTAATTTAATTTTAAAATATTGAAAAAAATTGAAATGTATTGAATTTAATATGTCTTAACTGAACTGAAATGAATTTAATGGGTCTCAACTGAACTGAACCGAATTGAACTTAATATATTTGAACTGAAATGAAATTAAGTTCAATTGAATTACGTATATTTTAAGATATTGAAATAATAATAGTAAAAATTAAAAATTAAATGACCGAACTTAATAGGTCTAAATTTAACTCAACTGAATTGTACTTGATTTACAGAGTATGAATTGAACTGAGCGAATTGTATTTAAGTTCAAAAGAATAGTATCTGAATCATTATCAACATTCTTTTGGACTTATTCTCGGTTGCTTCAGTTCATTTCAGACCAAATAATTTCAGTTCAGTGCTTAACTAACTGAATTGAACTAAACTTGTCTGAATTGAACTCAACTGGAGTGAAGTGAACTTAAAAGGATTGTATTGAACTCAATTGTATTGTTAATAAAATTAAATTGTTAAAATAAGTCTTTTGTTTATATTATTAATTTTCTTTAAAATGATAAACAAAAATAAAATTTTAAAATATTTTTCAATAATATTTTTTAATGTTTTCATTTATCTATTAAATTATATAAACAGTGTAAGTTATTAATGATAAATAGTTGACTATTTAAAAAATAAATAATTAATTATTTTGTTTGTATTTCAACTATCTTTCTTGTTTATTTTATTTATAAATTCAAACTTCAGAAGTTTATGAACTATTCCAAAATTAAATTGATAAATAATTAATTTTTTGTGTTTGAAACTATATCTCATTCTCCTTGAAATTAGGGAACTAATATATAAAATATTAATTAAGAATTAAATACATGTTCTTTTGGACTTAAAATTTCTAAACTGAACTGAACTAAACTTAATATTTGTGAAGTGAACTAAACTAAAATGAACTTAATAGGTTTGAACGAAATTAAATTAAGTTTAATTGAATTTAATTTAAAAATATTTGAATAATAATATAAAAAATAAAAAAAAATTAAAATTATATGATTGAATTGAAATTAAGTAAATGTAATGTATCTAAAATGAAGCGAAGTAAAAATAAGTCTAAATGAACATGTGCTAAATCATTATCAATATTAAGAATATGCTCATTTGGACTGAAAATGACTGAACTGAAATTAATAGGTCAAAACTGAACTGAAATTAAGTTCAATTTAATTTAATTTTAAAATATTGAAGTAATAATAATTAAAATAATAAAAGAAATAAATAATCTAATGCATAAACTTAACTTAATAGATCTGAAATGAACTGATGTAAATTTATCTGAACTAAACATAATTGAATCTGAACTGAACAGAAGCGAACTTAGAATAAGTCCAAAAAAAAAAAACAGTTCCTAAGTGATGCTAAAAAAAACAGTTATTCATGTGTATAAAATTGAAAAATCTTTTGGACACTTGTTTTTTTGTACTGAAAACTAAACTTAATTGAACTGGTCTGAACTGAAGTGAATTCAAAAGGTCTTAACTAAGTTTAGTTAAGTTCAGTCCAAATAAACAGATTTTAGTGGTGCTAAAAAATACTTTATTCATGTGTGCAAAATTGAAAAATCTTTTGGAGAAATGATATGTTCTTTTGGACTGAAACTTTGAACTGAACTGGATTGAACTTAATAGGTCTGAACTTAGCTGAACTGAACTTAATATGTCTGAACTGAACTGAAATGAATTTAATAAGTTTGAATTGAACTGAATAGAATTGAACTTAATAGATCTGAATTGAAATTAAATTAAGTCCAATTGAATTATATTTTAAGATATTAAAATAATAATAAAAAAAATTATAAATTAAAAAAATTAAATTACCCAACTTAATAGGTCTAAACTCAATTGAACTTAACTTGATTTAATGCGTCTGAACTGACCTGAAGCGAACTGAGAATAACTCCAAAAGAATATGTCTTAAAAAATTATCAACATTAAGCACCTGCTCTTTTGGACATATTCTCCGTTCGCTTCACTACAGTTTAGACCTATTAAGTTCATTTCAGTGCCCAACTAACTGAATTGAACTAAACTTGTCTAAATTGAACTCAACTGAAGTGAACTGAACTTAATAGGATTGTATTGAACTCAACTGAACTTAATAGGTCTGAACTGAACTCAACTGAACTTAATAGGGTTGAACTCAACTGAACATAATAGGCCTGAATTGAAATGAAATTAAGTTAAATTTATTTTAATTTTAAAATATTGAAATAATAATTAAAAATTGACCCAAGTGAACTGAACTTAAGAGGTTTGAACTGAACTTGAATAAACTAAATAAGGTTGAATAAAACTGAACTGAATTGAATGGGTTTGAACTAAATTGAACTAAACAAACTGATAATAAGTCCAAATGAACATGTCTTAAGTTATGTAAGTTTAATTCAGTTATGTTCATTTCACTTTAGTTCAGTTAAGTTTCAAAACCTTAAAACAAAACGAAAGGTCTCAACTAAATTGAATTTAATAGGTCTGAACTGCAGTTAAATGAAATGATATCAATTTAATAGATCAGAACTGAAATGAAATGATCTTAAGAGGTCTTAACTTAACTGAATTAAAATTAATTAAGTTTAATTGAATTAAATGTTAAGATATTGAAATAATAATAATAATAATAATAATAATAATAATAATAATAATAATAATAATAATAATAATAATAATAATAATAATAATAATAATAATAATAATATAAATAGGAGAAAATATCAAATTTATTTTTTTGCTATTAATAGTTGATTAATGTAAATTTGAATTATTATTATTATTATTAATATTTATATTATGTAAAAATTTGGCTAAATATATTATATGCAGATTATTCCACGTCAATTACACATAATTTGACTCTAAATTAAATAATTGTTTTTAAATATATTTATTTGGCTAAATATATTATATGCAGATTATTCCACGACAATTACACATAATTTGACTCTAAATTAAATAATTGTTTTTAAATATATTTATTTAGATGGTAAAATTGATTATAACTGACATGGTAGAACAGCCTTAATGTATTATATATATTATACATTATATATTATATATTCATATGATTTTTATAATTATTACACAACAAACTGAAACCACATACATTTTTATATCAATGTTAATGAAAATAAATACTCCCTCTATCCCAGAGCTATAAACTCAACGTTAACTTTTTTGATCGTCTAATACATATGATAAACATTATGCAAAAATTATGAAAAAATAATTAAAATAAAATTCAATGGTTAAATTATATTGTAGTTATTTTTTCCTAATTTTTGCATATTGATTATCTTATGTATTGAACGGACAAAGAAAAGTCAACGTCTGTCTATAGCTCTAGGACAAAGAGAGTATAGTTTATATACTTGAAATCTATTATAACTTATTTATAAAAAAAAATAGTATTATCAAACATTACTACTATAAGTAATTATACTAACCGATAAATAGTTGGAAAATATTATGATAAATCAGTGTTATATATTTTTAATGATTTTATTCTTTTATATATTCCTACTATTTATTTTAAAATTTTGAAAGTTTTCCTTAATAATAATTAATAAATATGTGGTGTACATTAGGGGAGATAATTAAGGTGAATTATACAATAAATGAATTAATGAAATATTGAGATTTGAGAGATTATTTAGGAACAAAATATGATGGGAAATTTGACCGATTTATAATCTATTTAAATTATTTTATATCTGAAACTGTGTACATATATAGTAAGTGATATTTAATTAAAATTTCAATTGAATTATAAATAATAATTTTAGATATTATCGTGTTTAAATTTAAAAATTACCATAACTACACATTTACCGTATACATTTATAAATATCGTGATATAATTAAGGAATGTAATTTATGGGATACATTTTTATGTGATCGGTTTTTATAATTTTGTTTTTTATTTATTTATGTATTATTATTATTATTTATAAATGATCAAAATAAATTTTAACACTTAATTGTGTGTTTAAATAAGATATTTTATTTGTACTAATTGAAAAAATGAAGGATACAATCTTATAACATTATTATTACATTATTTATAATTCATTGTGATAAAAAATATAAATCTTATAATTCAAACATTATTTATAAAAAAAAATGAACAGTAAATTAAAATAAAAAAACTCTTTGGAAAACAAATTAAAAAATCACAAAAAATGATTAACTTTGAATCTGCAAAATAAAAATAGTATTAGATTTAAAAAAAATAAGCACAAAACAAAAAAATTCGTTCTAAATAAATATATACAAATTAAAAATTAAGTCTAATTAGGAAATCTTATATAAACTTAATTAATTTTGAGTTTCCAAAAATTTATTATTTAAAAATTAAAATATTTTGCATTTAGGATTTTTTATATTAAATCTTGAAAATACATAAATAAAGTATTACCAATATTCGTTTTACAAAGTGTTTTATATTTTTAATTTTAAAAGTTATGAAAAATACGCAATTAAAAGTTATTATTATTATTATTATTATTATTATTATTATTATTATTATTATTATTGTTATTATTCAAAATTAATGAATTAAGAAAATTTGACAGATTTCTGATAAGAAATTTGTAAAATTGCATGGGAAGTCTTTTTTGAAGGGATTTGTTTGATAAAAAAAAGAATATACATGATATATATATATGGCACTTCTACATTGCATTGAAGGTACGATTTTTTTTTTTTTCATTTCAACTATTAGATTTAATTAAGTAATATGAACCCTACTGATTTATTAAAAAATATAAAACTTAGAGTGGAGAGTACAACAATTATTATATTTGGTATGGACTAAACTATTAAACAGGTTAATATTTTGATTTTTCACAGTATTGTTAAGCAATTTTGTAAACTAATAAAAAATTCAAAATTCTAATATTTTATTTAAAAATAAAATATAAAATTATATTTTATTCTTATTAAAAAAATATAATACAAATAATTACAAATAAAAAATAAAATAACATTTTTATTTAAACAAAAAATCAAAATATAAAAAAAGTAATTATTCAAAAATATAAAATTAATAATACATATTTTCTTGTCATAAAAATACTCCGTATTTTAAAATTTAAGTATGTATTAATTCGAATTGAATGAATATTTTTATTTTTAGAATATTTTTATATTTAAACTTCTTATTTTATTATTTTTATTTTTTTTGCCTGTTTTAAATTTATTTGTTTGCGCTTTTTTTTTTTTTGTTTTTTCAATATTTTTATTTGTGTATATTGCTTGCGCAATATATTTTTTTAGAATATAATTGATGTTTAAAAACATATTTAAACATTAATATTTTGTTTTAAAAAATAATTTTTTAGATAAATATATTATTATTTTTATTATTTTATTAAATTAATCAAGTATTTAAACATTTTTTTTATTTGTTTGCGCAATTTTTTTATTTTTGTTTTTTCAATATTTTTATTTGTGTATATTGTTTGTGCAATATATTTTTTTTAGAATATAATTGATGTTTAAAAATATATTTAAACATTAATATTTTGTTTTAAAAAACAATTTCTTAGATAAATAAATTATTATTTGTTCTATTTAATTAAATTAATCATGTATTTAAACATTTTTTTTATTCTCCTATATATATATATATATATATATATATATATGCCTAAGAATTATTATTTATGAGTAAGTTGAAACAAAATTGAAGGTAGTCAATTTGATATTAATAACAGTAATGTTTTCCATTAGGGTTATGGGGAGACAGTAATATTTAATCTATTTATCTATAAGAATTAATATTATACAAAATAAAAAAATTATAAAAAAACTTATGAAATATATATTTCATAGGAAAATGTAATTTTCCAAAAATATTCGAATCTTAATTACCGTTTTATTCTATTAAGAAATTTGTCCATAGTATTTAAATATATCTTAAGTATTATTGTGGGTCTAACTGTAAAATTATGTATTTATTTTGTAAACGATTAAAATAATTTGAAATATAAATATTTTAAATATTAATTATCAAGAAAGACCGATATTTTATAAAATCTTTAAAAGAATATATAAAAACTTATCATAAATGAAAAGAATAAGTGAGACAATAAATTCGAATTAAAAATTGTAATTAATATTATTTAATTAAATTGTATTACAATAATTTCCTACATTAGAAAAACAATCATCAAGAAAAACAATCGATGATTGACTGCATCACAACATCTTCATGAATCTTTAGGCAGCAAGTAGGACGTCGAGAAAAGATCGAGTGAGGCTATCGAACATCCAGAGCCATAACTGAGAATTGCACCACACTTAGAATTGTGCAACTCAATTTGGTATTTAGAATTAAATCTTGATGAACCTGTTAATAAAAAATACTTAAAGCCAAAAAAAAAAAGGTTTAAAAATGAATAAACTCGTAACATAAAAAAAAAATACACAAAACAAAAAATGGTGAAATTATTTGTAAAGAGATAATAATACAACACACGATAAAGTGGTGAAATTAACATTGTGATGAGACGCATAATTCATATTTTGATATTTAGAAGTCATTCTCAATGCACCTCAATAAGAAAAAGAGGATAAATTAATTTATATTTAATAATACAAAAATAATAATGAAATCATTGAATTATGAAGAAGATAATTAATATGGTTTCTGCAAAAAAAATTGAAGGATTAATATAAAAAACATTAAAAATAATTCAAAATATATATAAAAAGAAACAAAATTAAAACTAACCATCTGCAAAACAATAAAAGATTGTTATGATTTATACTCCATGTCTTAAAAATTATAGATACTTACGATAAAGGCTGAAAAAAAACACACCAAAATAATGTGAATATTATAAACACGATAAAGTAAATTAAAATTGAAAAAACACCAACCTGCAAAACAAATAAAAAAAAGTATAAATTTGCAATAGTAAAATCACAGAAATAAATTAATTACAATGATACCTGCATTAAATAAAGATAAATGTTAAACATAATGATAAAAATAATAATAATAATAATAATAATAATAATAATAATAATAATAACAATAAAATAAAATAAAAAGAACCAAACAATTGATGAAAAATGAGGTGAATGTGAATGAGTTTTTATAGTTGTAGATTTGACTTAGTGTTTCAATTATTTTTGAAAATAAATTGAATAATATTGCAGCATAATTGAAGATTATATTGTATTCTTAAATTATAGTTGGTAATTTATGATTTGATTGAACGGTACAAGTTTTAAAATTTGAAAAATCATTTTAAAATAGGAATATATGATGGTATATTAAGTAGGGATATTATCAAGTTAATTTTAATGTTATAATTAAGGAGGTAATTTTTTAAATTGAATGTTCCGAAAATAAATTTTCAATTATATAATTATGTTTTATTTATTAATCAGAATAATAATAATAATCGTTTATAAAAAAATCAATTAGTAAATAAAATATAAAAATTGTACTAATTTCACTATAAATAAAGATACAAATAATGTTGTCATCATAAATTGGTCCATTATTATAAATTCAGTTATTATTAAATATGTAAATTGAATAATTTACTGAATACACTAAAAGTCTTAGGAATTGATTGATTTTAGGGATTGATTATAGAGATTATAGGGATTGATTGATTTTATTCTATATTGTTATTTTAATATATATGGTAAGAGATGTAATTGAATAAATAAATTAAATAACAAATTAATTAGATAAATTATTTATAGTAAATGATCAATTAATATAATTGAAAAAATTAAGAAATTAACTATATTATAAAATATACCAAATCATATTTTATTATACGATTCATTGAATGAATTAATATCGACTTCAATTAACGTGTTTATGGAAATTGAAAAATATAATGAATATGAAATTATTATGTAATTGATTGAATTAAAAGCCACATCATAATCAATAATAAAGCCACATAAAATAATAAGGCCACATAAGAATGGATTAGCCAATAAAAACATTCTTTGTGCCACATAGTGTGAACATGCTCTTTTTTTGCATTGTATTTTTTTGTGTTCACACTTGCCACATGGGATCAGCAAAGTCTGAATTTATATATTAAATAGATGTAGGATTTTATTAAATTATTAATTCAATAATAAAGTACAGTATACACCTGCCTACCTAACGTGTTGTACATAAGAGAGTGATACGTGCCCTTCTTCCTAAATAAAGTCCGATTTTTTTAAAAAATTAATTATGCAATTAGTATATACATACACGATACATACATATGCATAAACATTGGTTGAAGTATAAAGGTTGACACGTGGCTCATTGCTCTTTATATATATATATATATACTAGGAGGGGTCGTCTGGCAAGACGAGGGCCCATGAATTTTGGTATCCTTAAGTATCATCGAGCGTAATTCAAAATATACAAACTATTATAAGATAATGAAGTTACAAGAAACTACTCTAAGACTATTGAGCTCCTTCCAAGAAAGAAGTACCGATTCTAACCCTTGGGTCGTCAGAGCATCCCTCAAGTGACAGTGATCTCTTATAGTCCTACAAACAAACAAATAACTCATCATCATTCAGCAATGTTAAACATGGACATAACATAACTAAACGGTTGGAGTGGTAGTGACTAAACATCCATCTACACTCTCTTATATAACCAACAAGAATGTCTAGGTGAACAATGTCTAAAAGTGGGACAGACAAGATGTATTTATGTGCCATAAGTCCAACATGGTACATAACAGGTATATCCCATCAACTTAAGAAATAGAGCATACCAAAGGTGGAAAAAGCAATAAAACATGAAGAGCCAGACATAAATTTGGAACCGAAAGCTTCAAGACCCTTTCCACGGCATACTAAACCAAAAATCTGATTTGATTAGCCAGCAATACTGCAAGCCAAAGAGAAGATTAGATACCATGTACAGATTTACTGTATAGCCATATATATTTGTCTTTAAAAGGTGAATCATTTACGTTCTTAAACTCAACATCGAACAATGACCAGAACGAATAAATCTGCATGTTAAGATTATATAAATACGCATGCAACAAGTGTAATTTGGAGATTTTTTTGCAGCTGGCTAAAACTACAAGATAGACAGAGCACTGAAAATAAAGTAGTCTTGTTCACTACAAAGATGCCAATGAAAAATTCAGGTATAAAAGACGCACCTTCATCAAATTTTCAATGATAAGCCTGCTATTTACAGCGACAAACGCCACTATCTAGAGATTGAAGAGACCTGCATAGCCCTGCTATAAGAAAACAATAAGTTTTTAGCATCATATTTTTCTCTGGTGATTAGGCAAACTATTTCGGAAATTACTCCTAACACAAACAATATGAAATTTCTGCAGTTGTAGATGAGAAAAGAAAAAAAAAACGACATCATTTGCATTATCTCAAACTCTCAAGAATGAATGATAAAAGTAGAAACAGGACGGTTACCCGCTAGCTCATGTGATTTCTGTTGTGGTTGACGAGCAATATGTCCTGCCGAGCAAAACATGGAACGATCTCTGCTAACATCTGCCCAAATATTAGCGCCTGTCTTTCCAGAGGGTAACTGGTAAGGATACCTTGAAGATTTACGTGATCGGGTTTCAATAAATACAACACGCATTAATTTACTTAGCAGTGGAACGAATCAGACGGAAGTAAGATCAAACAACCTAACGGGTCACATAAGCCAGTGTTGACATTCAACATCGATAGAAAGCAGTACGACCCTAATGGACACGTTTCACAAAAATCATCATCAAAGAAAAGGATTAAATTTATCAACTTGAAAATTTTCTTATAAAATTACAAAGAACACACAAAAGATCGAGTGATACCCATGTATCATGCAAGTAAGACCCTGAGGGCAGAAGAAGCCCTCACAGCAAGGCCGACACCGGGATGTCCAGGCTGGTTTCTCGTGGTGTTGTAGGTAATTGACAGCCCGAAACCCATCCCGGCTCACAGGCCGAAACCCAAGTGGTTGTATTATGGTTACGGTTGAGCTTTAGGAAAGTGACGCTAGACCTTGCGTTTGCTATGAAATTCGTGAAGTAGAATTTCAGCTCTGCTGCTGTACATAATTATCATCATTGATTAGATTCTCTACACTTGTTTTTGAAAATTTGTCCCCTCGTCCAATGTCGTCGATGTTTACATAGATGATAGATTATTATAACAATTCAATTCAATAAAGTATAGAATTATAAAGCTCGTTGGGAAAAAATACAATTATAAAAGTGAATACGAATTAATTCTTTACAGAATTAAACTAAAGGGCAAAAACAATTATCAAAAAGTAATTCAAGAATCTGGGGAAAAAAAAAAAAGAAATTGGAATCGGTGGGAGAAAGTATAGAATACTCAATTGCATACCTCTGACTCGAACACCATCCATCTGTTCAAACTTTGCAAGAGTCTCCGTCTCGACAAGAGTGACTGCAAAACCATGGTGAAAAAAATTAAAATTAAGTTTTTCCATAATTTTCGACCCGTGGAACCGAATTCATGCCCAAAAATAACCAAAAACAACCCTAATAAAAAAACCTGAACTCCAAGAAAGAAGAAATAGCTATAGAACGAGAGCTTGCAGAAAAGAAGAAATACCGAGCTTGCAGAAAAAAAAGAGGAGTCGAGCTCGAAGAGAAGGACGCAGATCTGATTTGTTTTTCGCTTTTCTTTTTTGTTTACTTTTTGTTATAGATAATGTAAGAATTATTTAAATTTAAATACACTAATTAATATAGAGTCCTCTCGATTTTCAAACACATCTATAACAAACCTATTTATTTTGACCTACTTTATAACACTACATTTATTCTAGTCAATTTGTAAAGGAAAAGTCTAACTTACCCTTACTTTTTCAAAACAAAACAATAAACAATTAAACCTAATTAAAAATCCAAAAAATCAAATCGGTCCCCACATCTTTTTTTCTCTCTCCCGTTTTCGTTTTCGGTCCCCCCCGCTCACCCAAACCGCCGCCGGATTCTTGGAGAATCAAGGAACAAATCGGCCGACGAACTTCCGGCGAATCGCAATGGCACACAATAACGAACAACAAGAAGAGCAACAATGGCCGATTCAAGCTCCGGTTAGTGCCTAAACCTAGTTTTTCAATTTCGAAAAATTAATTTTTTTTCGATAATGTGTTGAATTTGATGCGTTAATTGCTAGTATTTGAGTGTATTATAGTTCCTTATTGTGTTTTAGTTGATCTAGAATCGAAATTCAGTGTTGAATTGCTCTGTAAAATTCTGAAATTTCTGGGTTTTACCCGCTGTTCCAAGCTACACGGTAGCGCTACACGGTGGCAATTTTCTCGGTCACCGTGTAGCTTGGTCACCGTGTACCGGTAACGTGACCGAAAAAATCTCGCTTCACGGTGAGATTTTCTCGGTCACCGTGTACCGGATAACACCGTGTACCGGATAACATTCTACACGGTGACCGAGAAAATCACGCTTCACGGTGGATTTTCTCGGTCACCGTGTACCGGTTATCCGGTACACGGTGACCGTGTAGCAGAATCAATTTTTTTTTTTTTGAATTTTCAGTTTTATTATTTAATTTAATGTAATATTAATTTATTTAACTTCATTTTTGCAGGAGGGCTTCAATTGGAGGAGGCCAGAGTTCATACACCAGACGAGGAACATGAATTTGTACGATCGGCTCGAATTACTAGGGGAAATTACAAAAACGCTGATGGACGTCGACCCTACAAAGGCAGCTTTCCAGACATTCAGGGAGAGTTGTTTCGGATATTTGCTCTGGATCAAGAGAACCGGAAGGTCCATTAAGGCGATGCAGCACCTGCTAGCTCGGGAGATCGTGGGTCCGACGATACCTCCGTTCGAGCATTGGTTTTTCGTCGGGGGCCGGACTATTCGATTTCGAGCACAGGAGTATGCCCTGATTACCGGACTTCGATTCGGTGGTCACGCTTTTGATCCTTCGGCCACCACCCACACTATTTCTGAGGACTCTATTTACTATAGACACTTCAGACAGCCGACGGTTATTAAAGATTTCCGTAAGGTGTTCTCGTCTCTGAGTATGGGTCAGGATCCTGCCGACTACCTGAAGGCGGCCAACTTGTTGATTTACTATTATTTCTTGTTGGGCCGAGACGATGCCAAGATCGACACTTGGGCTTGGGTTTTGGTTGAGGACGTTGCCGGATGGGATTCGTTTCCCTGGGGATCTTACTCCTGGCAGATCATGTCGCACTACATCTCCATAGCTGCGACGATGCCCGGTCAGCTTAACTCGAGGGCATTCCACTTTTACGGCCCAGTTTGGGCCTTTCAGCTATGGTCGTACGAGGCTATACCGAGCCTGGGCAGATTGTGCGGAGCCCGAGGCGAAAGAACTTTGAGGCCTCGGTTTTTTAACTGGACTTCGGTTGCATGCAACCTCGATTTCACTGATTTCTTCGAGGACGCTCAGGTAAAATTTGTGAAATTAATGTTTTAAATTATTTTTTTCTTTTCATTAATGCTTAATTAATTAATTTTCATTTGTTTTCAGCTTGTGGTCCTCTCGACTCTGGAGCCGACACGCAAGGAGGCGAAGACTGAGTACTACACTTCGTTCCTTACCAGAGGAGCAGACGAAGTGAGGTACGTTCCTCCTCTTAGGATTGGAGCACCGAGAGGAGCACCAGTTGTAGCACCGGTGAAGAAGAAGAAGAAGAACTTGATTGAGCGCGTGGCCGGACGCGTGTCCAAGATGATGGGCGATGACCCTCAGACTAGCCGACGCACGCGTGATGACATCACACCCGATTCATCTGCCGAGCGGCGTGCATCTCAGCGTGGATCTCACCGAGCCCGACGAGAGTCCTCTCCTGTAGCTGAGGCACCTGAGGCACCTGAGGCACCTGAGGCTTCAGACGACAGTACTGATTGGCGCATTGATCGACGGCTCCACAAGATCCTCAACGATGAGTCTGAGACGGGATTTATGGGCCGATTGACTGCCCGGATGAGGAGGGTACAGAAGGAGGGCAACGACAGTCTGATGGAGCAGATTCGGGGCTTCTTCGGTCGCAGGCGATACTCCCGGCCTCGCCCCTGCCCTTCTGATGCATCTCAGGGCGGTTTTCCGGCTGCTCGGCATTCTATCAGCGCGCCTCCTCGCTTTCAGGACTCGGATCCCGAGGAGTTAGTTGATGTCAGGGTTTCGTGTGGGGACTGGGCACACGATTTTGATCGTTATCGCAGGTCGCCACTTATCGAGCCGACCCGTGCCGAGTCGTTCCATGCCGAGTCGACCCACGTCGAACAGCAGCCTCAGTACGAGCAGTAGCCTCAGTACGAGCAGCAGCCTCAGGTCGTTGGCGATAGCTATCGCACACCGACCCAGATATTCTCGACCGTTGGAGATAGCGGTCATTTTTCGCCACCGAGGGGGCTGCGTGATTTTCAGGGTCTCTTCGCTCCCTTCCCACCGATTCACACCGACAGCATCTTCGGTCCGACTCCTGTTTATCGGTCAGAGTATGATCGGCCAGAGTATGCTAGGCCAGAGGATGATCCTGGTTTTATTGTACCGAGGGGGGCTGATATACCGCAGGTGATCATTGATGAAGAGACTTATTTTCCTTCTGAGTCGCAGGTCGAGTTGTTCAAGGTGACGACTCCCTTGGAGGAGAATGAACACGAAAAGGAGATTGCATTGTCGGAAGAGGAGAAAGAACTTGGGGCTGATGAGGAGGAGGAGGATGTCGCCGAGAGTAGTAGTCTCGGACCCCGTGTGAGGAGGCCCTCGGCAGCTCTCCGGAGCCCGTACGTCTCGCAGTTCGCACGGTCTGGCAGCAAGAAGGTTAGGGGGCTCTATTCGATGTTCTGTCGTGACGGGCATGGAATGAGTATCAAAATCCCTTTCAACGGAGTCACTCTGGACAACCCCTACTTCGAACGGATTGAGTCATGTTTTAGCACGTTTTTATCGGGTAGAATGATACGGGGCTGGGCTGTGTATAGAGGGTTTGAAACGATACTAATACATGTAAATTTATATTCTGGAGTAGGGGTTGGACTAGATCTGGGAAAGAACAGAGGTTTTGAGCTTTGAAGCTTCTTCTGAAGGATTTCTATTATCCATTCTTTTAATATCGAATATATTCACTAATTAGTGCCGCCCTTAATCTGAAGGGATAAGCCCCCTATTTATAGGGACTTATGGAATGATTACATTCAGACCACGTACTAGTCTATATCATTAAATGAAGCTAGTAACGACCCGGGGCCCGTGACTCGGAATGCCAACGACGCATGTGGGATCACGTGGGCGGTGCCTTCGTTCTCCCCAGGATGAGCCCCCCCTCAGATACTGATCGCGCGATCAGGGCAGCTGGATGAATCCCTGCCGTCTTCTCGTACGGAACGCAGGGCGGTTTGGTGGAGGTGGATCGCGGGTGCGACCCGGGGTCAATACCCCTGCATGGCTCGCGAGACGACGTCGTGACCCGAGCCTCGGGACGTGCGTATATCTCGATTTACACTCCGCCGAGGCTCGTTCGGCCTGACTCGTGACCCGTATCGCGACCATGCCCCGAGTTCCTTCATTGCGCGCTTTGCCCACGGGATCCGTGCCCCGTGACCCGAGACGCGACGCGTCCCCATAGCCGCTTCCCTGCCTCGGACGTTTGGGGGTGTATCTGCCCGTGTGCCGCGTGATCCGAGCCGCGAGCCGTGCTCGGGTCCCCCGCTTCTTCCTGCATGGTCAGCCCCAGGGGGCCCTTGCCCCGCGCGTCCCGTCTCGGAAATATGTTTCCGTATCCGGTTTTAACCTCCCCAACATTGGCCCCCGGAGAGATCGCCGGAGGTCCTTCTTCCGGTGATGTCTCCGTCCGTTGGGAACATCGAGCCGGTCGTATCTCGGCCTGGCGCCTGGGGATGATCTCAGCCTTGGGACAACCTCTGGGGGGAGACAAAGGGTCCTTGCAAGTTTTTTGGGTATTGCGAATAGAGCGGTTTTTTTTCGGGACGCGGGATTCCTCTGCAGCCCGATCTCATCCCTCGGGCCGGTGGGTGCCGCCCCTAGTTTTTAATCCACATAGTCACACTACGAATAAGTGGCGGGATTATTCCCGCCTAATTTTGCCCCACTAAGCGCACCTTCCCGCCCCTATAAAGGTCAGGTGTTCAGGCAACTTTGGGAAAACTCCAATCTGTGCTTTTTCCATTAGGCAAACGATTCTCAATGGCGCCAGAGGTTATCTCGTGCTCTTCGGGATGGCGACGCTTGTCTCGGAAATTCGAAGGCCGTTGGCACTACGGAAATTTCCCCCTACCGAAGGCGTTCGTCCGTCCGCTGGAGGGGTTGCTGGGTCCTGAGATTACGCTGACCGACGACGGAGGTCAGGTGTGGAGGGTCTCCAAGACCCGTCTACGTCGGCAGATAGCTCTCGGGGGTCAGGGCTGGATCAGATTCGTTCAGCATACCGGGCTCCGGAAGGGATGGCACGTTCAGTTGGTGTGGAATCCGGGGTCTGGGTTTTCCATCTCCGTCTTCGATAGCCAATGGATCAGGAGGTCTTGGCCGGACCGAGCCTCGGAGAGCCCCGGGTCCTCCAGCGCCTGATCCACGCGGCCTTCCCTGTTTCAACCCCATCTTTTCCTTTTGTAACCTCTAATCTCGATCTTTTGGTGTAAAGGGTTCTCCCCCAGTCGGAGACTTGTTTTAATGAAGCTATGTTTTTCTTTTGAGGTTTCCCGTTGTCATTCTTTTCTCGACTCAAAATACCTTCGCGGCATAAACGATACGTCCCGCCGTCCGGTCACGTCCCTCCCACCGCCGGGAACCCGGTGCGGGATCATAGGGATCGCGGATCGCCCCTTGGGATCCCCGCGGCGCCTGTGCGGGGAATCTCCGCGATACTGCGCTCTATTTCCGGGGAGACGCCATAAATGTCCAAAAAAGGATCTTCCAGTCCGGGTACTCATTCCGTGACACGGGCCCCGCGCCTCGGAACGCGGGCCGATGTCACGCCGTGGATGGGCCACAGTCGATTGGGCCCCCAACTCGTGCGTGTTGGGCCTCGGGTGCACTTGAGTGTTTTTATCAATAACCGTTCCCGCTTGTCCCCTCTCTGGGGCGGCTTTCCTTCATAAAAAACCCCCAAATGCGCATCAGTTTCTTTTTCGCATCTTCAATTCTGCTTTACTAACCCTAGGTATCGCCGGTTCCTCGCCCTCAAGTCCTTCAGAGTTTTCGCTCAAGGTAAATCCTTCGTTATTTTACTTGTTTATACAGGCTTAGATGTCGTCATCCCGGGGAAAAGAAATCATGTTGTCGGACACATCATCCGAAGATGCGGCGGGGGAGGAGGCTCCCCGCGAATTGACGTCGGACTCAGAAACGGATATGAACATCTTGTTCCAGCAATTCGACGCGTTGATGGACGGGGAGTACCCTCCGCCCGTCGAGTTTCTCTGGGAGTCCTATTTCCGCGAGCACCCTTACCCCGGCGCGCCGTCGCGGCCCCTAGCCCGCTCTACACGTGCCTGTAGTACCCCCGGATGGGGGGCCCATGGTCGGGCGAGCATCGTGACCTCCGCTATGATAAGACGGGAGAGGTGGCGGATCCCCAATGATGTTCATGTCTACATACCTCGGGCCGGGGAATCCGCTTGCTGCCCGCCCCCGGGGATGGTGGCGATCGGGACGGAGGCGATGGAGGTAGGGCTCCGGTTCCCGTTGCATCCCAGTGTCAGTGCCGCGCTCCGGTTCTGGGAAGTTGCCCCTCATCAGATCCACCCCAATGGATGGTCGCAACTCATCGGGGTGCTCTCTATGTTGGGCAACGTAGGCCTCTACCGGACCCTCACGGATTCGGAGATTCGGCGCTCGTTCGTGATTTCTGGCTCTGGAGGAGACGATGGTGATTATACCGTCAAGAGCCGCCCCGGACTACCCGCCGTTGGGGTGAAAGTATCTAAGGTGGAGCTTCCCTGGGCCCAGTGGGTGTATGTCTCGGGAGCGTGGCGGACCCAGACCCCCAGCGGGGAGGTCGACATCCCCACTCGCTATCATGACAAGATTGCCAGTAAGGGTCGAAACGTTTCTAAGTATCCCCTGCTTTACTGATTTTAAAACTTTCTATTGATCTCGCAGGTGTAAACACTCGCCGAGAGGGACCGCTGAATTGGGATTATCAGGTCGCCCTGAAGTTCGCCTCCGCCTTGCCGTCCAGACGCCGCCGCGTCGACCACCTGTGTACTGAGGAGTCCCGGGACGCCGCTCGCCTAATTTGTCCCCCTAAGCATCTGTTCCACTCGTACCCAGGTAATAAAGCCCCGCTTTTGTTTCCTACTAGGTTGTCGGGTTGGTATCCCTTGGTGTGCTGATGGGTTTTGACGGTCGTGTTGCAGCCCCGTTTAATCGAGTTTTCGAAGATCGCCCCCGCGACAAGATGTCCAAATGCCCCGGAGTTCCCGACCGGAAAATGCCGACTCCCGCGCCGCCGCCTCGCAGGCCTGCCCTGAGAGCGAGGACCCGAGGTTCGGTCGCCGCACCGCCGCCTGTGATCCCGGCTCGGCCCGCCCCCCGGGCTCGCCGAGACCGTCAGTCTTCGCCGCCGCTATCGCAGGGAGCGGCGGAGTCCCGAGATTTGGGATCACTTCCCGAGATCCCCCATGGTACCGCCATAGTGGACGCGGGGGGTGTAATCCACGCGTCTCCCTCTGGCAGCCGCGTTCCCGGGTCCCGGGACGGGGGTCACGCAGACGCGGTCTCGGACGGGTCGTCTCCCGTGAGGGATCCTCTGATAGGGTCCTTTCCTGATTCGCCCTTTGGCGGGGTATTTTCTCAGGATATCCCGGAGATGCCCGAACCGTCTCTGTCCCGGAAGCGGAGGGCACCCTTCGTCCCAGAGGATGTCGGATCCGGCCCCCGGGCCAGCGCCGAGCCGCCGCGGATAGGGTCTTCCGGGGTCGTGCCGGCCGTGGGGATCACGCCGATTTATGGGGTCGACCCGGGCGTCGCTCAGAGGTAGGCGCCTCGCTGCACAATCCTTGTATCTTATTCCGACATTCTTTCGCCGTGGTTGATCGATTCGGTCACGTCGCGTGTTTGTGATGGCAGGGTCTTGGGTTCGGCGCCTCATTTAGCGCCGCTGCTGCTCCAGTATGCTGCGAGCCGGGGGCCCTTGCCCCCCGTATCCACCCCGGGACTCCCCGTAGGCCGGGCAATCGACTCGGTGGCCCGCTGTTGGACTCATGAGCTACAGGCCACCAACCGGAATCCGGATGAGGCGTTCCTCCTTGCGTCCATGCTACAGAGTCAGGCCACAGTAGCCATGGCCGCGGTCCACGTCTGGCTCGAGGGGCAGGCCCGTCAGATCAAGCGCTGGATGGATCTGGCCAATGAGAGGGAAAAAACCATCGAGGAACTAGGCCGCCTGAACGTGGACGTCGTCTCCCGGAACGAACAGCTGAGCGGTGAACTCAAAGAGAACGAGGAGGCTCTCCGGCAGAGCACCGAGGCCCTCGCCGCTTCGTCGGGAGACCGGGATAAATGGCGCGCCGTGGCGGATCTTCGAGGGGTGAAGTTAGAGGAGGCGGTTGCCGGGACTGCGGCGGCGGAGGCCCGGGTCGCGCAGATAACTACCGCGCTATCCGAGGCGACGGCCCGCGCGGCGCAGTTAGAACAAACTCTCGCCATTCGAGCTGCAGAGGTGGCGTCCCTCCGGGAACGGCAGGCGGAGGCTGATGCCCGCACCGACGAGCTGGAGGCCTATCTTGAGAGCCCCTGGACCGATCACACGATTCTCCTTGACCACTTCTATTCTCGCTCCATGGCGGATATCGTCCGGCACGCTCACCGAACCAACGATCAAGTACTCCTCGACGGCGTCCTGGCCTATTGGAAAAAGTACATGGAGGGACGCGAGCTCAATCCTGGGATTTCCGAAACCTTCCTCGACCTAGAGGAGGACCTTCACATCGACATGAAGTGGTGGCCCAACTATGATCGTCTGGTTCGACCTGGTTCGCCCCCTGCCCACGCCGCCCCTTCGAGACCGTCAGGTATTGTTTTGACTGCCGCTGAAGAGATGGCGGGAGCCGCCGACCATGCATCAGAAGTGATGGGAGAGAATGCTGATGTGGTCCCTGAGGCGCCCCCGGAGGCGACAGGTGATTCGTATTCCGTCCAGGAGGTGATCATGGAGGAGGTCCTCACCGTCGGCGTAGACCCGGTTGGAGGGGCTCCCGAGGTGCCAGCTTCCGGGCAGGGAGATCAGGTGATGGCCGAGGCTGATGGCCAGCGTCCCGATGTGGCTGGGGCTTTAGAGTAATGGCAGTCTCCTTCAGGGGGCCTTTGATTTAATATCATAATTATCCTTCGTTTTTTGCTTTCTTTTAGCGGCCGTTGGTGGCCGAGGGTTTTTTAGCCCAAGACAACTTCTTTTTCTTGCTCTTGATTCTGAACTTTGGATGTTTTTTGTCGAGGTTCTGCCTCTTTGGATTTTTAAAATCGAGCCATGTGGCTTGACTTTGGTTTTTATTTGGATTTTTGTCCAGTGTTCTTTTCCATTATTTGTGTGCAGATTTGATGACCATAGCGCTATTTTGCTTTGGTATTTTTTAGCGGCCCAACCCGAGCCTAAAGTGGATTGCACCCCTTTTCCTGGGACATCCCGGGATGGAAAGCTGGGAATCCGTTGAAGGTCCGGGATGCTGTCCTACTATTTCCTCTTGGGACCACGGGTCTCGGGTGGAAGGTACGGGCTCGGGACGCCGCCCCGTGACCCTGTCACGCGGGACGTGGTCTCGGGAGTGGGTACCGGGGGCCCGTCGCGGGTTTTTATCATGCGTTTGGGATCTTTCTTTATCCTGACTAGGGCCGCGTGGTCCCGTGTTTGTCTCGCGCTTTTTTTACCGGAAATAGCTTGTAGCTTTGCTTGCGGAAAATATCCGTCTTTTTCCCCCGAACGTTATGACTCTTTGACTCGGAGGCCTGTTTAGGAGCTCATTAGTTTTACCGGGATCTTTGGCTTTTCAGCCGTGCGGAAATATCCGTTTTTATATGTTCCCCCGCACGTTATGACTCTTTGACCCGGAGGTCTTTTTAGGAGCTCATCAGTTTTACCGGGATCTTTGGCTTTTCAGCCGTGCGGAAATATCCGTTTTTATATGTTCCCCCGCACGTTATGACTCTTTGACCCGGAGGTCTTTTTAGGAGCTCATCAGTTTTACCGGGATCTTTGGCTTTTCAGCCGTGCGGAAATATCCGTTTTTATATGTTCCCCCGCACGTTATGACTCTTTGACCCGGAGGTGTTTTTAGGAGCTCATTAGTTTTACCGGGATCTTTGGCATTTAGCTTGTGCGGAAATATCCGTTTTATATGTTCCCCATTCAGGAATAAAGGTAAAACTTGCTTTCCTCGACCCGGGACCGCGGCGGCTTCCCCTTACTGGTAGAACCTCTTCAAATGTCGTGCGTTCCATCGGTATTGATCCGGGGTCCCATCTGGTAGTTCTAACTCGTACGCTCCGTTTAATAGGCATTTGGTGATTCGAAACGGCCCTTCCCACGTCGGTCCGAAGGCCCCGGAATGCGTCCCGAGCAGCTTTTTCAATACCAAGTCCCCAATCTCGAACTCGCGAGAACGGACCCGTGCGTCATAAGCTCTGGCGATCCTCTGTTTGTTCATCGCGTTGAGGGAATCGGAGCTTAGCCTCCGCTCTTCCAGAAAATCCAGTTCCAGGCGCAAGACTGCTTCATTCTCCGGGGTGATGGCCTGGGCGGTTCGGTGCGAACGGACCGTGATCTCGGCTGGGATCACAGCTTCGGCTCCAAATGCCAAGGCGTATGGCGTTTCTCCCGTGGCGTTCCGGGACGTGGTCTGGTATGACCACAGCACTTCGGGTAACTCCTCGGCCCACTTCCCTTTCCGCGACTCGAGCTTCGCCTTAAGGGTATGCTTCAAGATTTTGTTTACTGCTTCAACTTGTCCGTTAGTCTGTGGATGGTAGGGGGTGGAAAACGTCCTCCGGATCCCCCATTGCTCACAGAACTTCGCGACCACGGTTCCGTCGAACTGCTTGCCGTTGTCCGAGATGATGGACTCGGGCAAACCGAACCGGCAGATTATGTTCCTCCAGATGAACTTGATCACTTTGGCTTGATCGATCTTCTGGACCGCCTCCGCCTCAGCCCACTTGGTGAAGTAGTCTACCGCCACGATTGCGAACTTGACTCCTCCCGGCGCGGGGGCTAGAGGTCCAATAATATCAATCCCCCACCGAGCGAACGGCCACGGAGAGTATATTGGTTTAAGTTCTTCAGGGGCCACCAGTATATTTGGACCCATAAGCTGGCACTGGAGGCATTTGCGGGCGAAGTTGGTCGCGTCTCGGCGCAAGCTCGGCCAGTAATAACCCTGGCCCATTGTCTTGTGGGCGAGAGATCGGCCCCCGGCATGGTTTCCGCATAGTCCTTCGTGGATCTCCGAAAGTACCCGCATCCCGTCTTCCTTGGAGACACATTTCAAGAGCGGCATCGAGAAACTTCTGCGGAATAATTGAGAGTTTAGGATTGTGTACCTCGCGGCGCGTATGCGGAGTTGCTTCGCTTCGACTCGGTCCGAGGGGAGGGTCCCGGATTCGATGAACTGCAGCACCGGGTCGCGCCAATCCATTCCGGGCGTCACTTCTGGAGCCGTCCCGGGAGCCGGGTTGACTGGCATAACTTCCGCCCGGGCCGCGATCGATGGCGAGTTTAACTGGGTCAAGATGACTCGGGACAAATCCGCGGATCCTTCGGCCGAGGCTAGTTTGGACAGGGCGTCGGCCTGCGAGTTGTGCTCCCGCGGGATTTGTTCGATACGGACGTCCGGGATTTTCTCGCAGAGGGACCACACTAAATCCAAATATTTCTTCATCTGTTCGCTCTTCGCCTCGTAATCACCGGTGACTTGGTTCACCACTAGTTGTGAGTCCATGAATATGTGGAGGCGGGGAACGCTGACTGCCACGGACATTTCTAAACCTGCTACCAAAGCCTCGTACTCGGCCTCGTTATTGGTTGCGAAAAAATTAAACTTTACCGCGTGAGTGAACGAATCTCCGTCTGGCCCCAGGAGCACCACCCCGGCCCCCGAGCACGCGCTGGTTGAGGACCCGTCCACGTGAAGCTGCCAGGGGCGTGCTGAACCTGTGCTCCGTGGGGGAAAAGTGAGCTCCACGATGAAATCCGCCAGGGCTTGCGCCTTGATCGATGTGCGGGGCGCGAAGGTCAGGTCGTATTGACTTAACTCCAGACTCCAACGAAGCAACCTTCCCGAGACATCCGATCTGTGCAGCACTTGTCGTAACGGCATCGTCGTGAGTACCTCGACCGGGTGTTCGAAAAGGTAAGCTCTCAGTTTCCGGACCGAGATAACGAGGGCGTAGGCGAGCTTTTCGAGGGGGGTATAGCGGGTTTCAGCTTCGTGTAACACGTGGCTTATGAAATAGATGGGCATGTGGAGGGTACCCTCGGCTCGGACCAGCACGGCGCTGACCGCGCCTTCCGTCGCGGCGAGGTACAAAAACAGCTTTTCTCCCGGTTTCGGCACCGTGAGCAAGTGTGGGCCGGCGAGGTATTCCTTGATCTGGGTGAACGCCTTCTGGCTGTCCTTCTTCCAATGGAACTCCTGATTTTTTATCGACCCAAAAAAGGGGCGCGTCTTGTCACCGAGACGAGAGATGTACCGGCTAAGGGCCGCCAGGCATCCCGTGAGGCGTTGGACTCCCTTGATGTCCCGAGGTTCCTGCATGTCGATTATTGTCTTAACCTTTGCTGGGTTGGGCTCGAGCCCGTTTTCTCCGAACACGTGGCCTAGGAACATTCCCTTCCGAATCCTGAAGTGACATTTCCTGGGATTCAACTTCATGTTATACTGACCTAGGATCTCAAACACTCGGGCCAGATCTTTGACGTGGTTGGACTCGCTCTTGCTTTTGACGATGATGTCGTCGATGTAAACCTCGACTGTTTTCCCAAGTTCTCCGGCGAACATGGTGTTCACTAGCCTTTGGTAAGTGGCCCCTGCGTTTTTCAGACCGAACGGCATCCGCTCCCAGCAGTAGACGTTGCTTCCTGTATAGAATGCCGTGTGCCGGGTATCGTCGGGATTCATTGGGATTTGATGGTACCCGGAGCTCGCGTCCATGATCGAGAAAATGGCGTGTCCCGCGGTGCTGTCCACTAGTTGGTCGATGTGCGGCATTGGGAAATGATCCTTGGGGCACGCGTCGTTGAGGTCGGTGTAATCGATGCAGAGCCTCCATTTCCCCTGGGTTTTCCTCACCATGACCGCGTTCGCGACCCATGTCACGTCATGTGGGGCGAGTCGGATCAAGCCATCTTGGAGTAGCTTGTCTACCTCGGAGTTAAGCGCCTCATTCTTCTCGGGGCCCATCTTCCGGCGTCTTTGGGCTACGGCGCGGCGCTTGTTATCCAGCCGTAGGTGGTGGCAAGCGCGTCCCGGGTCAACTCTGCCGAGTTCCCCGCTTGTCCACGCGAATGTAGGTAGGTTGACTCGGAGGAATTTCTCGAGCTCGCCCAATGTTGCGGGCGCCATTGATGATCCGAGGAGCAACTGTCGCGGACATTCGGCGCTTCCGACTTCAAGGGGGACGGTCTTCTCCAGAGCTTCGACTCCTATGCTGTCCCGGTTTCGGGTTCCCGGAAGCGTGTCCTGAGTGTCGCGGGTTTGGCTACAGGGTTCCGCATTCCGTGGCGTGGGTTTTATTTCTGGTTCTTTATCCATATAGGGTCTCGACCCTGGGTCCGAGGCTAAACCGTCTCGTGATTTTCCGCCGAGTTCGAGACCCGGAATCGTGACGAGGTCCGAGACCCGCTCTGTAGTGACCGCGTCTGGTGTACGTTCTACTCCGGGACCCAGGTCATCCTTTGGTATTACTATGAAAGACTCCTGTGGGTTTTCCTCACATTTTTCATCCTGAGTCCCGGATGTTTCGGGATTGATTCCGAGTTCCGGGTCCGCGGGGACTACTTCCTCGTGAGCATTTATTTCTTTGATTTCTTCATCCGAGGAATACATCGAACACTTTTTTGCCATTAATTGGTCCCCTCGCACGGTGCCAATGGCTCCGGAGGGAACCGGGAACTTGATACAGTAATAGTGCGAGGAGGCCACAGCTTCGAAAGCTTCTAGAAAGGGCCTCCCCAAAAGTGCGTTATACCCGCTAACTTCATTGACTATTACGAAGGTCAAGTTCCTTATTAGCTTTATCTCGGGGTTCTTCTCGTCTTTCAATTCTAGAGGCAGTACCACCGTCCCGTAGGGAATCAACACGTCTTTCCCCACGCCTTTCAGTCTTATGTTACTGGGGAGTATGTATTGTGCCAGGTCGCTCCTCTGGTCGAGGGCCTGCTTGTACAAAATATTGCAGTGGGCCCCGTTATCGACCAGAAGCCGCGCAACTTCTACTCCGAGTATGGCGGTGGCGATCACCAAAGCCTCGCTTTTGGGGTAGCTGACCCCTTCGCGGTCCTCCGGGGAGAACGTAATCGAGGCGTGTCCCGTGAAGCTTTGAGGGGGAGCGGGGTTAGTCTCTTGGTAGACCCCCCTACCTCTATCTCTTGCTTCTTCTTCCTCCTGCTCTCACTTGAGATGGGCCGCGGCCCGTCAATCATCAGGATCTGCCCGACGTGTCCTGGGGACTGGCCGTGGTTCTGCCCTCCGCGACCCGGGGTTGCGACCACATTTCTTCCGTTGTCCGTGTTGGCCATCCGACCGGTCCCCCGGTCCCCGGGTCGGCCGAGGAGCTCCCAGAGTTTCCCTTCCTCAAATAACTTCCATAGTTGCCTGAGCAGCTGACGACACTGGCCGGTGGGGTGCCCATGCTGCTCGTGGAAAGCGCACCATAGGCGTCGGTCGAGTCTATCCGGCGAGATCCTCATGGGTTCGGGTTTGGTCAGGGCGTCCCCCATGGCTTGGAGTGCGTGCATCATGTGATGGTTTTCGATACCGATCCAATCGCTCGATTACCTTGTTCGTGTGTGCGGAAGCGTGTAAAACAATAGAACACGAACAACATGAAGATCTAGGCACACATTATATGTATAGACACGTTTATATATATACATCCAATATATATATAGGGATTAACGAGAACACTTACAACCGGTGTAGCGTGCCTCGTTGATGTTGATGAAGGTGGTGTTGAGTCGATTGAACCACCTTCATGGATCAGTCACTAGATGCTCTCCTTGTGAATGACCTCGTCACTCTTCTTGTCTAGATCGCCCGGATGTTGAAGCCGCACAAATGGCCCGGCCTCTACGTGTTGCACACGAACCCGGAATTGAACTTGCTTGCTAGTTCTTGAGTGATTCTCTCACTCTTTTCTCTCTTGTTGTGTGGAATTTCGTGGCTGATCAAAATTTATGTGAAAACACATGTTTTCATCACTATATTGATCACCATTAACCTCCCTTGTAACCCCCACCTTAATGTGCATCATAATGCACAAGTAATGGTGGATAATGGGGAGGTGAAGGGTCATTTCCACATCACCATGCCAAATGGCATTAGATGTGGTCCCCTTGCTTGTTTGGCATGCCATGTCACACCATGTGACATGCATCCATGCAAGACATGCATCTCATGCTTGCCATGCATCCCATGCATGTGAAAATCCATACGTATTGATTCTAAATCAATATAACAAGCAACTTAATTCCGACTCGTGTGTGACCCTGTAGGTATGATTTATCGATCTATATTATATTGTTCCCAACAATTAATATTATCGAATAATCATTTAACATCCATAGACGACCTTATGACTTTATCGATTGCACACGTAGGATCGAAGGACATATCCCAACAATCTCCCACTTGGCCTTCAGAGCCAGTGTGCTGTCAACTTCCTGTTGTCACTTTATGTCTAAGTTTGAACTTGAGGCAAGACTCGAGTCATCCTCAATCGGTTCAAACCTTTCTTGGACTATGAGACAGACTGTAAAACCAGATTTATCACTATGATAATTATCTGGACGTGGCCACGTATTTTCCACAGTCTCGACTCTCCAAGTGGCCGGTAAGACATGTATCCCATTATAAAAAATGGAGGACAATCCCATCTTGTCAGTCCAAGCTCTCCCACTTGCTTCCTGATATACCCAATAACAAGTTTTATAACCTCCTTTTACGAAAGGCGTTTACTTGTATCAAAGTACACCATTTCACAATGGAATTACTCTGGACTACTCAGGTTAGAGGAAATTGCTCGACAGTCAATGAAATAGTATTATGACTCGAAATCTTAAATACTATTCCAGTCGGGTCTGTTCGATCATTAGCTCCCAGCTAATATCTATGTAATTGTACTTGATGTCCCACATCACTAGCCCATGAAGCGGCGCTATAGTACACATTACAAACTAGTTCATTGTATTATCGGTTTGTCCGTACTCGATTATACGAACTAGGAACAAGCATATGATTCAAGTATATCAGTTCAACCATTGGGACTTCATTATGCGGTAAGTCGACCTCATAACCCAATCGATATTACTTAATCATTTGGACAATTCATATAAATTAAACCATATTTATATGAAGAAATATGTATTATACATATGAGTGAATGTTTATCAAATCTCCAAAAGTATCTAATACAGTAATAGAAATCACAACCCATCTCTAAGATGTCTGATCTCTATTGCAGTCGTGAAGCCTCAAGCTTAAACTGCATGAGAGGTTTAGAAAGCGGGTTTGCAACCTTACCAAAAGTTGCAACTTTATTATCTCGATGTCTCCACAAAACTATCTCCCAGATAATGTGGAACTTCCTGAGCACCAGTTTTAGACTTGTGGTGCTTCCTAGCTCATTGGCTTGCGCGATAACTCTACTATAAATAGAGAATTATCGGATGGGCTAAGCTAGTTACGCCACCTAGTTCATTCAAGAACTTTCAAATCTTAACTGCCAACATTACTGCATCCAATGCAATACTGTGCTCAGCTTCTGTAGTTTAATCAGATATATTGCATTGCATGGAACTATTCCAGCAAATTTCACCTCTAACCAGACAAAAGATATAACCAGATTAAAATCGGAAATTATCTTAGTCTGTTTTGAAGTTAACAGTCAAACTGCTTGTTAATATCAACTCTTTTTGTCTTCCAAAGACAACAAAATATTCTTTAGTCCATCTAAGGTACATAAGAATACTCTTGGCCGCAGTCTAATGCGTCTCACCTGGTTTTCCATGAAACCGAATCGTCATGCTCAAAGCATACAATACGTCCAGTCGTGTACATATCATGGCGTACATTATAGACCCTATTGCCGAAGCATAAGGAATGTTTTACATCCTCTTTTGCTCATCAAGTACCGTAGGGCCTTGCATCTTGCTAAGAGATGTGCCATGACTCATTGGAATGAGACCCTTTTTGGCGTCTTTCATTCGGAACTTATCAAGTACCTTATCAAAATAGGTCACTTGACTAAGTCCAAACATCATTTTCGATCTGTTCCGACAGATCTTGATGCCCAATATGTATTGTGCTTCTCCAAGATCCTTCATTGAAAAACAATTCCCAAGCCATTCTTTAATAGAATTAAGCATAGAAACATTGTTTCCAATAAGGAGTATGTCACCGACATACAACACAATTAATACAACGTAACTCCCACTGATCTTCTTGTAAAACAAGACTCTTCCAAGTTCCTCTGAAATCCAAATCCCAGTATGGATTCATTGAACTGAAGATTGCTACTCCGATATGCATTCTTTATTCCATAAATAGAACTATAAGTTTGCATAATTTCTCAGCCTTATTAAGATCGATAAAACTCTTTGGTTGTGTTAAAACACAGCCTCTTCTAGAATCCAATTCAAGAAGTTAGTTTTAACATCCAATATTACCATAACTCATTATCAAGATGAGTAGTAATGGCTATGATAATCTGAATGATTTAATCAAAGCAATTTGTGAAAGTTTTTCCATAATCCACCTCGTGAATAAAACTTTTATCATCAACCTTGCTTTGAAAACCCTAGGTTTTCCATATGTCTGTTTAGATCTTAAAGATCTATTAGCATTCATTTGGTCTAACCCTGTGATGCAAATATATCAAGTTCCAAACTTGATTATCAGATATTGATATCATCTCAGATTTCATGGCACCATGCCAATTTTCAGTAGCTGGACTCGTCATAGCTTGGAATTAGGTCGAAGGTTCACCGCTTTCCAAAAGCATGAATTCATATCTCTCATTGGTCACAATATCTAAGTATTTGAATAATAGAGATAGATTTATGCCTTTCGGACCTACGAGGGCTGGTATGGCTTCCAAAACCATAAGAATACTCTCAACCCAGTCTTGAGTATTCATCGTTAGTTGTTTCACTTGAACCTCGTTCAAGACAACCGAGCTCCCACTGAATTTCTAGGAAAGATAACTCTTTTCAAGAAAATCACTATCTCGAGCAACAAAATATTGTTCTCAGATAGATCGTAGAAGTTGTACCCTCGAGTTTCTTATGGATACCATAAAAAACTTTTATCCCATTTGAGTTCAAGCTCTATAGAGATAAATCTCGTCAGAGAAGCTTTTAGAACCTCAAATTTTGATGAAAACAATTTAGGGACCCCCCCTTTCCATACCTAGTATGATGTCTTATCAACAGCTTTTGACAGCGTCCTATTCAGTGTATAAGTTGAAGTCAAGAATTGTGTGTTCCCAAAAGAGACCAGTAGTTCATTTAGACCTCTCATCGAATGGTCGAACTATATCTAATATAGTTTGTTTTCTCTTTTCCGAAACATAACCTTCATGTGCTTGTGAACTGATAGGTTCCACATACATCAGTATGGATCATCCCTAATTAATCACTCACATGTTCTCCTTTCTCCAAGAAAGATGACATTGTTATCTTTGTCCATCAAACATCATTCACATGTATCAAATGACTCCAAGTCAAATGATTCTAGAATGCCTTTTAAAAGAAGATTCGTTACATGTTTAGATTTTGATCTAATCAACAATGTTACAGTTATGTCTCAATGAGACTTATTCGATTTGGACTTTTGTGTTAATGTTATATATGATTTGTTGAGTTTAAAGTATACATAAATAATGTAATAATCGTACCAAAACAAAGAATAGTTCACAATTAAAATAGTTATCAAACTATTTAATTAGTGAAAAACTAATTCATCAGTATCCAATACTGAACCAATATTCATTGTTTATTGAAGGTACGAAATTACATAGTTATAATACTAAAACAAGGCCTTAAGGCAAAACAACATCATATGATCATACGGCTAATGCAACGACCTTCGCTCCATTTCTCGCCCGTAAATCGACATCTCTACTCACCAAACTTATACTTCTATGTAGTTCCTCCACATAAAAATGTGAGAACTACGTTTGGCATCCAATACCCAAGAAGTAGAATTTGTGAAGTTTAATGTCTATAACATTAATACCTGAAGATGAAGAAACCCCGCTCTTCACATCTTCTTTGAACTTTGGGCAAGTTCAATTATTCTCAATAATTGACTCTTATTCGAATTCCCCATTCAAAATTATCTCAATGTCAAAACGTGATAAATCGTAAGTGAAAAATCGAAGTTTTCTAACCAGCGATATTATCATGCAATTGAAGCCCTATCTCTCATAAAATATGAGGGAGCCAACCAGACAATCGATTCACGCCATCCAATGGCTCGAAAGTCTCTAATTTGTGTCATTGATGAACTTAAGTGTTTTGGATTAAATCACTCCCCGAGGTGTAAATAATCATAACCTTATAATCCATCAAATGAAAGACAAATTAGGCATTTGTTTTGAAATTGAATAAAATATGAACTTTTATATGTTTGCAAGTAGTGTCCAACACTTTTGCAGTAGTCGCATTGAGATTCCCTAGGAACTCTAGTAGCCTTCTTGCCCATGCTCTTTTGAATACCCTATCCTATATCATAAGAATTTCCATCTAAGGTCCTTCTCTATCGCCGGCTCAGCAGCCTTGAGCATCCCGTGGAGCTCACGGAGCGATTTCTTCAAACCATTCATATGGAAAATTTAGCCTAAAGGCATTATAACCATCATGAGACTGAAGTATGAAATCGGTTGCCAAATAATCATCATAGGAAAAATCTAGGCGGTCACTTGAAACAAATAATCCAATCATTTGTTGCACATGTGATCCCATAGATTTCCATTTTTCCAGCCTAGCTGAAGCGATGACCCTGGTCACACCGAACCGCTCAATCATTGCATATTCTCCGAACATGATATTGAGTTGTTCAATGATATCTTAGGATGTGGTTATCTAACACATTTTCCTTGTCTTCGTATTTGAGGACCATCCTCAAATTACGTTGTGAATCAAGAAAATTTGTTCAATTTTTCATAATCAAGAATTGAACCAAACTTGAATTGAGTTGATATTTGATATGATAAACTATAAAAGAAAGATAACTAAAGTATGTAAACATCCACAAAGCGGTAAACAAATAAGGTTGTCTAACAATTGTACTTATTTATTTCATTTTGTTCAATTGATATCCAATATCATTGTCCCTTAGAACAAAACGATTCCGAGATCCTCATCTTGCAAATCTTTAAGCCGACTGAGTCCGCACTTAAGTATTTCAAGATAGGTAGACACACCCATGTCAATGATATCTAATATCACTCTCGGTCGATGAGAATCCCATTCTCATCTCATGTCTCGATAGCCACGCCTGCAGTGGATCTATCGATGAGAAAACCAAAGTCACGTGTAAGGGTCTAACCCTTACTCCCACTTATCCCAAGATAACAAGTAGTACCCCGCTGAGGCGTCCCTACCAACTTATGATCGAGGGCTTCATGAGTGTGATGTTTTTGGACAAGACATTATACTCATTATTTTGGGAACTTGCATGCATAGGTGTTTATATGTAAGTTGAACATTTATAACATAAAACATCCTATAACTAGCAAAGCAAATAAATACGAAATCGAAAGGCCCCTAGAACCTCACAACTCTCAAACGAAAAGATTAAAATAACAACAAAAGCCTTGAACATATTCTGTACTGGTCCACGCCCGCCGTTTCAGTTCCGTGCCCGCCGATTTAGGTCAACCTTAGTCCGTACCCCAAAAACCACGAACGGCGCCCGCCATTTCACAAACGGCGGTCGCCGAACACCACTGGCGGTCGCCGTTTCCAAAACAGCGCCCGCCAAAAGGGTACAGAATCGGGGCTGACCTGAAAAGAGCATTTCGGCGGTCGCCGTTTCCAAAACGGCGCCCGCCGAATCCATTCGGCGCCCGCCGGTTTGCTCAGCAGCCCGGTTTTTGCCCGTTTCGCTTCGTTTTGCTTCGTTTCTTCTCGTTTTCGTCGGAGAGCCGATATCCAATGTCGATCCATGGATTCAGACCATTGCTTACACATTGAACAATACATTTTTTTGAACAGAAAAAACCTATCTATTACAAAAGATTCCAAGGGACGCAGCCCTCCAAAACTATGGCCAATCGTACGTAAAAAACGACAATTCCATTCACCCGACCACTAACGGTGGTCGGCCTTATATCTAAACACATAATCACATAATCACATAAAACAATTAAGCCAATTATGTTGATTTAAACATATTGTGTCCAACACAAAAGTGTGCACGAGCCCTAGGCTCTGATACCAATTGATGGTTTTCGATGCCGATCCAATCGCTCGATTACCTTGTTCGTGTGTGCGGAAGCGTGTAAAACAATAGAACACGAACAACATGAAGATCTAGGCACACATTATATGTATAGACACGTTTATATATATACATCCAATATATATATAGGGATTAACGAGAACACTTACAACCGGTGTAGCGTGCCTCGTTGATGTTGATGAAGGTGGTGTTGAGTCGATTGAACCACCTTCATGGATCAGTCACTAGATGCTCTCCTTGTGAATGACCTCGTCACTCTTCTTGTCTAGATCGCCCGGATGTTGAAGCCGCACAAATGGCCCGGCCTCTACGTGTTGCACACGAACCCAGAATTGAACTTGCTTGCTTGTTCTTGAGTGATTCTCTCACTCTTTTCTCTCTTGTTGTGTGGAATTTCGTGGCTGATCAAAAGTTATGTGAAAACACATGTTTTCATCACTATATTGATCACCATTAACCTCCCTTGTAACCCCCACCTTAATGTGCATCATAATGCACAAGTAATGGTGGATAATGGGGAGGTGAAGGGTCATTTCCACATCACCATGCCAAATGGCATTAGATGTGGTCCCCTTGCTTGTTTGGCATGCCATGTCACACCATGTGACATGCATCCATGCAAGACATGCATCTCATGCTTGCCATGCATCCCATGCATGTGAAAATCCATACGTATTGATTCTAAATCAATATAACAAGCAACTTAATTCCGACTCGTGTGTGACCCTGTAGGTATGATTTATCGATCTATATTATATTGTTACCAACAATTAATATTATCGAATAATCATTTAACATCCATAGACGACCTTATGACTTTATCGATTGCACACGTAGGATCGAAGGACATATCCCAACATCATGGCCATGGTGTCCTGCCCGATGACCTCGACCAGGCGGACCTCCATCTCGCGGTAACTCGGGGCAGGACGGTCCCGTTCCGGGGCCTTGAGAGGGCCTCTCCTGGGAACGTGACTCGGTCTCGCCTCCACGGGTGCGGGATCCTTCCGCTTCGCGTCTCCGGGGGTTTCCGTCCCGCGCATGAGGCGCTGGTACCAACACTATGCCGCGGCCTTTACGCGGAAGTCCTCGTAGGTCTGTGGATAGTTGAGCATCAGATGCTTGAAGAGCTCGGAATTCTTTCGGAGCCCGTTCATCGCCGTGTGCAGCTTGAGATCGTCGCCGACCTCTTGTCCGCCGAGCAGGATGTCCCCGACTCGGTCCACGTACCGCTCGTCGCCTTCCTCCACATTCTGGCGAATGCCGATCAGGCGCTGGCTCTGCTCGAGGCGGTTCACCTTGGAGGCGAAGTGCGCCACGAAACGCTGGACGAGGTCGTCGAAACAGTGGATTGAGCGGGAGGAGATCCCCGCGAACCATTTGTGGGCCACATCCCCGAGGGTGAGGGGGAAAAGCCTGCACCTCGTGGCGTCGCTGGCTCCCCTCCCGGACATGTATGTACGGAAGCGGCTAAGGTGGATCTCGGGATCCGTCTTCCCGTCGTACAAGGTGGTCTGGAGGGGCTGGATCTCGTACTGCATGACCGCGTGCTCGACCTCCAGGGCCAGGGGTTCTTTGCAGTAGTCGACCCGTTCCGGTCGGGCCTGGGCCTCGGCCAGCTTTCTCTCCATCTCGGACACCTTGCTGTAGAGGTCCAAGAGACCCGCCTCGGGTCCCGGTGGTCGCGGGGCACGGGTCCCGGGACCTTGCTCCGGCTCGACGCGACGAGTCTTCTCCTCGCCGTCCCCCCCGATCTGGTCCGCTGGGGCCGATTGATTGCCGGCCTCCTTGCCGAGATCGAAAACGAGTCGTCGGGCGGGGATTGTGTAGTGGTTGGAGCCCGCACGGCATCCTCCGAGGCGGTCGAACGCGCTGTGGCTGGCGTGACCGGGCCCCAGACGGCCGAACGCGCTTCCTTTCCCAATCTTCTCACCTGGACGAATAGAGAGGGAAGTTAGAGTACGCTTACGCTTTATGAGATCGGACATCGCAACGTCGATCTTTTCGGGGGTGTCCAAAAGGAGGTGCAATTCCCGGGCCGGTGTCTCGGGGGGAGGTGGTCTGCGTCGGAACTCAGGATCCGAGCGATGTGCATGGCGGTGGGCCTGCTGGCGGCGTCTGAGGCGTCGGGCTTCGGAGCTGCTACGGAGGTACTGGTTGGACGTGTTGTGTCCGTCCAGATCCCCGGTGATGACGGCGTCTTCGTTCCCGGGGACGTCTACCGGGACCTTTGGGGAGAGTGGCGGGGCGGCGTCTGACTCGACGGCTGGCATCTTCCCTCTCTCCAGCTTCTTCCTCGTGGCAGAGCGGGAGGAATCTGACGCTGTGGCTCCATCAGACATGGCTTCGGCTCTTCTTTTCTTTCCTGGGTCTAGTATAACAACCCCCTCCTTCTAGCGCCAAATGTTTTAGCACGTTTTTATCGGGTAGAATGATACGGGGCTGGGCTGTGTATAGAGGGTTTGAAACGATACTAATACATGTAAATTTATATTCTGGAGTAGGGGTTGGACTAGATCTGGGAAAGAACAGAGGTTTTGAGCTTTGAAGCTTCTTCTGAAGGATTTCTATTATCCATTCTTTTAATATCGAATATATTCACTAATTAGTGCCGCCCTTAATCTGAAGGGATAAGCCCCCTATTTATAGGGACTTATGGAATGATTACATTCAGACCACGTACTAGTCTATATCATTAAATGAAGCTAGTAACGACCCGGGGCCCGTGACTCGGAATGCCAACGACGCATGTGGGATCACGTGGGCGGTGCCTTCGTTCTCCCCAGGATGAGCCCCCCCTCAGATACTGATCGCGCGATCAGGGCAGCTGGATGAATCCCTGCCGTCTTCTTGTACGGAACGCAGGGCGGTTTGGTGGAGGTGGATCGCGGGTGCGACCCGGGGTCAATACCCCTGCATGGCTCGCGAGACGACGTCGTGACCCGAGCCTCGGGACGTGCGTATATCTCGATTTACACTCCGCCGAGGCTCGTTCGGCCTGACTCGTGACCCGTATCGCGACCATGCCCCGAGTTCCTTCATTGCGCGCTTTGCCCACGGGATCCGTGCCCCGTGACCCGAGACGCGACGCGTCCCCATAGCCGCTTCCCTGCCTCGGACGTTTGGGGGTGTATCTGCCCGTGTGTCGCGTGATCCGAGCCGCGAGCCGTGCTCAGGTCCCCCGCTTCTTCCTGCATGGTCAGCCCCGGGGGGCCCTTGCCCCGCGCGTCCCGTCTCGGAAATATGTTTCCGTATCCGGTTTTAACCTCCCCAACAAGTCACTACATCATTGGTACACAAGCATGGTAAGTTAATTAATTTGTAGTTAAACTTTGAACTTTATAATGTTTATTAAATTGTGCTTAACTGTGATATGTATATTTTTCAGGAGATTGACATGTACATTACGTACCTGCAAGACAAGATAAAGTCCGGCGAGGGTTTAAAAGATGAAGTCACTCCAAGGAAGACTATACTCTTGTGTACCGAGTTCTTCGTAAGATCCAATCATCCTATCAAATACAAGTTTTTTTTATCATTTTCCTAATACTAATCGTTTAAATTTATTTTTAATTAACAGAACGCTATGAAGACTCAGTACGATAGGATTTCGATCCCGAATGCACATGCAAAGAGAACGAACTTGGAGAGAAAATACGAGACCTGGGCACCGCCGGACTTCATGGTGAAATACATCACGGGAGACAGTAGGCACGAGAGTTGGGAACACGCACGAGAGGTAATTTAAAGAACCGTACATTTTTTTTTAATTCAATTTAATATTTTAATTTAATTGTAAATAACGTTTTATTTTGTTTTTTATTTTTTTAGGTGATAACGGTCTGCAATACCGGGGAACATTGGATCACAATACGGATTAACCTGGATAGCTGGACTATACAGTTGTACGACTCGTGTTGGTGGCGTTGTCCGGAAGTAACTCCCAAGGCTCGTGTACTAGCCCCGTTGTTGGAGTTGTTGCCTCGTCTTTTGGTAGCTGCCGGATTTTGGGAGGGTATGAACTTTATTCGTCGGACCCACAAGAAGACTTCTATGATGGTCGAAGTCCCGATGGAGCAGTTTATGCAAATCGACAACAGCAGCTGCGGCCCGTTCGTGTGCATGTACCTGGATCGTCTCGTCAACAAGTACCTCACTCACCGGGGTAGAGAGATCGACGACGCGTACTTGATGAAGTATCGTCGATATGTCGCTCGGAAAATCTTCAGTTTGAGTCATCGAGTCGATTGATTTGTATTTTTGGATGATTTTAGACTTTTTCTTGCATGTGTTTGGACTGGTTATTATGTGTATTGAGATTGATTTGCAGGTTTAGCTTTGATATTAACTAAATAAATCCCGTCAAATTTTTTTAAAATTATTTATAATATATTAACTTATTAATTTAATATAATTTGTAAAACAATTAAACTATTTTAGGTGTGTTTTGGTGAAATATGTGTGTTTTGATTGATTTTGGTGAAATAGGTGTTTGTTTTGATCGATTTGGGTGGAAAAAATGTGAAAAAAAGGCTGTCTGCCTCTGCTACACGGTGACACCCGGTTACACGGTGGCCACCGTGTAGCATCCCGAGATCACCGTGTAGCCAAGAACTGCTCGGTGAATTTTCTGGGCAGTACTCGGTTACACGGTGGCTACCGGTACACGGTGCCCTACACGGTGCCCACCGTGTAGTTTAGGTCAATAATTCATTTTAATTGATTTTAAGGCATTTTTCGATTGTTAACTTGTTATTGTAGTATGAAACATCATTTTAATAATCAAAATGATTCAAAAAACACGATCAACTATTGAATTTGACGAATTAAGTGATTACGCATGAACAATGTATTACCTATGTAGTTATGATTGTCACAATATTAGTAGAAAGTTCGAAAAACGGTCAACATTCCAAGCATCTCCTATTTGTAGTCCTAAATTGGATTTGTTACGTTGTTTATTGGATGTTTCTAGTCTTTAAAATAATGTTTCATGCTTAACAAAACAACAAAAAAGCAGTAGAAATGCTTCAAAATCAAAAAAAGCTACTTCAGTTCTAAGCTACACGGTGGGCTACACGGTGGGCTATGCTACACGGTGGCAAAATTAAGCGTTTTTTTTTTTCGATACACGGTGCTTTGCTTACCGGTACACGGTTAGTTTCTTACCGGTACACGGTGCTACCCGGTACCGTGTAAAAAATTAAAATAAAATGGGGCTCTCAGGATTCGAGCCCCTGACCTCCGGGTTTTCATTCATTTTCAAATATTGGCTAACCAGTTGGGCTAGTAGTATTCCATGAACGTATTTAGCAAAATTAATATATGTACCTTCTAAAAAACAGATAAGTATTTTTTTTTTTTTTTTTTTACCGGTACACGGTGCTGCCCGGTACCGTGTAAAAAATTTCTTACCGGTACACGGTGCTACCCGGTACCGTGTAAAAAAATGAATTAAAATGGGGCTCTTAGGGTTCGAGCCCCTGACCTTTGGATTTCCATTCAATTTCTAATTTTCGGCTAACCAGTTGGGCTAGTAGTATTCCATGAACGTAATTAGCAAAATTAATATATGTACCTTCTAAAAAACAGATAAATAAATCCCCCTTGCCCCCAAAGCCTAATTCCCAACCTGTTTTTTCACATATTTCACGCTCACAAGATAAACAATCTCAAAAAACAAGCACAATAACCTAAAACAAACACAATAACCTAAAACTCACCAAATGTCCAAAATCCAACGAGAATAGACGATAATAAAACAATATTAGTCTCAAATAGTTTAAAAACACCGATAAAACAACCAAACCCAATCTCGAACTCTGTCACTCCGTGTTCATTGGACATTTTGTTCTCGTGTGTCCCTCGCTTTTGCAGATGCTGCACTTCTTCTTCTGTCTTCTTCGGCTCGACTCTTGCGTTCCCGTCTCTTCTGCAGGGATATTTAAATCAACAGCCTCGGGTGGGATAAAAACCGTGCACTTCCGCATGTTGTGACCTACGCCCTTACATCTCGAACACACCTGCACACGACGACACGATATTAGGTCCAAGCCTGCACACGACGAAATGATATTAATTGTACAAACCTTCAAACGTCGTGTAGAGCTCTCAACTCCGGAACGAACACGAGTCACCCTCGGACGTCCAGCCTGTCTACCCGCTACCGGAGGAAGAACTACGTACGATGCCACATCCGGCGGGACCACCCAATCATCATAATGTGGCAACGGCACAATAGGCGTCGCGTACATCTCGACATGGCTGCTCATCTTGAAATAAGGGCTCACGAAATCGTACGGTGAAAATCCGGCTCGTCTACATAATAATAACAAACAAATTAGTGGAATCAACTGTTTAAAATTATATTTAAAGGTAAAATGATATCATACCTCATAGCGGCACAAGCATGACGACACGGTATTAGGTCTAAGTCGAACTCCCGACATTCACAAGTGCGATTCGCGATATCCACAAGATAAGACCTGTCCTCCTCCTGAACTCTGTATCGAGCATTCGCACTGACCTCCCGAACGGTAAAATAACGGCTCAACTCATCCTGACCAGACAACTTGAGGAATGCCAGTTCGGTCAGCTCATGTCCACCATTCTGTCTCTCGTTATCTTTCCTTCGTTTCTCGTCAAACCATCTCTCAATCATCGCACGAATGGCCTCGAGCATCGCACAGACAGGTAATCGCCGTGGCCATTTGATAGCAGCGTTGAAGACTTCGGCCGCATTCGATGTCATGAAACCGTATCGTCGTGCAACACACTTTGACCTCGCCCAGTGCTCAACCCCAATATCAGTAAGGCGCCTATAAGCACTGTCACTGAGTTTCTCCACATCCGAAAGGTATTTTTCAAAATCATCAACCCGATAAGAATAAGCAGCATTGCATAGAGCCTTGATCAGCTGCTGGCCGTACCGTGCTAGATTCTTCGAGAGGTGGTGATAGCACAACGCACGGGTAGCGTGGGGATAGACACTCCGAATAGCATTCGCGATGCTCTTATGCTGGTCGGACACAATGAGCAGATCATCGTCGTCTGTATCGTAGCAAACTCTGAGGTGCTGGAGAAACCACGTCCACTCCTCGTCATTCTCTATCGGACCGATACCAAACGCAAGCGGGAAAATAGTCTCATTCCCGTCTTTTGTGACGGCGACAAACATCACACCAGTGTTTTTCCCTTTCAAATGGGTGGCGTCGACTACTATCACAGGCCTCAGAGTGCCCTGCTCAAATGCACGAATGCACTGCCCGAGCGCAACAAACATGCGGCAAAACACGCCCTGGTCGGTCGTCTGAATATCGTACTGTGTCCCGGGATTATTTTCTCTCAGCATGTACAGATATGACGGGAGCCTCTGATACGATCCCTCATAGTCGCCGTGAAGGTACCGGTATACCGATCCAATCGATATACCGTGTGTGCGGAAGCGTGTAAAGCAATAGATCTACTATGCCATGATCTTAGTGCACACTTAATGTGTATAAGAACACATATAAACATATATATATACACATCCAATATATATATATAAGGTTCAACGATTACTTACTTATGGTGACGAAGTGATTCGTTGATGTCGTTGAGGTGGTGTTGAGTCGATTGAACCACCTCAAATGGATCAGCCTCTCGAAGCTCTCCTTGTGAATGACCTCGTCACTTCTCTTGTCTAGATCGCCCGGATGTTGAAGCCGCACAAATGGCCCGGCCTCTACGTGTTGCACACGAACCCGGATGATTACTTGCTTGCTTGATCGAGTTGATTCTACAAGAACAACCTCTTTTCTCTCTTTTACTTGTGAATTTCGTGGGTGGTGATTAAGTGATTGTGAAAATCAGATTTTCACTACTTAATACCTTCATTTCCATCTCCATTACCCTCTTGTAACCCCCATAATGAATATGCACCATTATATCACATAATGGGTGGGTAATGGGGAGATGAAAGGTCAAGTACACATCACTATGCCACAATGGCATAAGATGTGGTCTCTCTTGCTTGTGTGGCATGCCATGTCACACTATGTGACATGCATCCATGCAAGCCATGCAATGCATCCCATGCATGCATATAAATTCACGTAAATATTGATTCTAAATCAATATAATTAACAAGCATCGTACATCATCTTTGAGTCCGTGTGTGACCCTGTAGGTATGATTTATTGATCAATATTATATTGTTCCCAACAATTTAATATTATCAAATAATCATTTAACATCCATAGACGACCTTATGACTTTATCGATTGCACACGTAGGATCGAAGGACATATCCCAACACGCCGTACGCTATTTCAAGCGCAAGGTTCCTCGTCCGCAGGGCGAAGTTGTAGCTGATGTGAACTCCGTACAATAACAAGCTCTCCCACTTGCTTCCTGATATACCCAATAACAAGTTTTATAACCTCCTTTTACGAAAGGCGTTTACTTGTATCAAAGTACACCATTTCACAATGGAATCACTCTGGACTACTCAGGTCAGAGGAAATTGCTCGACAGTCAATGAAATAGTATTATGACTCGAAATCTTAAATACTATTCCAGTCGGGTCTGTTCGATCATTAGCTCCCAGCTAATATCTATGTAATTGTACTTGATGTCCCACATCACTAGCCCATGAAGCGGCGCTATAGTACACATTACAATCTAGTTCTTTGTATTATCGGTTTGTCCGTACTCGATTATACGAACTAGGAACAAACATATGATTCAAGTATATCAGTTCAACCATTGGGACTTCATTATGCGGTAAGTCGACCTCATAACCCAATCGATATTACTTAATCATTTGGACAATTCATATAAATTAAACCATATTTATATGAAGAAATATGTATTATACATATGAGTGAATGTCTACCAAATCTCCAAAAGTATCTAATACAGTAATAGAAATCACAACCCATCTCTAAGATGTCTGATCTCTATTGCAGTCGTGAAAGCCTCAAGCTTAAACTGCTGGAGAGGTTTAGAAAGCGGGTTTGCAACCTTACCAAAAGTTGCAACTTTATTATCTCGATGTCTCCACAAAACTATCTCCCAGATAATGTGGAACTTCCTGAGCACCAGTTTTAGACTTGTGGTGCTTCCTAGCTCATTGGCTTGCGCGATAACTCTACTATAAATAGAGAACTATCGGATGGGCTGAGCTAGTTACGCCACCTAGTTCATTCAAGAACTTTCAAATCTTAACTGTCAACATTACAGCATCCAATGCAATACTGTGCTCAGCTTCTGTAGTTTAATCAGCTATATTTCATTGCATGGAACTATTCCAGCAAATTTCACCTCTAACTAGACAAAAGATATAACCAGATTAAAATCGGAAATTATCTTAGTCTGTTTTGAAGTTAGCATTCAAACAGCTTGTTAATATCAACTCTTTTTGTCTTCCAAAGACAACAAAATTCTTTTGTCCATCTAAGGTACATAAGAATATTCTTGGTCGCAGTCTAACGCGCCTCACCTGGATTTCCTTGAAACTGACTCGTCATGCTCAAAGCATATGATACGTCCGGTCGTGTACATATCATGGCATACATTATAGACCCTATTGCCAAAGCATAAGGAATGTTTTCCATCCTCTTTTGCTCATCAAGTCCCGTAGGGCCTTGCATCTTGCTAAGAGATGTGCCATGACTCATTGGAATGAGACCCTTTTTGGCGTCTTTCATCCTGAACTTATCAAGTACCTTATCAAAATAGGTCACTTGACTAAGTCCAAACATCATTTTCGATCTGTTCCAACAGATCTTGATGCCCAATATGTACTGTGCTTCTCCAAGATCCTTCATTGAAAAACAATTCCCAAGCCATTCTTTAATAGAATTAAGCATAGAAACATTGTTTCCAATAAGGAGTATGTCACCGACATACAACACAATTAATACAACGTAACTCCCACTGATCTTCTTGTAAAACAAGACTCTTCCGAGTTCCTCTGAAATCCAAATCCCAGTATGAATTCATTGAACTGAAGATTGCTACTTCGATATGCATTCTTTATTCCATAAATAGAACTATAAGCTTGCATAATTTCTCAGCCTTATTAAGATCGATAAAACTCTTTGGCTGTGTTAAAACACAGCCTCTTCTAGAATCCAATTCAAGAAGTTAGTTTTAACATCCAATATTACCATAACTCATTATCAAGATGAGTAGTAATGGCTAAGATAATCTGAATGATTTAATCAAAGCAATTGGTGAAAGTTTTTTCCATAATCCACCTCGTGAATAAAACTTTTACCATCAACCTTGCTTTGAAAACCCTAGGTTTTCCATCTGTCTGTTTAGATCTTAAAGATCTATTAGCATTCATTGGGTCTAACCCTGTGATGCAAATATATCAAGTTCCAAACTTGATTATCAGATATTGATATCATCTCAGATTTCATGGCACCATGCCAATTTTCAGTAGTTGGACTCGTCATAGCTTGGAATTAGGTTGAAGGTTCACCGCTTTCCGAAAGCATGAATTCATATCTCTCATTGGTCACAATATCTAAGTATTTGAATAATAGAGATAGATTTATGCCTTTCGGACCTACGAGAGCTGGTATGGTTTCCAAAACCATAGGAATACTCTCAACCCAGTCTTGAGTATTCATCGTTGGTTGTTTCACTTGAACCTCGTTCAAGACAACCGAGCTCCCACTGAATTTCTAGGAAAGATAACTCTTTTCAAGAAAATAACTATCTCGAGCAACAAAATATTGTTCTCAGATAGATCGTAGAAGTTGTACCCTCGAGTTTCTTATGGATACCATAAAGAAACTTTTATCCCATTTGAGTTCAAGCTCTATAGAGATAAATCTCGTCAGAGAAGCTTTTAGAACCTCAAATTTTTGATGAAAACAATTTAGGGACCCTCCCTTTCCATACCTAGTATGGTGTCTTATCAACAGCTTTTGACAGCTTCCTATTCAGTGTATAAGTTGAAGTCTAGAATTGTGTGTTCCCAAAAGAGACCAGTAGTTCATTTAGACCTCTCATCGAATGGTCGAACTATATCTAATATAGTTTGTTTTCTCTTTTCCGAAACATAATCTTCATGTGCTTGTGAACTAATAGGTTCCACATACATCAGTATGGATCATCCCTAATTACTCACATGTTCTCCTTTCTCCAAGAAAGATGACATTGTTATCTTTTCAATCAAACATCATTCACATGTATCAAATGACTCCAAGTCAAATGATTCTAAAATTCCTTCTAAAAGAAGCTTCGTTACATGTTTAGATTTTGATTTGATCTAATCAACAATGTTTCAGTTATGTCTCATCGATACTTATTCGATTTGGCCTTTGTTCTTAATGATATATATGATTTGTCAAGTTTAAAGTATACATAAAAAATATAATAATCGTACCAAAACAAAGAATAATTCACAATTAAAATAGTTACCAAACTATTTAATAGTGAAAAACTAATCCATCAGTATCTAATACTGAACCAATATTCATTGTTTATTGAAGGTACGAAATTACATAGTTATAATACTAAAACAAGGCCCTAAGGCAAAACAACATCATATGATCATACGGCTAATGCAGCGACCTTCGCTCCATTTCTTGCCTGTAGATCGACATCTCTATTCACCAAACTTATACTTCTATGTAGTTCCTCCACATAAAATGTGAGAACCACATTTGGCATCCAATACCCAAGAAGTAGAATTTGTGAAGTTTAATGTCTATATCATTAATACTTGAAGATAAAGCAACCCCGTTCTTCACATCTTCTTTGAACTTTGGGCAAATTCAATTATTCCCAATAATTGAGTCTCATTCAAATTTCCCATTCAAAATTATCTCAATGTCAAAACGTGATAAATCGTAAGTGAAAAATCGAAGTTTTCTAACCAGCGATATTATCATGCAATTGAAGCCCTATCTCTCATAAAATATGAGGGAGCACACCAGACAATCGATTCACGCCATCCAATGGCTCGAAAGTCTCTAATTTGTGTCATTGATGAACTTAAGTGTTTTGGATTAAATCACTCCCCGAGGTGTAAATAATCATAACCTTAGAATCCATCATATGAAAGACAAATTAGGCATTTGTTTTGAAATTGAATAAAATATGAACTTTTATATGTTTGCAAGTAGTGTCCAACACTTTTGCAAAGACGCATTGAGATTCCCTAGGAACCCTAGTAGCCTTCTTGCCCCTGCTCTTTTGAATACCCTATCCCATATCAAAAGAATTTCCCTCTTAGGGTCCTTCTCTATCGCCGGCTCAGCAGCCTTGAGCATCCCGTGGAGCTCACGAAACGATTTCTTCAAACCATTCATATGGAAAATTTAGCCTAAAGGCATTATAACCATCATGAGATTGAAGTATGAAATCGGTTGCCAAATAATCATCATAGGAAAAATCTAGGCAGTCACTTGAAACAAATAATCCAATCATTTGTTGCACATGTGATTCCATAGATTTCCATTTTTCCAGCCTAGCTGAAGCGATGACCCTGGTCATACCGAACCGCTCAATCATAGTATGTTCCCCGAACATGCTATTGAGTTGTTCAATGATATTATAGGAATTGGTAATCTAACACATTCTCTTTGTATTCGTATTTGAGGACCATCCTCAAATTACGTTGTCAATCAAGAAAATTTGTGTTGTTCAATTTTTCACAATCAAGAATTGAACCAAACTTGAATTGAGTTGATATTTAACATGATAAACTACAAAAGAAAGATAACTAAAGTATGTAAACATCCACAAAGCGGTAAACAAATAAGGTTGTCTATCAAAATTACTTATTTGTTACATTTTGTTCAATCGATATCTAATATCGTTGTTCCCTTAAACAAAACAATCCCAAGACCCTCATCTTGCGAATCCTTAAGCCGACTGAGTCCGCACTTAAGAAACTCCAAGATAGGTAGACATCCCATGTCAATGACATCTAATGTCACTCTCGGTCGATGAGAGTCCCATTCTCATCTCATGTCTCGATAGCCATGCCTGCAGTGAATCTATCGATGAGAAAACCAAACTCACGTGTAAGGGTCTAACCCTTACTCCCACTTATCCCAAGATAACAAGTAGTACCCCGCTGAGGCGGACCTACCAACTTATGATCGAGGGATTTAGGGGTGTGATGTTTTGGACAAGACATTATACTCATTATTTTGGGAATTTGCATGCATAGGTTTGTTTATATGTAAGTTGAACATTTATAACATAAAACAACCTATAACTAGCAAAGCAAATAAATACGAAATCGAAAGGCCCCTAGAACCTCACAACTCTCAAACGAAAAGATTAAAAGCAACAAAATAGGCCTTGGACATCTTCTGGACTGGTCCTCGCCCTCCGTTTCAGTTCCGCGGTCGCCGATTTTGGTCAAAACAAGTCATTACCCCAAAAACCACGAACAGCGCCCGCCGTTTTTCAACCAGCGGTCGCTGAACACCACCGGCGGTCGCCGTTTCCAAAACGGCGCCCGCCGAAAGGGCAAAAACCCGTCTGCCCCAAAAAAGAGCTTTCGGCGGTCGCCGTTTCCAAAACGGCGCCCGCCGAAACAAAACAGCGCCCGCTGGAGCTACAACGGCGCCCGCCGTTTGGCTCCAGCAGCCCGGTTTTGTCCGCTTTGCTTCGTTTTGCTTCGGTTTGCTTCGTTTCTTCTCTTTTTCGCCGGAGAGCCGAGATCCTCCATCGAACCATGGACCAAGTCCATCGCTTACAAGTAGTACAATACAAATATAATAGAAAAACCTATCTATTACAAATGATTCCAAGGGACGCAGCCCTCAAATACTACGGCCAATCGAAACGTAAAAAACGACAATTTCATTCACCCGACCACTAACGGTGGCCGGCCTTACATCTAATCACATAGATACAAATAAACAAGTAATCCAATTATGTTGAATTAACCTTCGTGTCCAACACAAAAGTGTGCACGAGCCCTAGGCTCTGATACCAATTGAAGGTACCGGTATACCGATCCAATCGATATACCGTGTGTGCGGAAGCGTGTAAAGCAATAGATCTACTATGCCATGATCTTAGTGCACACTTAATGTGTATAAGAACACATATAAACATATATATATACACATCCAATATATATATATAAGGTTCAACGATTACTTACTTATGGTGACGAAGTGATTCGTTGATGTCGTTGAGGTAGTGTTGAGTCGATTGAACCACCTCAAATGGATCAGCCTCTCGAAACTCTCCTTGTGAATGACCTCGTCACTTCTCTTGTCTAGATCGCCCGGATGTTGAAGCCGCACAAATGGCCCGGCCTCTACGTGTTGCACACGAACCCGGATGATTACTTGCTTGCTTGATCGAGTTGATTCTACAAGAACAACCTCTTTTCTCTCTTTTACTTGTGAATTTCGTGGGTGGTGATTAAGTGATTGTGAAAATCAGATTTTCACTACTTAATACCTTCATTTCCATCTCCATTACCCTCTTGTAACCCCCATAATGAATATGCACCATTATATCACATAATGGGTGGGTAATGGGGAGATGAAAGGTCAAGTACACATCACTATGCCACAATGGCATAAGATGTGGTCTCTCTTGCTTGTGTGGCATGCCATGTCACACTATGTGACATGCATCCATGCAAGCCATGCAATGCATCCCATGCATGCATATAAATTCACGTAAATATTGATTCTAAATCAATATAATTAACAAGCATCGTACATCATCTTTGAGTCCGTGTGTGACCCTGTAGGTATGATTTATTGATCAATATTATATTGTTCCCAACAATTTAATATTATCAAATAATCATTTAACATCCATAGACGACCTTATGACTTTATCGATTGCACACGTAGGATCGAAGGACATATCCCAACACGCCGTACGCTATTTCAAGCGCAAGGTTCCTCGTCCGCAGGGCGAAGTTGTAGCTGATGTGAACTCCGTACAATCTCCTCAAATCCTCAACCATATCTTTCGGAACCAGTTCCCGACTGCCGACTAACATACGTGCAAAGAAAGTAGCCGCAACCCTGCTCGACACCTGTCGATCCGCAAGTCGCCCCAAATTGTTTCGGCACGTATGATTCAAGTTCAGCTTCGTGATCCTCCAAAGGGTGTCATCGGAACCCGTGGAACACAATTTGAACGTGCAATTTTCACGCCCCGTCTTGCAAACGAACGTCACTCGATTAGTGTTCGAGCGATCAGTTTTGCACTCTACGTTATTCTCCATGTGATACATACCCACCATCACCTTCAGATCCTGTTTCTTTCGGAACGTGGCTCCGACTGCCATCTGACCATAAATCGGTTGGTGTTCGATAGACTGCAACGGAACAGCGGGGTCAAACCCCGGCAGTGGAATGATCCAATTGCGCTGTGGATTATTCTGCGCATTCTGAGAAGCTTCGGCTTGCTCGGCGCCTCCCGCATAAGAACTCGAGGACATATTACGGCGCGACATTATCTTTTTAACCACGCCCGGCTGTCTAATCCATTCGGTCCACTCCGTCGTCAAAGATTCCAAGAGATCGGACTGACGGGCTTCTTCCTCGTCCTCGGAAGTATGTACCGCCTCGTTCTCGTTCTCTTTCTCTGACGGTACGCCCGAATCCCGAGCTTCTTCTCCGATATTCACCTCCGGCGCAGCTGGTTGTGCCTCTATTTGGACGACGAACACAAAACACTCATCCCCTTGCTCGTCTAACATGCGGGAGACATCCTCGTCGCAAAGCATAGGAGCTCGCACGCTTCTCGCGTCATAGCCTCGGGTAAAATAGTACAACATGTACTCGGCATTGGGCGGAGGGCGCAAAACCAAACGAATCCGGCTCGTAAGGGCGTCGAGTGTAAGTTCTTCCCTCCGAAAGAAGAGGCACATATCTACTCCGTCAACATAGGCCGCTCGATCCCAACGACCACCGTACCGTATCGTGATTCGTTGATTCGACATCTACAATTACAAAACACAGTTGAATTCAGTGGGGGAACCCAAAATATCCATCCAAAAGCATAAACAAAGCCATAATTAGACATTTTTTTAAAAAAAATTGAAAAAACGGCTTCTGTACACGGTGGCTACACGGTGTCTCACCGTGTAGCTTGTGTCACCGTGTACCGAGACACTATCCGGTACACGGTGACCGGGAAGCACCGTGTACCGAGACACTATCCGGTACACTATCCGGTACACGGTGACCGAGAAACACCGTGTAGTGAGAGCACCGTGTAGTGCGTACCGGTTAATCTTCATAACTACACGGTGACTACACGGTCGGGAAAACCCACCGTGTAGCCACCGTGTAGTTATGATTTTTTGCAGAAAATCGAAAAAAAAAAACAGAATCGACGCGTTTCGACGTACCTTTCGGCCGGCGAACTCGGCTGCCCTTCCCACGTATATTCAGACGTCGATTGTTGTAGAGGGGATATTTGTTTGAGAGAGAATCGAAATTTTGTTTTTTGAAATGGGTTTAGGGTTGAGGGTTTGAGTAGGGGGGAAGGTGAAGGCATTCATGCATGCAATAAATCTCAACAACCAAACAAAAATCTGATTTTTGATGTAGTGGGCCCCACAGTTTTTTTGTTTTGATTTTTAAGGATTTTAAATGGTTTTAAATGGTTTTTTGTATTATTAAAAGAGTGAAAATAAAAGTAAGGGTAAGTTAGACATTTCCTTTGCAAATTGTCTAAAATAAATGTACTTTTTATAAGTGTGACAAAATAAATGTACTTTTTATGTTTGTGTTTAAAAAGTTGTATTCCCACATTAATATATGCATACATAATAGGTACAAAAAGGGGAGGGTACGTGGCGTCAATTCCCTTAGCATTATATATATAATGATATATATATATATATATATATATATATATATATATATATATATATATATTAAGAATATTTAAGTATAGATTAATAATATAAATATAAATAAAATAAGTGTAAATAGGTACATGTACACATTAAAACATCATAAAACTCTTGTATAGTTATATACACTATCATATTAAAAACCATCTTTTCTACTTTGAAATACTAAAATATCCTCAAATTAAAAATACAAAATCAAATAGTATCAAATTACAAAAAAAAAACCGTTCTTTCTCCGACTTTCTCCGACTCTGGCTTCGTACAAGGGATACTCGAACTGTTCTTTCTCCGTTCTTTCTCCGACTTTCTCCGACTCTGGCTTCGTACAAGGGATACTCGAACTGTTCTTTCTCCGACTATGGCTTTGCTTCCGTTGCAATTATTTGAGCCGGCGATGCAATCTAGGGGCAGTGTGTTTTTTGAGCTTAGATTTGACATTCATAACTACAAAAGCGTGGGATGAAGATGAGGATTTTTCAGAAATTAGAGTTTGTGAGAAAATTGGGGAAGAAGAAGCTTATTCGTCCAACCCTAGCAAAATTCAAAATTTTCAATTGTACAACTCAATCGTCTCCATCTTTCGTCCAAACCTACAATATTCAAAATTTTCACGCCGGCAATGGAGGAGTAAGCAAGAACTCGATTTCGGCAAACGATGGCTATCTCTTTCTCCTGTTCCCTTGGCGACACCGTCTGCCGCCGGTTCTCCCTTCTCCGTCACCGGTCATCACCTGTTTTATCTTTACCGTTGTCTCTTCTCCCTCCGCCGCTGCAACTTCGGATCCATGAGTCCATGTTTGTTGTCCAGACGGAAATCACCCGTGAAGAAGATGAGTATGTTGTATACTCCTTTTTTTTCTCTAATTTTCTTTCGAATAAAACACTAGAGGGTATTTTGGGTAGTTTGTCACTTTTTAAGGTAGAAAATATGGTTTTTTATTTTGTAGCGTAAAAAAGAGTTTTGTTATTTGTAAATTAGTATTTTAAAATTTCTCCCATAAAATAATGTATTCACATGGAAAGGTTGCAAATAGGGTCACCTTTATTGCTTTTGAAATTTCATGGCTAACAAATCCAAAGTTATATTCAAACTCGGTATATTAAGAATATTTGTTGGTGGTTCTCACGCTGCTTAGAGTTTATATGATTTTTCTTTTGGAATTTTAAATGTATTGAATTATGATTTCTAGAAGTCAATAAAAGCTTTGAATTATTCAATACGGTTTTAAAAAATTTATACATTTTAATACTCCATGAATGTTTATAAATATTCTTCAAAAATATAAATAATTTTTTCTCTCCAATTTTTTTTTTTTTTTTTTTTTATAATTCTGAAATAAAAAAGATAGAAGAAAAAAATATAGTGAGTAATGTACATAACACAATGCTCACGAGTCTTACATTAAGATCTTGTATTTGAAATTTAAATTATTTTATATAAGATCTATAGCAATTTATAATTTTTAATACAATTATTTACAATTTTTTTATTTAAATTTATATTTAAAATAAATATATTAAATTATTAAAATGCTACACGTAATAATTATAAAAAAACATAAATTAAATAAACCACATTTTAAAAGTTGTGTGTTCAGTTGGTTGAGCACTTGAATGGAAAGACCATAAGGTCCACCCAAAACTTGTGTTTGTGAGTATTTAAATTTCTTTAATAGATCAATAACTATTAATTTTTGTAATTTTTTTGAGCTTGTCATTGACTATAAGTCCAAAAAAAACCACATTCTCAATAAAAAAAATTAAAGTTCTACCTATCAAATAAATCAAATAATTAAATTAAAATTCAACCAATATTATTTATGTTGAGGATTCGCACAACAAGGTCCAACCAACCGAATAAATCCGATCAAATTAGACTTTCATAAGCCACACGATGAGAATAACTCAAAACCGAACGAATATGATTTGACTCTCCAGCTCACAATCACTCATGTATATGTGAAATCACAAGAATATAAAAGCACGATAAACAACACACACAAGACAAGATTTTACGAGCTTTGGTATCGCGCTGCCTATGGCGAAGCAGACGCTACCTACGTGCTCGGGGAGAGGGGCATTTCTTCTTTATTAAACGAAAACGAGATTCCAATCACTCTTGATAATCCTGAGCCAATAAAGCGTAAGCGATTATCGATCTAACCTCACGTCTAATAACAAGTATTGAAACCCTAATACTTTAGCCCTGCCTCTCTCTCACATCTCGTTGTTGTGCTCGACGCGAGTTATATAGGCGACCTGTGATTGTACCGGTATACCGATCCGATCGATACACCGTGTGTGCGGAAGCGTGTAAAGCAATAGATCTACTATGCCATGATCTTAGTGCACACAACTATGTATAGACACATATTTATATATATATATATATATCCAATATATATATAGAGAGAGAGAGATTAACAAGAACACTTACAACCGGTGTAGCGTGCCTCGTTGATGTTGATGAAGTGGTGTTGAGTCGATTGAACCACCTTCATGGATCAGCCTTGAGAATGACCTCGTCACTCTTCTCTAGATCGCCCGGATGTTGAAGCCGCACAAATGGCCCGGCCTCTACGTGTTGCACACGAAACCGGATGTCGAATATATTGCTTGCTTGAGTCGGTTCTCCAAGAACACTCTCTATTCTCTCCTTTTTGGTGTGAATTTCGTGGGTAAGCATGAAGTGATATGAAAATCAGATTTTCATGTCTATATTCATGTCCATTTACCACTCCATGTAACCCCCCCATTATGTGCATCATAATGCACAAGTAATGGTGGTTAATGGGGAGATGAAAAGACACCTCCACATAATCATGCCAAATCATGATATGTGGTCCCACTTGCTTGTGTGGCATGGCATGTCACACTATGTGACATGCATCCATGCAAGCCATGCAATGCATCCCATGCACGTAAAATCCACATGTATTGATTCTAAATCAATATTATTATCAAGCAACGTATATCAACATCGAGTTCGTGTGTGACCCTGTAGGTTTGATTATCGATCAATATTATATTGTTCCCAACAATTAATATTATCGACTAATCATTTAACATCCATAGACGACCTTATGACTTTATCGATTACACACATAGGATCGAAGGACATATCCCAACAATCTCCCACTTGGCCTTCAGAGCCAGTGTGCTGCCAACTTCCTTTTGTCACTTTATGTCTAAGTTTGAACTTGAGGCAAGACTCGAGTCATCCTCAATCGGTTCAAACCTTTCTTGGACTTTGAGACAGACTGTAAAACCAGATTTATCACTATGATACGAATCTGGACGTGGCCACGTATTTTCCACAGTCTCGACTCTCCAAGTGGCCGGTAAGACATGTTTCCCATTATAAAATGGAGGACAATCCCATCTTGTCAATCCAAGCTCTCCCACTTGCTTCCTGATATACCCAATAACAAGTTTTATAACCTCCTTTTACGAAAGGCGTTTACTTGTATCAAAGTACATCATTTCACAATGGAATCACTCTGGACTACTCAGGTCAGAGGAAATTGCTCGACAGTCAATGAAATAGTATTATGACTCGAAATCTTAAATACTATTCCAGTCGGGTCTGTTCGATCATTAGCTCCCAGCTAATATCTATGTAATTGTACTTGATGTCCCACATCACTAGCCCATGAAGCGGCGCTATAGTACACATTACAATCTAGTTCTTTGTATTATCGGTTTGTCCGTACTCGATTATACGAACTAGGAACAAGCATATGATTCAAGTATATCAGTTCAACCATTGGGACTTCATTATGCGGTAAGTCGACCTCATAACCCAATCGATATTACTTAATCATTTGGACAATTCATATAAATTAAACCATATTTATATGAAGAAATATGTATTATACATATGAGTGAATGTCTACCAAATCTCCAAAAATATCTAATACAGTAATAGAAATCACAACCCATCTCTAAGATGTCTGATCTCTATTGCAGTCGTGAAAGCCTTAAGCTTAAACTGCTGGAGAGGTTTAGAAAGCGGGTTTGCAACCTTACCAAAAGTTGCAAATTTATTATCTCGATGTCTCCACAAAACTATCTCCCAGATAATGTGGAACTTCCTGAGCACCAGTTTTAGACTTGTGGTGCTTCCTAAGCACCAGTTTTAGACTTGTGGTGCTTCCTAGCTCATTGGCTTGCGCGATAACTCTACTATAAATAGAGAACTATCGGATGGGCTGAGCTAGTTACGCCACCTAGTTCATTCAAGAACTTTCAAATCCTAACTGCCAACATTACTGCATCCAATGCAATACTGTGCTCAGCTTTTGTAGTTTAATCAGCTATATTGCATTGCATGGAACTATTCCAGCAAATATCACCTCTAACCAGACAAAAGATATAACCAGATTAAAATCGGAAATTATCTTAGTTTGTTTTGAAGTTAGCATTCAAACAGGTTGTTAATATCAACTCTTTTTGTCTTCCAAATACAACAAAATTCTTTTGTCCATCTAAGGTACATAAGAATATTCTTGGTCGCAGTCTAACGCGCCTCACCTGGATTTCCTTGAAACTGACTCGTCATGCTCAAAGCATATGATACGTCCGGTCGTGTACATATCATGGCATACATTATAGACCCTATTGCCAAAGCATAAGGAATGTTTTCCATCCTCTTTTGCTCATCAAGTCCCGTAGGGCCTTGCATCTTGCTAAGAGATGTGCCATGACTCATTGGAATGAGACCCTTTTTGGTGTTTTTCATCCTGAACTTATCAAGTACCTTATCAAAATAGGTCACTTGACTAAGTCCAAACATCATTTTCGATCTGTTCCGACAGATCTTGATGCCCAATATGTACTGTGCTTCTCCAAGATCCTTCATTGAAAAACAATTCCCAAGCCATTCTTTAATAGAATTAAGCATAGAAACATTGTTTCCAATAAGGAGTATGTCACCGACATACAACAAAATTAATACAACGTAACTCCCACTGATCTTCTTGTAAAACAAGACTCTTCCGAGTTCCTCTGAAATCCAAATCCCAGTATGGATTCATTGAACTGAAGATTGCTACTCCGATATGCATTCTTTATTCCATAAATAGAACTATAAGCTTGCATAATTTCTCAGCCTTATTAAGATCGATAAAACTCTTTGGCTGTGTTAAAACACAGCCTCTTCTAGAATCCAATTCAAGAAGTTAGTTTTAACATCCAATATTACCATAACTCATTATCAAGATGAGTAGTAATGGCTAAGATAATCTGAATGATTTAATCAAAGCAATTGGTGAAAGTTTTTCCATAATCCACCTCGTGAATAAAACTTTTACCATCAACCTTGCTTTGAAAACCCTAGGTTTTCCATCTGTCTGTTTAGATCTTAAATATCTATTAGCATTCATTGGGTCTAACCCTGTGATGCAAATATATCAAGTTCCAAACTTGATTATCAGATATTGATATCATCTCAGATTTCATGGCACCATGCCAATTTTCAGTAGCTGGACTCGTCATAGCTTGGAATTAGGTCGAAGGTTCACCGCTTTCCAAAAGCATGAATTCATATCTCTCATTGGTCACAATATCTAAGTATTTGAATAATAGAGATAGATTTATGCCTTTCGGACCTACGAGGGCTGATATGGCTTCCAAAATCATAAGAATACTCTCAACCCAGTCTTGAGTATTCATCGTTGGTTGTTTCACTTGAACCTCATTCAAAACAACCGAGCTCCCACTGAATTTCTAGGAAAGATAACTCTTTTCAAGAAAATCACTATCTCGAGCAACAAAATATTGTTCTCAGATAGATCGTAGAAGTTGTACCCTCGAGTTTCTTATGGATACCATAAAGGAACTTTTATCCCATTTGAGTTCAAGCTCTATAGAGATAAATCTCGTCAGAGACGCTTTTAGAACCTCAAATTTTGATGAAAACAATTTAGGGACCCTCCCTTTCCATACCTAGTATGGTGTCTTATCAACAGCTTTTGACGGCTTCCTATTCAGTGTATAAGTTGAAGTCTAGAATTGTGTGTTCCCAAAAGAGACCAGTAGTTCATTTAGACCTCTCATCGAATGGTCGAACTATATCTAATATAGTTTGTTTTCTCTTTTCCGAAACATAACCTTCATGTGCTTGTGAACTAATAGGTTCCACATACATCAGTATGGATCATCCCTAATTACTCACATGTTCTCCTTTCTCCAAGAAAGATGACATTGTTATCTTTTCAATCACACATCATTTACATGTATCAAATGACTCCAAGTCAAATGATTCTAAAATTCCTTCTAAAAGAAGCTTCGTTACATGTTTAGAATTTGATTTGATCCAATCAACAATGTTTCAGTTATGTCTCATCGATACTTATTCGATTTGGCCTTTGGTCTTAATGATATATATGATTTGTCAAGTTTAAAGTATACATAAACAATATAATAATCGTACCAAAACAAAGAATAATTCACAATTAAAATAGTTACCAAACTATTTAATAGTGAAAAACTAATCCATCAGTATCTAATACTGAACCAATATTCATTGTTTATTGAAGGTACGAAATTACATAGTTATAATACTAAAACAAGGCCCTAAGGCAAAACAACATCATATGATCATACGGCTAATGCAGCGACCTTCGCTCCATTTCTTGCCTGTAGATTGACATCTCTATTCACCGAACTTATACTTCTATGTAGTTCCTCCACATAAAATGTGAGAACCACATTTGGCATCCAATACCCAAGAAGTAGAATTTGTGAAGTTTAATGTCTATATCATTAATACTTGAAGATGAAGCAACCCCGTTCTTCACATCTTCTTTGAACTTTGGGCAAATTCAATTATTCCCAATAATTGAATCTCATTCAAATTTCCATTCAAAATTATCTCAATGTCAAAACGTGATAAATCGTAAGTGAAAAATTGAAGTTTTCTAACCAGCGATATTATCATGCAATTGAAGCCCTATCTCTCATAAAATATGAGGGAGCCAACCAGACAATCGATTCACGCCATCCAATGGCTCGAAAGTCTCTAATTTGTGTCATTGATGAACTTAAGTGTTTTGGATTAAATCACTCCCCGAGGTGTAAATAATCCTAACCTTATAATCCATCAAATGAAAGACAAATTAGGCATTTGTTTTGAAATTGAATAAAATATGAACTTTTATATGTTTGCAAGTAGTGTCCAACACTTTTGCAGTAGACGCATTGAGATTCCCTAGGAACCCTAGTAGCCTTCTTGCCCATGCTCTTTTAAATACCCTATCCCATATCATAAGAATTTCCCTCTTAGGGTCCTTCTCTATCGCCGGCTCAGGAGCCTTGAGCATCCCGTGGAGCTCACGAAGCGATTTCTTCAAACCATTCATATGGAAATTTTAACCTAAAGGCATTATAACCATCATGAAATTGAAGTATGAAATCGGTTGCCAAATAATCATCATAGGAAAAATCTAGGCGGTCACTTGAAGCAAATAATCCAATCATTTGTTGCACATGTGATTCCATAGATTTCCATTTTTCCAGCCTAGCTGAAGCAATGACCTTGGTCATACCGAACCGCTCAATCTTAGCATATTCCCCGAACATGCTATTGAGTTGTTCAATGATATCTTAGGATGTGGTTATCTAACACATTTTCATTGTCTTCGTATTTGAGGACCATCCTCGAATTACGTTGTGAATCAAGAAAATTTATGTTGTTCAATTTTTCATAATCAAGAATTGAACCAAACTTGAATCGAGTTGAAATTAACATGATAAACTACAAAAGAAAGATAAATAAAGTATGTAAACATCCACAAAGCGGTAAACAAATAAGGTTGTCTAACAAGTTACTTATTTATTCCATTTTGTTCAATCGATATCTAATATCGTTGTTCCCTTGAACAAAGCGATCCCAAGACCCTCATCTTGCGAATCCTTAAGCCGACTGAGTCCGCACTTAAGAAAACCAAGATAGGTAGACATCCCATGTCAATGACATCTAATGTCATTCTCGGTCGATAAGAATCACATTCTTATCTCATGTCTCGATAGCCACGCCTGCAGTGGATCTATCGATGAGAAAACCAAACTCACGTGTAAGGGTCTAACCCTTACTCCCACTATCCCAAGATAACAAGTAGTACCCCGCTGAGGCGGACCTACCAACTTATGATCGAGGGCTTCATGAGTGTGACGTTTTGGACAAGACATTATACTCATTATTATTGAGAACTTGCATGCATAGGTTTGTTTATATGTAAGTTGAACATTTATAACATAAAACAACCTATAACTAGCAAAGCATATAAATACGAAATCGAAAGGCCCCTAGAACCTCACAACTCTCAAACGAAAAGAATTAAAGTAATAACAAAAGCCTTGAACATCTTCTGGACTGGTCCTCGCCCTCCGTTTTAGTTCCGTGCTCGCCGATTTTGGTCAAAACAAGTCATTACCTCAAAAACCACGAACAGCGCCCGCCGTTTTACAACCAGCGGTCGCTGAACACTACCGGCGGTCGCCGTTTCCAAAACGGCGCCCGCCGAAAAGGCAAAAAACCCATCTGCCCCAAAAAAGGCCTTTCGGCGGTCGCCGTTTCCAAAACGGCGCCCGCCGAATCAAAACGGCGCCCGCCGGAGCTCAAACGGCGACCGCCGTTTGGCTCCAGCAGCCCGGTTTGCTTCGTTTTGCTTCGTTTGGCTTCGTTTTGCTTCGTTTCTTCTCGTTTCGCCGGAGAGCTGAGATCCTCCATCGAACCATGGACCAAGTCCATCGCTTACAAGTTTGAACAATACAAATTGAAATAGAAAACCTATCTATTACAAATGATTCCAAGGGACGCAGCCCTCCAAAACTATGGCCAATCGAAACGTAAAAAACGACAATTTCATTCACCCGACCACTAACGGTGGCCGGCCTTACATCTAATCACATAATCACAATTAAACAAATAAGTCAATTATGTTGATTAAAATTTTTTTGTGTCCAACACAAAAGTGTGCACGAGCCCTAGGCTCTGATACCAATTGATTGTACCGGTATACCGATCCGATCGATACACCGTGTGTGCGGAAGCGTGTAAAGCAATAGATCTACTATGCCATCACTACAAAAAAAACTGGCATTCCCTACGGCCATTCCCGTAGGGAAATCAACAAAAATCCGTAGGGATCAGGGTTCCCTACGGCATCCCCTACGGGAATCACGCCGTAGGGGATTCCTCGTAGGGAACAGATCCCCTACGGGATTTTTGGAGCCGTAGGGGCCATCCCTACGGGCATGCCGTAGGGGAGCCCCTTGGGAAACTCGTTTCCGCCTCCCCTTCTCCCCGTAGGGGTTCCCTACGGCATCCCCGTAGGTTGGCCCGTAGGGGAATTCCCTACGGCTAGGCCCGTAGGGGATACATTTTTATCCAAAAACGTGACCCATATGTTACTCGGGCCCCTAGCCCGACCCACAACCCAAGGCCCGACCCAAGCCCAGCCCTCTTCGTATTAATTAATAATGTGTAATGCATAGCCCAAGGTTTGAACCTTGGACCTCATGAGTGAAGAGGAGGTAGATAACCGCTGGGCTATCTGAGTTATATGTACAATTTTTAAAAGATAATATATATGTATTCATTAACTTATATTTATTATGTAAAAATGTAATAATAAGATAATATATATATATATATATATATATATATATATATATATATATATATATATATCTAAAAGAAAAGGGCATTTAAATATATTAAATTAAATAGAACTCACAATCGTTTTTTATTAATTTATAAGGACTCTTATTTTTTATTTTTATTTTTGCGTTTACAAGTTTTACTTAAATTTAAGTATTGTTTAGTAGTAGTTTTTGAGATATTGTTTTTAATTACTTATATTTATAAAATTGTACAAAAATTATGTTTATAAAATTGTAATTGCGGTATAATTGCGTTAAAAAATACATTTAAAACAATTTAGCGTAATTTTATAATAACATTTAATTAATTTATTATTATATAAATTAATATTTAAAAAAAAAAAAAAATAACAATTCCCCTACGGCAAATGCCGTAGGGAATAAATTTCTCTACTCCCCTACGGGAAATAGCCGTAGGGGACCCCTACGGGGAAATTACCCGTAGGGGATTTATTACTCCCCTACGGGGTATGCCCGTAGGGAGTATTTTCCTACGCCTAGCCGTAGGGGACCCCGTAGGGCCTCTTGTAGGGCGCGAATGCGCGCGCAGTCCCCTACGGGGATCCCCTACGGGAGTCACCCCTACGGCGGGGCCGTAGGGAATGCCGTAGGGGATCTCAGAAAACGATCCCCGTAGGGAATGCCGTAGGGAAACCCCTACGGGAAAAAAGCCGTAGGGAATTCCCGTAGGGGTTCCCTGGTTTTTTTGTAGTGCATGATCTTAGTGCACACAACTATGTATAGACACATATTTATATATATATATATATATATATCCAATATATATATATAGAGAGAGAGATTAACAAGAACACTTACAACCGGTGTAGCGTGCCTCGTTGATGTTGATGAAGTGGTGTTGAGTCGATTGAACCACCTTCATGGATCAGCCTTGAGAATGACCTCGTCACTCTTCTCTAGATCGCCCGGATGTTGAAGCCGCACAAATGGCCCGGCCTCTACGTGTTGCACACGAAACCGGATGTCGAATATATTGCTTGCTTGAGTCGGTTCTCCAAGAACACTCTCTATTCTCTCCTTTTTGGTGTGAATTTCGTGGGTAAGCATGAAGTGATATGAAAATCAGATTTTCATGTCTATATTCATGTCCATTTACCACTCCATGTAACCCCCCCATTATGTGCATCATAATGCACAAGTAATGGTGGTTAATGGGGAGATGAAAAGACACCTCCACATAATCATGCCAAATCATGATATGTGGTCCCACTTGCTTGTGTGGCATGGCATGTCACACTATGTGACATGCATCCATGCAAGCCATGCAATGCATCCCATGCACGTAAAATCCACATGTATTGATTCTAAATCAATATTATTATCAAGCAACGTATATCAACATCGAGTTCGTGTGTGACCCTGTAGGTTTGATTATCGATCAATATTATATTGTTCCCAACAATTAATATTATCGACTAATCATTTAACATCCATAGACGACCTTATGACTTTATCGATTACACACATAGGATCGAAGGACATATCCCAACTGGACGTTGATTTATGGTATAATTAGGTTCCTTGTCCTCCAAGGATTCCGTTGCCTTTTGAATCACCTCAATCGGATAAGTATGGAAAGAGATATTTAATTTTTGGTTTCCTACCAAAAATAGAAGATTTTGCCTAGATCATGCCTCCTGTCAGGGAACCGGTTTCTGCCTTCGCACTGCGGCAGAGTTAACGCCTTCGTCCTGCCGCATGGAACTGCCTTACACATATTTAGAATTTCGAACATATTTTCACAAATCTCCACCTTGTTCAAACTTCTAAACATATGTCACCTATCTTGCAGTAGTGATCAAGTACTGCTCATCCCTGCCGAGTTCAGAAATCAAGCAAATCCTTTGCAACCACCTTATTCACCAATCCATGATCGAGTCCGACCATCCGACTCCAGTCCCAGCATGATTTCAGATCACGCTGACCCTCCATATGATCATACCCGATCATATATCTCTTAGTATTGTCATTAGGCTTCAGCCTGCCATGCCCAATACTACCGCAGCTCCTGCCATAGGTACTGCATTCCCAAATTCATCAACACCACCTTGCGGCATCAAGAATTTTCATATGACATAAGTCATATAATCCGAAAGTAGATGCACTCCACCTTCCCGCACCTCCAGAAACCTGCAGAGACGACTTCATCAAGTTAGCAACTCACAACCCTGCCTACCGCAGCCTGAATCTTGTTGTCTAACTTGGCCCTCTGTGGCAGCACGAAGCCTACCACATCCCTGCAGTCCCACGAGAGTGCCTACTGCAGTCCCTGCGGCACCACGAAAGTGCCTGCCGCAGCCTCTGCGCAATTTCAGCATTGTGAGGTTGTCCTCTTGGGACTTGATGCAAACATGCATCTCCGACATGAAATATGGAGCGTGATCCATTTTCATATCCCGGAAAGTTGATATAGATCACCTTTCCCCACCTCCGGATATCACCAGAGCGTGAGTCCTCCAAGTCAGCAACTCACAGAACTGCCAGCCACAGCCTGAGTCTTGCCGCTGCCCTTGAACCTTGCAATAGCATCGCAATGCCTACTGCAGGCCCTTCACAATGCTCGGAAGATTGGGAAATAGTCCACGTGGGACCAGATGCCGATGCACGTCCCTACTGGTACTCTTTGCCGCAATCGCCCTTGCGGTAGTTGCTACCATAGTCGCTATCGTAGTCTCTGCATGCAGTCTCTACCATAGCCAATGCCTCCACCTCGAGAAACATTACATCCTGTTGAAGTATCTCGAACGAGTCTAATCAACCCCATGCATCACATCACCATAACAAGAGTCTTAGCATGACCGCTTCATCTTGTTATATCCGGCAGAAGATCGTCGTCTCTGCCCCTGCCATGCCATATGGCAGACCCTGCCATGCCTGTACCCTACCACACTAACAACTGAATGCTTCAATGTTGTGATTTCCGGTAGTTACACCACACGGCTACCTGTAGAGTTCGTGCAGTAGTAGTACCTACTGCTGCCGTGGTTACCACTTGTGTGTACATCGATTGTTCCTACTTAACCAAGCCTTTCCAAGAAGTCTCTCTGCCTCTAAGCTTGAACAAGCATTACTAAAAAGAAGTCCATCTTCTCTGCTTGAAACAAAGTGAATCATCATTTATCTATAAGCACGAACAACTTGACACCAAATCCACCTTCAAATGTCACTGCCTTGACAATTGGCTCTACGGTAATTCCTACTGCCTCTGCCTATGCAATAGTAGTCTCTGCCTCCACTTGAAATAGCGGAAACCATCTGCCTCTTTCCCAGACAGATTCCAGGTCTTGTTGCTTTGTCCCTAAGTAGATTAATGATGGTTGAATCAAAGGTTCCAGCTCATCCCCTTGGTACATCTCTTGCACCTCCTTCTACTCATAAGTATAGCCCGTATCAGATGCTGTCGTAGTTGCCGCTACACCAACAACAATCCTTGTTGATTTTATAGTATCAAGACTACCAAAATCAACATCCCCACATCAAATTCGAGCATCATCTCTGACCTCCATCTTCTTGGACGTGAAACCGTAACCAACGGTTACATTGACATACATCAACAACCTTTGAACTGCCTACCAGTGACTCCCGCTCATAATTCTCGATATCACACCCATATCCTGGTCAATATCAGGCTTGCTATACACCATAGCATGTATGAGACTTCCCAGTGCTCTTGCATAAGGCACTGCTGCCCTGGCTGCTGCGGCGGTTCCCCCTGCCGCAGGGCAATTCTCCACAGAAAGTATAAAGTGATGCCTAAGGGAAGTTGTGCAACTCCACCTTAAAATTAGCAACTAACCTGTCATTCGCACCTTCTTCCACCATTAGAGCATTATACACAACATAAATCCAACCAACCGAATAAATCCAATCAAATTAGACTTTCATAAGCCACACGATGAGAATAACTCAAAACCGAATGAATATGATTTGACTCTCCAGCTCACAATCACTCATGTATATGTGAACTCACAAGAATATAAAAGCACGATAAATAACACACACAAGACAAGATTTTACGAGCTTCGGTATCGCGATGCCTATGGCGAGGCAGACGCTACCTACGTGCTCGGGGAGAGGGGCGTTTCTTCTTTATTAAACGAAAACGAGATTACAATCACTCTTGATAATCCTGAGCCAACAAGGCGTAAGCGATTATCGATCTAACCTCACGTCTAATAACAAGTATTGAAACCCTAATACTTTCGCCCTGCCTCTCTCTCACATCTCGCTGCTGTGCTCGACGCGAGTTATATAGGAGACCTGGACGTCGATTTATGGTAGAGTTAGGTTCCTTGTCCTCCAAGGATTCCGTTGCCTTTTGAATCACCTCAATCGGATAAGTATGGAAAGAGATATTCAATTTTTGGTTCCCTACCAAAAATAGAAGATTCTGCCTAGATACTGCCTCCTGCCAGGGAACCGGTTTCTGACTTCGCACTGCGGCAGAGTTAACGCCTTCGTTCTGCCGCATGGAACTGCCTTACACAAATTTAGAATTTCGAACATATTTTCACAATTTCCTTATTGATAGACGATAATATTGGATAATATTGTATGAATTTTGAGTTAAAAGAAAATCTTTTTAATTATTTTTTTTGTCTTGGCAAGGGTGTGCCCCAGGCCCCTCCATAAACATGGCTTAAGAAAGTCTATTTTTAAAAGATGAAACTGCCTCACACTCTAAAAGTTGAGACTTTTTTTGGAAATTAAAAAAATGTTTATTTTTAACTTTTTGACAAAAAAAATAATGTGTAAAATAATTTTTTAAGTTAAAAAATAGAGTATTTGTGAGTAAAGTTTAAGGACATGTCTTTATTTTCACTTCTATTCATTTCAGTTCAGTCTCATTAAAAGTTCAATTCAATTCAGTTCATTCATTTAATTTTTTATTTTTTATTTTATAATTATTATTTAAATATTTCAAAATTAAATTAAACTGAACTTAATTTCAGTTCATTTCATACCTATTAACTTGCACCACTTCAATTCAGTTTCATACCTATTAAGTTGCACCAGTTCAATTCAGTCCAGACCTATTAAGTTTAGTTCAGTTCAGTTCAGTTCAGCCAGTTTCAGTCCAAAAAAATATATCTTAAAAAAATTAGGTGAATAAAGTAAATGTAAAATAGTATTTTAAAGTAGAAAGTTATAATATTTATTTCATGTTGTATCAATTATTGTGAAACAACCCAAAAAAAGAAAATGTTAGCAACTATTATGAGATGAAAGCCGTACAAAAATTCATTTAAAAATAGTCAAATAATAATAATAATAATAATAATAATAATAATAATAATAATAATAGTCCTTAATTACATAACCAAGAGTCTATATAAACTTGAATTCAACTCTTTTGAAATACAAATACAAATACAAATAAGAAGAAGAAGAAGATGATCCTCAACCTCAATAGTGATCTTGTTTTCAAACTCATACTGATCATACTCATCATCTACGCATTTGAAGCCTCGTCCACACATCATTCCTGCAAACCAAGCGGCCACATGACGGGCACGAAAATGCCGCCCGGAAAATGCAATATCCAAAACGACGCTGAGTGTTGTGTTGCCGGCAAAAACTACACCACCTACACATGTGTTTCCTGCAACGGAACAAAAGCCGGAGCGTGACGGCTACTGTGGTCGATGAGTGCGATTATGAGGTGAAGAAAATGCGATAAAAAGCCAAAACTGGTTTGTTTATTTTGACAGTAAGTAGTGAACAAAATGTGGTTTCATTTGAAGCTACAAACTGGAAATTAATTCAGGGTTATATAAATCGAAGCATCGATCGGTCAAATCAAATGTCAACGTATTTAGTGCAAGAGCGAACGAACGATCCCAGCCAGTTATCTTGAACTCGACCACACACCCATCGGAGATAGATTCTGACTAGGCTGCATGTTACTTGATGGACTCATCGAATTGCCAAGTGTTGAACGGTCAGGATCTCCCGATTCTTCCTCCTCTTCCAACGCCTTCATTTTCGTCTTTGAAGTAGAACCCACTATACTTCCAGCAATCACCTGCAATTGCAGTGTTATATCAATAATGGAAAGCTAAAAATGGAAAGGAGATCTCTTTTCGTAGTGTACCTGAACGGGGCTGCCCGCAATTAGAACTCCCTCGACGGGGCCGCCTATGAGACGGCCATCCGGGCCCGCAAAAGTCACATTTATACCACCAGTTGGGCCGTGGGGCCCGTCAACGTCATTGATAAAAGAGCCCGACAAATTGACCATATCAAAATGCCCCTACAAAAAGGATTCAATAAAAAAAAAAAAAAAATGCCTCGGTTTCATTCACAGCTGTTTTTAAAAGGAAGTGCTTTTTATAAGATCAGACAAATCAAGAGAAGAAAATGTGTTCAAAATTTTCAAACTGAATAATGGAAACAAATGATAGACGGTGATACCATAGGAATATACAGAGCTTACACCTCATACGTTACACTCCCGCTCGAACTTGAAACTTTAATATTAGCAGCTGCGATTGAACCAATGCCCGACAAGACAACTACGGCTCTTCTTCCTTGTAAAAGTGACAGTACCTTTCTTTTGATGTCCTGCATAAATTATTAAATTTAAAATGAAATATAATAAGTCATTATGAAGTCCTCAACCGATTCAAGCGAATAGGAATATCATAAAAAAGTACGTAATTAATTAGTACTGATTGCAACAATAAGGAGTTTCACATACTTCTCCGACTGCGACATTGATGATATGTGGAGTCATTGTACCACTTGAATTAAACATAGATCCACCTGAAAAAAATTCAATCAGTTCAAACAATCAGCCAAATAGATATGCATAACTTTTTTTTTCCGAAAATTTAGTTTGCAATAATCCTCGTACAACAACCATAAGAACAAATGGCTATACGACATGGCATTTAGTGTTCGGGCCACTTCACATTCTTATAATTTATTCTTACTGATCAGTTCAAACTAGGACTTATGAAAGAAGTACCAAATGCAAGAACATATCGACTCATGAAACCAATCGAATGCACACTTTCCTAAAGCAGGCAACACCAAACCCAACACAACCGAGGATAAAAAAATGTACCCGTTGAAGATAACTGATGCTTACGACCAGAACCTGGCGGCCTTCCTCTCCACTTTTGAGTCGGTCTCATAATCGGACCAGCATTAGAAACGGAGGGCGATAAGCCCAAAGAAACGGCACCATCATGCCCGTATTTACGTGGCCTTCCTCGTTTTCTTCGCATTGGCTCTCCTTGATGCATAGCAGGTGGGCCCCCCACACCGACCCCATGACCACCGGACATTGCTGACGAAGCATCCAAATGTAAAGCCGGCACACTCAAGTTTCCCCCGGTGTTCGACTGGAAGTGCAAGGCAGAATTAGATAACGGGCCCATGTTGTTGGGTGCGTTTTGTAAGCCTGTGACGGAATCGGGCGGGCCTTGATGCATGTAATACGAATCCTGGCCCGTTAACGACATAGCCTCCCTTTGATCCATGCATTTAGTTGTGGAAATACTTTGAGCTGAGGTCACTAGAAAACGCCAAACACGGAGATGATTTTCAACGGAATGTCGAATTTAGGTAATATTCTAAGACATGCTTTTTTAAAATTTAAACTATTAAGCACTTCATAATTCAGAGAGAGTTGATCAGTGTTACAAAGATGAAGACCCATAAACCAAATTAACAACATTTGTAAAAAAAACGGAAAGGGGAAAACCAAGAACAAGAAGGAAACAGAGAAAGTAAAAATCTAGCAGTGTGATGTTAAACCTCTAAGAAGACACAAATGATTCTAAATTGAGGTGAAGATTCAATATAATTCACACCGTAGTCGAAAAAAGAAAGAATAATAACAAAAATAAAAGGGTCATGAATCACCCACAAAAAACAGAGAGCAAGAATTCAAGATAATTCACACCTTACCTAAGCATAGAAAACACAGTACAATTCACTACACATCCAAGCTAATCAATTCAAAATCAAAGGAACAATTTCGACATAATAAACAGGAAAAAACCCATATCATAAAAAAAAAATGGTAATCGATTGAAAATCAAGGCAAGTCCGAACATACATAGATACTGAGAGCATGCATTTAAAGCTTGAATCTTTATGAATGCGGAGAGACTGAAAAAGGGGTAAACAGGGATAAAGGGACAAGTACCATAAAATCAAGAAGAATAAAAGCCATGGGCGAACTCAACCATAAGTTTCAAAGTATTTCTTATCTGAAAAAAAATGTGGGGACTTTTTCTTGCCTTTTCTTTTTTTGTTATTTGCTATGCGCACTTTCCTTTTCGTTTTCCTCTCGTTTCACAGATATTTTATAACTACGGATTTTATTTTATTATTTTAGGGGATGTTATTTGCTATGCGCACTTTCCTTTTCATTTTAATGGACTTTTAAAGTCTAGGTGTATTTAATTCGGATTTTTAAAAGTCCATTAAAATCCGGTGGTATTCAATTAGGATTTTAAAAAGTCTTAAAAAATCCGTATGTATTCAAAAGTCCATGGATTATAACGGATTTTAAAAGTTTATGGATTTTGATGAATTCTCTTTACAAAATATAACTAAATTTGACTTTTCGAAATCTCTCGTAATTATGAGAGATTTTGATGGACTTCTATACAACACGAAAACTCAAATACGAAAAATAAAAATAAAACAATTGTTAGTCATTTAACAAGAGTTACACAAATCACTCTACTAAAATTTTTATTTGAGAAAATTTAACTTATCATATTTTCGTTAAAAATAATTATTTATACATGATATTAATCATAAATTATTTTGTGATGAAAATAAAAATTATAAAAATTAGAATAATAATTTATTTTTTTGTTTTAAAAAAAAATAATAATTTTTTTTATATAAAAGTATGTTCATATATATTTGGATATAGTTGATATTTACGAAAGTTTACGTAAATCATATATATTTTACGATTCTTTAAAATCTATGAAAATCCATATAAAATCAATAATAAAGTCCGTTAAACTCTCTATAAAATCTATAGATTTTTAAAATTAATTAATTTTTTAAAATCCAAAAAAATTATGGAGAGCGGTATTATAATCCTACGTGGGACCAGTGAGGCCGATACATGACAATAACAATAATGTAAATGAAGATGATAATAATGATAAATAATAATATTTATTTATTTTGAAAAATACATTTTTTTGATAAATAATAATATTTATTTATGAACAATTTAGATTTTTTTAAATAATTAAGAATTTTTTATATATAAAAGTTTATAAAAATTCAAGTAAAACAATTAAAAAAATTATATTACAATCTTGTGAAGTTTACGAAAATCCATCAAAATCAATAGAAAAAAGTCAGTCAAACTCTACGTAGACTCCGTGGATTTAGAAAATCCATACAAATTCACAGACTTTTAAAAGTCCAAAAAAATCCATCAAATTATACTTGTGAGTTATGTCATCTCAAAAGTGAAATTGTGGGTAAATTTGATTGCATTCCAAACAATTTCATCTAGAATTAAATTTAAAATATTATTATTCGTAATATCACGAATCATCCTATAACATAACTTTATTTCACATTTAGTTTTTATATTTAAAAAAAACAACATTTTGTAATCATGTAAGAGTATTTTTGTAAAATTAAAACTAAAAATAGAATACAAATTTATCAATCAAGTTATGTATCAAGTCGTATATAGTGTACTTTGATATCAATTCGTGAAAGCATACATTAATACAGATCAATAAAAAAAAATTACTAAGCGATGATGAACAGCTCCTTAGACTACAACAAATTATAAGAATCGAAAAATATTTAGCTAGTGCATATGGCTCTCTCCCTTTCCCTCTCGACCTGGATAGGCAACTGCTGTTGTATCTCCCATTTTTTGAACTTGTCCCAAGCAAATTCTTTATTCGTGTTCATGAATTGCGGATGGGTTGCCAATAAGTGTCGGAAGTACTCAAGCCGTTGTTCGTGTTTTGGAAATATCACGTAACGCTCGATGTACGCACACTTCTCTTTGGGGTCGAGTACTATTCTTTGATTCGCTTGCTTCATCATCTCCATGATTCGTTGACGGCGATTCTTTGCTGGTTCACGGGCCATCGATCGATCGAAGAAATATAATGTCTACTGTGCGTGTATTATGTGTTTCAATGCTTTTCTCTTTTAACACTTGACCAATATATATAGCGCTAGGTTTGATTATAATTAGGAGAACCTATCGATACTTAATTAGGAAATAATAAATAGTTTACATTAGGAAATAGTTGTTCCAATTAGGAGTACCTATTAATAATTAATTAGGAAATAAATAGTTTAGTTGTTCATCAATGCCATAATTAATAATTAGGAATTAAATCGAAAAGTTTACATTAGGAAATAGTTGTTCGTACTTATTGAACTGCAGTCAACTGTAATTAGGATATGCTGTAAATAGTTTACATTAGGATATAGTTGGTGTGGCATCCAAAATTGATTTTTTTCACACCTAAAACACATTGGATTAAGATGTGAACTAAAATATATGTATACTCGTATAAGATCATCATCTATACATATATAATTTCAAGATCCACTAAACTCAGTGAACCAATAGGAAAACAATAATAACTTTGTGTTCGCACTATAAATTATAAATAAAAAAATTATAAATTATAATTAGTAATATTATTAAGCATATTTAAATTATTATATATAAATTTTAAATAGTAATTTAAAATTATATATTTTTGGTAATAATAATTAATTATCATTTTAAATATATATATTTTTATTTCTTTTCTTAAAATTATTTTTATTCTATTAATATTAATTTAATTTCAATTAATCGTATCTCATAAAAATCAATATCTTCCTATTTTTTAATTCATTTGATTTAAAAAAAATTAATCAAACTTTTTAAGTATATTATTTTCTCTTGCTATAATCTGGCTTCGTATGTCCTTTTTTATTTTTCTAAACATTGAATCGAGTTATTAACTATGTTCGACTAGATTTTTTTTTTAATTTTTAATTTATCCATAATTCAGTTAGGTTAAATTTGTATTGCAATTATATTAATATAATTGCATTTCTGTCATCTCATCTCCTTCATGTTCACCAAGTAAATTCAATTTTTTTATATTTTTATTTATTTTCCAGAATTATAATTTTTATTTTTCATTTATTTGAAATTTCTCTCAACGGTTTTAGATATTTGTTGGATAGGTTTGACACTCAAAAAATGCGGATAAGAGAAACTCCTCTTCCACCAGATCAACGAGAAGAGAAATTATCTCCTCTTCCACCAGATCAGAGGCTTCTCGATCGGGTAGGATGAGACGAGAAACTCATCTTCCACCAGATCAGAGGCTCCTCGATCGGGTAGGATGTAAGATCAATGCAGAGAAGAGAAACTCATCTTCCACCAGATCAGAGGCTTCTCGATCGGGTAGGATGAGACGAGAAACTCCTCTTCCACCAGATTAGAGGTTCCTCGATCGGGTAGAATGTAAATCGAGGGATGCGCTCGAGTAACAGACACATGTGCGAGAGAGCCAATAGGTCTCATCCAAGGACTAACTTCATAATATTTCAATGAAAGTTTGTCATATCCGAGATTCGTACTCTGCGTCGTCGGGGAATTACACCAACATCATCAAAGACATTACCACTCGGCTATGCCCAAGAAGCTTACATACTATAAATCACATCAAACATGTGTAATCTTTGAAAATAATAAATTTTCATAATTGAGATAACTTTAATAATGAGATTAATACGAATTTACAAATTTAAGTGAGAGTTCGATTATTAAATAAAATAATTTGCTAGTCCATTAATAAATTTTTGGCCGAAATAGTTGGAGATTAAATAAAATTTTAGATTATTTCAAACAAATAAATCACGTGGATAGCACGGGCAGTGGTACTAGTACATATATAATTTCAGGATCCACTAATCCCACGTGGACCAATAGAAAATTAATAATAATGTTGTGTTCACACTATAAATTATAAATAAAAAAATTATAAATTCTAAATAATAATATTATTAAGCATATTTAAATTATATATTTTTATTTCTCTTTCTCAAAATTCTTTTATTATTCTATTAATATTAATTTAAGTCAAATTAATCGTATCTCATAAAAATCGATTTTCTCTTATTTCCTAATCCGTTAAAAAAAATGATCAAACTTTTTAGGTATATTATTTTCTTTGATGTAATTTTTTATTTTTCTGAACATTGAATCGATTATACGTTCTTTTATTTATTCATTTTTTTCCTCAATTTTTTTTATGTATTAATTATATTTTTTTCGCAGATTCCAGAATTAAATTGTCGAGATATTAAATATATTTGACTAGATATATTTTTTTTAATTTTTAGTTTATCTCTAATTTAATTCTCTAAAATTTGTTTTTCAGGTATATTAATATAATTGCATTTGTGTATCTCATCCCTCCATGTTCACCAAGTAAATTCAATTTATTTTATATTTTTATTTATAATCTAATTTTATAATTTCTATTTTTTTTTTTCAATTAATTTTGATTTTCCCTCCACCTATGTTGGATGCGTTTGACACTCGAGGAATGCAGAGACGAGAAAGCGGAATGCAGAGACTAGATACTCCTCTCTCACCAGATCTCCTCAATCAGGTAGGATGTAAATCGAGGGATGTGCTCGAGTAACAGACAAATGTGGGAAATAGCCAATAGGACTAATCTCAGTACTAACTTTATAATATTTAAATGACTTTATAATATTTAAATGAAAACTCTCTCACCAGATCTCCTCAATCGGGTAGGATGTAAATCGAGGGATGTGCTCGAGTAACAGACAAATGTGGGAGAGAGTCAATAGGTCTAATCCCAGTACTAACTTTATAATATTTAAATGAAAATTTGTCATATCCGAGATTCGAACTCTGCGTCGCTGGAGAATTACACCAACATCACCACAGACCTTCTATACCCAAGAAGCTTACATACTATAAATTTTTTTTTCGATAAGAAGGAGAGACGAGAAACTCCACCCCACCCGATCGGAGGTCCCTCGATCGGATAGGATGTAAATCGAGGGATGTGCCATCGAACTCTGCGTCGCTGGAGAATTACACCAACATCACCACAGACTTTCTATACCCAAGAAGCTTAAATACTATAAATTTTTTTTTTGATAAGGAGGAGAGACGAGAAACTCAACCCCCACCCGATCGTAGGTCCCTCGATCGGGTAGGATGTAAATCGAGAGATGTGCCCGAGTAGCAGAGACACCTGTGCGAGAGAGCCAACAGGTCGAACCCCAGGACAAACCTTCATAATATTTCAATGAAAATTTGTCTCACCCGAGATTCGAACCCTGCGTCGCCGGGGAATATCTCACCCACATCATCACAGGCCTTACCACTCGGCTATGCCCCTGGGGACAGCTTACATACTATAAATTATATCAAACAAGCGTAATCTTTGAAAATAATAAAAATTTCATAATTGAGATAACGGTTAATAATGAGATTAATACGAGTTTACAAATTTAATGGGGGAGTTCGATTTTTAAATAAAATAATTTCTTAGACCATTAATAAATTTTTGGTGAAATACGTTGAAGATTAAATAAAATTTTAGATTATTTCAATCAAATAAATCACGTGCATCGCACGGGCAGTGGTACTAGTTTTTATAATTAATAAAATTAATCATTTACAAATATTAAATATCTAATAATATTCATTTTTATATACTTATATTTTCTAATCTAATGATCTATACATATATAATTTCAGGATACACACGTGAACCAATAGAAAAGCAATAATAATATTGTGTTCACACTATAAATTATAAATTCTAAATAATAATATTATTAAGCATATTTAAATTATATATGAATTCTAATAATTAAAATTATATATTTTTGGTAATAATAATTAATTATCATCTTAAATATATACGTTTTTATTTCTCTTTCTCTAAATTCTTTTATTATTTCATTAATATTAATTTAATTTCAATTAATCGCATAAAAATCGATTTCCTCTTATTTTCTAATCCACCGTAGTTAAAAAAAAATGATAAAACTTTTTAGGTATATTATTTTCTCTTGATATAAATTTTTATATTTCTGAACATTAAATCGATTTACGTTCTTCTATTCATTCATTTTTTTCCTCGATTTTTTTAATTTTATGTATTAATTATGATTTTTTCGAGATATTGATTATGTTCGACTAGATTTTTTTTTTAATTTTTAGTTTATCTCTAATTCAGTTCTGTAAAATTTGTTTTGCAGGTTAACATACGTTATATTAATATAATTGCATTTGTGTCATCTCATCCCCTTCATGTTCACCAAGTAAATTCAATTTTTTGTATATTTTTTATTTATTTTCTAACTTTATAATTTTTTTTTTTTTTTTATTTTTAATTAATTTTGATTTTCCCTCCACCGATTTTAGGTATATGCTGGATGCGTTTGACACTCGAGGAATGCAGAGACGAGAAACGGAATGCAGAGACGAAAAACTCATCTCCCACCAAATCAGAGGCTCCTCAATCTGGTGGGATGTAAATCGAGGGATGTGCTCGAGTAACAGACAAATGTAGGAGAGAGCGGTCTCATTCCAGTATTAACTTTATAATATTTAAATGAAAGAATTACACCAACATCACCACTCGGCTATGCCCAGAAAGCTTACAAACTATAAATTACAGTCTTTGAAAATAATAAAATTTTCATAATTGAGATAACAGGCGTAATCTTTGAAAATAATAAAAATTTCATAATTGAGATTTTCATAATTGAGATAACAGGCGTAATCCTTGAAAATAATAAAAATTTCATAATTGAGATAACGGTTAATAATGAGATTTTAAATAAAATAATTTCTTAGTCCATTAATAAATTTTTGATGAAATGTAAGATTAAATAAAATTTTAGATTATTTCAAACAAATAAATCATTGTACTAATAATAATACAATTAATATTATTGTTTTTTTTCTTTTTAGAATAATTAATGTTATATATAGTTATAATTGAAATTGACATTTAATTTATAAAATAAAATCTTTATGATTATTTGGCTTAATAATTTATTTTAAAATACCAAAATATTATAAATATATTTATATTTTTTTAATTAAATGTTAATATAATTTATAACCATTACATTTATTATTCTAAAAATATTAAAAATATTAATTGAACCATTACAAAATATATAATGTAAATAATTTATAATCAAATAATTATAAATTGGAAAATAATTATATTTTTTAAATTCATATTCAAATTTTTAAAAAATAATTATTAATATATTAATATTTTAAATATTAATTTCATAATAATAAAAAAATATAGTATATAAAATTGAATAGTGGTAGAATAATAACATTTGTAAATGAATATATAAATATATATTGTATTATGAAAAAGAATATTAATTTTTCATCTTAGTTTAGCTGGTATTATAGAAGTGACACATGCCGTATCTTAATCTTCAATTTTCAATGACTCGCAAGGAGTTGATTGGTCAAAATTAAAATTTCTCAATTGTATTAGTTTCGCCCAGTTGATTGGGCTGGGGGCTGAAGCGGCGGTTGACCGGTGGTGGTGGCCAGGCCCGTTCCTGAGTTTACAGGGACCCTAGACAACATATCCTAAATAGGCCCACAATAAATTATTAAAAAAATATTTATATAAATTTTTATATTTTTTAAAAACATTATCAATATTATCAATTAAGAACATGATGTCATTTTATTACCGTGTGAAAAAAAAATATTAAAATTATTATTGTAGTACATAAAACATTAAAAAGATCACATTTTTTTTCTTTTATATTAAAAAAGTTATCAAAATTTTAAAAGGTAAAAAAAATAAAAAAAATAAAAAAAATCTATAATTAATTCTCAATTTTTATTCAATAATGTGCTTTATTTTTTATTTTTAAATTACGAAAAATAATTAAAATAAATGAATTTTTTTTACTTAATAAAATAATTAATTCACAATTTTTGTTCAATAATTTGTTTTTTTTAATTGCGGCGTATAATAGAACAAAAAATAGAACAAAAAATATTTAAAATAAATGAGATTTTTTTGTTACTTAATAAAATAATTAATTCTCAATTTTTGTTCAATAATTTGCTTTATTTTTATTTTTTAATTATTAGTATAATAGAACAAAATTAATTAAAATAAATGAGATTTTTTGTTACTTAATAAAATAATTAATTCTCAATTTTTGTTCAATAATTTGCTTTTTTTTTAATCACTAGGTATAATATAATAAAAATAATTAAAATAAATGAGATTTTTTTCGTTGCTTAATAAAATAATCAATTCTCAATTTTTGTTCAATAGTGTTTTTTTTTATAAAAGTAATTAAAATAAATGAGATTTTTTTCGTTGCTTAATAAAATAATCAATTCTCAATTTTTGTTTAATAGAAAAATTTAATATTTTTTTTGTTAAAATAATAAAATAATTAAGATAAATATTTTTAATTATATATAGAAGTATTATTTTTGAAAAACATAAATATATATATATATGTATATATATAAATTTTTTTTAAGAATGGGCCCCTAAAAAATGGGGGCCCTAAGCGGTTGCACCCTGGGCCTATGCCCAGGGCCGGCCCTGGTGGTGGCGGCATGGCAGCGGCATCGTGGTCTTCCTCGGGCTCGTCCGCGTAGTCACCGTACTCGTCTTCGGGGAGGGAACGGTAAGGCGAGTAAGAGCCTCTGGCATGAACTCCGTCTTGAAATAACCCCTCGATTTGGTGCAGGGGCATATTATCCGGTCACCGGAAAAGGCATGTATTCCGGCATTAGTAGACGGGTTCGACTTGCGCCCCCAGAACTAGTACCCAATCGAGACGCATCGATACCAAAAATCCTCTTTATTTTTCATAGTAGAGAATAGAAATAAATAATAGTAGTATTTTTATTTTTTAATAGTATATTATTTATTAGTAATTTAGTAGTATGTCAATGTTAATATTAAAGAAAGATAAGAGATTAGAGTATGGAGATTAGAGAGTGAGGCAGTAGAAAGAGAGTGAGACAGTAGAAAGTGTGAGGTTTGAATCAATTTCTCTATCATACAAATAAATGTACATAAATGTATTATATAGTAAACCAAACTCTAAATTAAATATAAAAGGTATTCATTTTAAAAATGAACAATAAAAAATCATCATATTTAAAATTATTATTGCATAAAATATAAATTATATTTACTAAAATATTCATTATATATCAAAATAATTTTCATTAAGAACACACTATAATAAATATTATGCGTAAAATACTCCGTACATATAGTATCACGGTAGAAATTGCCGATTTAAAGTGGGTTTGATAGGTATTTATAGGGGGATACTTTTTTATTAATTTTTGAAAAGTAGCCGTTTTTAGCCGTTGGGACAGGCTGAACCAGCGGTCCGGTTCGAACCGGTCGGTTCTCAGTTCCCAACGACTATTTTTTTTTTTTTTGAAAACTTTTTATTTTTTTATTTTTTATTAAGGAGACCGGTTGGTTCCCGGTTCCTACCGGTTCTCGAATCACGGGAAACGGGACCGGACCGGCTATTGTCCGGTCACGGCCGATTTTGAAATCGGGTTGACCGATTCCTGGTTAAGGGACCGGCTGAGCCGGCCCTGGGCCGCCAGTTCCCAATTTATTTTCGTCATTTGATATCATGACATTTCGTGTTCCTTCTCGATAAAACCAAAAAGTTAAAATCAAATTACAAATTAGATTTGTTATATAGTATTCAAATATTTATCAATTTATTATATCATATAAGTATTTATTAGTTTAATTATTATTTTAAAAAAGTTTTTGACAGAAAAATAGTTAAGGGCCCAAAAGTTCAAATCAAATTACAAATTAGATTTGTTATAAAGTCTTCAAATATTTATCAATTTATTATATTATATAAGTATTTACTATTTTAATTATTATTTTAAGAAAGTACAGAAAAACAATTAAGGGCCCAAAAGTTAAAATCAAATTACAAATTAGATTTGTTATAAAGTTTTCAATATTTATCAATTTATTATATCATATAAGTATTTAGTATTTTAATTATTATTTTTTTTTGAAAATATTATATCATATTTAGTATTTTAATTAAAATCAAATTACAAATTAGATTTGTTATAAAGTTTTCAATATTTATCAATTTATTATATCATATAAGTATTTAATATTTTAATTATTATTTAAAAAAATTATTATATCATATAAGTATTTAGTATTTTAATTATTATTTTTAAAAAAATTACTATATCATATTTAGTATTTTAATTAAAATCAAATTACAAATTAGATTTTAAAATAGTTTATGATAGAAAAACAATTAAGGGCCCAACCGGGTTCGAACCGGTGACCTATTGATCTGCAGTCAATTGCTCTACCACTGAGCTATGGACCCTTCGTTGTTATATTACAGAAAATTAAAGTACTTCAAGAAACTTATTTTACCGAAAAAATGGTATTCTTTGCTCATCGGAAAATAATACCTGTATTTTTATTGTATTAATAATTTTATAAAATGATACGGAGTATATATTTTTTAAAATTTATATACTCTCATTTCATAAAAGATTACTCATTTCATTTGTAATGTCTATTTCATAAAAGATTACTCATTTTATTTGTAATGTATAAAAGTAGTAAGTCATTTGTTTTAGACAAATGAATTTGTATATTTTCATAGAAATTCAAAATGTAACTAATCAACTAAGTTACATAATCATCAACTGTATGTTTTTTATTATATTTCCTCCGTTTCATACGACAACTTCGACAACTTCTACGGGAATGAAGTAAATAGTATTTTTTTCTTAAGTTTGAGATGAAATGTTTTTCGATTTTAATATTTTTTTTTGTAAGTCAAATTTCATTTTTTTATTACGTTTGTGAGAACTTGATGTGTTCTCTCGTGTCAAACAAAATAAAAATTGAAAAAACGTAATAATTAAATAAAATAAGTTTTCAAATAAAATAAAATTTTCAATTAAAATTTATTAATTGTTAGTCGTGTTTAAAATAATACTCCATTCGCTAAAAAATAAAATTATATTTTTTTGTAATTTACAAAGTAATAAAATTATATTTTTTTTGTAATTTACAAAGTAAATGGTCTTATAATAGAGAGAGCAAATATTTAGATGATAGTATAAAAAAATGAGAAAAATATGTGAATTATATCTTTAGATTATATATTATATTAAATAAATAAAAATGATGATAAATGTTTTTATGATAATAAATCATAAATAAAAATATGATTGGTTAAAATGTAAAATTAGATTTTAATAATATAATAATTCAGAGAAATAATAATATTAAAATAAATGTTTTCATAGTGTAAACGTTTTAATGTGATGAAAATCATTTTGTATAAATCTAGATATTGTAAATAATATGAAAAAGTTAGAAAGATGCTTAAGCTTAAAATAAACATAACATATGTTCAAACACAACGTTTTGAAATCAATTAATTTTAGTTCATGTACACAATTGAATCAATGCATACCAAGCCAGGGTTCGAACCGGTCAGTCTAGTTTGTGACTAGCTAGATAACAACCTACACCTTGATATGTTGAAGTCTTGTGGATCCTTGATCAAGAATGATATGGGAAAGGCTCATCATCATCATGTACTCAAAAAATAAAAAACGAAAACGAAAACTCCCAAGTACGAAATGTATCGAAAATGATTCTCATGTTGTTATAGATATGTCTTTGTTGTTCAGATTCATCTGTCTAGTATGAACAAACCTAAATAACTATAATACGAGAGGGGGTTTACTGTAGTTGGTTCGGTATTGTATTACTTGATAAGAAAAGATCACCAGCTTTTAGTTGGGACCCTTCCACCTCCGGGTAGGAACCTCCATCTTGGATGGCAACCTCAGTCGATTGAAACGAGGGATACGAGGGATGTGGGCCCCATCACCAGTAGAACAAATAGAAGCTTTAGCAGCAGGTAAGGCAGATTGCTTGGCAGCAAGAGTAGAACGATTCTCAGCTTCTTTGTTTATGATCCGCCCTTCATAATCACGCAGCTCTATTCACAAAAGCAAGCAATGAAATTAATCACAACCAAATTAACTAGTACTAAAATACTATCATAGAAGATTAACCAATAAACCATTTTTCTTTTGCCTAAAAGACGAGATTTACAAGAACAATGACCTCAAGATAATTTATTGAGAACCGGATTAAAATGGTAGTATACAATAATTAATTGTACATTATCAATGTGAGCCAATAAGGTGCAACTTAGTAACTGTAGCTGTTAGGAACAGGAAAACACAATCAAACGATAGAAATCGTTTGCCCAGAAAGCTCCAGCTTTTCCAATAATAATCTCCGTAATCCCTAATCTCCAACCTTAATTACACCTTATATAATAATTAGAGTCCTACCGAAAGTAAATAACTAAATAATGAAAGATACTAATAATTAAGAATACTAATCATAAAAGGATTGTCCACGTCTTCAGCAGGCCCATTAATTGGCCTGAGCCCGTTCCCGACGACGTCGATAAACTTGTAAGGGCCGAGGCCCATCTTCCTCGCCCAACACTACTACATTCTCATTCTGCTCTCTAACAACTCCTCCCTCCTTCAAAATAACCTTGTCCCCAAGGTTAAAATCCGGAAATTGCTGCTGAAATTGAACCACGTCCACCCATGTCGCCTCGTCCAGCGACTGTCCCGACCACTTGATCAACACTTGTTGTACCTCGCTGCCCTCCTTAGATAAAAATCGATTGTCCAACACTTTTTATGGCTCAAATAATGGGCCAACAGGCAACTCCAATGTCTCCGGTAACACCCCTTCCACCGGGTGATTCCCCACTACACGACGAAGTTGCGATACATGAAAAACGGGATGAATACGACTCGAATTCGGCAACTTCAGCCGATACGCAGTCATCCCGATTCGATCCTCCACCTCGAATGGACCATAATACTTCGCGGCCAACTTGTGATAAGGTTGAGTCGTCATCGTGGTTTGTCTGTGAGGTCGAAACTTCAAGAATACTAACTCGCCCACCTGAAACTCCACCAACCGCCTGCGTCTGTTAGCATACGTTACCATTTGTTGTTGTGCCTTCTCCAGATTCTCCTTCAGACGTCCCAACATAAAATCCCCCAGATTCTCCTTCAGACGTCCCAGCATAAAATCCCGACCTCCCAACTCATCGGCAACCGCAGCTACTCGACATTCACTAGGAAGAAATCGTCGTATTGTAGGTGGTGCTCTGCTGTACACCACTTCAAAAGGAGTGACTTGTGCGGCTGTCTGAAATGCCGTGTTGTACCAATATTCCGCCCACGGAAGCCATCGCACCCACTGCTTGGGCTGCTCGCTCGTGAAACATCTCAAGTATGTTTCAACAACCCTATTCAAAACTTCAGTTTGCCCATCTGTCTCGGGATGATATGCCGTGCTAAACTTTAATTTAGTACCTGACTGCTCGAAGAGTTGTTTCCAAAAAGCACTTACAAACACCGGATCTCTGTCGCTAACGATGGAACGAGGAATGCCATGCAACCTCACAACTTCTCGAATGAAACTCTCGGCCACGGCCCGAGCTGTGATGGGTGGTTTAAGAGCAATAAAATGTCCATATTTCGACAAGCGATCTACCACCACCATGACAACAGTGAACCCCCTCGACTTAGGTAGGCACGTAATAAAATCCATAGACAATTCTTCCCACACCAAATCTGGCACCGGTAATGGCTGCAACAACCCGGCCGGGGACATAGCTTCGTACTTGGACTTTTGACACACCAAACACCGTGCCACATACTCTTGTACCTGTCGAAACATCCCTCTCCAGTAAACACAAAGCGCTAGTCGTCTATAGGTTCGAAAAGCTCCAGAGTGACCCCCCACCGGCGTGTCGTGGAATTCATGCAACAATCTCGGAATCCACAAAGAATTGGCCGCCAATACCAACCGACCCTTATAGAATAACCTCCCTCCGGATATCTCATATCCCACTCGACTACCCGGCTGCTCGCGTAAGGCCTGCATTATGTTGCTGATGAATTCATCTCTCTCTTGCTCCTTGATAACTTCCTGCATATCTAACCACTCAGGTCCGCTAATCGCGGCCAGCATGCCACCACTGTCTCTTCGGGACAACGCGTCTGCCGCGGCGTTGGAGGCTCCGGTCTTATACTCAATCGCAAAGTCGTAGCCTAATAATTTGGCCACCCAAACCTGTTGCGCAGGTGTCACAATCTTCTGCGATAACAAATGTTTTAAGCTGTTATGATCCGTACGAACCAAAAAACGCCGTCCCACCAAGTACGGTCGCCAATGCTGCACGGCCATAACGAGCCCCATCATTTCTCTCTCATAAGCTGATTTGGTCAGGTTTCGCTCGGACAGTGATTTACTAAAATACGCAATTGGCCGTTTCTCTTGCATCAGAACCGCTCCCACCCCAGTTCCTGAGGCATCACACTCAACAACAAACTGCTTCGAAAAGTCAGGCATGGCCAACACTGGACCTTCTGTTAAGGCCCTCTTCAACTGCGCAAACGCCGCCTCGGCTTCTGGCGTCCACTCGAATTTTGTGGGCGCCGTATTCTTCAAAAGACCCATTAGAGGGCGTGCTATCAGTCCGTAGCCCCGCACAAACCTCCGATAGTACCCAGTCAATCCAAGAAATCCTCGCACGTCCTTGATTGATTTTGGTGTCGGCCAATCTACAACAACGGCCACCTTGGCCGGGTCCATGGCTACCCCCACTTTGGATATAATGTGCCCAAGATACTCTACAGCCAAACACCCGAACGAACATTTCTTTTTGTTAGCTTTGAACTGGTTTGCCTCCAAAATTTGCAAAACCTGAGCCAAATGTTCCTTATGTTCTTCCCAAGTGCGGCTGTAAATCAAGATGTCGTCAAAGAAAACTAGCACAAACTTCCGTAAGAAAGGTCTAAAAAGCTCGTTCATAGTGGACTGGAAGGTTGCTGGTGCATTCGATAGTCCGAACGGCATTACTAAAAATTCGTAATGCCCACTGTGCGTGCGGAAAGCCGTCTTCGGAACGTCTATGTCTGCCACACGGATCTGGTGATAACCAGCCTTGAGATCAATCTTAGAATAGACCTCTGCCCCTGATAACTCGTCTAGCAATTCTTGGATAACTGGGATTGGGTATTTGTCAGGTACTGTGACCTTATTCAACTCTCGATAATCCACACAAAACCTCCAGCTTCCATCTTTCTTTTTAGCCAACAGTACTGGACTAGAAAAAGGGCTGGAACTAGGCTGCACAATCCCGGCCCTTAGCATGTCTTCAACCAAGCGTTCAATTTCGTCTTTCTGCACATGTCCATAGCGATATGGACGGACCGAGACCGGTCGAGACCCCGGAATCAACTCAATACGATGGTCCACAGTCCGTTTAGGGGGTAATCCTTCTGGCTCGCCGAATACCTCTGAGAACTGTTGCAACACATCATGTACCCGTTCCGGTTCCGCGTTGGTTAACTTGGTTGAGTTTCCTTCGAGTATTACAGCCCAAAATTCCACCTCATGGATCCGATGCAAGGATCTCAGCCCCACCAATCCCCTGCACAATGCCGGGTCTCCTTTCAGCATCACCATACTTCCCTTCCAAGCGAATGACATCGTCATGTTGTCCCAGTTAGTTCTGACATCTCCCAAAGTCGCCAGCCATGCGACTCCCAGTATCACGTCAACTCCTCCCAATTCAAATACGTAACAATCTGCCACAACTTCACAGCTTGATAAGGAGATGGTAAGCCCACGGCATACCCCCTCCGACTCTTGTCGCCTTCCGTCTCCCAATTGCACTCCAAATCGACTTGTTTTATCTGTTTCATACCCCCTCCGACTCTTGTCGCCTTCCGTCTCCCAATTGCACTCCAAATCGACTTGTTTTATCTGTTTTAAGTTTCATCAGTGATACCAAGGATGCTGAGACGAAGTTATGACTAGCGCCGCTATCCACCAAAACAGTGATAGTGCGTCCCTGCGTTACCCCGTGTAGTCGCATAGTTCTTGGGCTAGACAATCCTGCCATCGAGAAAATTGGCAGCGTCCCATCCTCGCTAATGTCCCCTTGCTGCTGTAGCACAGAGTCTGCCTTATCTCCGCACTCCAAAGTTTCCGACTGATTTAATCCCAAATCCTCCCATTCTTCAGCCACCATAACTCTCAGTTGCTTCATAGGACAGTCATGATTTGGAGTGTAGGGTTTCTTGCAGCGAAAACAGAGCCCCTTTGCACGAAGATCAGCGAGCTCTTGCGGCGAACGACGTGTTAACCCTGCTCGTGAACTGGACTGCCCCGACGGACTTGACGTCGTTGGCTGGAATCTGTCATGGCCCTTAGTGGGCTGCCCCACGGTCGAACTACCCTGTCGGTTGAAGTTTGGAGTGCCGTTGGACCCAGTCGAGAAAGTTGGCCTCGATAACGAGGCTGGTCGCGAAGCCGGCGAAAAACCCTTGTTCGGACGCGCACCGGACTGCACTGCGAGGTTATCCTCCACGTCCCTAGCCAACTCCATTGCCGTTTCTAAATCCGACGGACGTAGTAGCCGCAACGAACTACGAACTGAATCTTCTAATCCGGTCATGAAGTACCCCAAATAATGTGGATCGCTAAGTCCAGGCACCTGGCTTGCCAATTGAACGAATAAATTAATATATTCATTGACGGACCCCGTTTGTCGAACATTCGACAATCGCTCAAACCGACTCCCCTTGAATCGACTGTCGAAACGTGAAACCAATGCTTGAGAAAACTCGTCCCACATCAACCCTGGTTTGCGAGTTCGCAGCCATGTAACCCAGTAAAGCGCCGCTTCTTCCATCGCCACTACTTCCGTTGGAACCTTCGATTCGGGCGCTGTATTGTGGAGTTCGAACTGTTGATTAGCGCGGGCTAGCTAACCAATAGGATCAGAGCCATCAAATGACGGCAATTGCACCATCTGACCGGTCATGCGCCTTGTTTTGTCGATGTACCCTGTTTCGTCTCCTTCAACTTTTCTGTTGGCAGACGATAGGTCAGCGTCCTCCGGTCGTTTCAGCAACTTGCTCAATTCCGCTAACGTGCTGGAAATCTCCTCCAATCGCTGAGTGTTGGAATTCAACGTGGTCATCATCACCTCTTGTTCTTTCTCAATCTTGTCCAGCCTCTCTGTCGTCTCTGTTGCAGATCTCGTCATGTCGGGAACGGGATCCGGCAGATCGGACCAATTGTTAGGAACAGGAAAACACAATCAAACGATAGAAATCGTTTGCCCAGAAAGCTCCAGCTTTTCCAATAATAATCTCCGTAATCCCCTAATCTCCAACCTTAATTACACCTTATATAATAATTAGAGTCCTACCGAAAGTAAATAACTAAATAATGAAAGATACTAATAATTAAGAATACTAATCATAAAAGGATTGTCCACGTCTTCAGCAGGCCCATTAATTGGCCTGAGCCCGTTCCCGACGACGTCGATAAACTTGTAAGGGCCGAGGCCCATCTTCCTCGCCCAACACTACTACATTCTCATCCTGCTCTCTAACAGTAGCGTTACTCTAAAAATAGTACTCGTCGACATAAATAAGTTTAGTCACAGCACAAATTGAGAAATACTAACAAATTTTAAATGCGGCCTATAAGTAGAAGAAATCAAAGAGATGAGATACATTAAAATATATACAAAAAAAGAACTCGTGATGATCAACTGTCAATAGTAGAAAATAACTTGAGTAGGTTTTAAGGACATACATTTCTTTTTGCATCCATGTGAACAGGGGAAAAATGACAATTCAAAAATAATTGGTCGGGCAAATTTTGAAATCATTAAAAAATGCGTAAACGAATATATAATAGAGGGAAAATTCTCAAAATTTAACAATATCAGAAAAACTGATGATGGGCAATTGTCTACCTTTGACCATCTAAGTTTGCTAATACTCATCACGTGTACAGAGAGACAAAAGGAGCATCAGTTTTCTGTTATTGATAATGGTATTTTCAAGAAGCTAGGGAAATTAAATATTTATTTTATGCTACAAAACATGTATCAATTCTCAAACACAAATGGAACCTCTAAAATCACAAAAAGGTAAATGAACTAGTGACACGAAACATTCGCCAAACAAAATCAGTGCATAGAAAGAAAAGAAAGTCAAGATTGATAATGGGATAAAAAAACGTACCCGACGATCCATGAGCATAATGACACTTTTCGCCATATCTACACCACATATTTATCTCCCACTTGTTACACAATCTTGTATTCCAATTAGAACTCTATAGGATACATTTATTTTCAAATCCAGGAACCAAACAAATTGCTTCTGACTTTCGCTCTTCCCCACTCTCCTCGCCAATGAAATAACAATTCTTATCATACTCACTACCTTTCTCGGCCAAGAACTCTGTGAATTGCTCACTCATGTGATTAGGCAATGTTGTTGATTGCATTTGTTCTCCTTTAAATGCAACTGTAATTCCCTCTTCCCAATTAGGGATCGGTTCTCCAAGTTCCGCACTACGCGTATAATTACAATTGCTAAGATCGTGAAACTTATTCTGGATGAATTCCGAGCAATCAATGTTTTTAACCCTTTTGTTCGGAGGCTGACTATCCACATCAAAACAGAATAGTTTCCTCTCATGGAGTGACTTTGGCTCGGTATCAAGGGAAATAGTAATTCCTCCTATCACATCCTCATTGTTTTTTGCGGAAATTCTTTGATCAATCGATTCGATGACCTTTATCGCATTCGCGTTATTTTTTTATTTTCCAAAATCAATTTCAAAAGCACCATCACCGGAAAATCCATCACGTCGGTGAAACTCCATCACGAAATAAATTCGCTAATCAAATTATTTCCAAGAGTGATTAAAGAATTAAAGAAACCCCCAATTTCTCTGAAAAAGTAAATAAATCGATTCACAATTTTCAGCTTTCATCACACACAGAGATTGAGAGATTTAAACTCATTCACGAATAATACCTACTAAATCAATGATTCTCAAAATAAGAATATATAACAATTAGATGAATGAGGATGCAAATGATTTAATAATTAGTGCAATCTAATGGAACTAACAAGTAATTAAACATAATCAGTATAGATCTCCTTTTAAGATCTCAATCTACTATCACACACGCATTTTTTTTTAACATTTGACTCTTCTTCTATAGAATGAATAGTCATACATCATCTTCAATTAACAATTTACGCTAGAGGTAATGAAAACATGGCTATAAAGCATGAAAAAGGTGACGAAATAATAGACAACCTGAAGAAACCAAAGCCGACTCGTGAACGATTAAAGATTTAGAAATGAAGTTTTTTGATTTCAACCTTTGACTATTCAGTCCACTCTTCTTTTGGTGGTCCTATATTTATCAACACTAAAAACCAAGTCATAATATTACATTTAAAAAGGAGAGGGGATTGAATTGTAGATTTTGTAGATATTCCATTCATTAATTTTCTCGACTTCTCCGAAATAAAAGCAACATAAACGTATACCAAAATGCAAAAAGTCAGAATGTCAAATGAATAAGTCAATTATGTCCCTCAATATTCCACACAACTGTTCTTCGGATACTTCCAAATATTCAATTACTAAGCCACATTTCACTGGCAAAGAAAATCATATACACAATTTTTATATGCTAACAATTACAAAATACATAAACCCCTTTGCACACTGGAAAAAAATCATAAAAGTTTGAGAAACTTAAACAAAATAAAATATAACTTCTTTTATAGGCAGTCCCAGTGATGTTGCTTTTGAAATTAATTGTGGAAAATCAAAAAATAACGCGAATGCGATAAAGGTCATCGAATCGATTGATCAAAGAATTTCCGCAAAAAACAATGAGGATGTGATGGGAGGAATTACTATTTCCCTCGATACCGAGTCAAAGTCACTCCGTGAGAGGAAATTATTCTGTTTTGATGTGGATAGTCAGACTCCGAACAAAAGGGCTAGAAACATTGTTTGTTCAGAATTCATCGAGAATAAGTTCTATGATCTTAGCAATTGTAACTATACGCATATGAGTGAGGAACTTGGAAAACTGACCCTAACTAGGAAGAAGGAATTACAGTTGCATTTAAAGAAGAACAAATGCAATCAACAAAATTGCCTAATCACATGAGTGAGCACTTCACAGAGTTCTTGGCCGAGAAAGGTAGTGAGTATGACGAGAATTGATATTTTATTGGCGAGGAGAGTCGGGAAGAGCGAAATTCAGAGGCAATTTGTTTGGTTCCTGGGTATGGAAGTAAATATATCTTAAAGAGTTCAAATTGGAAGACAAGATTGTGTAACAAGTGGGAGATAAATGGGTGGTGTAGATGTGACAGAAAATTATCCATAAGATCGCATATCAATATGAATCCAGAGAAATCAACCTCTAAAACAGTTTCACCATCAAAATTCCGTAAGATTGCATATCAATCTGAATCCAGAGAAATTAACCTCTAAAACAGTTTCACCATCAAAATAAGATGGAATTGAGGGAGCCAAATGATTCCGCGACAACCTTGAAGATCCATGTAATTAATGTCTATCTAAATAAGATCCTTCTGGAGTTAAACAAAAGGGCGATTATTAAAGCGATGTAAAACTTCAAAACATGTACACTAAAAAAAGATGTAAATTCATTTCACCGTTGTCAATGGAGTATTCATCGGTCTCAGCTCGATGCCTTCATCAGAAATTATAATCTTTTGTTCGTCAAGACCTCAGCAGCGGCGACGGCAGCGGCGCCGCCTCCGCTTAGCCTCTTTTAATCTTATCTTTACAATGAGAATTAGGGTTGGTTTATTTAACCTCTAATACTATTAGTCTATTACTAAATCAACATTTTTTTCTTAAAGTGGCAAACAATTAATTTAAACTCAGTATATCAGTATATCGTGTTTTGAATTTGAAAAATATTTGTATATGCTATGTTAATGAAAGTCCAACAAAAAGTTCTGATGTCTTGGATAAATACACTAATAAATAGTTGACAAAAAATGCAAACGTTACAAACAATATGTGCTCGTATGTATATGTAAATATGTTTACATGATTTCAGATTAATAATTTATGTGAAATTTTGTTGTTTTATGTGAAATCCAACAATTTTTTGAGTTGTTCATTCATAATGCGAGTCATGAAATTGAGGGCATGCTTTAACAAATTTCATGACGATCCAACGTTTAACGAAATCGTATCAAAATAATTTTCTCAACTAGCGATAGAGCTTTTCAGACAATTGTAATTCGAATAGCTCGTAATGCTGCGTCTCTTCCTAGACCAGTTTTGTTGCTCGATTGTTATCGATTACCTACAAATCACTAAAATTTATATAGTCACAATATCAAATTAAAGAATCGAAAACAATCAACCGAATATTTGTTGATTCAAGAGAAAATTCAATACATACTAAAACACAAGCTAAAGGCACACAAAAGAAAAGACACTGAACCACACACAAATTCACAAAGAAATACATGAAACATTGACCATACTTGTTATATTTTCGAGTGCCGATATCCAACACCCATAGTGGTAGAGGAACACGCACATCATCACCGACATTGCCTCCACATTCATGAAAAGACATAACTACCTATATGAACAAGTGTTGAACTAAACATTAGGAAACAGAAGAAGATTATGTAGAAATAAAAAATTGTAAAGATAATAAGGAATAATCACAAAACTACCCTTGGGGTTTAATCTAATGATAAAAAAAGGCTTCCTTATTTAAAATCACAATTCGGATAAGAAGGAAAGGACGGTCAGATTAGACTCTTCCCCGCCTCGAGGGCGACTCTTCTGACTTTGGTTGGAGGTAAAGCCTTCTCAAGGCATTTCATATATTTCTAAAAGGTATTTATAATCATCCTTGATAGTAGTAATAACGATTAACCTGCCAATAACTATGAATTCATAACTTTCCAGGCCACTCACCTGTAGCTTGAGCTGAAGATCTTGCACAATTTGAAAGAGCCTTCTGTAGCCACTCCAGTTATATTGTTGAGGAGCTTGTGCTTCGACGATGCCCCACCAGCAATCAACCATAACACCATCAACATTAATTGACTTAAGAATCTTCAGCTGGTCTATCAGATGATCAGGATCAACCAACTCACACTCCCTACTGATGGTCCCTAACTGTTTCCAAAATTGTATTATCTCTCAGTTTGTATGATTTACAAAATGATAGCAAAAAAAAGTTTAGAAAATGCAGAATAGATGTCTGAAGCCTGCTGGAAATAGGTATGCTGTAATTTAATAGAACAGAAGGTCTTGATACTCACGGGTAGCATCACATAGACAGGAACATAAGGCGATCCAGTAAATTCTGTTTCCTGAAACACCGGAATACAGAATATGATTTTAATTTCTCAAGGAAACGGTATTATATATAACTTCAATTCGATCGGTGGATGAATACGATTACGAATGACAGAAGATGTTGACGAGTAAGAATCAAGTTTTAGAGCATGTGACCCAAAACTCAAGAAGCATTGCACATTAACATTTCTTTTAGTTTCATAGCTACAAACAGCAAAAATCAAGATGCCTAACCCATCACCAGAACAGTATATAATCATATAAATCTTTCCCTTAAAAAATCATTTGTGTAATTTGACATAAAATTGTTCCAACAGCAATATAAGACTGAATACAATAAGATCTAAGCCCCAACAAAATTATCCAAACGACATGGATGATCCGAAATTCGAAATGAACTCTATGTAACCTGTCTCTTAGCGCACACACAGACGCACATAAGTTTTCGTCAATTTCTTCCTTAAATACTCAATCAAGTTTCAATCCCAACATAATTATCCCAAACGAAGCATAAGAAACTATGAAAAATTAAAACAATAGCATGCATAATTTTTAATACTGATTCAACAATTCAAGCATCGATAATTCCTAAATCGATTCTCAAACTCTCACGAAGAAAGCAAAAGGAACGAAAAAAAAACGAAGAATCAGAAACAGAGTTTCACAAACCACCTGCTTATTCTCGCTCAAAGCGCAAGCTAAATCGCCAATCGCTCCAGCTTTTCCAGCCTCGGCGCGAGATGCAACAGCAGCAGATTTCACCGAGGCGCTGCTCAATTTGCACGAGCTGGATATGGTGATGCTCCGACCGCCACGATTGGCTGCCTCGGAACGGAGTACGGGAAACGCCATTGATGGAGCCGAACCAGAAGGATTGGGAACTGGTGCGAGGGTGCGATTCAGCTGAACGGATGAAATATTGTTGATCGCCATTTTCGTCTCAATTCTCTCTCTCTTCTATCTCTCTCTCTCTCTCTCACTCTGAAATTTGTTACTGGTAAAACTGATGCGGCGAAAACCGTTCGTACGTATATGTACAACCACGCACAAATTGCGTGCGTGCGTGCATGAGAGAGAAAATATGGCGGGACTGAAATGCGAGAAAGTGGGCTGGACTTGGGCCGCGTCGGGTCAAGGCCGTTATAATGGGTGGCCCAAATAATTTTTAATTCTTTTATTTATCTGTATTTTTATTTAACGGCCAAAATAAACGTTTATTTAAATCGTTATACACTCACTTATACTGTAACAAAATTCGTTATTTATTTAATTGTTGGGTTGGATATTAATTTTGTTGTGTATATGTAATTTGATAAATTTTAAAGCTACAATATGCTTATGAATTCGATCGAGTGTACCAAAAATTATAAGTATAAATTAACTTCAAAGTTTAGAGTTGAAAAATAAATAAATAAAATTTATTTGAAAGTTGTTGAAGTTGAATATATCCGTTAACGAATTATCACGTTGTTGGAGAAAAACAAGAAAATGATGGTCTCGCTCATTTCAATGAGCAATAGCGAAATTTGGTTCTTTGGTTCTTCCAACAAACACATTATTATGAAATTGTTATGGTTAGTTCTCAATTTTTATTTTTGAGCTATTTCTCAAAAGATGGCATAATTAGTTAGTCCCTTTATAACAATTATAAGATAAATTCTTCTTTTTTTCTAATGTGACATTGAATTATACTCTCAACATACTTCTTCTCAAATCATTGATGGCATTATTGTCCTCTTTCCTCCTCCATATCCTCCATAGTATATGTTTATTTTGCACCGTCATTATCACACGATGATAAACATATTTCCAATGGTGAAATCATATTGAGAGCGCACACTTACATTAGATGATAAACATATTTCCAATGGTGAAATCATATTGAGAGCGCACACTTACATTAAATTCAATTGAACTTGACTATGATAATACTATAGGATCTGATGCCTTCACCGTCGCGTTACATTAGTATGATATTGTTCGCTTCAAGCTAAATTATCACGATTTTAAATCTTGGACGTCTTCCTTCAGAAATCTTATACTAATGTAGTGATTGATCTCGTTATAAACTAAACAAAATATTCTTATTTTTTCGATGTAAGTGAATTGTTCCTCAATAAAAAATAATATGTAATTTAGCAAGGACAATTACATAAAACAAAACAATGTTGAGTACAATTTATATACGGTAGATTACTTCTCCCTTATTAATAGCAACACTTTTCATTTTAGTATATACAATATTTATAGTTTCATTTTTTAAAATGAAATAATTGTCTTTTTTTTTTTTATTACAATAGGCATTTTACTCTTATTTTTTCAATTATTTTTTAAAAATCATATTTACAATATCAATATGACATAATCTTTCTAATAATAACGTTGGTATTGTTTGTTTATTCAACAAAAATATTTCAATATAAGTATATCAGAGTTGTCTTTATCGTTAATTCGTCATTTTTGAACTCCCAATCCAAGAGAACATCTTCTCCCCCGTCTCTTATTATGGGTTATGTGCATCACCATCCGAAGGGCATAACATTTGAGCTTTCTCAGTATAACTAACCTTGATCTCTTTCATTTGCGTCGGTCGTATGTCTCACGCGGCTCGCTCTCGCAATGCCCACCACCTGTTCGATAAATTTACCAAGAGACACCCACCTCCTCAGACTTCACCGAATTTCAAAATCCGCACGAATCTTGTAGACCCATTTGAACATTTCAAACACGACGATATTGTCAAATCGTGGACATCGAAAATGTCGAGTCTCGTCAGACAAAATCGTTCTCACGAGGCCATAGCTCTGTTCAAAGCAATGCTCGTCAATGAAGAAAGCCCAAACTTCGTCACGGTCTTGGCCGTTATAAAAGCTGCAGGTTCACTTGGGTCCAAACACCTGGCCCATGGGATTCACGGGTATTCGACTAAAATGGGGTTTGTTGATTCGCAAGTGGCTGTAGTGACGGCTCTTGTCGGACTTTACTCTCATTGGGACATGGAAACTGCGTGGAAAATATTTCATCAGACACCTAATAAAGACATGGTTTTGTGCAGTGCAATGGTTTCAGCGTGCGTGGGCCATGGTGAGTTTCTTGACGCGTTTAAATTATTCAGGGAAATGGTTCTTTCGGGCTTGCAACCTAATCCTGTGACTATTTCGAGTATACTCCCAGCTTGTGCCGACCTTGGTGCGTTGAAGCTTGGGAGAGAAATCCATTGTTATTCTATTAGAAATTCACTTGATCGTCACACGATTTGTCAGAATTCGCTATCGGGTATGTATTCCAAGTGTGGGCATTTAGAGTCGGCACTTGAGGTTTTTAGTCGTATGGTGAACAAGGATATTGTTTCTTGGAGGATAATTGTGCGCGGTTGTGTCGAAAATGAGAGGCCGAGAAAAGCCTTGGAGATGTTTCACAAATTGCAAGCATTTCATGATGTGAAGGTGGATGAATATATAATCCTAGAAGTGGTTAGAGCTTATTCTCTATTGAGGGGTGATTTTATCAATTTCGGATTTCATAGCCTTGTGTTGAAAACAGGATTTACTGCATTTGCTTCCGTAATGACCGAGCTTCTTCAAACGTATGCAAAATTTGGCAACATTGAGTCATCTAGGAAAATATTCGATAATCTTAATTCGAAAGATCTTGTTGCTTGGAGTGCCATGATTGCAGTCTACACTCAAAGTACACAGACTAGTAAAGCTTTTGATTTATTGAAAGAGATGCAATTGGTTGGTCAGAAGCCTAATGAGTTCACTTTCGTAAGTTTATTACACGCTTGTACATCGCTTGATGCCATATACACAGGCGAAGGCATACATGCACAGTTAATGAAAGATGGATATTCTACCAATAGTTTTTTGACATCTGCATTGATTGACATGTACTGCAAATTCGGAAGAACTGGTCAAGGGAAGGCCGTTTTTGATGAAAAAAATGCAAACAGAGATTTAATTTGTTGGAGTTCAATGATAAATGGCTACGCTATTAATGGATTTGGAGAGGAGGTTCTAGAGTGCTTTTCAAACATGCTTTCTAACAAGATAGAGCCCAATGATGTTATATTTATATCACTGTTATCCGCATGCAGCCACTGTGGGCTAGAATACGAGGGTTGGATCTGGTTTCATGAAATGGAAGTGAGGTTTGGTATTAAGCCTAAACTCGCGCACTATGTATGCATGGTGGATATGCTTAGCCGTCAAGGGAATATTGAAGAAGCTCTTGAATTTACGAACAATATGCCTGTTGAGCCCGATAAGCGGATATGGGGGGCTATTCTTACCGGATGCAAAAATATTAATGGGCCCACTGAGATTTTGGAATTTGTTGCCAAGAAACTTATCAGCTTGGATCCGGAGAATACAAGCTATTATGTAGTGCTGTCTAACGTGTATGCGGACCAGGGGAGGTGGGGCGAAGTTGAGAAATTGAGAAACGTGATGGACATGAGATTGATGAAGAAAGTTGTGGGTTATAGTTCAATTTGAGATCGATTATAAACAGTATTCTTATGGAAGTCATGCTTCTAAGGTATCTGAATTTTTTTTCTGTTTCCGATGCACACAAATTCTATTTTCTTGGTCTAAATTATGAAAATACATAGAGAACATCTTTAAATGTTTTGCTAAAGGTATCTCTTTGACATTGGTAGGCATGCTTATATTGTTATTATTTCTGTTATTTTTAATTGCTTCGTGGTTTAATCGATCCTAATCTAAGAGTACTAACAAATTATGTTTACATGTGGCAGACTTCTTTTTTATATTTTTAATAAAGCAATTTATCCTTTTCATAAATGAATGTATTTAGTTGAGAACTCTCATAACAGTTATGCAAAATTTATTTCTCACTGTTGAGACTTAATGTGATCATTTAATTTATAGCTTCTTGTAACTCCTTATTAAATAAAGGTTCAGATAATCTATGTTTCTTCTCTTATGACCACTGAATAAGAACAGGGAAATCGAGAATGCTACACTCTTAGACGATAAAATGAAAGGTGCAATCCTCGAAGTAGTTCTTGTTTCTGCCGAAGGCATTGGCCACACCCATGTTCTTGGTAGCATCATCTCCAAAATATTTTTGGATTAGATTATTATTATTATTATTATTAATTTATTATTATTATTATTATTATTATTATTATTATTATTATTATTATTATTATTATTATTATTATTATTATTATTATTATTATTATAATTTTGAGCTGGATATTATTAATTTAGTTGAACGTGATATTTTGACAGGGCACTCAGGGTATCATGTTATTGTTGAATGTGGTGCTCAAATGTGCAGAAGCAAGACTTCATCAGGTTTGCATCGGATAATGATTTTTCACTAACTCAACTAAAAGTATAAATTTAAGATTATTTACAGAAACTCTAACCTATTTAAGAGTTTTTGTTAATACGGTATTTGACTCCTGCAGGAAACTTGGATAAAATCTACTGGAATGAAAAATTCATATTCGAATTTCCATCACTTGAGTTAGAAACTTTGAACCACCTTAAAATCAAAATTGTGAACGAGAAACATTTCACTCATGGCAAGTTTGTTGGTGAAACTCTGTAAGAGTCGCAATCAGAAATTCACTCTAGCTGACTAACTCCATATATTCCTTCTATCGTTTTTAATACGACTTAATAATATCATACTTTGCTTTTCTAGAATTTTCATCAAAGGAATTATTGTGGAGGGAAATCACACTGGAATGATAGAATTGCATCCGACTCCATTCAATGTGGTCCTAGAGGACAGCACATACAAAGGGCAGATAACAATCGGATTAAAATATATTCCGGAGGTAAGTTTTCTTTTGGTATTATATTACAGAACTTATCTCGGTTTGAACTATTTACAAATAAAAATAAAAATTCAAAGTCACAAAAACAATCCTAAAATTGATTCACCTCACTAATAAAATTAGTGAGCCAACTGTGTAAATTTTAATGGTACTTTGATTTTCCTTACCCAGGTTTTTTTATTTAATTTGAGAAAGTTTGGGGTTATTTTTTAATAATTAACTCAAACCTCAAGGGCACCTTTTGTAATTAGCCCTTCTCTTTTGGGGCAATTACAAAAAATATCCTTGTGAATGGTCTAATTACAAAAGAAACCCAAGTTCCAACTACCATTTCTAAATAACAAAAATATTGTTGAAGTTTGATTAGTGTCAAGATTATTGTCCTAGCTATAATATGTTTTAGAAATTTGAATGGAAGTTTTGAAATTGTTTTGGCATTTGAAGGGGTACGTATATGTTAGACAAAATAAAAGTTGAGGGGATGTTTTGTAATTTAAAAAGTTTGGTGTTATTTTTTGTAATTATGTGAAAAATCAGGAATACTTTCTTTTTGTAATCAATCATTTTCCTTTTGCATGTAAAATCCAATCCATCTCTGTTAAACGAAGAACAACGGTTTCTTTAATCCATCATCATTATTGTTATTTTTGCAGACTGCTATGCATTTGGCGAGAAAAGAAAACGTGCACGAGATGATTCAGATGAACGATGTAGGTGAAACCATGTGCACGATGGTTACGAATCTCTGGAAATTTCACTGGTGGAAGCTTCTATTTACTTTAAAGAATAGGAATTTGTTTAATAAGCGCAAAGACGTTTAAGAAGCTACAACCAGATGTTTATCATGGTATTATTGCTTATGTCAATTGACTTTTACAGAAACTGCTTTCTTGTTTTTTTGAAGAATAGAGCTTTTCATGTTTATTGTGTGCCATGATTTTTGTCTTTTTGAAATGAAAATTTCTATTAAGAGATCAAAAGGGTTAGGCACATCGATCTTACATAAAATACACTGCGTATACTCCATTGACCACACAAAAGGTAAGCACAAAATTTAAATGTTGCCCTTAATTAGTCCTGAACGCTAAGAATCTTCTTGAGTAGTGGGGAGTGATACGAAGCAGAATAACGCCCTATGAAAACGAACTTCCTTCCCCTTCTTAGTATAAGTCCAATTTTGGGTCACACCTTTAACAAATCTCTACTTGAAAGTTGACACGAGAATTCAAATTGAAACATTCACTGGTCTCCAAAACTTTTCTCCTCCACAAACCACTAATAGCTCGAGTGATCGAGCTAATTAAGTCAGACTAAGTCTAAGCAATACTCAAGCATAAACATGAATAAAGTATTCAATATTAACATGGTGTTCTCATTTTACTCACTAGAGTAAAATATTTCTCATATGCCATAGCAATTACATCGATAACGAACATTGATGTGTTTCATCCTCTAAGATTTGATCTTTATGAAGAAAGATACAAAACATCTTCATAGGCATCAAAACTCTCTAAGAGTTCATCAAATCATCCTTCAACCCTATCACCTCTTTGTAAGCTTTGGTAAACGTCATATATGGCGCCTTGGTAGTAGATATTTTGCTGAATCATTTTACAACAAAGCACACATTGTTCGATTCAAGTTGTTGTGATTTGCGATCCTAATAATACACGATAAACAAAATTATAAAATAAAACAACGAGATAATATTAGATTCAAGTTGTTGTGATTTGCGATCCTAATAATACACGATAAACAAAATTATAAAATAAAACAACGAGATAATATTATACGTAAAAACTCAAAACAACAAAAATTACTGAAAGATGATCAAATTTCAACAATAAATATTCACTATTACCGTTTTTCAATACTACTAGTCTCACTAAAATTAATCTATCCATAATACACTCTTTTATATAGATCGTAGAACACAAACTAATCGATTTTAAAACCCAAATAAAGAAGAAAATCCACCAAGGAATCCAGCGGTGGTTGATCACTTTCCTACCAAGCGCTTCCTCATTCAATTGTAAAGTAAGAATTAAAAGATCAAAAATGCAAAGTACGAATTAGACAAAAGCCGAACTAGTTCACCTAATTCTAAATCTTTGAGTTCTTAATCAATTCCTTTTTTATACCGCCCCATGCATACACAAAAATGCATGTACTCAACTACGTATACATGGTGTAGAATTGAGAGTCATTTATAATACTAGTAATAACTGCCGGTGCGATGTACCGGAATATTTAATGTAATTTATTTGGTTAAAAAAATAATGCTTGAAATTATCATATTATTGTTTTTCACTATTACTTAATACTTATTAAAATATAATTTAAAATATGTTAAACAATCGATATCCTTATAATGAATTTTCTATACCACTTGATATTTATTAAAATACAAGAAATTTCATGAGTTTATTTATAAACTTTTTTTTGAAAAGAATTCCTAATAAATATTTCTATGTCAAGAGGTCAAATGAATTACATATCTGCATTAGTTTATATATTTTTATTACATCAAAATATGCAAAATTATATTTGTATAGATTAATGGTAATTTTGGTTACTTACAATTCGAATCCGTCTTACTATATTTAAACTTTTATAATTTCTTTTATTAAGGGAATGTTTCAATTTTTTTAATTACTCATCGATGATTTATTAATTATTATTATTATTGCATTTATAATTTGTGAACCTCATAAGAAAAAATTAGATAAGAGAAAATAGTTAACAAATTGTTAATGTTCATAACAACATCCAGAATAAAATATGGATGAATTAAAAAATCATTCAAACTATTAAGAATTGGAAAATATCTAAAGGATTAGATATTTTTAAATAGTTGACTATTTCACAATCATCAATGGTCGAGGCTCGGAAATTCTCATAATTTCCTTGTGTAGCTTGATACAAATATAGCATCCCCTTGTTATAAATTATTAAGTGGTTAATTCATAGCAACCAAGACCCAGATAAGGAACGCCATAAACTTGTTGTTGCCATACAACACAAATACACAAAAGACCAACAAAGAAATATTGTAACAAACAATAAAAATCAATAAGAAAAATTAAATTACATATCAAACTTATTGACACAAATACACAAAAGACCAACAAAGAAATATTGTAACAAACAATAAAAATCAATAAGAAAAATTAAATTACATATCAAACTTATTGTGACTGTAAAAAATACAAAAAATATTAAACTTATGTTGAGCACTGGATCTCATACACTCTGTCATGCATTGTCCATTGACTCGTTTTCGGATATTCACCAATTCAAAAAACCACCTAAAAAAATACAAACAACTATACGCGAAAAAAACTCATAAGAGCAGCAAATCAATTAGAAATAAACAACGATCAATAAAAATTAATATAAACACAACAAATTAAATTAGATACACAACAAATTAAATTATACCAATGAACAATTTAAATCAATTGAAACAACAAATTAAATTTTACTTACATTGCTCCTAAAAAAACAATAAGAAAAATGATTAATGATGATAATAATAATAATGGAACAATAATTAATACATAAAAAAAATGATCCGTATGATTTTGAAAATGAGTGAAGATGAAGACCTTTTTATAGGTGTAGTTATAAATTAGGGTTTGTATAATTTTTGAATAATAATTGAATAATTATCTTAAATACTATAATCAAATCCGGATTTTTAGTTAAAAATTTCTATATTTAAGGAGTGATTGAATAAAATATGGTAAATTAATATAAAAGTAGCCTATTCTATGTAATATTAATAAGAGATAAAATTACGACTTATTTAATTTCTATAATTAAGACGTTGATTTATTTAAATAAGTATTAATATTATTTTTATGGTATGACAAATGGTCCAAATTCAATATATGCATATTGATAATATATGGTATAATTATGAGAGAATTGACCGGTTGATTGTGTTAAATATATTAATTTTAAATTATGAGAGAATTAATGGTGTCTATTGTTATTATACAGTTATTATTACTATTTACGCATTAGGAAATGAATGCAAATTAGAATAGCTAATTAATAAAAACCCGAATCATTCCATTACCATAACTAAATTACCAAATACTAAAGTACCGATTTTAAATCATAAATATTTAAATGATGATATCTAATTAAAAACCACGTCATATTTATTATCGGTAAAGAAAAGCCACATAATCAAATATTGACCAATGAAAGCTTTTTCTGTGCCACGTAGTGTGAACATGCTTATTTTTTGTAATGTTATTTTTTGTGTTCACACTGGCCACGTGGGATCAGCAAAGTCTGAATTTATATATTATATAGATATATCTGCCACAAATATTACACGCCTAATTTTGTCAACAACCAACATTCATGAATAAATTAACTATTGAGAAACCAACACCATTCTTTAAGGCACACCCACTTACTTGCACGATGTTTAATTGGCCAACTATGCTCGGCACGTCTAAGTCTTTGCAACTATAATTATTAATATCAACGATTTCATAAGTGATACATAGTAGTACTTTAATATGTCTCAGAGAAATTGATCAAAACATTTTATAATAAAAATTGAGTCAACTTATCCGAGATTGAATTGAATATCAAACTTTTATTGTAGCAATTTCTAAATAAGCATTAATTACACCATCTTCAAAAACGATTTGTTGATTTTTTTTCTTTTAAATATTATTGATAGTTCCTTGTTAAATTGAAGTTCAAACATTAAAAAGTAAATACCAAATTGCAAGCATGGATTCATTAACTAATTCACTAGTAATTTGATTACACTTAAAAGGTAAATTTACTAGTTTAGTGACTAACTATAGACATGAGATCTCAAATTGATTGGGCCATTTAATTACACTAAAAGACAAGTGATTTCATGAAAAATTATTAAACTATGTTTGACTTTTAAAAAAAAGTACCTTCTCAAATCAATTTTATTCAACCATCAACCTAGCACAATCTACTCAAATGCACACCTACTAAATAAAATATTAGCATTAGGGACTAACCGACTAGATGAACATAATCATCTCCCAATCACCAAATAATATATACACTCCCTAATAAAAGAGAATTTCACAAAGCCATAATATATGCAATTAAATCACTAAAGCACATCTAATTAAATAAAGCAAGATATTTGATTACACAACATTATCACATAATATATCATGTCCCGATTCTCTTTTTCAGCCAAAACCCACTTCATATATTCCATCCCTCGTCTTCAAAATAAAACCCCCACCATTTATTTTCCAAAAGGGTTCGAGAAAATCATTTGGGTTTTCACAATAATAAAATAAAAATTGAATCTTTAAGTTTCTTTGAGCAGTAGCTTCAGTTTCAAGAACCGTGTTGGGAAGAACAAAAGGAGAGAGGAAAAAGTGTGGTGCCGCTTCTGCTGCGGGGATGGAAAAGGAGATATTTCAAACGGCAGAATCCGCCTTCAATTGCCGCTGTTCAAATTCAAAATCTTGCCAACGTTAGAAAAAAGGTCAGTTAAAGTAACATTTTTTTTGCCGTTGCTTTATTTATCACACAAATCATTCAAAGTTCGTTATATGAGTGTGCATATATATGTAACAGTGACATTTGCATTCATACATTCAATTTTAAAAAAAAATACCCTTTTGCTTTTTCTTGCAAGAAGTTGTTCAAGAATTTTTGAACCTGTGTATGATAATTAGTTCAATTCTTGACAGGGAATTTTCAATTTTGAAAAAAAAAAAAGAAAGAATGGACAGCTTATCTAATTGTGATGAGAACTATGAGATGGGGTATCAGGCTTCTCCGTCTTCGGGGGACCATTCGCTCTCAACGGAGACGCGTACGACTTACTCGATCATGAGTACAGACTCTTTCGCCTACTGTCGAACTAACTCCGAGGCCTCGGCGGCTTTTTCAGAGCACACGGATGACATCAGCTATTCCGAGGTGGCGTCTCCACACTCCTGGCAGGGCCTCAAGTCTCCGGCTCGTGCCGCGCTTTCTAAATTGGGAATGAGGCAGCACAAGCATGGAATGGATGAAGAGATTATGGATTTAGGTCAGTTCCTTTTTAACAAATCCAGGTTTAATGTGTACAAATGCTAACAATTCTTGGAAATCATTGATTTTTCTTTATTTTTTAAGCTAAATTGTGGGGTGTTTTTTAAAATAAAAATAAATAAATACAGAGCTGGAGTTGATGAAGGAGAGATTTTCAAAGCTGTTGTTAGGGGAAGATATGTCTGGAAGTGGAAAAGGGGTTTGCACTGCTGTCTCCATCTCAAATGCAATAACAAACCTCTATGGTATTTTTATTTATTTATTCATTTATGTAGTATTATTATTACTATTATAGGCATTTTTTTACAGATTTGCTATGTTTTTATGTTTGGTCAGCTTCTGTGTTTGGTCAACAGCAGAGATTAGAGCCTCTGCATCTTGAGAAGAAATTAATGTGGAAGAGAGAAATGAACTGCCTTCTATCTGTATGTGATTACATCGTCGAATTCAGTCCGACGCTACAAACACTGAAAGATGGCTCTAGTTTAGAGGTGATGTCGAGTAGGCCGAGATCCGATATTTATATCAACCTTCCCGCCTTGAGAAAACTTGATGCAATGCTCCTGGTAAGGAACAATTTTCTTGTAATAGGATGAACCTTAGGGGCAGTTTTGTTTACCTTATTATGTATTTTCGTGTCAACAACAAAAAAACAACAGGGCATATTGGACAGCTTCCAGGAGACAGAATTCTGGTACGCGGAACAAGGAAGCATGTCAGGAAACTCGGCTCGTTCGGGGAGCTCTTCCCGTTCGGGCTCGTTTCGAAGGGTTGTAACTCAGCAGCAATCTCATCGAAAAGACGAGAAGTGGTGGCTGCCGGTGCCCTGTGTCCCACCCGAAGGCCTTTCCGAAAAGTCGAGGAAACATCTGAGGCAAAAACGCGACTGTGCTTACCAAATCCACAAGGCTGCAATGGCCATAAACAGCGGCATTCTTTCTGAGATGAACATTCCGGAATCATACATGGTGTCGCTTCCTAAGGTAGAGTTTAATTTAGTTAATAAACATTATTTGTACAAAATTACTTACACCCAAGTTTTCCTTGTAACCTTATTAGAGCGGAAAATCGAGCTTGGGAGATGCGATATACCGCCACATGTACAACCCGGAAAAGTTCTCCCCTGACCACCTGCTCAACTCCCTGAAAATAAGCTCTGAGCACGAGGCACTCGAGCTTGCAGACAAGGTCGAAGCCTCCATGTACACATGGCGACGAAAAATGTGCACGGCCCACTCGAAAACCTCGTGGAATGTGGTGAAGGATCTCATGTCCGATATTGATAGGAACGATAAAAATCATATCTTGGCAGAAAGGGCAGAGACTCTGCTGTTCTGTTTGAAGCAAAGGTATCCCGAGCTTTCCCAGACAACGTTGGATACGAGCAAAATCCATTACAACAAGGCAAGTTCCTCTTACATTAACGTTTCGTCATTCGAATAATCAGCTCTTAAAAAGACCCCGAATGAAGAGTCTCTCGTTCTTGAATATTGTTTGCAGGATGTAGGGCAAGCAGTGCTCGAGAGCTATTCAAGAGTGTTGGAAGGTTTGGCGTTCAACATTGTTGCTTGGATTGAAGATGTTATCTTTGTAGATAAAACCTTGAAGAATCAAGGGTAGACGGGTTACTCTAAACAAAGCAGCGGGGTGAAAAGAAAACGTAAATTCCGTAAATTTGTTTTAGCAAAGGACAGAAGAAGTCCTTGACAGATTTTGTTTTTGGGAATGAAGTGCCAAAAATCAGAACCTATGTAATAACACCAAAACTCATCCCACTATTTTTTTTTGCCTTTTTCAATCATTCTTGTACTTGGGACTTGGGAGGGATAGACATTAGTTTTTATGACTGGCATCTGCATAGATAGTTTTCTTTTATAAAATTTTATGAAAGTGTATAAATGGGAATTGTAGACTCTGATTCTACTCTAGTCTCTAGCTCATAATGCAATTTCATCCCTTTGCTGTAAATTCTGTTATGGAAAATTTAGTCCTTGCATATGTGATCAAGTCAATTTTAATGGGAAAAAAAACAGAATAATGTGAACTATATTAAGATGCTTACACTTGGAGTATTACACCTTGTGGTGCTAGTTCAACTGAACCACAAGCCTGCATCGAACCTCGAAGAATTTTGTTTCCATGGTTATCAAAAAGGTGCCACTAGCATTGTTATGGGCGAAAAGGACATCCCGACTCTTAGAACCTTTCGGATTCACGTTTGTTTGTTTGTTAACCGCGGGTTGTTTTACTTTTCTCGCATGTAACTTCCCTTGTCTTCAAGAGTTGAGGCTCAGCTTTTGTTACGGCTTCACAGAATAATTCAACCCTCGATGAAGATAATGGAGATAACCAACACCAACACCCTGTTCAAGGTCACAGTCGATGCCCTGAGCATGGTTAGCTTTCTTCCACAGTCCATCTCTTTCTCAGCAGCGGCAGCTTCCTGGAAATCGTATATAGACTTGACATGATTTTTTCGAACGAGACTTCATTTGCCCCCAATGACCTGATTGTCCTGCTCGAGGCGTTGAGTCAATCTGAAATCTCTGTCAAACTTTATGGAAAAACGGTTGACTGGTTTCGGAATCAGCTTCAAAATATGAATATTAATGTTGGTGGTTTCTATCCTGATTTGCCCGCAGCAGTGGACCACTTGATAGTTGAATCCCTATGTCCATTTTCTGAAGTTGATTTGCTAAAAAGCTTTTTCTTGTGCTTCGTCCGAGGTTCGTATACACCAGCTCCGATATCACCGAGGTGTTGACCAAAACACACCAAGTCAAAGAGATCATCCGGCCTTAAGGAGAGAGAGAGAGAGAGATGGCGCAAGGTTTTTTAGAGGGATTAATCATGCAAGTTTTATATTGGAATAGAGGCAAATGGAAACCTTTCGAGCCCATAAGCTTGTACAAACTTATAAGTAAAGAAGGTAAAAGCACATGGAGAGAAGAATCAAGTTATTGATATTTATTTAAGTAGGTGCTGCATTTATATATAGCTTCAGTTCTTCTTGGTGAATTGAAGTTAGTTAGTTAGTTAGTTAGTGAATTGAAGTTAGTGTTCATTCTATTTACTATTCCTGTTTTATGTGAGCTTCTTCATGGTGCTTTCAATGTTTAAGAACAAACAATGATGTGAATGTTGTACTGAAAAAATGTTGAGTCTTTATACGGACATCAAGTCTTAACTTTTTGTGCGAGTGACTGATGTCAGGATGAGAGTTGCTTGCGGACTTGACTCAATTCGTTAAAAAATTAAAATATTTTGTAATAAAAATACTGACTGTTTATCCTTAAGTCTAACTTCTTCTTGTGCAAGTGTGACAAATGTTTTTACGCGAGTAACCGATGTAAGATCATTTTGTTCAAGTGTGAAAAGTTTTCTTGCGAGTGACCAAACTAGATCATTTTGTTCAAGTGTGAAAAGTTTTCTTGCGAGTGACCGACCTCAAAATTAGGTCGCTTGCGAGCTGAACCCGTAGTTTATACTTATAGATATAAAATCTAATGCATGTATATTAGAAAAATGTTTTCTAATTTAACTTGTTAGAATTCTACTCGATACAATTCACTCAGTGACGGAACCAGGATTTCTGTCGAGGGAGCTCGAATATTTAGATATGTAATTTCAAAAAAATAAATTATAAAATAGCAAATATTATGAATATAGTTTGGAAAAAAATATCAAATAAACTTCGGTCGGTGCTATTTGAAAATCACCTTTTGTTGGCAAATATTACTTACGTCCTAACTATATATGAATATTTTTCTTGTGTGTATTTCCTAACTAACTATGCACATTCGTAAAAAAATTAATTATTTTACTTTTACACTTAAAAATACTATTTTACTTCTTTTTTTACCTACTTTTCAAACTCTACTTATAATTACTTTACTTTTTAACTTAAAAATACAATTATACTCTCAATTTTTCAATTTTTGGTCAAAAATTAAAAAAACAAAACATTTTTCTTAATTTACGTGCCGATAAACCAGTAAAAAATATTGTTAGGACGAAGATAAGTAAGATGTAATAGTGATAAGAGTTTAATTCATATGCACAATATAATATTTTAAATAGTATTCTAACATAGAATCATACAAATAATATGCATACAAAATTTATATACATAAATTCAAATTTATGAAAAAATAAAAATGACCTTTAATTAAATAGAGAGAATTTAAAGAAATTATCATTAAATAAATTGATTCAATTTGGGGAACTTTAAAATCATATTTTGCAAATAATTGAATAAAAAAATAGAATAAATGAAAGTTAAAAACCACATTTTTTTTATTGATAAATACACATAAAAATAAATGAGTTTAAAAAAAGTGAGCTTTTACTAGTGGTGATGGGCCATGAAGAGCCCAACAATACTTCACCAATATTTTATGAGCCCAACAATACTTCAACAATATATTATCATTATTATTTATTTTTATTTAAATGAAATAAATGTTAAATTCCTAAAATACTCTTCTTTTTTTAAAAATTTCAGGGGGGCCAGTGCCCCTGGTCCCATTGTGGCTCCGCCCCTGGATTCACTAGAGTGCAATTACAGTAAGACCTCTATAAATTAATACTTAATACATTAATAAAATTTACAGTAATACCTTACTTGCTCTTTTAAATGAAAAAAAATAACTTGATAAATTAATAACTTTTCTAAATTAATAAAATTATACGATTCCGAGACTATTAATTTATAGAGATTTTAATGTATTTGTATATTAATATATATAACATGAAAATAAAGAAATCAATATTATTGGGAAAACACAAGTAACAAGTGAATTCGATTTCTGCACACCAGAAGACCAGAAGTAAGTTCTTCTATTTTATTTTATCAAATTACTTATTTATTTTAAGTAATTTCTTATACAAGTTTTTATTTCTTGATTTATAATTATGTTAATTTTATTGAAATATTGATTGTTTAATGTTAATAATAATGTGATTATATTAATTATTTGAGAATGAATTTTGGAAATTTAGGTACATGTTATTTGTGTTTTGTATATTTAAAATAAATATTAAAAAAAACTTAAAAAGAAAATGATGGTGGAACATCATTATCATAATTTGAATATTTTAAATTCATGGACTATTTAAATTAACAAAAAACAAATAAAATCACAAATAGTACTTGCGCAGAAAAAATAAACATCCATATGATATCACTATATCGAATTGAGACGGAAATTATTTTCATTTGTGCCCTTAAATTCATCTCGCTCTCTCCAGTTTTCGGCTTTTCACCGCCGTGGCCAGCACCGTCGTTGCTCAATCAGCATATTGGTACGAACTCCTTTTCTTCTGCGTTTTTTCTTCTCAATTGAAGATTTAAAAGCTCGCGATCAATTTTTAGAACCTAAGAGATTTGTTTTTGCTCCTCAATTTTACTTGTTACAGTAAATTGGATGGTAAATATACTCAACTACGTCAATTGGATTTATTAATTCCTTAGTATCGAAATATTATACTAATGAAACAATGTGATGCATAAAAAAGCTTTTTTATTGTTATTTTTTTAAAAATTAAATTACAATTGTTGCATCTTGTAGACTAAAGTCTGGTTGTGAATCTCACATTCAAATCTTGTTAAAGTTGTGATGTGATGTTTACTTGTGAGTTATCCAACGTTTAATTTATATGAGAAGGGGATCTCTTAAGTGACTTGGGCCTCTCTCTCCCGTTTTCGTGCGCTAGGTATAAGAATGCACTCAACACCCTCTGATTTCTACAATGCTTTAGCTAAGTTCTTCGTTCTTTTCTATGTAAGAAACGCCTCTGATGTTTTAATTTTACACTTTGATTCAATATTAAAACTATGGGTTGAATGTACTATTTAATACTCGTGGGAATGAGGTTTTGAAATATTTTTGCTTATAAAGGGTTAATATAAGATAAAATAAAATAACTGGTGTGTTTTATAATTTTTAAAGTTAGTAGTTTTCAGTAATTAGATCAAACCATGTGGGAATTTCTTTTATTTGACCCATATTTTCCCCCCTCTTTCTCAATAGTCATTTGTTATCAGGCTTTTAGTTACTAAGAAGAGTGAAAAAAAGGGCATAGATCTTGTTTATTGCTACCTTAAAGTATAGAACAGCACTTGAGATTATTGTAAACAAGAATCATCAATCCAACATCATATTTTTCGACAAAATGCAATACAATTTCCATTAATCACTTCAATTACGGGAATTGAGAAAATCAAGAAAAATTGCATCAGTTGCTTACGTACATAAAATTTCAGTGAAACAAAACATGATTTTTGTTTTTAGTAAACCTACATTTGACAAGACCAGAAAGTAATCAAGAAAATTTGCACCAGTTACTTACGCATATAATATTTCAGCGAAGCAAAACATAAACTTTGTTTTACAGATCCTACATTTTTCGAGACTGCAAAATACTAAGTATAGCATAAAACTAAGAATTTTTAATTTTATTAGCACCAGAAAAATCAAGTAGCATAAAACTAAGAATTTTTCATGTTACCGCATGTGAAAGAAATCAAAATCAAAGTATACTCGATAAATAAAAGGTACGGAAAATCCTGAAGTTATTTGAATCCTAATGTGCAAGAGTTGCAACTTCGAAGTATTTGTCTATTTTCTCAATCTTTTCAACTAAGTCCTACATAACCAAAGGTAAAAATATATTGAAAATAGATGTTAAAATCGGAGGTGTGTGGTACAATCTCACGCTTAGCGCACGAAGATGGGAGAGGGAGACCCGAGTCACCTAGAGAGGTTGCATCCTAAAACTAAAGGTTGATAGGAGAAGCTCCCTAGGCTTATAACATGAGTTTCCTTTCCATTTTAATGTGGGACAACTAACAAGTGAGCATCTACAATATAAATTCCACAAGACAAGCAATTATAAATGATTCTTCAATAAGTTAGGATTATTATCTCTCTTTTTTTTAATCGAAAGGATTCGATCTTATACATTCACGAGGAAGTTAATGAAAAATATATATGTTCTTCTGTCCTTCTATCACAGTGTTTAAGGTAGCAATAAACAAGATCTATGCCCTTTTTTTCACTCTTCTTAGTAACTAAAAGCCTGATAACAAATGACTATTGAGAAAGAGGGGGGAAAATATGGGTCAAATAAAAGAAATTCCCACATGGTTTGATCTAATTACTGAAAACTACTAACTTTAAAAATTATAAAACACACCAGTTATTTTATTTTATCTTATATTAACCCTTTATAAGCAAAAATATTTCAAAACCTCATTCCCACGAGTATTAAATAGTACATTCAACCCATAGTTTTAATATTGAATCAAAGTGTAAAATTAAAACATCAGAGGCGTTTCTTACATAGAAAAGAACGAAGAACTTAGCTAAAGCATTGTAGAAATCAGAGGGGTGTTGAGTGCATTCTTATACCTAGCGCACGAAAACGGGAGAGAGAGACCCAAGTCACTTAAGAGATCCCCTTCTCATATCTCACAATATTCATACCTAGTATCTTCTTAGCATCTCCTAAGTCTTTCATTTCAAACTTAGTACTTAAACTATGTTGAACAGATTTCACAGAGTTCAAATTGGGAGAAAGGATTAACATATCATCCACATACAGCACAAGAAAAACAGGTATGGCAGACTTCAAATAATACAAGCAAGGATCATAAGAACTTCTGTTAAAATTTTGAGAAATCATGAATTCATCAAACTTTTTATTCCATTGCCTAGGTGACTGCTTCAAACCATAAAGAGATTTTTTCAAAAGACAAACATGTTCAGTTTTAGATTTATCAACAAAACCCTCTGGTTGCTTCATAAAAATTCTTTCTTCTAAGTCACCATGTAAAAAGGCAGTTTTAACATCCATTTGTTTCAGTTCCCAGTCATAATGAGCACACAAAGCAAGCATTATTCTCACAGTAGTAAACTTCACAACAGGAGCAAATATTTCATTATAATCAATTCCTTCTTTTTGTGAAAAACATTTGGCAACTAACCTATTATATCTTAAATCATTACCCTCTTGTTTAACTTTGAAAAGCCATTTACAGTCCACAACAGAACACTTAGAGGGTTTAGGGACTAAAGTCCAAGTTCCATTTTTCAATAAAGAGTTCATTTCTTCATTCATGGCAGAAAGCCAGTTTTTGGAATTCTCAGATTTTAAAGCATTCATATAGCATTTAGGTTCAGAGTTGTCAATCACATCATGCATATTAAAGGCAAAAGCACCTAACTGGAAATCATTTAACCTAGCAGGAGCCTTAGGGTTTCTCCTAACCCTATCTCTAGCAAGTTGATAATCATTAGGTATAGAAGCATTTTCATTATCATGCATGGGGGAATTATTATAATCATTTGGGTTGACAGTTTGAGAATTAGCTGGAAAAGAGTGGCCTGATACATCAGGTACAGGTCCATTAGGGTTTTCCACAGGAGGTATAGGCATGTTCACAGAATCAGGCACACAAGTATGATCAGAATCATGCATATTAAGGTCAGGCAAAACAGGCAGATCACTAGAGTCATGTTCATTCACAGAATCAGTTACAGGAGCAAGCTCCACCTCATTTTGGACATCCACATTGGACTGACTCACAGGCAAACATGGAAATTCAGATTCATTAAACACAACATCTCTAATAGTAATAGTTTTAAATCCAGGGTCACACCTAAGCCACAGCCTATATCCTTTAGTACCTTCAGGGTAACCTAAGAAAATACATTTTTTAGCCCTAGGTTCTAGTTTATCTCCAGAGTGGTGGACCAAGGAAGAACAACCAAAAATTCTCAAATTAGTTAAATCAATAGGTTTTCCAGAAAACACATGTTGAGGGCACTTACCCTTAAGAGGCACAGAGGGAGACCTATTTATCAGATAAGTTGCAGTTAACACAGCTTCACCCCAAAATCTTTTACTAAGACCAGAAGAAGCAAGTAAACACCTAACTCTCTCTAATAAAGTCCTATTCATTCTCTCAGCCACTCCATTTTGTTGTGGGGTATAAGGGACAGTCCTATGTCTTCTAATACCAGCTTCAGCACATAAGTCATTCATAGAGGCATTACAAAATTCAAGACCATTATCTGTCCTAAGAGTTTTAATTTTCAAACCAGTTTGATTTTCAATAAGGGTTTTAAACTCTTAAAATTTAGTAAACACATCAGACTTATTTTTCATTAGAAACACCCACACTTTTCTGGAAAAATCATCAATCACAGAAAGAAAGTACCTATTGCCACCTTGGGTAGGTTCAGGGGAGGGACCCCACACATCAGCATGCATATATTCAAGGATACACTTAGTAGAGGGCACATTGGAGGATGGAGACACAGGAAAGCTCATTCTAGTTTGTTTACCTAGCACACAAGTATCACAGAATGTAGAGCAAGTCAATTTAGCATCACCAAAGACACCTTGTTTTTGCAATAATTCAAAACCAGTTTTACTTATGTGTCCAAGCCTTTTATGCCATAAATCAGAAACATTTTCATGAACAGAATTTGCATGATTATTCAAATAGCACTCAGCTTTGCAAACATACAAGTTGTACTGCCTAGCAGCTTTGCAAACAACCTTAGAACCCTCCATAATAGTCATGCACCCATTACCCCATTTACCACATAAACCCTCAGTTTCAAGTGCAGCACATGAAATCAAATTTTGACTCAAGTCAGGCACATGCCTAACATTTTTGAAAGTGTACACACTACCAGTTTCAAATTTCACAGAGATATCACCAATACCATTCACAGAACACCTTTTATCATTAGCCATGGAGACATATGAGTTTTTAAGTTCTTTATAAGTTGAAAACAAATGCAGGTATGGAGACATATGATAAGTGCACCCAGAGTCAATTAGCCAATCATTTTCACATAGAAGAGAAGCACTAGTAGCATTCACATTGGACAGCTGAGAGAAATCATGCATCATAAACACATCACCAAGATTATCAGAAACCACATTAGCATTATTACTGTTTTGTTTCTTAGGTTTATTGCAGTCTTTCATATAATGTCCAATTTCACCACAGTTATAACACTTCCTACCCTTAGCCTTAGGATCAGATTTACCCTTACCCTTGCTATCATTATTTTGACTCACAGAGCCTTTTGAGCCCTGAGTGCCATGCTTCTTATTCTTGAATTTACCCTTAACATAATTAACATCATTAGTGGCCTTAGGAGTTCTACCAGATTTTAGATCCTGTTCCTTACTCTTAAGGCTGTTAATCACAGTTTCAAGGGTCACAACATCTCTACCATACTTAATAGCAGACTTAACATCAGAATAAGACTCAGGTATGGCATTCAACAGAATAATAGCAGAGTAATCATCAATGTGCTTATCACCAGTTAACTTGATATCTTGGATTAATTTATTGAAAGAGTCAATGTTTTCATTTATATCCTTACTCATATCAAGTATGAATCTAAAAAACTTTTCAAGTAAAAACAACTTGCTGTTTAAAGAAGTTTCAGTATAAAGTTCTTCAAGTTTGTCCCAAAGTTCTTTTGCAGATTCAATCCCACTAACTTTCCTAAGCACAGTAGCAGATAAACCAAGTATAATGGCAGAGTGGGCAAGTTCATTAGTTTCAGCTTGAATAGCTTCAGTGTCAGTGGTAGCATAATTGCCACTTATAGCTTTGTAAACCTTTTGTTGAATCAAAATACCCTTCATTTTCTGTTTCCAAATCACAAAATCACTTTTACCATCAAAAGGGGGAAGGTTATACCCAGACATTTTGAAAAAGGATTACCAGTTTTGAAAACTCCAGAAAAACAGAAAAGGGGAACACAAGAGACCACACCACAGTAGACTCACAGTCACTACACAAAGCTCACACACTGGATTCAAGCAAACACACAGAAAACCCTAATTAACTATCCAAACACACAGAGGCAGTTAACTCAGGAAAAACAAGTTGTTCAAGTTGTTTTCAATTTAAATTTTCAAACACTCAGTTTCAGAAAACTTTTACCAGAAAATTTTTGAACCACACCTTTGAAAAACAGGTTTTCAACACTACACGACCACCAGGCGGGCCACACCTTCACAGAATGCCTCCAGGCGGGCTGACCATCACGAAGACAAGCAAAAGAGGGGGTTCACAGAGGCTTACCTAGCGAGGTGTTCGCAAGTGACCTCAATTGCAGGGCCCGTTTCGCGTTTCACAGGCGATCCGGGTGCCAACCTTACAGCCAAGGGGGTGATGAAATCCCGGATTTACAATGCCTGTGATGGAATTCGGTATCCCGGGCCATTAAAAAAATGCGGAAAATAATAACCCGACCGAAATCCTCTCGCCGGAAACCGATCACGAACACCACGAAGAACCGGGCTCGACAAGAGCATCGCCGCGGGATAAACCCGCGGCTAAACCCTAGCCGAGCCCCACCGTGGGGCTCGCGATCGCCGTCGATCGCGTGGGGCTGCTCCGGCAGCCCCGGGGCGGTGAGTCCGGCGACTTCACCGCCCACGCCGTCGGGAGGGGCGGTCAGCCCAGCTGACCACCCCGGCAACAGCCGCGGCTCGCCCCCGCGATCGAGCCCAGCTCGATCGCTAGCCCCGGCGTCCAGCCGGGGTCCCTTCGCGCGGATCGCCGCGATCGAACCCTAGGTTCGATCGCCCCTCGGCTCCCAGCCGAGGGCTCCTCTCGAGCTTCGCCGGGGATCTCGAATCCCCGTCCCCGAAGTTCGTCGTTTACCCGGATCATGCGTTCATGTATGTATCACAATTAATCCACATAAAATCATAGAAGAGAGTATATGATTTTACCTTTTGATTCGTTGTGCGGAGAAACGGAATCAAGATGATGACCTTACGATCTTCCCACGTATTCCTTGCACTAGCTTGAACGTCGGGTGGGCGACGATCCTCCAAGCTTATGGAACCTCTTCTCTCTCTCTCTACTTTCTCTCTCTAGAAGAATTATGATCTTCAAGTTATGATGTGTGTTGTAGAAAAGAGAAGACCATGTAGTGCTTTTATAGGCTACGTAGGGGATCTAAAGGAGGTGGAATATTGGGCTTCCAATATTAATGATTAAATTGAGCCCAAGCCCAAATCTATTAATCTCCCATTAATATTAATTAATTTATTTTCCACTATATAAATTAATTGCACTCCCAATATTAAACCATATTATATCAAATAATATTTCTCCGGTAGTATTATTTATTCCGTGTATTTAAGATTTAAATATCCATGAATAAAATTAATTTATTGCTAATTAATTTATATTCATCTCTTGAATCCGAGACTAGTACCATTCAACCTTAATTATTGTGCGGAACGTATCCACTCATGAGGTTTACACAATAATTCCTTTTGAACTCATCTCGGGGATATTATCAACCCTTACGGGATACACTGTCCGGTCAATTATTCACGGCATGCCATATATAAAATATAGTGACCCAACTTAACCGGTAATTAACCCAATAATTAAATCGGTTAATTCCTTTGGTAAATCAAAGTCACTTATATTAAATATACACACCCGCAATAATATCGGGGATTAAGAATAAAATACACTGAGACTCGAATCGACTATCGCCGGCAATCCTAATCGATGAATCTCAACGATCCGCTCAATACACCAAGTGTACAAGTGTGATAAAATAATTAAGATAAATTATTTTCTCTCTCACACAACGACTATACCGATAGATTAGTTCGTGTCCATCTAGGTCGTGAGCAACTGTTCGATTAAATACGAGTAACCGATAGTATGATCTTCTGTGTGCCCATGCACACCATACTAACTACAACGTATAAAATCCAGAACCATGGTTTGCATTTATTTAATTATCAAGTAATTAAAAGCAAAACAATTGTTCGTTAATTTAATAGATTAAATGCTATGACGGGGAGTTTACCGTTACTTAAATCTAGACATTAAGTACACAACTCCAACAATCTCCCACTTGTACTAAGGTCTAGTCATTTCCTCCAAACTCCCGGTTCCCATACTCATCACGTGCTTTAAAGTGTACTTCCGAGAAGTACTATGTGAGTGAGCAATCTAGGTTGCCGCTCTGAAGTTATCTTGGTGACTACTACGTCGTCTCCCCTGACGATGACTCGTATCAGGTGGTACTTGCTCTATGTGTTATCATCACTTTTGACTTATGACCTCTTCTAGTTCACCGTGCACCGCTATTCAATAGCCTTTGGTAAACTAAGAGTCATATCCAAGTCAAGAGGTTATCCCGGAACCTAACCAAAACTTCCGCTGCCTCTGAGGCTGCTATTCGGTTATGAGAGAGTCTGAAAAGCGTCCTGCTTATCACTCTTTCACTTCATGGTTCCACCTCTTTCTAAAAGTGAACACATAGCCTGATATCGACTTTCACTGGTCCTTCTCTGATTTTTGGATCTGAGAATCTGTAATCTAAGAAGATTTCGTCTTGCTCAAGTACTATGAAAGTACTCTTGCAGCATTCGAACATCCCTTATCTAGATTACTTTGATATCCTCCCACTACGCAAACCGCATAGTTTGATATCAGGTTCTTGTTTTACAACATTGCATCTTTAAAGCTTTCCATACTTGAAGTATAGGAAACTGCTTTGTCCTCATCTATCTCCTTCATGTGTTCAAACACATACCCTTTAGATAGATGTATATTCTGTCTCTGAAAGGCAATAACCTTTCTCAGAAGTATGCATGTTAAAAAAACAAACCTTAATCGTACAAGATATCTAGGAGAAGTACAATGTTCTTATCTCTAGATCATAAGACCTTAAGAACATGCTCTAACTTCTTCTCAATCTTATATCTCGATTTATTTAGACAACCATTATTTTATGTCTGACAGCATTTTTACATTGTTGCCAATGATGAAATGTTATCTACATAAAATCTCCGAGAAACACCACCTTGTTTCCATTACGTTTTCAATACACCTTTCGTCTATGCCTTTTTATGAATCCATCAACTGGACTTTCCCATCAATTCGCAAGTTCCACGATTCGTAGCTTTATTTCAATCCATAAATGGATTTACTAAGCTTGTACTCTAAATGATCTAGCCTCTTAACAATAATACTTATTGTTCCAAGCAGGCACATTTAGATCTAGTACTGCCCTTATGCAGAGCTAGGGGTCGATTTCATCTTTACTAGATCCAGAGTCCGAACTCCTCTAGTCTTATGATTATCTCTGGTTGTCCGACAACCTCCCACTGCAATGGCGTCCCGGTGTATAACAGTAATAACAATAGGTGCAGTATGTGGTGCACTTCTACTCGGTTTGGCTGGTTCCTAGTCTTTTGTCCTTCTTCTCATTTTAAGGTATTACGTCAATTTAGGCTTTGTGGTCCATCTAATAGTCTTCCTCTATGAACCGGACGAGAGACGTCCCTCTGGTTCGTAGTACTATAGAACACAATACTTCGTTCATCTAGGATATCCTACAACCATATTCAATATGCCGTTGTATCCAGGAATATCCATAGAACATAGGTGGTTCCGAACAACTTGTTCTTTTACTATTAGATTTTCCATTTCTTTATAGCGCACCATCTCTACACGCAAGTGTATGGCGCGGTCCTTTGGGATTGAATCCCAATCTTTGATTATGCTATGTGTTACTTAGATAAGTGATGGCCTTGGTGACCGAGTCACAGGCTCCTAATGAATATACTTTGATGGTTCCCCATAATAGCTTTGTGTCCATTGACTAGTCAAAACACTTTGCTTTTATGGCACATCAAGCATTCTAATCCATCACCGAGTGTTCTCTGAGAGAATTTCTCGTACCTTTCTAATTTACACATATGTCTGCATATCTAATCATTTCCAATACTTGTCTGAATTCTATCCTTTGTCCAGAAAGGTTTACTTAGATGTATTATCCTTCAAATTAAACCCTTAGGTCGGAAGGTCCATTCCTTCAACTTTAATTGATCAAATCAATTTCGACCATTTGAATCTTATTTGAAAAATACTACTAAGTATAAGAATTCACAAGTATAATGATTAATAAAGAAATATCTAACAAGAAAAACAAGTTATAGAACGGTTTGTTGCATCGTGGTAGACTAAGGATTCATCATTCATATATTGCTATCTAATGTACCAGAATAGATAATGCCATTATTTCTTATCAAAATCATCCAATGATTAAAGAAATAAAATATCCATTCATTAATAATAGAAATCCAGAACAAAACGTTCTTTCTAAAATAAAGGGGTACATAATGCAATAACTTTGAAATGAAATCCTATTTAACTACTAAAGCAGATAAATGTCTTCCACCGCAACCGCTGCCTCCTCTACAGCTTTTGCCTATGTAGACTCGAATTCTTCCTCACTAAGTCGCCGGGTTTTCTGGAACCCCTGCATTCAAAATGCACATACCGTCAGTGGTTCCATATCTACACACCAGAATTCTGGTAGATAATACCGCTGACTATGTTTTTACGACTAAAGAAGAATTCGTACCTTTGAGAGGACATTCAGACTTCCAGTGTCCCATCTTGTTGCATCGGAAGCACTTACCCTTTGGCTTTGCAGCCCCCATTTGTGGTACAGTCCTCTTGACACCACTGGGTTTCCGGGTTTGCTTCCTTCTCTTGCCCCTACCTCCACCAGGCTTAAAGCCTTTGGACTTGGTAGCTACAAGCGCTTGAGACTTGCCCTTCTTGTAGATCCCCTCTGCCGCCTTCAGTTCAGTCAGGAGTTGCGCAAGAGAATAAGATAGTTTACCCATATTATAACTCATGCGAAACTGCTCAAAACTAGGGGTCAGAGACTGGAGTATGATGTCGACTTGCGTCTCAGCATCAATTTGAGCTCCTAGGATCTCAAGCTCATTCAACAGACCCATCATCTTAAGAACGTGCTCCCCTACGGGCGTTCCTTCAGACTGAGTAGTTGTCATGAGGACTCTCATGGCTTCTTGCCTTGCCGCACGATCTTGCTCCCCAAACATCTCCTTGAGGTTAAACATCATATCATAGGCAGTGTCCATCGACTCATATTGGGTTTGGAGTACATTTGACATGGAAGCCAAAATATAACACCTAGCCATTTCATCAGCCTTTTTCCACTTCCGATATGTTAGTTTTTCCTCATCAGTTGAGGCAGCCGTGGGCTCAGCAGGGCACACTTCATGGAGTACGAACTTGTACTCCTCAGAAGTTAGGACAATGTCTAAATTTCTCTTCCAATCAATGTAGTTGGGGCCAGTGAGCTTATGCTCCTTGAGTATCATAGAAAGTGGGTTCATAGCTATTCTCTAAACCTATAAGCACATTTAAACAAACAATCAATTTAATATCCGATATTATCTCCCTCAAATAATATCATTAAATTACTAATTACATCTAAAATCCCATCAGGTAAGGCAAGCCACGGTGTGTGGACGTTTACCCACCCAAACGATTTAGCAATTAGATTTGCTTTGGTCATACATCATTTATAGCGGAACCTCGGTGGGAGGAATACTATAAAGCGTATCTAAGTGTAAACCATTACTCAGCACCAAAGGAAATCGTTTGGAATTGCTACATCACCGCAAGCCACGTTGTGTGGACGTTTACGACAACTTCACAAATCTTCACAATTCCTTACAACTGTCTACATCAATTAATCCAAAATCCGTCAGTATAGCAAGCCACGTTGTGTGGACGTTTACTATACTAAGAGACTTTTATAATTGACTCCCAATTACAAGATGCATTCGATTTTGTAAATCAAGACGCGGAGAATCATACGTGAAACTCGAAGTTTCTAACCAGTGATTCACCATGCGAACAACCCTATCTCTCATAAAATGAGGGAGTCGAGCAGACAATCGATCCATCTATCAAAGAATGGTACGACTGCCTCTAATTTGTGTCATTCACATGACCAAGTGGCTTTGGCTCCATTCCACTCCCCAGGGTGAGAATGAGTCGACTTGAAGTCAGTTTCAGAAAGACAAATTAGGCATTGTTTGATAAACTTAATCAATGTCTCTTGTAAAAGGAATTACAAGAATTCTCCTCCAATGACACATCTATACGAACTTCAAAAGTCCATAAGAGTCACCAAGAGAACAGTAATGGAGACCATGGGAATGTTTCCATCCCCGCTCCCACTTAGCTTTTTATAACAAAGGGATACGCTATCTAATGCATAATTAAACACATAAGCATGCATACAAGTAATAAAGCACATATCACATAGTCAAAATAAGCTAGAAAATTATTTTCCGACTATCATGGCTTTATTCCATCTCCGTATGCGTCTTCTAGTCTTCAGTCTTCGTTCTTGAATGCTTCATGTGACGAGAATATTAATCCCAATATTTAAGTCTATTTATTTTTAATAAATCCAAAAGATACTTAATTCGAAAATTAAGTCAATCGAATAAATCAAAAATAAAATTAAATATTATTAATATTTTTATTTATTTATTTTCCTATCTAATTCTATTAAATCTCTAGAATAATCTATCCAAGTCAAACTTGGAATATTCTAAAAGACTTCTATAATAGAATAAGGAATAAAATAAATTAGGACTCTTCTACTTTCCAAGATTAATTAATTTCCATGTCCATGAAAATTCCCATAAAATAGGAATAATCAAATAGAAATAAATTAATTAATTATTTTCCTATCTAATTCTATTAAATCTCTAGATTCATATTCCAAGTAGAACTTGAAATATTCTAGAAGACTTCCATAATAGAATAAGGAAATAAATAATATTAATTCTTTTCCTATCTAATTCTATTAAATCTCTAGATTCCTATTCCAAGTAGAACTTGAAATATTCTAGAAGACTTCTATAATAGAATAAGGAAATAAATAATATTAATTAATTCTTTTCCTATCTCCATGAGATTTCCCATACTTAGGAATACTCAAAATAGGAAAACTTGAATCAATTAGGTAAGTAGTATCTTGGTAGGAGTAGGAGTAGTACGGGTTGGGGATCCCCGCACCACCACCACCACCACCGATCGACCACCGGGAGGGAGCACCCGCCGCCGCCGCTCCAGCCGGCCAGCCGCCACCGTCGCCGGCGACAGCCCACGGCCGAAGGGGGCGACGCCCCTCTCCCCTTTGATCGATCATGGGGTCGATCATGGGATGATCGACCCCTTCGGTCCTTCGTCCTCTTCGTCTTCTTCGTCACACGAGTTCTCCGGCGGTCGTCTCGGCATCGATCCAACGTAAATAAATTACAAGAAATAAATTTACAATTCCGGTATCGATTCTATACATGAAATCGACCCTATACACTTTCCGGAAAACATAGAACGTAATAATAAATCCTAAATTCGGTCAACCCCCGAATTTTTACTATTACAAGCATTCATCCACACAAAACGAATCTCGACATGTCCGAGAGTTTAATAAACGAACAATCATGGTAAATTAAATAGCAATTAATTAAACGAATAATTAACAATTAATTAAACCATGATAGTCGGAATCCCTGCAAGGTAGAACGCAATTGAACACATACATGAACACGAAACCAAACTCTCTGATACCAATTGATGGAATTCGGTATCCCGGGCCATTAAAAAAATGCGGAAAATAATAACCCGACCGAAATCCTCTCGCCGGAAACCGATCACGAACACCACGAAGAACCGGGCTCGACAAGAGCATCGCCGCGGGATAAACCCGCGGCTAAACCCTAGCCGAGCCCCACCGTGGGGCTCGCGATCGCCGTCGATCGCGTGGGGCTGCTCCGGCAGCCCCGGGGCGGTGAGTCCGGCGACTTCACCGCCCACGCCGTCGGGAGGGGCGGTCAGCCCAGCTGACCACCCCGGCAACAGCCGCGGCTCGCCCCCGCGATCGAGCCCAGCTCGATCGCTAGCCCCGGCGTCCAGCCGGGGTCCCTTCGCGCGGATCGCCGCGATCGAACCCTAGGTTCGATCGCCCCTCGGCTCCCAGCCGAGGGCTCCTCTCGAGCTTCGCCGGGGATCTCGAATCCCCGTCCCCGAAGTTCGTCGTTTACCCGGATCATGCGTTCATGTATGTATCACAATTAATCCACATAAAATCATAGAAGAGAGTATATGATTTTACCTTTTGATTCGTTGTGCGGAGAAACGGAATCAAGATGATGACCTTACGATCTTCCCACGTATTCCTTGCACTAGCTTGAACGTCGGGTGGGCGACGATCCTCCAAGCTTATGGAACCTCTTCTCTCTCTCTCTACTTTCTCTCTCTAGAAGAATTATGATCTTCAAGTTATGATGTGTGTTGTAGAAAAGAGAAGACCATGTAGTGCTTTTATAGGCTACGTAGGGGATCTAAAGGAGGTGGAATATTGGGCTTCCAATATTAATGATTAAATTGAGCCCAAGCCCAAATCTATTAATCTCCCATTAATATTAATTAATTTATTTTCCACTATATAAATTAATTGCACTCCCAATATTAAACCATATTATATCAAATAATATTTCTCCGGTAGTATTATTTATTCCGTGTATTTAAGATTTAAATATCCATGAATAAAATTAATTTATTGCTAATTAATTTATATTCATCTCTTGAATCCGAGACTAGTACCATTCAACCTTAATTATTGTGCGGAACGTATCCACTCATGAGGTTTACACAATAATTCCTTTTGAACTCATCTCGGGGATATTATCAACCCTTACGGGATACACTGTCCGGTCAATTATTCACGGCATGCCATATATAAAATATAGTGACCCAACTTAACCGGTAATTAACCCAATAATTAAATCGGTTAATTCCTTTGGTAAATCAAAGTCACTTATATTAAATATACACACCCGCAATAATATCGGGGATTAAGAATAAAATACACTGAGACTCGAATCGACTATCGCCGGCAATCCTAATCGATGAATCTCAACGATCCGCTCAATACACCAAGTGTACAAGTGTGATAAAATAATTAAGATAAATTATTTTCTCTCTCACACAACGACTATACCGATAGATTAGTTCGTGTCCATCTAGGTCGTGAGCAACTGTTCGATTAAATACGAGTAACCGATAGTATGATCTTCTGTGTGCCCATGCACACCATACTAACTACAATGTATAAAATCCAGAACCATGATTTGCATTTATTTAATTATCAAGTAATTAAAAGCAAAACAATTGTTCGTTAATTTAATAGATTAAATGCTATGACGGGGAGTTTACCGTTACTTAAATCTAGACATTAAGTACACAACTCCAACAGGCTGGGGACACCTAATTCGGATCTGCGACCTGGGCCTCCTTGAGGTGTCGGGCTCGAGCCGACCTTCACATATCCGTGCAGATCTGAAACCCTAGGGTACAGATCTGCTTCACCGGTTGCCGACCGTTACCGGAGCACGGAGCAGTAGCTCTGATACCACTGTTGGAGCTCTGCGCTTCTACGGCGAGCCACGTACACCTGCAAAATCAACAACAAACAAACCAAGTCAGATCTGTTCGAGCTCTAGGACCAAATCAAAATCCCAGATCTCAACAGTCAACGGATCTCCGAAGATCACCGGCCCGTGCAAGGATCTGGGTTTGAATGGGACAAAGAGCAAAAGCAGCGGAGTATATATGTATATATATATTAACAGAGACAGAGAGAGATAGAGATTTGAGCTTCGGCTCAGGACTGCGAAGATGCAATCACAGCAGGATCTCCAGGCGCCACCAAACGAGGGGAGAAGCACAGAAACCTCGCCAACAGCACCCACAATGCACAGCTCTCTCACACACTCACTCACAGCCCTCACTCACACAAGGATCTCACAGATCTACACCACAGAACACCACAGAAGGTGAAGAAGGTGAAGGAATCAGAAATCGCACACAGTAGAGGTAGGGTTTACACACAGTATCAGCTGAGTGAAGTGAGTTAGGGTTACGGGTGAGGAGGACAAATATAGGAGAGATCAAGGGTCCAGATTAAGCCAACACTTACCATACAGGATCAAGGGTCAGGATAGGTCAAAGCCCACAAGACTGGGCTGTGGACAAATGGGCCAAGTAAGTATGGTGGGTTGGGCTGCAGTGGGTGCTGGGCTGCTTCAGGCAAATGGGCCGGCTCCAATACTGGGCCAACACAAATATTACAACATCATATAAATTAAACGTTGGATAACTCACAAGTAAACATCACATCACAACTTTAACAAGATTTGAATGTGAGATTCACAACCAGACTTTAGTCTACAAGATGCAACAATCGTAATTTAATTTTTAAAAAAATAACAATAAAAAAGCTTTTTTATGCATCACATTGTTTCCAGAACTGATATTAGTATAATATTTCGATACTAAGGAATTAATAAATCCAATTGACGTAGTTGAGTATATTTACCATCCAATTTACTGTAACAAGTAAAATTGAGGAGCAAAAACAAATCTCTTAGGTTCTAAAAATTGATCGCGAGCTTTTAAATCTTCAATTAAGAAGAAAAAACGCAGAAGAAAAGGAGTTCGTACCAATATGCTGATTGAGCAACGACGGTGCTGGCCACGGCGGTGAAAAGCCGAAAACTGGAGAGAGCGAGATGAATTTAAGGGCACAAATGAAAATAATTCCGTCTCAATTCGATATAGTGATATCATATTCGACCGAGACTATTAATTTATAGAGATTTTAATGTATTTGTATATTAATATATATAACATGAAAATAAAGAAATCAATATTATTGGGAAAACACAAGTAACAAGTGAATTCGATTTCTGCACACCAGAAGACCAGAAGTAAGTTCTTCTATTTTATTTTATCAAATTACTTATTTATTTTAAGTAATTTCTTATACAAGTTTTTATTTCTTGATTTATAATTATGTTAATTTTATTGAAATATTGATTGTTTAATGTTAATAATAATGTGATTATATTAATTATTTGAGAATGAATTTTGGAAATTTAGGTACATGTTATTTGTGTTTTGTATATTTAAAATAAATATTAAAAAAAACTTAAAAAGAAAATGATGGTGGAACATCATTATCATAATTTGAATATTTTAAATTCATGGACTATTTAAATTAACAAAAAACAAATAAAATCACAAATAGTACTTGCGCAGAAAAAATAAACATCCATATGATATCACTATATCGAATTGAGACGGAAATTATTTTCATTTGTGCCCTTAAATTCATCTCGCTCTCTCCAGTTTTCGGCTTTTCACCGCCGTGGCCAGCACCGTCGTTGCTCAATCAGCATATTGGTACGAACTCCTTTTCTTCTGCGTTTTTTCTTCTCAATTGAAGATTTAAAAGCTCGCGATCAATTTTTAGAACCTAAGAGATTTGTTTTTGCTCCTCAATTTTACTTGTTACAGTAAATTGGACGGTAAATATACTCAACTACGTCAATTGGATTTATTAATTCCTTAGTATCGAAATATTATACTAATATCAGTTCTGGAAACAATGTGATGCATAAAAAAGCTTTTTTATTGTTATTTTTAAAAAAATTAAATTACGATTGTTGCATCTTGTAGACTAAAGTCTGGTTGTGAATCTCACATTCAAATCTTGTTAAAGTTGTGATGTGATGTTTACTTGTGAGTTATCCAACGTTTAATTTATATGAGAAGGGGATCTCTTAAGTGACTTGGGTCTCTCTCTCCCGTTTTCGTGCGCTAGGTATAAGAATGCACTCAACACCCCTCTGATTTCTACAATGCTTTAGCTAAGTTCTTCGTTCTTTTCTATGTAAGAAACGCCTCTGATGTTTTAATTTTACACTTTGATTCAATATTAAAACTATGGGTTGAATGTACTATTTAATACTCGTGGGAATGAGGTTTTGAAATATTTTTGCTTATAAAGGGTTAATATAAGATAAAATAAAATAACTGGTGTGTTTTATAATTTTTAAAGTTAGTAGTTTTCAGTAATTAGATCAAACCATGTGGGAATTTCTTTTATTTGACCCATATTTTCCCCCCTCTTTCTCAATAGTCATTTGTTATCAGGCTTTTAGTTACTAAGAAGAGTGAAAAAAAGGGCATAGATCTTGTTTATTGCTACCTTAAAGTATAGAACAGCACTTGAGATTATTGTAAACAGGAATCATCAATCCAACATCATATTTTTTGACAAAATGCAATACGATTTCCATTAATCACTTCAATTACGGGAATTGAGAAAATCAAGAAAAATTGCATCAGTTGCTTACGTACATAAAATTTCAGTGAAACAAAACATGATTTTTGTTTTTAGTAAACCTACATTTGACAAGACCAGAAAGTAATCAAGAAAATTTGCACCAGTTACTTACGCATATAATATTTCAGCGAAGCAAAACATAAACTTTGTTTTTACAGATCCTACATTTTTCGAGACTGCAAAATACTAAGTATAGCATAAAACTAAGAATTTTTAATTTTATTAGCACCAGAAAAATCAAGTAGCATAAAACTAAGAATTTTTCATGTTACCGCATGTGAAAGAAATCAAAATCAAAGTATACTCGATAAATAAAAGGTCCGGAAAATCCTGAAGTTATTTGAATCCTAATGTGCAAGAGTTGCAACTTCGAAGTATTTGTCTATTTTCTCAATCTTTTCAACTAAGTCCTACATAACCAAGGTAAAAATATATTGAAAATAGATGTTAAAATCGGAGGTGTGTGGTGCAATCTCACGCTTAGCGCACGAAGATGGGAGAGGGAGACCCGAGTCACCTAGAGAGGTTGCATCCTAAAACTAAAGGTTGATAGGAGAAGCTCCTTAGGCTTATAACATGAGTTCCCTTTCCATTTTAATGTGGGACAACTAACAAGTGAGCATCTACAATATAAATTCCACAAGACAAGCAATTATAAATGATTCTTCAATAAGTTAGGATTATTATCTCTCTTTTTTTTTTAATCGAAAGGATTCGATCTTATACATTCACGAGGAAGTTAATGAAAAATATATATGTTCTTCTGTCCTTCTATCACAGTGTTTAAGGTAGCAATAAACAAGATCTATGCCCTTTTTTTCACTCTTCTTAGTAACTAAAAGCCTGATAACAAATGACTATTGAGAAAGAGGGGGGAAAATATGGGTCAAATAAAAGAAATTCCCACATGGTTTGATCTAATTACTGAAAACTACTAACTTTAAAAATTATAAAACACACCAGTTATTTTATTTTATCTTATATTAACCCTTTATAAGCAAAAATATTTCAAAACCTCATTCCCACGAGTATTAAATAGTACATTCAACCCATAGTTTTAATATTGAATCAAAGTGTAAAATTAAAACATCAGAGGCGTTTCTTACATAGAAAAGAACGAAGAACTTAGCTAAAGCATTGTAGAAATCAGAGGGGTGTTGAGTGCATTCTTATACCTAGCGCACGAAAACGGGAGAGAGAGACCCAAGTCACTTAAGAGATCCCCTTCTCATATAAATTAAACGTTGGATAACTCACAAGTAAACATCACATCACAACTTTAACAAGATTTGAATGTGAGATTCACAACCAGACTTTAGTCTACAAGATGCAACAATCGTAATTTAATTTTTAAAAAAAATAACAATAAAAAAGCTTTTTTATGCATCACATTGTTTCCAGAACTGATATTAGTATAATATTTCGATACTAAGGAATTAATAAATCCAATTGACGTAGTTGAGTATATTTACCATCCAATTTACTGTAACAAGTAAAATTGAGGAGCAAAAACAAATCTCTTAGGTTCTAAAAATTGACCGCGAGCTTTTAAATCTTCAATTGAGAAGAAAAAACGCAGAAGAAAAGGAGTTCGTACCAATATGCTGATTGAGCAACGACGGTGCTGGCCACGGCGGTGAAAAGCCGAAAACTGGAGAGAGCGAGATGAATTTAAGGGCACAAATGAAAATAATTTCCGTCTCAATTCGATATAGTGATATCATATGGATGTTTATTTTTTCTGCGCAAGTACTATTTGTGATTTTATTTGTTTTTTTTGTTAATTTAAATAGTCCATGAATTTAAAATATTCAAATTATGATAATGATGTTCCACCATCATTTTCTTTTTAAGTTTTTTTTAATATTTATTTTAAATATACAAAACACAAATAACATGTACCTAAATTTCCAAAATTCATTCTCAAATAATTAATATAATCACATTATTATTAACATTAAACAATCAATATTTCAATAAAATTAACATAATTATAAATCAAGAAATAAAAACTTGTATAAGAAATTACTTAAAATAAATAAGTAATTTGATAAAATAAAATAGAAGAACTTACTTCTGGTCTTCTGGCGTGCAGAAATCGAATTCACTTGTTACTTGTGTTTTCCCAATAATATTGATTTCTTTATTTTCATGTTATATATATTAATATACAAATACATTAAAATCTCTATAAATTAATAGTCTCGGAATCGTATAATTTTATTAATTTAGAAAAGTTATTAATTTATCAAGTTATTTTTTTCATTTAAAAGAGCAAGTAAGGTATTACTGTAAATTTTATTAATGTATTAAGTATTAATTTATAGAGGTCTTACTGTAATTGCACTCTAGTGAATCCAGGGGCGGAGCCACAATGGGACCAGGGGCACTGGCCCCCCTGAAATTTTTAAAAAAAGAAGAGTATTTTAGGAATTTAACATTTATTTCATTTAAATAAAAATAAATAATAATAATAATATATTGTTGAAGTATTGTTGGACTCATAAAATATTGGTGAAGTATTGTTGGGCTCTTCGTGGCCCATGAAACACTCCATCAAGATTCTTGGTGCGTGTATGTATCACTATATCTCAATGAATTCAACTTTTCATGTCCAAGAATACATGCATGAATTTTAAATACTATATATAATCATGTAACTAGTTGTAGTAGATATAACAAATTCAATCAAAAAAATATTTAGAAAAAAAAAAATGATGATTATTATGATAATCTCGATATGGATGGTGTTCGGAAAAAATGTATACGTTGAAGTCGATGATGAAGAATTACCCGATCGTCAATCGGATAGTCCACCACCATCACAACCAAATTCCCAACAAACGATTTCGAGTTCGACATCAACTTCAACAAGCACTCAAGGAGGACCTTTATACAACGAAGTGGAATTGCTAGATGGTGGAGGTAAGAGTGCAGGAAGATCATGGAGATGCAAACATTGCAACAAGGTCTGTAAAAGTTCCTACACAAGAATTCACCAACATTTTTTTGGTCCGCCGGCTGGGAAGACATCGGACATATCAAGATGTCCGATAGTAAACAATAATCGAGAGGAATATAACAAGCTGCGTCAACGCGTGAAAGAAATCGAGTCGGGAAATGAGTTGGTGAACTTAAAAAAATCAACTCTAACTCGAAAGACAACAATTTCCAATCCGATCGGAGAAAAATTCAAACTCGTGGAGAGGAATCAAGTTGATATGAAAGTTATGCGCATGTTTTGTGCCAATGGGATTCCTTTTAATGTTTTGAGGAATCCAGAATGGATGGAAATGGTGTCGGCAATCAATAATGGTCCGAAAGGGTATAAAGCGCCTTCATCCGAGAAAGCAAGAACAACGCTTCTTGATGAATGCAAGAGAAATGTTGAAAAAGATTTAATGCCGATTAAAGACACGTGGTATACGCAAGGGCTAACAATTGTTTCCGATGGGTGGTCGAACGTAAAACACAACCCGTTGATCAACGTCCTCGGGGTTAATAGTAGAGGAGCCATGTTTTTCTATGCCGATGATTTTTCTGGGATTGAAAAAACGGCCGAGGTGATTTCAAAGTATCTCCTCAAAGCAATTGACGAGGTTGGACCAAGAAATGTTTTGCAAGTAGTCACCGACAATGCCGCCGCATGTAAAGCTGTCGGGGAACTTATCGAAAAGGTACACAAAAATGTGTTGTGGTCCGGATGTGTGTGCCATACCATTAATTTGGTGTTCAAAGATTTTAATAATTCTTTTGAATGGATGTGTGATGTATATAAAAGGGGAAAAAAATTGTGAAGTTCGTCATCAACCATTCAAAAATTCTTGCGGAGTTTCGAAAAGAATCATCGCTTGAATTGTTGAAAGTGGCGAAAACACGATTTGCTTCCCATTATACTACCTTAAAAAGGTTGGTTGATTGTCGTGAATCACTTGAGACGTTAGTGGTGTTGAAGGTTTGGAAAGAATGGGTCAAAGGGCAAGATATTGTTACTACTGCATGCGCTAAAGAAGTGAGTGAAATAATTCAAGATGAATTTTTTTGGGATGAAGTGGAAAATATATTGGCAATTACTAAGCCAATTTTCCGTGTGCTAAGGTTTGCCGATGGAGAAGGGGAGAAAATGGGAGAGATTTATGAAAAAATGGATTGCTTGGTTGGAGAGATTAAAGATGTGATGAATGGAAATAAATACGAGTCTTCTTTGCCGATGATGGAAGAAATACTGATTAAAAGATTAGACAAGATGAATATACCGATGCATTGTCTCGGTTTTGCATTGAATCCTAGATTTTATGATCGGAGTTATTTGCAAACTTCGGCCCCCGGAGGATTTCCTAGAAGAGCACCGAATCAAGATAAAGAAGTTGTGCTTAATGTCATGAAGACATTCAAAAAATTTGGTGACAATGAAGATGAACAAAAATTGCTACGAGATCAATTTGTAGAATTTCATCAAAAAAAGGGTATGTTTGCATTGTCGGAGGCTCATGCCGATTCTATCAGTATGAGTCCTATTGATTGGTGGTCCACATATGGTGCACAAACTCCGGAATTGTCTGACATTGCAATGAAGGTCTTATCTCAACCAATAAGCAGTTCTTCGGCGGAAAGAAATTGGAGCACTTATTCTTTCATCCATAGCGTCAAAAGAAATCGGTTGAATTGTGAAAGAGCTGATAAACTTGTTTTCATACATTCTAATATTCGAGCACTGTCAAGATCTACTCAAAGTTACAAGCAAGGTCCGCATAAAAAGTAGGATATCAATCCTAATAATTCTTCTCTAGTTGATCGACAAGAAGAGTTAGAAGACATGCGATGGAAATTGTTACTGGAGGATGATCAACCGAGCCCGAGCGAGAGCAAAAGAAAAACTATCGATGATGTTGGAACAACAAAGAAAAAAAAATAATAATGTTTTAAATTTGTTTGCTTTTAATTTATTTATTTTTCAAAAATAATAATGCCAATAATAAATTCTGTTTTTTACTTTTTAGATTTCTTTTTAATAATTTTTTTTATATTATATTTTTGTATATAATTAACGGAAAACCCTAATGACCTAATCTATTACTCTACTATTCTTATCCGCCTCTTTTTTTCATCTTCTATTCTGCTTTCTTCTTTCTACTATTCTATCCGCCTCTTTTTTTCATCTTCTATTCTGCTCTTCTTCTTCTATTCCTTCTCCTAAATCCGCTGCCTTTGCTCAAGAACGTTGGGGTCGAATTATGAGCGAATGAACTCCGGCGTCCATTAAAAAAAGAGAATGCGTCTCCAAGGTAAGTGTTTTTTCTCGTATCTTTGAACCTTTTTCTCTCTAACCCCGATTCGCTCGATTCGGCTGTTGGGGCCGAATTATGAGCGAATCGAACTCCGATTCGGTTCGGCCGAACTCAATCGGAGTTCGGTTGCCTGTTGACCGAATTCTGTGACTATGGTTCTATCTGCCAGTCATGACTTTCAGATAATACAACATTAAAATTAATGTGATGGAGTGATTGTATTTAATTTGCATGTTCGGAAACCATTTTTTTTCTTGTGTAATAAATCATGAACCTAACTGATCTACTTGGTTGTGACATGAAGATGGTTCATTGAAATTGAGTTGAATATACTTGCCTAGCAAACAAAGCTTTATTAATCAATTGGAGATTCCGAGATTCTTTATGTATGATATGATTAATATTTAAAAGCAGTGATCTAGTAAACAAAGAGAGTGATATGATGTACTGTATATTTATTTTGTTCTTGATATGGCTGCGAATTATGTTTGATTTTTGATGAATTTATTATTCTCATTGGGCATGAGACCTTCTAGTTCACTTTTCGGTGCATTTATATTTCTGACTATGATTATTGAATTTTTTATGGATTACCATATTTGATAAATCGTACACACGGAGAAATACTATTATCGCCATCTCAAAATACGGTAAAAAGAATACGCCAACAATCAGTTGGGATGTAGTTTTTGTTTCTTTACTTTCTTAGCATTGATAGTAAAATAATACATTAGTGTTTCTGATTAAGAATGTCTGCAGTGATCAGAAATGGCAACGAGCACCGAAGAGGATCCTAAGAGAAAATCACTGCCTCAATTGGTTAAGCTGAACAAGGCATTCAAATTGGTAATCCTCTTTTAATTTTCAAAAAACAAAAAACCCCAACTATCTTTCAATATTTCAAGTACTCTTTAATAGTCGTTTGTTATTCAAAAGTGCGATTTTGGTAATTAGGTCAAACATGAAGGGTATTTTTTGCAATATCCTTATACTTTCTCTATGCAGGCTGAGCAGTGGGTTAATAACATGAGTAGATCCTCAGTGGACGAGAAATTAACCTCGGTAGATTTGGAAGGTCGCCCTTCTAGGTTAGTGTAAACCTTCAACACGTCTGTCGTTGTGCTACTTTTAAGTGGTACGATATTAAGTAACCTTTTTTTATGAAGGCTTGGTATTGGAGCAACTGTTCCTAAAGAGTCCAGAGTTACACGTTCGGATAATCCCGTCGAAAGAAAATTGCTTGCCACGTTAAACGCTAGCAAAAAGAAGGCTATGGCGAGAGATGTAGATTTAGCAAAAGATGGGAATAATGTTGATGAAGACAGTGAAGAAGAAGAGTCCGAAAGTAAAACAAGATCTTTTGGCAAGAAGAGGCCTCAGAGTTTCAGTTTACCTTTTAACGGGAAAAAGAAACTTAAGCATAGATAATCGAGTTGTAGCGTAAAGAATAACTATGTATGTTCTTACAGTGGCTCTCGGCTGCAGAATGTGTTGTTGAAGATACTCATTACATTATTGAGTGAAAATATGGATTTGTTATCTATATTTCATTGTGTTGTAAGAATAATAAGAACAGGAATAATAAGATTAAATGAAAACTATGGATTATTTTAGTAGTTACATTATAGTAGAATCATTCTCTTTACAAACCAAAACCTATGTGCAAAAGAAGATAAATATCAAGCAAACCCAAACATAGTACATCAAACCTACACACTCAACCCTTGAATATTGTAGGATCCTACACCCACAACCTCAAGACTTCTTTTATGAAGTTTGATCAAAAGAAACGTAAAAGAAATACCCGTCCCTAAATACCACATGTAAGTGGATTTTCATGACCTTCATGAAAACCTCAGTGTAAAAAAAAAGACACAAGAGGCTCGAATGGTAAGCCTAACTATGATAATCTTTCTAATTTAGAAAACAGGGACACCGGGCCAAGAATTATTTTGAGCAAAAGCCGGTTATTGAACTCTACACGTTGACATCTCCAAAGCCCAGTACAATTTCCTCAACCAACTCATCAAAAATACTCTCCTCCATATCAAAAACAATAATCTCCGGATCAGAATGAATCCATTTATTTGACCCTGCCAAATCCTTCTTTACAAGCTGCTCTAGCGAATGAAACTGTAGGTTCTGAAAAAGACAACGTTCGACTCTTTTCCACACCCCGTGAATGAGATCCATACCTTCAGGGACCTGTCGGATACTTTTAAGATTCACATCTTTTGCAATGCATCCGAAATAACACTCGCAAAACTCTTTTAGAGTCTCGTTGGCACAGTCGAAGAGGAGTTTCTGGTTGTGAAGGGGCCGGCTTGAAAATAACTCGACTTCTCCGAACAAAGACTGATCCAGGATTTCGTATGAACAAACCCACCTCAGAAGGAATTCGTCCCAATTCAGACCCGAACCAAGCAAGACTGCCTCAACATATTCAAATTCGGATTCTTCGTCCTCTAGTGAGATTCTTGTGCATATGCCATGGTCGTTAAAGGAAGACGGTTCTTCTTCGAAATGGATATGACGGGGTTGGATCTCTTTTTCAACTGAATGTCGGAAAAAAACAAATGAGTTTATTTGGCGGGAGCCACTATTTTCTCGAGGTTTGTAGTTACCTAAGAAATAAGTACTCCCGAGGGTGCACTATTATGAAATTAGTAATTAATTAATAATCTAACCTGGGTGAAATATGGTTCTTGCAGGGCTCATATCATCATCGGGGAATAATGGCTCAAGAACAGATATGGGACTCGGTTGCTCTATTTTGTCCATTGCACGATCAGAATATTCAATTTCCGAGCTAGCTCGGTTGTGTGGTGGTGAGGTTGCTGGAGAAGACAACACTTGTTCTTCTCCAGATAAATGCTGAACAAAAATTCACAAACAATGAGAAACATTAGAAATCCCAATAAAGAATATATTAAAATAGAACCTCATAGTCTATCATATACCGATATTAAGCTCGGAGAAGCACTTTCTTTGTTGTTGTTTATCTCTCTAATGTCATCATTGATGATATTTTCCTCTTCTAGAATCCTTAACTCATTTGTTTGTTCCATATCCGCAACTACCGATTGAACTGTACAAATAGAAGGGCTACCAGTTACCACATAATTTATTCATTCGCAATATCTTAAGAGAACAGGTGAAATTTCATTTACCTTCAGAAACTATAGTATCTTCATTAAAGCATTTAATTTCCAAAGAATAATCTTGATTGTCTCCATGTGAATTACTATAATTCGCACCCAAAGACTGTACTTTAACCTCAGAGTCACTACAAGAGATGCACGGTTGGCTTTCTAAATTTTGCATTCTTTGACTTGGGCTATCTTCTAGCATGCAATGTGGAGATAATCTCATCTGGTCACTTAAAAGGATATCATCATCGAGCTTTCTCGGGCTAAGGCAAGGAGAATCATTATATTCAGGAAGAGAGATAATGCTACCAAGGGGTTTGACCGGATTATTACTGGATGTTGATATTGTATTTTCGTCTGCGCTCTTTACCATCTCAGATAAATGCTTCTTAGCCTCGATATAAATGTTGGACTTTTCCGAATCATCTTTATGTATACCAACTGGTTCACCCTTCTTGAAGCTAGGAGAAGATAAAGCGAACCGTTCAGTATAGAAATGGTTCCTATTCGGAGACCTCCATCCATAACTATCTCCTTTTTCGCTATTAAAATTACTGTTTTGGATCTTAGGCAGATATTTAAGAGACGATCTCTCCTTTCCCATTGCCTGCCTTAGCTTTCTTTTAATTTCAGTGAAAGAGAACTGATGCATAGTTTTCTCATTGTGCTGCACCTCACTATTATTATCATTATCCGTGATATCGGTCCCTGGGGTCCTTGACCATTCTGGGCCAGGCTTCAAGATGAAGATTTTACTCGGAGTTTGGCAGTCCATGTTAGTTTCTCCCATGTGATAGATCTCGAGAGATTTGGTCCTTCTTTTGAAGAAATTCCAATTCTTATGGCTACTCAACTCGTCAGGCTTCAAGCTTAATACTGGCTTCTTTTTTCCTAATCGGGCCTCTTCGGAATCCTGAACATGCTTGAGAAGTTCAGGCTTCCGATCCTGTAGTATTTTCAAGAATAATCCTTTGTTTACACTCAAAGTTTGAAGGAAATCCATGACTAGCTCTTCCGAGCAATTGTTGCTACTCATACTTTGCTCGACAAGTAGTTTCACTGCATGAATCAACTTTTCTTCATCAATATCATGTTCGGAATCATGCTTTGTCGAGCAGTTTGTGTTTAACCTTTGGCTAATATTTCCCAACTCTTCCAGTATCCTTTCCAGGTCAAGATTATTGGCCGTCTGGCTTTGCTCATGGGCCCAATCGAAATCCATGTCACTGGATTTGGCAGAACTTTTTTTCTTCTTATGATGCTTTTTCTCGATTAAAATATGGGACTTCGGAGTGACTTGTTTAGGGGCCGTTTCGGAGCCATTCGGTTGTTTTGAGCCTTTTTCATTGAACATCTCTTCTTCCATAAGTTCCTTAATAGTACTTGTTTTGTTTGCATCACTCGTTGCATTCTCACTTTCTTCAGTGTCCTGTGTTAGTTAAGAAAATAGCCAATATAATAATGCAAAGGCAATAGTTAAAAAATTACCCTTGTAGAATATGGCCTGATTACAAATAACTCGATTAACTTTCAAAATTAACATATACCTCTCTAAGGCTCATATTTTCTTAAAGATACACAATTGAGGCCAGCGATTTATACCATAATCCCGGGACTCGAGAATTAAAAAACGAAAAAATGAATATGGATATCATAAATAATGAATATCAACTTCATATTATGTTTTTTGTGATATTTCTGCTCCGATAATTAGTATCAGTGTATTACTTTCATACTCTTTATTCGTTTTTAATGCATTCACAAATTTTGAATTTAGGATAAATGTATGTTGTGACTAATGAGGGTGTAAGTTGTAAAATACAAATTACGAGTCAGATGGCATCACATACCCCCAAAATTTCACATATTTCAGTAGGACTCGGTGAAATTGTATTGTTGTCGCTCGAATGCCCAGCGCCTGCTAAACATGGAGTGGGGTCCAATAACCGTTAAAAGACCAAAAATTCAAATACCAAGTTTTTGGAGGATGAAAATGAATACATAGACACTCTTACCAACAGCAGCTTGCTTGCTCACATGCTGTCTATCAGGAAGCAATCTTTTAGTGGCTCGAACTTGACGAAACTGAAATATGTTCATGATACCCGAAATGCAGCCTGCCTGGTCTCTTTGACGCCGTGAGGTTCGTCTTTTCGACCTCTTTGCCATAATGATTTTTATCTCTTGGCCTTTGGTGCTTCAAATTCACTAAATTAACCCTCCTCTTGCTGCAAGTTAAGCCACACAGAAAGCAACTCAATACTCGAAAAAAAAGCAGGATAACGTTATTGTCAATGAATATCGTGCAACAACAATCACTTACAAGAATGAACTCTTAAAAAACCCAAATCAATAAGGAAACTAGTATTAAACTTAGTCGACTAAAGAACGCATAAAAATCAATAAGCTTTTGGGTCCAACCGGGCAAGAACAATCATATCCTTTCAAATCAAGAATGTCTGAGTGTGTGCAATCGAAAGGCGAAGAACAGAACTAATTTTGTTCTATGAGCAACTCAATCGATAGGTATATGGATAAATTATCAAATCTACATTTTTACTAGACTTACTTTGTCAAGAACCATAAGAATAACTTCCAATGCCAACGGAAATTGAATAATGAAGAGTAACAAAAAAGGGGGACAATTGACAAACAAATACTACCATAAAACAGAGAACTAGAAAACTACTTGGTCTCCTGTTAACAAGATTCTTAAAAAAAATAAAGAAATACTAATCATAAATCTGGAAAATAACTGTATATATGTTTCCAATTTCAGACATGAGTTGTACCTGAATTCTGATTCAACATGCAGAACAGTTGAACAAAATAATCTCTCAAGAAATAGGGGATAATATTAATACTGTTGTCTAAATAAGTAAATGTGTTTAGCAAGGGATCAACTTCTTGACTTTTTTTTCTTCCTTAAAACACAAGCTTTGAAAGTGCTTATGACAATGGCAATCTGATCTTCCCTTCAACGAAACAATTATGACCAAAAATAAATCTACAGATAAACACAACAAAGAGAAGCCCAGGAATTAATATTTATTTTTTGAAAAATAAAAATGGAAACTTTACACGGCAAAACAAAGAAAAGGTACGAGAGAAGGAACAATAAATAAAGAAAGGAATAAATAAAGAAGAAAAAAGATGGAAGGGTTTATTGGTCGAGTATGGTATCTAATTCGAAACCGACGAAAAACAAGAGTGGTGAGTGAAGAAGATCATTCACCAACCCACTTATTTAAATGGACCCCAAAAATTGTGTGGGGCAGCAGCCATTAAAGACAATATGAAAAAACAAATTGGGATGCTGTGTGTGTACGTGTGTGCGCGCTTTTCTGTGAGAGGGCCAAAGGTTGGTGGTGATGGCAAATGTGTAATTAGAGAGTGAGAGAAGAAAATTGCTACTGCTGCTACTTCCTTCCAAGTTAGTACTGGTACAGTGGTACCTCAGACCCAAACTCGCATATAAATAAAAAGAAATATTTAGGGAAAAAAGGTAAATGCGGTTTGAAATTATAAGGTTATTTTTAGTCAAAAATAAATATTTAGGAAAAAGGTTTATGAAATTGTAAGTTTTTTTTAGTCAAAAAGAGATATTTAGGAAAAATATAAATGCGGTTTATGAAATTATAAGAGTTTTTTAATTCAGGTGTTGTTAGATCACTTGAATTGAGGATAGTAAAGTTCGAGACTAAATGTTTTTTTTTTATATATAAAATTAGACTTTACAAGTTAAAAAATTTATATTATTTTAACTATTTAAAGTAATTTGATAGTTGTATTTATAAAAAAGGTAACATTTTAAATTTGAAATGTCTTTTTTACACTTAATTTATATATACATATGAATTAAATAAAAAAAATTATATGCGGAAATCTAAGTATACAATTAGGAAAAATTAAAAAATTTATTTATATAAAATTAATTAGTTACCCATTTTATAAATCTATCTAATAAAAGTAAATAAATAAATTAAAAATAAAATTATATTTTAAAATAAAAAAAAAATGAAAAAATAAAAAATTTAAGAGAATATATCCAAAAATTCAAAAATAAAAAAATATTCATAATTAGTTGAAACATAGTATAAAGTAATACTTCCGGTGGAACGAATTGTACAAAATTTCATTCTAATAGATTTATGTATCAAACACACCTCATGAAGCTGGTGCATATAATAAAATGATATGGTATATTGTATCAAATTTTAAAACATAGTAAGTATAAATTTCATTCTAATAGATTCATGTATCAAGCACACCTCATTAAGCTTTTGCATAATAAAATGATAGGTATATTGTATCAAATTTTAAAACATTGTTAGTAAGTATTACATATTTTTCATGTATAATAGTATAAGTAATTTATAAAAAAAATCAATACATTCAATTTTTATTTATGTTTTTAGTAAGTATTACATATTTTTCATGTATAATGTAAAAAAAAATCAATAAATTCAATTTTTTTTGGATATATGTCAATTGCAATGTCTTGAGTTCGAACTTAAGACATTTTGTTCTCAATTCAAGTGCTCAACCAACTGAGCTAACAACCCTTAATATTTTTTATTTATGTTATTTCCATCCAATTTAATAATATTAAAAAAAATGGAATAATAAATTAAGAAATACTCAAAATTAAACTATTAGCTAAATTTTTATATATGTATATATGTGATAATATTTTATTCTTAATTATTTATATCTAATATTATAAATAAATTGTTAAATATGTTATAAATATTGTAATTGGTGAATGACTAGTTTATCCTTTGCGAAAAGACATTAACTAGGGGTGTCAATGGTACATGATTCCATTCCAACCAATTCATATACCTACTCGTACCAACCTTAATAGTATACCATCAAAGTGGTACACGGTACACGGTACAGTATACCGTACCAATATAAAAATGTTGTACGTTACACGGTACAAAATTTTCATGAACCATGGTACATGGTATGTACCAATTTATACCAAACAACTTAATAATACATTAATATCTTAAAATATAAAGAAAAGTAATGAAAATTTATATATTATAAATGACATAATTGTTATATTGTTGACATATTATTTTTATACTATCATAATTATATATATATATATATATATATATATATATATATATATATATATATCATAATAAAATTTTATGTTTTTTTGAATAAAAGAAAGTAAAGTAAAAATACTAATACATATAAATTCTAAATATTTATATTTTTATTAAAATTGATGATGATATGTTAAAAAACTAGAACTTAGTAACATATGATAAGTATTTTCATCAAAATTGATGATGATATGAAAAGGAAAAGAGAAAAAATCGTTATATAAAATAAAATGTAAAATATGTTGGTACAAATTACGTATCTACCGAGTATCAACCGTACCAATTAGTTGGTATACCAACATAATTGGTTGGTATAAATTACAATTTTTTTATACCAATTACATATTGGTTGGTACTCGGTATAAGAAAAATACAATAGGTATACCTACCGATCCAGCCCTAACATTAACCTTACTTTTGTATCCTATATGAAGGGGTCTCCCACATGAATAAAATAACAATTTTATTCTTCTGTCGTATTCTTTTTTTTATCTAATCTATTATTCTCTCTCAATTTTTGTTGAGTTTATAACACGTTATCAACACGATACCCTATGAAAGTTCAACCGCGTTCTTCATCAAAGATCCTAAGAAAGTTCAATTGCGTTCTTCATCATGTTCCAATTACCAATGATTCAATATCCTCAAGAATTTATATTTATATGTAATAATAGTTATACACATATCTACTTCTTCTCTCATTCTTCATAAATCACTCACGTTGAAGCAATAAAATTTCAAATGTGCTGCTATTGTAGTAGCAATAAGTTTGAAATTTCAAATTCAATTGCTCTCGTAGTAGCAATTAAGTTTTAAATGTTTCTGAAGAACATTATGATATGATATTTATAAATAAATATCAAAATTAAACTTTAAATGTTCCTGAAAAACATTAACAATTACATTTTAAATGTTCTTGAAGAATATTATGATATTATATTCTCGCAAAAATATCAAATCAAATTGTTTATGGTGTAGCAATTAATCTTTAAATATTTTAAATCTATATTGATATTAAATAAATACAAAATATTCTTGAAAAATATTTTATAAATAAAGTGCAAAACATATATTGCTTAAAAAGCAATATAATATCATTAAAAGATTATTAAATTTTACAAATATTCTTAAGAATATTTAATTTGATTATTCATCAATAAAATTTGAATGACACAAGTATTTTGATTGCTACCTAATATTTTGATCTACGAAAGATTATTGGTAAAGACACTGTTATGCAAATGATGACATATTAAGAATGAGATATGGAAGAGTTTTACTAATATAATTATCTACATGAGTACTACAAATATACTTAAAAATGAAAAATGATGCATATCATTATTATTATTAAGAGCGGAGATGAAATAAACATTTTCCATCTCCGAATTAATATGCAACTTATATTCATATCACAACTAGAGTGTATTTTTATGAACAGACATAATAGAAAATAAGGTATATTAAATATCTTGATCCCACGATCCAGAAGATCGGTTTATTGCAATTACGCTGATTTGCATATTTAAGGAAGATCATTTCCCGATATTAGGGGGAGATAAGAATATAAAAAATATAAATGCCGATAAATTTTATTAAATGAAAATGATCTTCAATTCTAGATCCTCGCACCAACCAATTGAACTCGAAGTTTATGAAAATAAGTGACTTGCAATATTCAGCAAGTAATCTCCCAGATTCATTTACATATTAATGAAGGTGTGACAAAATCACATATATTTATATTAATGAAGGTGTGACAAAATCACATATATTTGTGATAAAATGAACTATAAGAGTTCAAATACCAGAGAGATAAACTCAAATGTTGATTCTAATATAAGCCTGAAGCGTAGTAGATCGATCTCAAGATATAAAATAAATCCGCGGAAAAACAAAGAAATTAAGTCACCCTAAAAATCTTCCGAAGAGAGTTAGATGGAAATTCCATTGAAAAGACATGTGCACATGATAATAGAAAATTGTGGGATTGCGGAACAACCAAATTAAATATTTCGGAAAATGATTAAAGATTTGGTTTATATATTAAATTTTCATCAACATGGAAAAATAAAAAGTCCTCAACGACATATTTGCCTCAAGAGTTACTCTAGAAAAACTGGATCCAAAACTTAAATCAATAATATGTACTCAAATAAGAAACGAGCAATTGAGGCTGAGCATGACTTGCTGAATAAAGAGATATTTTGACTCAACAATACACACCTCAAAATATTATCCCATAATGATATACGTGGGTGTTAGTACGAAAAACGAATAATGATGTGGTGAGACATGAAAGCGAGATTAGTTGCTCAAGAGTTTTTTTGCAGAAACTCGATTTTAATCAAATTTTGTAAAGATTACATTAAGTTCCGCTACATATATACATACATATATATATATATATATATATATATATATATATATATATATATATATATATATATATATATATATATATATATATATATATATATATATGCATCATCGAATGTATGATTTGACCGTGTAAAAATCATAAGAAATATATATACATGAAAATCCTGGATTGATTTTAAAATTCCTGAAATGAAAGGAAATGAAAAGCAAAACATGTATAGTATCATATTACATATGTCATTATGGACAAAAATGATATTGAAAACAAGGTCCCGAAGACCAGTGATTGCACTCTTTTTCTCTCTACTAAGTTTTTTACACGTGGTTATTTTAGTTAAATGTTTTTAACGAGACATTCACCACAATATAAATGTGAATGTCATGTATTCTTTTCCTCGAGTATTTTTTCTTGCAAGGTTTTATAACTAGGCAGGATTCTTGTAAATAGTCATTTAAGAGGGAGTGTTATAAAAATTGTAATTAGTGAATGATTAGTTTACCATTTTTTGGTAAACAAGACAAAAACCCTACTTTTATATCCTATATAAAGGTCTCTCTATAGGAATGAAATAACAATTTTATATTTTTCTCATATTTTTTCTTTATTTAATCTATTATTCTCTTTTCGATTGAGTTTATAACAAAATAGTATATATTTTTAAAAATATGACGTTATTTTAGTCTTTTATGATTAGAAGTAATTTAGTATATTTTTACAACTAATATATATAAAGTGATAAATTTTTACAACGTAATAATATATTTACTTATTTAAGAATTTGTTTTTGTAAATTTTAACCTTTTATTTAAAAAAAAATATCTAACATTTGTTTAGTAATTATAATCTTTTTGCTTGTTTCAATCATTTTTAGATGTAAGTTTCATTTTTTAATGGTTATACCTACCAATTCGATCACTGATACTAATTGGTTGAAACAAACGACAATTTTTTCATACTAAATACATATTGAGTACGTGGTATTCGATTTTTTTTTTGATATAATTAACAATTCGATACTATACTCACTGCATCTATTTTTTTTCTTTTTATAATATGAATTTTGTCCCAAATAAATAGTCACATTTCTTTCACATATAACAAAGAAAATGTGACTATTAAAATGGAACAAATGGAGTATTAAGAGAAGTATATAGCATAATGTTTACTCATATATAATAACAGAACCATTTTTCTTAAATGGATATTTCATCCAAAAAATAAAATAAATATTCTAATTTTTTCACTTTAAAATATAATTTTACCTCTATTTTATCCACATACTTTTTCAACTTCACTCACAACTACTTTACTTTCCTATTTTCTAATTTAAATATACATAAAACTATTCACTTTTTGGTCAAAAAGTAAAAAAATAATATTTTATTTAATCTTTGTGTGTAGAGAAAAGGGTTCTATATTTATGAATTTTTATCTACCTCCTCTTTAACTCCGCTCACTACTACTTTACTTTCTTAATTTATAACTTAAAAATACATAAAACCTTTCACTTTTTGGTCAAAAAATAAAAAAATAATATTTTTTTAATTTCTGTGACAGGAAAAAATTCTATATTTATGAATCCGACTAATTTTTTTATAAATTTAGTTATAGATTTTATGTTGATAATTACATGAATATTAAAATAAAGCAAAATCAGATTTAGCTGTAGTAATTGAGATAATATCATAAAACGTTGTGTAACATAGCTCGAATCCACATTTAGTTCTTTAAATTTATGAAAAATCAAATCTCGTCCTATTTAACGATTTTTAACGGAATTTCGCAAATTAGTTATATGCGAAGCCTAGATGTCTACTTACTCTAGTGTTTTGTCTTATTTGATAATTATTCAATTAACCAAGTATCGCACAAATACGAAAAATCGAATGTATTCTGTTTTTTAAAGTCGTGTTTTTGTGACACTCACTCAATTGAATTGACTTTATACACGACAGAACGTCAGAGTGCGCTATAAGTACACTTTAGATTCGATCAAAATTCGAAATTCTACTAAAAAAATATTAAATAAGATGAGATTTGATTTTTCATAAAGTTAAAAGCTAAATGTGGATTAGCGCGCGTATGTTACTGTAAATTGGTGATATTATCTATTAGTAAATTGGTTTCAACTTTCAAATAGTGTGAAAGAGCTAAAATAAAGTAAAATACAGTATGAATTAAACCCAATTTCCCAACAATTTCAACAACTTTGTTTTCTCAAATATACACTCGGACTCGGTTACCTCGGTTACCTTCTATACCAACTCCCAAAAAAAAAAAAAAAAAAAAGTAAACTCTGAATTTCGTCAGCGAGTGGATGAATTTCGGTTATCATGTATGGTGAAGGTAGTTTTTGGAGGATAAGGTAACTGGAATTTCGTCAGCGAGTGGAGAGATTGATACAGAGCATGAGGGCTGAGCAGGAAATTGAGCCCAGAACGACGTCGTCTCCTGATGTTCGGAAGGACACGATGTTTGTCGCTCTGGGGAAAGACGCGAAGGAGAGCGAACCTATTCTGATGTGGGCTCTCCGTAATTCAAGAGGGATGATGAGAATTTGTGTTCTCCACGTTCATCAACCTGCTCAGAAGATACCCATCAGTCAGTATTCACTTCTACCCCCAATTAATTCATTGATTTGCTTAATAACTATTTTTGTTTACTTGTAAATAATTGGGCAATATATGATATAGTATTCGTGTTTTTGTTGTCGATATGTATTGGATCGATAGCAACGTTTACTGCAGTATTCGGATTTGCTGGTTCTCCACCCGTAGTTGTTGTAAATCTCCATTCTGTTGTTAAAGCTGACTTATGCTTTTTTGCTTCTCTGGTTTACAGTGGGTGGTAAAGTTTCGATTAGCCTTATGGAGGAACGTCTAGTGAAAGCGCACCATGATTTTGAGAGGCAAGAGATGCATAAGACTCTCGACAAGTACATTCGGATTTGTGACCGAGCTGGGGTATTCTCCCTTGTTCGTTTCCCGTATAAATATCTCATGTGTTTACACAATCAGCAAAAGTAAAAGGAAAATGGGATAGTTAATTACAAGAACTGCCCTTGAGAAGGTTTATCATCCTAGTCAGAATGCTTTTAGGGTCAATTCTATTTGAGATGTATTTAGAAATTGGTACTATGCTATGGAATCCAACGCTACGCCTACACATACATGTTTTTGTTATAAAATCATTTGTTTCTTATAATAAAAAAGACCCGCAATCTCCTTTCAAGATTAAAAATACCCCTTACAGTTTTACCGAACCCCATTGAAGATCGTATTTCTGCTCTATTGATGACATACTCTGTAAACTAGAAACGAGAGGGGTATTTGCAATTTAAAAATTTTACTGTCTTTTTGTAATAAGGTCAGTCAATATTTGAATTCATCGATCTTCACTTACTAAGATCATTAAATAACAGTCTACTGTTTATTGTTGCTAATTCATTCAAACTTTATGTATGAAAGCATATGTCCTACTTTAAATTATCTCGAAATTATAATGCAAATGAACACGCCCCTGCTTCTTTTCCCTTGATTTTTTTTGCTTCTAATCTTAGGTGCGAGCCGAAAAACTATTCATAGAAATGGAGTCTATTGAGAAGGGTATTGTGCAGCTCATATCTGAGCATAGTATCAAGTGGCTTGTCATGGGAGGGGCAACTAGTAAACTTTATTCACGGTATATTTCTTTGTTAAAAAATATCTTGTTTAACTCCACTATATCACTGAGTTGTTCATTATGGCTGTAATTCATAACACTACTCTAAATCTCACAATACTGAACAGTAAATACTATTAATACAATGTGAACTTGCAGTGACCTATAGTTACCAGAAACTAATGTTGTTCGGTTTATGAGACCACTTATGCTCTTAAATCAAAGATATCGAACGTTCAATCTATCTATTGCCTGATCTATTTGTGATCAGTAGACTAGACCAGTCCCTGATTTTGTTTGACACAGATTCTGAATGCCCTACAGTTTACTAGGAGCAGTGGAAGCGTCTATAATGAAATTCTTCTTCTTCAAAATTTATCCATTTACTATTTCTCATTTATACTTACTATTTTTTACCATATCTTTTTTCTTTTTGCCTTCATATCACTTCAATTTACTCACTTGAGTTTTTGATTCATATTGTATCTGTATGATTACCATTATTATTTTCACATTGCAGAAAAATGAAGGAGCCTAAGTCAAAGAAAGCACTCCATGTGCAAAAAGAAGCACCAAATTTCTGCCACATTTGGTTTATATGCAAAGGGAACCTTATTCATACAAGGTGTGCGTTTAATGTTGTATTTCTGTTTCAGAGTTTACTCTATAAATCTGATGCTTTAAGTTATTACTGTTATTTGTTCACTAATTTCTACAATCAAATATACATAGAGAAAGTAAAATCGTTGGAGTTAACACAGAGATCGAGACTCCACCAATTCAAGCAGAAGGGGTGAATGGTCAAAAAAACTATCATAGGGCCCAGTCTGTCATTCATGGGTTGGAACTTTTAGCACCAACCACAGAAGGGGACTCAGATTATGACAGTCTACCAAATCGCAGTCCTTCAGTAGGTTCACCCTTTACAACTCGTTCATGTAGTAAAATTGAGGAGTCGGCATTGATCCCCTTTCAACCCACTGAGGAGAATGGAATGGGGCCGGAGTTTCCTGTATCTCTCGATGCTATAGTAAGTACATACTCTGTGGAACTTAAATGCAAACTATTTTTTAGTTTTTTTTTTGCAAGCTTTGCTATTGTGGTCATCTGGTTTTACAAGTTTCAAGTTTGTGCAATTTATATCCCATATACTTTTGCAGTACTTGCTTATTCCTAAAATGCCTTTAAATACCAAAACATCTGAGGACCGAAATTTCCATTTTCACCACAAAAACGACAACTCCTGAAATTAACAAATTACCAATGTGTATTGTGGTTTACATTTTAGGCTAAAGCATCGGAAACAATATACACCGACGAAGTAAAACGCAGGAGAGAATCCGAAGAAGCACTGGCAAGAGGTTATGAAGAAGTTGAGAGCATGAAAAGGCAACTAAGTGAAATCATGCAAGAGCTCAGAGCTGCTGAAGAACACAAATCCTCCTTGGAGTCTCAAATTTTGGATTCAGATAAGATGGTATATGATTTGGAACAGAAAATGTTTTCTGCCGTGGATCTTTTGAAAAAGTACAAGAAGGAACGAGACGAATTACTGATCAGACGTGATGATGCACTCAGGGAGGCCGAGGGGATGATAGAGAAACAAGCAGAGGAGGCATCAAGTTCTTCGGTGTCGCAGTTCTTTTTTGAATTCTGTTTCTCTGAAATCGAACAGGCAACTGATAACTTTAGCCCGGGCTTGAAAATTTATGAAGGGAATTCTAGGCATATTTACAGAGGGAACCTTCGGCATACTCCGGTGGCTATTAAGGTGCTACATTCTAATAGCTCGCAAGGACCTTTTGAATTTCAACAGGAGGTAATTACTATTCTAACTAAATTTTATACTGTATATGGTTAGCTGTGGATGCAGATTGTTGATCCCTTTGTATTGTTTTTATTCTTTCTATTAAAAATGATAATTGTTCATCACTATGTCTAGAGGTGATAAAGTTGATCCGGCCAAGTTATCCTGCAATAGTGCTGTGCTTCACTTTAGGACCCAGCCTACCTTTGTCCGGCATGAAGCCGAGAAGCCTTACCAAATATAATATTGTTATTAGATTGGGTTGGAGTGCATAAAATTACATGCCGATTATATTTTTGACTTCAGTCAATTTTATGGCTCGCCCGACCCAGCCTATTGCCAGCCCTAACTTTGAATGTTCTGAAAGCCTGAAACTATAAATGCATTTTTGTTCCTAGAAGGGAACACTTAGGTCTCGGCAACATCAGAAATAACATTTACTTTGGTACAATTGCTTGAAGCAGAACATGCAGTAGTAATTCTCATATATTTTGTTCCAGGTAAACATATTGAGTGGGCTGAGGCACCCAAACATAATCACCCTGATTGGAGCCTGCCCGGAAGCATGGGCCATTATATATGAGTACCTCTCTAATGGGAACCTCGAAGACCGACTAAACTGCAAAGACAACACCCCTCCACTTCCATGGAAGACCCGGCTCTGTATAGCCTCCGACCTCTGCTCGGCCCTCGTTTTCCTCCATTCGGGCTACCCTCAAGGCATCATCCATGGCAACCTCAAGCCCACCAGTATTCTCCTCGATGCCAACTTTGTGACCAAGCTTAGCGACTTTGGAATTTGCAGAAAACTTCGGAATAAAGATGATTATTTGGAAAATGACACTACACTTTTTCACAAGACGGACTCGGAAGGACAATTCATGTATATGTGCCCAGAGTTTCTTGTGACGGGAGCTGACTCCTAAATCGGATGTGTATTCCTTTGGTATTATATTGTTGAGGCTATTGACTGGGAGATCTGCGTTGGGGTTAACTAAGGAGGTACAGTACGCGTTGGACCAAGGGAGCTTGAAGGATCTGCTGGATCCGACGGCTGGGGATTGGCCTTTTGTGCAGGCAAAGCAGTTGGCCCACTTGGGATTGAGTTGTGCGGAATTGAGGTGTAGGGAGAGACCTGATCTTGGGTGTGAGGTGCAGAGAGTGCTTGAGAATATGAAGGTCTCATGTGGGGTATTGGGTTATGGTTTCGGTGTGGAAGGGCGGAATCAGACGCCGGCTTATTTTGTGTGTCCTATTTTTCAGGTTGGTACAAAATGAGATCTTTGGCTGATTAAAATAAAATTAAAAAATCAGTTCACTTAAAATTATCACTAACAAATTTGGTGGTATTTGCAGGAAATCATGCAAGACCCTGTGACTGCGGCTGATGGGTTCACATACGAGACAGAGGCTCTCAAGGGATGGCTGGAGAGTCAAGACACTTCACCTATGACCAACCTTAAGCTTCCACACCGTGATTTTGTGCCCAACCATGCCCTCCGCTCAGCCATACAAGAGTGGCTGCACAAGTCCTCTTGAAACCACCTCAAATACATTATCATCTAATTCTTACTTGTGCAGGTCAATGTTAATAGTATGTTATTATTAGCCAAATGAATATAAACATTACATTTTGTACAGTAGTTAACAATACGTAACACTAGTTTTATAGCTCATGGTCGGGCTCTTTATCTCATTGTCCGGATAAACTTGCTCTTCTTGGCAAACCTATTGATCAGGAAGATATAATCTTAAAAATCCTCAATGGCCTAGACGACCCTAATAATTGAACTTATTAATAATTAATTAAAATCATGATGAAATAAGTTATAAAAATATTTATCAATTTGGTAAGGGTACTCAGACATATAAAAATATTTATCAATTTGGTAAGGGTAGTCGACATACTCTCGTTCCAAATAAATAATTACTACATTTTTTTTTAATTTAAAAAAAAAAGTATAATCGTTTATATGAGACATAACTTAACTAATATAGAGTATTATGTATTACGAGTACACGGTTCCTACCCAATAATAATAATAATAATAATAATAATAATAATAATAATAATAATAATAATAATAATAATAATAATTAAGAATTGAACAGAATATACTTGAGATGAAATAAAATTTACAAAAAAACGTAGCCTAATTCGAAAAATTTTCTTTATAATGTTTGCTAAATTTTCATTGATATATTTTTCTATAGTTATTCTGATTCGTTATAACTAAAAAGTACGAACTTCGAATTCAATTACACTTGCACAGATTACTAGTATTTTACTTTCGAAAATGAAAGTAAATGGTCAATCATAGACGTGCAAGTTATAGAACAAATGACTTCATCCATCAAATAAAGTCCACAATATTGGAATCAATACCGCTCATCATACATATAAGAAAACACTCTGGCAAGTCAAACGTGTGGTTGAATCAATACTTGATCATATGGAGGAGGCTAGCATATCAAATATATATTGTATAATGTAACAAAAATTTCTTTTAGACTCTGTTAAGTTATGGTAAATTAAGAAAAATGTTAATTTTTTACTTTTTAACCAAAAAATAAAGGGTAAAATTGTATTTTTAGGTTGAAAAATAAAATATAATTCAAATTTAAAAATTAGGTGGATGAAGTAGTGATAAAATAGTGAAATATTTTAAGTAAAAAAGTTCAAATATTTATTTCCTTTTGTTGAAGTGTATCAACAAATTGTGGAACACTAAAAAAAAGTGTTCAACTATTATGAGATGAGAGAGTAATTTAGTAATTTACTAGTCTCGTATAAGAATATTTTATCGATTATTCAAATTGAAAAAAAAAATCATTTATGAAGAAATAATTTATACGAACTAACTTTTTTCGATCACACAAATAACTTTGTATTATACCAAGTAAAATGTACACAAAATAACATTTTCTTTTCGACCGATAAAGGTAATGTAGATAGAATTTTTGTAATTTTCTGTTATCTTGAATTAATTTCACTTATTAATTTGAGTGTTTATTTGAATTTTTTATATAAAATATTTATCAAAAAATGACAATAAATGAAAATAGTATTTTTTTTAATTCAAAATGTGAAAATATAATAATTGAAAATTTATCAACTAATTTAGTATTTTTTACTTATTATTATTTTGAGTGTCTATTTGAATTAGTATATATTTTAGTGAAAAAAAAAAGTGATTTTCATAAAAAAAGTAATTTTAAAAATTCATATGTAATTTAAGATTTTTTTTTAATTATAAGTTTATGTAATATTCTAAAATTACGCATGTTTAAGTATACATGAGCGGCTGTTATAGTAAAAGTATTATAGTAATTAGTATTTTCAAATTTTACTTTTTTTTATAATTATAAAATTAATATAACCCTAATTAATAAAAATGATTAAAAAAATATATCTTTAATTGGAAAATATATTTTATGAAAATTAAAATATAAATTGATAAATCAAACTATTTTTATTTTTTTTAAAATAAATCAGTATAAATTTTAATAAATGAATATAAAAAGTGAAAATAAATGGAAGATTTTTTCTTTTGCAAAAGCCATATAATTAAGAGTATATTTATGTAATGTGAAAATTGTATAAAGCTATATCGTAATATTTTCCCTTTGTAAAATAATAAATATATTTTGGTTGAGATATTTTACTATTTTTCTAATCGACAATGCACACATGACATCATAATTAATAATTAATATAATAAAAATATTAAATACACCAGACCAGAATCTTCATGGTCTTATTTATAAGTCAGTCATCCCAAATTTCTCCTTCTACTCCAATCCTGCTCATTCACTCCTAGTCTCTTGTTCAAGACTCAACTGATATCATTTCATTTTTTGTTCTTTTTAAAAGAAAAATCGTGTTTTAGTTTTATTTTTCTTGGGATAAAAATTCGTTGACGTTGATTAGAATTGTGTGTGCAATTTTTTTAAGGGTAAATATTTTTTTTATTTGGATTAAAGTTGATCGGTAATTTCTTTGTTTAGTGAATTTTATGATCTTGTTGATTTTTTAGCCAAATGAATATAAACATTACATTTTGTACGGTAGTTAACAATAAAGTAGCACTAGTTTTATAGCTCATGGTCGGGCTCTTTATCTCGTTGTCCAGATAAACTTGCTCTTCTCGGCAAACCTATTGACAAGGAAGGTATAATCTTAAAAATCCTCAATGGCCTAAACGACCCTAATAATTGAACTTTAATAATTAATTAAAATCATGATGAAATAAGTTATAAAAATATTTATCAACCCTAATAATTGAACTTTAATAATTAATTAAAATCATGATGAAATAAGTTATAAAAATATTTATCAATTTGGTAAAAGTACTCATATAAAAATATTTATCAATTTGGTAAGGGTAGTCGACATACTCTCGTTCCAAATAAATAATTACTAGCTACATTTTTTTAATTTACAAAAAAGTATAATTATTTATATGTGACATAACTAATACAGAGTATTATCTATTACGAGTACACGGTTCCTACCCAATAATAATAATAATAATAATAATAATAATAATAATAAAGAATTGAACTGAATATACTTGAGATGAAATAAAATTTACAAAAAAACACAGCCTAATTCGAAATTTTTTCTTTATAATGTTTGCTAAATTTTCATTGATATATTTCTCTTTAGTTATTTTGATTCGTTATAACTAAAAAGTACGAACTTCGAATTCAATTACACTTGCACGGATTACTAGTATTTTACTTTCAAAAATGAAAGTAAATGGTCAATCATAGACGTGCAAGTTATAGAACAAATGACTTCATCCATCAAATAAAGTCCACAATATTGGAATCAATACCGCTCATCATACATATAAGAATACACTCTGACAAGTCAAACGTGTTGTTGAATCAAAACTTGATCACATGGAGAAGGATAGCATATCAAATATATATTGTATAATGAAACAAAAATTTCTTTTAGACTCTGTTAAGTTATGGTAGATTAAGAAAAATGTTAATTTTTTACTTTTTGACCAAAAAGTAAAGGGTAAAAATGTATTTTTAAGTTGAGAAATAAAATACAATTCAAATTTAAAAAGTAAGTGGATGAAGTAGTATTAAAATAGTGAAATATTTTAAGTAAAAAAGTTAAAATATTTATTTCCTTTGTTGAAGTGTATCAACTAATTGTGGGACACTAAAAAAAAAGTGTTCAACTATTATGAGATGAGAGAGTAATTTATTAGTCTCATATAAGAATATTTTATCGATTATTCAAATTGAAAAAAAAATCATTTATGAAGAAATAATTCATACTATACCAACTAACTTTTTTCGATCACACAAATAACTTTCTATTATACCAAGTAAAATTTACACAAAATAACATTTTCTTTTCGACCGATAAAGGTAATGGAGATAGAATTTTTGTAATTTTCTGTTATCTTGAATTAATTTCACTTATTAATTTGAGTATTTATTTGAATGTTTTATATAAAATATTTATCAAAAAGTGACAATAAATAAAAATAGTATTTTTTAATTCAAAATGTGAAAATATAATAATTGAAAATTCATTAACTAATTTAGTATTTTTTACTTATTATTATTTTGAGTGCCTATTTGAATTAGTATATATTTTAGTGAAAAAAGTGATTTTCATAAAAAAAGTAATTTTAAAAATTCATATGTAATTTAAGATTTTTTTTAATTATAAATTTATGTAATATTCTAAAATTACGCATGCTTAGTATACATTTGTTTTTTGGTTTAGGTCAATTGGAATATCTTGGGTTCGAAAGTATTATAGTAATTAATATTTTCAAAATTTACTTTTTTTTATAATTATAAAATTAATATAACCATAATTAATAAAAACGATTAAAAAATTATCCTTTATTAGAAAATGTATTTTATGAAAATTGAAATATAAATTAATAAATCAAACTACATTTTTTTAAATTCTTCTAAAAATAAATCAGTATGAATTCTAATAAATGAATATAAAAAATGAAAATAAATGGATTTTTTTTTGCAAAAGCCATATAATTAAGAGTATATTTATGTAACGTGAAAATTGTATAAAGCTATATCGTAATATTTTCCCTTTGTAAGGCCATCTCCAATCGAACACAAAAACTTAAACTAAAAAATAAGTTTAGTTTTAAATTTACAGTAATTTGACTCCAACCGAGATTCTAATACTCAAACTTAAAAGAATATTCTCAAATTATTCTTTTTATACAAATTTTTATACTATTTTTATAAATAACCAATATCTTTACAAATTTATAATTTAACCCCGTAACTTTTGAAATTAAATTTTAAAAATCTAATAAATATTATTTTCAATTTAAAATTTTAAAAATAATAAATATAAAAAAAATGTAATAAAGTGTTAATTAAATAGGACAAAATTTCGCAAACATGAAATATTTAATATTTAATTATAAATATTTAGTTTTATTTTTAAAATAAAATTTTATCTTAATTATTAATGATATAGTTATTAAAAAAAATATATTACAAAATATATAAAATTAAAAATTAAAATAAAAGGTTAATATGTCTTTTTTATTAATTTGTAAAATAAAAGGATCATTTTATAAATAATAAATAGTTTTTGGTTTGAGTTTAAGGTAAACGTAAATCTAAGTATTTTTTAGGTGGGTCCCACCATAAAACGTATAATAAGATTATGTTTTAATATCGGTTGGAGCATATCCCCTACTCCAAAATAGGTTTTTGGTATCGGTTGGAGATGCTCTAAAACAATAAATATATTTTGGTTGAGATATTTTACTATTTTTCTAATCGTCAATGCACACGTGACATCATAATTACTAATTAATATAATAAAAATATTAAATACACCAGACCAGAATCTTCATGGTTTTATTTATAAGTTAGACATCCCAAATTTCTCCTTCTACTCCAATCCCTACTCATTCACTCCTAGTCTCTTGTTCAAGACTCAACTGATATCATTTCATTTTTTGTTCTTTTTCAAAAAAAAAATTGTGTTTTAGTTTTATTTTTCTTTGGATAAAAATTCGTTGACGTTGATTAGAATTGTGTGTGCAATTTTTTTGAGGGTAAATATATTTTTTCTATTTGGATTAAAGTTGATAGGTAATTTCTTTGTTTAGTGATTTTTATGATCTTGTTGATTTTTTCATTTACAACTTCAGTTCGTTTTGTTGTTTTGATTTCAATCATTACTTATTTTTCTGATTAGGGCATCAAAAGCTCAGTACTTATCTGTTTTTTATCTAACTTTGATAATTCTCTGTCTCCAGTACTATTGAACTATTGAAATTCCCGAATAATTTTACGAAATCGAAAGTCACGATCTGGAGTCTGTTTAGGTCAGTTGGATTCGTGAGAATCGACTGAGGAGGCATTCTTTTTGGAGCGTTAAGGTGCCTAAGGCGTGCTCTTGGAGTTGGCGACAACTCTTTAAGCTATGTCCTGATGTTCTATCGGGTTTCCAGCTACAGGTTGGGGATGGATAGCAGTTCTACCTCTGGCGGGACCCGTGGCATACTCTTGGTTTCTTGGAGAAGGTGTGTCTGATGGGACCACTACTTACTGGCTTACCGGTGGCTGCGTCGTTGAGTATGGTCATAGAGACGGGGAGTGGCGGTGGCCGACCGACTTTGAGGAGGAGTTAGTTGACCTTATGTATGAGTTGCCAAAGATCGCTCAGAGGATAAATACAGTGCGGTGGAGATAGATCCAGGGTATACACATCCGCCTCGGCCTATTCTCTCTTCCACCCTGAGGGTCCTAGAGTGCCGTGGGATGCCCTTTTGGTTGGACCGGGGCGTGTCCCGCGACATTCTTTCTTTCTTTGGCTTGCTATCCGAGCTCGGTTGCCGACTTGAGATAAGCATTGGATAGTTCGGGGGGTTGACTTGTGTGTTTTATGTGGAGGGGAGAGCGCTGAGACGCATACCTACCTTTTCTTTGAGTGCCCTTTTTCACAAGACTACTTGCGGAGGCTACATGTGAATGTGGGTTTTTTTTGCCACGTGGTGGTTGGCATAGTGTTGTCTTACGTGCTGCTAGTCAGTGGCATGGAAAGCACTTGATATCTTGCGACTATCGTGGACTTCTCGCTGCTTTGGTTTACTTTATTTGGCAGGAGAGGAACACGCGGATAAAGGAGGCTCGCTCGGTGTCGTCTGGAGTGGTGGTTGCTCATGCTCTTTCCATTATACGGGAGATGATCATCTCTTTACGACTTCCCGATTCTCTTCAGGCACGGGCACTGAAGAGGGTGTGGCATATAGCTTGGTAGTAGTTCTATATGTATTCTAGTGCTATATATTATGGTTGGTTGTTTGGAGAGCTAGACTGTTAGCTCGTTCATTCGACAGGGTTCTTCCCTATGTGCTGTTTTGTACTATATATCTTTTCTTTTATATGATATTGACATTTATAAAAAAAAATCTACATTAAGACATTTTTATGTAGACTCTTAAGCAATTTATTGGAACTTGCAAGTAAACTATGCTAATTGCCAATGAAAGAACGTGCAAATATTTGTTTCTGTATTTCATCAAGATTTGTATTTGATCACATATTAAACTGATTATTATATTCGGATCGAATTGCTAGGCTTCACCAACTATATTAAAAGATGTAAAGTTTTTCCTCGCTGAAAATTTATGTAAATTTTGTAGATGTCATTCAAAGAATTAGATAAATAAGAGTATACTTACTGAACCAATAGAATCATGAAATTCTTTTGTTACTTTGGTTGTAAATACAAACTATTTTAAATGTGCAATTTTTGCGTAGTTATTAAAATATTGTTAAAACTTTTCTGAAATCTAAATTATCCTATTCGTTTCAAATAAAATCTTTTACTTGTTATAAGTAGAAAATAATTAATCTAATATTTTTGGTCATGACATCATTTTTTTTTCAGTGATCACAAACGGGATCGCCGATCGCGAAGCAGCTGTGCGTGAAAACATTCCCTCAACTCTCTGGAATTGTCAATATAGTTCACTTTTGTTGAGGGATGACGGGTTCAGTTGTAATTGAATTAGATAATGCCTCTGGATGGGAGATTCTCGGGAGTTACCACACGATTTTTGTATCCCTACACTGGGTGACCACGAAAGTAATTGTGCAAAAGAGGAGCTGCATAAAAGATGTAGTTCTTGCGCCGAGCACCAATTGTTTTCCAAGTGAAGTTGTCCATAATACTCTGACCCCCTGCGACACGTTTTGGTCCAGAACTCCATACTGGTCAAGTAAATGAGAAAGTGATATCGCGGTGCCTGAGACGTTGGTGTATGATAAGTCCAAGCCGCCTAGCCACGTCGATCGACAAGGACGCAGGACGTCAAGACCCATTAATATTTACGTCTATATTCTATTACTAATATTATTTTCTATTATTATTATTCATATATTTAGTTGCTTTACGTTATTAGGTTAGCAAGGTAGTAGTATTTATATGACAGTCGAGTGTCGAAAGTAGGGAGGATAATTATTTTTGGCTTTGCCGTATTGAAATTTCATATTCTTTTACCTTGCGATCGTATCAATTGGTATCAGAGCGAAGTTGCGATTACATCAACGCTTACGCCTTTCACAACGAAGTTGCGATTACATCAACGCTTACGCCTTCGAGATGGGGACGAACAAAGAGCGATTGGATGGTTTGGAAACTTCGATGATTGAGGTAATGCAGTCTCTAAAACAATTGGTGGAGCAATTGGATTCTCAAGCATCTGAAAAAAAAAAGAAAGACAAAAAAACATCGTGAGCGAGGTTCGTCGACGTCTAAATCGTCAAGGTCAGATGGTGCATCAGATGACAGTCGAAGTTCTAAATCTGAAGGTTCGGTGAGAAGCTCCGTGTCAACAAGAAGAAAAGAGACGAACAACCGTCACCATATCAGGATGGACTTTCCACTGTTCTCTAGGACGGATCCTCATGTCTGGTTAGATCGTGCAAAACAATATTTTGAGGTACAAGAGGTTGAAAAATCGGATAGAGTGCGTGTTTCTTCTTTTTATGTAGAGGCGGAAGCAAATCAATAATGGCGATGGTTTAAACACATGAATCGCCACAAAACTATAACTTGGCGTCGTTTCGAAAATGGACTGTTGATCAGATTTGGTTCGTCGGCTTATGAGGATCCAAATGAGGCGATTAGCAAGTTAAATCAAACTGGGCAATTTCGAGAGTACCTAATCGAGTTTGAAAGATTGATGAATGCACTCCGGCACTGGCCTCCAAGTGCGTTATTGGGTGTTTTCATGGCAGGGCTTAAAGAAGAATTGGCGTGTGAAATTCGCATGTGGAAGCCTAAGGATTTACAGGAAGCAATTGAATTGGCCAAGAGAAAGGAGGAGCAATTACACCATACGCGCCGATCGGCGAGTAACAATTCAGAAATTCCAATGAAGCTTCAAAATACCACGGGAGAAGGGTCGCAAGTCAACCCAACTATGCCACGCGTGTCGTCGGCAACACGTAGACTCCCTTGGGAAGAGGTCCAAAGACGAAGAGAGAATAATTTATTTTTTGTTTGTGGTGAGAAATATAGACCAGGACACCACTGTCAAGGGCCAAAGGCTATGACTATTGAAATAATTTTGGAAGAAAGCGGATGAAAACCAAACCGAACTAATTTCCATTAGTGCTTTGACCGGGCAGATTAGTAGCCGAACAATGAGGTTTTCGGGTAAAATAAAGAATCACGAATTTCAGTTTTTGGTGGACAGTGGAGCAAGCTTCAACTTTGTTTGCCCACGTGTCGCGCAACGCCTAGGTTTATCGGGTAGTAAGCCAGAGTCTTTCTTTGTTCGAATTGCAAATGGAGAAAAATTACTATGCGAACAAAAATTTGACGATGTTGTCATTAGTATTCAAGGGTTTGAATTTTTAGTGACACTGTACGCACTACCCATACGAGGTGTTGATATTGTTTTGGGAATGCCGTGGCTGGAATACTTGGGACCGATTTTGATCGATTATCGAAAACAGACTATGGATTTTTGGATGAAGGAAAAGCCTGTTCAGCTGTGTGGGGATAATATTGTTCCAAATAAAATCATGGAAGTCAATTGTATAAGCCGTGAGCTAAGTTTGGAACAAGGAATTCAAGCGATTGCGTTGAGGACCTTTTCTTCCTCTGTCGAGGAGATGGCAGCTCTTGATGAAGAAATGTCTGTTGAACCTAAAGTTTTTCTCATGGGTGAAGAGGTCGGTGAGTATCAGTGTGCATATAAGTGTTGGAGTTGTGTACTTAATGTCTAGATTTAAGTAACGGTAAACTCCCGGTCATAGCATTTAATCTATTAAATTAATAAACAATTGTTTGCGTTTAATTATTGTTAATTAAATATATGCAAAATATAGTCCTAGATTCTATACGTTGTAGTTAGTATGGTGTGCGACGTCACACAGAAAATCATACTATCGGTTACTCGTATTTAATCAAACAGTTGCTCACGACCTAGATGGACACGGACCAATCCATCGGTATAGTCGTTGTGTGAGAGAGAAAATAATTTGTCTTAATTATTTTATCACACTTGTACACCTGGTGTATTGAGCGGATCGTTGAGATTTATCGATTAGGATTGCCGGCGATAATCGATTCAAGTCTCAGAGTATTTTATTCTTAATCCCCGATACTATTGCGGGTGTGTATATTTAATATAAGTGACTTTGATTTTCCAAAGGAATTAACCGATTTAATTATTGGGTTAATTACCGGTTAAATTGGGTCACTATATTTTATATATGACATGCCGTGAATACTTGACGGGAAAGTGTATCCCGTAAGGGTTGATAATATCCCCGAGATGAGTTCATAAGGAATTATTGTGTAAACCTCATGAGTAGGGGTGTCAATGGGTCGTGTTGGGTCGGGTTCGTGTCGTGTCAAAGGTATTCGCGGGTGACAAAACATAAACCCAAACTCAACCCATTTAATAATCGTATCGAAAAATTAAACCCAAACCCAACCTATTTATAAACGGGTTACCCATTTATAACCCGTTTCCAACCCATTTAACCAATTTAATTTTTAAATTAAAATTTAATATTTTTTTATAAAAAAAATATTATATAATAATTTAATTTCTAAAATAATAACATATATAATGGATGTTATTGTAAACCTAATTGTAAGAAAAACAGAATTAATCGATCTTTCTAAATAAATAATATATTAATATTATTTATTTAATAAATAATGTATTATTATTATAGAATAATTAAAATTATTTTAATAAATGGGTTAAATGGGTTAATTTCGAGTTCGCAGGTCGACTCGCGGTTGACCCATTTAATAAATGGGTCATGGCGGGTTGACCCGCCGTTGACCCGTTTTTTAATCGTGCGGGTTCAACCCGCTATATTTCGTGCGGGTTTCGAGTCGTGTTATCGGGTCGTGTCCAAATTGACGGGCCTACTCATGAGTGGATTCGTTCCGCACAATAATTAAGGTTGAATGGTACTAGTCTCGGATTCAAGAGATGAATAAATTAATTAACAATAAATTAATTTTATTCATGGATATTTAAATCTTAAATACACGGAATAAATAATACTACCGGAAAATATTATTTGATATAATATGATTTAATATTGGGAGTGCAATTAATTTATATATTGGAAAATAAATTAATTAATATTGATAAGGATTAATGGACTTGAGCATTTGGCTCAATTTAATCTTCAATATTGGAAGCCCAATATTCCACCTCCTTTAGATCCCCTACGTAGCCTATAAAAGCACTACATGGCCTTCATAAATCATAAGACAAGAATATCAATACTTGATAGTTCTATAGATCGTCGCCCACCCGACGTTCGAACGGAGTGCAAGGAATACGTGGGATGATCGTAAGGTCATCATCTTGATTTCGTTTCTCCGCACAACGAATCGAAAGGTAAAATCATAAACTCCCTTCTATGATTTTATGTGATTTAATTGTAATACGTACATGAACACACGATCCGGGAGAACGTCGAGACCGGGATACGGGGATCACGCGATCCCCGTCGGGATCGAGAGGGCGGCCGAACCCTAGGGTTCGACCGCCGGTACCGCGCGACGAGGGACGAGCCCCGGCTGGACGCCGTGGCATGCGATCGACTCCGGTCGATCGCTGGGATGCCGCGGGCTGGCGCCGCGGCGGATCCCAGCCGCCCCTTCGACGGCGGCGTGCGCACGGGGAGCCCCGGCTGAAGCCGGGGCGGGCGATCGAGCTGGGCTCGATCGCGAGGGCAGCCGAGGGCTGGAGCCTCGGCTGGGCGCCCTCCTCCTCGGGTGGCGGTGGCGGTGAGTCGCCGGACTCACCGCCGGCGGGTGCTGGTCCGACAGCCCCGCGGGGATGCACCCCGCATCCCCGGCGATCGCCATGCACGGCGATCGCGAACCCCGCGTGGGGTTCGACTAGGGTTTCACCCTCGCGGCGATTCTCTTGTCGGACTCCGGTGATGTGGTGTTCTTGATCGGTTTCCGGCGACGGGATTTCGGTCGGGGTTATCGGTTCCGCAATTTTTGATACCCCGGGATATCGATTTCCAATAATTGGTATCAGAGCGTTTGGTTTCGTGTTCATGTATGTGTTCAATTATCGTTCTACCTTGCAGGGATTCCGACTATCATGGTTAATTTAATTGTTGATTAATTGTTTAATTAATTGTTAATTATTTTACCATGATTATTCGTATTAAACTCTCGGACATGTCGAGATTCGTTTTGTTTGGATGAATGCTTGTAATAGTAAAAATTCGGGGGTTGACCGAATTTAGATTTATTATTATTGTTCTATGTTTTCCGGAAAATGTATAGGGTCGATTTCATGTATAGAATCGATACCGGAATTGTAAATTTATTTTCTTGTAATTTATTTACGTTGGATCGATGCCGAGACGACCGCCGGAGAACTCATGTGACGAAAGGAGAAGATGAGAGGGAGGACCGGGGATCGATGGGATCGATCCCATGATCATGATGATCGATCGAAGGGGCGAAGGGGGCTGCCCGCGGGAACCCTCGGCCACGCCGGCCACCGGTGGTGGTGGCGCGTGGGCTGAGGTGGCGGCGGTGCTCCTTGCCGGCCGGCGATCGAGGTGGGGGGGGGGGGGGGGGGGGTCCTTGTGATCTCTTGCTACTCCTACCAAGATACTACTTTCCTAATTGATTCGGTTTTCTTATTTGAGTTTTCCTATTTTTGGGAATTCTCATGGATTAGGAAAAGAATTAATTGGAATTAATTTTATTCCTTATTCTATTATGGAAGTCTCCTAGAATATTCCGAGTCCTACTTGGAATAGGATTCTAGAGATTTAATAGAATTAGAAAGGAATCTAATTAATATGGAATTAATTTATTTACCATTTGATTATTCCTATTTTATGGAATTTTCATGGACATGGAAATTAATTAATCTTGGAAAGTAGAAGAGTCCTAATTTATTTTATTTCCTTATTCTATTATAGAAGTCTTCTAGAATATTTCAAGTTTTACTTGGATAGATTATTCTAGAGATTTAATAGAATTAAATAGGAAAATAAATAAATAAATAAATATTAATGATATTTAATTTTATTTTTGATTTATTCGATTAACTTAATTTTCGAATTGAGTATCTTTTGGATTTATTAAAAATAAATAGATTTAAATATTGGGTTTAATATTCTCGTCACATGGAGCATTCAAGAACGAAGACTGAAGACTAGAAGACGCATACGGAGATGGAATAAAGCCATGATAGTCGGAAAATAATTTTTCTAGCATTATTTTGACTATGTGATACTATGTGCTTTATTACTTGTATGCATGCTTATGTGTTTAATTATGCATTAGATAGCGTATCCCTTTGTTATAAAAAGCTAAGTGGGAGAGGGGATGGAAACATTCCCATGGTCTCCATTACTGTTCTCTTGGTGACTCTTATGGACTTTTGAAGTTCATATAGATGTGTCATTAGAGGAGAATTCTTGTAATTCCTTTTACAAGAAACATTGATCAAGTTTATCAAACAATGCCTAATTTTTCCTTCTGAAACTGACTTCAAGTCGACTCATTCTCACCCCGGGGAGTGGAATGGAGCCAAAGCCACTTGGTCATGTGGATGACACAAATTAGAGACATTCGTACCATTCTTTTGAAGATGGATCGATTGTCTGCTCGGCTCCCTCATCTAATGAGAGATAGGGTTGTTCGCACGGTGAATCACTGGTTAGAAACTTCGAGTTTCACTTATGATTCTCCGCGTCTTGATTTACGAAATCGAATGCTTCAAGTAATTGGATGTCAATTGTAAAAATCTTTTGGTATAGTAAACGTCCACACTATCGTGGCTTGCTATGCTGAATGGGATTTTGGATCAATTGATGTAGACAGTTATAGAAGAAAGTAAAGGATCGTGTGTTAACGTAAACGTCCACACTATCGTGGCTTGCGGTAACATACGAGTCTCAAACAATCTTCTTAGTGCTGAGTAATGGTTTACACTTAGGTACGCTCTATAGTATTCTTCCCATCGAAGTAACGCTATAGTGATGTACGACCGAAGCAAATCTAATTGCTAAATCATTTGGATAGGTAAACGTCCACACTATCGTGGCTTGCCATATCTGATGGGATTTTAGATGTAATTAGTAATTTAATGATATTATTTGAGGGAGATAATATCGGATATTAAATTGATTGTTTATTTAAATGTGCTTATAGGTTTAGAGAATAGCTATGAACCCACTTTCTGTGATACTTAAGGAATTCACCGCACTGGTTCCATACTGTGTTGGATGGAATAAAGAGTTAGACATTTCCCAGACTGTTGCTGAGTACAAAATAATACTCAGTGAACTTTGTCCTCCTGAACCGACACGTGTCTCAACTGTTGAGGAAAAAGCTGATTTTGAGAAGTGGAACAGTGCTTTTGCATTAACCACTAATCATGATATCATGCTGAAACTCAAGCTTATGTTTAGAGACAACGAGAAGGTTAGAAAAGAGGCGATGAGGATACTCATAAAGGTCAGTCGCTTCGAGGAAACGCTTGAACACGTTTTCGAGATGTTGGATCTTTTGGATGAGTTGAGACAATCGCAAGCTCTTATGGCCAAAGCCAAAGGTTGCGAACCTAAGGGCATAGACCAAGGACTGGAGAAGCAGACAAAGAGGCCCTGTAGTCCTGCACTTGGACCACGGAATAGGGTGAGAAAGCCTTCGGGAAATCATTCTCTAAGAAAACTTTCTGGGGACTGGAAGTCTGTATGTTCTCCTAGAGAAGGTTTGAGACTCTCTCCTTAGTCTTTAATACATAGTCAGCTGTGTTATCTACCAGAAACCTGGTTGGTAGATATAGAACCACTGACGGTATGTATGCATTTAAATGCAGGGGCACCAGGAAACCCAAAGACTTGGAAATGGAGGAATAGTCTACACGGGCAAAGCTGTTGAGGAGGCAGCTGTTGCGGTGGAAGACATTTATCTACTTTAGTAGTTAAATAGGATTTCATTTCAAGTTTATTGCATTATGTACCCTCTATTTTAGAAAGAACGTTTTGTTCTGGATTTCTATTATTTATGAATGGATATTTTATTTCTTTAATCATTTGATGATTTTGATAAGAAATAATGGGTATTATCTATTCTGGTACATTAGATAGCAATAATATGAATGATAGATCCTAAGTCTACCACGATGCAACAAACCGTTCTATAACTTGTTTTACTTGTTAGATGTATTTCTTTGTTAAATCATTATACTTGTGAATTCTTGTACTTAGTAGTATTTATTCAAATAAGATTCAAAAGGTCGAAATTGATTTGATCAATTATAGTTGAAGGAGTGGACCTTCCGACCTAAGAATTAAATTTGGAAGATAATACAACTAAGCATGCCTTTCTGATAAAGGGTAGAATTCGGACAAGTATGGAGAATGATTAAATACTGATTTATGCAGAGATATGTGTAATTAGAAAGGTGCGAGTAATTCTTAGAATACTTCGGAAATGGATTAGAGTACTTGATGTGCCATAAAAGCAAAGTGTTTTTAACTAGTCAATGGACAAAGCTATTATGGAGAACCTTCAAAGTATATCCATTTGGAGCCTGCGACTTGATCGCGGAGGGCATCACCTATCTGAATAACACATAGCATAATCAAAAGATTGGGATTCAATCCCAAAATGACTGCACCATACACTTACGTGTAGAGATGGTGTGTCAGAAATAAGAAATGGAAATCTAATAGTAAAAGAACAAGTTGTTCGGAACTACCTATGTTCTATGGATATTCCTGGAAACAATGGCACATTCTATGTGATTGTAGGATATCCTAGATGAACGAAGTATTGTGTGTTCTATAGTACTATGAACCAGAAGGACGTTTATCGCCCGGTTCTTAGAAGGAAGACTATTAGACGAACCACAAAGCCCGAACTGACATAATACCTTGGAGTGAGGGAAAGGACAAAAGACTAGGAACCAGCCAAACCGAGTAGAAGTACACCACACACTGCACCTACTGTTATTACTGTTTATACACTAGAACGCCAATGCAGTGGGAGGTTGTTGAGACAACAAGAGATGTTCATAAGACTACAAGAGTTTGGAACTCTGGATCTGGTAAAGATGAAATCGACCCCTAGCTCTGCATTAGGGCGGTGCTAAGTCTAAATGTGCCTACTTAGAGAACAATAGTGTTTATTGTTAAGAGGCTAGATCATTTAGAGTACAAGCTTAGTAAATCCATTTATGGATTGAGACAAAGCTACGAATCGTGGAACTTGCGAATTGATAGTCCATTTAATGGATTCATCAAAAGGCATAGACGAAAGGTGTATTAGAGACGTAATGGAAACAAGGTGGTGTTTCTCGGAATTTTATGTAGATAGCATTTTATCATTGGCAACAATGAGAGAATGTCATCAGACATAAAATGATGGTTGTCTAAATAAATCGAGATATGAGATTGAGTGGAAGTTAGAACGTGTTCTTAAGATCTTTCAATCTAAGGAAAAGAACATTGTACTTCTCCTAGATATCTTATACGATTATGGTTTGTTTTAAACATGCATAATTCTGAGAAAGGTTATTACCTTTCAGAGACAGAATATAGATATATCTATCTGAGGTCATGTGTTTTGAACACATAAAGGAGATAGATAATACAAAGCAGTTTCCTACATCTTTTTTGTGGAAAGCGTGATAAATGCAGTGTTGAAAAACAAGAACCTGATATCAACTATGCGGTTAGCGTAGTGGGAGGATATCAAAGGAAATCCAGATAAGAGACATTCGGATGCTGTAATAGTACTTGCGAAGTACTGGATTACTAAGCAAGACGAAGTCTTCTTGGATTACATATTCTCAGATCTCAGATCAGAGAAGGACCAGTGTAAGTCGATATCAGGCTATGTGTTCACTTTTAGAAAGAGGTGGAACCATGAAATGTAAGAGTGATAAGCAGGACGCTTCTCAGACTCTATCATACCCGAATAGCAGCCTCAGAGGCAGCGGAAGTTCTGGTTAGGTTCCGGGATAACCTCTTGACTTGGATATGACTCTTAGTTTACCAAAGGCTATTTGGATAGCGGTGCACGGTAAACTGGAAGAAGTCATTAGTCAAAAGTGATGATAACACATAGAGCAAGTACCACCTGATACGAGTCATCGTCGAGGGAGACGACGCAGTAGTCACCAAGATAACTTCAGAGCGGCAACCTAGAGTGCTCATTCACATAGTACTTCTCGGAAGTACACTCTAAGCACGTGATGAGTATGGGAGTCGGGAGTTTGGAGGAAATGACTAGACCTTAGTACAAGTGGGAGATTGTTGGAGTTGTGTACTTAATGTCTAGATTTAAGTAACGGTAAACTCCCGGTCATAGCATTTAATCTATTAAATTAATAAACAATTGTTTGCGTTTAATTATTGTTAATTAAATATATGCAAAATATAGTCCTAGATTCTATACGTTGTAGTTAGTATGGTGTGCGACGTCACACATAAGATCATACTATCGGTTACTCGTATTTAATCAAACAGTTGCTCACGACCTAGATGGACACGGACCAATCCATCGGTATAGTCGTTGTGTGAGAGAGAAAATAATTTGTCTTAATTATTTTATCACACTTGTACACTTGGTGTATTGAGCGGATCGTTGAGATTTATCGATTAGGATTGCCGGCGATAATCGATTCAAGTCTCAGAGTATTTTATTCTTAATCCCCGATACTATTGCGGGTGTGTATATTTAATATAAGTGACTTTGATTTTCCAAAGGAATTAACCGATTTAATTATTGGGTTAATTACCGGTTAAATTGGGTCACTATATTTTATATATGACATGCCGTGAATACTTGACGGGAAAGTGTATCCCGTAAGGGTTGATAATATCCCCGAGATGAGTTCATAAGGAATTATTGTGTAAACCTCATGAGTGGATTCGTTCCGCACAATAATTAAGGTTGAATGGTACTAGTCTCGGATTCAAGAGATGAATAAATTAATTAGCAATAAATTAATTTTATTCATGGATATTTAAATCTTAAATACACGGAATAAATAATACTACCGGAGAAATATTATTTGATATAATATGGTTTAATATTGGGAGTGCAATTAATTTATATAGTGGAAAATAAATTAATTAATATTGATAAGGATTAATGGACTTGAGCATTGGGCTCAATTTAATCTTCAATATTGGAAGTGTTGAGTGTGGAGGCTAAATTCACGCCGAGGAGACGAGGAGATGATCCAGGCCAAAACGGCGACCGCTGTTTATGTACCAGCGGTCGCGGGAGTTCATCAGCGGGCGCTGAAATGGTTCAGCGGGCGCTGAAATCGGAGAAAAACGGGTCTGAGGGTCTGCATGTTTTTGGGCCTTTTGGCGGGCGCCAAAAGACATTCGGCGAGCGCCGTTTAGCGGCAGCGGGCGCTGCCCTGTAAACAGCGGTCGCTGTTTACAGATTTCTGGCAGCGCGGAATTACTTGTCCCCCAAGTTTTGTCCCCTTTTTAAACCCTATGTGCGTGAATAATAGGGTTAACACCTCCAGAACTAGAATTGAGATTATAGCTATTACGAGTCTTGTAATTACGTTCTATAATTGTTCTAGTAAATTATTGCAGCGGCAAAAGTGGACGTAGCCCTCGTTAACGGGTGAACCACTATAAATCTCGTGTCTCTTTTATTCCGTATTTTTCGTTCTTGCTTGTTCGTATTGCTTTTCAAGAGGGGAATTTGGTCGCGAATTTCCCAACAACTGGTATCAGAGCGCTAGGGTTATAGCGATCGGGGAAAAGCGATGACGGACACCACCACCTCGTTCGGGGTTACGAAATTTGACGGGAATAACTATGGGCACTGGAAGATGCAGATCGAGGACTACCTTTATGGGAAAAAGCTCGGAATTCCTTTGAAGGGTAGACTGGAGAAGATCAAGGATGACGAGGAATGGGAAAGCCTCGACAGGCAGGTGTTGGGATTGATACGTTTGTCCTTGGCTTCAAACGTGTCATTCAACGTGCGCTCAATTACCACAACCAAGGATTTGATGGCTGCCCTATCAAACATGTACGAGCAACCTTCAGCGAACAACAAGGTGTATCTCATGAAGCAGTTGTTCAACCTGAAGATGTCGGACAATGCAAACGCAGCCAACCACATAAACGAGCTGAATTCCATCTTGGATAAATTGAAAGGAGTCGGGGTGAATTTCGATGATGAAATTTACGCCTTGATCCTACTTGCGTCTTTGCCGGATAGTTGGGAGCCCATGCGGGCAGCTGTTAGCAACTCTATGGGGAAGGAGAATCTGCAGTTCTCCGAAGTTAGAGATAAGATCCTAGCCGAGGAAATCCGGAGAAAGGATTTCAAGGGAAAACCTTCCAGTTCAGCCTTGAGTGTGGAGAACCGGGGGAGAAACTCGGGTAGGAATGCTAACAGGAACAGAGGGAGATCCAAGTCTAGGAGTGGAAGAGATAGCTCGAAGTCCGAGGATAATGAGTGTTGGAATTGTGGGAAGACGGGGCACTTCAAGAGGGATTGTCGCTCTCGGGGGAAGAGTGACAACAAGAAGAAGGGAACCGCCAATGCGGTAACACAAGAGGATGACGACGATGGGGACGTCCTTCTCTGTTCGGTCGACTCACCGATCGATTCCTGGGTGCTGGACTCAGGGGCTTCTTTCCATACTACTGCACAGCGAGAGGTAATGTTGAATTACGTCTCGGGTGATTATGGAAAGGTATTTCTTGCAGATGACGAGCCACTCGATGTAGTCGGGATGGGAGATATCAACCTAAAGATGTCAAATGGGCAAACTTGGAAGATTTCCAAGGTCAGACATGTGCCAGGGTTGAAGAGGAACCTAATTTCGGTGGGCCAGCTTGATAGTGATGGTCACCGGGTGTCATTTGGAGATGGGTCGTGGAAAGTTTCGAGGAACGCCATGACCATAGCTCGAGGTCATAAGACGGGCACACTTTACATGACGACGAGCGTGAGGGACTCGGCTGGTGTTGTTGATAACACCAAGAAGACCGAGCTATGGCATTGCAGGCTGGGGCACATGAGTGAGAAGGGGATGAAGATCATGGCAAAGAACGAGCTGCTGCCCGAACTCAAGGCGATTGAGTCTCACGTGTGCGAGAGCTGCATTCTTGGAAAGCAGAAACGAGTGAGTTTTTCCAAAGATGGAAGGGAGCCCAAGGCGGAGAAGCTGGAATTAGTACACACGGATGTTTGGGGTCCAGCTCCCGTCGCCTCACTCGGAGGATCACTCTATTATGTCACCTTCATCGATGACTCCACAAGGAAGGTATGGGTGTACTTCATGAAAAATAAGAGTGACGTGTTCTCTGTTTTCAAGAAATGGAAAGCCGAGGTTGAGAATGAAACAAATCTCAAGGTGAAGTGTTTGAGGTCCGACAACGGTGGTGAGTACGTTGACGCCGACTTCAAACAGTTTTGTGTCGAGAGTGGGATCAAGATGATGAAGACTATTCCGGGGACCCCACAACAGAACGGAATAGCGGAGCGAATGAACAGGACGCTAAATGAGAAGGCCCGGAGTATGCGGTTACATTCGGGGATGCCAAAAATGTTTTGGGCATATGCCATCGACATGGCAGCTCATTTGATCAACAGAGCACCGTCGGTTCCTTTGGAATATCGGATTCCTGAGGAGGTTTGGAGTGGGAAGAAGCTGAATCTGTCCTACTTGAGGGTGTTCGGGTGTCTGGCGTATGTCCATATCGACGAAGCTGCTCGTAGCAAGCTTGATCCTAAATCCAAGAAGTGCTTCTTTCTTGGATATGGCGGCACGGAATTCGGGTACCGATTTTGGGATGCCGAAAATCATAAGGTGATCCGAAGCAGAAATGTAATCTTCAACGAGGCAGTCTTGTATAAGGGTAAAGACGAGGTTGTTGAAGAAGGCGTTGATCCAGTGGGAGAAACGGAGGAGGTTCCGGTGAAGGTCGTGGAGACCGAGGAGATTGAGGAGGGAAACACGAGCAGCGAGGATGAGCAAGATGAGAATGCTCATCCCAACATCGATCCAGTCACACCGAAGCCGTGGAGGTCGACTAGGGTAAGAAGACCTCCCCATAAATTTTCACCTTCCCTTAACTATATCTTGCTGACTGATAGGGGTGAGCCGGAGAGCTACACCGAGGCTATACAAGCGAGGGATTCGATCAAGTGGGAGTCTGCCATGAAAGAAGAGATGAGCTCATTGATATCGAATCAGACTTGGGAACTAGCCGAGCTTCCGAAGGAGAAGAAGGCCTTGCACAATAAATGGGTCTTCCGGGCAAAGGAAGAACACGACGGGAGCGTTCGGTACAAGGCAAGATTAGTGGTGAAAGGATTCCAGCAGAAAGAAGGGATCGACTACACGGAGATCTTCGCTCCGGTAGTCAAGATGGTAACCATCCGGGTGGTGCTTAGCTTGGTGGCAAAGGAGAACTTACATCTTCAGCAAATGGATGTAAAGACCGCATTTCTTCACGGAGATCTAGATGAAGAAATCTACATGAAGCAACCGGAGGGTTTTGAAGTCCGAGGCAAGGAGAAGCTGGTGTGTAAGCTTCAAAAGAGTTTGTATGGGTTGAAGCAAGCTCCTAGGCAGTGGTACAAGAAGTTCGACATGTTCATGAAGCGAGTCGAGTTCACGCGGTGCGAGGCGGACCACTGCTGCTACTTCAAGAAAATCGGAGGTACCTACATAATTTTGCTTCTTTATGTAGATGATATGCTGATAGTCGGGGCGAGTTTGGCGGAGATCGACAAGCTCAAGAAGAGTCTATCGAGGGAGTTCTCTATGAAGGATTTGGGTGCTGCCAAACAAATCCTGGGGATGAGAATTACGAGGAGCAAGGATGGTCTTGAGTTGTCTCAAGAGGAGTACCTGAAGAAGGTATTGGCGAGGTTTAGCATGGAGGATGCGAAACCCGTGAGCACCCCTTTGGCTAGTCACTTCCGTCTGTCAAAGGAGGACTCGCCGACGAGCGAGAAAGAGATGGAGCATATGGATAAGGTCCCTTACGCCTCTGCGATTGGGAGCCTTATGTATGCCATGGTGTGCACAAGGCCTGACATTGCCCATGCAGTGGGAGTGGTCAGTCGGTTTATGAGCAACCCGGGGAAGCAACATTGGGAAGCCGTGAAGTGGATCTTTCGATACTTGAGGGGGACTTCCGATTTTGCTTTGAGGTTCCGAAAATCAGATGTGGGGTTACTCGGGTTCGTGGACGCGGATAACGGAGGAGATGTGGATAGTAGGAAGAGCACTACTGGGTACGTGTACACTTTCGGGGGTACCGCGATTAGCTGGGTGTCGAGGTTGCAGAAGATAGTAGCACTATCGAGTTGCGAGGCGGAGTACGTCGCTGTGACGGAAGCCGCGAAGGAGATGATGTGGCTACAAGCTTTCTTGCTAGAGTTGAGACAAGACCACTCGGGGAGTGTCTTGTATTGCGACAGTCAGAGCGCCATTCACTTGGCAAAGAATCCCGTGTACCATGCTCGAACGAAGCATATCCAGCTGAGATATCACTTCATTCGATCGGCCTTGGAGGAAGGCATTTTGGTGTTGGAGAAGATTCTTGGGAGTAAGAATCCGGCCGACATGTTTACGAAGGTGGTGCCGTGCGAGAAGTTGAGGTTGTGTTCAACCTCGGTTGGTCTTCTGGGATGAGGACCGGGGACGCCGCTGCAATGGGAAGAGAAGATAGGGGTCGTGAATTAGCTCCAAGTGGGAGATTGTTGAGTGTGGAGGCTAAATTCACGCCGAGGAGACGAGGAGATGATCCAGGCCAAAACGGCGACCGCTGTTTATGTACCAGCGGTCGCGGGAGTTCATCAGCGGGCGCTGAAATGGTTCAGCGGGCGCTGAAATCGGAGAAAAACGGGTCTGAGGGTCTGCATGTTTTTGGGCCTTTTGGCGGGCGCCAAAAGACATTCGGCGAGCGCCGTTTAGCGGCAGCGGGCGCTGCCCTGTAAACAGCGGTCGCTGTTTACAGATTTCTGGCAGCGCGGAATTACTTGTCCCCCAAGTTTTGTCCCCTATTTAAACCCTATGTGCGTGAATAATAGGGTTAACACCTCCAGAACTAGAATTGAGATTATAGCTATTACGAGTCTTGTAATTACGTTCTATAATTGTTCTAGTAAATTATTGCAGCGGCAAAAGTGGACGTAGCCCTCGTTAACGGGTGAACCACTATAAATCTCGTGTCTCTTTTATTCCGTATTTTTCGTTCTTGCTTGTTCGTATTGCTTTTCAAGAGGGGAATTTGGTCGCGAATTTCCCAACAGGAAGCCCAATATTCCACCTCCTTTAGATCCCCTACGTAGCCTATAAAAGCACTACATGGCCTTCATAAATCATAAGACAAGAATATCAATACTTGATTGTTCTAGAGAGTTGAAGGAGATCCATAGGAGTTCGATAGATCGTCACCCACCCGACGTTCGAACGGAGTGCAAGGAATACGTGGGAAGATCGTAAGGTCATCATCTTGATTTCGTTTCTCCGCACAACGAATCGAAAGGTAAAATCATAAACTCCCTTCTATGATTTTATGTGATTTAATTGTAATACGTATATGAACACACGATCCGGGAGAACGTCGAGACCGGGATACGGGGATCACGCGATCCCCGTCGGGATCGAGAGGGGCGGCCGATGTGCAGGTCAATGTTAATATGTTATTATTACCCAAATGAATATAAACATTACATTTTGTACAGTAGTTAACAATACGTAACACTAGTTTATAGCTCATGGTCGGGCTCTTTATCTCGTTGTCCCAATAAATTTGCTCTTCTTTGCAAACCTATGGATCAGGAAGATATAATCTCAAAATTCCTCAATGGCCTAGAGACGATCCTAATAATTGATCTTAATAATTATTTAAAAACATGATGAAATACAAGATAATATTTTTCACACTTCTTTATGTAATTTACAAAAGAAGTATGATTATCCATCCAGACAAATATACAAAAAGATACTTTTCTCAAAAAACTTCTACTATTAGAAAAAGGAATTATCACCTCAAAAAACTTGGAGTCTCATTCATTCCTCAGTCTCTCGTTCAAGATTTAAGATGTACCATTTCCTTTTCTTTTCTTTTTCATTTTTAATTTTTTTTTGTGTTTTTAGTTTTATTTTTTTCGGATAAAAATAGTTGACGTGGATTAAGAATTGTGTGTGCAATTTTTAAGAGTAAGTGTTTTTTTTTTTGGGATCAATGTTGACCGGTAATTTTTTTTGTTTACTGAATTTTGTGATCTTGTTGATTTTTTCATTTACGGACTCAGTTCGTTTTGTTGTTTTTGTGATTTCAATGGTTTCTTATTTTTGTGATTAGGGCATCAAAAGTTCCGTAGTTATAAGTTGTTGTTTTTTTAAATCTAACTCTGATAATTCTCTGTTTCTAGTAATGTTTGACTATTTAAATTACCGAACAATTTTACGAAACCGACAACAATGGATCATGGCCGAAGAGCTGCAAATGTGATCAATTTCTTATCGCAACATTTTCCTTTACATCATGAGTTTCTTAGATGATCCGGTTGATGTGGTTTGCGCAGGGTTCGTCTCAAAGTTTTGGCGCGATTTAGTAATGGCCCCAACTTTGGAAAAAAAATATTGTATACGTCTTTTTAATCTGTCAACTTAATAATGTCTTTGCTTATTTGTCGTGACTTTAAGGCACAACGTCAAAACTTAGGTCATCATTGTCGCGTGGTGTTTTTCAGAATTATAACTAATGCTAGTAATAACTAATGCTTTCGTCGTTAACTATTTAGCAATGAGGATTTGGTATTCAAATTCTTTGTTTTGTTATGCCATCGTATGTTATTCATAACACCTGAAATCCCGACGTTCACAATAATGGTAGTCTGTTAGGATATTGCTCAACGCACATTAAAGTCTTCCATATGTCGATATTTATGTCCATATTTTTTTCCCTATTTGTAACCTATAAATGTTATTTGATTGTTTGGACATTGTAGCGAGTCTTGTATTCACGAATTATCACATTATACAATTACAGTGGATTACAAAATGCGCGTGCATGTTCTGATTATATTATACGCATATGCACTTTTTCTTAATCTATTAAAGCATTTTTATGAAGACTTAAGAAAGTTATTGTTGGAAGTAAACTATGTTACTTGCCTATGAAAGAACGTGTAAAATATTTGTTTCTATATTTCATCAAGATTCTTATTTGATCACATATTAAGTTAATTATTATATTCTGATTGAATTGATAGGCTTCACCAACTCTATATTAAACGACGTCAAATTTTGGCTCGCTTAGAATTTATGTAAATTTTGTAGATGTCCGTCAAAGAATTAGATAAATAAGAGTTTACTTATTGAACGAACAGAATCATGAAATTCCTTTGTTACTATTTTGGTCTGTAAATACAAAGTATTTTTAATGTGCGATTTTTGCTTAGTTATTAAAATACTGTTAAAACATTTCTGGAATCTAAATTACCCTATTCGTTTCAAATAAAATCTTTCTCTTGTTATAAGTAGAAAATAATTGATCTAATATTCTTGGTCATGACATCATTTCCTTTTCAGTGATCACAAATGGGAGATTCTCGGGAAGGACCACACAATTTATGCATCCCTACACTCGGTAATCACGAAAGTAATTGTGTAGAAGAGGAGGTGCATAAATGATGCATTTAGTGCGTCGAGCACCATAATACTCTGACCCCAACAGACACGTTTTGGTCTAGAACTCCATATTTTGATCAAGTAAAGGAGACAGTGATCCTGCGATGCCTGAGACGTTGGTGTACAAGCTAAAAACTAGTATTTGTCTTATTAATGATATTGGAATTCAACCATTGAAAGGTAGTTAGTTGCGCAAAATATATCACGAAATTGAAAAACACTATAAATTTGGGTTTCATTTTTGTCATAATCTAAACATTTTTATTTCAACATGTTTGCTATATATTCAGCTTTTTTCGAGCCTTGTAAACTCATATACTCAACGAAATCCGTAAGATTCTGATTGGGTCACCTGAAACCCCTAAGTGAGATCTTTGGTGAAGTTGGAGATATTCCGTTGCCCGAACCTGCTGATGACAAGTTTCGATGGACCTACACTTCACCTGAGTTTCCTATGATGCAGGTCTTTCACTAATCTTGTGTCTCGCTTTTTATCAAAAACTCCACTCATTTTCGAACATATCTTGTCATTTTTTTTAAATAGGAGAATCACATGAAGGAATTTGAGCTACCGAAACACGTCCTATGCATCGACGGGTATTTACAGGTTGAGCTGATGGGTAGGGTCTAGAGACGGGAGACGGATGATTTATCTTTAATGTGGTCATTTAGTTACTATTAATACAAGTATTTCTTTTTTTAATATATTAATTGCATAATATATAATTGAGATTTTGCACCGTGAGTTATATATTAATTGCATAATATATAATTGAGAATTCCAAATGGAATAATACTCTATAAAATAAAATATGTATGGTGTAATGAATCAAACATAGGGGAGTACCCTATTTTACATACCTTTCTACTATTTTATTATGGAAAAATAATAAAATAATAATAATATAATTATATTATTATTATTATAATTATTATAGTCATAAGTTACATTTTGAATTTTAAATAATGAAATAATGGTCATTATGTGATATTAATGTGGTGATTGAATGCTAGATGTTACGATTGTGGTCAAACGGTCTAGATTCAACGAACCTTCGATTCCAACATTCTTTATATAAGAGCATTCGATTAGTATGTAAAAGCACACGAAGAGAATCGAGAAGCACTCGAAAATACTAAAAGAGAAACGAGAAAGAATGAAATTGTTTGAGAAAAATACAGACACATACCGAGCAATCGCTTTTGTCTTTCTTTTGTTTACCCCGTTTTTTTCCCTCCAGTGATATTTTTCAGGCAAAATCTCAGTTCGCCGAAAGCAAATGTTTTGCTTTGTAATCGTTGTATCCTGGGAAACAATCGTACCCGTAGATGAAAATTTTGTTTTAAGGAAATCGTGAATACACGACTCGTTAAGGAGATCGAGCGGAGTACAGAAAGGGAATGGTGGTCTGCGAAAGCCCTAGTCGGCACTCTCTATTTCCAACGATTTTGTACCCAGCGAGGCTGCTAATCTTGGGGATTTGGTTGATACTTGATAGCGGTGGAAGAGGAATCGTGAAAATCATGGTTCCTAAATTTCTGGAGTATGAAATCGAAGAGATTGAGAAACGGAACCGACGGAAGAAGTCAACCAATATTAGCGTTATTGCCTGCTGACTGTTGAGTGGAATGGGTGGGCTGACCCTTGACATTCATGGGCTGGGCCTCTATACCTTTTAGCGAGCTTACTGAACATGCTCGCGAGGCTCGTGTACTCGTTCGTTAAACTCGTTATTATTAACGAGCTGAAACAGCTGTTCGGCTTAGTTCGTTAACTTACGAGCTCGAGTAGATACGAGTCGAGTAGCCGAGCGCTCATTAAGCTCGCGAGCAACGAGCTTTTCGTCTAGCCCTATACACGAGCCTCAATTTATTCGAATTTTCTTTTCTTCCATCTTCTTGTAATGGATACACACACCCCTATATACAAAAGATACTACAAACTTAAAACAAATACGTTTAGATGGTTTGACTGAATATTTTTACGTACGATCGGAGATGGTTCAAACTCTTTTGTTTGATTGAGTGAACGAACATGAATCTTTCGGTACCTATTGGTGGTGGTGCGCCACACTAGATGATATTTTGGTTAATCATCGTGATAAACCAAAGAAGAAAAAAAAACGACGTTGTTGAAATCGGAAAAAAAAAATGTTGTCACATGTAGTGCTATACAAGAAATGTTCAATGATGAACAATTTGTTTCGATTAAATATTTATGAGAATGTTGTGATAGCTTGATCTAAATGTGAAATCACTAGATATTGATGTATATATCTTGTGATATAATTAAATAATAAAAAAATTCATTTTAAGCATATTTTATTAATTATGTGATATAAATAATAATATGATGATTATTATTATTAATGATGTGATAATGATGGAATTATTATTGTATAATTATGGTCAGAAAAATAAGTACAAATTTATTGCTATCATTAAAATATAATAAATAGTGAAATTTATTATATAATTATTGGTTGAATATAATAAATAGTGAAATTTATTATATTATTATTTATTGAAATAAATTCATATAGAGTTTATTGAAAAGAAATAAATAAATTATTGAAAGAGGTAATAATAATTTATTCTCACAATTAATATTTACTTAATGAGAAGTAAATAAAAAAGAAACGTCAAAATTTATATTGAGATATGAATATTTGTACACTATAATATTATTTATTGATTTTTATCAATAAAACTTTAGAAAAGTAATATTTACTTAATGAGTAGTAAATATAAGACTTTTAAAATTCACTAGTAACAACTCCCTGTGCGATGCACATAAATATTTAATGTAAATTTTTTAGTTAAAAAAAACTTAAATTTAATATAAATAATGTAAATCATATTATTTTCATATATTATTAAAAAAATAATTAAATTTTAATTTTAAATAAGAAATAAATATGTTTAAAATTTGTACACTGTATTATATTACTATAAAATAACCAATTTTGAAATAGCTATTTACAATTTAGTATTATTATTTCTTGTAAACTTTAATCTTATTGTAAATGTTCCAACACATCCTTATTAGTTACTCATGAATTGCAATATACAATTATGTTTAAATACTAAAATCTTAAATAAATTTTAAATTATATTAAATAAACACTAAAAAAATATAATTTTATCTTTAATAATATTTATTTTAAAATTATAGATAAAACAAAATAAAGAAATAAATTTAAAAAATGAGAAAGATGAGAAAAATTATAGAAACTTCCTATCATGGTTATACTTATTTAATAATTTTTTTAAAAATAATCAAAAAGAGTTTTTTTTTTAAAAACTTGTCAAAGAAAAAATGAAACTCAAAAGAAGATGAGAATATAGAAACACTAAATGAGAAAAAAAATCTGAAAATTAAATATCTAATTAACATGATAAAACCAACAAAATCCAATTGTAAATTATATATTTTATATATTGAATATTACAATGATTAAAAAAAACCAAGTAATCAAGACCACTTGAAAGTTTTACAGGAAAACAAAGATTGATTATGTGAGCGAGAGACGTCGAAAAAACGGATATGACCGTTGAGACCTTATACTTTATTAGATATCAAACTTCGATTCCAGCGCAAGAAGCTACACTCGTCTTGAACTCACTGGGATACTCCATGTAAGTAGTGAGAAGCCACAAATGCTATGGCATATAAACCGTTGGAGCAATGGTCCTAACGGGTGAGAAATAGTGAGAGAGCAAAATATTGTTTTGTAAAATAAATAATTAATTTTATGAAAATTCTATATATGCAGGAATTAGACGTGACTAAAAAAAACCCAAAAAGTCAGAAAAAAGTTTATATTAATTTTGGATCTTGATTTGTATTAAAAAAGGTGAGAAAAAAGTTTAAAAATTAATGAGAAAAAAGTTTATATAAATTATTTATTGTTATTGTTATTCAAAGAATAACAATATTATTTTATTGCATAAAACTTTTATACAATGATTAAATAAATAAATAATAAAATATAATATAATCATATCTTAAAATAAATGAATTCATAATGTTACATTGATTATATTCATTAATAATTATCTTTCCATTCCATGAGACTTCTTGCTTTTCTTAACTCCTTCATTTTCAAAATCATCTCAATTGGGAATTGTTCTGCTGCTTACTCACTCCTATTGATTTTTTGTCTACCCTCAGAGACTTGAAAGTCGCCACTGCCGATTTATTTCCTTTCGCATGTCTCCCTCTCCTGGGCTTAGCAATAGCAGTAGAACTCTCAGAAGTCTATTTGCTACAAATGTTACAAACAAAAACAAATATGACAACACATATAAACAAATATCTAAACAAGGAATAATTGAAAAGAAAAACAAATTAAAACATGTATCAAAATACTTACATTGAGTGATGCAAAAAATACAAACAAAATAAATATAACAACATATAAATAAATATCTAAACGAAAAATAATTGAAAAGAAAAACGAAACATAAAACATGAATCGAAATACTTACATTGAGTGCTGCAAAAAATACAAACAAAATAAATATAACAACATATAAATAAATATTTAAACGAAAAATAATTGAAAACAGAAACAAAACATAAAACATGAATCGAAATACTTACATTGAGTGCTGCAAAAAATACAAACAAAACAAATATGATTAATTATGATTCAAACAAAAGAATAAAATTTTATCATGAATCAAAAGAATTATTACGCAGATATTAGTGAAGAAAATAATAATTAAAATTCGGAATAAATAAAAGCACGTTGATAATGAAGAGAATGAATGAAAATGACATTTTATAGTTATTTTTTTGAATTTGCGTATTGACTTACCATAAAAAATTTAAATAAATAAATTAATTATTTAGTCAAACACCACAATTTTAGACTATGATTTGGTTATTGAATAAATGTTTATAATCTATTCTATTTTTTGTTACGATATACTACTCTATCCCTTAAAACAGTGCACAGTTCCTTTGTAAATTACAAAGGAACTGTGCACTGTTTTAAGGGATGGAAGGAGTATATGGTAAATATATTGATGGTGAGTATTTAAATAATTGTAAATTATTGTTAATCTCATATAATTGAAATATTTATATTTATGTTTTAGTAATTAAAAATTTAATTAGAATGTGTTAATCTCAAAAAAATATAAATTAGTATATAAACTTACATTGTGTTAATATATATATATATATATATATATATATATAAATCTAATATAATATTATAATTATATTTTAATTAACTTGAATTGTCTATATTCGTTATTTTTGTTTAAAATTATTTCTATAATTATAATTATTCAATAAATCAATAATATGTTATGGACGTATTTAATCATTATTAATAGAGTTTACTATATTTAATATTTAACGTTTCTTATATGGAAATAACCAAGTGTGTTATGGAAAAACTTGTTTTGGATAACGTAAATATGTAATCGGTAATAAAATTTCTGGATTTTAATTACAAAACTTCACGTAATAAAAGTCCTAATGATAATTCCATAAAAATATCAATTGATTTGTTTATTACCGTATAATTGATTTTGTTCTATATTTTTATTTTAATATATATGTTAAGAGATGTAATAGAATTGATGAATTATTAAGTAACAAATCAATTACATAAATTATTTATAGAAATCGATACGTAATATAATTGATGACTCAATTATTATAATTTACGGAATTGATGACTCAATTATTATAATTTCAGTTATTATTAATTAATTATGGAAATCGGTAAAGATTTAAAATTTCGGTTATTATTTATTTATGGAATTTGAACAATTTAGTGAATATGTAATTATTATGTAAGTAATTGAATTAAAAGCCACGTCATAATTAATATTGGTAAACAAAAGCCACATAAGAAAATCTTGACCAATTAAAGTTTTGTCAGTGCCACGTAATGTGAACATGCTCATTTTTTGTAGTGTAATTTTTTGTGTTCACATCAGAAAAGTCTGGATTTATATATTAAATAGATATTGAAATATGAATTATTTGTACGATAAAAAATCAGAAATTAAAAAGAACATCTAAAGCGAACGAAACATGTGTATCCAATTAGTATTAATTGTGATTGTCAATTTGAAATAAAAAAACACAATGCACGACAAGTACTCTCTACTGGAGTTAACTCAATAGACTATGTAAGATCTAAAGATAATATCGCAGTCAATTAACCAAAGAAAGGGTTAAATCGAGAGTTAATAATGATGTCACCTAAAGGATAAGACTTAAAGCCTTAAAGAATATGAGTTGAGACGAAGGAAAACCTTACTTATATGACTGGAGATCCCAAGAACTAGGTTCAAAAGGACAACCTAATTGTCTTACTCTAATATCACTGTTATGTGGGGGAATTTAATTTCCATGAAAGTCCATTGCTTAATAGATGTTATAGTGATATGTTGTGAGGATTAGCATATGGCTATTAATGATTCAAATGAAATCACCTATGTAAGAGAAAAGTGGGGCCGCTTCGAAGAGAATATAGTAAGATATATTCTTAAACACTCTTATAGAACCAGACAGATGTTTAGGGCCAAAATGAACATAACTATGAGAACTGAGAGTTGTTAGAAAAAACGTTAGTGGAGTATACTATTTTTTACACAAATGGTGAATAGTTCAAAGACACCGTGTCTACTATTTAACTAGTAAAATAAGTATGCTTTCACAATGAAAGGTTCAAAGGGTAACACTTACCTGTTCTATGCACGTTTCTAACGTTGAGTTATATCACCAAACTTTTTTTATATGGTGTCTGTATAATTTTCATTCACGTGGGGGATTGTTGGAAAATGAGCGTCTCGTAGAGAGCTTCGATTTTAAATCTCATACGCTCAATTTCGAGTAGTATGAATGACAAATTAATTTTTAAAGATGTAACTAATTGGAAGAGAATTCCAAATGGAATAATACCCTATAAAATAAAATATGTATGGTGTAATGAATAAAACATAGGAGAGCAGTGACGGAACCAGAAATTTTGACTAGGGAGCCCAATTTTACGATAATTTTTCTTTAATTTTACGATAATTTTATAACTTTAAAGGGGAGAAACGAATTATTCCTAGGTCAGTATTATGATCTTTTCCCCCAATATTATGATAATTTATCATTTTCTTTAATGAAAATTAAAGAATGCCTAACTTTTTAGTGAAGTGTTTTATACAGTATATAGTTTTTGCAGAGATTTTGAGAGTTCTCATTCTCATAAAGTGATGAACAGAACCACTAAACTTTAAATTAAGTAATTTCTATTTAATTAACCACCTATATCTTAATTATAATATCAATTTATCAATCACTCGCCTATTTATTTTATATGATATTTTGTTCCTAATTTTTTTTCGTTGTACAAAAATATATCAATATTATACTTTATTGATAGATAATTTTAAATTAATGATTTTAGATTTTTTTATTTTTAATTTTTATAATGTATAAATGAAGTTATTGCCCTATTTAAATTATCCTAAAAAAAGAAAAAGCTAATTTAATAAAAAGAAAAAAATAAATATTAAAAAATACGCAACTTCTTGCAACTTCTTGCAACAATTTTTGAAACGGCAAATATAGGACGTGTTGTTCACTCGCCCCTTATTGCCAATAACCCATTGTCAAGTGGCAATGAAAGTTAGAAAACTCATCAACAGAAGTTAGAAAATATTAATACTAGGAATATATATAATATAACCGGGAAATTAGAATAAGTTCAGGGGGGGCCCAGTGCCCCCTGGCCCCAGTGTAGTTCCGTCTCTAAGGGAAGTACCCTATGTTACATACCCTTTTACTATTTTATTATGGAAAAATAATAAAATAATAATATAATTATATTATTATTATAAACATAAGTTACATTTTGAATTTTAAATAATGAAATAATGGTCATTATGTGATATTAGTGTGGTGATTGAATGCTAGACGTTACGATTGTGGTCAAACAGTCTAGATTCAACGAACATTCGACTCCAACATTCTTTATATAAGAGCATTCGATTAGTATGCAAAAACACACGAAGAGAATCGAGAAGCACTCATAAATACTTGAAGAGAAACGAGAAAGAATGAAATTGTTTGAGAAATATACACACATTCCGAGCAATCGCTTTTGTCTTTCTTTTGTTTACCCCGTTTTTTTTCCTCCAGTGATATTTTTCAGGCAACATCTCAGTTCGCCGAAAGCAAATGTTTTGCTTTGTAATCGTTGTATCATGGGAAACAATCGTACCCGTAGAGAACGAATTTGTTTTAAGGAAATCGTGAATACACGAGCCTCGATTTATTCGATTTTTTTTTTCTTACATCTTCCTCTAATTGATACACACACCCCTATATACAAAAGATACTACATGTTATGTTGTTGCTTGTGGGCGGACCCTTTATTCTGCTTTTGACATGAAAGTCATGGAGCCGTACGGGCTGAAGAAGCTTATGCTGAAGCATAACCCCGAGGACCTTGCCCCTCTTCTGGCAAGCTAAGTACTCCTCAGACGGATATCCTCTTTTCGCGGGAACGAACATATGGCTTGGCCCCAGTATGTACGCAACACCCCTCTTTTTCGGGAGGATACTGTTGCACTATCAACGCAGGTTACGCAGCAACATCCCATTTTTTCTGACGGGGTTGGACCCGAACGAGTCGGGCCATGGATAGATTAAGTGTTTTATACATTCCCCTCCCATAAAAGTTATAACACTTTTTTTTAAATGTTCCATAATAGGCGATACATCCAAAAAATGTAATTAATATTTTTTCATTTTTTATTTTAAAATATAATTTACTATTATTTTATCTAACTAATTTTTAATGTTACTCACAATTACTTTACTTTTTAATTATAAAATATATTATGTTTTTTACTTTTTTGTTAAAAAATTAAATAACTTTTATAAACTCAAGAGAATTGAGAGAGAATAATATAATATAAAGAGAGACAATGAGAGGAGAATAGAATTGTTTATTCATTGATATGGGGAGACCCTTTATATAGGATACAAAGTAGGGTTTTTGTCTTGTTCACCAAGAAAGGGTAAACTAGTCATTCACTAATTAATAATATTCATAACACTCCCCCTTGAATGACTATTTACAGGATTTGCTGCCTCGTTAAAACCTTTCCAGGAAAATCCAGTGGGACAAAACCTAAGCGAAGGAAAAAGAGTACAACTTGCTCCCCTGATTGTAATCACCGAAGATCTTTGACTTTTGAAAATAGTTATTGGTGATCAATCCATCTCATTAAAACCTGTAACTAATAAAACCATATAGGAAAAACTTAGTTATTCAAATATACATTTTGGTCTTCAGGACACAACCTTCGAATTGTCGAGTTTCACATTCATTTGTATTATTGTATATTTTTCGTCCTTCTGGGACATATCTTTACCAGACATCTATTGACTAGAGCATTCGCAATTGCTATAACCGGCCGGTAACTCTTTTGGAGTATTTGAGACGACTAGTGTTCAATATACATTTCTTGACAAATGAACAATAACGTGAACTTCAATTCACAATCATTTGAACTTCAGGTTCAATATCTCACTTTATCTCGAAAATAAACTCATATGGAACATTCCGATGTCCTCATTATTATCGAGTGATGTACATGCCTCGTTAACTCGTTATAAAACCCTGTAGGAAAAAATACTTGAGGAAAAGAGTACATGACATTCACATTTATATTGTGGTGATTGTCTCGTTAAAAACCTTTAACTAAGAAAACCCTGTGGGAAAAACTTAGTAGAGGGAAAAAGAGTGCAATCACTGGTATTCGGGACTAATCACTGGTCTTCGGGACCTTGTCTTTAATACCATTTTTGTCCATAATGACATATGTAATATGATACTATACATGTTCTGATTTTCATTATCTTTTCATTTCAGGAATCTTAAAATCCATCAAGAATTTTCATGTATGTATCTTTCTAATGACTTCTACATAGTCAAATCATACATTCATGCATATCTATATTTATCGTTGTTGCTGCCAGAAGTATAAGGTAGCGGAACTTAATGTCATCCTTAAAAATATCGAGTTTCTGCGAAAAACTCTTGAGCAACTAATCTCGATTTTATATCTCACCACATCATTATTCGTTTTTCATACGAACACCCGCGTATATCCTTCTGAAATAATATTTGAGGTGTGTACTATAGAGTCAAAATATCTCTTTTATTAAGCAAGTCATGCTCAACCTCAATTGCTCGTTTCTATTTCTTTGAGTGTTGCTGGCACACTATCATTTATTTAAGTTTTTGAGCCAAATTTTCTAGAGCAACTCTTGAGGCAAATATGTCGTTGGCGACTATCTATTTTTACATGTTGATGACAATTCAATATATCAACCAAATTTGGTTGTTCCACAATCCCATGATTTTCTATTATCACGTGCACACTTTTTCAATGGGATTTCCATCTAACTCTCTTCAGGAGATTTTGAGGGTGACTAAATTTTATTACCGCATATTTATTTTATATATTGAGATCGATCTACTACGCTTCAGGCGTATATTAGAATCAACATTTGAGTTGATCTCTTTGGTATTTGAACTTTTATAATTCATTTTATCACAAATATGTGATTTTGTCACACCTTCATTAATATGTAAATGAATTTGGCAGAGTACTTGCTGAATATTGCAAGTCACTTATTTTCATGAACTTCGAGTTCAATTGATTGGTGCGTGTATCTAAAATTGAAGATCGTTTTCATTCAATGAAATTTCTCGGCATTCATATCATTTATATTCTTATCTCCCCCTAATGTCGAGAAATGATCTTCCTTAAATATGCAAATCAGCATAAATGCTATAAACTGATCTTCTGGATCGTTGGCTCGAGATATTTTTAATATACCTTTTTCTATTATGCCCGTTCATAAAAATACATTTTAGTGGTGATATAAATATAACTTTGCATATATAAAATTTATTCGCAGATGGGAAATGCTTTATTCATTTCCACGCACTTAATAATAATCATAATATGCATCATTTTCATTTTTAAGTACAATTGTAGCACTCGTGGGGATAATTAGTAAAGCTCTTCCGGAGCCAACTTTTAATATGTTATCATTTGGATATATAAAAATTGCTTTATCAATGATCCTTCGGGGATATAGTATCTTTACCAATGATCCTTCGGGGATCAAAATAAATCTCAATATATAATTTTCTCAGAAATTACATGTAAGTGGAATCGACTTTTTCGATATTCCATGAGTACCCACATAGTACATTTGTTTTCGATTTTCAAAAGATATCCTTCAGAGATAATTCATACGACGAGAACAATCGAATTTGGCGTTTCACTATGAGTATAATGATGTAACTTTATTAAAAACATTTAGTGTTTTGAACTTTCCATCTTCGGGAGCAATTAATAAAAATATTTTTTCAAGAATATTTAACATTATCTCTTAAGAATATCAATATTTATTCATGAATATCAAATCATAATGTTCTTTGAATCATACGTTTTTGTGTCGTTTTACTTGTTTCTTTTGGTGTGAGTTGTGTCGTTTAGAGTCATGTTTGTGAGTTATTCTCTTGGCATTGGTATGTTTGACCTTTATGTGAAGTGTGCAGGCTTGTAGATTTTATTGGAGTGAAAAGAGCGAAGAAACTGTTGGAATTCGATATCCCGGGTCATCAAAAATTGCGGAACCGATAACCCGAACGAACCCTTCGCCGGAGATCATACAAACGCCGACTCATCCGCCGGAGTCCGGGCTTTGGAGACCACGCGCCCGAAGGCACGCAATCCGCCCCCACCCGAACCCCCGCGAGCCGGGGTTCGTACGATCGAGATGATCGATCGCTCGCCGGCGATCGATCGGGGTGGGGCTGTTCGACAGCCCCCCCGCGGCGGGTCCGGCGACCCGCCACCACCAGGAGGCCCCCGCCTTCACGGCGGGGTAGGGCACGGCACCAGCCCGTGCCCAGCGATCGACCCTCGTGGTCGATCGCACACCCTCGGTCGAACCGAGGGTTCGGCCCCCATCGCCCCACGCCGAAACCCTAGCGGGCGTACGCCGCGGTCCGGTGGCTTCGCCACCACCGCGCGTTCGTCCGTCTATTCTGGGCTTCGATCCTCGGATCTTCGTCCTACGGTATTCTCGATAAAACAAATCGAACAATTAACAAGTTAGTTGAGAATTGTACCTACGATTCGTTGTTCGGAGAAACGAAATCGATGACCTCGTGACCTTCCCGCGTATTCCTTGCACTCCGTTCGAACGTCGGGTGGGCGACGAGCTATCGAACTTATGGATCCTCTTCACTCTCAGAACTTTATTGTTTGCGTAACTTAGGTTAGTAAAAGTGAAGACCATGTAGTGCTTTTATAGGCTACGAGGGGGATCAAAAGGAGATTAAATATTGGGCTTCTAATATTGAAAATTAAATTGGGTCCAACCCAAATCCATTAATTCTTATCAATATTAATTTTATTTATTTTCCACTATATAAATAAAATTGCACTCCCAATATTTATCCATATTATATCAAATAATATTTCTCCAACTTAGTATTATTTATTCCGTGTATTTAAGATTTAAATATCCATGAATAAAATTTATTTATTGCTTAATAAATTTATTCATCTCTTATATCCGAGAATAGTACCACTCAACCTTATTTATTATGCGGAACAAATCCACTCGCGAGGTTTACATAATAAATCCTTATGAGCTCATCTCGGGGATATTATCAACCCTTACGGGATACACTGCCCCTTCAAGAATTCACGGCATGCCATATATAAAATATAGTGACCCAACTTAACCGGTAATTAACCCAATAATTAAATCGGTTAATTCCTTTGGTAAATCAAAGTCACTTATATTAAATATACACACCCGCAATTGTTTCAGGGATTAAGAATAAAATACTCCGAGTCTCAAATCAATTATCGCCGAGCAATCCTAATTGATGAGTCTCAATCGATCCGCTCAATACACCAAGTGTACAAGTGTGATAAAATAATTAAGATAAATTATTTTCTCTCTCACACAACGACTATACCGATGGATTGGTCCGTGTCCATCTAGGTCGTGAGCAACTGTTCGATTAAATACGAGTAACCGATAGTATGATCTTCTGTGTGCCCATGCAACACCATACTAACTACAACGTATAAAATCCAGGACTATAATTTGCATGTATTTAATTAACAATAATTAAAAGCAAATGAATGTCTGTAATTAATAGGTAAATGAAAGTGCATACAGAGTTCAGAATACTCAAATCTAGACATTAAGTATACTACTCCATCAATCTCCCACTTATACTAAGGTCTAGTCTTATCTTCCAAACTCCCGACTCCCATACTCATCACGTGCTTAAACTGTACCTCCAAGAGGTACCATGTGAATGAGCAATCTAGGTTGCCGCTCTGAAGCTATCTTGGTGACTACTGCATCGTCCCTCTGACGATGACTCGTATCAGGTGGTACTTGCCCTATGTGTTATCTTATACTCATGGACTCGTGATCTCTTAAAGTTTGCCACTGCACCGCTATTTACATAGCCTTTGGTAAACTAAGAATCACATCTGAGTCCCAGAGGTAATACCGGAGCCATACCAAATCTTCCGCTGCATCTGAGGCCGCTATTTGGTTACCCATGGGAGAGTCCGAAAAGCATCATGCTTATCACTCTTCCATGTTAAAACTCCTCCTCCTTTAATAGTGAAACACATAGCCTGATAACGACTTACACCGGTCCTTATTAGCTTGGAAATCCGAATCTGTGTAACCCAAAGGAATCAGATTGTCTGCCCCGTAACTTAGAACATAATCCCTAGTATTTCGCAAATACTTGAAAATGCTCTTTACGGCAGTCTAATGAGCCTTTCCAGGGTTACTCTGATATCTCGCTACTACGCCAACTGCATAGCAGATATCAGGCCTCGTGCATAACATTGCATACATCAAGCTTCCCACAGCCGAAGCGTAGGGAACTGCTTTCATTTCATCTTTCTCCTTTTGTGTCTGAGGACACATCTCCTTAGAAAGATAAGTTCCTTTACTGAAGGGCAGCTCACCCTTCTTGGAATCTTGCATGTTAAAACGAGCCAGAATCGTGTCTATGTAAGATTGCTGGGACAGGTACAATGTTCTATTCCGGCGATCCCTTATAACCTTGTTCCCTAGAACATGTCCGACTTCTCCCAAATCTTTCATATCGAATTGTCTAGACAACCATCCCTTTATGTCTGATAACATTTTCACACTGTTGCCAATGAGAAGAATGTCGTCTACATAAAGCACGAGAAACACCACCTTCTTTCCATCACGTTTCCAATACACACACGATTCGTCCATGCTTTGACTGAATCCAAAGGATTGGACCACTTCGTCAAACCGCAGGTTCCACGATCTCGAGGCTTGTTTCAATCCATAAATGGATCGATTAAGCTTGCACACTAGATGATCTCGCCCCTTAGCAATGAATCCTTCTGGTTGTTTCATATAAATCGTCTCGTCAAGACTTCCATTAAGGAAAGCTGTCTTGACATCCATTTGCCACACCTCATAATCCATATGAGCTGCTATGGATAAGAGAATCCGGATCGACTTTATCTTGGCTACCGGCGAGAAGGTCTCCTCATAATCGATTCCCTCTTTCTGAGTATATCCTTTCGCAACAAGCCGAGCTTTAAAGGTTTCAACCTTTCCGTCAGATCCTCTCTTTCTCTTGTAGACCCATTTACACCCAATTGGCTTCACGCCGCTTGGTGGTTCTACAAGATCCCAGACTTTATTAGAATCCATAGATTCTATTTCGGATTTCATTGCTTTCTTCCAAGAAGGCGCATCTATATCTTGTACCGCCTCATCATAGGTCCAGGGATCGATTTCATGAACTCCAGGTCCAGAGTCCGAAGACTCACCCAGTCCAATCCATCTATCTGGTTGTTTAACAACCCTCCCACTACGACGGCGTTCCGGTGTGTTAACAGTGACAGTATTAGGTGCAGGTTCTAGTGGTGTATCTATACTCGGTTCGGCTGTATTCAGGTCTTCCTCATTACCTCTCAACTCATCAAGTATTATGTCACTTTTGGGCTTGTGGTCCATGACATAGTCTTCCTCTAGGAACCGAGCGTTAGTACTTATAACGATCTTCTGGTCCGTAGGACTATAGAACATGCCACCCTTAGTTCCTTTCGGGTATCCTACAAACAGCCGTATTTCTGATCTAGGTTCTAACTTATCGGCGCCTTGTCGCAACACATGTGCTGGACATCCCCAGATCCGAATGTGTTTCAAGTTAGGCTTACGCCCACTCCACAATTCCATGGGTGTGGTTGGTACCGTTTTGGTCGGAACCCTATTCAGAATGTACGCCGCTGTTTCCAAGGCAAGTCCCCAGAACATAACAGGTAAATCCGAGTAACTCATCATCGATCGCACCATCTCCATAAGAGTCCTATTCCTTCTTTCTGACACACCATTCTGCTGAGGAGTATATGGTGAGGTCAGCTGGGATTCAATCCCATTCTCTGCCAAGTATGCCTTGAATTCTCCAGACAGGTACTCGCCTCCGCGATCAGATCGCAGGAATTTTATGGATTTACCACGAAGGTTCTCCACAAGAGCCTTGAACTCTTTGAACTTGCCAAAGGATTCGCTCTTGCGGCTCATCAGGTATACATATCCATATCTTGAGTAATCATCAGTGAAAGTGATGAAGTACTCGTACCCTCCCCTTGCCTGAGTAGACATAGGTCCGCATACATCAGAGTGAATCAAATCCAATACTTGCTCAGCTCTTCGTCCTTTACCAGAAAAAGGACGCTTAGTCATTTTTCCCTCTAAACAGGATTCGCAGGTTGGAAGGTCCTCTCCCTCAACGCCAGTGATTAAATCATCAGCTTTCAACCTTTGAAGCCTATTTGAGTTTATATGACCTAGCCTTAGATGCCACAAGTATAATTGATTCATCTTAGAAGGTTCCTTTCTCTTATTGGTGTTCGTAGATGTGTTATTACTCTCGGTTAGTTGCATCGTGTTAGACTCAGGATTTAGCACATACAAATCGTCTATCAATGTACCAGAACAGATAATTTCACTATTTCTTCTTATGATCACAGAGTGGTCAAAAGAAACAGAATATCCATTCATAATAAGTTTAGAAACTGAAATTAAATTCTTTCTAAAGTTGGGTACATAAAGACAATTACGTAAAACTAAAACCCTATCACTACTGAAACGTAAGTGAACGTCTCCCACTGCAACAGCCGCCACCTTCGCGGCATTGCCCATGTAGACCACGATTTCTCCCTCTCTAAGTCTCCGGGTTTCCTGGAACCCCTGCAATGAATTGCAGACATGGTCAGTGGCACCCGTATCTACACACCAGGTGCTGGTAGATATCACCGCTGACAATGTTTCAGTGACTAAGGAAAATTTCGTACCTTTGATGAGAGGACAATCAGACCTCCAGTGCCCAAACTGTTTGCATCGAAAGCATCTGCGAAACCGCTTGCTTTCCCCAATCCGTGATTTTAAACCACTGGGTCTCTTTGCACGCTTTTCTTTTAGCCTAGCCACAAGAGCTCGTGTTTCTCTTAACTTACGCACAAAAATCGCCTTCGCTGAGCCGGTTTTAAGGGACTCATTGAGGAACGATTCCGTGGGTATGTTAAACACCTCTTGCCTAGCTTCCACACCATGTCTCAACGTAGTTGGACCAACAGTGGATTCAGAAAGCTCAACAGTCTGGACAATGTCCAGATTTCTTTCCCAATCATCACCATATGGAACCGGTGAGTTTTCATCTTTAAGTATATCACAAAGTGGGGTCACAGTCATTCCTAACCTATAAGCACATAAAACAAACAAACAATTTAATATCCGATATTATCTCCCTCAAATAATATCATTAAATCACTAATCACATCTAAAATCCCATCAGGTAAGGCAAGCCACGTGGTGTGGACGTTTACCCACCCAAATGATTTAGCAATTAGATTTTCTTTGGTCATACATCGCTTGTAGCGGAACCTCGTGGGGAGGAATACTATAAGGCGTATCTAAGTGTAAACCATTACTCAGTACCAAAATAAGTTACTTGGAATCGCTACATCACCGCAAGCCACGTGGTGTGGACGTTTACGATAACTTCACAATTCTTCATAAATATTTACAACTGTCTACATCAATTAATCCAAAGTCCGTCAGCATAGCAAGCCACGTGGTGTGGACGTTTAATACACTAAGAGACTTTTATAATTGACTCCCAATTACTTGATCCATTTAATCTCGTAAATCAAGACGTGGAGAATCATAAGTGAAACTCGAAGTTTCTAACCAGTGATTCACCATGCGAACAACCCTATCTCTCATAAATGAGGGAGCCGAGCAGACAAACGACCCATCTATCAAAGAATGGCACGAAAGTCTCTAATTTGTGTCCTCTACATGACCAAGTGGCTCTGGCTCCATTCCACTCCCCGGGGTGAGAATGAGTCGACTTGAAATCAGCTTTGGAAAGACAAATTAGGCATTGTTTGATAAACTTAATCAATGTTTCTCGTAAGAGGAATTACAAGAACTCTCCTCCAATAACTTATCTATATAAACTTCAAAAGTTTATAAAAGTCACCAAGAGAGCAGCAATGGAGACCATGGGTATGTTTCCATACCCTCTCTCACTTAGCTTTTTACAATAAAGGGATACGCTATCTAGTGCATAAAATAAACACATATAGCATGCATACATGTAATAAAGCACATAGTATTATCACATAGTCAAAATAATACTAGAATATTATTTTCCGACTATTATGGCTTCATCACATCCCCGTACGCATCTTCTAGTCTTCAGTCTTCGTTTCTTGAATGCTCCATGTGACGAGAATATTAATATCCAATATTTAAATCTATTTATTTTCAATTAATCCAAAAGTTACTTAATTCGAAAATTAAGTCAATTGAATATATCAAAAATAAAATTAAATATTATTAATATTTTTATTTATTTTATTTTCTTTTTCCACTTCATTAAATCTCTAGAATAATCTATCCAAGATCCTCTTGGAATATTCTAGATGATATCCATAATGAAATAAAGAAATAAAATAATTTAGGACTCTTATACTTTTCCAAATTTATTTTATTCCTAATCCATGAATATTCCCATGAGTAGGAATAGGAAAAACCGAATTAAAATAGGAAAGTATATTTCCGGTAGGAGTAGCACGGGTTGGGGAACCCCGAACCACCCCCACCACGTCCGACCACCAGCCACGGGGAGGAGCGCCGCCGCCCAGCCACGCCGCCAACCACCGAACCGGCGGTAGCCGCGGCTAGGGCAACCAGCCCCTCGCCCATAGCCATCGATCCGGGCATCCACGGGGATCGATCCAATCGATCCCTAGCCCTTCGTCCATCCCGTCACTTCGTCTTCTCCGGCGGTCTTCGATACGTCGATCCAATCGCAAAATTAAATTTACAAAATCTAAATTACAATTCCGGTATCGATTCTATACACGAAATCGACCCTATACATTTTCCGGAAAAACAACGAACATAATAATAAATCCTAAATTCGGTCAACCCCCGAATTTTTACTATTACAAGCATTCACCACCAAAAACGAATCTCGACATGTCCGAGAGTTTAATAAAACCAACAATCACATGACAAAATAATTAAACGAATAATCATCAAGCCATAATAGTCGGAAACCCTGCAAGGTAGAACAATTTTTATCGAAAATACCGCGAACGTAAACCACGCTCTGATACCAATTGTTGGAATTCGATATCCCGGGTCATCAAAAATTGCGGAACCGATAACCCGAACGAACCCTTCGCCGGAGATCATACAAACGCCGACTCATCCGCCGGAGTCCGGGCTTTGGAGACCACGCGCCCGAAGGCACGCAATCCGCCCCCACCCGAACCCCCGCGAGCCGGGGTTCGTACGATCGAGATGATCGATCGCTCGCCGGCGATCGATCGGGGTGGGGCTGTTCGACAGCCCCCCCGCGGCGGGTCCGGCGACCCGCCACCACCAGGAGGCCCCCGCCTTCACGGCGGGGTAGGGCACGGCACCAGCCCGTGCCCAGCGATCGACCCTCGTGGTCGATCGCACACCCTCGGTCGAACCGAGGGTTCGGCCCCCATCGCCCCACGCCGAAACCCTAGCGGGCGTACGCCGCGGTCCGGTGGCTTCGCCACCACCGCGCGTTCGTCCGTCTATTCTGGGCTTCGATCCTCGGATCTTCGTCCTACGGTATTCTCGATAAAACAAATCGAACAATTAACAAGTTAGTTGAGAATTGTACCTACGATTCGTTGTTCGGAGAAACGAAATCGATGACCTCGTGACCTTCCCGCGTATTCCTTGCACTCCGTTCGAACGTCGGGTGGGCGACGAGCTATCGAACTTATGGATCCTCTTCACTCTCAGAACTTTATTGTTTGCGTAACTTAGGTTAGTAAAAGTGAAGACCATGTAGTGCTTTTATAGGCTACGAGGGGGATCAAAAGGAGATTAAATATTGGACTTCTAATATTGAAAATTAAATTGGGTCCAACCCAAATCCATTAATTCTTATCAATATTAATTTTATTTATTTTCCACTATATAAATAAAATTGCACTCCCAATATTTATCCATATTATATCAAATAATATTTCTCCAACTTAGTATTATTTATTCCGTGTATTTAAGATTTAAATATCCATGAATAAAATTTATTTATTGCTTAATAAATTTATTCATCTCTTATATCCGAGAATAGTACCACTCAACCTTATTTATTATGCGGAACAAATCCACTCGCGAGGTTTACATAATAAATCCTTATGAGCTCATCTCGGGGATATTATCAACCCTTACGGGATACACTGCCCCTTCAAGAATTCACGGCATGCCATATATAAAATATAGTGACCCAACTTAACCGGTAATTAACCCAATAATTAAATCGGTTAATTCCTTTGGTAAATCAAAGTCACTTATATTAAATATACACACCCGCAATTGTTTCAGGGATTAAGAATAAAATACTCCGAGTCTCAAATCAATTATCGCCGAGCAATCCTAATTGATGAGTCTCAATCGATCCGCTCAATACACCAAGTGTACAAGTGTGATAAAATAATTAAGATAAATTATTTTCTCTCTCACACAACGACTATACCGATGGATTGGTCCGTGTCCATCTAGGTCGTGAGCAACTGTTCGATTAAATACGAGTAACCGATAGTATGATCTTCTGTGTGCCCATGCAACACCATACTAACTACAACGTATAAAATCCAGGACTATAATTTGCATGTATTTAATTAACAATAATTAAAAGCAAATGAATGTCTGTAATTAATAGGTAAATGAAAGTGCATACAGAGTTCAGAATACTCAAATCTAGACATTAAGTATACTACTCCATCAGAAACAAGTTGGAACGAGTTAAGACGGAGTAGAGGACCGAAGCTGCTATCTAGCACCCGCTACATAACCTAGCACCTGCTAGGTCCAGATTCCAGCAACTCCTGTCCCCTTCACCTAGCGCCTGCTGAACACCCTAGCACCTGCTAGGCGCGATATTTTGGCGTTGACCAAGTTTTGACCAGCTGTATAAGAATAGGGTTTTCCTATTCCGAAAACACTTTTTACTTTTTGTTTTTTTCTTTTCACGGACGCGAGCTTAGCCATTCTTTACTTTACGCTTTTTGGAGACAACAACTCGTGGTTCGATAGGTCGATTTCGACTTTGATTTTTCTTTGCTTGGATTGGTGAATTTAATCGGTATAGATTCCGATTTCAAACACGTTAATTATTAGTAAGCTCTTATTCCTTTTCTTCGTGCTTGTGTTCTTAATTATTTTGTTTGATTAATTGATTGCTTGTTTATTCATGAATTATTCGATTTTCATATGCTTGATTTCAATTACTATTATGAGTAGCTAAATTCTCTAATAGGGTTAGGGTGAGTTAATTTTCGACTTAGGTATTGAGTTCTAGTTCGCACACAAGGTGTTCGATAAAATTCTATTTTGATAAAAAGTTCACGACCGCGTTAGTACCAACCGGTAACGGACGTGCTAATGTAATTTTGCAAATTCTAATTTAATTTCGAAGTTGAAAATTAACGATCCCGATCCCTAGTCTTCTCTTTATTATTTGAACAATTTTATTTTTATTGCTTCCACCATTTACTTTTATTGCTTCTATTATTTACTTGTCTTATTTTATTAGTTTAGGATTAGTTTATTTAAAACAAAACCAACCAACAACATGCAATATGCTATTTCTTTTCTTCTTCCTAGTTGCAAACAAATAAACATTTCTACACGCCGATTGTAGTGTTCCTCGAGACCGACTCGGGCGAGTTGTTTCGACAACTAGTTCGGAATATTTTTATTTGATTTTAGCCGCTATAAAAACGATTAATCAAATTGGCGCCGTTGCCGGGGAGCACTTTAGGCACTAGTATTAGTGTTTAGGTGTTTGCAACAATTTCTTTTTATTTTCTTTTTATTTATTTTATTTGTTCAGGTGCGTTTCATTGTTTGTTTGTCTTTGTTGGTGCATGGTAGGTACGAGAAGTCAGAGTACCGAGCTTGCACCCGTGATAGTAAACATCAACAGACGCAAGAGTATTAGTCGGTGCGCGAATTTAGACGACAACTCTTCGTCCGATTTTTCCATTACCGACTCCGAATCCGAGGCCGAGAATTCAACCATGGTCGACAACAACAACAACAATAACAACAACGCTGCTCAGCCACCCCTCTTTGGAGATCTGACGCATCCACAAATCGATGGAGCTAGCTCGTGCATCGTCCTAAATGATGCCGCTCGGAGATACGACCTTAAGGCTCATCATCTTGCTCAGCTTCCTCAGTTTTCCGGAACCGCTAATGAGGACGCTCTTAACTTCGTAAGGGAATTCTATACGGCTTTGCACGCCTTCCCTCTCGGAGCACTCGATGATGATCAGCTCCGGTTGAAGTGTATTCCGTATGCATTGAGAGATAGGGCGAAGAACTGGCTGCTATCCTTGGAGCCGGACTCGATCACTACCTGGAAGGACATGTACCGGGAGTTTATTACTCGGTTCTATCCTCAGCAGAAGACTTTCGACTTGAAAGGTCAGATATGTGCCTTCGAGCAAGAACCGGGAGAGTTTTTCCATGAGGCTTGGGAGCGATTCAGAAGCCTACTGAGGCAATGCCCACACCATGACCTCACTCCCAACTCGATCATCCAGTTCTTCTACAAGGGTTTGAGCAGAGAGGACCAGAAAGAGGTGAAAACCGCAGCCGGCGGAAATATCAGCGGTCGAAACAGTGATGAGATGACGGAGATCTTCAAGTCGTTATCAGCTGAGTCGAGGCAAACAAGCTCAAGGGGAAGTAGTAGCTATGCCAGATCCGAGGGGAGTGTTAATGCCCAGTTGGCAAAGCAGGTTGCCGACTTAACAAAGAAAGTTCAGATGCTTGAAACCACTGAGGAGCAGCCAAAACGACATATCTATCGAGTAGAACCGTGTAGCTTATGTGGGGAGATAGGCCACTTCTCGAGCACTTGTGGTCAGGGCATGCCATCTCCACCTCAGATGATGGATCAGAACTACGGTCCCGAGGTACAAGTGAATGCGATGCAGGGGTACAACCAACAAGGGAATCAGAAGTATGACCCTTATTCCAACACGTACAACCCGGCATGGAAAAATCATCCTAATTTCTCGTGGAAACAAGATCAGCCACAAACTCAGGGACAAGGGTCTCAGCAAAATTACAACAATCCGAACCGATACCAGAATTCGGGCAACCAGAATTGGCAAAATAACCAGAATTACCAGAGGCCCCAGTACCAGCAGCAGCATCAGTCATACCACCCACCTCCACCTCAGCCACAGCAGGTGCCACCAAAGACTTCGGACTTAGACGAGAAGTTCGCATCCTTCATGGCCGCGACTCAGGCCATCTTGAATAATAACCAGCAAAAGATAGATGGGGTGGAGAGCAACATGACTAACCAGAATGCGGCGATTAAGAGGATCGAGACGCAGGTTGGACAAATGGCTAGTCGAATGAATGAGATAGCACAGGCTAATCAGAAGGATCAGATTCCGAGTCAACCACATCAGGCTAAGGCGGTCACAGTGCTTAGAAGCGGACGTGTTATTGATAATCACGTCGAAATGCCAACCGAGGAGGTGGAAGAGGACATCCCGACACCGAAAGTAGCTGAGCAGAGAGTTCCGGTAGACGAACCGAAAGAGAAACCGGTAGAAATCCCGGTGAAAGCACCCGAGACGAGCCGGGCAGCCTTACATAAGGCTGATAACCCCTATAGACCTCCCGTGCCACCATACCCGCATCGGTTGAGGAACGAGAAGCAGGATCAGCAATTCTCGGAGATTTACCAGCTCTTGTCCAAGGTGAATGTGAATCTACCTCTTCTCGACATCATTAGGAATATCCCGTCGTATGTCAAGTTCTTCAAGGACCTCGCTTCGAGAAAAAGGAGGTTCACCGACAACGAGAAGGTAGTGGTTTCAGAGGTAGCAAGTGCGATACTTCAGCACAAGCTCCCTGAGAAACAAAGAGACCCCGGGAGTTTCAACATTATGATTGCCGTTGGGAATGGCAAGGAAGTGTCCGGAATGCTCGACTTGGGAGCGGGAATAAATTTGATGCCGTATGCCGTGTACGAGAAGTTGGAGTTGGGCGATCTCAAGCCTACTCGTATGTGCCTCCAGCTCGCCGACCGATCGATTCGATATCCCAAGGGGATTGTGGAAGACATTTTGGTACAGGTCGGTGGATTGATAGTCCCCGTGGACTTCGTGGTACTCGACGTTGGAGAAGTCCCCGAGAATGGGCGAGATCATGCCATTCTCTTGGGAAGACCATTCATGGCCACCACTAATACTGTTATTGATGTGAAGAACGGTGCGCTCGAGATGACCGTTCTCGGTGAGAAAGTCTCGTTCTCCGTCCGAACGGGGAAAGCCACTCCCGCTGCCATGTACAGGGAGAATTGTTCCTTCGTTGACCGTATAGAGGACGAAGTGGAAGCCTCGTTCATAGAGGAGAGTAGCCCTGAAGTCCTTGAGGGTGAAGAGGAAAAATTGACCGATCCCACTTTTGTGCGACCTAGCTCACAGGAAGCCGAGATCGAGGCTCCAAAAAATAAAGTGGAGTTAAAGCAGTTACCGAGCCACCTCAAATATGTTTTCTTGGAAGACGGGGAACAAAAACCCGTGATCATTTCAGCCACTTTGAGAGCCGAGGATGAAGAAGCACTCGTGGCGATACTAAAGCAGAACAAGAAAGCTTTTGGGTGGAGTCTAGGAGATATCCGTGGTATTGACCCCTCGGTGTGCATGCACCGGATAATTTTGGAGGAGGGGTCGATCCCTAAGAGAGATGGGCAGAGGCGACTCAACCCGGTTCTGATGGAAGTCGTGAGAACGGAGATCTACAAGCTCTTGGATGAGGGGTTGATCTATGCCGTTGCCGATAGCCGATGGGTGAGTCCGGTTCACGTGGTCCCGAAGAAAGGAGGAATCACCGTGGTGGAGAACCAGAAAGGAGAGCTCCTTCCGACTCGTATCACTACTGGGTGGCGGATGTGCATTGACTATCGAAAGTTAAATGCCGCCACCCGAAAGGACCATTTTCCTCTTCCCTTTATTGATCAATTACTTGATAAATTATCAGGACATGCATTTTACTGTTTTCTTGATGGCTTGTCAGGTTACTACCAGGTGGCGATAGCACCGGAGGATCAGGAGATGACGAACTTCACATGCCCCATTGGTACTTATGCTTGGAGGAGGATGCCCTTCGGCTTGTGCAATGCACCGGGAACATTCCAGAGGTGTATGATGTCCATCTTCTCTGAGATGATAGGTAATTTCATGGAAGTATTTATGGATGATTTCTCTGTGTTTGGCTCTTCGTTTGATGATTGCTTGGGTAAGCTTGATAAGGTCCTTAAGAGGTGTATCGAGAGTAGTCTTACCTTGAGTTGGGAGAAGAGTCATTTCATGGTGACTAGTGGGATAGTGCTAGGACATATGGTGTCTAGTCGGGGGATAGAGGTTGATAGAGCTAAGATTGAGGTTATTGAGCGACTACCCCCTCCCATTAATGTTAAGGGCATCCGTAGCTTCCTTGGCAACGCCGGGTTTTATAGGAGGTTCATTAAGGATTTTTCCAAGATTAGCCAACCTTTGTGTCATTTGCTAGGGCAAGACGTTGAGTTTAAGTTCGATGAGTCGTGTCTAGTAGCCTTTAATACACTTAAGGAGAAGCTCACCTCAGCCCCGGTAGTCGTAGCACCTAATTGGGAGTTACCTTTTGAGATTATGTGTGATGCGTCTAACTCAGCGGTAGGAGCGGTTCTTGGTCAGAAAGTGGATAAGTTGCTTAGGGTTATTTATTATGCTAGTGTGACCCTCAATAGTGCTCAAACCAACTACACCACTACCGAGAAAGAGTTGCTAGCGGTTGTGTTTTCCTTGGATAAGTTTAGGTCTTACATCATAGGGTCTAAAGTTATTGTCCATAGCGACCACCAAGCCCTACGACATTTGCTAGCTAAGGCTCAAGCCAAACCGAGGTTGATTAGATGGATCCTTTTACTACAAGAGTTTGATGTAGAAATTAAGGATATGAAGGGGTGTGAGAACGCAGTAGCCGACCACTTATCTAGGCTAGAGCCACCCCCTGAGATTTTAGGACATAGTATTGATGGTTCGATTCCCGACTCTTTCCCTTATGAGCTTGCTATGGCTATGACCCCGGTACCTTGGTACGCGGATATTGTGAACTTTTTGGTTGCAGGAGCTTTAAGGGAAGAGATGACTTCTCAAGAAAAGGCGAGGTTCGAGCATTTGTCCCAAGAGTACTTTTGGTCGGACCCCTATCTCTACAAGTTCGGGAAAGATGAGGTGATCCGTCGATGTCTCCCGGAGGAAGAGCAAGCGGACGTACTCAAGTGTTGCCACCACGACGAGAGTGGAGGTCACTTTGGGGGTCATAAAACCGCCCACAAAGTCCTCCAATCAGGTTTGTTTTGGCCATCTCTTTTCCGTGATGCAATTGATTATTGCAAAGCTTGTGACCGGTGCCAACGCATGGGGAACATAGGTAAACGTGATGAAATGCCCTTAAATATTAACTTAGCGGTTGAAATCTTTGATGTTTGGGGTATTGATTTTATGGGGCCCTTCCCTGTGTCTTTTGGTTTTGAGTACATTTTATTGGGTGTTGATTATTTGTCCAAGTGGGTCGAAGCGATCCCCACTAGGACATGTGATGCTAAAGTTGTTCTCAAGTTTGTGCAGGAGAATATTCTTTCTAGGTTCGGATTCCCGAAGGCCATTATCAGCGATGGCGGGAAGCACTTTTGCAACAAACTTTTCGAGAAGTTGATGGTCAAGAATGGCATCAATCACAAAATAGCCACGGCTTATCATCCACAAACGTCCGGGCAAGCCGAGACAAGTAACCGTCAAGTGAAGGAGATCTTCGAAAAGACCGTGAAACCTTCCCGCAAGGATTGGTCAGAGAGACTAAACTCAGCTCTATGGGCTTATCGGACCGCATACAAGACGGTGATTGGAATGAGTCCCTACCGGCTCGTCTTTGGAAAATATTGTCACTTACCGGTGGAGATCGAGCACCGAGCTTATTGGGCGATCAAGGCCACCAACATGGACTTAATGGAAGGTGGAGAAGCCCGAGCCTTGGAAATGTCCGAGCTAGAGGAAATGCGTAACGAGGCTTACGAGAACTCTCGTATTTACAAGGAGAAGGTGAAGATGGTGCATGATAAGAGGATAAAAAACAAGGAGCTAAAAGCCGGGATGAAGGTACTCTTATTCAACTCGAGGCTCCGGTTGTTCCCCGGGAAACTCAAATCGAGGTGGAGTGGACCGTATGAGATTTTAGAGGTGTTCCCGTATGGAGTTGTTAAGCTCTACGATCCGAAGACGAAAGAGGCATTTCAAGTCAATGGCCATCGAGTTAAACCGTATATCGAGGGAGAACCGCAAACCATCGGAGTAGAGTCGATTCTACTCTACGATGTCTCTTATGAATAAGAGCTTATTAGTCGAGCTCGAGACGATAAACGAGCATCGCGTGGAGACTATTCCACGGACCGTACTGCTCATTCGGTTCCCAAAATGAGCGCTGCGTGGGGGCCTACCCACGATTTGTCAAGCTCAAGACATAAAATGAGCATTATTCGGTCGTTGAGAAGAAGGAAGTGGAAACTCGAGCTGTTCAAAAGGAAGTATTAAAAGTTGAAATAATCAGCAACAGCCTAGCTAGCGCTAGTCTCCGTAGCGGCTGCCCACTCAAAATATCAGAAAATCCTGGAAACCGAACCTAGCAGTCGCTCTTTTCTGTAGCAGGAGCTGAGTCCAACTTCCAGAGAATCTGCTATTTTCGAACCAGCAAGTGCTTGGTCTTGTAGCGCCTGCCCATTTTCATTAATAATAAAAAATTATTATTATTATTATTATAATAATAATAATAATAATAATAATAATAATAATAATAATAATAATAATAATAATAATAATAATAATAATATTAGATTCCAAACCCTACACCCAAATTCCATCTACCCCTTTCTCCTACTTACACGATTCAAAATATCACCCCAAAATTCACAAATCCGATCGACCTCCAGCCACCCTAAAAACCAGCCCCGTCTCCGCCCCGATTCCGTTCAGCACCCCGTCTCCGCCCTAATTCCGTTCAGCACCCCGTCTCCGCCCCGATTCCGTTCAGAATAGCCCGCCCCCGCCGACTCCAGCGCCCTCGAGAACCACCTCCAGCCCGTCGACTCCTGCGACTCAGCAGCCGCAACCGCCATCGCCGCTCGCCGAGACATCTCCGACCCGGACCACTCCTTCACTGCCCCGCTGCCACCGCGACTAGACCGATCAGCAGCCCCCTCCGACACCTAGCAGCAACCTTCGTCTTCGATGGCCCCGAGAAAGACGAGAACGCCGGCCCCGAAAGTCGCCCCGGTCAAGAAAGCAAACCCGGCCCCAAGACAGAAGAGAACGCCGGCCCCGAAAGTCGCCTCGGTCAAGAAAGCAAACCCGGCCCCAAGAAAGAAGAAAACGCCGGCCCCGAAAGTTGCCCCGGCCCCGAAAGCCAACCCAAAACGGAAGCGTGTCGCTTCGGCCTCCGACACTTCAGAAAACTCCGACACCTCCGAAACCTCCGACTACTCCGAAAACTCCGACAACGAGTCCGATGATATCGTTGCTCCCGTCTCCGATGACATCGATGCCCCCGTCTCCGATGATATCGGTGTCCCCGTCGACCTCCGTGATAAGTACAGGGCCAACTTCTCCATCTACCATGACAATGAAGGTAAAAGGCTTCAACTTTTCACTGCCAAAAAATTTTCGTATCCTCGTCCATTGTATTGGGATTTAATTAAGAGGCTGGATTTGGAGGACGATGTGAAAATGTATTTGGAGCTGTTGGGATTAACCGAGTTTGAGAAGATGTCATTTCGGTTTTCGGAAACTCTTGGGTTGGAAATGTTGTGCACATTTAAAATTCATGATAAGGGAAAGTATGTGACATGTCGATTGAAGAATACAGAATATCGTTTCGATGTTGGAGATTTTGAGAAAGCACTTGGGCTGCCTTCTGTAGGTGTTATTAAGGAAGTCAAAAAGGGGTTCAACAAACAGGATGCGTGGGAGAAGTTAACAAGTTGTAGAAACTTTGGTTCTTCTGATGGCCCCAGCTCGTTTATCATTGACCCAGCCGTGGTAATTGTTCACCGATTCTTTACATATAACATCTCTGGTAAATCGGGGGTAGTAAGGTTAATCCTTCAGAATTGTATTTCATCCATTCGGCGCTTGAAGGCCACAAATCATCCCCGGTCAAATACCTTTGGAAACAGATCTTGTCGACTAAGAACCGAACCTTGTCGCATGCTTCCTTCTTCCACATTGCCACTCGTCTTGCCGTATACAAAAAGATAGTGAATCTCGCGGATCCTCAACCAGACTCCTTGCGGTTTGGCTCGACGATTCGGGGTATCGATGAACGTGAGCTCGTCAAAACAGGACTTCTTCACAAGGAAGAGGATATCGTTATTCCTCATGCCGAACGATTGGCTGTCGCCCAATACTTGAAAAATCTGGAATCGAGATCCTCTACTAGCACTGCCCCTCCTACCAGGATCCAACGTCCGGCGGCTACCGCTGAGGAGCAGGAAGATGATACCGGCATTGCCAACCGCACACTCTACGACCAGTTGATAGCACGGATGGTCTCCGACCGCGAGCACAGTGACGCCCAATATGCACAGCTAAATAAACGACTCGATGAGATTATGGCCATTCTACGGCCAACGCACCAGCCACCACCCGAGCCTTGAGGATCGACCGTAACTTCTTACGGTCGCAGTATGTACATAGTCTTTTTCTTTCTATTTTAATTTTTATTTCTAGTTTTTGTTTTCTTTCTTTTTTTTTCCTTTCTTCTTTGTTTTGCTTTGGTGGGTGTCCTATTATGTAGGTTGTTTTCCCGTCGCTATTGGACTTCTCCTCGAGGTCGCCTTCTTTTGAGGTCCATACATCCATGAGGACACGGATTAGCCCACGTGTGGGGGGGTTTGCTTCCTTTTCCCTTGTCTTGTTTTTCTTTCTCCTCTATTCTTATGTGCGTGTATGCCTTTGTCAGTGTTGATAACTTCCCATATGTGCTAGAATTATCATGTCAGCATGTGTTAGATTATGCATGTATGCTAAGTGCTTTATTTCGTCTCTTAAAGTGCGGTAGATTCTTGGTGCTTGAGGTCGGTATATGAATAGTTTTTGATCCCGTGTCTAGTTGCAGTGGAGTAATGGTGAGATAATCGCATGTTGGCTATGACATTTTCCAAATACCTTGTGAGATTTTGGAGCCTCTTTAGCTTTCTTCTATGTGCGACATATGATTCGTTGTCTTTCGAGCTTCTTATTTCTTTGTTCTATGTCATGTGTGCCCGTATGAACTAGAGATAGCTAGGCCGTGCTTAAGTTGTTACTTGAGGCTTGTATATCATAACTTACTTGATTTTGAATGTGATTGGGATATGATCGATTAGGATAGCCATTTTTAGCCACTTACTTTTGACCCCGAGCCCGTCGTGGGACACCCTAGTAACCCCGTTGAGCCTACGATTAGCCTTTTCTTTTTGTCCTATATTCCGTGGAGGAAGGAAGAGAAATATTGTTGTTGAGGGTACGAAAGGTGTTGTTTTATACGTTGTGATTCCTTTGTAATAATTTGAGACGTGTTATAAGTCTCTAAAAAAAAAAAAAAAAAAAAAAAAAAAAAGAAAAAAAAAAAGAAAAAAAAAAGAGAAAAAGAAAATGAGACATGTTATAAGTCTAAAAAAAAAAAATAGAGAAAAATAAAATGAGACATGTTATAAGTCTCCAAAATGAGGGGGAGTTGAATCATACGTTTTGTGTCGTTTTACTTGTTTCTTTTGGTGTGAGTTGTGTCGTTTAGAGTCATGTTTGTGAGTTATTCTCTTGGCATTGGTATGTTTGACCTTTATGTGAAGTGTGCAGGCTTGTAGATTTTATTGGAGTGAAAAGAGCGAAGAAACAAGTTGGAACGAGTTAAGACGGAGTAGAGGACCGAAGCTGCTATCTAGCACCCGCTACATAACCTAGCACCTGCTAGGTCCAGATTCCAGCAACTCCTGTCCCCTTCACCTAGCGCCTGCTGAACACCCTAGCACCTGCTAGGCGCGATATTTTGGCGTTGACCAAGTTTTGACCAGCTGTATAAGAATAGGGTTTTCCTATTCCGAAAACACTTTTTACTTTTTGTTTTTTTCTTTTCACGGACGCGAGCTTAGCCATTCTTTACTTTACGCTTTTTGGAGACAACTCGTGGTTCGATAGGTCGATTTCGACTTTGATTTTTCTTTGCTTGGATTGGTGAATTTAATCGGTATAGATTCCGATTTCAAACACGTTAATTATTAGTAAGCTCTTATTCCTTTTCTTCGTGCTTGTGTTCTTAATTATTTTGTTTGATTAATTGATTGCTTGTTTATTCATGAATTATTCGATTTTCATATGCTTGATTTCAATTACTATTATGAGTAGCTAAATTCTCTAATAGGGTTAGGGTGAGTTAATTTTCGACTTAGGTATTGAGTTCTAGTTCGCACACAAGGTGTTCGATAAAATTCTATTTTGATAAAAAGTTCACGACCGCGTTAGTACCAACCGGTAACGGACGTGCTAATGTAATTTTGCAAATTCTAATTTAATTTCGAAGTTGAAAATTAACGATCCCGATCCCTAGTCTTCTCTTTATTATTTGAACAATTTTATTTTTATTGCTTCCACCATTTACTTTTATTGCTTCTATTATTTACTTGTCTTATTTTATTAGTTTAGGATTAGTTTATTTAAAACAAAACCAACCAACAACATGCAATATGCTATTTCTTTTCTTCTTTCTAGTTGCAAACAAATAAACATTTCTACACGCCGATTGTAGTGTTCCTCGAGACCGACTCGGGCGAGTTGTTTCGACAACTAGTTCGGAATATTTTTATTTGATTTTAGCCGCTACAAAATCGATTAATCATTCTTCAGGAACATTTAAAACTTATTGATACTACGAGAGCAATTTAATTTGATATTTCCAAACTTATTAATTTGATATTTATCGAATAATATCAAATCATGATGTTCTTCCAGAACGATCAATATAATATTTAAATCAGAGTATATGCTCTTCAGGAACATTCAATTTAATTGATATATTAAAAATAATTGATTTGATAATCATTCAGGAATATCAAATTTTCATAGAAATTCAAACTCATGTGGCTATCACAATATTCAAGCAAATAACCATCGGGCTATTCAACAAGGTTTTGATTAACTTTTCCTAAAGTTTCACCCACTTTGGAATTCAGAAGTACCTCAATTGATTCATGGGTCGAATTCGCACATACATGACTTGACCACGAAAAACTCGCACGATGTTCTTCAGAAACATTTAATTTTAACATTTCTTCGGAAATATAATATCATATTCTTCATATCACAATGTTCTTTAGTAACGTTTAGTTTTGATATTTCTTCGGGAATATCATACCAGAATGTTCTTCAGGAACATTAAAATTTTAATTGATTTACTAGCCATAACTAATTTGATATTAAGTATCATATTATAATGTTCTTCAGGAACTTAAGCATAATTAATTTAATATTACTTCAAGAATATCATATTATAATGTTCTTAAGAAATTAATCATAATTAATTTGATATTACTTCAAGAATATCAGATTATAATAATTAATTTGATATTATTTAGGAATATCAGATTATAATGTTCTTCAAAAACATTAGACATTTATTTGCTTCCAGATGAGCAATTTATGAAAGAGTTCATGAATATCATATTTGTTGACGATCGGACAATGTATAGTATGAAGAAAACAAGAATACCGAAAAAAAAGAAATCAACAATAAAATAGAGAAGACAAGAATTTACGTGGAAACCCAACTGGGAAAAACCACTGGAGGAACGACGAACAATTCACTATAATATTGCTTCACGATTACAAGGATGATATACGCTCTAAACCCTCAAACCTCACGCAATAGCTATAGAATTATAATTGATCGTGTTTATGCCTATGTAGTAGCTCTCTTTATATAGGGGAGAGACCTAATTAATGTATGGAAACATTAATTCTCGCCCATAGCATGCCTTGTAGGAGAAGGAAACCTAAACGGACCAAAAATAGGACTTTCCATAAATTCCTCGCGCTGGAGAAAATGGCGACCGCTGACCGCTGTTTGCAACCTAGCGGTCGCTGGTCCAATTTGGCGGGCGCTGAAAAGCCATCGGCGGTCGCCGAAACCCCCAATTCTTGGCAGTCCCGATTTTGATATCGAGACACAAAACGGCGACCGCCGTTTCCAAAACGGCGGTCGCTGAACACCCTTCACCGGGCGCTGCCCCTTGTCCGGCGAGCGCTGAACCAGTGATCGAACTTCGATCCTTCAGGTGATGCAACGGCGACCGCTGTCGCCTCTCCCGCGAGCGCGGGACTTCACCGGCGACCGCTGTTTGACAACCAGCGGTCGCTGAACCTGTTCAGCGTCGTCTCCTTCTCGGTTTTGTGGCAAACTCAACAAATCTCCACCTTGGCACTAAACCGCGAACTTCCTTCGCCGTCCGTCTTCCTCCAAAAGCCCCTAAGGGCTTAATCTCTCGATCGAAGTCCAACCAAGCTAGAGCAAAGCTCAAACTTGGTTGCGGGTAAACTCTTCGTCAACATGTCCGCCGGATTGTCGTGAGTACTAATCTTACTCACCTTAATATCGCCTCGAGCGATCACCTCACGGACGAAGTGATAACGAATGTCTATGTGCTTTGTTCTCTCATGGAACACTTGATCTTTTGTGAGACAAATAGCACTTTGACTATCACAAAAGATGGACGTCGTCTTTGAACCCTTCAAGAGCTCTCTAAACCAACCTCTCAACCACAACGCCTCCTTGCAAGCCTCGGTGACCGCCATATACTCCGCCTCGGTAGTAGATAAGGCCACCGTACTTTGCAAAATAGCTTTCCAACTAATGGCACACCCACCAATGGTAAAAACATACCCGGTAAGAGATCTTCTTTTATCTAGATCACCGCCATAGTCGGAATCCACGAACCCCCGAACATCTTCTTGATTCCTCCCGAACACTAGCTTCTTGTTAGACGTACCTCTCAAATAACGCAACACCCACTGCACCGCCTTCCAATGCTCTCTTCCGAGATTCGCCATGTACCGACTCACGGCACTCACGGCGTGGGCCAAATCCGGATGAGTACACACCATTGCATACATCAAGGACCCAACGACATTGGAATAAGGGACTCGAGCCATATCCTCGATGTCCTTCTCCGTAGTCAGAGAGTAAGCAGAGGTAAGTCTAAATTGTGTTCCAAGGGGAGTACTTACCGGGTTCGAATTCTCAAGGTTGAATCGACGTAGCACCTTCTCTATGTACCCCTTTTGGCCCAGATACAACTTGCCATCTCTTCGATCTCTAGTGATTTCCATACCAAGGATCTTCTTTGCCGCACCTAGATCTTTCATCTCGAACTCCTTACTAAGTTGTGTCTTGACTCTCTCCACCTCCGACTTATCCTTAGCCGCTATCAACATATCATCGACGTAGAGGAGAAGATATACTAAAGACCCATCACGGCCTTTCCGGAAATACACACAACTATCATATGAGCTCCTTCGGAAACCATTCTTGATCATAAACGTGTCGAAACGTTTATACCATTGTCTAGGAGACTGTTTCAAACCATATAAGGACTTCTTGAGAAAACACACCTTGTTTCCTTGGTTTGAACCCTCGAACCCCTCGGGTTGGACCATGTAGATATCTTCATCGAGCTCCCCATGTAGAAAGGCCGTTTTCACATCCATTTGCTCAAGCTCCAAGTCATGCATTGCCACAATGCCTAAAATTGCTCGAATTGAGCTATGCTTGACCACCGGTGAAAACACATCATTGAAATCTACTCCGGGAATTTGACTAAAACCTTTAGCCACCAATCTCGCCTTATATCTCTCGTCCTCGACCCCAGGGATGCCCTCCTTCTTTTTGAAGATCCATTTGCACTTTATGGCCTTCTTGCCTTTAGGGAGATCAACCAACTCCCAAGTGCCATTCTTATGAAGAGATTCCATCTCTTCTTGCATAGCTAGCATCCACTTGCCCGAGTCATCACAAGTAACCGCCTCGTCATATGAGGAAGGCTCCTCATACGAATCAACATCATCGGCTACACTCAAGGCATAAGCGACCAACTCATACTCGGCTAACCTTCTAGGTGGTCGAGTCTCTCGCCTTGGCCTATCTCTAGCTATGCATTGCGGCTCCACCTCTTTTGGATCTTCCGGAGTAGTCGAGTTACTCGTCATATCGGTCGGGGAACTTGACCCATCATCTTCCTCTTGCACCCTGTCCGGCTCCACCTCAATAGGAGTACTTGGAACCTCGAGATTCCCTTTAGACGCCCGATCACCAATCATAGAAGCCTCATCGAAGACTACATCACGGTTTAGAATGATCTTCTTCGTCTCTGGACACCAAAGTTTGTATACTTTAACTCCTTCCTTAAAGCCAACGAATATGCACTTCTTAGAACGTGCACTCAATTTCCCGTCGTTGACATGCATGTAGGCCGGACACCCAAACACCCTCAAGTCCTCATAATTCGCCGGAGACCCCTTCCACAATTCTTGTGGAGTCTTCTTATTAATCGCCATGGACGGGGATCGATTGATAAGGTAACATGCTAAAGAAGCCGCTTCAGCCCAAAAACCTTTACTCAACCCAGAAGTCGCTAACAAGCAACGTACCTTGTCCATAATTGTGCGATTCATTCTCTCGGCTACTCCGTTTTGCTGAGGGGTGTATCTCACAGTGTGGTGCCTCACAATCCCCGAACCCTTACAAAATTGGTTGAATTCGTCGGACACAAATTCTAGGCCATTGTCCGTACGTAGGTTCTTCACGACTTTCCCGGTTTGTTTCTCTATCATCACCTTCCAATCTCTGAAGGTAGAAAATGTTGGAGTTGTGTACTTAATGTCTAGATTTAAGTAACGGAAACTCACGATCCATTGCCATTAATCTATTTAATTAAATAAACAATTATTTGCATTTAATTATTTATAATTAAATATATGCAAATCATAGTCCTGGATTCTATACGTTGTAGTTAGTATGGTGTTGCATGGGCACACAGAAGATCATACTATCGGTTACTCGTATTTAATCGAACAGTTGCTCACGACCTAGATGGACACGGACCAATCCATCGGTATAGTCGTTGTGTGAGAGAGAAAATAATCTATCTTGATTATTTTATCACACTTGTACACTTGGTGTATTGAGCGGATCTGCTTGAGATTTATGGATTAGGATTGCCGGCGATAATCGATTCGAGTCTCAGTGTATTTTATTCTTAATCCCCGATATTGTTGCGGGTGTGTATATTTAATATAAGTGACTTTGATTTACCAAAGGAATTAACCGATTTAATTATTGGGTTAATTACCGGTTAAGTTGGGTCACTATATTTCATATATGGCATGTCGTGAATGATTGACCGGAAAGTGTATCCCGTAAGGGTTGATAATATCCCCGAGATGAGTTCATAAGGAATTATTATGTAAACCCTGCAGGTGGATTCATTCCGCATAATAATTAAGGTTGAATGGTACTAGTCTCGGATATAAGAGATGAATAAATTAATTAGCAATAAATTAATTTTATTCATGGATATTTATATCTTAAATACACGGAATAAATAATACTACCGGAGAAATATTATTTGATATAATATGGTTTAATATTGGGAGTGCAATTAATTTTATATAGTGGAAAATAGAATTAATTAATAATAGTAAGGATTAATAGATTTGGGCTTGGGCTCAATTTAATCACTATTATTGGAAGCCCAATATTCCACCTCCTTAAGATCCCCTACGTAGCCTATAAAAGCACTACATGGTCTTCTCTATTCTCATAACTTGAAGATCACAATTCTAGAGAGAGAAAGTAGAGAGGGAGATCCATGGAGTTCGGTAGATCGTCGCCCACACGACGTCCGGGCTAGTGCAAGGAATACGTGGGAAGATCTCAAGGTCATCATAAGATCTCGTTTCTCCGCACAACGAATCGAAAGGTGAATTAAATTTCCGCAATTTAATTCTAGTTTATTGATCAATTATCGAAAAACAAGATCCGAAGGATCGAACCCGGATTAGACGAGGGACCACGCGGTGGTGGCGAAGCCACCGGACCGCGTGGACCGCACGCCTAGGGTTCGGCGCGCGAAGGAGAACCCTCGGCCTCGGCCGAGGGGGCGATCGCTGGAAGCGATCGCCGGCGGTGACGGGCTGGTGCCGTCACCTCCCCACCGCGACGGTGGGGGCTCCTCGACGGCGGGCAGCAGGTCGCCGGACCTGCTGCTGGGGGCTGCCGGATGCAGCCCCATCGAACGCGATGTTCGATCGCGGGGGTTCGGGTGGGGGCGGATTGCGCGCCTTCGGGCGCGTGGTCTCCAAAGCCCGGACTTCGGCGGATGAGTCGGTGTTCGTGTGATCTCCGGCGAAGGGTTCGTTCGGGTTATTGGTTTCCGCAAATTTAAATAACCCGGGATATCGAATTCCAACAATTGGTATCAGAGCGTACGGTTACGTTTTTCGTTAATTGTTTCGATAATTGATTATCGTTGTTTATGGCCATAGATTAATTTAAATTGTTAAATTATTGTGCTATATTGTTCTACGTACTTGATTTTCTCTCTTGTATGAATTGTGTTTGTCGGAAAAATAATTATTAAAATCGAGGGTTTTTCGGAATAATCGAATAAACCCGAAATCGATCGACCGCGGCATACCTGGGATCGTAGGGGCTGTGCGGGCTGCTGGGCGTGACCTAAACGTGGCTGGGCATGCCGGCGTGTGCCACCAGTGGTGGTGGTTCGCCGGCAGCCGGCGGCTGCGTTCGGTGGTTGCGTTAGCGGCTTCGCGGACGGCTTCGCGATCGCGCGGGCTGCCGGGGAGGAAACTGGAGGCAGCGGCTGGACGTCTGGGCTCGTCGACTTGGCGTTCACCATCGTGGGATGGTTCGCCGGAAGTCGACGGATGTCCGGTGAGTCGCGGCTGCTCCCGTGAAGGTCCGTTTGGGCACGCCTTTGCGGGCTGCTGTGCGGGCTGTGCGGGCTGGAGCGTATGGCGTGGATGGCAGCAAGCTGGAGCGTAGTCGATGGCGTGATGTCGGTGGCGGCGTCATACCAGGAGTCGGCTGCTCCGGCGAAGCTCAAGACGGGCGTCGGCGCGATCATCGAACGGCGTGGTTCGTTCGGCTCGATCGCGGGCTGCTCGTGCGTCGCGATCGACCATGGGTCGATGGCATGGGTCGTCAGTGGAGACGTCGTGCCGGAAATCGACCAGGGCTGGTGCACAGCCTCGCCGGAGAAGGCGATCGAATTTAAGTCGCGCTGCTGAAATTTTTTAAAGGTGTCGGCCGACATCGGTTTTGTCTTTGGCCGACACCATGCGATTTCTGGATGCATGTGCGTGCTGTGCATGGCTGAATTAATTACTTCTCGTGAATTAATTGATGGTGCTATTTGGATTGCATGGCTTGGGCATGCATGTGTTGTGCATGGGTTCGGTTTTTGGGATGACCGGAATTGTTTCGGTTCGTCCCGGTAAATCCGATCTTTCCGGAAATAATTTAATCTTTCTAATTTTATTTAATTTAATTTTGGAATTAATTCAAATTCTATTTGGATTAGATTTCTTAATTATGGAATTAAATAATGGAATTAGATGGAGAGTTAAATTAGGAAAGAAAATCCTAGTTTCTCTAGATATCCTATACCTACTTGGATTAGAAGTCTTAAGAAGAATCAAAATTCGATTTTGATTAGGATTCTTGAGATCTAATTTAAATAGGATTGAGAAATTATTAAAATATTGATTTTATTTAATTTAAGTATTTTATTTAAAATCATTAGATTAATTCAAAATTTATTTTGGATTGGATAATCTTGGATTTTATTTAGAATAGAATTAAATATGGAAATCAATGGATTTTAATAATATTGATTTTATTTAATTTAAGTATTTTATTTAAAATCATTAGATTAATTCAAAATTTATTTTGGATTGGAAAATCTTGGATTTTATTTAAAATAGAATTAAATATGGAAATCAATGGAATTAATTTTATTTAATTTGAGTATTTCATTTAAAATCATTAGATTGATTCAAATTTATTTTGAATTGGAATCTTGGATTTTATTTAAAATAAATTAATTATGAGAATCAAAGAATTTTTCCGTCGCTCGGCAAAGTATTCAAGACGTAGAATGAAGACTCAAGGCAAGCATGCTGGAATTCATCAAGGTACGAATAGTCGAGAAATAATTTTGCTTGAGTAATTATTTGATTATTTGTGAACGTACTTGCATGAAATGTATGTTTGTTATTATGCTTATGTGTATTTATTTATGCATTAGATAGCGTATCCCTTTGTTATAAAAAGCTAAGTGGGAGAGGGTATGGAAACATATCCATGGTCTCCATTGCTGTTCTCTTGGTGACTTTTATGGACTTTTGAAGTTCGTATAGACAAGTCATTGGAGGAGAATTCTTGTAATTCCTCTTACGAGAAACATTGATTAAGTTTATCAAACAATGCCTAATTTGTCTTTCTGAAACTGATTTCAAGTCGACTCATTCTCACCCCGGGGAGTGGAATGGAGCCAAAGCCACTTGGTCATGTCGAGGACACAAATTAGAGACTTTCGTGTCATTTGATGACTAGATCGATTGTCTGCTCGGCTCCCTCATTCTATGAGAGATAGGGTCGTTCGCATGGTGAATCACTGGTTAGAAACTTCGAGTTTCACTTATGATTCTCCGCGTCTTGATTTACAAGATTAAATGATTCAAGTAATTGGATGTCAATTATAAAGATCTTTTGGTGTAGTAAACGTCCACACGAACGTGGCTTGCTATGCTGAATGGGATCTTGGATTAATTGATGTAGACAGTTATAGAAGGGAGTGAAGGAGCGTATGTTAACGTAAACGTCCACACGAACGTGGCTTGCGGTGAATATACGTGTCCCAAACAATCTTCTTGGATACTGAGTAATGGTTTACACTTAGGTACGCTTTATAGTATTCTTCCCAACGAAGTAACGCTATAATTGATGTACGACCGAAGCAAATCTAATTGCTAAATCATTTGGATAGGTAAACGTCCACACGAACGTGGCTTGCCATATCTGATGGGATTTTAGAGGTGATTAGTGGTTTAATGATATTATTTAAGGGAGATAATATCGGAGATTAAATCGATTGTTTGTTGTTATATGTGCTCATAGATTAGGAAATGGCTTTGAACCCACTTTATGTGATACGTAAGGATTATAAACTCACTGTTCCCTAAATGTAATGATTGGAATAGAGATCTAGACATTACCCAAACTGTTAAAGAGTGCAAAGTTGTACTCAGTGAGCTTTGTCCTCCCGAGCCTATTGACATAGGCGGCTAGACAAGAAGCGATGAGGATACTCATAAAGGCCAGTCATTCGAGGAAACGCTTAAACACGTTTTTGAGATGATTAACCTTTTGGACGAGTTGAGACGGAAATCGCAAGCTCTTGTAGCCAATGCCAAAGGTTTCGAACCTAAGGGCAAAATCGGGGGAAAGGAAAAGCAAGCAAAGAATCCCAGTGGTCCTAAGTTGCTTAGACCACGAGATGGGACGAGAAAGCCATGAGGCAAGTATTCTCGATGCAAACAGTCTGGGTACTGGAAGTCTGATTATCCTCTCAAAGAAAGTACGAAATTTTCTTTAGTCGTAAAACATAGTCAGTGGTATTATCTACCGGAACCTGGTGTGTAGATATGGAACCACTGACGGTATGTGCATTTTAAATGCAAGGGTTCCAGGAAACCCGACGACTTAGAAAAGAAAAGATCGTAGTCTACATGGGCAATGCTGCAAGGAGGCAGCTGTTGCAGTGGAGGACATTTTATAGGATTTCATTTTGGGTTATTTATTTTATGAACCTTTCAAATTAGAAAGAACTTTGTTCTGGATTTCTAATAAATGGATATTTTATTTCTTTTAATCATTTGATGGTTATAAGAAGAAATAATGATAATATCTATTTTGGTACATTAGCTAGCAATATATAAATGATGAATCCTAAGTCCACCACGACGCAACGAACCGTTATACATAACTCGTTTTACTAATAAGAGATTTCTTTATTAAATCATTTATACTTGTGGATTCTTATGCTAAGTCATATTTATTCAAATAAGAAGTTCAAAGGTCGAAAATTGATTGTAAGATCAATTAAGTTGAAGGAGTGGACCTTCCGACCTAAGAATCTAATTTGGAAGATAATACGACTAAGCAATCCTTTATGGATATAAGATATAAGATCCGGACAAGTATTAGAATTGATTGACTCTGATTTATGATCAGAGCTTGGGATTGGATCCCAAGTGACTACACCATACAGTCCTCTGTAAGATTGGTGTGTCGGAAATAAGAAATGGAACTCTTATTGAAATAATAAAAGCACGAGTTAAACGGAACTACCTATGTTCTATGGATATGTCTTGGTAACAACGGCACATTTGAATGTGGTTGTAGAATATCCTAGAAGAACAAAAGATATGTGTTCGATAGTACTATGAACCAGAAGGACGTTATAAGTTCTAACGCCCGGTTCTTAGAGGAAGACTATTAGATGAACCACAAGCCCAAAATGACATGATACTTCTGAAAAGAGAGAAAACGATAATGACTGGAAGCCAGCCAAACCGAGTAGCGGTACACCACTAACTGCACCTACTGTTATTACTGTTTATACACCGGAATGCCGTTGTAGTGGGAGGTTGTTTGACAACCGGAGATATTCATAAGACTAGGAGAGTTTCGAACTCTGGACCTAGTATACATGAAATCAATCCCTGGATCTACATAGAGGCGGTACTAGATCTAAATGTGCCTTCTTGGAGAACAATAAGGATTATTGTTAAGAGGCGAGATCATTTAGAGTACAGGCTTAGTTGATCCATTTATGGATTGGAACAAAGCATTGAGTTCGTAGTACTTGCAAATTGATGAGATAGTCCATTTTATGGATTCATCAAAGCATAGACGAATCGAGTGTATGGGAAACGTGATGGAAACAAGGTGGTGTTTCTCGGAGGTTTTATGTAGATAGCATTTTATCATTGGTAACAATGTAAAGATGTTGTCAGACATAAAATTATGGTTGTCTGGAAAAATCGATATATGAGATAAAGAAGAAGTTAGAGCATGTTCTTAAGATCTAGGATCTCAAGAAAAGAACATTGTACTTCTCCTGGACATCTTACATATATATGATTATGGTTCGTTTTAACATGCAAGATTCCGAGAAAGGTTCGTTACCTTTCAGAGACGGAATGCATCTATCTAAGGTATGTGTTTTGGAACACATAAAGGTGATAGAAGCAGTGAAAGCAGTTTCCTACACTTGGAGTGTGGAAAGCTTGATAAATGCATTGTTGAAAACAAGAACCTGATATCGGCTATGCGGTTAGCATAGTGGGAGGATATCAAGGTAATCCTGGAAAGGAATATTCGACTGCCGTAAAAGTACTTTCGAAGTACTGTTCTAGGCTACGAAGCAGACGAGTTTTTCCTTTGGATTACATTCTCTTAGATTTCTAATCGAATAAGGACCGGTGTAAGTCGATCAGGCTATGTGTTTCACTATTAAAGGAGAAGGAGTTTTAACATGGAAGAGTGATAAGCACGATGCTTTTCGGACTCTCCCATGGGTAACCAAATAGCGGCCTCAGAGGCAGCGGAAGTTTTGGTATAACTCCGGGATAATCTCTGGGACTTAGATGTGATTCTTAATTTGCCAAAGGCTATGTAAATAGCGGTGCAATGGCAAATGGTAAGAAATCACTAGTCCATAAGTGTAAGATAACACATAGTGCAAGTACCACCTGATACGAGTCATCGTCGAGGGAGACGACGCTGTAGTCACCAAGATAACTTCAGAGCGGCAACCTAGAGTGCTCATTCACATAGTACTTCTTGGAAGTACAACTTAAGCACGTGATGAGTATGGGAGTCGGGAGTTTGGAGGAAATGACTAGACCTTAGTACAAGTGGGAGATTGTTGGAGTTGTGTACTTAATGTCTAGATTTAAGTAACGGAAACTCACGATCCATTGCCATTAATCTATTTAATTAAATAAAAAATTATTTGCATTTAATTATTTATAATTAAATATATGCAAATCATAGTCCTGGATTCTATACGTTGTAGTTAGTATGGTGTTGCATGGGCACACAGAAGATCATACTATCGGTTACTCGTATTTAATCGAACAGTTGCTCACGACCTAGATGGACACGGACCAATCCATCGGTATAGTCGTTGTGTGAGAGAGAAAATAATCTATCTTGATTATTTTATCACACTTGTACACTTGGTGTATTGAGCGGATCTGCTTGAGATTTATCGATTAGGATTGCCGGCGATAATCGATTCGAGTCTCAGTGTATTTTATTCTTAATCCCCGATATTGTTGCGGGTGTGTATATTTAATATAAGTGACTTTGATTTACCAAAGGAATTAACCGATTTAATTATTGGGTTAATTACCGGTTAAGTTGGGTCACTATATTTCATATATGGCATGTCGTGAATGATTGACCGGAAAGTGTATCTCGTAAGGGTTGATAATATCCCCGAGATGAGTTCATAAGGAATTATTATGTAAACCCTGCAGGTGGATTCGTTCCGCATAATAATTAAGGTTGAATGGTACTAGTCTCGGATATAAGAGATGAATAAATTAATTAGCAATAAATTAATTTTATTCATGGATATTTATATCTTAAATACACGGAATAAATAATACTACCGGAGAAATATTATTTGATATAATATGGTTTAATATTGGGAGTGCAATTAATTTTATATAGTGGAAAATAGAATTAATTAATAATAGTAAGGATTAATAGATTTGGGCTTGGGCTCAATTTAATCACTATTATTGGAAGCCCAATATTCCACCTCCTTAAGATCCCCTACGTAGCCTATAAAAGCACTACATGGTCTTCTCTATTCTCATAACTTGAAGATCACAATTCTAGAGAGAGAAAGTAGAGAGGGAGATCCATGGAGTTCGGTAGATCGTCGCCCACACGACGTCCGGGCTAGTGCAAGGAATATGTGGGAAGATCTCAAGGTCATCATAAGATCTCGTTTCTCCGCACAACGAATCGAAAGGTGAATTAAATTTCCGCAATTTAATTCTAGTTTATTGATCAATTATCGAAAAACAAGATCCGAAGGATCGAACCCGGATTAGACGAGGGACCACGCGGTGGTGGCGAAGCCACCGGACCGCGTGGACCGCACGCCTAGGGTTCGGCGCGCGAAGGAGAACCCTCGGCCTCGGCCGAGGGGGCGATCGCTGGAAGCGATCGCCGGCGGTGACGGGCTGGTGCCGTCACCTCCCCACCGCGACGGTGGGGGCTCCTCGACGGCGGGCAGCAGGTCGCCGGACCTGCTGCTGGGGGCTGCCGGATGCAGCCCCATCGAACGCGATGTTCGATCGCGTGAACCCGGCTCGCGGGGGTTCGGGTGGGGGCGGATTGCGCGCCTTCGGGCGCGTGGTCTCCAAAGCCCGGACTTCGGCGGATGAGTCGGTGTTCGTGTGATCTCCGGCGAAGGGTTCGTTCGGGTTATTGGTTTCCGCAAATTTAAATAACCCGGGATATCGAATTCCAACAGAAAATACGTCGCTCTTGTTCTTTAAGAAGAACGACCAAACCTTTCGGGAATAGTCATCGATGATGGTAAGCATGTAGTAAGAACCTCCAGTGGAGGGGACCGGGGATGGTCCCCATAGATCGGAATGGACATACCCGAGTATTTCCTTCGTTGTGTGAGCGCCAGTGGTGAACTTCACCCTCGTTTGCTTCCCAAAGACGCACTGCTCACAGAACTCTAACTTCGACAAGCCCTTATCCCCAAGAAGCCCTTGTCTACTCAACTCGGCCATTCCAGAATCACTCATATGCCCTAGACGCATATGCCAAAGTCTCGTCGTATCGACATCCTGGACCTTGGAATCACCCACGGCTACTTCGCCTTTCACCGTGGTACCTTAAAGAACATAAAGCCTATTTGACTTACGTTCGCCTCTCATAACGACCAACGAACCGCTGGCCACCTTCACGACTCCACCTTCTCCGGTGAACGAGTAACCCTTAAGCTCCAAAGTACTAAGCGAAATTAAATTCCGCTTTAAGCCGGGGACGAATCTAACCTCGCTTAGGGTGCGGATCGCGCCGTCAAACATCTTGATCCGGATGCTTCCTATCCCTTCGATCTTGCATGACGCGTTGTTGCCCATAGTCACCGCACCTTGCTCCACCTTTTCAAAGGACTCGAACCACTCACGATTCGGGCACATGTGGAACGTACATCCCGAGTCTAGAATCCATTCCTCGCTTGATTTGGAGACCTCACCCAAAGCCATAAGGAGATCACAATAATTCTCGGCTACACCAACTTCACCGGAAATCTTTCCGGAATTATTTTTGTTGTTGTTGCCACCTTCTCTCTCCAACCTATTTTTCAAGGCGTAGCAATCGGCTTTGATGTGACCTTTCTTCTTGCAATAGTTGCAAACCTTGTTACTATGTCGTGACTTCGATCGAGACCTCTGGCTCGATTTCTGAGTTGTCTGCCCACGGACATTCAACCCTTCGCTTGGCGTCTCTCCCGAATTAGGATTCTCCATCATCATAATATTATCTCTAGATGAGAGAGCCGAAATAACGTCTTTAAACGCGAGACTCTCTCGAGAGGAATATAGGAGAGTATCACGGAAGGTCGCCATAGAAGGGGGTAGAGAAATTATGAGCCAAAACGCAAGATCATCATCTTCGATCTTCACGCCAATGTTGCCGAGGTCGGCAACCTTCTCCTTGAACTTCGCTACGTGCGCTTGGATCGAGGATCCCTCCGCCATCTTGAGGAAATAAAGACTCCTCTTCAAATTGTGCTTACTTGACACTGTCTTGGTAATGCACATCTCTTCAAGCTTCTCCCAAAATTCTTTCGTTGTCTTCATCTCCATGATGTCCTCCGCCAAACTGTTCGATACATGGAGCCCTATGGTCGCCATAGCCATCTGATCGAGCGACACACGCTCGTCATGCTCCATATGAACCGGCATGTTGTCAATACCATTGAGGGCGATCTCTTGCTTCAGGGATCGTAGAACTAACCTCATCTTGTATTCCCAAATCGGGAACCTTGTGTTGAGATCCAGCATCGGTATGTCATACTTCACGCTCGTCATAGATCCTTATCTCTGATACCACTTGTTGACGATCTGACGATGTATAGTATGAAGAAAACAAGAATACCGAAGAAAAGAAATCAACAATAAAATAGAGAAGACAAGAATTTACGTGGAAACCCAACTGGGAAAAACCACGGGAGGAACGACGAACAATTTACTATAATATTGCTTCACGATTACAAGGATGATATACGCTCTAAACCCTCAAATCTCACGCAATAGCTATAGAATTATAATTGATCGTGTTTATGCCTATGGAGTAGCTCTCTTTATATAGGGGAGAGACCTAATTAATGTATGGAAACATTAATTCTCGCCCATAGCATGCCTTGTAGGAGAAGGAAACCTAAACGGACCAAAAATAGGACTTTCCATAAATTCCTCGCGCTGGAGAAAATGGCGACCGCTGTTTGCAACCCAGCGGTCGCTGGTCCAATTTGGCGGGCGCTGAAAAGCCATCGGCGGTCGCCGAAACCCCCAATTCTTGGCAGTCCCGATTTTGATATCGAGACACAAAACGACGACCGCCGTTTCCAAAACGGCGGTCGCTGAACACCCTTCAGCGGGCGCTGCCCCTTGTCCGGCGAGCGCTGAACCAGTGATCGAACTTCGATCCTTCAGGTGATGCAACGGCGACCGCTGTCGCCTCTCCCGCGAGCGCGGGACTTCACCGGCGACCGCTGTTTGACAACCAGCGGTCGCTGAACCTGTTCAGCGTCGTCTCCTTCTCGGTTTTGTGGCAAACTCAACAATATTACAATGTTCTTCGGGAACATTTGATATTACTTCAAGAATATCAGATTATAATGTTTTTCGGGAACATATGATATTAAGAAGAAGGGAGGAAAAGTAGATATATTTATAATTATTAATAAATATAAATATAAATATAAATTCTTGCCTTTGAGTTCGGATCTTGAATGAGTAGAACTTCGATGAAGAACGCGATTGAGCTTTCGATGAAGAACGCGGTTGAGCTTTCGTGCTGATAACGTGTTATAAACTCAAGAGAATTGATAGAGAATAATATAATATAAAGAGAGACAATGAGAGGAGAATAGAATTGTTTATTCATTGATATGGGGAGACCCTTTATATAGGATACAAAGTAGGGTTTCTGTCTTGTTCACCAATAAAGGGTAAACTAGTCATTCACTAATTAATAATAGAATAATTTAGGAATAAGGGTAGAATAGTTTATATAATTTTAACTTGTACTCCATAAATATTCGTTTACAATTTAATGTTTAGTTTTTTTTTTGTTTTTTTTGTTAGGGGTAATAACCGTATGCCTCATTATTATTAATAATAATAGATAACCGTTGTGTAAATTAGTAAAATTGAAATAATATATATTAAAGTGCTCTTATTAATAATTAAGATAAACCATGTTATTTAATTGTAACTAAACTTTAAAATTTTTCCATTATAAAAAATCACCCTTAATAATATTCATAATAATAACAACATTTTTCTTAATTTTAGTGTTAGAAAGGTATTGTATTTAAAGAGTTTGAGGGAGTAGCATTGTATTATTTGATTTGATGTAGTTGAGTGTAAAGTAGTAAAACCTAGTGAAAATTTTTCTAGTATAAATTTTGTTTGAAAAAATACACTAATTATTAAGCACGTTGCGCACAAGATTCAAATAAAGCGTAACATATTTATAGTTTTATTCTCTTAAATTTATTTCTTAAAAATTCGTAAAAAGAGCACATGACATCATCATTACATATTTAAATAAAATACAATATTAAAGTTAAAAGTCAATCCATAAAAAAGAAAAAAAATGTATACGGAGACCGAGACAAGAATCCGTCGTCGCCGTCACCCTATATATAGTGAGGGTTAGAGACTGAGAGAGAGTACACACACTGCCTCTCTCTCTCTCCATTTCTGCCAGCCGCGTCGTAAGCCTTTTTCGCATATCACGTTGAAGCTACGTTTGAAGGTATCGTTGATCTGCGTTTCGATCAGCATTTTTTTAGTAATATTTTTGTTTACGATGTCGTGAATTGGGATTTTTATGGTTTCAATTCAGTGAAAAAAATGGTATCTTTAATTCTGCCCAGAAAAAATAAATCATGGATAGATCTGCGCGGTTGCGTATACATATGTTTGTTTCTGTAATTCGAAAATTCAGTATTGAATTCATCGTCTTTATCCTCTGTGTGTTGGTTGGGTTCGATTCATTTTTCGATTCCCTTAAAAACCCAGCTAAGATTTTGCCCATTTTAAGGTTTTAGATCTAATTTCAGTTTGAATTGCATTTGGGTATATAATTGTTCTCTATTTCTTTTTAGTGATATCAGCATACCCTCAAATGCAAAACAGTGCAAGTTTCGTAGGTGCCTTTCCTGTGGATTTGTCGTCGAAGATCCTTTCGTTACTGGACAATCCACGTGACATTGTTTGCGCCACTGCCGTCTCGCGCACTTGGCGCTATGTTGGTGAGCTGATTTAAACACTCATTTTTTGGGTTACCGTTATATTTAGCGCATCATGCCACGTCACCACTCAATACTTTTAATCGATACCATTTATTCTTGTCGGCTTTTGTTTATGTTACCTTACCATTGTGTATGGCTGTCGAGTAAGGTATGAAAGGAAAAATAATTGTTTTTTTCCTTGGGCAGTGATATCAAATGGGCTTTGCAAAGCTCTCTGTCTGAGAAAGATTCCTCAGTTTACATATGTGTCCTATGGAACTCAAAATGTAACTAAAATACTAGACGTCACTTATGAGAATGCTGCCATCTGGAGAATTATTGAGAGGGAGCATAAAATATTTTCTGCTCTACTCGAGTATTTTTTGAAGCCGGAGTCTCCCAGGTTCTTGGTAGCATTTCCGTTGGGTGCCTCTAGCACGGACCGGGACCCACCTGTGACCATAATCAATACTCTGCATCCGGACGACTCTTCCTACTGGTCTAGTAAAGGACAGACTGACCCTGATGCTCCTGAGAATTTAGTGTACAGGCTGAATTCTAGTATCAGCATTGTGAGTGAAATCTGTATACAACCCCTCGAAGGTAATAATAGCGCTATTACCTTCCCTAACTGCATTTTCAATTCTGTTCCTTACTTGCGCATGCACAAATAACCCACAATTTCTCATTTTGCATTTTCCATGTTTATTTTTGTCACTTGGTTTTTCTGTAGCACGTGTACCATTAGTGCTCTTTTTTTTTTGTTGCCTTTCAGCACTTTCAGAGGATGGTCATCCCGTTTACTCACCAAAGGCAGTGCGGTTTTATATGGGTCATCCAAAATCTACAGCTGATGCTGAGATAAATATATTTATGATTCAGGAACCTTGTCTTGACAACTATGAGTGGACGTATACTTCACCAGTGTTTCCTATGACACAGGTAATTATACTTTATAACCTGCTAGGTTGATTCCTTCTTTGGATTCTCTTTTGCTCTATGATATGTGTTTAATATATATATAAAATTATAAATACATAAACATAAATACGTACAATTAATAGAATGGGAGGGAGTATATGTTTGTTTGTGAGGCTTGTCAATTCATTTATGTTTTCTATATTTATGCCAAATGTACTTTCTTAAGACGACGCGGTTATTAATTATTATATGTCTAACATGTATATATCATTATATCCTACATTTTGCCGTCAAAATCTAATTAACACTTTCTTATCTTAGCTTAACTGGTATTTACCAAACTACCAGTGAAGTTTATCTTAAATTATACCAAAAATTAGTTATATTTCAAAATTACTAATACCCCTTGACATTCACCTTGGTTCCTCAAGAGGGTGGGACTTTGTTTGGTAATTTACGATTTTGAAGCATATAACTGATATTTCAATAATATGGCTGCATCTGAAGGATGGATCCCCAGTTTTATGTCAGAAAATGGCTTTCATCTTAAAGAAAAAAAAAGGAAAATAGATTTTGAATATTTATTCCAATTCATTACAGGATTCACACGTGCAAACGTTCAAGCTGCCAGAACCTGTTTGCGTAGGCGGAGTTATTCAGATTGAGCTTCTTGGGAGGGCTCAACAAAACAATGTAGATGGACTGTTCTATATACGGTGAGACTCGCAAACTCTCCGTTTTCTTATTTTCCTTGGAGACAGAGGTATACATATTAATCATGTCGATCATATTTACATAGATCAGTGCCACCTTTTTGGGCATTTATATATCTTGGAAGTAGGTATGAAACATGAAAATCGAAGGAAAGTTCTTGAAACATCTTGTGGTCAATTTTCAGAAGTTTGGGTCCCATAATGTGAACCACAAATGATTCATTCTCTTAATTCCATTTTTGTCCACTTGCAGTTTGGGTCACGTGAAATTTATGGGGCGAACCCTAGAGCCGGATTTCTATGCTGAGATGTACTCATCATCTGGAGAGCTTCAACTGACTTATAATCACAAATCTCTCCACCAATATGTGCTGGTCCTACCTGAACCGGAAAACGATATGGGACCAGGTATGAGTGAGGAGATGTGTGAGGAGTTGACTGATGGCTTGTTCTATTTTCTTGATGACGACAACGAGGGTTAATTTTGAATGCCTAGTTTTGTATGTGTGTATCTTGTAATACAAATACTATGTGATAGATATACAGTCCGACACAGGATGTTAGGATGATATGAAAACTTTGTATTATGGTGATCAAAGGGTAGAATTGAGACATGAAGAAAAAGAAAGGTAGCAATAGCATACATAGTTTCATTAGTTTGTTAAAGTCGGATTCAAACAATTGATTTCCATTTATTTGAACTTCAAAGAATTTGCAATTAATGAGAAACAAGCTTGTGGCTTTGTTGAAGTTTAGATTGTGGATTTATCATGGAAAGCTTCAAATCACTTGTAATGACATGCACCTGCAATGACAGTTTGAAGAGAGATTGTTTATGACATAAACTACAATTTTCTATAAATTGTTAGAAAAATACACTCATTATTGCGCACGCTATTCACATTCTCCTATTTATAATTATAATTGGAAAACCTGTTGTCATTATTTTGTAGTATGTCACAAGACAAAATTACAGTATATTTTATTTCTAATGAGCAGATGATTTTCAATATTTATGGCAAAAACACATGGCTAAAGCTTATGATAGAGTGTAATAAAACTATGTGAATTCTGTTATAATCCAAATGAATTTTGATAGAATTTTCCTTGGATTTTGAATCACTTTGATCATCGAACAACCGAATGGAAGTGGAAAGGCTTACGTTTAAAAGAATAAGGTTTCTCAAGCAAATAGATTAAAAAACACAAGAAATTTAATATATAAGCTCTCTAATAAAAAAATAGACATATCTCGTTACATAACAGCAACTCATTTTTCTGAAAATTACAAAGAAATTGTTTTAGCTAATCATTTATTCATCAAGCACGTCATAGTAAGATACACCACAAAAATGTATAGTTTCTACTCTTAAAATTTCCTTCCATTATCTATCTCCAAAAGAAAAATAAAAATTAATGAGGTTTTGGCTTGTATCCATCAACAGCAAAATTCCGCGTGGCTGAAGGAATCGCCAAACGAAGTCCCTCAAGTTCAGGTTTAGCAATTATTTGACAACCCAGACGAGACCTGCACAAGAAAACCATAGCAAAGTACATAGCTTGAGAGACAGAGAGAGGGAGCGAGACCAAATTTAATTGAAGTGAAAGTCGAGAAACCTACGTCTCTGTGAGGCCAAATGCAAGATCCAACATATCATTTTCTTCATCACTTGGATCAGGTAATTTGTTGTACTGCTCCATGTCCTGTCAAATAATATCAGAACACTTAGAGGTCTTGTCTCCCAGAGGCAATTTGAAAATAGGGTAAATTATAAAAAAAACTACTCTAGATATTTGCACTCTCATTGAGTGCTTGTAATAAAGGGTATATTATGATCTGCAAGATATTCCTTTGTAATTAGGCCAAAGTCCCGTTTCTAAAATCCTGTTATATATATATATATATTATTCTGGTGCGAAGTGAACTGTATTCATCCTAAATAACTTACCATCACAATAACATGACAAGTGGAACATGCAAGTGAACCTTCACATGCTCCTGGAATAAATTCAAAGGCCTCTGTTAGACTTCACAAATCATCAAATTGCCAGTAATACAAAGGTTGTTAATCCTTTGAATCGTGATTTTAATAAGCTACAATTACAGGGAAAAAAACAGTGTACCTTCAAGTTCTAATTCATTTTCATGTGCAGCTTCTAGCATCGACATTCCGACTGGGACCTCAATATGCGTCTCTTCCCCGTCTTTGTCAACAAATGTAACATTTATTCTGCCAAGTACAATCAAGAGCATAAAAAATATATATTGGCTAAAGAAAGAAAAAAGAGGGAAAATATTGTGTTTATAAGCCTTCAGTTTCTCTATTTGAGACATTCTGCGAGCCACAGATTTCCTACTTGAAGAAAAAGAGAGAAAAATAAAGAGGAGAAAAGTACAAAACACTTACTTCTCGTTTGTCTCATTTCCGTCCACTGAGTCCAGTTTATCTGATGTAGTGCTATACAATTCATGTCTCTGAATACACAGTTAGAAGATCGGGTTTGAGTTTTAAAAACGAATCCACATAAGAAAAAGTAAAAGGGAGCATATTATGTTTACAGTTTGATCCTCAAACCACAATGAAAGAAAACACTTTCTGCATGGATTAGGGGATAGACTATCAAATCCTATACAATTTCACAACATTTCCAATTAAATACTAGTAAAACCCGAAAATCTACGGGGGGGGGGGGGGGGGGGGGGGCAGTAAATAAAGGTCAAAATTTAGTAAACTAACCTGGGCTCCTAAAAATTGATTATGAATCACAGGGAAGTATGAAGTCCTTCGTGTGACACTTGGAGCTGAAATGGAACATTACAGCAAATACAATAAGATTGCGTAGCAAGCAAAGTCTTAGCACAGCAACACTGAAAATGATAATACTACAATATTTTTAAGAACAAATAAAAAACAAACTACTTGTTCACAAGACGAAGGAGGTAAGCAAAAATTATTCAGACCTTTTACGAGATTCTTGATTGCATGCCCTCCTAGCCGATATAATCTAGAAATGAACATAATCCTTCTGACACTACGAAGGAAAAAGGGATGAATGAATGAACAAATTCAACAACAATGCACACTGATTATGCACTCACATATTGAGACTACACATCAATACAACATAATAATAAACCCTAATCGCAAACAAATTGAAGTTTCATTCCCCCTTTTGAAGAGTGATATTGCCTTTACTCAAAACTTCATCTTTCACGGATTAAAATTGAAACCATGATTTATTACTAAAAGCACAAATAAATAAATCGTCATTATTTCACCTGACAACGAAAATAAAAAAAGCTGGAACGAAAATAAATCCCAAAAAAAAAAATCAAAATATTCACCGTTTCAGTATTCCTGAAAATTAATTATATATTTAATTTTTATAGTATAGGAATATTGTTATTACTCAGAGAGAGAGATGAATACCTGTAAGCGCCGGAGCCGGAGTTGACGGAGCAAAATGATTTAACGCAGAATTAAAATTGAAATGAGGCTGAGCTGAGTGGTCGAGCGAGCTGGAGGTATGCAACTAAACGGGGAGTAAGAATCAAGAACCTTCATGGACCTGGGCCGGTAAATGGTCGCTCCTATAAATCATGGCCCAATTAAAATAGGCAAATATTTGGGCTGAAAGCAGTTTTAGAGCCCATAGCAACTTTAGACCTCACACTCGCGTTTGTACTACCCTAACATGTACATTTATTATACACATTTATTACACAAAGTTCAAAATTCCATTTTAATCTTTATTATAAAAATAAAAATAAAACATCATTGAAAAATAAAAAACACAATGGCTCGTTGGATAAAAAAACTCTACAATACCTTCACTTTTTAATAAATAAAATATAAATTGAAAAAGTAATTTAAAAAAGAAGTGCGTTTTTTAAAAAATAATAATAAAACTCTAATTCAATTTCATATCATCTACGGTTAAGGTTAAGGTGCATCGTTAGACCATACACGATAATAGGACACCGTAAAATCATACACGATAAGTTGACTTCGTGAGACCATATTCAATAAGTAATACCGTGAGACCATCCACAATAAATGAACACCGTGAAACTATATACGATAAGTGGACACCGTAAGCTCATCCACGATAATCGCACGCTATGAGACAATACACGATAACTGGACACCATGATTCCAACCACGATAATCGCACGTCGTGAGACCATACTCGTCAGGTGGACACTGTAATCTCATCCACGATAAATGAATACCGTGAGACTAATCACGATAAATGGACACCATGATACATAAACGATAAGTGGACTCCGTGTGACCATCCACGATAAATGAATACCGTAAAGTTACACGATAATCATACGCCGTGAGACCAGACACGATAAATGAACACCGTGGTACCATACACGATAATTAAAAACGACTGTGTGATAAATTTGAATGAGAATATGAAAAATGCACAAATTTAAAATAAATTTAAATCTTATAATTCATTATAGTAATGATTACACAAAAGATCAAAAGGCAAAACCCTAAAACTTGAGAACAACTGATGTATCAAAACTCTAAACCCTAAACACTATCGGTCATCGGTATACAAAAAAGCTGAACGAAAAAAAAAAACAAAAAAACATCACACTAGTGAATCTCCTCTTTGAACATTTGGTCAGCAGCACATGTTTTTTAGCCTTGACCAGAACCAGTGAATCGGCGGACGAAGACCTAACTAGAGATTTCGACGGAGACAAGGAGCTCTGGCTACATGCACTTCGAATCATATGTTTGAAATCGGCATCCTGGGGTTGTCGGAAAAACGCGGAACTTGACAACCCCGACCAAAATCCCGTTCGCCGGAGAATACGCGGAACCGTCGCACGGACCGGGGCCCGACCGAACGCGCCACGAGGGAAACCCGCGCGCGCCCAGCCGAGCCCCCACACGGGGATCGCGATCGCTCGCAGCGATCGCACGGGCTACTACGAGCAGCCCACAGCAAGTCCGTCGACTCGCTGCTACGGGGTACGGTGCTGCTGGATCCCAGCAGCGGGCTGCTGGGCGATGCGAGAAACCTCGCAGCCCAGCCGCCATCGAGCTCCGAGCTCGATCACCCCCTCGCGTGCGACACTCGTGTGCGAGCCGTCGATCCGCCGGCAGTCCGGTGGTCCGACCACCACCGCCCGGTTCGACCTCGTCCCCGAGTCTCGTTTCTTTGATCTTCGTTCTACGGTATTTTACGATAAATAATCTTTAAAATCATAAGGGGTTTTCATGATTTTACCTTGTTCTCGTTTGCCGGAAAATCAAAACTTCGATGACCTTGAAGCCTTCCCACGTATTCCTTGCACTAGCACGAACGTCGGGGTGGGCGACGGTCCTCCGAACTCTATGGATCTCCTTCTCTCATTTCTCTAGAATATCAAATATGATAATCTTGTCTTGTATTTTAGAGAAGACCATGTAGTGCTTTTATAGGCTACGTAGGTGTTACACCATAAAAATCCGACACCGACACGTGTCCAGAAGACCGGAGTCACGTCATCAATGAGGCGGTCAACGGAAGACAAAAGTCAATTTTGAAGCCAAGTATGAAGAAGGTACCAGGCGAGCTCAACAGTAACCCCGGACAGACAGCCCCGTGCCAGATTAAAAGATCGGTCAGATAAGGCTCTAGGCAAGAGGCGGTGCTCCCCTGGTGACATGCAGCAAGTGGGAGGACAAAGTTAATGGGTTTTTAATGTGATGCTTAAATTCTTGATTCAGCCTAATTAGAATATGTTAGGTGGCGCTAGAAGGAGAACCATCCATGGAATACTATGATACACCATGGGATGCCTACAAAGCACAACAACATAAAACGATACTTTTTGGTTTTCATCGATCGAGTTTTGATGAAGCACCAACACATAAATTGTTGGCCCAATGATGAAACATTCAAATTCCATACCATATTAATATGTACATTTCAACCCGAGAGAATAGATGAACAAACACACATGACCTTTTTACCAAAAATATGTTATAAACAATTTCATAGCTCTCCACCAACCGCTTGACGGAAAAATACACGCATTATATAACATTATAACATCACTTACTGATTATCATAGATTAAGATGAAAGAAACAACAGGTTGTTAACACCAACATTTTATCGGATTTTATCATAGTTAAAATTACACCGAAGAAGACGTCATACGATAAGAACAACACTATGTCACTGCTACGTTACAAATCTAGCCATTAAATCTAACAATAAGGGAGAAATAAGTGACATGTACACTATCGCACAAACTAACGAGTCATCTCCGGCGACATTGAATTTGATCAACGAAGGAGCAACGCCGGCCTGGGGTGGATCTGGAATGTGAATCGAGTGTCGATCGGTTAAAACAACTAACCTTGAAACACATTATTTCCATACACTGACCAAGCCACCCCTCCGCGTAGGTTGTCGACATCGCGTTGGGATTTGAAAATAACATGATAGACGTCGATAAGATGTAATACAATTTGCTCCATAAATTAGAACCTAAATTTGAATTGAAGATGAACAAACAGTTGAAAAAACAAAAACAGAATTGGGATTAAAATGGCATTTTCAAGTGGCATGATACTACCAAAACGAATCGAAGAGTCAGAATTAAAAAAAATCATTGTTGCGCACAAAATACTCATGACACGATAACATGATGTATTTTCGATCTCACCCCATGGTCGAGAAGAGACAATAATACGTCTCATGGAACATCCGTATCGAGCACTCAGTTTGACGAAAATGAAAGTCTGAACTTGGTTTTTCATCGGTTCGATGTTGAAATAAAATTATATTTTTAATTAATTGATATAATATAAAGGTTGAAAAATACATTTCAAAATTGAAAATCATACCTAAATTATTATTACAATAAATATCAATATCTTTAATTATATATATGTAATATTAATTACTTTTTTAATAGAAAGCTAAAATTTGATAGTTTATTTTAAATCATACACATATTCTTATTTTTTCTCTAAATTACTAATCTTTTAATGATACATTAAGAAAAAAGTACAGTAAACAATTGATCGATAGTTCAAAACCCTAAACTCTAAAACCTATTGAGAAAAATTGATGGATCAAAACTCTGAACACTATATATCGAAAAGTAGCAACATCTTTAGGAAACTCTACTAAACGGTGAAAAGAAAATCAAATTAAAGCATCACAACATCAAAATCTCCTCTCAATACAACTAGTTAGTACTTGAACCGCTTGAGGCTGGACCATGAATGGTTGGGAAGCCATTCGAAGTCGGACGACATAACCGGAGAATCTCGATCAATCCCTATCACCCTGGTTGAAGAGACGTAGGAGAAGGGTCTTGGCAAGATATCGAAAAGGGATATCTTCCATTGGTGGATGAAAAGATGGAGAAATGATGGTATCTCGATACAGTAATGAAACTGTGAAATTCAAAATTGTGAGTTGATAGCTGCTCGATGATAAAACAAAAAGGATCGTATTAATGAGTATAGAAAAATAGAGTTTTTCCGTTCGTATTTATAAGCTTAATATTATGATCTACACAAGTCATCCCACCACTCAGATTTCAATTGTTCCACTAAACGATTCAACTGCCAACTACACTTATTAATTACTCGTATTAATAAAATTAATAGTAAATCACCCCATTCAACACTCTATTCATTAATTTGATATGACCATTGAATTCAGGGAATTGATAGTCTCTGTTCTGAGTCATCCCACCGCCGGATTTCAATCGTTGCATGAAACGACTCATCAACTCACAACCACACCCATTAAACACATTACGATTAATTAATTAAGAATGCAGTATGGTAGAAGACGGATCGATATATATCAAAATACAGGCGGAGCACTAACGCGTCTAGTATGATGATCCATTTATCTTTGTATTTCGAAGTGAATATTTAAACTCGAAGTGTGATCATTACAATATGAATTGTGGAAAAACCAAAAGACAAATTATTAAACTTGTTGGTATTCGTAGCTATTACAGTGCTTGTTTCTGGACTACTTATAAGTACTACTGAAAACTTTACACTTTTCCAGAAACTATAAAACGTAAATAAAAGAAATGAAGAAGAAGAATGAAACACGAACTGGTCTTCAACTTCGATCGAACTTCAGAACTGGATTGCGGGTAGTCGAGGCGCTTTCGCTATCCGCAAGATAAATATGTCCCGTGTATGCTACGGTTTGCAGACGTAATGTCCCCAAAGATACAACGACTGTCTTGTTCGTCTCTGAAGCAACCAGAGCCGAACCACTTTCGAACGAGAAAGAGCAGGGAGTATGAACTATGAAATGCTGGGAATTATTTTTGCTTTATTTGTTGTGTATGTTATGCAGCCTAAGACACTCTATTTATAGGCGTCCACATGCATGTGAAGGGTCAACAAAGGCATTCATTCGGGTGAGTAATGCAGCCTCATTACCACCTTGTAACGTTCAGCCTCATTACACCATTGTAACGTTAGGAATGAACCTGGTCATCTGACCGTTGAGGATTTCATTTCAGAAAATAATAATATTAATATAATAATAATTATTATTTAATCAGGCTTAACTATTCAACTTCAGCCCAATCCAATTGTGTCAACACTAGCCCACCATAAGTAAGCCCAATCTATAGTTCAGCCCGTCAGCAAAACTATTACGATGGCCATGCCCAGGAGCCCCAGGAAGCCCAAGTCCAGCCCAAAGTCCAATTGCCAAGATCCAAGTCCAAGTCCAAGGACGAGGCGAGTCGAGTCGGGTCGGGTCGGGACGGGACGGGACGGGCCGAGCCGAGCCGAGCCGAGCAGGAGCACGAGCACGAGCACGAGCCGAGCCGAGCCGAGCGGACGGACGGACGACGCGCGTGTGGCGATTGCCATGTACCTTAACGGTCCATGGTCTTACTCACTTGTTGAACACATTAATCCTCCAACCATTTATTAAGTGTAATCATTTTATTACATCTTTCAATGTGGGATGTAATAACTATTACACATTTCAATGTAATAAAGTCTTACACTTTATTACATATTCAATTAAATGCCTTTTTAATTGGCTATCTTTAACAATTTATTTCTCACTCACCGAAAATCGGTTTTTGACGAAATAAAATTCTATAATTATCTACGAACGACATAGAAAATTATCGTACAATTTATTTCCCAATCGGAATTAATTTTATAGCCAGTCAAATCGGTCAAACGTTGGATAAAACCAACTTTGACTTAATGAATTTCCAACAATCCCCCACATGAGTGGAAATCAATGCATGCATGTATGCAGACTCTTCGTTCAATTCCCCAAAAGAATCTATCGCTTCCGGAAAGGTAGTTTGCGGCTTTGAACCTTCCGTAGTGAACAACATCGGAAGTACAGGAGGCCTAGTGGACACGATGCCTTGAACTATTCCCCCACAACGTACTACGAGTCAATGCTATTCACGCCATAAATTCCGTTCAATTTCCCGTTCTATGTTGTGTCCGTTTTGGCCATGGACAACACTTTGGATTCATAAATGTTTACATTTGAAGCGGCCCTCACTTCACATTTATATAGGTGACCTCCCATTATAAGTATCCTGACATACTTAACCTTTTCAAGGTAGGGATTCATTAAAAGTCTCCTCGAGAACTTAACCTATTACCACACATCAGGAAACAACACTTGAATTGCCTTTAGGGATGAGTACAAGTGCTCGATTGAACTTTCATAACTTAGTTTTCTTTTTGAACCAAGTTCATGGGATCTCCATTCATCAAGGTAGGGTTACCGTTATGATCGTTCGATGGATTGTGGTTTTTCAAACCCATTCCCTCTAGCAACACGCCCAATTGATCTCGATTCATTCCTATTGTCAAAGGATCAGCCAGATTTTCCTTAGACTTTACATACTCTAAGGAAATTACACCATTTGAGATCAATTGTCGAACGGTATTATGTCTCCGGCGAATATGTCGAGACTTACCGTTATACATAATGCTATGTGCTCTCCCTATAGCTGCTTGGCTATCACAGTGAATCATCACGGGAGACACAGGCTTTTTCCAACATGGAATATCTTCCAAAAAGTGACGAAGCCACTCTGCTTCTTCACCAGCTTTATCTAAAGCTATAAACTCAGATTCCATGGTGGATCTGGCTATACACGTTTGTTTCGTTGACTTCCACGAAACTGCTCCGCCCCCTATACAGAAGACGTAACCACTAGTGGAATGTGAACTTTTAGAATCAGATATCCAACTAGCATCACAATATCCATCAAGTACATTAGGATATCTTGTATAGTATAGCCCATACTCTCGGGTGTATTTCAAATACTTTAAAACCCGATTCAAAGCATTCCAGTGTTCAACACCGGGATTGCTTGTATACCTACTCAGTTTATTCACAGGATAGGCCAAGTCTGGACGTGTACAATTTGTTAAGTACATCAGACTGCCTATAACTTGAGAATACTCTAACTGAGCTACAGGTTCATCCTTATTGACAGCAAGATTTATACTTAAGTCAATCGGCGTCCTACTCGTAGGACCATCATGGGCATTGAATTTCTTTAACACTTTCTCAACATAATGAGATTGTGATAAGACAATTCCATTTGGGGTTCTTTCAATTTTAATCCCGAGGATTAAATCAGCAACACCCAAATCTTTCATGTCAAAATTTCTTTTTAACATTGCTTTAGTATTCATGATTAATTCACGAGTACTACCCATGATTAACATGTCGTCTACATATAGACAGACTATGACAAACGAGTCAGATGTACCTTTAATGTACACACATTTGTCACACTCGTTGATTTTATATCCATTTGATATCATAATGTTATCAAATTTCAAATGCCATTGTTTAGGAGCTTGCTTAAGTCCGTACAACGACCTTATTAATTTGCACACCTTTTCCTCTTGTCCAGGTGCTACAAATCCCTCGGGTTGTTCCATATAAATTTTTTCTTCCAATTCACCGTTCAGAAACGCAGTTTTCACATCCATCTGATGAATATCGAGATTGTGCAAAGCAGCAATCGCAATAAGCACCCGAATAGACGATATTCTGGTTACAGGTGAATATGTATCAAAGAAATCATATCCTTCTCTTTGTTTAAACCCTTTGGCTACCAAACGAGCTTTAAACTTATCGACAGTTCCATCTGCTTTATACTTTTTCTTTAGGATCCATTTACATCCTAACGGTTTACAACCCGGTGGAAGATCAACCAACTTCCACGTGTGATTTTGCATAATAGACTCCATTTCGCTATTAATAGCTTCTTCCCAGAGCGGTGCATCTGGACTGGATAGAGCTTCCCCGTAGGACTTTGGCTCGTCATCCAATAAATACGTAATAAAATCAGGTCCAAACGACTTAGCCGTTTTTATCCTTTTACCACGTCTAGGTTCAATAACCTCTTCGTCTACCTGATCGTCACCAACAGGTGTTGTGTCGACATCAGGTTCATAAGTTCTTTTATTAGAACTTGATTCTTCTCTTTCTTTACAAGGAAAGATATTTTCGAAAAATGAAGCATTTCTCGATTCAATCGTGGTACCTTTATGCACGTATGGATTATCAGACTTGTGTACCAAAAATAGGTAAGCCATACTATTGTATGCATATCCGATAAAAATGCAATCGACCGTCTTAGGTCCGATTCTCATTTGTTTTGGTTCAGGAACAGATACCTTAGCCAAACACCCCCACACTTTAAGATATTTATAAGACGGCTTACGATTTTTCCACAATTCGTACGGCGTCTCATTTTTACCTTTAAGTGGTATTTTATTTAAAATGTCGTTAGCTGTCAAAATAGCTTCCCCCCACATGTTCTGAGGTAAACCCGAATTTATCAACATGGCGTTCATCATCTCTTTAAGAGTTCGGTTTTTTCGTTCAGCAACACCATTTGATTGTGGTGAATAAGGAGCCGTCGTTTGATGAATTATCCCATTTTCAGAACATAATTTCTCAAACGGAGCTACATATTCTCCACCTCTATCACTTCGGATTATTTTAATTCGTTTACCAAGTTGATTTTCAACCTCAGCTTTATACTTGGTAAAAGCCTCTAAGGCTTCGTCTTTGCTACTTAATAAATATAAGTAACAATATCTAGTACAATCATCAATAAACGTGATGAAGTACTTTTTTCCACCTCTTGTTTGTACAAATTTCAAATCGCATATATCAGTATGGATTAAACCAAGAGGTTCAGTACACCTTTCAATTGAGGGAAAAGGTAACTTAGCCATTTTGGCTTCAACACAAATTTCACATTTCTTTTGTGTATCAATTTTTGAAGTTGGTAATAATTCCAAATTCATCAATCTTTTAATCGCATTTAGATTTACATGTCCTAATCTAATATGCCACAAATCAGAACACTCAAGCAAGTAAACCGAAACAGAATCAATTTTATTAATGCTCGAGGCAACATTGGGTGATGGAGTTGTATTCTAAATGTCTAGTTTAGTGCAAATACGGAACTCCTTATCTATACCTTAATTCAAGATATGATTCAAGCATGATTGCATTTAATGCAATAGTCCTTGATGTATACGTTGTAGACAGTATGGCGTGAGGAGACACGCGGAAGATCATACTGTCGGTTACTCGTATACTATCGAACAGTAGCTCACGACTTAGATGGACAGGGACAATCCATCGGTACGTCGTAGTGTGACTGGTAGATAGTCGGTCTTGACTATCATGTTACACTCGTACACTTGGTGTATTGAGCAGGACCACGGGAGGGCGTTCGATTTATACTAATCGGCGTAATCGAACTAGACCTCAGATTTTACGGATATACGAATTCCTAATCCCTATATAATTAATTATAGGTGCGTGTGTCCAATTCTCGGTTCTTTAATATGCCAATGAGTGAGACTAATTGATTAGTCGAGATTCTCGGTAAATTGGGAATTGGAATTGCACACACGGCATGCTATAGATTATAGACAGGAAACCGTGTCCCATTTATTGGGTTGATGATGTCCCCGAGATGAGCTCATAAAGTTTATCATGTAAACCCTGCAGGTGGATTCGTTCCACATGATAATAAGGATGAGTGGTACTAGTCTCGGATAATAAGAAACGAATTAATTTAATTATTAGTAATTGAAATTAATTCGTGGACATTCGATATCTTAAACACGGGGAAAGTCGTATATGTAATTTCGGCGGAAATATTATTGGTAAAATAATATAGATTAATTAATTGGGAATTCAATTATAATTTTATAGTGGAATTAATTATAATTAAAATTGGATTTAATTAAAGGTTTTCTTTTAAGGACACCGGTTTAATTAAATTACAATTTAGCCTAATTAATTAATTGTCTAAGGTCCCTAGTGTGGCCTATATATACCCCTCAATCTCTCTTCTCTTAACCTACGAAACGCCGCTATAATTAATTCTGTGGAGAAATTATTTTGCTAGCGCAATTATTTTCTTCTCTGCTTAATTAATTTAGATTAGCGCAGTGTTTTTATTTTTCTGTAGAAATTAATTTGCTAGCGCAAATATATTTCTGGAGAACAGAATAATTATTTCTGTAGAAATTAATTTGCTAGCGCAAATATATTTCTGGAGAGAGAATAATTATTTCTATAGAAATTAATTTGCTAGCGCAAATATATTTCTGGAGACAGAATAATTAAAACGTGAGAAAGAGGGTTTGAGAGAGAAGAAGAAGAGAAGACTCCGGTGGATCGTTGCCCACACAACGTCCGGCGTCGAGGGCTAGGATACACACTAGAAGATCTCAGGGTGTTCGCCTATTCGGCTTCTCCGAATCACGCTTCAAAGGTATAAGAAATCGAAACCCTATTTCCGCTTTTATTCGATTTCTTTCTCGTTGAAAATACATCGGATGTAAGATCGGGTTCCGGATCTCGTGGATCGTACTCCTCGACTACTGGGGGTTCTAGGACCTCCGGTTCGGTAGTCGGAAGAGGAAAAACGGCCCGGAAACGAGCCCGGAACAGCAGGTCGCGCTGCTGAAGGACAAACGGCGACCGCCGTTTCGCTGTTTTTCAGGCAGCCCGCTCCGGCTCGCGCGGTTGTCCTTCGGGGCAATGGCTGGGCGTGAATCGGGGCACGGGCTGGGCACGTGAACGGAGTAACGGACCTGGAGGTCGACTGGGATCGTTCGGATGTTCGAGTGATCGAACGAACGCATCCCGGGTAGTCGATTTCCAACAATTGGTATCAGAGCCAGGTTTTGTCGTTCGTTGTATTTTTGCGAGATTTGTTTTGCAGGTTCGAACCCGATTATTATGGCCATGTGATTGTGCTGTATGTTTGTGGTTTGTTAAACTCTCGGGCTTGTCGAGATCTTTGGTTTTTGAAATCGTTGCATGTTTGTAATAGTTAAAACGACGGGTTGAGTCGTTTAGGTTTTATTACGTTTTTCGTTTTATCCGGATGTATAGGATCGATCAACCTGTATAGGATCGATGCCGGAAGTAGTATGTTTTACCTTTGTAATGTTACTGCTACTTGGTGGATCGAGAGAAGATCGGAAGCCGGACGAACGAGGGTCGAGAAGTCGAACCTGCGAGCTGCTGAAGGGCAAACGGCGGTCGCCGTTTCTTGAACGGCGGTCGCCGTTTCGCTGGATACTTGGCAGCAGCGGCGCGGGGATTCGACGGACACCACGGGTCGCTCGTCGAGGCCTGGGATGATACTCCAGTGGGAGGGGTTCGTCTCTTGGCACTTAGACGAGTCGGTGGTGGATCGAGACCGAGACGAGCAACGAGACGAAGATCCGAGAAGACGTGCATGGAAGATATTTAAAGGCCATAATAATCGGGGCCACGTTAAATGCTTTTTGTGTGTTTACGTGCTTGTTATTATGCTTTATTTATTTTATGCATGTTATCCCTTTTTCGTAAAATACTAAGTGGGAGAGGGATTGGAAACAATCCCGCGGTCTCCATTCTCTGTTTTGAATGTGATGTGTATTGACTTACGAGTTGGCTTTAGTGTCATCCTCCCTATCGGATAAAGTCGACACACGGATATCACTAGATCAAAATTCGAATTTAAAATCCACTTATAAAATTGAACAATTGTATTTCTCAAAAGCAATGCCTAATCTGTCATTCAAAGACTAATTTCAACTCGACTCATTCTCACCCCGGGGAGTGGAATGGAGCCAAAGCGCTTGGTTATGTCGATGACACAGATTATAGACTTTCGAGTCATTCGATGACTAGATCGATTGTCTGGTTGGCTCCCTCACTTTGTGAGAGATAGGGCTCAATTGCATGATTGATCGCTGGTTAGAAACTTCGAGTTTCACTTACGAGGTATCAAGCTTTGATTAATAAATTGTGAAATTTAATAAATGTAAGAATCAATTAACAAAGTTGTTTGTTTTAGTAAACGTCCACACTATCGTGGCTTGCTAAATGGAAACGGTACTTTGGGTTAATTAAAATTCTATGACATTTAAATAAGTGATATTCAATTAATAAAGTTGTTTGTTTTAGTAAACGTCCACAAGAACGTGGCTTGCTAAATGGAAACGGAACTTTGGGATTAAGTGAGGCTCGACAGTTATAGAAAGTCGTGGAGGACCGCATGTCAACGTAAACGTCCACAAGAACGTGGCTTGCGGTGGACATGTGGTTCCCGAGCGGTGGACTCAGTACTGAGAAATGGTATACACTTAGGTACGCTTTATAGTATCCTCTCCATCGGAGTCACTGCTATAATGATGTACGACCAAAGTGAAATCCAATCATAAAATTATTTGGACTGGTAAACGTCCACAAGAACGTGGCTTGCTATGTCTGATGGGATTTTGGAAATGATTGGTAGTTTAATGATATCACTTGAGGGAAATGATATCGAATTAAACTCATTGTTTGTTTTATATGGTATTATTCCCATTAAAAGTCAACAAACTCACTGAACCTGATTGTATGGATAAGAGAAGAAACTTGGACATTGTCCTAACTGCAGAGGAGTACAAATATGTACTCCAAGTCGATTGACCTGCTGAGCCAAATGATGCTTCCACTACTGAGGAAAGGAAGCTCATTGGAAATGGATCAAGGCTATGAGATGACGCGGAGCAACATTATGACTTTCATGTCAAAAGTGCTGCGACATCGGGATCATGCCATGACCATTACCTATGATATGATGCTTAACCTCAAGAAGTTTTGGTTATCAGGACAGGACAGCCGGGCAAAGTAAAATGAGGCAACTCATGACGGCCATCATGTCGGAAAGAACACCCGTAGGGATCACGTTCTTAGAATGATAGGATATGTTAATGAGATAGAGGTTCTGGGAGAAATTATCAATGGGGTAACCCAGGTTGATTTTGTGCTCCAGTCTCTGCCGAGAAGTTTTGAGCAGTTCCGCCTAAACTAAAATATGAATAAGAGGTCTTATTCAATGGCGGAGCTCCTGATTGAACTTCTAGCGGCTGAGAGAATCTTTGAGGGTCCTCAAAGCACTTATGGCTGAGAGATTGACTCTTCCTAGGCTTTCGGGCAGCAAAAGGAAGAAGAAGCAAATACGGAAACCCAGTGGGCCTAATGTATCTGGACCACGGAATGGGACAAGCAAGCCCAAGGGGCAAGTGCTTCCGTTGTAAGCAGTTTGGATACTGGGAGTTTTAATTGTCCTCTCAAGCAACAAGAAGTTGACTCTTACTTAGTCACCGAAACATGTTTAGTGGTGTTATCTACCAGTACCTGGTGTGTGGATACGGGAACCACAAATCATGTCTGCACTTAAATGCGGGGGTTCCAGGAAACCCGGAGACTTAGAAAGTAAGAGGTAATAACCTACATGGGCAATATTGTTAAGGTAACAGTCGTTGCAGTGGGAGATGTTAAAAGGTTTTAACCGAAGGATCTTAGTTCTAATAAATTGTTTTTATGTGCCGGCATTTAGAAAGAAATTTCATTTCGGATTTCTAAATTGGCTTAGAATGGATTTTCCGTTTCTTCTGATAGTTTCAGACTTGTCGGAGTAGGAAACGGGGATATTATCTATTCTGGTACATTGATAGACAATTTAATACTAAATCCGTGTTCTTCCACGATGCAACGGACCGGAGCTAACAACACATTGTCGAACCCCAATAAGAGTAAAGATCCTTCTAGGATGAATCAAATGTACTTATGGAAACTTAGGATAGATCATTTTTAACTTTAGTACGATTCAAAGGGTGAAAGCTGATGGACTACTCAGCTAGGTTGAAGGAAAGGCCCTTCCAACCTTCGAATCATACTTGGAAGTTTTAATGATCGAGCAACCCTTTACGGTTAAAGGGAAAAGATCCAAGAAAGTACTAGAGTTGATTCGCTCTGATATATGCAGACCTCTTTGAGGAGTAAGGCATACTTATCAGAAAATGGGATTAACTCCCGACAGACTACACCATTTATGCCTCGGCAAAATAATGTGTTGTAAAGAAGGAATAGGACTCTTATAGATATGGGAAAGTAGACAATAAGTTATTCGGAGTTACCTAATTCGTTTTTGGGATATGGCTTGGAAACAGCGGCGTTTATCCTGAACTTGATTCTTTTGGAAACTTGTACAGATATTCGGCTGTTTATAAGATACCCTAAGAAAACGAATTGAGATATGTAATATAGTCCAAAGGACCAGATGTTCGTTGATTGAATCAACGTTCGGTTCTTAGACATGGACTATATGTATATGCAAGATCACAAGCCCAAGAGTAGGGTAATACTTAATGTGCTTAGAGGGACTGGTCAAGACTTAGAACCAGCCTAACTGAGTAGTTCACTACTATAAATCTTTAGTCACTAAGGATGCACCAGAGCGTCGTCGTAGTGGGAGGGTTGTTAGACAACCCGACAGGTTCATGTTTATAGGAGAGTCTTCGGACTTGTTACCTAGAGGACATGAAGCCGACCCCTGGATCTATGACGAGACGCTGAAAGATCAAGATGCTCAGTCTTGGCAAAAGACGATGAAATATGAGATTGAATCTTTGGATTCAAATTATGTCTGGGATCTTGTAGCACCACCCAAAGGTGTACAAGAGGAAAAGAGGGTCTGACGGGAAGGTGTAAACCTTCAAGGCTAGGCTTGTTGCGAGAGGGTGCACTCAGAAAGAAAGGGATCGATTATGAGTAAACTTTTTCGCCGGTAGCTATGCTAAAGTTGATCCGGATTCTTTTGTCTTCACATGGAAGATGGAAGTCAAGACGGATTTCTAAATCGAAGTCTTGACGGGACCATCTGTGTGGGACAGCCAGAGGGATTCATCGAAAAGAGCCAAGAGCATTCGGTAAGCAAGCTTAATCAATCATAGGATTGAAGGAAGCTTCAAGATCTTGGACACATGCGGACCTATGAGAAAATTCATTTCATGGATTCATTCAAGGCATGTCTAGGTCCTGAGTGTAATAAAGAAGTGGCAGAAAAGATGTGGTGTTTTCTCATTCTTTATGTAGACGACATCCTTCTAAATTGGCAACAATATGAAAGATGTTATCGGACATAAAGGGATGGTTGTCCGAGTAATTCAATGTAAGAGACTTAGGAGAAGTTGGGAATGTTCTTGGGATCAAAGTAATAAATGATCGCCAGAAAAGAACATAGAACTTATCTCGAGCCTCATACATAAATACAATTCTTACTCGTTGCAGCATACAGAATTCCAAGAAAGGTCTTCACCTTTTAGATGTGGAATTCGTCTATCTAAAGTTTTGTGTCCAACACAATAAAGGAGATAGATGAAGAGTAAGCAGTTCCCTGCACCTTAATGGTGGGAAGCTTAATGTATGTAATGCTATGCACGAGACTGATATCTACTATGCCGTGGGCATGGTGGTGAGATATCATAGTAATCCTGGAAAGGATCACTCGACTGATGTAAAGAACATGTTTAGGTTCCTGCAGAGGACCAGGAATTATGTTCTGAGTTACAAAGCAGTCAAGTTGTTTCCTTTAGATTACATAGAATTGGATTTCCAAATCAAACAGGGACAGTCGAAAGTCGAAGTCAGGCTATGTGTTCTCACTGTGAAGTGGAGCAGTCACATGGAAGAATGTAAAGCAGCAATGCATTACGGATTCTACCATGGAAACTGAAAGGATAACAGCCTCTGAGGCAGTTAAAAGGTCAGTGTGGCTCCAGAACTTCCTGAGGGACTTAGATGTGGTTTCTAGTTTACCCAAAGCTATTTTGAATAGCGGGGTATTGGCAAACTTGAAATACCACGAGTCCACAGTGGGAGATAACACATAGAGCGCAAGTACCACCTGATTCGAGAGATCGTCTAGTAAGACGATGCAGTTGTCACCTAGATAGCATCAAGAGGATTGCCTGGTAAACCCGTTCACAGAGGCACTTCCAGCGAAAGCGTTAGGTAGGCGTGATGAGGTTATGGGAATCTGATGTTTGGGAGAGGGCGACTAGACTTTTAGTATAAGTGGGAGATTGATGGAGTTGTATTCTAAATGTCTAGTTTAGTGCAAATACGGAACTCCTTATCTATACCTTAATTCAAGATATGATTCAAGCATGATTGCATTTAATGCAATAGTCCTTGATGTATACGTTGTAGACAGTATGGCGTGAGGAGACACGCGGAAGATCATACTGTCGGTTACTCGTATACTATCGAACAGTAGCTCACGACTTAGATGGACAGGGACAATCCATCGGTACGTCGTAGTGTGACTGGTAGATAGTCGGTCTTGACTATCATGTTACACTCGTACACTTGGTGTATTGAGCAGGACCACGGGAGGGCGTTCGATTTATACTAATCGGCGTAATCGAACTAGACCTCAGATTTTACGGATATACGAATTCCTAATCCCTATATAATTATAGGTGCGTGTGTCCAATTCTCGGTTCTTTAATATGCCAATGAGTGAGACTAATTGATTAGTCGAGATTCTCGGTAAATTGGGAATCGGAATTTGAAATTACGCCTTCAGCGTAGGATACCAATTTTTCGTGAAATTGGTCTTGAACTCACAGACACCAGCTTCCGTCAAGCAAACACTCACACAATTCGTAGAATAAAAAGTGGAGACAAAGTTATGTAATAGTTTTCATTTCATTGATCACAAAACTTAAACTATTACACTGAAGAGTATGGTAGGCAAAACGATTACAAGAAGTTTCCCGAGTGTCTCGACAACTCCCACTAACTTGCAATCTAGCACACGAGTACCTAGAGCTAAATCTCCTAACTCTAATCCTGGCACACGGCGCAAAAGCTACTACACAAACTCGAAGCTCGAAGCTCTCGGTTACGATTCTAAAAATCAGATTTCGTTCTCTCAAAATCGTCAAGTGATGAAATGAACATCCATGGGTATTTATAGTAGAGCCGCACATGTGAGAGTGATGACGTGGCACGTTCTCATTCGTCGCATGCTTGGCCTATGTCACTTTTCCATGAATGACATCATCTTTGTAGAACTTGGATTCTTGAATCTTGGAATCTTGAATCTTCGATTCTTGAATCTTCGAATCTTGAATCTTCAATTTCAAAATCAAACTTCAATTTCAATCTTGACTCCATCGATCTCAATTCTTCAACTTCAATTTCTTGTGAAAAACTCTAAGTGTTGAAGTCTCGAATTTCATCGTCTTCACGGTCGTCGATCTTGTTGAAGTTGCAAACTTGGGAGTATACTTCATTTCCTCGAACTGAGTACCTGGTGAAAGAAAACACGTAGTAAGTACTTAGTCTTAGAAACAATTTACAAAAACATGAGTCGCCGGTTTTTTGCAAAGGAAGTGCAAAACCGGCGACTCCAGTCGCCGTTTCTTGACAAGGCACAAAAGCGGCGACTCCAGTCGCTGGAACCATTTCATGTGTCACACACGGCGACGCCAGTCGCCGTTTCCATCCTTCACCAAAAGCGGCGACAAGAGTCGCCGTTTCCAAGCTTGTCCAAATGCGGCGACTCAAGTCGCCGTTTCTTGTCATGTCCAAAAGCGGAGACAAGAGTCTCCGTTTCCATGTCCTGCACCAAACCCGGCGACAGCAGTCGCCGTTTCTTATCCATGCCCAAATGCGGAGACAAAAATCTCCGTTTCCGTGTCCTGCACCAAACCCGGCGACTCTGGTCGCCGTTCCTACGCATCTCCAAAAGCGGTGACTGGAGTCGCCGATTCCGCGTAGTTCCAAAAGTGGAGACTCGTGTCTCCTTTTCCATGTGCACTTGCAATCCTGAAATTCAACAAAAACAAAACACAAGTACAAAAACGTTGTCGCCAAAATCAACATTTACAATCTCCCCCTTTTTGGCACAACCCATGAAAAACAAGTTAAGTAAAAACAAGATAAAAGTATCTCCCCCTCAATCGAAAACATTAACAAAAAAAAGCTAAGTAAAGGAAGGAAAAACATCAATCATTCAATCAATGAAAAACCATAAAAGACTTAGTCAAAATTTCAAACCAATAGATAAAAACTTAGATGAAAAACCAAAACCAAAACAATATTCCAGAGATAGAGAATTATGAAAAACATATGCATGGACGAATTTAGAGTTTGATGCATGTAATACCAAATATGAAAAACTAGTTCAAGAGTTATGAAAACAGAAATTAAAACTTGATAAAAGAACTTCAGTCTTCTGGCGAGGCTGTTGGAGTTGGATCACGTTCCGGACTTTCGAAAGTCTCTTCTTCATCATCTTCATAGCTGAATCCATCATCAGAGCTAGAGTCTTCACTTCCATCAGACTCGGTTTCTGGCTCCCCGAAAATTTCACGTTCGCCCAAACCATCACCAGCCTCGTCATCATCATCCACAATGTTGACATCATCTTCGTCCCTTAGACCATCAGACGGCATCGCACGCGACACCCCTGGATTTGTAGTATCCTCCATCTTCTTCTTTCCTTTGTCTCGAATATCAAACACACCAGTGAAAATATCATCATCAGTTTTCTCTGCATCATCCGACTTTTCTCCGTCATCTTTCACAACTTCTATCAATTTACTTTTGGACAGCTGCGAGTGAGCTTCCTGAATTGCGTCCCTCACCATCTTCAGAATAAACGTATCTTTTAAACTTGCATCGGGGGCTCCAACATCACCAAGTCCTCCCCCTTGTTGGATTTCCCGTTGAAGTTTCTTGAAGGCTTGTTTTTGAAGTTCTTGCGCCTCAACCATTTTGTTATAAGCAGTGACATGCTCAGCTTGACGTTTCTCAACTAACTGAGATGCAGCGTAGAACTCCTGGACGACAGCTGACGGAACCACAGCACGGTGACTATGGATTGGATGATACGGATTTTGATAAGACGGGATTCCAGAAGTTGGGCCAAAGCCTTGGGGCACAACTCTTGGTGACTTAACACCTTCAGTTTCAGTTTCTTTTTCAGCAGCTGTCGTCTGTGTCTTCTGTTTTTTCGCAGCTGGTGACTTTGTTTTCTGAGTTGCAGGCTTGCGCTTTCTTGACGACTGAGGCGACGGCGGTGGAGTCAAAATTTCAGGAAGAGAATTCCTGTCAAACAATTCAGTCCAAGGTAAGTCGATGACTCTTTTCTTCGGTTTCAAATACTCGCCCGTGATCTTGACCGCCCCATTTTTCTTCATCTTTTTCTCAAGAGGAGTGTCAGGAGTAAAACCTTGGTCATGGAGCATGCCGTAGATCAAACACGGATGTGTGAGATGAAATTTTTCCTCTGTAGGCAGTTCAGCTTGCCTAATGATTGCCTCATCCGAGAGTTTGGCAATTTTACATAAGTCAGCAAAAATAATTTTGCCAAGGTTGACTTGTTCGCCGCAGCTGAGGCGAAAGATGAGGTGCATTAGTTCAGGTTCCAAGACAGTGGGATCCCGATTTGCAATCCAGTTAGACATCCCAAGACGATGCAGGATGCCATAGAAGGCTGACAGCTTGGAAGGCGGTGGCAGTTCAGACTTAACTTTCTTTTGAGTGACAAAAGTGCCAATCATTAGGTCATCAGCTCGTTCCGCAGCTGTCGGTGTCGTCCATCTGGAATCGACTTCCAATCTTTCCAGAAAAGCGTTGATGGAAAAAGGACGGAACTTGTGTAACTTTTCTCGAAAAATAAAACAACCATACAGCCGACTCTTCGGATTAGCAAAGTCGGGAGACAAACTAGCATAAAACTTGTAAAGGATAGGAATGGAGTAGCGATAAGTTAGGTTCACAGACTTGAGCATGTGCATCCTTGTCAGGAATTGCGTGATGCCATGCTTTTCATAGTCCTCCTTGAGGATAGTTCTATCAGTGTGGATCGGTAGTTTCTCAATCAGCTTGTGGCGACGTTCGGCAGTCGCAGTGAAAAACTCTCTTGAGTGAGCTTTCGGACACTCTGAGTATTCCGCAATATATTTGAAGCCATCAGTTGAGACTTGGGATCCAGCTGATCCCGAGGAGTGAGGTGCTAAGGGTGGTTTTTGGGAACTATGAGTTTTCGACTTTACAATCGACCCACCACCAGAATTTTTTGAAGTCGTAGGTTTGACTCCACTTCCACTGACTGCTGGTTTCTTTCCAGAAGTACTCCCAGATGGAGTCTTTGGGTTTGTTTTCTTGGGATCAGTATCAGCAGTCACAGTCACAGAAGATGGAATTTTCACAACCTTCTTTCCATCCTTAGTTATCTCGCCAGCTGCGAGTAACTTGTAATATTCATCCTTAGACACAATACCCTTGTAGATGCGAAGGGAAGTGTCTATTTCCTTAGTTTTTCCTGACTTTTGTTCCTTGCCCGGAAGACGAGCAGAAGAGTGAGCCGGAGTTGCAGATTTAGTCAAGTCAGGTTCAGCTGACAAAGCTTTGCGACGATCAACTTTGTCAAGATGAGTTTTCAATTCTTCATATGCAGCTTTCTTTGAAACAGGAGACGGAGCTTTGTCGAACTGCTCTTGCAGATACGCAGTCATGTCAGCCATCATGTCATCAAAGTTCTTCGCCATTGCACAGTTCAGAAAGATGAGAAACTGACAGTTAGCAGCTGCGAGATTTGGAAACCACGAAAAATGAACTCGAACTACAGAACCAAGGACAGGGCGCCGGATGCGCAAAGCTAGAGTTGCCGGATGCAACGGAAAAGTAAGAACTTAGAACTAAGAGTTTCGGTCGCTGAACTTGCAGTTGATAGCCGAGAGTTAGAGAACTTGAGAACTTTGAGAACTTGAGAGTTTAGAGAGTTCGATGTAGGCGCAAATGAATTAGGTTTTCAACCAGGCCTATTTATAGGAAAATTTTGGGCCGCCCGTCGGAATGAAGAAGCCCAGTCCAAGACCTGCAAACAGCTCTTCTCAAGAAGAAAAATTAGGTCAAAAAGACGAACAAAATTTATTAATTTGAAAATATTATTAAAATAATAATTTTCAAAAAAAATAAATAATAAAATAAATAAAAAAATGAAAATCAAACCAAGGCATGAGAACCGAAGTTGAGAACCATCGGTTGAGAAACGAAGTTGAGAGCCAGTGGTTGAGAAATTTGGGTTGTCAAAGTTTTCGTTGACAATGAAATTCGACTAAGGCATGGAGGGAGAGAGTCGCCGGTTCGTGTGGCATAGGTTGAGTCGCCGTTTTTATGACAAAGGTTGGGTCGCCACTTTTTCGGCGACTGGAGTCTCCGGAATTTTGCAAAGTCAGGAGTCTCCGGTTTTGTGTAAGTGGCTGAGTCTCCGGTTTTTGTCCAAGTTCAGGATTTCGGAAAATCCGGCGACAGCAGTCGCCGGTTTTGTGCACGGTTGAGTCTCCGATTTTGTGACATGGAGTTGAGTCTCCGGTTTCGTGAAGTTGAGTCTCCGGTTTTTGCGTCTGCAGGACTTAGTTTAAATTTCGTGTCCAAGTCCCCAAAAAATTGTCACTTGAATTTTGCAAGTTGGCCGTCGCTACACTCAAAATACAGACTTCAGAGATGGTAAACCACGTAGCGCTGGATATGAACTACAAAAATGCAAAATCAAAACAACACATCCCGAGTTAGTCATTCAAGTGTTCAACACACTACAAACATTCAAAACCATTTTAGTGGAGATTCGAGGGGTGATATTAGGCAATGAAGAGCAAATATTTTCCCAGAAAAGAATCCACATTTTCATCAGTTTCCAAAACCAAAAAATTTTTCACACGAGGTGATATCAACTTTGAGGTATAAGAAAACTCTCATATTAAAAAACCGGTGGAATGGACCGAAGTATTTGATAGATATTTGAACTTGTCCTTCGTCACAATCACAAGAATACATGCCGTGTTTCGTCGGAACATATTTGATGAGTTTGCACCGCACAAGAGATTTTAATTCATGAGTACAAGATGAACTTTTAAGGCACTCCACTTTGGGACTAGCTTTTTACTTCAATCAGAGGGGAGCAAGGTTCGACCTGCGTCCTCCAGACGAGTTTTTAGCTTTTAAATGAAATGCAACAGATGCTCATTACAGCAGTCAGAGGGGAGCGAGGATCATCCCGCATCTCCGAAGTGTGATTGAAGAGCATCTTAAATAATGGCGTCCATGTACTACCTTTCGAAGAGGGGAGCCGGGGTAACCGGCGTCCTCCGTTACTTGGTATTATGGATCTATGCAAATGAAGCTTATGGGAGTTATATGCCAAGTTCACACGTTCGTACTCAGAGGAATAAATGCACTTGGGTCCGAAGACTAAAACGGCCTCGAATCCATGTTCAACTTTATTAGACTAATCCACGACGATTCGGCGTGCATATTCAGAAGTAAAGAAAAATAATCTTTCAGACTTCAAAATTTTTCGTGAACTCTTTAAAGAGAGCACATGCAGAGAGAATTCCTTAGAGTTTGAAATCTCTCAAAGTCAAGAGGTTTGGTAAAGATGTCAGCGAGTTGTTTTTCTGTTGAAATATGCTGTAGACTGACTATATAACGATCAACCAAATCTCTAATGAAATGATGTCGAATGTCGATGTGTTTAGTTCTTGAATGCTGGACAGGATTTTCGCTGATTTTGATAGCACTCTGATTATCACAAAACAGCACCAATGGAGCACTCTCGATGAGATAGTCATTCAACATTTGTTTCAACCAAAGCATTTGAGTGCAGCAACTTCCAGCTGCAACATATTCAGACTCGGCAGTCGAGAGAGCTATGCAGTTTTGTTTGCGACTATGCCAAGACACAATATTATTTCCAAGGAAGCAGCAGCAACCAGAAGTGCTCTTACGTTCATCAGTATCGCTTGCCCAATCCGCGTCGGAGTAACCAACAAGATTTGATGAAGTGTCGCATGCGTACCAAAGGCCAAGTTCAGAGGTTCCAGAGATGTAGCGGAGAATCCGTTTGACAGCTCTTAGATGGTCTTCCTTTGGATCAGCTTGGTACCTAGCACACATACAAACACTAAACATAATGTCAGGGCGAGTAGCGGTTAGATAAAGTAAACTTCCAATCATGGAACGAAAAAGAGTTTGATCAACACTTCGACTTTTAGTAGATTTAGATAACCGTTCAGTCGTCGCCATGGGAGTTTTTGCGGGCTTGGCATGATGCATCTCAAATTTTTCGACCATGTTTTTCGCATACTTGCTTTGAGAAACGAAGATCCCATTCGGTCGTTGAGAAATTTGTAGTCCAAGAAACTGATGTAGCTCTCCTTCAAGACTCATCTGAAATGTTGAAGACATAGATTCCGTGAAAGCTTTCACGAGTTTAGAGCAAGTAGCACCGAAGACAATGTCGTCAACATAAATCTGAGCAACCATCATGTTCTTGCCAACCCGTTTGATAAAAAGAGTTTTGTCCACAGAACCACGTTCAAAACCGAACTTTAGAAGATAGTCCGTCAAACATCCATACCAGGCGCGAGGTGCCTGTTTCAACCCATAGAGAGCTTTGTGAAGTTTGTAGACATGAGTTGGTTTCTTAGGATCCTCAAAACCTTTCGGTTGAGCTACATAAACTTCTTCTTCCAATACTCCATTTAGGAATGCAGCTTTGACATCCATTTGTCTGAGTTTGATGCCAAGGTGGCATGCAATAGCAATTAGGAGTCTGATGGATTCAATTCGTGCAACTGGAGCAAAGGTTTCATCAAAATCAATACCCTCAACTTGGGCATAGCCTTGAGCGACAAGTCGAGCTTTGTTTCGAACAACTTGGTTGTGTTCATCAGTTTTGTTTTTGAAGATCCATTTAGTTCCAACTACATTCATGTTTGACGTTCTGGGAACTAAGGACCAAACATTGTTTCTGGTAAACTCATTCAACTCTTCTTGCATGGCCATGATCCAAAAATCTTCTTTCATGGCTTCCTTGTAATTTTTCGGCTCATTTTCAGAAAGAAAGCAAGAGATGCCGATTTCATTATAGATTGCAGAAGTGCAGATGTTGTAGAGTTCATTCGGAGAATTTGTCGGTTTCTTTGAGCGCGTAGTTCGCTCATTTAAGTTCCCAATCATTTGGGTCGGAGGATGTCGTTTTTGAATATGTCCAGGAGCTTCTCTTGGAGCATCAGCAGGATTTTCAATTTCCTCATTTTCATCATCCTCAGAAGAAGTATCATTGTTTTGAATGCTAGAATCTCCAACTTCAGGTGAAGTGTTTGGAGTAAAATTTTCAGGAGACACATTCTCAGGAACAGCAGTTGTGGGTGTGGAAGGAAAATTTTGATATTCCAAAATTCCTTCTTTAACCCAGTCTTCCTCAACATTTTTCCCAAGAAAGTCTTGTTCATCAAAGTTTATGTTCACAGTTTCGATGACTTTCTTGGTTCGAAGATTGTAGGCACGATATGCATGGCTATTTTGGCTATAACCAACAAAAATACCACGATCAGCTTTGGCTTCAAATTTCTTTAGAGGATCACGATCCTTCAAAATATAGCAAGTACAGCCAAAGACACGAAAGTGTGCAACTGAGGGTTTCTTGTCATTTACCAGCTCATAAGCAGTTGCAGTTGTTCCAGATCAAATACTTATTCGATTCAAAATATAACCAGCAGTTGAGATTGCTTCTGCCCAAAAAGTTCGTGCAAGATTTTTCGAGATAAGCATTACACGTGCCATTTCTTGCAGCGTTCGATTCTTTCGTTCGGCAATCCCATTTTGTTGAGGAGTTTTCGGGGCCGAGTATTCATGATGAATTCCCTTCATCATACAGAACTCATTGAAGCTAGCATTTTGAAATTCAGTTCCGTGATCACTTCTGATCCTTTTTACTTTAGCTTCATGATTTGTCTTAATCCATTTCACAATGCCTTTGAAGGCATCAAAAGTTTCATCTTTCGTGGCCAAAAATCTCGTCCAAGTGTAACGAGAAAAATCATCAACAACAACCAACACATATTCTTTCTTTGCTATGCTTTTGACTTCCATTGGACCCATTAAGTCCATATGCAGCAATTCAAATGGAGCCGAAGTGCTCATTAATGTTGGCAGTGCCGGATGAGGAGTTCTAGTTAGCTTCCCTTTTTGACAGTCACCGCACACTCGTTTTTCAATTTTGGGGAGGTGAGAGATTCCTCGAACTATCTCCCCCTTAACCAGTTTACTCAGGTTTCGAGTGCCAGTGTGGCCAAGTCGCTGATGCCACAAATCAACTTCATCAGGAACGGTCACTGAAAAACAACTATACTCAGTTGTATAGCAATTATTTTTAGCTCGTGGACCTTCCATTATACACTTTCCTTCACCATCAAAAACTCTGCACGACTCCTTATCAAAACTCACATTCAGTCCTTCATCGCACAGTTGACTGATGGAGATAAGATTTGCAACAATTCCCTTTACATGGACAACATTCCGGATAGGAGGTAAACCTTTGATTTGTAGAGTCCCCTTTCCCTTTACGACGCCTTTCGCTCCCCCTCCAAACACTACGGGAGCTCCAGTCATAGGCTCGTAATTTTTTAGAAACTTTTTCGTGCCAGTCATATGGCGGGAACAGCCACTATCAAAATACCAAATTCCTTTGGTTCCAGTCTCAGAAGCGTTAAGTGCAACGTTGCAGAAAATGAGTTCTCTTGGTTGCCAACAACTTTTGGAGTTAGAGTTAAGTTCAACTTTACTCTTTTGAGACTTAGGCACCCACACCTTTCTGTCATTTGAAATTTTGACATTTCTCTCAGTCACAGTCTTCAGATTTGTCTTGGTTTTCGAGTTTGGAGAAATGAGTTTCTTCAAGTCCTTAGCAACCTCAACCTTCTTCACATTAATATTTCGAGAGTTTGTCAGATTTTTCTCAACTTGTGATTTGTCATCCTTAGTCAGCAACTCACGGTTCATGTCAGCTTTAAGTTTGTAGCAAAACGGTCTTATGTGTCCGAGCACATTGCAGTAATGACAGACATATTCTCGTTTTTGACGAGTTTCAACTTTCGTTGGTGTTTTAACAGAACCAATTTTGGTGTGAGAAGTTTTTCGGTTCAGTTTCAAGTTCTGAGAATTTTCCAACTTCTTCATCAATGTCTTCTCATAAGGCAGGATTCCTCGAGGATGTTTCACAATATTTTTGGGAAATTGATATGTCTCAGATTCAGAGTTCGAAGTCGAGAACGACTTTTGAGTTTTAGATTCAGGAGACTTAACAATCTTTTTCCCTTCAGCAATATCCTTCCGTTTGGATGATTCGGCTTCATCCTTACTTTTATCCTTAGCCTGATCATTCGATGCCTTAACAAAAGTCACATCTTTCTTCTTTTCTGGTGTCGAGTATATAGACTCAAAAACTTTCTGAAATCCAAGACCATAACGATTAGGATTCATATATGAAGCAGCATTGTCAAACACAGAAGAGTTCGTGTTCATTTTCCTCAAAAGCTCATCAGTCATATGGAGTTTTTCCTTCAAGACATATCGTTCCTTGTCAGTCATGGCAAGGTCAGTTTGAGCTTTCACCAGTGATGACTTCAGTTCATCATTCTCGGCATCCGAGTTCTTAAACAGAGTCTGCAATTTCTTAACTTCAGTTGACTCCTTTTTCAGCGACATCTTCAGTTTTGAGTTTTCAGAACTCAATCTCTCACACAGTTCTCTCAGTTCGACAACTTCTTTGTAGTATTTATGTTTTTCTTCGAAGAGGTCATCAAATTTGATTTTAAGTATCGTTAGAGAGTTGTTCAACCTCTTTTTCTCGTCTGTCGTCTTTTCAACTGAGTTTTTCAACTCTACAACTTCGTCGTACATCTTTTGGTTAGCAGTTGAGAGTTCGTTACACGATTCTGTAAGAACTTTTAAAGACACTTCAAGTGCACCATTCTCAGTGATAACTAGATCATAGGATTTTGAGAGTTCAGTGTGACTCTCATTCAAGGCAAGCAGTTCAGCACTTACACATTCAGTTTTAGAAACTTTAGGTGTCATCTCATTTTCCACAGATTCAGTCACGGATTCAACATCCGAAAAAATATCGTCATCACAGAAGTTTCGGCTTGCTGAAGCTACACAAAAGATGTTATCTGTAGTTGCAGTATCTTTCAGAAAGCCATCAAAAACAAAGTTTTCAACCTCCACATTCAAGAGGTCAGTATTATCATCAAAAGTGACAACTAGAGCGTTGTCCTCCTCATCATCAGAGTTTTCATTCTCAGACTCCTCGCTTTCTGAGATTACATTATCATCATCAAACACAACATAGCTCACAGGCAGTTTCTTCTTACGATGCAAGTTGGGACACTCATTCTTGACATGTCCAAATCCCTTACATTCGAAGCACTGCATTTTAGAAACATCCTTGCTAGTTGAAGAATAAGGAGATAGTTTCGTCCCCTTAAATTTTTTGTCAGAGAAAGAAGTTTGATTTCGGTTGTCTGAGTTTTTCTGAAATGAGTTAGAATTCTTCTGAAATTTTCGAAAATTTCGGGCTCGATTCTTTCTCTTAAACTCTTGCTTCACAAGATATGTAACGATTTCAGTCAGTGCAGCAAGTTTGTCTGGATTATTTGAGTTCATCAACCGTTCAATGTCTTCTGCTTCATCGTCATCAGATTCATTCACATCAGCTGAGAAACTACTTTCAGATCTCTCATTTTTCGAAGGAGTTTTCTGAGGTTTTGGACTTCTTGAACTTTTACCCTTCTCAGAAATTTTTAGCGCAGTCATCGGTTCGTAGACAAGCGACATATCTGGGTTGTTTCGAACTTTGAGAGTCAAGTCATAGTTTCTCAAATCAGCCATCAAGTCCGCATAATCCCAGTTTTGATTCTCGTCATTGCGCGCTTCGATAGTTAACACTTTGCTTTCGAACCTAGTACTCACACTGGATAGCACCTTTTCATAGACCATGGGGGCAGGAAAGATTTCTCCAAGTTCATATGCCTCATTTACATATCTCATAATCTTGTCCAAGTAGTCATTTATATCTTCATCTTCTCTCATCCGAAGTTGATGGAATTGGGCAGTGATAGTTCGGATTTTCGATCGCTTAACTGCATGACTTCCCTCACATGTTCGTTGTAAAGTTTCCCAAGCATCTCGGGCAGACGTGCAATTTTTGACCAGCTGATACATACTAAGGTCCAACCATTCACACATAATGAGAAGAGCTTTGCTATTTGCTGTAGACAAGTCATGTTCCTCTCTCGTCCAACTACGTTCCGGTTTTGGAGTTCTCATACCTTCAGCGTCTTCGGTATAAGGACGTTCCCATCCTTCAAGAACAGCCATCCAAGCTCTAGAGTCATAACCCTTAATTCTGGCCGAAACTTTGGCTTCCCAATTTGAGTAGTTTTGATGAGTAAGCATAATCGGTTTCTGAACAAACATAGACGACTCCATTGTAGCGGAAATATGAAGTCAAGTAACGGATCACGTCTTATACGTATGACGTCCCGCTCTGATACCAATTGAAATTACGCCTTCAGCGTAGGATACCAATTTTTCGTGAAATTGGTCTTGAACTCACAGACACCAGCTTCCGTCAAGCAAACACTCACACAATTCGTAGAATAAAAAGTGGAGACAAAGTTATGTAATAGTTTTCATTTCATTGATCACAAAACTTAAACTATTACACTGAAGAGTATGGTAGGCAAAACGATTACAAGAAGTTTCCCGAGTGTCTCGACAACTCCCACTAACTTGCAATCTAGCACACGAGTACCTAGAGCTAAATCTCCTAACTCTAATCCTGGCACACGGCGCAAAAGCTACTACACAAACTCGAAGCTCGAAGCTCTCGGTTACGATTCTAAAAATCAGATTTCGTTCTCTCAAAATCGTCAAGTGATGAAATGAACATCCATGGGTATTTATAGTAGAGCCGCACATGTGAGAGTGATGACGTGGCACGTTCTCATTCGTCGCATGCTTGGCCTATGTCACTTTTCCATGAATGACATCATCTTTGTAGAACTTGGATTCTTGAATCTTGGAATCTTGAATCTTCGATTCTTGAATCTTCGAATCTTGAATCTTCAATTTCAAAATCAAACTTCAATTTCAATCTTGACTCCATCGATCTCAATTCTTCAACTTCAATTTCTTGTGAAAAACTCTAAGTGTTGAAGTCTCGAATTTCATCGTCTTCACGGTCGTCGATCTTGTTGAAGTTGCAAACTTGGGAGTATACTTCATTTCCTCGAACTGAGTACCTGGTGAAAGAAAACACGTAGTAAGTACTTAGTCTTAGAAACAATTTACAAAAACATGAGTCGCCGGTTTTTTGCAAAGGAAGTGCAAAACCGGCGACTCCAGTCGCCGTTTCTTGACAAGGCACAAAAGCGGCGACTCCAGTCGCTGGAACCATTTCATGTGTCACACACGGCGACGCCAGTCGCCGTTTCCATCCTTCACCAAAAGCGGCGACAAGAGTCGCCGTTTCCAAGCTTGTCCAAATGCGGCGACTCAAGTCGCCGTTTCTTGTCATGTCCAAAAGCGGAGACAAGAGTCTCCGTTTCCATGTCCTGCACCAAACCCGGCGACAGCAGTCGCCATTTCTTATCCATGCCCAAATGCGGAGACAAAAATCTCCGTTTCCGTGTCCTGCACCAAACCCGGCGACTCTGGTCGCCGTTCCTACGCATCTCCAAAAGCGGCGACTGGAGTCGCCGATTCCGCGTAGTTCCAAAAGTGGAGACTCGTGTCTCCTTTTCCATGTGCACTTGCAATCCTGAAATTCAACAAAAACAAAACACAAGTACAAAAACGTTGTCGCCAAAATCAACATTTACAGAATTGCACACACGACATGCTATAGATTATAGACAGGAAACCGTGTCCCATTTATTGGGTTGATGATGTCCCCGAGATGAGCTCATAAAGTTTATCATGTAAACTCTGCAGGTGGATTCGTTCCACATGATAATAAGGATGAGTGGTACTAGTCTCGGATAATAAGAAACGAATTAATTTAATTATTAGTAATTGAAATTAATTCGTGGACATTCGATATCTTAAACACGGGGAAAGTCGTATATGTAATTTCGGCGGAAATATTATTGGTAAAATAATATAGATTAATTAATTGGGAATTCAATTATAATTTTATAGTGGAATTAATTATAATTAAAATTGGATTTAATTAAAGGTTTTCTTTTAAGGACACCGGTTTAATTAAATTACAATTTAGCCTAATTAATTAATTGTCCTAAGGTCCCTAGTGTGGCCTATATATACCCTCAATCTCTCTTCTCTTAACCTACGAAACGCCGCTATAATTAATTCTGTGGAGAAATTATTTTGCTAGCGCAATTATTTTCTTCTCTGCTTAATTAATTTAGATTAGCGCAGTGTTTTTATTTTTCTGTAGAAATTAATTTGCTAGCGCAAATATATTTCTGGAGAACAAAATAATTATTTCTGTAGAAATTAATTTGCTAGCGCAAATATATTGGAGAGAGAATAATTATTTCTGTAGAAATTAATTTGCTAGCGCAAATATATTTCTGGAGACAGAATAATTAAAACGTGAGAAAGAGGGTTTGAGAGAGAAGAAGAAGAGAAGACTCCGGTGGATCGTTGCCCACACAACGTCCGGCGTCGAGGGCTAGGATACACACTAGAAGATCTCAGGGTGTTCGCCTATTCGGCTTCTCCGAATCACGCTTCAAAGGTATAAGAAATCGAAACCCTATTTCCGCTTTTATTCGATTTCTTTCTCGTTGAAAATACATCGGATGTAAGATCGGGTTCCGGATCTCGTGGATCGTACTCCTCGACTACTGGGGGTTCTAGGACCTCCGGTTCGGTAGTCGGAAGAGGAAAAACGGCCCGGAAACGAGCCCGGAACAGCAGGTCGCGCTGCTGTTCGCGCTGCTGAAGGACAAACGGCGACCGCCGTTTCGCTGTTTTTCAGGCAGCCCGCTCCGGCTCGCGCGGTTGTCCTTCGGGGCAATGGCTGGGCGTGAATCGGGGCACGGGCTGGGCACGTGAACGGAGTAACGGACCTGGAGGTCGACTGGGATCGTTCGGATGTTCGAGTGATCGAACGAACGCATCCCGGGTAGTCGATTTCCAACATTGGGTACACGGCGCACAGCCATTACATTCATTTTGAACAGTCCATTGTCGAGATAGCCCCGACCAAGGAAAGTTCCAAACTTAGTCAAAATAAACTTCTTAGCATCAAATACAAGTTTAAAACCATGCTCAACCAGGAGAGACCCAGAGACTAAGTTCTTGCGGATGTCCGGGACATGCAGCACATCCTTCAACAGCAGCTCCTTTCCAGAGGTGAGCTTCATGGTCACGTTCCCAACTCCAGCAACAGTAGACGAGGAAGAGTTCCCCATGTGGAGCTTTCGGCCAGTCGAAGGAGCATAGGTAGAAAATGCATCCTTATCAGAGCAGACATGGCGAGTGGCTCCAGTGTCAATGAACCACTCCTTGGGATTACCAACCAAGTTGGCTTCAAACACCATTGCTGACATATCCATTTCAGTCAGCTCCTGCCCAGAGGTTTCAACAAGGTTAACAGATTGCTTCCCTTTCCCCTTGTACTGTGCGATAGGCTGTTTAGGCTTCTTGCAATCTTTAGCCATGTGGCCAGTTATTCCACAGTTATGGCATTTTCCCATGAACTTCCAGACCTTGGTGGCAGGCTCTTTCCCTTTAGAGGTATTCTGAGGAGGAGGCAGCTTCCTTTTGGGTTGCTCCATCAGATTCACACGAGGCTCCTCAGGCACACTCCCAGGATTAAACCTCTTACGGTTTTCCTCTTCGATACGAAGCTTGACAACCAGCTTGTCAATAGTCATTTCCTTGGTCTTATGCTTGAGATAGTTTTGATAAGCCCTCCAACTCGGGGTTAACTTCTCAATAGCAGCAGCCACCAGAAAAGACTCGCTGATTTTCATGCCTTCATTCTCAAGGTCATGCAAGATCAGCTGGAAGTGTTGGAATTGAGATACGACCGACTTAGAGTCGACCATCTTAAAATCCAAAAACTTCCCGACGACGAACTTTTTAGTTCCGGCGTCCTCAGTTTTATATTTCTTCTCCAAAGCATCCCAGAGTGCTTTGACCGAAGGCATATTCCCATACACATTGTACAGGTCATTACTTAGACCGTTCAAAACGGTATTCCGGCACAGGTAATCACCCTGGCCCCATGCTTCATAAGCCGCACGCTTATTAGCATCAGTTTCATTCTAATCCATGGTCAGAGGCTCATCCTTGAGAAACTTTGCCAAACCCAACGTGGTCTGGTAAAACATCATTTTTGGTTGCCACCTTTTGAAGTCAGTCCCATTGAACTTCTCAGGTTTCTCAGCATGAACCACCGATGAAGGCATGATTGGAACGTTCAAGTTCATCGGTGGAACAGTGCTAGATTGGCCGTTTTTCTCAGCACCAGGATTGTCTCCGGTTGTCATTTTTTAGTACGGATATTTGTCTTGCGTTGTTGGTATTCGTAGCTATTACAGTGCTTGTTTCTGGACTAGTTATCAGTACTACTGAAAACTTTACACTTTTCCAGAAACTATAAAACGTAAATAAAAGAAATGAAGAAGAAGAATGAAACACGAACTGGTCTTCAACTTCGATCGAACTTCAGAACTGGATTGCGGGTAGTCGAGGCGCTTTCGCTATCCGCAAGACAAATACGTCCCGTGTATGCTACGGTTTGCAGACGTAATGTCCCCAAAGATACAACGACTGTCTTGTTCGTCTCTGAAGCAACCAGAGCCGAACCACTTTCGAACGAGAAAGAGCAGGGAGTATGAACTATGAAATGCTGGGAATTATTTTGCTTTATTTGCTGTGTATGTTATGCAGCCTAAGACACTCTATTTATAGGCGTCCACATGCATGTGAAGGGTCAACAAAGGCATTCTTCGGGTGAGTAATGCAGCCTCATTACCACCTTGTAACGTTTAGCCTCATTACACCATTGTAACGTTAGGAATGAACCTGGTCATCTGACCGTTGAGGATTTCATTTCAGAAAATAATAATATTAATTATTATTTAATCAGGCTTGACTATTCAACTTCAGCCCAATCCAATTGTGTCAACACTAGCTAAGCCCAATCTATAGTTCAGCCCGTCAGCAAAACTATTACGATGGCCAGGCCCAGGAGCCCCAGGAAGCCCAAAGTCCAGTCCAAGGGCGAGGCGAGTCGGGTCGGGACGGGACGGGACGGGACGAGCACGAGCACGAGCACGAGCACGAGCACGAGCACGAGCCGAGCGGACGGACGACGCGCGTGTGGCGATTGCCATGTACCTTAACGGTCCATGGTCTTACTCACTTGTTGAACACATTAATCCTCCAACCATTTATTAAGTGTAATCATTTTATTACATCTTTCAATGTGGGATGTAATAACTATTACACATTTCAATGTAATAAAGTCTTACACTTTATTACATATTCAATTAAATGCCATTTTAATTGACTATCTTTAACAATTTATTTCTCACTCACCGAAAATCGGTTTTTGACGAAATAAAATTCTATAATTATCTACGAACGACGTAGAAAATTATCGTACAATTTATTTCTCAATCGAAATTAATTTTATAGCCAGTCAAATCGGTCAAACGTTGAATAAAACCAACTTTGACTTATTTATTTTCCAACAAAACAATTTAAACTAGATAAAAATAGTCTTAATATAATTGATTAATCAAAACCTTATTAAAAATTACATTGATTGATCAAAACCTAAATCCAAACCCTACCAAACAATACTTATTATACACATAATTCATATTACAAAACACACAAATATTTTTTTTCTTAATTCACGTTCAATTTTATCCGAAAATATCAAATTGTTGATATTCAACTTTTCACTTTTATAATTGCACATACTATTACGATGCTCTAATAATATGTTTCTTCATTAATTATTTTTCAGACACCTTTTGAATTCTAAAACATACAAGTACACACCATGCACTGGTCTTGAAAATTGTAGGAAGACCATTTGCGAAATCTTATATGGCCATTTGGGCGGCCCAATAGTAGTACTACTCTACACAAGACTGAAAATGAAGGAAGAGGATATATGGAAAGATATTAAGGTGGGCTTTGCGAAAGTGACCAAAACCTCTCACTAGCTAATAGCTATGGCCATGGGAGGTGCAGCTGCTAAGCTACAACTCCCCAACCCCTCGACCCCCCGCCGCGCCGGAGCCCGCTCCAATCCTTTCCCGGTAGGATCCGAAGTCGAAGTCCGCACTGATGAGGAAGAATTCAGATACACATATTTCTCCGCCACAGTGATTTCGCCGGCGGTTGCAGTCTCCCGGAAAAAAGGGAATAAGAAGAAATCGAAGAAAATCGAAGTGGAGTACCACAAACTGTTCGAAGAGGTGGACAAATCGAAGCGATTGAAAGAGAAAGTTGACGTCCGCTGCGTGAGGCCGCCGCCGCCGCCGCCGTTGGAGGAGGTTCTCGAGGGTTTCGAGCCGGGAGACTCCGTAGACGCGTTTTTTCAGGACGGCTGGTGGATTGGTGCCGTGGCACGAGTGGTGGAACTGGATGGTGAAGAGAGGAGGTGCCACGTGGCGTTTCATCACCCGCCGGACGAGCGCGAGTTCCGGGTTTCGGAACTTAGGGTTCACTGGGAATGGAATAATGGGAGGTGGGTTCGATCTCGGCCACATAGGCAGGTACATCAAAATTTTCCGAGTTTTGCTTTTATTTGAATTTGATGGTTTTTGTTTTTTGTCTCTTTTAACTTTCGTGTGAAGTGGGCTGAAGAATTTTGATTGTTTTTGTTTTTTGTCTCTTTTAACTTTCGTGTGAAGTGGGCTGAAGAATGAAATTGTTGTTTGAGCTTGGAATGTTTTAATTTTGAGGCTTGTTACTAGAGAAGGTGTATCTTTTGTACCTTCATTAGTTTAGAACTTATGGTCAGCTATAGTTTCCATGTTGGGAGACCTTTTTAATAATGAGATCTCATTTATTCATCATGAAATGCTCTGTGAATTGGGTAATTGAAGTTAAGATTTCCTTATTTTTTTTATATGACTACATTTGTTCTTGAATTTCTTGTAGAGTATAGAAGAATTGATGTTTGATGTGGGAAGAAAGATAAATGTATCATTTGACAAAGAAAATCATAAGGGTGCTTAGTTTCTTGGAACAATTTATCAACACTTGGGAAATGAATTTATCTGGTAGAGTGTCCTGGTGCAAATTCAGACGTGAATTATACTGAAATAGTTGATTCCCTCCGTGTAACAACCGCAAAATTTTAATAAATAAATTAAGTAATTTGGGGCCCAATTAATTTTACATATGAAATAATTATACTATGAATTAGTTCTAATCATTTGAAGTTCATATTAATTTTCATATTAGTCTCATAATGCATTTTCATGTTAAGTCTTACCTGCATTTTTTATTTACGGTAGACTTCATTTAGCATTTATTCAGTCATGTAGTAATCCTCGTGAACTACTAGTATACTACGTACGACTATTAGTAATAACATTATTATTATTATTATTATTATTATTAAAGCAATTATAAATAATATTAAGAGTATTATATTTTTCATAGATATTTTTCATAGGTTGCCAACTGAATTTTAAGCCCATAAACCCATTAGAGGGTGTACAGTCCGTTTAGGAATCCTCAAACCCTTTTCACAAGCCACCATGACTCTTATATGGAGTGTATATGTATATAAGGATTAGGTTCAGCACCCTCAAGCTATCGCCCATCTTCCTCCCACAAGAATAAACCTTCTCTCTTCAAAAATCAAAACCACTATTGCCGAGTAGTTATTCACCCCTGTTGCACACTAGACATCTCTCTTGTACCTCTCTTGCAATTCTACATTTAGAATCCAATCGACCAAAGCCCGAATCCCGAATTCGTGCCAATCGGAACAATCCTACCAACCATCTCATATCATCCAGACCTCATCCCTCACCGTAATCGAACCACCGAGACCAAGCATCTTCAAAGACCCAACCCGCTGTAAAAGACGCAGTAGTAGTCAAAGAAGTTGCAGCGTCAAACCAAAGGCCACCATCGAGATCGATTAGTCGTCGCCTCCTGCCGTAATCCACACCTCCGCGGCGAATCCATTTGAAGGCCGTCGATCAGCTGTTCGCCGAAATCAGCGCGTCACCGTCGAAGGTCATAATTCTCAATTAAAGATCGACCATACCTCGATCGTGCCCTTGTCGGGACTAGACTTCCCGAGTCGCGTCCGCCGGAGACGAGACAACCGCTGTAGCCATAGACGTCCCATCCAAGCCATCGACCGTCGTCCGCTGTCAAGCAACGCAACCACCGCCACAATGAAGACGCCGTTGTCTTAGTCCAGATCCGAGGACGTAGCTTCCGTGATTTCGGTCCCTCTCAGAATCTCTCTCTGTCACTCTCATTTCATCCAAAAAGGAATAGGAAAAAGGATTTCTGTGTTAGATCCCCAATTCATCGATCGAAAAGTGGAGGAGAAGATTAAAGTGGGGCTAAGTTTGCTTACGGGCCATAAAACTCTAATAACCTTTCATAGCCCAATTACCTAAAGCCCATTTGATTTATCAGAAGGTTAGCCCATTCTATTTATATGTCATGCCAAATTCCTCTTACGTAAATGTTTATAAATAGTAGTATTGACCTTATTATGTATACGTATAAGTAATTTAGTTTATAAAATTTAAAAGGCATATTAATATTAATATCACTTTAATTTATTATTTGTAAGGATGTATGGATTTTGAGGATTAGGATTTGCACGAGCATACATTCACGCATTATTATTGTCAAGTCAAGTTCTGCAGTTTCAAGGTAGGGGTATTTCTAAAACCTTTTCAAATACAGTTCATATCAGTGTATGGTACGCAGGTAATTGTTCGATATCGAGGACTTTATATTATATTCATGTTATGTGCACATATTAGTCGCGCGACGAAACTCATGGCCGTGTTCACGTAGACGTGTGACGTGTTCACGGTAATAAATCAAGCAAGCAAGTGATAGGAACGTTTAATCGTTCGGAAATTCATGTCCTTGGGTATATCCCACTATCTAACAAGTTCAAGTTAGTTTATAAAGTTGAGCGTCATTCCGGTTATTTTCGTATCGTGCAATGTGTGAACTGGTATCCCTACTGAGTTGTTGATAACTCACCCCTTTTAAAACCCCATCTTTTCAGGTTAAGCGAAATCGAAGCGAGACGGGGATGTGGCGGCGATAGTAGTAGCAGCGTCTATTCTATAGACATTATTTTGTTTTATGCTTTCCGCTTTTGAAACATCATACTTGAGTATTTTTATTTAAATTTGACTATTGAGGGTTATTATTTTTAGTTAAAGATTTTATTATGAAAAGTCATTTTGACATTTTGTTATTTTAAATACTAAAATTTATTTTGAAAAGTAAGAAAATCCTCTTTAGTTATGTTACGAAAAATGGGATGTTACAACTTGGTATCAGAGCATTACGGTTCTCTTTACGGACCTAAAATAGTTTTCAAAATAAGCTATTATCGTCCACCTCTGCCGCTCGCGCCGACTTCGCAAGTAAGTGCATTCTTCATTCATGGTGTTTCATTTAAGTTGCATGTGTAGTTTCATGATGTTGTAGTCACATGCATATTACATTCATGAGTTTCAAGTACAATGCTTATCAAGTTCATGTTTTTCAATTAGGATGCATGTTTAGTCTCATTACTTTCCATGTAAATTGCACGTCATGTTCATTATTTTCAAGTAAGATCCATACTCAAGGTCATAGTTTTCAAATTCATGATTTTCCAAGGGCATTGCATGTTCAAGTTTCAAGTTGAAATTTTAAGTTGCTTAAATTGCGCACTTTATATTTAAGTTCAAGTTCATGTTAAAATTCAAGTTCATGATTATTATGTCAAGATGTGCGCAATTTATTGCAAAATATGATGCATATGTTTCAAAAAAAAAAAAATTATAATTACATGTTGCATGATTTACAGAAATTATATAATTATATATATATGCAAATATTAAGTTAATTGTGGCCTTAGGAATTAAAATGGTTAAGAATAATGATATAGATCTTGTGGTTAACCTACGGTAATGTTGAAGACATGATATAAAACTAAGTTGTTGAACTTATGGTGTTGCGTTGGACTTTCGATTTCGTTAAAAAAAAAAAAAAAATATATATATATTTTGCTCAAGCAAGTGATGAACATGTGATGTAGTAAGTGACACTTTGGAGGTTAGTAAAACCCCATGTAAAACGCATGAGACTAACGTTTTTGTCAGAAAGTAGTAGTGAACTCTGGCATGAAGGCCTTAAGAGTAGATCTTCACGTACTAGAAATGGAGTACTTCAATGTCATAATAGAATTTGACTATTCATTGGATAATCATAATAGTATCTTACCATGAGAGTATGGTAATGATATTGAAGGAGGTGCATCAATTACAGAGAGTTGAATTCACGCACAATTAAGAACAAGTATACACTACCCCAAAATTGACGATGTTTGTTACCGATTAAAAGGGGGTACGTGTGTTCTCGAAGATCAACATAAATTTGGGACATCACCAAGAGTGAGCTTGATATCTCAAAGTCAGCTTTTGGAACTCGATCAGTTTATGATCATGTTCATTGATGAAATATTGTTAAACTCGAAGACGAGGCTTAACTCAAGGAAATTTTGTGGTTTTCCTTTTATACATTGAGCATGGAGGAGTCTATGCAAATTTCTCGAAGTGTGAGTTTATTTCATGAGTTTACCCTTCTAAGATTGAAGAGGTCAACCAATTGTTCACCCAAGAATGTTAAAAAGATACGTAACTTCTTGATTTTGTTGATTGCTATCAAAGATTCATTGAAGGTGTTCAAGATAGCACAACCGATGACATAGTTGAAGAGGAAAGTTTTTCAGCAACTCGAGAGGAAGTTGACCACAACTCCACTTCTGACCATTTCAACCTGTAAAGAAGGTTTCATGGTCTATAGTGATGCCCATATCCAAAGATTGGGTTGGTGGATGCAGCATGAAAAAGTGATAGCATATGCTTCCTGACAATTGAAAACACACGAAGTTAATTACCCTACACACGACTCAGAGCCCACTGATGTAATCCCTGCATTGAAGATTTTGAGACATTATTGGTATCATAAAAGATGAAGTTTATTTTCGCGCAGAAAGAGTTGAACATGCGTCACAGAAGATAACCAGGGATTTTTAAAGATTGCGAATGTTCAATTCTTTATCATCCTGAAAAGGCTAATGTCGTGGCAAACACCTTAAGCAAAAATACAATGGGGTATATAGTCATTTGTTGACGAATCAAGAGTAGCTTCAAATAGAGTTCAAGAATATGAAAAGCGAAGTGATTTCTCAAACTTGTGGTACAGGAGTAATGTTATCTGCGTTGACGATTCTTATTACCCTATGCAAAAGAATTAAGAAAGCGCGAGAGAATCATGTTTCCTGTTGAAGATTAGGACTCAAGTTCGAGAAGAGAACAAGGGTTTTTCCGAAAATGAAAGTTTGAGTCATAGTATTTAACAGAGTGTTGCGTAAGTCGAAAAACGAGATCTTGAGGAATTAAATCGTAGAAGAAGCACATTGTACGCCATATACTTCCCATCCTAGAGGAACAAGGATGTATCACGACTTGTGAGAGTCATTATGGTTGAGAAGTATGAAAAGAGACTTCGAGTTATTCATATAGAAATGTTTGGTGTGTCAGCAAGTTAAGGCTTAACACCAGCGACCTTCGAGTTTAATTCGACCATTGAAAGTACTCGAGTGGAAAATTGAGCACGTGGCCATTGACTTTGTGGTGAGTTTACCGCAATCATCAAGAGGAAATAATGCAATTTTGATAATGGTTGATCGATTAACAAAATTTGCACATTTTCTACCGGTGAAGATGACTTTCAGTATAGACCAGCTCGCACAGTGATACATTCGCTAGAGAATGAGGTCTCACGATACTCTAATATGAATTGTGTAATATAGAGATCCTAAATTCTTTTCAAGACTTGGGAGAAGTTTGTACGATACGATGAGAACGAAGCTGAAGTTTAGCACCGCGTGTTATCTTTGGACAAAAGGCCAATCTGAAAGAACAAGACGAACGAGGAGAAATATTAGAACATGTGTTCTAGACCATGAAGAGTTACGAATGCATAAAGAGTCATATTATTATGAGAAGTGTGAAATGATTTTGGATCATGTTCAAGAACAACGGCACGTACTTAATATATGTTAAGTGGATACGCTATCGAGGGGAAACTGCACTTGAGAGCACGAGCAAGAAATGAAGTCACTTAAATGGAATCTTTTACAAGAGGTAAATAACGAATTTCGAGGACGAAATTTTTATAAGTAGGGTAGGTTGTAACAACCGCAAAATTTTAATAAATAAATTAAGTAATTTGGGGCCCAATTAATTTTACATATGAAATAATTATACTATGAATTAGTTCTAATCATTTGAAGTTCATATTAATTTTCATATTAGTCTCATAATGCATTTTCATGTTAAGTCTTACCTGCATTTTTTATTTACGGTAGACTTCATTTAGCATTTATTCAGTCATGTAGTAATCCTCGTGAACTACTAGTATACTACGTACGACTATTAGTAATAACATTATTATTATTATTATTATTATTATTAAAGCAATTATAAATAATATTAAGAGTATTATATTTTTCATAGATATTTTTCATAGGTTGCCAACTGAATTTTAAGCCCATAAACCCATTAGAGGGTGTACAGTCCGTTTAGGAATCCTCAAACCCTTTTCACAAGCCACCATGACTCTTATATGGAGTGTATATGTATATAAGGATTAGGTTCAGCACCCTCAAGCTATCGCCCATCTTCCTCCCACAAGAATAAACCTTCTCTCTTCAAAAATCAAAACCACTATTGCCGAGTAGTTATTCACCCCTGTTGCACACTAGACATCTCTCTTGTACCTCTCTTGCAATTCTACATTTAGAATCCAATCGACCAAAGCCCGAATCCCGAATTCGTGCCAATCGGAACAATCCTACCAACCATCTCATATCATCCAGACCTCATCCCTCACCGTAATCGAACCACCGAGACCAAGCATCTTCAAAGACCCAACCCGCTGTAAAAGACGCAGTAGTAGTCAAAGAAGTTGCAGCGTCAAACCAAAGGCCACCATCGAGATCGATTAGTCGTCGCCTCCTGCCGTAATCCACACCTCCGCGGCGAATCCATTTGAAGGCCGTCGATCAGCTGTTCGCCGAAATCAGCGCGTCACCGTCGAAGGTCATAATTCTCAATTAAAGATCGACCATACCTCGATCGTGCCCTTGTCGGGACTAGACTTCCCGAGTCGCGTCCGCCGGAGACGAGACAACCGCTGTAGCCATAGACGTCCCATCCAAGCCATCGACCGTCGTCCGCTGTCAAGCAACGCAACCACCGCCACAATGAAGACGCCGTTGTCTTAGTCCAGATCCGAGGACGTAGCTTCCGTGATTTCGGTCCCTCTCAGAATCTCTCTCTGTCACTCTCATTTCATCCAAAAAGGAATAGGAAAAAGGATTTCTGTGTTAGATCCCCAATTCATCGATCGAAAAGTGGAGGAGAAGATTAAAGTGGGGCTAAGTTTGCTTACGGGCCATAAAACTCTAATAACCTTTCATAGCCCAATTACCTAAAGCCCATTTGATTTATCAGAAGGTTAGCCCATTCTATTTATATGTCATGCCAAATTCCTCTTACGTAAATGTTTATAAATAGTAGTATTGACCTTATTATGTATACGTATAAGTAATTTAGTTTATAAAATTTAAAAGGCATATTAATATTAATATCACTTTAATTTATTATTTGTAAGGATGTATGGATTTTGAGGATTAGGATTTGCACGAGCATACATTCACGCATCATTATTGTCAAGTCAAGTTCTGCAGTTTCAAGGTAGGGGTATTTCTAAAACCTTTTCAAATACAGTTCATATCAGTGTATGGTACGCAGGTAATTGTTCGATATCGAGGACTTTATATTATATTCATGTTATGTGCACATATTAGTCGCGCGACGAAACTCATGGCCGTGTTCACGTAGACGTGTGACGTGTTCACGGTAATAAATCAAGCAAGCAAGTGATAGGAACGTTTAATCGTTCGGAAATTCATGTCCTTGGGTATATCCCACTATCTAACAAGTTCAAGTTAGTTTATAAAGTTGAGCGTCATTCCGGTTATTTTCGTATCGTGCAATGTGTGAACTGGTATCCCTACTGAGTTGTTGATAACTCACCCCTTTTAAAACCCCATCTTTTCAGGTTAAGCGAAATCGAAGCGAGACGGGGATGTGGCGGCGATAGTAGTAGCAGCGTCTATTCTATAGACATTATTTTGTTTTATGCTTTCCGCTTTTGAAACATCATACTTGAGTATTTTTATTTAAATTTGACTATTGAGGGTTATTATTTTTAGTTAAAGATTTTATTATGAAAAGTCATTTTGACATTTTGTTATTTTAAATACTAAAATTTATTTTGAAAAGTAAGAAAATCCTCTTTAGTTATGTTACGAAAAATGGGATGTTACACTCCGTCTTTGAAACCTGTCCAAATTTCAAGTATAAGAATATTTTTTTATTGGAAAAGTTGATGCACTCTTTGAATTTTCTATTGCTAGGTTTTGCAATTTGGCCTGAATTTAGGGCCTTGTGCTCTCAAATTTCATACCAGAGACGATTTATCATGTGCAGCGTGCTATTAGGAAGTAGTTAAATCCCTGAGTGATTACCTTTTTTTTTTTGCAGGACATCACAAACCCATCTTCTAAAGGTGGAGTGCATGAACAACTAACTTGTGAAAATCCAAGTTCCTCCGTGTCAACTGTTCCAGTGAACAATTTGGGTAGTGGAAAAGCGTCTGACCAAGTGGATGACTCGCCTGGGTTCCAGAAAACGCCTCACGTGAGAGACCATAAAGTAATAATTTTACCAAACTTTATTTGAACACCTTACACATCTTTTGAGGATTATTTGGATTTTGAAAAAAGGGTATGTACTGGGTACTCAACCGTGAAAACATCACCCTGATTGTTTTCTTTAAATTCATGATATTTGTTTTGTTTTTGTTTTTTCTTTTTTTACTTGTGTGCCACCTACTGTAGACTAACAAGAGGGGAACACCTCTAAAGACCCCAATTAAAAGCGTTGAGACTCTGGCAACAGGTTCGTTTTTTCTGTTACTCTCTTCACCCCCACCCCATTGGTTGAATGAATGGAATCAATTATTCTAAAAATGGATTTGTTGGTTTAGATGATTTGAATGAAAAAGATGACGATCCTCGTATAATTCCTGAAGTAGAGGCAATAGTTATGGAAACCTTACAAGTGCCTAATCAGGAGATAACGACATTAAACAAGGACAACCCAATCAATGTTCGGTCAGATACCAACGGCACAAATTTAGCCTACAGTAAAAAGCGCAGAGAAGTGGTTGTTGAAGTATTTACCAACCCTGAGGAGAATCATGTGCCTAAGAGAGGAAGAAGACATAGTGCAATTCCCCAAGTTCAAGGTCAGTCTTTTATTTCTTTTTCATGCTGTATTATTTACACACTAATCTTCACGTGCAACAGTTATTTGATTGGTTTGGTTATTTGAATACAAGGAATTAAGTATTAATTATAAAAATATCACTGATATTTAGTGTAATTACAAAAAGCTCCAACTATCTATTAGAATGACAAATGAAAGTCCTGAATAATATATATATATATATATACTGTAAATGTGTATTCTTGAGTTTTGGATATATGACCAGTCTCCTTTTTTGGCTTTTTTAGACCTCCTTGGTGCATCTGGAGGGAAATCGATAGAAGTTAACTCCACATTGGGAGTCAATATTGTGTGTGAAGCACCTAGCCATGAGTTTGAGAACCAACCACTTTCAAAGTGGATCGAGGGGATGAAAAATCCATCTGCAGTTGGTGTCTCAAGTAAATTATAGTTGTAATTTTTACAGTTGAATAAATTACTACAAAAAAATGTACCTCTTTTTTAATCCTACTTTATAGTTGGCCTGAAAATACTCAATATTAATTCAGCAGAAGCGTCTCCGGTGAGTGAAAATGGAGAGAAGAATCATATGGACATTGAAGTGCTTGATAAGTTCAGTGAAAAGCACCAAGCTAGTGAAGCCTTGATTCCTGCAAAAAACTTGCCCTTCGTGAAGAAAAGCCTTCTCTGGAAGACAGTTGAAACCATGGAAGCTTTCCAAAGGATACCACAGAGCCCTCATTTCCAGCCTCTAGAAGACATCAAAGAGAGCCTCCGCGAAGGCAAGGCTATCGGCTACATGGTAACCTTTGCTGGTGTGGTGGGAAAAATTTCCGAATTGCAGTTTGATGACGACTCCAAAGACGTGACAGATGAGATAATGGAGACGCTTCCAGAGCTAGAGATGTACGGGTTTAACGTGAGGCCCATACAGGATTGTGTGGCCAAGTTACTCGCGGTGAAAGAGAAAGAGGCGAATCTGGTGGGCAATGTGAACGATCTTAAAGACAGGATCCTTGAGCGCCATCAGAAGAAGGACAAGATCGAGGAAGATATAGATGGGATAAAAGAAGAAATCCGGAAGCTGAACGAGAGACTTTCGGTAGCTGAGTCAGCGAAAGAGAAAGAAGAGGATGAGCTTGTGGATTTTGCGGACCAACTGAAAGAAATTGAAAAAAGTATCCAGAACACTAGGCGTGATTTCGAAGGTATAAGGTCTTGGCCGTTTTAATCGGTGGTTGTAGTAGTTGATGATTGTTCTTAAGTGTAGTGTAGTATTTAAATTAACCGTATTTATATATCCCAGTAGAAATGTAGAATGTGATGTGGAAAACAATTGACGTATCTGTCTTTTTTACTTTAAAATAGATTAAATATAAATATGTCCTACAACCTCAGCTCATGTTTTATATATCCCAGTAGAAATGTATAATGTGATGTGGAAAACAATTGACCTATCTGTCTTACTATCTCAGCTCATGTTTTATGCTCTGTTTATTTGGGCTAATCATAATTGGATTTCTGGATAAATAAATCTGTTTGCTCATGTTTTCTTTGAATGCTTAATGCCTTCTTATGTCGCATATAGAAAACTATCATCATATTTACTTCTTCTAATGCTAAATTCCTTCGTATTCATCTCGATTCTATACTGTTGCATTTGGAAAACCATCATATTTACTTCTTTGAACGCTCAATGCCTTCTCATCTCGATTCTATACTGTTGCATTTGGAAAACCATCATATTTACTTCTTTGAACGCTCAATCGTATCCATTCTGATCTCTCCTCAAAACCATCGTTGATAGTTAAATTTTATTTTAGTTATATTTTCATAATTTTTAGAGTTAATATCACATTTCGTCCTGCAACTTAGGCCGATCCCACACTTAGTGGCAATGGGTTCAATTCTCCTTCATCGTAAAAAGCATTTTGCATTTCTTAACAATGCTAGGTGGCAATGGGACCCATATTTACACTCCACATCAGCAAGTCACCGGCGATAACCGCCACGTGGGCAGTCACGTGACCCGCACGCGCACTTTCCGGCGAGCCCTAAAAATTATTTTACATTTCTTAACAATGCTAGGTGGCAATGGGACCCATATTTACACTCCACATCAGCAAGTCACCGGCGATAACCGCCATGTGGGCAGTCACGTGACCCGCACGCGCACTTTCCGGCGAAAATCGACCGGAAAGGACGACATTTGATTTTTTCAACAAAAAAGGACTAAGTGTGGGATAGGCCTAAGTTACAGGACGATTTGTGATATTAACTCTAATTTTTATACACTATTTATCATATTCTTTTAGACGAACAAAAAAAGTCAACGTTAACCACTTGTGACTATTGATTGCTGTGGGACAGAGAGAGTATCTGAGTTTTTTAGTAATATGAGCTTGGAGACCCTATATTGTGGTTACATGTATCATATGAACAGTATGGTACTCGCACATAAACAAAATCAATTATGCCCATAAATAAAACCTATACACACAACTCTCTCTCTCTCTCTCTCTCTCTCTCTCTCTCTCTCTCTCTCTCTCTCTCTCTCTCTCTCTCTCTCTCTCTCTCTCTCTCTCTCTCTCTCTCTCTCTCTCTCTCTCTCTCTCTCTCTCTCTCTCTCTCTCTCTCTCTCTCTCTCTCTCTCTCTCTCTCTCTCTCTCTCTCTCCATCATCTCCCCTACGCACAACTCAAACGCAGAAACCGCAACCGCAACGCACATAAATCGCAACGAAATCACTCTCCCCAATTTCGCAGACAAAACCACTGGAGCACCGTTCAGCCGCGACGACCGTTCAGCCGCGACCACCGGAGCACTCGACTTTCAACGTCCGTAAAAAACTTGCCGCCGCAACCACCTTCCGCCACTTCCGCCGAGAAAACCACCGCCCGCGATTTTTACACACCCGCAGAAGCAGAAACAAAGTCGTCAGCCTCATTAGAAACCCTAAATTCGAACAAAGTAAGTAAAAACCCTATTTTCTCCGATTTCAATTTCTTCTGAAATTGCATGTTGAAATAGAAACACTATTTCGTATAATTGTCAACCTCAGAAACCCTAAATTCAAACAAGAGGCATAGAAACCATATTTTCTCCGATTTTAATTTCTTCTGAAATTGCATGCTGAAATTTAAACACCATTTGGTATAATTGTTTCATCTAATTAAAATTTACTGTTCATTGTTGTTCATTTCAGTGATTGGTGTGTAATTGTTTACTGTTTGCATTGTTGTTTTGTGAATTAAAATTACAGTGTTATGTGTGTTTGTTCTATTTGGAACCTTTTCAGTTGTATGAATTGAGATAAGAAGGAAAATCAAACAATAAATATAATATCAACTAAGTTGTATGCAAGAATCTACTTTAAATTCATATCTGATTGGTTTGTTGTTTTGGAACTTTTTGACTAGTATGATTTGAGTTAAAAACACTATACAAAGTAACAATGTGAAATCAAAGTTTGATTCACCTCAGTTATATGCTATATTCTACTGTGATTTGTGAACATTTCTGCTATATTTGGTCTGTTGTTTTTGAACTTTTTCAATAGTATGCATTGAGATAAGAATGAAAAGCAAAAAAGAAATGTAAGATCAACTAAGTTGTATAAAAGAATCTACTCTGAATTGTGAACAATTGTCCTCTGATTGGTATGTTGTTTTGGAACTTTTTTACTGTTATGAATTGAGTTAAAAACAATAAACAAAGTAAAAAAATGTGAAATCAAAATTTGATTCGCAGCCCAAGCCTTTCAACAATATTAAATCTAACAAACTTAGTTATATGCTAAATTCTTTGTGACTTGTGAAGAATTCTGCTCTATTTGGTATGATTTGTGTGGAAAATGTAATTTAAAATGTGTTAGAGAGCAGAATATAAGTCGGGAACGGGCTCAGGCCTATTAATAGACCTATGAATACTTGGGAAATATTTTATTAGTATTATTATTGTTTATTATTATTCTAAATTACTAGTATCTTTTTTGTATTTAGAGTTATTTATTTTTGGTATTACTTAGAGTCTTAGACTATTATATAAGTTGTTTATAGGGTTTAAGGTTATTCATTATTGAGATTAATTATTGGAAAAGCTGGAGCTTTTGTGGGCAAACAGTTCTGCCGTTTGATTGGAATTTCTATTCCTAACAAAATGTAAGACCAAAATATAATGATCACAAATAGTTACTATGTATCTATTCTAATTAGAAATGTAATCTCTTGTGTATCTCAATACTAACATAATACAATATCATTATTCACACACTATTGTTGGAATTCGATATCCCGGAGTTGCCGGAATTGCGGAACATGACAACTCCGATCAAAAACCTTCGCCGGAGATCACATGAACGCCGACTCATCCGCCGGAGTCCAGCCTTTGGAGACCACGCACCCGAAGGCACGCGGCCCGCCCCCAGCCGAACCCCCGCGAGACGGGGTTCACGCGATCGATGATCGCGTGCGATCATCATGATCGATGGGGCTGCCCAGCAGCCCCCGCGGCGAGTCCGGCGACTCGCCGCCGCCTGGAGGAGCCCCGCCTTCACGGCGGGTGGGGTGCGGCACCAGCCCGCGCCCCGGCGATCGATCCCCGTGATCGATCGCGAGCCCTCGGCCCAGCCGAGGGTTCCTTTCCTCCGCGCGTCGCCAAACCCTAGCGGGCGATCCCCGCGGTCCGGTGGCTTCGCCACCACCGCGTGATCGTTCGTCTAATCCGGGTTCGACTCTTGGATCTTGTTCTTCGATAATTGATTCAATAAAACAAGAATTAAATAACAATTATTTAATTCACCTTTCGATTCGTTGTGCGGAGAAACGAGATCTTATGATGACCTTGAGATCTTCCCACGTATTCCTTGCACTAGCCCGGACGTCGTGTGGGCGACGATCTACCGAACTCCATGGATCCTCCTCTCTACTTTCTCTCTCTAGAATTGTGATCTTCAAGTTATGAGAATAGAGAAGACCATGTAGTGCTTTTATAGGCTACGTAGGGGATCTAAAGGAGGTGGAATATTGGGCTTCCAATATTGAAGATTAAATTTGAGCCCAATGCTCAAGTCCATTAATCCTTATCAATATTAATTAATTCTATTTTCCACTATATAAAATTAATTGCACTCCCAATATTAAACCATATTATATCAAATAATATTTCTCCGGTAGTATTATTTATTCCGTGTATTTAAGATATAAATTGAAGGTACCGGTATACCGATCCGATCGATATACCGTGTGTGCGGAAGCGTGTAAAGCATATAAATCTATCATGCTTGATCTTAGTGCACACTTAATGTGTATAAGAACACATATAAACATATATATATATACACATCCAATATATATATATACAAGGTTCAACGATTACTTACTTATTGTGACGAAGTGATTTGTTGATGTCGTTGAGGTGGTGTTGAGTCGATTGAACCACCTCAAATGGATCAGCCTCTCGAAGCTCTCCTTGTGAATGACCTCGTCACTCCTCTTGTCTAGATCGCCCGGATGTTGAAGCCGCACAAATGGCCCGGCCTCTACGTGTTGAACACGAACCCGGAATTGAACTTGCTTGCTTGTTCTTGAGTGATTCTCTCACTCTTTTCTCTCTTGTTGTGTGGATTTTCGTGGCTGATCATAAAGTGGTATGAAAACCATGTTTTCATCACTTTATTCACCACAATTAACCTCCCCTTGTAACCCCCCCATTATGTGCATCATAATGCACCAATAATGGTGGTTAATGGGGAGGTAAAGGGTCATTTCCACATCACCATGCCAATTGGCATGGATGTGGTCCCCTTGCTTGTGTGGCATGCCATGTCACACCATGTGACATGCATCCATGCAAGCCATGCATCCCATGCATGTGAAAATCCATACATATTGATTCTAAATCAATATGACAAGCAACGTAATTCCGACTCGTGTGTGACCCTGTAGGTATGATTTATCGATCAAGATTATATTGTTCCCAACAATTAATATTATCGAATAATCATTTAACATCCATAGACGACCTTATGACTTTATCGATTGCACACGTAGGATCGAAGGACACATCCTAACAATCTCCCACTTGGCCTTCAGAGCCAGTGTGCTGCCAATTTCCTGTTGTCACTTTATGTCTAAATTTGAACTTGAGGCAAGACTTGAGTCATCCTCAATCGGTTCAAACCTTTCTTGGACTTTGAGACAGACTGTAAAACCAGATTTATCACTATGATACGAATCTGGACGTGGCCACGTATTTTCCACAGTCTCGACTCTCCAAGTGGCCGGTAAGACATGTATCCCATTATAAAATGGAGGACAATCCCATCTTGTCAATCCAAGCTCTCCCACTTGCTTCCTGATATACCCAATAACAAGTTTTATAACCTCCTTTTACGAAAGGCGTTTACTTGTATCAAAGTACACCATTTCACAATGGAATTACTCTGGACTACTCAGGTCAGAGGAAATTGCTCGACAGTCAATGAAATAGTATTATGACTCAAAATCTTAAATACTATTCCAGTCGGGTCTGTTCGATCATTAGCTTCCAGCTAATATCTATGTAATTGTACTTGATGTCCCACATCACTAGCCCATGAAGCGGCGCTATAGTACACATTACAATCTAGTTCTTTGCATCATCAGTTTGTCCGTACTCGATGATACGAACTAGGAACAATTTATGATTTAATTATATTAGTTCAACAGTTGGGACTTCATTATGTGGTAAATCGACCTCATAACCCAATTAATATAATTTAATCATTTGGACAATTCATACAATTTAAACCACAATTATATGAAGAAATTATTGAATATCATAAAAGATACGTGAATGTTTACATAAACTCCAAAAGTAGACAATACAGTAATAGGAATCACAATCCATCTCTAAGATATCGTATCCCTATTGCAGTCGTATGAGCATCATGCTTTGACTGCTGGAGTGGTTTAGTTAACGGGTCTGCAACATTATCATCAGTTGCCACTTTATTTATCTCGATGTCTCCACGACTAACTATCTCCCTGAGAATGTGGAACTTCCTGAGCACATGTTTGGATTTGTGGTGCTCCCTAGGCTCCTTGGCTTGCGCGATAGCTCCACTATTATCACAATAGAGAGCTATCGGATGGGCCGAACTAGGTACGACACCGAGCTCATCTAAGAACTTTCTTATCCAAACGGCCTCCTTTGCTGCTTCTGATGCAGCAATGTACTCAGCCTCTGTAGTAGAATCAGCTACGGTGGGTTGCTTGGAACTCTTCCAGCTCACCGCACCTCCATTCAGACAAAAGACAAATCCGGATTGAGACCGGAAATCATCTTTGTCTGTTTGGAAGCTTGCATCCGTATATCCTGTCACAACCAACTCTTTTTGTCCTCCAAAGACAAGAAAATACTCTTTAGTCCTTCTAAGGTACTTAAGAATATTCTTGGCCGCAGTCTAATGCGCCTCACCTGGGTTTCCTTGAAACCGACTCGTCATGCTCAAAGCATACGATACATCCGGTCGTGTACATATCATGGCGTACATAATAGACCCTATTGCCGAAGCAAAAGGAATATTTGCCATCCTTATTTGCTCATCAGGTCCCGAAGGGCACTGACTCTTGCTTAAAGATGTACCATGAGTCATTGGAATGAGACCCTTCTTGGCGTCTTTCATTCTGAACCTGTCAAGCACCTTATCAATATAGGTTGCTTGACTAAGTCCAAGCATCCTTTGTGATCTGTTCCGACAGATCTTGATGCCCAATATGTACTGTGCTTCTCCAAGATCCTTCATTGAAAACCATCTTCCTAGCCATTCTTTAACAGAATTAAGCATAGGAATATTGTTTCCAATAAGGAGTATGTCATCGACATACAACACAATGAATACAACGTAACTCCCACTGACCTTCTTGTAAACACAAGAGTCTTCCATGTTCTTTTGAAATCCAAACTCTTGTATGGATTCATCGAACCGAAGATTCCAGCTCCGAGATGCTTGCTTTAATCCATAAATGGATCTATTAAGCTTGCATACTCTCTCAGCCTGATTAGGATCGATAAAACCCTCTGGTTGTGTCATAAACACTTCCTCTACTAGAATCCCATTCAAGAAGGCGGTTTTAACGTCCATTTGCCATATCTCATAATCATAATGAGCAGCAATGGCTAAGAGAATCCGAATGGATTTAATCATAGCAACTGGTGAAAAGGTTTCATCATAATCCACCCCGTGAATTTGTTTATATCCTTTTGCCACCAACCTTGCTTTGAAAACACTAGGTTTTCCATTCATGTCTGTTTTTATTTTGTAAATCCATTTGCATCCAATGGGCCTAGCCCCTTTAGGCAAATCGACCAAGTTCCAAACTTGATTTTCAGACATTGATTCCATTTCGGATTTCATGGCACCCTGCCATTTCTCGGAATCTGGACTCGTCATAGCTTGGATATAGGTCGAAGGTTCATTGCTTTCTAAAAGCATGACTTCATAGCTCTCATTTGTCAGAATACCTAAGTATCTGTCAGGTTGAGATCTAATCCTTCCGGACCTTCGAGGGTTAGGTGTGGTTTCTAAAACCACTGGAGCACTCTCGACTTGGTCTTGAGTGTCCATCTCAGTTTGATCTTCTTGAACCTCGTTCAAGTCTTTTTGAACTTCGTTCAATTCAACTGAGCTCCCACTTACTTTCTTGGAAAGATATTCCTTTTCAAGAAATACACCATCTCGAGCAACAAAGACTTTGTTCTCAGATTGGTTGTAAAAGTGGTACCCTCGTGTTTCTTTTGGATAACCAACAAAGAAACATTTATCCGATTTGGGTTCAAGCTTTGTAGAGATATTTCTATTCACATAAGCTTCACATCCCCAAATCTTGATATAAGACAAGTTAGGGACCTTCCCTTTCCATACCTCGTATGGTGTCTTATCAACAGCTTTTGACGGTGTCCTATTCAGTGTATAGGCCGCTGTTAAAAGTGCGTGTCCCCAAAAAGATTTTGGTAGTTCACTAAGGCTCATCATCGATCGAACCATATCCAATAAGGTTCTATTCCTCCTTTCGGAAACACCATTCATCTGGGGTGTTCCAGGAGGAGTGAGTTGATATAGTATACCACAACTCATAAGATGATCATCGAATTCTTGGCTAAGATATTCACCACCTCGATCCGATCGAATGGCTTTTATCTTCTTACCAAGTTGATTCTCAACTTCATTTTGGAATTCTTTGAACTTTTCAAAGGCTTCCGACTTATGCCTCATTAAATAGACATAACCATATCTACTTAAGTCATCGGTAAAAGTTATGAAGTAGAAATAACCTCCACGTGCTTGTGAGCTCATTGGACCACATACATCAGTATGGATTAAACCCAATAGATCACTTGCACGTTCTCCTTTTCCTAGAAAAGGTGACTTTGTCATTTTGCCCATCAAACATCCTTCACATATATCGAATGACTCCAAGTCAAAAGATTTGAGAATACCTTCTTTAAGAAGTTTCTCTACACGTTTAATGTTGACGTGGCCTAATCGACAATGCCAAAGGTATGTTTCATTGAATTCATTCGATTTGGCCTTTTTGGTATCAATGTTATATATATGATTGTCAAGTTGAAGTATATATAAACCATGTTCTAATCGTGCCGAACCATAGAGCACTCCACTTTTTGAAATAGTAAATAAACCATTTATTATAGTGAAGGAAAATCCTTCAGTATCCAATACTGAAATAGAAATGATGTTCTTGGTAATACTTGGAACGAAATAAACATTATTCAATACTAAAACAAGGCCCGAAGGCAAACACAAATCATAAGATCCTACGGCTAATGCAGCGACCCTCGCTCCATTTCCAACCCGCAGATCGACATCTCCCTTTACCAAAGTTCTACTTCTTTGCAGTCCCTGCACATGTGAAACAATGTGAGCACCGCATCCGGTATCCAATACCCAAGAAGAAGAATTTGTAAAGTTTATGTCTATGACATAAATACCTGAAGATGAAGGAACGACACCGTTCTTCACATCCTCCTTGAACTTGGGGCAATCTCGCTTGTAGTGTCCAACACTCTTGCAGTAGAAACACTCAGATTCCCCAGGAACCTTAGAAGCTTTCAAGAACCTTTTGGAAGGAGTTGCCACAACTTTCCCTTTCCCTTTGCCTTTCACTTCTGGTTTCTTAATCCCCTTGAACTTTTTGGTACCTCCTTCCCGAATCATAAGAACTTCCCTCCTAGGGTCCTTCTTAATCGCCGGCTCAGCAGCCTTAAGCATCCCATGGAGCTCATGAAGCGATTTCTTCAGTCCATTCATGTGGAAATTCAGCCTGAAGGCGTCATAACCATCATGAAGAGAATGGAGAATGAAATCGGTAGCCAACTCGTCATCATATGCAAAACCGAGGCGAGCACTTGAAGCAAATAATCTAATCATTTGCTGCACATGTGGTCCCACGGGTTTACCCTTTTCCAGCCTAGCTGTTGCTATAGCCCGGGTGACACCGAAGCGCTCAATCCTAGCCTGTTCCCCGAACATGCTCTTGAGCTCTTCTATGATGTCATAGGCTTCCATGAACTCGAATTGTTTTTGCAACTCGGGTACCATGGATGCCAACATCAAACAAGTCACCTCATTCGAGGCTTTCTTAGCAAGGGCATATGATGCCTTTTGGGCATCCGTGCCCCCATCAGCGGGAAGCACGGGAAGGGGTTTGTCCAACACACTTTCCTTTTCTTCGTATTTGAGGACTATCCTCAAGTTACGTTGCCAATCAAGGAAATTGGTGTTGTTCAACTTTTCTCTATCCAAGATAGAGCTGAACTTGAATTGAGTTGATACAGACATATTAAACTACAGAAGAAAGATAAATTAAGTAAGTAAACATCCACAAAGCGTTTAAACAAATAAGGTTGTCTCGCATAACTACTTTATTTGTTTCATTTTGTTCATTCGATATCCAATATCGTCGTTCCCAATTATCTTAATATCAAAACCGTGATAAATCGTAAGTGAAAACTCGAGGTTTTCTAACCAGCGATCTTATCATGCAATTGAAGCCCTATCTCTCATTAAAATGAGGGAGCCAACCAGACAATCGATTCACGCCATCCAATGGCTCGAATGTCTCTAATCTGTGTCATCGACATAAGCAAGCGCTTTGGCTCCATTCCACTCCCCGGGGTGAGAATGAGTCGAGTTGAACTTAGTCTTTGAAAAACAAATTAGGCATTGGTTTTTGACATTTTAATAAATTAGAACAAAACGATCCCAAGACCCTCATCTTGCGAATCCTTAAGCCGACTGAGTCCGCACTTAAGAACTCCAAGATAGGTAGACATCCAATGTCAATGACATCCAATGTCACTCTCGGTCGATGAGAGTCCCATTCTCATCTCATGTCTCGATAGCCACGCCTGCAGTGGATCTATCGATGAGAAAACCAAACTCACTTGTAAGGGTCTAACCCTTACTCCCACTTATCCCAAGATAACAAGTAGTACCCCGCTGAGGCGGACCTACCAACTTATGATCGAGGGCTTTATGGGTGTGATGTTTTGGACAAGACATTATACTCATTATTTTGGGAACTTGCATGCATAGGTTTGTTTATATGTAAGTTGAACATTTATAACATAAAACAACCTATAACTAGCAAAGCATATAAATACGAAATCGAAAGGCCCCTAGAACCTCACAACTCTCAAACGAAAAGAATTAAAGTAAATAACAAAAGCCTTGAACATCTTCTGGACTGGTCCTCGCCCTCCGTTTTAGTTCCGTGCTCGCCGATTTTGGTCAAAACAAGTCATTACCTCAAAAACCACGAACAGCGCCCGCCGTTTTACAACCAGCGGTCGCTGAACACCACCGGCGGTCGCCGTTTCCAAAACGGCGCCCGCCGAAAAGGAAAAAAACCCATCTGCCCCAAAAAAAGCCTTTCGGCGGTCGCCGTTTCCAAAACGGCGCCCGCCGAATCAAAACGGCGCCCGCCGGAGCTCAAACGGCGACCGCCGTTTGGCTCCAGCAGCCCGGTTTGCTTCGTTTTGCTTCGTTTGGCTTCGTTTTGCTTCGTTTCTTCTCGTTTTCGCCGGAGAGCCGAGATCCTCCATCGAACCATGGACCAAGTCCATCGCTTACAAGTTTGAACAATACAAATTGAAATAGAACACCTATCTATTACAAATGATTCCAAGGGACGCAGCCCTCCAAAACTATGGCCAATCGAAACGTAAAAAACGACAATTTCATTCACCCGACCACTAACGGTGGCCGGCCTTACATCTACTCACATAATCACAATTAAACAAATAAGTCAATTATGTTGATTAAACCTTTTTGTGTCCAACACAAAAGTGTGCACGAGCCCTAGGCTCTGATACCAATTGAAGGTACCGGTATACCGATCCGATCGATATACCGTGTGTGCGGAAGCGTGTAAAGCATATAAATCTATCATGCTTGATCTTAGTGCACACTTAATGTGTATAAGAACACATATAAACATATATATATATATACACATCCAATATATATATATACAAGGTTCAACGATTACTTACTTATTGTGACGAAGTGATTTGTTGATGTCGTTGAGGTGGTGTTGAGTCGATTGAACCACCTCAAATGGATCAGCCTCTCGAAGCTCTCCTTGTGAATGACCTCGTCACTCCTCTTGTCTAGATCGCCCGGATGTTGAAGCCGCACAAATGGCCCGGCCTCTACGTGTTGCACACGAACCCGGAATTGAACTTGCTTGCTTGTTCTTGAGTGATTCTCTCACTCTTTTCTCTCTTGTTGTGTGGATTTTCGTGGCTGATCATAAAGTGGTATGAAAACCATGTTTTCATCACTTTATTCACCACAATTAACCTCCCCTTGTAACCCCCCCATTATGTGCATCATAATGCACCAATAATGGTGGTTAATGGGGAGGTAAAGGGTCATTTCCACATCACCATGCCAATTGGCATGGATGTGGTCCCCTTGCTTGTGTGGCATGCCATGTCACACCATGTGACATGCATCCATGCAAGCCATGCATCCCATGCATGTGAACATCCATACATATTGATTCTAAATCAATATGACAAGCAACGTAACTCCGACTCGTGTGTGACCCTGTAGGTATGATTTATCGATCAAGATTATATTGTTCCCAACAATTAATATTATCGAATAATCATTTAACATCCATAGACGACCTTATGACTTTATCGATTGCACACGTAGGATCGAAGGACACATCCTAACATAAATATCCATGAATAAAATTAATTTATTGCTAATTAATTTATTCATCTCTTATATCCGAGACTAGTACCATTCAACCTTAATTATTATGCGGAACGAATCCACCTGCAGGGTTTACATAATAATTCCTTATGAACTCATCTCGGGGATATTATCAACCCTTACGGGATACACTTTCCGGTCAATCATTCACGGCATGCCATATATAAAATATAGTGGCCCAACTTAACCGGTAATTAACCCAATAATTAAATCGGTTAATTCCTTTGGTAAATCAAAGTCACTTATATTAAATATACACACCCGCAACAATATCAGGGATTAAGAATAAAATACACTGAGACTTAAATCGATTATCGCCGGCAATCCTAATCGATAAATCTCAAACGATCCGCTCAATACACCAAGTGTACAAGTGTGATAAAATAATCAAGACAGATTATTTTCTCTCTCACACAACGACTATACCGATGGATTGGTCCGTGTCCATCTAGGTCGTGAGCAACTGCTCGATTAAATACGAGTAACCGATAGTATGATCTTCTGTGTGACGTCGCACACCATACTAACTACAACGTATATAATCCAGGACTATAATTTGCATATATTTAATTATAAATAATTAAACGCAAATAATTGTTTATTCAATTAAATAGATTAGTGGCAATGGATCGTGAGTTTCCGTTACTTAAATCTAGACATTAAGTACACAACTCCAACAATCTCCCACTTGTACTAAGGTCTAGTCATTTCCTCCAAACTCCCGACTCCCATACTCATCACGTGCTTAAGTTGTACTTCCAAGAAGTACTATGTGAATGAGCACTCTAGGTTGCCGCTCTGAAGTTATCTTGGTGACTACAGCGTCGTCTCCCTCGACGATGACTCGTGTCAGGTGGTACTTGCACTATGTGTTATCTTACACTTATGGACTTGTGATTTCTTACCATTTGCCATCGCACCGCTATTTACATAGCCTTTGGCAAACTAAGAATCACATCTAAGTCCCAGAGATTATCCCGGAGTTATACCAAAACTTCCGCTGCCTCTGAGGCCGCTATTTGGTTACCCATGGCAGAGTCCGAAAAGCATCGTGCTTATCACTCTTCCATGTTAAAACTCCTTCTCCTTCAATAGTGAAACACATAGCCTGATATCGACTTACACTGGTCCTCATTTGATTAGAAATCTAAGAGAATGTAATCCAAAGGAAATGCTCGTCTGCTTCGTAGTCTAGAACAGTACTTCGAAAGTACTTTTACGGCAGTCGAATATTCCTTTCCAGGATTACCTTGATATCCTCCCACTATGCTCACCGCATAGCCGATATCAGGTTCTCGTTTTTCAACATTGCATTTATTAAGCTTTCCACACCCAAAGTGTAGGAAACTGCTTTCATTGCTTCTATCTTCTTTTGTGTTCCAAAACACATATCCTTAGATAGATGCATTCCGTCTCTGAAAGGTAACGAACCTTTCTCGGAATCATGCATGTTAAAACGAACCATAATCATATATATGTAAGATGTCCAGGAGAAGTACAATGTTCTTTTCTTGAGATACTAGATCTTAAGAACATGCTCTAACTTCTTCTTCATCTCATATATCGATTTTTCTAGACAACCATCATTTTATGTCTGACAACATCTTTACATTGTTACCAATGATAAAATGTCATCTACATAAAACCTCCGAGAAACACCACCTTGTTTCCATCACGTTTCCCATACACACGATTCGTCTATGCTTTTGATGAATCCATAAAATGGACTATCTCATCAATTTGCAAGTACCACGAACTCAATGCTTTGTTTCAATCCATAAATGGATCAACTAAGCTTGTACTCTAAATGATCTCGCCTCTTAGCAATAATCCTTATTGCTCTCCAAGAAGGCACATTTAGATCTAGTACGGCCTTCATGTAGATCCAGGGATCGATTTCATGTATACTAGGTCCAGAGTCCGAAGACTCTCCTAGTCTTATGAATATCTCCGGTTGTCCCACAACCTCCCACTACAATGGCATTCCGGTGTATAAACAGTGATAACAGTAGGTGCAGTTAGTGGTGTACCGCTACTCGGTTCGGCTGGTTCTAAGTCTTAATCTTTCTCTCTCATTTCAAAGTATTACGTCACCTTGGGCTTTGTGGTTCATCATATAGTCTTTCTCTAAGAACCGGGCGTTAGAACTTATAACGTCCCTCTGGTTCATAGTACTATTGAACACACATCTTTTGTTCTTCCAGGATATTCTACAACCGCATTTGAATGCACTGTTGTTTCCAGACATATCCATAGAACATAGGTAGTTCCGTATAACTCATGCTTTTACTATTTCTATAAGAGTTCCATTTCTTGTTTACGACACACCATTTCTACACAAAAAGTGTATGGTGTTGTCACTTGGGATTCAATCCCAAGCTCTTATCATAAATCAGAGTCAATCAATTCTAATACTTGTCCGGATCTTATATCTTATATCCATAAAGGATTGCTTAGTCGTATTATCTTCCAAATTAGATTCTTAGGTCGGAAGGTCCACTCCTTCAACTTAAGTGATCTTATAATCAATTTTCGACCTTTGAACTTCTTATTTGAATAAATATGACTTAGCATAAGATTCCACAAGTATAAATGATTTAATAAAGAAATCTCTTATTAGTAAAACGAGTTATGTATAACGGTTCGTTGCATCGTGGTGGACTCAGGATTCATCATTTATATATTGCTAGCTAATGTACCAAAATAGATACTATCATTATTTCTTCTTATAACCATCAAATGATTAAAAGAAATAAAATATCCATTTATTAGAAATCTAGAACAAAGTTCTTTCTAATATGAAAGGTACATAAAAACAATAACTCAAAATGAAATCCTATAAAATGTCCTCCACTGCAACTGCTGCCTCCTCTACAGCATTGCCCATGTAGACTACGATTTCTTCTTTTTCAAGTCGTTAGGTTTGGAACCTTTGCATTTAAAAAATGCACATACCGTCAGTGGTTCCATATCTACACACCAGGTTCCGGTAGATAATACCACTGACTATGTTTTACGACTAAAGAAGAATTTCGTACTTTCTTTGAGAGGATAATCAGACTTCCAGTACCCAGACTGTTTGTATCGAGAATACTTGCCTCATGGCTTTCTCGTCCCATCTCGTGGTCTAAGTAACTTAGCACCACTGGGTTTCTTTGCTTGCTTTTCCTTTTCCCCGATCTTGCCCTTAGGTTCAAAACCTTTGGCATTGGCTACAAGAGCTTGCGATTTCCGTCTCAACTCGTCCAAAAGGTCAATCATCTCAAAAACGTGTTTAAGCGTTTTCTCGAAGTGAATGGCCTTTATGAGTATCCTCATCGCTTCTTGTCTAGCCGCCTATATCAATAGGCTCGGGAGGACAAAGCTCACTGAGTACAACCTTGCACTCTTTAACAGTTTGGGTAATGTCTAGATCTCTATTCCAATCATTACATTTTGGGACCAGTGAGTTTATAATCCTTAAGTATCACATAAAGTGGGTTCAAAGCCATTTCCTAATCTATGAGCACATATAACAACAAACAATCGATTTAATCTCCGATATTATCTCCCTCAAATAATATCATTAAACCACTAATCACATCTAAAATCCCATCAGATATGGCAAGCCACGTTGTGTGGACGTTTACCTATCCAAATGATTTAGCAATTAGATTTCCTTCGGTCATACATCACTTATAGCGGAACCTCGATGGGAGGAATACTATAAGGCGTATCTAAGTGTAAACCATTACTCAGCACCAAAGTAAATCGTTTGGAATTGCTACATCACCGCAAGCCACGTTGTGTGGACGTTTACGACAACTTCACAACTCTTCACAATTTCTTACAACTGTCTACATCAATTAATCCAAAATCCGTCAGCATAGCAAGCCACGTTGTGTGGACGTTTACTACACTAAGAGACTTTTATAATTGACTCCCAATTACTTGATTCATTCAATCTTGTAAATCAAGACGCGGAGAATCATAAGTGAAACTCGAAGTTTGTAACCAGTGATTCACCATGCGAACAACCCTATCTCTCATAAAATGAGGGAGCCGAGCAGACAATCGATCCACCTTCAAAAGATGGTACGACTGCCTCTAATTTGTGTCCTCGACATGACCAAGTGGCTTTGGCTCCATTCCACTCCCCGGGGTGAGAATGAGTCGACTTGAAGTCAGTTTTGGAAAGACAAATTAGGCATTGTTTGATAGACTTAATCAATGTTTCTCGTAAAAGGAATTACAAGAATTCTCCTCCAATGGCTTATCTATATGAACTTCGAAAGTTCATAAAAGTCACCAAGAGAACAGCAATGGAGACCATGGATATGTTTCCATACCCTCTCCCACTTAGCTTTTTATAACAAAGGGATACGCTATCTAATGCATAATTAAATACACATAAGCATAATAACAAACATACATTTCATGCAAGTACGTTCACAAATAATCAAATAATTGCTCAAGTAAAATTATTTCTCGACTATTCGTACCTTGATGAATTCCTGCATGCTTGTCTTGAGTCTTCATTCTACGTCTTGAATACTTTGCCGAGCGACGGAAAAATTCTTTGATTCTCATATTTAATTTATTTTAAATAAAATCCAAGATTCCAATTCAAAAAAAATTTTGAATCAATCTAATGATTTTAAATAAAATACTCCAATTAAATAAAATCAATTCCATTGATTTCCATATTTAATTCTATTTTAAATAAAATCCAAGATTTTCCAATCCAAAATAAAATTTGAATTAATCTAATGATTTTAAATAAAATACTTAAATTAAATAAAATCAATTCCATTAAAATCCATTGATTTCCATATTTAATTCTATTCTAAATAAAATCCAAGATTTTCCAATCCAAAATAAATTTTGAATTATTTGACGAACCACACCATCGACCCGCTGCCACCACCGCACGAGCAGCCCGTACACAGCCCGCACAGCAGTCGACCTCACGGCAGCGGTCGACCACCATCACTGGTAGTTGATGCCGTCGACCTCCAGCCGCCATACAGCCCGGTCCCGCTTTAAGCCCTCGTCCGATCGATCCGGTTCGATTTCCGAAAACCCTCGATTTTTAATATATTTTTCCTTCGATTTTTAATTTAATAAAAATTCACAAGATTCATACAAGAGAGAAAATCAAGTACGTAGAACAATATAGCACAATAATTTAACAAATTAAATTAATCTATGGCCATATACATCGAGAATCGATTATCGAAACAATTAACGAAAAACGTAACCGTACGCTCTGATACCAATTGTTGGAATTCGATATCCCGGAGTTGCCGGAATTGCGGAACATGACAACTCCGATCAAAAACCTTCGCCGGAGATCACATGAACGCCGACTCATCCGCCGGAGTCCAGCCTTTGGAGACCATGCACCCGAAGGCACGCGGCCCGCCCCCAGCCGAACCCCCGCGAGACGGGGTTCACGCGATCGATGATCGCGTGCGATCATCATGATCGATGGGGCTGCCCAGCAGCCCCCGCGGCGAGTCCGGCGACTCGCCGCCGCCTGGAGGAGCCCCGCCTTCATGGCGGGTGGGGTGCGGCACCAGCCCGCGCCCCGGCGATCGATCCCCGTGATCGATCGCGAGCCCTCGGCCCAGCCGAGGGTTCCTTTCCTCCGCGCGTCGCCAAACCCTAGCGGGCGATCCCCGCGGTCCGGTGGCTTCGCCACCACCGCGTGATCGTTCGTCTAATCCGGGTTCGACTCTTGGATCTTGTTCTTCGATAATTGATTCAATAAAACAAGAATTAAATAACAATTATTTAATTCACCTTTCGATTCGTTGTGCGGAGAAACGAGATCTTATGATGACCTTGAGATCTTCCCACGTATTCCTTGCACTAGCCCGGACGTCGTGTGGACGACGATCTACCGAACTCCATGGATCCTCCTCTCTACTTTCTCTCTCTAGAATTGTGATCTTCAAGTTATGAGAATAGAGAAGACCATGTAGTGCTTTTATAGGCTACGTAGGGGATCTAAAGGAGGTGGAATATTGGGCTTCCAATATTGAAGATTAAATTTGAGCCCAATGCTCAAGTCCATTAATCCTTATCAATATTAATTAATTCTATTTTCCACTATATAAAATTAATTGCACTCCCAATATTAAACCATATTATATCAAATAATATTTCTCCGGTAGTATTATTTATTCCGTGTATTTAAGATATAAATATCCATGAATAAAATTAATTTATTGCTAATTAATTTATTCATCTCTTATATCCGAGACTAGTACCATTCAACCTTAATTATTATGCGGAACGAATCCACCTGCAGGGTTTACATAATAATTCCTTATGAACTCATCTCGGGGATATTATCAACCCTTACGGGATACACTTTCCGGTCAATCATTCACGGCATGCCATATATAAAATATAGTGGCCCAACTTAACCGGTAATTAACCCAATAATTAAATCGGTTAATTCCTTTGGTAAATCAAAGTCACTTATATTAAATATACACACCCGCAACAATATCAGGGATTAAGAATAAAATACACTGAGACTTAAATCGATTATCGCCGGCAATCCTAATCGATAAATCTCAAACGATCCGCTCAATACACCAAGTGTACAAGTGTGATAAAATAATCAAGACAGATTATTTTCTCTCTCACACAACGACTATACCGATGGATTGGTCCGTGTCCATCTAGGTCGTGAGCAACTGCTCGATTAAATACGAGTAACCGATAGTATGATCTTCTGTGTGACGTCGCACACCATACTAACTACAACGTATATAATCCAGGACTATAATTTGCATATATTTAATTATAAATAATTAAACGCAAATAATTGTTTATTTAATTAAATAGATTAGTGGCAATGGATCGTGAGTTTCCGTTACTTAAATCTAGACATTAAGTACACAACTCCAACAACTATAGCTATTAAAAACAAAATATAGGAAAAATACTATCAGTTCGTGCAATAGTCAATAATCAACTGGTGAAGTTGAGAATTGGAAGAAAGAGTCTTGCAAAGGTCAACCATTAAATTGAACAATTGTATGAGAAATTATCTATGTATCACAGAATATAACTTTTGTATTTAATTATGTCTTTAGGAAATGTCATTCAAGAATGTAAAAACAACATACACTAGAAGGGGTAAGACGATTGATGCTGCAACTTTATGATGGAGTTATATTCTATATGTCTAGTTTAGTGACAATATGGAACTCCTTATCTGTGTTTTATTATCTATTAATCAAACATTCTGCATTTTGTCTTTTATGTACTCTATGCTATAGTCCTGGATATATACGTTGTAGACAGTATGGCGTGAGGAGACACGCGGAAGATCATACTGTCGGTCACTCGTATACTATCGAACAGTAGCTCACGACTTAGATGGACAGGGACAATCCATCGGTACGTCGTAGTGTGACTGGTAAATAGTCGGTCTTGACTATTATGTTACACTCCTACACTTGGTGTATTGAGCAAGACCACGGGAGGGCATTCGATTTATACTAATCGGAGTAATCGAACTAGACCTCAAATATTACGGATATGTGAGTTCTTAATCCCTATATAATTATAGGTGCGTGTGTCCAATGCACGGTTCTTTGATGTGCCAATGAGTGAGACTAATTGGTTAGTCAATATTATCGGTAAATTGGGAATCAATATTGTACACACGGCATGCTATAGATTATAGACAGGAAACCGTGTCCAATTTATTGGGTTGATGATGTCCCCGAGATGAGCTCATAAAGTTTATCATGTAAACCTTGCAGATGGATTTATTCCGCATGATAATAAGGATGAGTGGTACTAGTCTCGGATAATAAGAAATGAATTAATTTAATTATTAGTAATTAATTAATTCGTGGACATGCGATATTTTAAACACGGGGAAATGTCACATATGTAATTCAGCGGAAATATTATTGTTGAAATAATATGAATTAATTAATTGGGAAATCAATTATAATTTTATAGTGGAATAAATTATAATTAGAATTGAATTTAATTAAGGTTTTCTTTTTAAGGACAACAAGTTAATTAAATTTCAATTTAAGCCTAATTAATTAATTGCCTCTAGGTCCCTAGTGTAGCCTATATAAATCCCTCACACACTATCTCTTAAACCTAACTTACGCAGCTTTATTTTTCTTCACTTGAGAAAAATAAAACGAGAGCATAAACGAAGGTTGAGAAGAGAAGAGTCGGGAACTCCAGCGGATCGGTGCCCACACAACCGGTTGGAGCGAGAGGGCTAGGACATACACTAGAAGCTTCGAGGTCTCAACAATCGACCGAAAAGGTATGAATCGAAACTCCCAATTTCCGCATCGTTTCGATTCAATCTTGTACGTAATTGTGCAACGAACCACCGATCAAGTTCCGGGGATCGTGGTTGGTGTTCCTAGATCACTGGGGGGTCGCTGACTTCCAGAACGGTGGTCGGAATTGGAAAAACCGACCAGAAACGAACTTGGAACAGCGGCGTCGCGCTGCTGTTCGCGACGGTTGTCGGCCGACATAGGCTTGTCGGACGACACCTTATGGTGTCGGACGACAGAGAGACCAGAAGCCTCTCGTTTTGCGCGGTCGTGCCTCGGGTGCGATGGCTGGGCGTGATTCAGGTCAGGGGCTTCGTCCTGAACACAGTAGGCACGCTGGAGGTCGACTGGGCGTGTCCGGATGTTCGAATGGTCGAACGGACTCGTCCCGGGTAGTCGATTTCCAACAGTTGGTATCAGAGACGGTTTATCGGTTTTTTGTATTGTTCGTACGATTTACCTTGCAGGTTGAACCCGATTATATAGGCCAATGTGGTTGTATGTTGTGCTTTAATTGTTTTGTGGTTTGTTAAACTCTCGGGCTTGTCGAGATTGTTTTGGTTTTGGAAACGTTGCTTGTTTGTAATAGATAAAAACGACGAGTTGAGTCGTGGTGGATCGAAACCCGGAGAAACGAGAGTCAAGGAGGGCAAACCGGCAACGAGCAGCCATCGAACACACCCCGTGTTTCGTGACAGGCAGCAGCGGGGCTGGGGTTCGTTCGACCCCATGGAAGACTCAACGAGGCTCGAGACGAGACTCCAGTGGGAGGAGTTCGTCTCTTAACCCTCGAGCGAGTCGGTGGTGGATCGAGACCGAGACGAGCAACGAGATGAAGTTCCAAGAAACGTACATTGGAGAATACTTAAGGCCATAGTAATCGGGGCCACGTTAATTGCTTTATATGTGATTTACGTGCTTTATTATTATGCTTATTTGTTTATGCATGTTATCCCTTATCGTAAAATACTAAGTGGGAGAGGGATTGGAAACAATCCCGCGGTCTCCATTCTCTGTTTTGATAGTGATGTGTATTGACTTACGAGTTGGCTTTAGTGTCATCCTCCCTATCGGATAAAGTCGATACACGGATATCACTGGATCAAAATTCGAATTCAATTCCACTTATAGAATTGAACAATTAAAATTTTCAAAGCAATGCCTAATCTGTCTTTCAAAGACTAATTTCAACTCGACTCATTCTCAGCCCGGGGAGTGGAATGAAGCCAAAGCGCTTGGTTATGTCGATGACACAGATTAGAGACTTTCGAGTCATTCGATGACTAGATCGATTGTATGATTGGCTCCCTCACCTTGTGAGAGATAGGGCTCAATTGCATGATTGATCGCTGGTTAGAAACTTCGAGTTTCACTTACGAGATATCAAACTTTGATTAATAAAATTGTGAAGTTTAATAAATGGAATTCAATTAACAAAGTTGTTTGTTTGGTAAACGTCCACACTATCGTGGCTTACTAAATGGAAACGGAACTTTGGGTTAATTGAGGCTCGACAGTTATAGAAAATCGCAAAGGGACCGCATGTCAACGTAAATGTCCACACTAACATGGCTTGCGGTGTATATGTAGTTCCCGAGCGGTTGAATTAGTACTGAGAAATGGTATACACATAGGTACGCTTTATAGTATCCTCCCCATCGGATTCACTACTATAATGATGTACGACCGAAGTAAAAGTCCAGTTATAAAATCGTTTGGATTAGTATACGTCCACATGAACGTGGCATGCTAGTCTGATGAGATTTTAGGATTGATTGGTAAATTTAATAATATTACCTGAGGGAGTTAATATCGAATTAAATTTGACTGTTTGATTTGTCTCTTTTTATAGATATGACACTCAACCACTGTCTATGATACTAAAAGAAAACAAACTCACTAGTCCGAACTATATTGATTGGAAGCGAAACTTGTACATTGTCCTAACTGCTGAGGAGTACAAATATGTACTCCAGGTCGAATGTCCCGATGCACCTACTGATACCTCCACTGATGAGGAAAAAGAATCATTTAGGAAGTGGAACAAGGCTGATCAAATGGCGCGGTGCTACATTTTGGCTTCTATGTCAAATGTGCTGCAACATCAGCATGAGGCCATGTCCACTGCCTATGATATGATGCTTAACCTCAAGGAGTTGTTTGGTCATCAGGACAGGTCAGCCAGGCAAGATGAAATTGATGGAATTGTATACTTAATGTCTAGATTTAAGTGATATGAACTCCCGATACATTGTCACTAATCTATTTAATTAAATAAACAATTATTTGCTTTTAATTATTTATAATTAAATATATTCAAATTATAGTCCTATATTATATACGTTGTAGTTAGTATGGTGTGCGACGTCACACGGAAGATCATACTATCGGTTACTCGTATATAATCGAACAGTTTCTCACGACCTAGATGGACAGGGACCAATCCATCGGTATAGTCGTTGTATGAGTGAGAAAATAATTGGCCTTGATTATTTTATCATACTTGTACACTTGGTGTATTGGGCGGATCGCTTGAGATTTATCGATTAGGATTGCCTTAGATAATCGATTTAAATCTCAGTATATTTTATTCTTAATCCCTGATATTATTGCGGGTGTGTGCATTTAATATTAGTGACTTTGATTTTCCAAAGGAATTGACTGATTAGAATAATCGGTCAATTACCGGTAAAGTTGGGTCACAGTAATTTATGTATGACATACCGTGAATTCTTGACGGGAAAGTGTGTCCCGATAAGGGTTGATAATGTCCCCGAGATGAGTTCATAAGGAATTATTATGTAAACCCTCCATGTGGATTTGTTCCGCATAATAATTTAAGTTGAATGGTACTATTCTCGGATACAAGAGATGAATAAATTAATTAGCAATAAATATAATTTATTCATGGACATTTCTATCTTAAACACACGAAATAAATAATACTACCGGAGAGATAATATTATTTGATATAATATGGTTTAATATTGGGAGTGCAATTATATTTATAGAGTGGAGATAATTATATAATTCATGAATTAATTAATAGACTTGGGCTTGTACTCAATGATTAAGTCGTTTTTGTAGCGTCAAAAATCAAATAAAAATATCGAACTTATTGCTAAAGCAACTTGCCCGAGTCGATATCTCGAGGAACACTACTATCGGCGGTAAAAGCGTTCATTTGTTTGCAACGAAGAAAAGAAGAGAAATAGCATAATGCTTAAGTTTGTTTTTGGTTTTTGTAATTAATTCTAAAATTAACTAAGGAAATTGAAAAGACGAAAAAGCTAGTAAAAACGAGGAAAGTAATTTTTAAATCAAATGAGAAATAAACTAGGGTTTCGGGAATCGTGATTATCGTTTTCGGGTTAAAGTTTGAATTCATAAAATAATTCTAACACGTCCGTTCCCGGTTGGCGTTAGTTCTAAATCGAATTCAAACACGAACCCTAATTCGATAATCACTCAACCGTAGCCCTAGAGAAATATTTAGCTACTCATGCTTTTGTGTGAAAAGAAATTAAGTTTTTGAAAATAAAAATTCTTAAGAACGATTTCCGGAAAATAAAAATAACGATGCAATTAATCACACCTAGAATTGAAGAACAAACCAAGAAATTAAAGAACAAATCAATTGAAATAAAAAGTCTTACTAGATTAATTCTTAAAGCCAAACCAAGGTACCCGTCGGCGGAAATCTCCGAATTTTTTCGAATCCGAATTCAAGAGAAATCAAATATGAAAAGCGTGAAAATCAAACCTAGAAGCTATGAGTTCCAATGTCTTCTCAATGTGCCGAAAATAAAAGTCTCAAAAAGTGTCTAAGTTTCTGGGTCGAAGCCCTATTTATTAGTCGGCAAAAGCCGAGTCAAATACGCGGTCAACGCTAGAGAAAGGACCAAGCGAGCGCCTGTGAAGGGAAGCGAGCGCTCGCGTCAGGCAGCAGGCGAGCGCCTGGCAGGGGGGCGGGAGCCTGGTCCAAAAACCGAGTCTTTGAAGTTCGGGCCAAGCGACTGCTTGGGTCTGTTGGAAATCGATATCCCGGGGTTAACGGAATTGCGGAATACATAACCCCGACCGAAATCCCATCGCCGTAAATCCGATCACGAACACCACGAAGAACCGGGCCCGACGAGAGCATCGCCGCGGGATGAACCCGCGGCTAAACCCTAGCCGAGCCCCACCGTGGGGCTCGCGATCGCACAGATGCGATCGCTGGGGCTGCTCCGGCAGCCCCGGGCGGTGAGTCCGGCGACTCACCGCCACCGCCCGAGGAGGGCGGTTCGCCCAGCGGCGAACCCGCCGCGGCTCCAGCCGCGGCTGCCCGGCGATCGACCACCACGGTCGATCGCCCACCCCGGCTCCCAGTCGGGGTTCCTCGCGTGCCCTCGCGGTCGAAGCCCTAGGGCTCGACCGCACGCCCTCGGCTCCCAGCCGAGGGTCCTTTCGATCTTCGCCGGGGATCTTGAATCCCCGTCCCCGAAGTTCGTCGTTTTCCGAATCGTGTGTTCATGTATATATCACAATTATATATTCACATAAAATCACACAAGGGAGTTTATGATTTTACCTTTGATTCGTTGTGCGGAGAAACGAAATCAAATTGAAGACCTTTGAATCTTCCTACGTATTCCTTGCACCTCGTTCGAACGTCGTGTGGGCGACGATCCTCCGAACTCTATGGATCTACTTCACGAACTCTCTAGAATATCAAGTATGATATTCTTATGTTGTGTCTTGAATTGTGAAGACCATGTAGTGCTTTTATAGGCTACGTAGGGGATCTAAAGGAGGTGGAATATTGAGCTTCCAATATTAATGATTAAATTGAGCTCAAGCCCAAATCTATTAATCCCATTAGTATTAATTAATTTATTTTCCACTATATAAATTAATTGCACTCCCAATATTAAACCATATTATATCAAATAATATTTCTCCGGTAGTATTATTTATTCCGTGTATTTAAGATTTAAATATCCATGAATAAATTTTATTTATTGCAAAATAAATTTATTCATCTCTTATATCCGAGAATAGTACCATTCAACCTTAATTATTATGCGGAACAAATCCACTCATGAGGTTTACATAATAATTCCTTATGAACTCATCTCGGGGATATTATCAACCCTTACGGGATACACTTTCCCGTCAAGTATTCACGGCACGTCATATATAAAATATAGTGACCCAACTTAACCGGTAATTGACCCAATAATTAAACCGGTCAATTCCTTTGGAAAATCAAAGTCACTTATATTAAATATACACACCCGCAATAGTATCGGGGATTGAGAATAAAATACTCTGAGATTTAAATCAATTATCAAAGGCAATCCTAATTGATAAATTTCAAGCGATCCGCCCAATACACCAAGTGTACAAGTGTGATAAAATAATTAAGAAAAATTATTTTCTCTCTCACACAACGACTATACCGATGGATTGGTCCGTGTCCATCTAGGTCGTGAGCAACTATTCGATTAAATACGAGTAACCGATAGTATGATCTTCTGTGTGACGTCGCACACCATACTAACTACAACGTATAGAATCCAGGACTATATTTTGCATATATTTAATTATCGAATAATTAAAAGCAAACAATTGTTTATTAATTAAATAGATTAAATGCTATGACCGGGAGTTACCGTTACTTAAATATAGACATTAAGTACACAACTCCAACAATCTCCCACTTGTACTAAGGTCTAGTCATTTCCTCCAAACTTCCGACTCCCATACTCATCACGTGCTTAAATTTGTACTTTCAAGAAGTACCATGTGAATGAGCAATCTAGGTTGCCGTTCTGAAGTTATCTTGGTGACTACAACGTCGTCTCCCTCGACGATGACTCGTATCAGGTGGTACTTGCTCTATGTGTTATCTTCACCTTTTGACTTATGACTTCTTCCAGTTCACCATGCACCGCTATCAAATAGCCTTTGGTGAACAAAGAATCATATCCAAGTCCAGAGATTATTCCGGAACCCAACCAAAATTTCCGCTGCCTCTGAGACTACCATTCGGTTATGAGAGAGTCCGAGAAGCGTCATGCTTATCACTCTTTCATTTTAAGGTTCCACCTCTCAAAAAGTGAACACATAGCCTGATATCGACTTACACTGGTCCTTCTCTGATTTGAGATCTGAGAATGTGTAATCCAAGAAGAATTCACGTTGCTTCGTAATCCAGTACTTCAAAAGTACTCTTTACAGCATCCGAATTTCTCCTTTTGAGATTACTTTGATATCCTCCCACTACGCTAACCGCATAGTTGATATCAGGTTCTTGTTTTTCAACATTGCATTTAGGCTTTCCACACTCAAGGTGTAGGAAACCGCTCTGTCTTCGCCTATCTCCTTCATGTGTTCAGAACACATATCTTTAGATAGATGTATTCTGTGTCTGAAAGGCAATAACCTTTCTCAGAATTATGAATGTTTAAAACAAACCATAATCGTATAAGATATCTAGGAGAAGTACAATGTTCTTATCCTTAGATCGAAAGATCTTAAGAACATGTTTCAACTTCTACTCAATCTTATATCCCGATTTATTTAGACAACCATTATTTTATGTCTGACAATATCTTTACATTGTTGCCAATGACAAAATACCATCTTCATAAAATTCCGAGAAACACCACCTTGTTTCCATCACGTTTCTAATATGCCTTTCATCTATGCCTTTTGATGAATCCATCAAATGGACTATCTCATCAATTCGCAAGTTCCACGATTTATAGCCTTGTTCCAATCCATAGATGGATTTAACTAAGCTTTTACCCTAAATGATCTTGTCTCTTAGCAATAAACCTTATTGCTTTCTTAGAAGACACATTTAGAACTAGTACTGCCCCTGTGCAGAGCTAGGGATCGATTTCATCTTTACTAGATCAAGAGTTCGAAACTCTTCTAGTCTTATGAGCATCTCCGGTCGTCAAACAACCTCCCACTGCAATGGCATTCCGGTGTATAAACAGTAATAACAGTAGGTGCAGTTAGTGGTGTATTACTACTCGGTTTGGCTGGTTCCTAGTCTTTTGTCCTTTCTCTCATTACAAAGTATTATGTCAGTCCGGGCTTTGTTGTTCATCTAATAGTCTTCCTCTAAGAACCGGGCGATAGAACGTCCTTCTGGTTCATAGTGATGGAGTTGTATACTTAATGTCTAGATTTAAGTATCGTAAACTCCCGGTCATAGTATTTAATCTATTTAAATGAATAATCGTTTGCTTTTAATTATTTATAATTAAATAAATGCAAATATGGTTCTGGATTATATACGTTGTATTTAGTATGGTGTGCGTCGTCACACGGAAGATCATACTATCAATCACTCGTATATAATCAAACAGTAGCTCACGACCTAGATGGACAAGAACTAATCCATCGGTATATTCGTTGTATGAGAGAGAAAATAATTGGTCTTGATTATTTTATCATACTTGTACACTTGGTGTATTGAGCGGATCGCTGGAGATTTATCGATTAGGATTGCCTTGGATAATCGATTTAAATCTCTGAGTATTTTATTCTCAATCCCTGATATTATTGCGGGTGTGTGCATTTAATATTAATGACTTTGATTTTCCAAAGGAATTGATTGATTAGAAGAAACGATCAATTACCGGTAAAGTTGGGTCACGGTATTTCGTGTATGACATGCCGTGAATTCTTGATGGGAAAACGTGTCCTCGAAAAGGTTGATAATATCCCCGAGATGAGTTCATAAGGAATTATTATGTAAACCTCATGAGTGGATTTGTTCCGCATAATAATTTAAGTTGAATGGTACTAGTCTCGGATATAAGAGATGAATAAATTAATTAAGCAATAAATTAATTTTATTCATGGATATTTATATCTTAAACACATGGAATAAATAATACTACCGGAGAGAATATTATTTGATATAATATGGTGAATATTGGGAGTGCAATTATATTTATATAGTGGAATTAATCATATAATTAATATTAATGGATTAATAGATTTGGGCTTGGGTTCAATTTAATCATTAATATTGTAAGCCCAATATTCCACCTCTTTTAGATCCCCTACGTAGCCTATAAAAGCACTACATGGTCTTCACAATTAGAACACACCTACAAGACAAGAATATCATTAGTTGATAGTTCTAGAGAGTTGTGAAGGAGATCCATAAGCTTGGAGGATCGTCGCCCACACGACGTTCAAGCTAGTGCAAGGAATACGTAGGAAGATCCGAAGGTCTTCAAACTATCTCGTTTCTCCGCACAACGAGATCAAAGGTAAAATAGATAAACACCCTCCATGATTTTACGTGAATTAAAATCGTAATATATACATGAACAAAGATCCGGGAACGACGAACTCCGCGGATGGGGATGGACCGCGAGGTCGACATCCCCGCGGAGATCGAACCCTCGGCTGGGAGCCGAGGGATGCGATCGAGCTAGGGCTCAATCGCGGTGGTGCACGGGAGGAGCCCCGCTGGACGCCGGGGCATGCGATCGACCGTGGTGGTCGATCGCCGGGAAGCCGCGGCTGGAGCCGCGGCGGGTTCGCCGCTGGGCGAACCGCCCTCCTCGAGGCGGTGGCGGTGATTCGCCGGAGTTACCGCCCGGGGCTGCCGGAGCAGCCCCATGCGATCGCGAGCCCCGGCGGGGGCTCGACTAGGGTTTCTAGCCGCGGGTTTATCCCGCGGCGGTGATTCTCTTGTCGGGCTCCGGTTCGTCGGTGTTCGCGTGTTTTCCGACGATGGGATTTCGGTCGGGGTTATGTATTCCGCAATTCCGTTAACCCCGGGATATCGATTTCCAACAATTGGTATCAGAGCGTTGGTTCTAGTTCATGTATATGTTCGATTTTGTGTTCTACCTTGCAGGGATTCCGACTATTATGGCTTGTTAATTATTTGTTAATTATTGTCATAATTTTTATTAAACTCTCGGACATGTCGAGATTCATTTTGTGTGGATGAATGCTTGTAATAGTAAAAATTCGGGGGTTGACCGAATTTAAGTTTTATTATTATTGTTCTTGTTTTCCGGAAAGTGTATAGGATCGATTTCATGTATAGAATCGATACCGGAATTGTAATTTAAATTGTAATTTAATTTTACGTTGGTTCGATGTTGAGACGATCGCCGGAGAACGATGTGTGACGAAGGAGACGATGAGAGGGAAGGACCGGGGCCGATCATCCCCATGATCGACCCCATGCAATCGATCGATGGGGAAGGGGGCGACGCCTCCTCGGCTGGGGCTGCCGCCGGCGATGGTGGTGGCCGGCCGGCTGGTGGCGGCGGCGGCGGCTCCTCTCCCTTGGTGGTCGATCGGTGGGGGTGGTGCGGGGATCCCCAACCCGTGCTACTTCTACCGAGATTCACTTTCCTAATTTAATTCGGTTTTCCTATTTTGATTGTTCTTATTTTTAGGAACTCTCGTGGAATAGGAAAAGAATTAAATTGGAATTAATTTATTCCTTATTGAGTGTTCTTATTTATGGGAACTCTCATGGATAAGGAAAAGAATTAATTTGGAATTAATTTATTTCCTAATTGATTATTCCTATTTTATGGGAATATTCATGGACATGGAAATTAATTAATTTGGAAAGTAGAAGAGTCCTAATTTATTTTATTTCCTTATTCTATTATGGAATTCTTCTAGAATGTTCCAAGTTTGACTTGGATAGGATTCTAGAGATTTAATAGAATTTGAAAAGAAAATAAAAATATTAATAATATTTAATTTTATTTTTGATTTATTCGATTGACTTAATTTTCGAATTAAGTATCTTTTGGATTTATTAAAAATAAATAGATTTAAATATTGGAATTAATATTCTCGTCACATGGAGCATTCAAGAACGAATACTGAAGACTAGAAGATGCGTACAAGGATGGAATAAAGCCATAATAGTCGGAAAATAATATTCTAGTATTATTTTGACTATGTGATAATATTTATGTGCTTTTATTTCATGTATGCATGCTTATGTGTATTAATTTATGCATTAGATAGCGTATCCCTTTATTGTAAAAAGCTAAGTGGGAGAGGGATTGGAAACAATACCCATGGTCTCCATTGCTGTTCTCTTGGTGACTTTTATGAGCTTTTGAAGTTCATATAGACAAGTCATTGGAGGAGAATTCTTGTAATTCCATTACAAGAGACATTGATTAAGTTTGTCAAACAATGCCTAATTTGTCTTTCCAAAACTGATTTCAAGTCGACTCATTCTCACCCCGGGGAGTGGAATGGAGCCAAAGCCACTTTGTCATTTCGAGGACACAAATTAGAGACCTTCGTACCATCCTTTTGAAGGTGGATCGATTGTCTGCTCGGCTCCCTCATTTATGAGAGATAGGGTCGTTCGCATGGTGAATCACTGGTAAGAAACTTCGAGTTTCACTTATGATTTACCACGTCTTGATTCACAAGATTAAATGTCTTGAGTAATTGGGAGTCAATTATAAAAATCTCTTGATGTAGTAAACGTCCACACAACGTGGCTTGCTATATCGACGGATTTTGGATTAATTGATGTAGACAGTTATAGGGAGTTGCGAAGGATTGTGAGTTATCATAAACGTCCACACAACGTGGCTTGCGGTGATGTCGCGGTTCCAAGCGACTCACCTTAGTACTGAGTAATGGTTTACACTTAGGTACGCGTTATAGTATCCTTCCCAACGAAGTTACGATATAATCAATGTACGACCGAAGTAAATCTAATTACGAAATCGTTTGGATAGGTAAACGTCCACACAACGTGGGTTGCCATATATGATGGGATTTTAGATGTGATTAGTAATTTAATGATATTATTTGAGGGAGATAATATCGGATATTAAATTGATTGTTTGTTTATGTGCTTATAGGTTTAGAGAATAGCTATGAATCCACTTTCTTTGATACTCAAGGAATTTAACGCACTGGTTCCATACTGTGTTGGATGGAATAGAGAGTTAGACATTACCCAGACTGTTGCTGAGTACAAGATGGTACTCAGTGAGCTTTGTCCTCCTGAACCCACAAGTGTCTCAACTGATGAGGAAATAGCTGATTTTGAGAAGTGGGAAAGTGCTTTCGCATTAACCACTAACCATGATATCATGCTCAAACTCAAGTTGATGTTTAGACACAACGAAAAGGCTAGAAAAGAGGCGATGAGGATACTCATAAAGGTCAGTCGCTTCGAGGAAACGCTTGAACACGTTTTCGAGATGTTGGACCTTTTGGATGAGTTAAGACAATCGCAAGCTCTTATAGCCAAAGCCAAAGGTTTCGAACCTAAGGGCATGGACCTGGGAATGGAGAAGCAGGCAAAGAAACCTTGTAGTCCTAAAGTACTTGGACCACAAGATGGGGTGAGAAAGCCTTTAGGCAGACATTCTCAAAGAAGACATTCTGGGAGCTGGAAGTCTATATTTTCTCCTCAAGGAGGTATGAAATTCTCTCCTTAGTCTTTAAAACATAGTCAGCGGTGTTATCTACCAGAAACTTGGTTGGTAGATATGGAACCACTGACGGTATGTATGCATTTTAATGCAGGGGCACCAGGAAACCCAGAGACTTGGAAAGGAAAAAATGGTCAAGGGAAATGCTGTGGAGAAGGCAACTGTTGCAATAGAGGATTTATCTATGAATAGTTATAGGATTTCATTTCTAGTTATTGCTTTTATGTACCCCTTTTATTTTGGAAAGAACTATGTTCTGGTTTTCTATCATTAATGGATAATTATTTCTTTTAATCATTTGATGATTATTGAGAAGAAATTATGATATTATCTATTCTGGTACATTAGTTAGCAATATGTGAATGATGAATCCTAAGTCTCCACGATGCAACAAACCGTAGTATATAATTCGTTTTACTTGTTAGAGATGTTTCTTTATTAAATCATTATACTTGTGAATTCTATGCTAAGTAGTATTTATTCAAATAAGATTCAAAGGTTGAAAATTGATTTGATCAATTAAGTTGAAGGAGTGGACCTTCCAACCTAAGAATTAAGTTTGGAAGATAATACGACTAAGCAAACCTTTATGGATAAAGGATATAGAATCCGGACAAGTATTGAAATTGATGAAACACTGATATGTAGACCTATGTCTACTCAGACAAGAAAGGTACGAGTACTTCATTTGATGAATACTCTAAATATGGATTAGAATACTTGATATACCACAAGAGCAAGTGTTTTGAAAAGTCAATGGACACAAGCTATAGTGGAAGAAGTATCAAAGTATATTCATAAGTAGCCTGTGATCTAATCACGGAGGCTGGTGCCTGTCTGAAGACATAGCATAATCAGTAGTTGGAATTAGATTCCAAATGACTAACACCATACACTTTAAAGTGTAGACATGGTGTATGAGTAAGAAATAGATCTCTAAAGGAAAAGTAAAATAAAGAGTTAATCGGTACTACCTGTGTTCTATGAATATTTATGAAAGACAACGACAAGTTTCGATGTGGTTGTAAAATATCCTGGAAGAACAAAAGTCTTGTGTTCAATAGTACTACGAACCAGAAGGACGTTATAAGTTCTAACTCCCGGTTCTTAGAAGAATACTATTAGATGAAACACAAAGCCCAAAATGACGAGATACCTTAGAGCATGAGAAAAAGGACAAGGACTGGAAACCAGCCAAACCGAGTAGCGGTACACCACTAACTGCACCTACTGTTATTACTGTTTATACACTGGAACGCCGTTGTAGTGGGAGGTTGTGGACAACCGGAGATATTCATAAAACTAGAAGAGTTTTTTAAAACTCTGGATCTAGTAAACATGAAATCGATCCCTAGACCTACATAAAGGCTGTACTCAATCTAAATATGTCTTCTTAGAGAGCAATAAGAGTTATTGCTAAGAGACAAAAATTTTTAGAGTACAAGCTTAGTTGATCCATTTATGGATTGTAACAAAGCTATAATTCGTGGTACTTGCGAATTGATGAGATAATCCATTTGATGGATTCATCAAAAGGCATGGACGAATAATGTGTATTGGAAACATAATGGAAACAAAGTGGTGTTTCTCAGAGATTTTATGTAGATAACATTCTAACATTGGCAACAATGTAAAAGTGTTATCAGGCATAAAATAATGGTTGTCTAAGATAGAATCGATATATAAGATGAAGAAGAAGTTAGATCATGTTCTTAAGATCTAGGATCTTATGAAAAGAACATTGTACTTCTCTAAGAAATCTTATACGATTAAGGTTCGTTTTAACATGCATAATTCCAAGAAGGGTGTGTGACCTTCAAGAAGGAATGCATCTATCTAAGGTATGTGTTTGGAACACATAAAGGAGATAGAAGCAGTGAAAGCAGTTTCTTACACCGGATGTGTGGAAAGCTTTAAAATGCAATGTTGAAAAACGAGAACCGGATATCGACAATGCAGTTGGCATAGTGGGAGGATATCAAAGTAATCCTGGAAAGGAATATTCGACTGCTGTAAGAGTACTTTCGAAGTACTGTTCTAGACTACGAAGCAGACGAAGTTTTTCCTTTGGATTACATTTCTCAGATCTCTAATCAAATCAGGATTAGTGTAAGTCGATATCAGGCTATGTGTTCACTAGTAAATAGAGGTAAAGCTTTAGAATGGAAGAGTGAAAAGCACGATGCCTTTTCGAACTCAACCATAAGAAACCAAACTGCAGCCTCAGAGGCAGCGGAAGTTGTGGTGAAGCTTTAGGATAACCTCTGGACTTAGATATGATTCTTTGTTTGCCAAAGGCTATTAAGATAGCGGTGCGATGGAAAACTGAAAGAAATCATAAGTCAATAGTGATGATAACACATAGAGCAAGTACCACCTGATACGAGTCATCGTCATGTGAGACTACGTTGTAGTCACCAAGATAACTTCGGAGACGACAACCTAGAATGCTCATGCACAAGGCACTTCTTTGGAAAGTGCAGATTAAGCACGTGGTGCGTATGGGAGTCGGGAGTTTGGATGAAATGACTAGACCTTAGTATAAGTGGGAGATTGATGGAGTTGTATACTTAATGTCTAGATTTAAGTATCGTAAACTCCCGGTCATAGTATTTAATCTATTTAAATGAATAATCGTTTGCTTTTAATTATTTATAATTAAATAAATACTACCGGAGAGAATATTATTTGATATAATATGGTGAATATTGGGAGTGCAATTATATTTATATAGTGGAATTAATCATATAATTAATATTAATGGATTAATAGATTTGGGCTTGGGCTCAATTTAATCATTAATATTGGAAGCCTAATATTCCACCTCCTTTAGATCCCCTACGTAGCCTATAAAAGCACTACATGGTCTTCACAATTAGAACACACCTACAAGACAAGAATATCATTAGTTGATAGTTCTAGAGAGTTGTGAAGGAGATCCATAAGCTTGGAGGATCGTCGCCCACACGCCGTTCAAGCTAGTGCAAGGAATACGTAGGAAGATCTGAAGGTCTTCAAACTATCTCGTTTCTCCGCACAACGAGATCAAAGGTAAAATCGATAAACACCCTCTATGATTTTACGTGAATTAAAATCGTAATATATACATGAACAAAGATCCGGGAACGACGAACTCCGCGGATGGGGATGGACCGCGAGGTCGACATCCCCGCGGAGATCGAACCCTCGGATGGGATCCGATCGAGCTAGGGCTCGATCGCGGTGGTGCACGGGAGGAGCCCCGGCTGGACGCCGGGGCATGCGATCGACCGTGGTGGTCGATCGCCGGGCAGCCGCGGCTCGAGCTGCGGCGGGTTCGCGGCGGGGCGAACCGCCCTCCTCGAGGCGGTGGCGGTGAGTCGCCGGACTCTCCGCCCGGGGCTGCCGTAGCAGCCCCATGCGATCGCGTGCGATCGCGAGCCCCGGCGGGGGCTCGGCTAGGGTTTCTAGCCGCGGGTTTATCCCGCGGCGGTGATTCTCTTGTCGGGCTCCGGTTCGTCGGTGTTCGCGTGTTTTCCGGCGATGGGATTTCGGTCGGGGTTATGTATTCCGCAATTCCGTTAACCCCGGGATATCGATTTCCAACACATAGTACTATTGAACACACAATATTCTTGTTCACCTAGGATATCCTACAACCATATTGAATGTGCCGTTGTTTCCAGGAATATCCATAGAACATAGGTAGTTTCGAACAACATGTCTTTTTACTATTAGAATTCCATTTCTTATTTCCGACACACCATTTCTACACTGGAGTGTATGGTGTTGTCAATTGGGATCCAATCCCATTCTTTGATTATGCTATGCGTTACTTAGAAAGGTGGTAGCCTCCGCGATTAAAATGCAGGCTTCTAATGGATATACTTAGAAGGTTCCCCATAATAGCTTTGTGTCCATTGACTCATCAAAACACTTTGCTTTATGGCACATTAAGTATTCTAATCCATTTTGAGTATTCTGAAATACTCGCACTTTTCTAAGTACACATATGCTGCATACATCAGTCAATCAATTTCAATACTTGTCCGGATTCTATCCTTTATCCAGAAAGGTTTGCTTAGTTGTATTATCTTCCAAATTTGATTCTAAGGTCGGAAGGTCCATTCCTTCAAATATAATTGATCAAATCAATTTCGACCTTTTGAATCTTATTTGAATAAATACTACCAAGTACAAGAATTCACAAGTATAATGATTTAACAAAGAAATATATCTAATAAGTAAAAAAAAAGTTATAGAACGGTTCGTTGCATCGTGGTAGACTTAGGATTCATCATTCATATATTGCTATCTAATGTACCAGAATAGATAATACCATTATTTCTTATAAAAATCATCAAATGATTAAAGAAATAAAATATCCATTAAGCAGTAAACTACTCAAAACTATTCATAAAGCAATAAACTTGAAATGAAATCCTATAACTACTCAAAAGCAGATAAATGTCTTCCACTGCAACAGCTGCCTCCTCTACAGCTTTGCCCATGTAGACTTGAACTCTTCTTCTCTAAGTCGCCGCTGGAACCCCTGCATTCAAAATGCACATACCGTCAGTGGTTCCATATCTACACACCAGATTTCTGGTAGATAATACCGCTGACTATGTTTTTACGACTAAAGAAAAATTCGTACCTTTGAGAGGACATTCAGACTTCCAGTGTCCAGACTTATTGCATCAGAAGCACTTGCCCTTTGGCTTACTAGCCCTCACTCGTGGTCCATTCCTCTTGGCACCACTGGGTTTCCAGGCTTGCTTCCTTTTCTTGCCCCTACCTCCAACAGGCTTCAAGCCTTTGGACTTGGTAGCTACAAATGCTTGAGACTTGCCCTTCTTGTAGATCCCCTCTGCCGCCTTTAGTTCAGTCAAGAGTTGCGCAAGAGTATAAGACAGTTTACCCATATTATAACTCATGCGAAACTGCTCAAAAATAGGGGTCAGAGACTGGAGTATGATGTCGACTTGCGTCTCAGCATCAATTTGAGCTCCTAGGATCTCAAGTTCATTCAACAAACTCATCATCTTAAGAACGTGCTCCCCAACGGGCGTTCCTTCAGACTGAGTAGTTGTCATGAGGACTCTCATGGCTTCTTGCCTTGCCGCACGATCTTGATGCCCAAACATATCCTTGAGGTTGTATAACATATCCTCGGCAGTGACCATCGACTCATGTTGGGTTTGGAGTACATTTGACATAGAAGCCAAAATATAACACCTAGCCATTTCATCAGCCTTTTTCCACTTCCGATATGTTTCCTTTTCCTCATTAGTTGAGGCATCCGTGGGCTCAGCAGGGCACACATCATAGAGTACAAACTTGTACTCTTCAGTAGTCAGGACAATGTCCAAATTTCTCCTCCAATCAATATAATTGGGGCCAGTGAGTTTATTCTCCTTGAGTATCACAGAAAGTGGATTCATAGCTATTCTCTAAACCTATAAGCACATTTAAACAAATAATCAATTTAATGTCCGATATTATCTCCCTCTAATAATATCATTAAATTACTAATTATATCTAAAATCCCATCAGATATGGTAAGCCACAATAGTGTGGACGTTTACCTATCCAAATGATTTCGTAATTAGATTTGCTTTGGTCGTACATCACTATAGCGTTACTTCGATGGGAAGAATACTATAGAGCGTACCTAACTGTAAACCATTACTCAGTACTAAGAAGATTGTTTGAGACTCGTATATTACCGCAAGCCACGATAGTGTGGACGTTTACGTTAACACACGGTTCTTTCACTCCCTTCTATAACTGTCTACATCAATTGATCCAAAATCCCATTCAATATAGCAAGCCACGATAGTGTGGACGTTTACTACACCAAAAGATTTTTACAATTGACTCCCAATTACTTGATCCATTCGATTTTCATAAATCAAGACGCGGAGAATCATAAGTGAAACTCAAAGTTTCTAACCAGTGATTCACCATGCGAACAACCCTATCTCTCATTAGATGAGGGAGCCGAGCAGACAGCCGATCCATTTCGAGAAATGGTACGAAGGTCTCTAATTTGTGTCATCCACATGACCAAGTGGCTTTGGCTCCATTCCACTCCCCGGGGTGAGAATGAGTCGACTTGAAATCAGTTTCAGAAAGACAAATTAGGCATTGTTTGATAAATTTAATCAATGTTTCTCGTAAAAGGAATTACAAGAATTCTCCTACAATGACTTGTCTATATGAATTTCAAAAATTCATAAAAGTCACCAAGAGAACAGTAATGGAGACCATGGGAATGTTTCCATTCCCTCTCCCACTTAGCTTTTTACAACAAGGGATACGCTATCTAGTGCATAAAGTAAACACATATAGCATGCATACAAGTAATAAAGCACATAGTATCACATAGTCAAAATAATGCTAGAAAATTATTTTCCGACTATCATGGCTTTATTCCATCTCCGTACGCATCTTCTAGTCTTCAGTCTTCGTTCTTGAATGCTCCATGTGACGAGAATATTAATTCTAAAATTTAAATCTATTTATTTTTAATAAATCCAAAAGATACTTAATTCGAAAATTAAGTCAATCGAATAAATCAAAAATAAAATTAAATATCATTAATATTTTTTTATTTATTTATTTTCCTTTCTAATTCTATTAAATCTCTAAAATTCTATCCAAGTAAGACTTGGAATATTCTAGAAGACTTCTATAATAGAATAAGGAAATAAAATAAATTAGGACTCTTCTACTTTCCAAATTAATTAATTTTCATGTCCATGAAAATTTCCATAAAATAGGAATAATCAATTAGGAAATAAATTAATTAATTCTTAATTAATTATTTTCCTTTCTAATTCTATTAAATCTCTAGAATCCTATCCAAGTAAGACTTGGAATATTCTAGAAGACTTCTATAATAGAATAAGGAAATAAATTAATTCTAATTAATTCCGAAAATAGGAATACTCAAAATAGGAATACTCAAAATAGGAAAACCGAATCAATTAGGAAAGTGAATCTTGGTAGAAGTAGCACGAGATCACGAGGACCCCACGCCCCCCCCCCCCCACCTCGATCGCCGGCCGGGAGTACCACCGCCGCCATCCCCAGCCCACGCGCCACCACCACCGGTGGCCGGCGTGGCCGAGGATCATCGCGGACAGCCCCCGCGATCGATCCCTTGCCCTAGTTCTCCCTCTCATCTTCTCCTTCGTCACATGTGTTCTCCGGCGGTCGTCTCGGCATCGAACCAACGTAAATAAATTACAATAATTTAAATTACAATTCCGGTATCGATTCTATACATGAAATCGACCCTATACAATTTCCGGAAAACATAGAATGATAATAAATCTAAATTCGGTCAACCCCCGAATTTTTACAATTACAAGCATTCATCCACACAAAACGAATCTCGACATGTCCGAGAGTTTAATAAATGAATAATCATGATAATTAATTAACAAATAATTAAACCATGATAGTCGGAATCCCTGCAAGGTAGAACGATAATTGAACACATACATGAACACGAAACCAACGCTCTGATACCAATTGTTCGAAATCGATATCCCGGGGTTAACGGAATTGCGGAATACATAACCCCGACCGAAATCCCATCGCCGGAAATCCGATCACGAACACCACGAAGAACCGGGCCCAACGAGAGCATCGTCGCGGGATGAACCCGCGGCTAAACCCTAGCCGAGCCCCACCGTGGGGCTCGCGATCGCACGGATGCGATCGCTGGGGATGCTCCGGCAGCCCCGGGCGGTGAGTCCGGCGACTCACCGCCACCGCCCGAGGAGGGCGGTTCGCCCAGCGGCGAACTCGCCGCGGTTTCCCGGCGATCGACCACCACGGTCGATCGCCCACCCCGGCTCCCAGCCGAGGTTCCTCGCATGCCCTCGCGGTCGAAGCCCTAGGGCTCGACCGCACGCCCTCGGCTCCCAGCCGAGGGTCCTTTCGATCTTCGCCGGGGATCTCGAATCCCCGTCCCCGAAGTTCGTCGTTTTCCGGATCGTGTGTTCATGTATATATCACAATTATATATTCACATAAAATCACACAAGGGAGTTTTATGATTTTACCTTTGATTCGTTGTGCGGAGAAACGAAATCAAATTGAAGACCTTTGAATCTTCCTACGTATTCCTTGCACCTCGTTCGAACGTCGTGTGGGCGACGATCCTCCGAACTCTATGGATCTACTTCACGAACTCTCTAGAATATCAAGTATGATATTCTTATGTTGTGTCTTGAATTGTGAAGACCATGTAGTGCTTTTATAGGCTACGTAGGGGATCTAAAGGAGGTGGAATATTGGGCTTCCAATATTAATGATTAAATTGAGCCCAAACCCAAATCTATTAATCCCATTAATATTAATTAATTTATTTTCCACTATATAAATTAATTGCACTCCCAATATTAAACCATATTATATCAAATAATATTTCTCCGGTAGTATTATTTATTCTGTGTATTTAAGATTTAAATATCCATGAATAAATTTTATTTATTGCAAAATAAATTTATTCATCTCTTATATCCGAGAATAGTACCATTCAACCTTAATTATTATGCGGAACAAATCCACTCAAGAGGTTTACATAATAATTCCTTATGAACTCATCTCGGGTGTGTATAAAATATAGTGACCCAACATAACCGGTAATTGACCCAATAATTAAACCGGTCAATTCCTTTGGAAAATCAAAGTCACTTATATTAAATATACACACCCGCAATAGTATCGGGGATTGAGAATAAAATACTCTGAGATTTAAATCAATTATCAAAGGCAATCCTAATTGATAAATCTCAAGCGATCCGCCCAATACACTAAGTGTACAAGTGTGATAAAATAATTAAGACAAAATATTTTTCTCTCACACAACGACTACACCGATGGATTGGTCCGTGTCCATCTAGGTCGTGAGCAACTGTTCGATTAAATACGAGTAACCGATAGTATGATCTTCTGTGTGACGTCGCACACCATACTAACTACAACGTATAGAATCCAGGACTATATTTTGCATATATTTAATTATCGAATAATTAAAAGCAAACAATTGTTTATTAATTAAATAGATTAAATGCTATGACCGGGAGTTACCGTTACTTAAATCTAGACATTAAGTAAACAACTCCAACAGGGTCGAAGGCGGGCGCTCACGGAAGTGATGAGGCGGTCGCCTGAGGAGGAGGCGATCGCCTGGGGCAGATTTTTGAGCCTCTGATTTTTTAGGCAGGCGAGCGCTTCACCGGTGGGCGGGCGCTTGGTGCTGGGAGCTGCGGCTCGTCCTAGTCTTAGCTCGTTTTCGATCGTTTCTTCGAATCTCTCGACACATGCATACTCAAACACCTGCACACTCGACAATCACGTCAAACACACCAAAGCCACGAGGAAAACACCAATAAACAACTAAACACGACACTAGACGCAAACAAATAACGATGAAAAATCAACACAAAAACACAAACATCAACTCAATTAATTAATTCATGGGAAGCCCAATATTCACCTCCTTTAGATCCCCTAAGTAGCCTATAAAAGCACTACATGGTCTTCTCTATTCTCATAACTTGAAGATCACAATTCTAGAGAGAGAAAGGAGAGAAGGAGATCCATAGAGTTCGGAGGATCGTCGCCCACCCGATGTTCGAACGAGTGCAAGGAATACGTGGGAAGGTCTCAAGGTCTTCAATAAGATCTCGTTTCTCCGCACAACGAATCTAAAGGTAAATTAAATATTTCCGCTATTTAATTCATTGAAATAATTATCGAAAAACAAGATCTGAATGTCGGAGATCCAAACCGGGACGAGTCGGGCGGTGGCGATCAAGGATCGCCGGACTGCCGGCGACTCGAGGACCCGGCTGGACGGATCACCGCGTGGAGCCCTCGGCTGGGCAGCCAACAGCCCGCCTAGGCGGCGGGCGATCGCCCCGCGGGGAGCGACCGAGAGGTCGCGGCTTCGCCGCGGCTAGGGCTCGATCAAACGCTCCTCGGGCGGTGGCTCCAGGCTGTTCGGTCGTGGTGTCTGGGACGTCGATCGCAGTCAGTTCTACGACGATTCCGGGTGATCGATTTCCAACAATTGGTATCAGTGCGTACGGTTACGTTTTTTCGTTAATTGTTTCGATAATTGATTCTCGTTGTTTATGGCCATAGATTAATTTAATTTATTAAATTATTGTGCTATATATATTGTTCTACGTCTATGATTTTCTCTTTTGTATGAATCGTGTTTGTCGGAAAAATTAAATATTAAAAATCGAGGGTTTTCGGAATAATCGAACCGGAATCGATCGACCGTGGGCTCGGGAGGGGGCTGCGTGTGTTGCTGGACGTGAGCATGGGCATGGTTGGGCGTGCCGGCATGAGCCACCAGTGGTGGTGTTTCGCCGGCAGCCGGCGGTTGTGCTCGAACGGCTGGGAGCGGGCTGCTGGTACGCCTTGGATCGGGCTGTGCGGCAACGGCTGGGCTGTTGGCGGAGATCGACGGCTTGATTCACCGAGGCGGTGGTCGCCGAATGTCGATCGCTGACCCCTTTTGCGATCGAAGGCTGGGGATTCCGTAATGTCGTAATGTCGATCGAAGGCTGCCCGTGGCTGGACGAAACCCTTTTGCGCGGGCTGCTGGTACCCCAAGGCTCGTAGGCTGAGCGTGTGGGCTGGAGCGAAGTCGATGCCGTCGTCAGGCCGGAAGATCGATCGAATTAATTCATGCTGCATGTTGACTTATAACACGTCTCGACTCTTTTCTCTTTTTTTGGAGACTTATAACACGTCTCGACTCTTTTCTCATTTTTTTTGGAGACTTATAACACGTCTCATTTTTGTTTTTCTCTATATTTTTTTTTTTTGGGACTTATAACGCGTCTCGAATTATTACAAAAGTGGCAAACATCGTAAGTAACACCTTATATCCCCAAGCACAAAACCCCTCATTCTCTCCTCCACGAAATATAGGACGAAAAAGAAAAAGGCTAAACGTAGGCTCAACGGGGCTACTAGGGTGTCCCACGACGGGCTCGGGGTCAATAATTCGAAAAGCGGCTAAAATGGTTATCCTAATCGATCAATACCAAATCATTTTCAAAATCAAGTAAGTTATGATATACAAGTCTCAAGTAACAACCTAAGCATGCTTTAGCTATAGTCCATACGGGTGCATATGATGTAGAAAAAAGGAACTAAGAAGCTCGAGAAACAACGAAATATCACACAATGAAGAAAGCTAAGAAAAAGGCTCAAATTCTCACAAGGTTATTTGGAAAGTGAAACGGTGACATGTAATTATCTCTAGGTCACTCTACGGCATCTAAACATGGAGTCGAGAGTCGTTCACATACCGACCTCTAGCATCAAAAATCTATCGCACCTCAAGAATTGAAATAAAGCAACTAACATGCATGGGGACATAGAAACTACACTTTCATGAAAATCATATCTCAACAAGGGGGAGCTATCACATACCAACGCAAAGCAAGTAATAGAAACACAACTAAAACACGACAAATCACATAGAAAGAGAAGAGAAAGGGGAAAAGAAGGCAACCCCCCCCCCCCACCCCCCACACTTGGGCTAATCCATGTCCTCGTGGATGTAGAACCCTCCTAGGAAAACACGCGTCCCAAAGGAGTCGACCTCGCAGATGTCCAAAAGTGACGGGGGTGAAAAACCTACACACCAAAACTCAAACAAACCACGAAAAGTAAACCAAGGAGAAAACTAAGACAATAAAGAAAACACGACTCAAAGGAAGAAAGAAAAAGACTCTATGTACATACCGCGACCGTACGTAGGTACGGTCGATCCTCATGGCTCGGGTGGGGGATGCTGGAATCCTCGGAAGAACTCCATCATCTGGGCGTACTGGGTAACGTGAAAAGCGTGCTCCTCGTCCTGACGAGTCTGCTATCGGGCATTCTCGGCAATGTAGTAGGCGTGGTTGGCGGCCTGCTGGGACTCGATTCGATCAAGCCGAACATTGAAATGGTTCTCCATGCGGTTAAGTCGGTCGTCCATATATGTGCGGTCCTAACCCGCCCAAGTCCGGAATCCCTCCTATTGAGAATAATCTATCTCCCGTCTAATAGTCTCCGCATCCTCGAAGTTCGTGCGCATATCCTGGAACTGGTTGATCATGTCGTGGAAACCGGCGGTGTACGACGAGTAGGCCGGATAGGGGATCGGATCTACGTACCGCGGAGTACTCCGGCTGAGGTGGCTGGGCCGAGGGCCGAACAGAAGGTGCGGTGCTCGTCGATGCGGCATTCCTCGGGGCTAACCCGATGCGTATGGAGTGAGGGAGAAATTGCCCGTTCTTGTCGAGGAGATGGGAACCATTGAGTTCCTGCAAATCGATAGTCCGAGGCCTCTCAACGAAATCCGCCGAAAGCGTGTCTGGGTCTTCGAAGTCGAGGAAGTGCATAGAATGTGCGAAAGCCGCAGCAATGTAGAAAAAGGAGGCGTGGTGGGCTCCGCGCTGAACTGTCCTCATCAGCTGCCCTAACCAAAAATCGGTTGGGGTAGTAGCAAACCCCTTATATGCGCGCTCGAGAAGGAAGAGTTCCGACTTGTTGACCTTGTTGCCTTCATCTTTCCCAGAGATGTTGTAGGCCATGAAACGGTGTACGAGGAGTAATGCGGGGTCGGCAATTTGTACGCTCTTTCCGGTGTGTTCGGGTACCCAAGTAATGGCCTCCCATGCTGCGTTTTTGTCGATTTTGTCGGGAATGTCTCTCTGAACTCCGTCCAAAGGGAAGAGAAAAGTCGTCTCGAACAACTTCGCATTAAACTCGGCTTCACGGCCCATGAGACGAAAAGTGTAGAATCTCCCATTCGAGTGTCGCTCCAATGTGCATAGCATCTCGAGACCGAGGGAAGCAGAGTAACCGAGATCATCCCTTGCATAGGTCCACATCCCCAAGAGCTTAAAGTATTTCCTCACGTTCTCGAGTACGCCTAACTTCCTGACTAGCTCCCAATCGAAGGGGCGGGGGTATTCGAAGGTATGCTTCCAGAATGCAATGAGCCGTCGACCTTTCTTGTGGTCGTAAATTGGGAAATTGGCTCCGTATTCGTCCCGTAAATCAGTTCGGCGATTAGCCGGTGGTGGTTGTGGTTGCGGGGTCGGCTGCAGTTGAGGAGTGGGCTGCCTCTCCTCTTCGTCGTGCTCCGGAACCTCGGTGGAAGAACCCTCGTCGGTACGAGCCCTTTTAGACGGAGCTTTCTTCTTACTACGGGTGAACACCATTTCAATCGGAGTGGAGTCGGATGGAGGAGTTACTGGAGTCGAGAATTAGTCACGGGCGTTCACGGGATTGCCGTGAATCGGGTCGAGAACCAAGTTAGGGCTGACCTTGGTGGTGGAGTTAGGGCTGACCGTCGGCGAGCAGGGGTTGAGAGCTCGGTTGACGGCGGCGAGTAGCTGGCGATGGGTGGGTGGTTCGACAGCTCGGGTCGACTCGGGGAGGCGACAGTGGTGAGGACCGGATGCGGCAGTGAGCAGTGGCTCGTGGTGGTCGGAACGTGGGGCTGAGGTGCTACTGGGTTGACGGCGGCGAATTGTTGGAGATGATGGTGACCGGAGATGGAGATGATGAGCACGGTGGTTGAACGACGGCTGGACTCGACGGCGCTGGTGATGGTGGTTCGTTGTGGAGTTCGAGTTGACGGAGGCGAGATGCTCGGTGGATGAACGGCGGCGAGATGGGCGGCGTGAGTGGGTGGTTCGATCTGCAGAGGAGAAAGAGAGAACGTAAAGATGGAGGCGGGTGAGTAATTTAGGGCTTCTCCCGCTATTATCAATTTCAAAATAAAATAAAAAAATTAATTAATAAAACAATAAAAAATTATTATATTTTGAAAGGAGGCTGGCGCCTCGTCATTAAGCGCACACTTGGTCGGAAAAGCGGGTCTCTGAAGATGGCACCAGGCGACCGCTTGGTGATGGCAGTGATTGCTCGCGTAGGTCATGAGGCGACCGCTCGAGGGTGCAGCGGGCGCTTGCTCCCGTTTTGTGCTTTTTGAAAATCGATTCTTACGCGACTGCCGTGCTATCCCCTCGAACTCGTTCTCCCGTCATATGAAGCTCTGAATTAGCTCATTTTACGTCGTGAGCTTGACAATTCGTGGGTAGGCGCCCACGCGGCGCTCATTTTGGGAACCGAAAGAGCATCACGGCTCGTGGACTAGTCTCCACGCGACGCTCGTTTAGAGTCTCGAGCTCGACTAATGAGCTCTATTCATAGGAGACGTCTCCGAGTAGAATCGACTCTACTCCGAACTTGATCTTGTCTCCCTCCATGTATGGCTCAATGTACGGCTTCACTCGGTGTCCGTTAACTAGCATTGCTCCTCTAGTCTTTGGGTTGTACAGCTTAACAACTAAATAGGGAAACACTTCCATTATCTCATACGGTCCACTCCATCTTGATTTGAGTTTCCCGGGGAACAACCGGAGCCTTGAGTTGAATAAGAGTACCTTCATCCCGGCTGTGAGCTCCTTGTTCTTGATCCTCTTGTCATGCGTCGCCTTTAACTTTTCCTTGTAGATACGAGAGTTCTCGTAGGCCTCGTTGCGCATCTCGTCGAGCTCGGACAGCTCCAAAGCTCGGGCTCCTCCGCCTTCCATTAGGTCCATGTTGGTGGCCTTAATTGCCCAATAAGCTCGGTGCTCGATTTCCACCGGTAAGTGACAATGCTTCCCGAAGACGAGGCGGTAAGGACTCATTCCGATCACCGTCTTGTACGCGGTCCGATAAGCCCATAGAGCCGAGTTGAGCCTCTCCGACCAATCTTTGCGAGAGGTTTTCACGGTCTTCTCGAGGATCTCCTTCACTTGACGGTTTCTAGTCTCGACTTGCCCGAAAGTCTGTGGGTGGTATGCCGTGGCGATCTTGTGATTGATGTCGTTCTTGACCATCAACTTCTCGAATAGCTTGTTGCAAAAGTGTTTCCCACCATCGCTAATAATGGCCTTCGGGAATCCGAACCTAGAAAGAATGTTCTCCTGCACAAACTTGAGCACCACTTTAGCATCACAAGTCCTAGTGGGGATTGCTTCAACCCACTTGGACAAATAATCAACACCTAGCAATATGTACTCAAAACCAAAAGACACGGGGAAAGGTCCCATGAAATCAATACCCCAAACATCAAAATTTTCAATCGCTAAATTGATATTTAAAGGCATCTAATCCCTCTTACCGATATTCCCCATGCGTTGGCACCGGTCACAAGCTTTTCAATAATCAATTGCATCACGGAAAAGAGATGGCCAAAACAAACCTGATTGGAGCACCTTGTGGGCTGTTTTATGACCCCCAAAGTGGCCTCCACTCTCGTCGTGGTGGCAACACTTAAGTACATCGGCTTGCTCCTCCTCCGGAAGACAACGGCGAATCACCTCATCCTTCCCGGATTTGTAAAGGTAAGGATCCGACCAAAAGTACTCCCGGGACAAATGTTCGAACCTCGCCTTTTCTTGAGAAGTCATGCCTTCTCTTAGAGATCCTGCAACCAAGAAATTCACAATATCCGCGTACCAAGGTACGGGGGTCATAGCCATAGCAAGCTCATACGGAAAAGAATCGGGGATCGACCCATCAATGCTATCACCTAAAATCTTGGGGGGTGGCTCTAGCCTAGACAAGTGGTCAGCCACTACATTCTCACACCCCTTCCTATCCTTAATCTCTACATCGAACTCTTGTAGTAAAAGGATCCACCTAATCAACCTCGATTTGGCTTGAGCCTTAGCTAGCAAATGTCGTAGGGCTTGGTGATCGCTATGGACAATAACTTTAGACCCTATGATGTAAGACCTAAACTTATCCAAGGAAAACACAACCGCTAGCAACTCTTTCTCGGTAGTGTTGTAGTTGGTTTGTACACTATTGAGGTTCACACTAGCATAATAAATAACCCTAAGCAACTTATCCACTTTCTGACCAAGAACCGCTCCTACCGCTGAGTTAGACGCATCACACATAATCTCAAAGAGCAACTCCCAATTAGGTGCTACAACTACCGGGGCTGAGGTGAGCTTCTCCTTAAGTGTATTAAAAGCAACTAGACACGACTCGTCGAACTTAAACTCAACGTCTTGTCCTAGCAAATGACACAAAGGTTGGCTAATCTTAGAAAAATCCTTAATAAACCTCCTATAAAACCCGGCGTGTCCAAGGAAGCTACGGATGCCCTTAATATTAATGGGAGGGGGTAGTCGCTCAATAACCTCAATCTTAGCTCTATCAACCTCTATCCCCCGACTAGACACCATATGTCCTAGCACTATCCTGCTAGTAACCATGAAATGACTCTTCTCCCAACTCAAGGTAAGACTACTCTCAATACACCTCTTAAGGACTCTATCGAGCTTACCCAAGCAATCATCAAACGAAGAGTCAAACACAGAGAAATCATCCATAAATACTTCCATGAAATTACCTATCATCTCGGAGAAGATGGACATCATACACCTCTGGAATGTTCCCGGTGCATTGCACAAGCCGAAGGGCATCCTCCTCCAAGCATAGGTACCAATGGGGCACGTGAAGGTCGTCATCTCCTGATCCTCCGGTGCTATCGCCACCTGGTAGTAACCTGACAAGCCATCAAGAAAACAGTAAAATGCATGTCCTAATAATTTATCAAGTAATTGATCAATAAAGGGAAGAGGGAAATGGTCCTTTCATTTATCAAGAACTTGGATTCTTGAATCTTGGAATCTTAAATCTTTGATTCTCGATTCTTTGAATCTTGAATCTTCAATTTCAAAATCAAACTTCAATTTAATCTTGACTCCATCGATCTCAATTCTTCATCTTCAATTTCTTGTGAAAATCTCTAAGTGTTGAAGCTTCGGAATTTCATCGTCTTCATGGTCGTCGATATCATTGAAGTAGTAAACCCCGGACCCAATCTTTAATTTCTCCAATTTAAGTACTTGGGTGAAAAACATCATTGTTGAAAGTCACAATCGTCGACTTCAATACATGAAGATAGTCGCCAGTTGCTGGGTTCGACAGTCGACAGTCGCTGGGTTGGACAGTCGACAGTCGCTGGGTTCGACAGTCGAGAGTCGCTGGGTTCGACAGTCGACAGTCGCTGGGTCTCCGGATTTGAGTCTCCGGAATTGAGTCTCCAGATTTGAGGAGTTTGGAGTCTCCGGATTTTGAGCAGTTGGAGTCTCCAGATTTGTGACGAGTCTCCGGATTTGATGATTCTCCAGAATTCGAAGTCGCCGGTTTTGTTGTCTCCGGATTTGAGTCAGTCTCCGGAATTGTGTGATTCTCCGTTGTGGAGTCTCCGTTTTTGGAGTCTCCACTTTTGTGTAGTCGCCATTTTTGGAGTCTCCACTTTTGTGTAGTCTCCACTTTTGCGTAGTCTCCACTTTTGTGTAGTCTCCACTTTAAAGAAGTGGAGACTCCAGTCGCTGGTTCCAAAAGTGGCGATTCCAGTCGCTGGTTCCAAAAGCGGCGACTCCAGTTGCCAGATCCATTTTGAAGATCTTGAAGTGTAGATTGCAAGGAATTTTGAATCAAGTTTATCGGGAGCTCACACGAAGAAGATATGACCAAAATCGACGGACTGCTCATGGTGAAGCCTTGTAGTCGCCGGATCCAAATGTGGCGACTTCGGTCGCCGGATCCAAATGCGGAGACTCCAGTCTCCGGATCTATGTTTTAGCTCTTGAAGTGAGGATTCCATAGCATCTTGAATCATGTCAATCGAAGCTCGTACGAAGAAGATATGACAATAGTCGGCGGACAGCGCAAAGAACACACAAAGTTGATGCCAAAAAAACTTGTATTTACAATCTCCCCTTTTTGGTACAACTCTTGTGAAACACATCAATCATGAGTAGACTTGCAATGCTTAGATGTTATCGCCAAAACATACTTCGACACTTATATATGAAAACTGAGATACATGAAGTATGATATTAAGAACTATACGAAGTATGACATATTTATATATGAAGTGTTAGCAACAACATCTGAACTCTTTGAGCGAGTAAATTTATGTAAAACTTATTGCTTAATTATTACTCCACATAAAAGTGAACTTTAGTACGATATTAAAATGAAAGACAACCTCTATTATTATGAAAAATGATACAATATAGATTTGAAAGCTATTGTCAACAATTGGCAAATTGACACATATATTAAACAAGCACGACAATTTCAATCTTAACAATGAAGGATGAATTGTATAGATTATGAAAGATGATGTAATATGGATATGAAATATGAATAATTTTGTACATTTGGAAAAATAAAAACAGTCGTTGAACAAGAATATTTTAAATTTTAAATTATAGGATGAACTCTATTATTAAGAAAGATGATGTTATACAGATATGAAATATGAGATATATTCATTCTTTAAAGTATGATCATGCACATTTCATTCATATAAATGAAAGATGAACCTGTTGGAGTTGTGTACTTAATGTCTAGATTTAAGTGACAGAAACTCACGATCCATTGCCATTAATCTATTTAACTAAATGAACAATTGTTTGCGTTTAATTATTTATAATTAAACATATGCAAAACATAGTCCTGGATTCTATACGTTGTAGTTAGTATGGTGTGTCGGGCCCCACACAGAAGATCATACTATCGGTTACTCGTATTTAATCGAACAGTTGCTCACGACCTAGATGGACACGGACCAATCCATCGGTATAGTCGTTGTGTGAGAGAGAAAATAATCTGTCTTGATTATTTTATCACACTTGTACACTTGGTGTATTGAGCGGATCTGCTTGAGATTTATCGATTAGGATTGCCGGCGATAATCGATTTAAGTCTCTGTGTATTTTATTCTTAATCCCCGATATTATTGCGGGTGTGTATATTTAATATAAGTGACTTTGATTTACCAAAGAAATTAACCGATTTAATTATTGGGTTAATTACCGGTTAAGTTGGGTCACTATATTTTATATATGACATGCCGTAAATACTTGACGGGAAAGTGTATCCCGGAAGGGTTGATAATATCCCCGAGATGAGTTCATAAGGAATTATTATGTAAACCCTGCAGGTGGATTTAATCCGCATAATAATTAAGGTTGAATTGTACTAGTCTCGGATATAAGAGATGAATAAATTAATTAGCAATAAATTAATTTTATTCATGGATATTTATATCTTAAATACACGGAATAAATAATACTACCGGAGAAATATTATTTGATATAATATGGTTTAATATTGGGAGTGCAATTAATTTTATATAGTGGAAAATAGAATTAATTAATATTAATGGATTAATAGATTTGGGCTTGGGCTCAATTTAATCATTAATATTGGAAGCCCAATATTCCACCTCCTTAAGATCCCCTACGTAGCCTATAAAAGCACTACATGGTCTTCTCTATTCTCATAATTTGAAGATCACAATTCTAGAGAGAGAAAGTAGAGAGGAGGATCCATGGAGTTCGGTAGATCGTCGCCCACACGACGTCCGGGCTAGTGCAAGGAATACGTGGGAAGATCTCAAGGTCATCATAAGATCTCGTTTCTCCGCAAAACGAATCGAAAGGTGAATTAAATTTCCGCAATTTAATTCTAGTTTATTGATCAATTATCGAAAAACAAGATCCGAAGGATCGAACCCGGATTAGACGAGGGACCACGCGGTGGTGGCGAAGCCACCGGACCGCGTGGACCGCACGCCTAGGGTTCGGCGCGCGAAGGAGAACCCTCGGCCTCAGCCGAGGGGGCGATCGCTGGGAGCGATCGCCGGCGGTGACGGGCTGGTGCCGTCACCTCCCCACCTCGACGGTGGGGGCTTCTCCACGGCGGGCAGCAGGTCGCCGGACCTGCTGCTGGGGGCTGCCGGATGCAGCCCCATCGATCACATGATCGACGCGATCCACGATCGCGCGAACCCCGGCTCGCGGGGGTTCGGGTGGGGGCGGATTACGCGCCTTCGGGTGCGTGGTCTCCAAAGCCCGGACTCCGGCGGATGAGTCGGCGTTCGTATGATCTCCGGCGAAGGGTTCGTTCGGGTTATTGGTTTCCGCAAATTTAAATAACCCGGGATATCGAATTCCAACAATTGGTATCAGAGCGTACGGTTACGTTTTTCGTTAATTGTTTCGATAATCGATTGTCGTTGTTTATAGCCATAGATTAATTTAAATTGTTAAATTATTGTGCTATATTGTTCTACGTACTTGATTTTCTCTCTTGTATGAATTGTCTTTGTCGGAAAAATTAATTATTAAAAACGAGGGTTTTTCGGAATATCGAACCGGAGAAGATCGAACGCGCGCTCGGTGCGGGCTGCCGGGAGGGAGCTGGAAGCACGGGCTGTGCGGTGAGGTGCCACGGGCTGGGCTGTTGGCAGGGATCGACGGCATGATCGCCGGATGTCGATCGCCGACGAGCTGGAGCTCCCCGCTGCTGGTACGCCTTCGGAGCGGGCTGCTGGGGCAGCGGCATGAGCTGCTCGTGCGAAGTCGATGGCATGGGACGTCGAGGCTGGAAGTCGGCTGCTCCAGGGATAGACGCCGTGCATGAGACGATCGATCAAGATGCGACTCCTGGTAAGTTGCAGACGGTTTCGGCCAAGAGAGGATCGACCAAGATGCGGCATGGTATGTTTTATTAATTACCCATTCGTTGCTAATTAGTTGGAGCCATGCATTGCATGGTCTTATGACGCATGCTGGACATGCATGAGCTAGTGGATTCATAATCTCGTGGGTTAATTGATGGAGCATACGCATGTGCATGGCCGGGCTCGAGTGGGTTCGATTGGGATGACCGGAATCTCGTTGTTTCGGTTCGTCCCGGTAAATCCGATCTTTCCGGAAATAATTTAATCTTTCTAATTTTATTTAATTTAATTTTGGAATTAATTCAAATTTTATTTGGATTAGATTTCTTAATTATGGAATTAAATAATAGAATTAGATGGAGAGTTAAATTAGGAAAGAAAATCCTAGTTTCTCTAGATATCCTATACCTACTTGGATTAGAAGTCTTGAGAAGAATCAAAATTCGATTTGATTAGGATTCTTGAAATCTAATCTAAATAGGATTGAGAAATTATTAAAATATTGATTTTATTTAATTTAAGTATTTTATTTAAAATCATTAGATTAATTCAAAATTTATTTTGGATTGGAGAATCTTGGATTTTATTTAGAATAGAATTAAATATGGAAATCAATGGATTTTAATAATATTGATTTTATTTAATTTAAGTATTTTATTTAAAATCTTTAGATTAATTCAAAATTTATTTTGGATTGGAGAATCTTGGATTTTATTTAGAATAGAATTAAATATGGAAATCAATGGATTTTAATAATATTGATTTTATTTAATTTAAGTATTTTATTTAAAATCTTTAGATTAATTCAAAATTTATTTTGGATTGGATAATCTTGGATTTTATTTAGAATAGAATTAAATATGGAAATCAATGGAATTGATTTTATTTAATTGGAGTGAAATTAAATATAAGAATCAAAGAATTTTTCCGTCGCTCGGCAAAGTATTCAAGACGTAGAATGAAGACTCAAGACAAGCATGCTGGAATTCATCAAGGTACGAATAGTCGAGAAATAATTTTACTTGAGTAATTATTTGATTATTTGTGAACGTACTTGCATGAAATGTATGTTTGTTATTATGCTTATGTGTATTTAATTATGCATTAGATAGCGTATCCCTTTGTTATAAAAAGCTAAGTGGGAGAGGGTATGGAAACATATCCATGGTCTCCATTGTTGTTCTCTTGGTGACTTTTATGGACTTTTGAAGTTCGTATAGATAAGTCATTGGAGGAGAATTCTTGTAATTCCTCTTACAAGAAACATTGATTAAGTCTATCAAACAATGCCTAATTTGTCTTTCCAAAACTGATTTCAAGTCGACTCATTCTCACCCCGGGGAGTGGAATGGAGCCAAAGCCACTTGGTCATGTCGAGGACACAAATTAGAGGCAGTCGTACCATCTTTTGAAGGTGGATCGATTGTCTGCTCGGCTCCCTCATTCTATGAGAGATAGGGTCGTTCGCATGGTGAATCACTGGTTAGAAACTTTGAGTTTCACTTATGATTCTCCGCGTCTTGATTTACAAGATTAAATGATTCAAGTAATTGGGAGTCAATTGTAAAAGTCTTTTGGTGTAGTAAACGTCCACACTATCGTGGCTTGCTACATTGAATGGGATTTTGGAACGATTGATGTAGACAGTTATAGAAGGGAGTAAAGGAGCGTATGTTAACGTAAACGTCCACACTATCGTGGCTTGCGGTGAATATGCGTGTCCCAAACAATCTTCTTAGATACTGAGTGATGGTTTACACTTAGGTACGCTTCTTAGTATTCTTCCCATCGAAGTAACGCTAATGATGATGTACGACCGAAGGAAATCTAATTGCTAAATCATTTGGATAGGTAAACGTCCACACTATCGTGGCTTGCCATATCTGATGGGATTTTAGATGTGATTAGTGGTTTAATGATATTATTTGAGGGAGATAATATCGGAGATTAAATCGATTGTTTGTTGTTATATGTGCTCATAGATTAGGATATGGCTTTGAACCCATTTTATGTGATACGTAAGGATTTTAAACTCATTGGTCCCTAAATGTAATGATTGGAATAGAGATCTAGACATTACCCAAACTGTTAAAGAGTGCAAGGTTGTACTCAGTGAGCTTTGTCCTCCCGAGCCTATTGATATAGGCGGCTAGACAAGAAGCGATGAGGATACTCATAAAGGCCATTCACTTGAGAAAACGCTTAAACACGTTTTTGAGATGATTGACCTTTTAGACGAGTTGAGACGGAAATCGCAAGCTCTTGTAGCCAATGCCAAAGGTTTCGAACCTAAAGGCATAAATCGGGGGAAAGGACAAGAAAGCAAAGAATCCCAGTGGTCCTAAGTTGCTTGGACCACGAGATGGGACGAGAAAGCCATAAGGCAAGAGTTCTCGATGCAAACAGTCTGGGTACTGGAAGTTTGATTATCCTCTCAAAGAAAGTACGAAATTCTTCTTTACTCGTAAAACATAGTCAGTGGTATTATCTACCGGAACCTGGTGTGTAGATATGGAACCACTGACGGTATGTGCATTTTAAATGCAAAGGTTCCAGGAAACCTAACGACTTGGAAAAGAAGAAATCGTAGTCTACATGGGCAATGCTGTAGAGGAGGCAGCAGTTGCAGTGGAGGACATTTTATAGGATTTCATTTTGAGTTATTGCTTTTATGTACCTTTCATATTAGAAAGAACTTTGTTCTGGATTTCTAATGAATGGATATTTTATTTCTTTTAATCATTTGACGGTTATAAGAAGAAATAATGATAGTATCTATTCTGGTACATTAGCTAGCAATATATAAATGATGAATCCTGAGTCCACCACGATGCAACGAACCGTAGTATAAAACTCGTTTTACTAATAAGAGATTTCTTTGTTAAATCAATTTTACTTGTGGATTCTTATGCTAAGTCATATTTATTCAAATAAGAAGTTCAAAGGTCGAAAATTGATTGTAAGATCAATTAAGTTGAAGGAATGGACCTTCCGACCTAAGAATCTAATTTGGAAGATAATACGACTAAGCAATCCTTTATGGATATAAGATGTAAGATCCGGACAAGTATAAGAATTGATTGACTCTGATGTATGCAGACCTATGCCTACTCAGACAATAAGGTACGAAGTACTTCATTTTATGATTACTCGAAAAATGGATTAGAATACCTGATGTGCCACAAAAGCAAGTGTTTTGACAAGTCAATGGACACTAAGCAATTGTGGAGAGCCATCAAGGTATATCCTTTTGTAGCCTGCGATTTGATCGCGGAGGCAAGTACCTGTCTGAGGAACGCATAGCATACTGATCAGAGATTGGGATTTGATCCCAAATGACTACCCCATACACTGTTGTGTAGAAATGGTGTGTCGATAATAAGAAATGGAACTCTTATAGAAATAGTAAAAGTATGAGTTATACGGAACTACCTACGTTCTGTGGATATGTCTGGAAACAACAGGCGCATTCAAATGCGGTTGTAGAATATCCTAGAAGAACAAAAGACGTGTGTTCAATAGTACTATGAACCAGATGGACGTTATAAGTTCTAACGCCCGGTTCTTAGAGAAAGACTATATGATGAACCACGAGCCCAAAGTGACGTAATACTTTGAAATGAGAGAGAGATTAAGACTTAGAACCAGCCGAACCGAGTAGCGGTACACCACTAACTGCACCTACTGTTATCACTGTTTATACACCGGAATGCCATTGTAGTGGGAGGTTGTGGAACAACCGGAGATATTCATAAGACTAGGAGAGTCTTCGGACTATGGACCTAGTATACATGAAATCGATCCCTGGATCTACATGAAGGCCGTACTAGATCTAAATGTGCCTTCTTGGAGAGCAATAAGGATTATTGCTAAGAGGCGAGATCATTTAGAGTACAAGCTTAGTTGATCCATTTATGGATTGAAACAAAGCATTAAGTTCGTGGTACTTGCAAATTGATGAGATAATCCATTTTATGGATTCATCAAAAGCATAGACGAATCGTGTGTATGGGAAACGTGATGGAAACAAGGTGGTGTTTCTCGGAGGTTTTATGTAGATGACATTTTATCATTGGTAACAATGTAAAGATGTTGTCAGACATAAAATGATGGTTGTCTAGAAAAATCGATATATGAGATGAAGAAGAAGTTAGAGCATGTTCTTAAGATCTAGGATCTCAAGAAAAGAACATTGTACTTCTCTTGGACATCTTACATATATATGATTATGGTTCGTTTTAACATGCATGATTCCGAGAAAGGTTCGTTACCTTTCAGAGACGGAATGCATCTATCTAAGGATATGTGTTTTGGAACACAAAAGGAGATAGAAGCAATGAAAGCAATTTCCTACACTTTGAGTGTGGAAAGCTTAATAAATGCAATGTTGAAAAACGAGAACCTGATATCGGCTATGCGGTGAGCATAGTGGGAGGATATCAAGGTAATCCTGGAAAGGAATATTCGACTGCCGTAAAAGTACTTTCGAAGTACTGTTCTAGACTACGAAGCAGACGAGCATTTCCTTTGGATTACATTCTCTTAGATTTCTAATCAAATGAGGACCGGTGTAAGTCGATATCAGGCTATGTGTTTCACTATTGAAGGAGAAGGAGTTTTAACATGGAAGAGTGATAAGCACGATGCTTTTCGGACTCTGCCATGGGTAACCAAATAGCGGCCTCAGAGGCAGCGGAAGTTTTGGTATAACTCCGGGATAATCTCTGGGACTTAGATGTGATTCTTAATTTGCCAAAGGCTATGTAAATAGCGGTGCAATGGCAAATGGTAAGAAATCACAAGTCCATAAGTGTAAGATAACACATAGTGCAAGTACCACCTGATACGAGTCATCGTCGAGGGAGACGACGCTGTAGTCACCAAGATAACTTCAGAGCGGCAACCTAGAGTGCTCATTCACATAGTACTTCTTGGAAGTACAACTTAAGCACGTGATGAGTATAGGAGTCGGGAGTTTGGAGGAAATGACTAGACCTTAGTACAAGTGGGAGATTGTTGGAGTTGTGTACTTAATGTCTAGATTTAAGTGACAGAAACTCACGATCCATTGCCATTAATCTATTTAACTAAATGAACAATTGTTTGCGTTTAATTATTTATAATTAAACATATGCAAAACATAGTCCTGGATTCTATACGTTGTAGTTAGTATGGTGTGTCGGGCCCCACACAGAAGATCATACTATCGGTTACTCGTATTTAATCGAACAGTTGCTCACGACCTAGATGGACACGGACCAATCCATCGGTATAGTCGTTGTGTGAGAGAGAAAATAATCTGTCTTGATTATTTTATCACACTTGTACACTTGGTGTATTGAGCGGATCTGCTTGAGATTTATCGATTAGGATTGCCGGCGATAATCGATTTAAGTCTCTGTGTATTTTATTCTTAATCCCCGATATTATTGCGGGTGTGTATATTTAATATAAGTGACTTTGATTTACCAAAGGAATTAACCGATTTAATTATTGGGTTAATTACCGGTTAAGTTGGGTCACTATATTTTATATATGACATGCCGTAAATACTTGACGGGAAAGTGTATCCCGGAAGGGTTGATAATATCCCCGAGATGAGTTCATAAGGAATTATTATGTAAACCCTGCAGGTGGATTTAATCCGCATAATAATTAAGGTTGAATGGTACTAGTCTCGGATATAAGAGATGAATAAATTAATTAGCAATAAATTAATTTTATTCATGGATATTTATATCTTAAATACACGGAATAAATAATACTACCGGAGAAATATTATTTGATATAATATGGTTTAATATTGGGAGTGCAATTAATTTTATATAGTGGAAAATAGAATTAATTAATATTAATGGATTAATAGATTTGGGCTTGGGCTCAATTTAATCATTAATATTGGAAGCCCAATATTCCACCTCCTTAAGATCCCCTACGTAGCCTATAAAAGCACTACATGGTCTTCTCTATTCTCATAATTTGAAGATCACAATTCTAGAGAGAGAAAGTAGAGAGGAGGATCCATGGAGTTCGGTAGATCGTCGCCCACACGACGTCCGGGCTAGTGCAAGGAATACGTGGGAAGATCTCAAGGTCATCATAAGATCTCGTTTCTCCGCACAACGAATCGAAAGGTGAATTAAATTTCCGCAATTTAATTCTAGTTTATTGATCAATTATCGAAAAACAAGATCCGAAGGATCGAACCCGGATTAGACGAGGGACCACGCGGTGGTGGCGAAGCCACCGGACCGCGTGGACCGCACGCCTAGGGTTCGGCGCGCGAAGGAGAACCCTCGGCCTCAGCCGAGGGGGCGATCGCTGGGAGCGATCGCCGGCGGTGACGGGCTGGTGCCGTCACCTCCCCACCTCGACGGTGGGGGCTTCTCCACGGCGGGCAGCAGGTCGCCGGACCTGCTGCTGGGGGCTGCCGGATGCAGCCCCATCGATCACATGATCGACGCGATCCACGATCGCGCGAACCCCGGCTCGCGGGGGTTCGGGTGGGGGCGGATTACGCGCCTTCGGGTGCGTGGTCTCCAAAGCCCGGACTCCGGCGGATGAGTCGGCGTTCGTATGATCTCCGGCGAAGGGTTCGTTCGGGTTATTGGTTTCCGCAAATTTAAATAACCCGGGATATCGAATTCCAACAGAACCGTCTTATATTGAAAGATGAATTCTGTTATAATGAAATATGACATAGTATAGATATGAAGTATGAGAACTATCAGAAATTTACTTGGTTCTATAGAGAATCACTCTTTCTTATGATGATTTTTGTTAGAAATTTAATTTTCAAATTTTTAATAAACAATTCAAAACCATAGAGGAATACTTTTTCTAAAACTCACATATCTCTTTTTCTCTTTAGGAAAAACAGGTAGTATATTTTTTGGGAGCCTCTGTTTAGGAGTAGTGTTTAGATGAAATTAAGACTCAGTTAACAGAGGAGAACAAAACTACGTAAAAAGACAATTCAACAATATTTTTTAAGAATCCAACAATCGAACAATAGCAGCAAAAACGATCCATAATAAAGAATGAAACATGACAATAATGAAGTATGAAACAAAAGGACAATGAAGCATGAAATATGCATAATGAGTGAGTACTAATATTAGTAATTGTTTTGCCAATGCATAACCTTACATTCAAATTGCTCCACTGCTTACCAACAATTTCCATTAATTTCTAGTATACAATATACAGTACAACTATTAAAAAGTGTCATGTTAGGAGTGAAAATTTCTTACATCGCTTGCTCTTCGCACTGTCACGACATTTCCCAAAATCTCATAACAGCAGAAGAGAATCAGAATCTAAAGCAAACATTTTAACTAATAATATTCCCTTTCATATTATGGTTTCTGAGTTAACGAATCAAAATGAGCACGTAGTATTAACCATATCGGAAATTTTCAACTTTCAAGGACTAGTAGTCTAGTAGTAGTAAAAGTAGTACATGGGTAAATTAACGCAACAAAGTAAAACATCATTCACGCAACAAATCTAATTGCACGAAATCGAGATGTAAATTCAGAATGCAAGTACCTGTTGTCTCCTTTTCCTTTCATACTCATCATGTTATAGTCCAGACAATTAATTAGCAATTAAGAGAAAATTATGGGATTTGTAAATAAATTCAAGATTCTCTCAAATATATCCATATGCTCACCAGAGCTTGTTTTAGCTGTTCATTCTCTTCTTTCAATTGGTTCAATTCTGCTTCAAGCTCGACCGTATAAGCCTACGCCACAACGGCAGGAGGGGGAAAATAAGAAATTTCCGAAACACAAAATCAAAAATAGGTGCACAACAATTCATAATTTAGCATATTCTACCCCTGAAGTTTGTGTTATTTCATTTCAAAAGAGTATATATATATATATACCTGCTTCCTCGCCCTCGATCATTGTTGGGGGAGGAAAAACCAATTTGTACACACAGAGGACGGGCCCGCCCACCGCTCTCGAGAACGGTGGTGTAAGGTCAGGGTCGAACCCCAGGTACGAGTCCATGCAGTCCATGCAAAGGATGGCCCCGGAAGACCAGCGGAAGGGAAGAGCCCCGAGGATCATCACGAGTCCGCTCCGAGGCGACAACGATCCCGGGCCAAACTCTCGGAAATCCCCCGAGGGGACCCAACCGGGTCCCGGACCCGGACGCCTGCAGCGCGTCCGAGGCGCCATCCCGGGCCGAGTTCAAAAGGCAGCAGGGGTCCGTGGGTCGTCCAAAGAGGCAAGAGGAAAAGCCCTCCCGCTCAGGATTCCACGACGAGATCCGCGCCAGACGCCTCAGACACCGTACCCCGGAACTCGCATAAACCCAATGCAAAATCGTGCCCCGGCATTTAATGATCGAAGATTAGATCTTAAACGTGTCCTGATGTCGTGGCTCTGCATGAGCATGTGCTCTCGCCTATAAAAGCCGACCCCCTCATCTCATTGTAAGGGCGGCGAAAATTACCGAATAAAAGACATATAAAAAGAAAGACATTATCTTCTTCAGCTCGGAATTCTTATCCTTTTCCCCGGGGTCTAGAAATTTCAACCCTTTCTACATATAAATTCACATGATTTGGTAGTCGTTGCGAAACCCTCATATCCACCCCGTATCTCGCCCTCTCCAACAAAAACGACCCAAAACAGTTGGCGCTAGAAGGAGGGGGTTGTATTTCTAGACCCAGGAAAGGAGCTTTGGTGAAGAAATGTCCAGCCAGGAGCAAGACGGAGCCACGGCGTCGGACTCTTCGAGATCCGCCACTCGGAGAAGGTCAGAACGAGCAAAGATGCCCGTGGAAGACGAACCCGCGATCCCGGCACCGACCACACACGGATGCTATCCCGCGTCGGAGGCCGAGATCCACTTGAAGGAGCCAGGTTCTCGACGAACCGCTCGTCGCCAGGTGCGAAGCAGCTCCGAAGCGCGACGTTTGAAGCGTCACCTGCTCACCGAACGGCACAACCGGCGCGCGCGCCCCGGCCCACGCCGAGATCCACCAGTTCCCGCCACCCCGGCTCTCTTCTCGGGCAGTATGCTCGATACCCCCGAGAAGATCGACGAAGTCATGGCCAGCTTGGCCCAACGTAAGCACGCTCTTAATACTCCTATATCTCTGTCGTCGAGAAAACAGGTCAAGACCAGCGCTTTCGACCGACTGGGGCCAGGACAAACGAGCCATGACCAGCGCGTCGCCCCGGCTAGGAGATTGATGTTCGACTTGAATGATCCAGCCGAATACCTGTCCGCGTCGTCAGCACACGGGGCCCCGGACCACGGGGCAGATTTGCGAGAGACACTGGGGAGGCGTGATCCTCACCCCGTCCCCCCAGTCCCGATCGCGCCGGGGCCCGAGGCAGGCCTCCGGGACCTGTACGAGAAAGTGAGCGAGGTAGAGAGAAGGCTCGCCGAGGCTCAGGTAAAACCCGAGCGGGTCGACTTCTGCAAGGAGCCTTTGGCCCTGGAAGTCGAGCACGCCGTCATGCAGTTTGATGAGGTTATCCAGTCTTATGGATTCATTCAAAGCATGGACGAGTCGTGTGTATACCGGAGAAGTGACGGAAACAGTGTGGCGTTTCTCGTGCTTTATGTAGACGACATCCTTCTAATTGGCAACAATGTGAAGATGTTGTCAGACATAAAGGGATGGTTGTCCAAGCAATTCGATATGAAAGACTTAGGACAAGTTGGGCATGTTCTTGGGATCAAGGTTATAAGGGATCGCCGGAAAAGAACATTAAGCTTGTCACAGGCTTCATATATTGATACGATTTTGGCTCGTTTCAACATGCAGAATTCCAAGAGAGGTGCTCAACCTTTCTGCCATGGAATTCATCTATCTAAAGACATGTGTCCTAAAACACAAAAGGAGATAGATTACATGAAGAAGGTTCCTTATGCTTCGGCAGTAGGAAGTCTAATGTATGCCATGTTGTGCACGAGACCTGATATCTGCTATGCCGTGGGCATGGTAGCTAGATATCAGAGTAACCCTGGACAAGGTCACTGGACTGCTGTAAAGAACATACTTAAGTACCTGCGAAGGACTAGGAATTATGTTCTGAGTTACAAAGCGTCCGAGTTGATTCCTATTGGTTACACAGACTCGGATTTCCAATCTGATAAGGATCAGCGAAAGTCTACATCAGGCTATGTGTTCACATTGGGAGGTGGAGCAATTTCATGGAAGAGTGTTAAGCAGAAATGCATTTCGGACTCTACCATGGAAGCCGAATATGTAGCAGCCTCTGAGGCAGCTAAAGAATCGGTATGGCTCCGGAACTTCCTTATGGACTTGGATGTGGTTCCTAAGATGCCTAGAGCTATCACAATTTATTGTGACAATAGCGGTGCAGTGGCAAATGCAAAGGAACCACGAGCCCACAATGCGAGTAAACACATAGATCGCAAGTACCACCTGATTAGAGACATCGTCAGGAGAGGCGATGCGGTTGTCACCAAGATTGCATCAGCGGATAACCTGGCTGACCCCTTTACGAAGGCACTTCCAGCGGAAGCGTTCAAGAGACACGTGAAGGGGATGGGTATCGGATGTATGGTAGAGGGCAACTAGAGATTTAGTATAAGTGGGAGATTGATGGAGTTATATTCTAAATGTCTAGTTTAGTGACAATATGGAACTCCTTATCTGTGTTTTACATTATCTATTAATCAAACTGTCGGCATTTTGTCTATCTTGTACTTGAATGCAATAGTCCTAGATATATACGTTGTAGACAGTATGGCGTGAGGAGACACGCGGAAGATCATACTGTCGGTTACTCGTATACTATCGAACAGAAGCTCACGACTTAGATGGACAGGGACAATCCATCGGTACGTCGTAGTGTGACTGGGTAATAGTTGGTCTTGACTATTATGTTACACTTGTACACTTGGTGTATTGAGCAGGACCACGGGAGGGCGTTCGATTTATACTAATCGACGTAATCGAACCAGACCTCAGAGATTACGGATATACAAATTCCTAATCCCTATATAATTATAGGTGCGTGTGTCCAATTCTCGGTTCTTTAACTTGCCAATGAGTGAGACTATTTGATTAGTCGAGATACTCGGTAAATTGGGAATCGGAATTGTACACACGGCATGCTATAGATTATAGACAGGAAACCGTGTCCCGTTTATCGGGTTGATGACGTCCCCGAGATGAGCTCATAAAGTTTATCATGTAAACCCTGCAGGTGGATTTGTTCTACATGATAATAAGGATGAGTGGTACTAGTCTCGGATAATAAGAAACGAGTTAATTTAATTATTAGTAATTAAATAATTTCGTGGACGTTCGATATCTTAAACACGGGGAAAGTCGTGTATGTAATTTCGGCGGAAAATATTATTGGTAAAATAATATGAATTAATTAATTGGGAATTCAATTATAATTTTATAGTGGAATTAATTATAATTAAAATTGGATTTAATTAAAGGTTTTCTTTTAAGGACACCGGTTTAATTAAATTGCAATTTAGCCTAATTAATTAATTAACCTAAGGTCCCTAGTGTGGCCTATTTAAACCCCTCACCCTCTCTTCTCTAGACCTAACTTACGCAGCTTTTATTTTTTCTTCACTTGAGAAAATAAAACGTGAGAGAGAGTTTAAGAGAGAAGAAGAAGAGGATACTTCCGGTGGATCGTTGCCCACACAACGTCTGGAGTCGAGGGCTAGGATACACACTAGAAGATCAAAGGTGTTCGCCTATTCGGCTTCTCCGAATCACGCATCAAAGGTAAAGAATCGAAAACCCTATTCCGCATCTTTTTCGATTCTTATTGTACGTAATAATCCAACGGACCTACGATCGGGTTCCGGACATCGTGGATCGCATTCCTCGACTACTGGGGGTTCTAGGACCTTCGGATCGGTAGTCGGAAGAGGAAAAACGACCCGGAAACGAGCCCGGAACAGCAGATCGCGCTGCTGAAGGACAAACGGCGACCGCCGTTTCTTAAACGGCGACCGCCGTTTTGCTCTTTTTCGGGCAGCCCGCTCCAGCTTGCGCGGTTGTCCTCTGGGGCAACGGCTGGGCGTGAATTGGGGCACGGGCTGGGCACGTGGACGAAGTAGCGGATCTGGAGGTCGACTGGGATCGTTCGGATGTTCGAGTGATCGAACGAACGCATCCCGGGTAGTCGATTTCCAACAATTGGTATCAGAGCCGGTTATTGGTTTGTTGTATTGTTCGTACGTTTGTGATGCAGGATGAACCCGATTATTATGGCCAACATTGTGGGATGTTGTATGATAATTTTATTTTGTGGTTTGTTAAACTCTCGGGGTTGTCGAGATCTTTGGTTTTGAATCGTTGCTTGCTTGTAATAGTTAAAACGACGGGTTGAGTCGTTTAGGTTTTATTTTCGTTTTTCGTTTATCCGGGTGTATAGGATCGATCGATGTGTATAGGATCGATGCCGGAAGTAGTTAGCTTTATTATGTAATGTTGCTGCTGCTTGGTGGATCGAGACGAGATCGAAGACCGGACGAACGGGGGTCGAGGAGTCGAACCGCAGCTGCTGAAGGGCAAACGGCGGTCGCCGTTTCGCTGGACTTCGGGCAGCAGCTCCGCGGGGGTTCGACGGACATCACGGATCGCTTGTCGAGGGCCCGGGACGATACTCCAGTGGGAGGGGTTCGTCTCTTGGTCCTTAGACGAGTCGGTGATGGATCGAGACCTAGACGAGCAACGAGACGAAGATCCGAGGAGACGTGCATCGAAGATTTTAAAGGCCATAATAATCGGGCCACGTTATGCATGTGCTTGTTATCCCTTTCGTAAAAACTAAGTGGGGAGGGATTGGAAACAATCCCGCGGTCTCCATTCTCTGTTTTGATAGTGATGTGTGTCGCTTACGAGTTGGCTTTAGTGTCATCCTCCCTATCGGATAAAGTTGACACACGGATATCACTGGATCAAAATTCGAATTCAATTTCATTTATAGAATTGAACTCTTAAGTTTTTCAAAGCAATGCCTAATCTGTCTTTCAAAGACTAATTTCAACTCGACTCATTCTCACCCCGGGGAGTGGAATGGAGCCAAAGCGCTTGGTTATGTCGATGACACAGATTAGAGACATTCGAGTCATTTGATGACTAGATCGATTGTCTGGTTGGATCCCTCACTTTGTGAGAGATAGGGCTCAATTGCATGATTGATCGCTGGTTAGAAACTTCGAGTTTCACTTACGAGATATCAAGCTTTGATTAACGAAATTGTGAAATTTATTAAATGGAATTCAATTAACAAAGTTGTTTGTTTAGTAAACGTCCACACTATCGTGGCTTACTAGACGGAAACGGAACTTTGGGTTAATTGAGGCTCGACAGTTATAGGAAATCGTAAAGGGACCGCATGTCAACGTAAACGTCCACACTAACGTGGCTTGCGGTGGGCGTGTAGTTTCCGAGCGGTTAACTTAGTACTGAGAAATGGTATACACTTAGGTACGCTTTACAGTATCCTCCCCATCGGAGTCACTGCTGTAATGATGTACGACCAAAGCAAAAGTCCAGTTATAAAATCGTTTGGACTAGTATACGTCCACATGAACGTGGCATGCTAGTCTGATGGGATTTTAGGATTAATTGGTAAATTTAATGATATTAATTAAGGGAGTTAATATCGAATTAAATTTGACAGTTTGATTTGTCTCTTTTATAGATATGGCACTCAACCCGCTGTCCATTATACTAAAAGAAAACAAACTCACTGGTCCGAACTATGTTGATTGGAAACGAAACTTGGACATTGTCCTAACTGCTGAGGAGTACAAATATGTACTCCATGAGGTTTGTCCTGATGAACCTATTGACACCTCCACTCCTGAGGAAAAGGAAGCTCATCGGAAGTGGGTCAAGGCTGATCAGATGGCGCGGTGCTACATTTTGGCTTCTATGTCAAATGTGCTGCAACATCAGCATGAGGCCATGACCACTGCCTATGATATGATGCTTAACCTCAAGGAGATGTTTGGTAGTCAGGATAGGGCAGCCAGGCAAGATGCCATGAGAAAACTCATGACGGCCACTATGTCCGAAGGAACGCCCGTGAGGGATCACGTTCTTAGGATGATAGGCTATCTGAATGAGATAGAGATTATGGGAGGAGCTATCGATGGGGAAACCCAGATCGATATAGTGCTCCAGTCTCTGCCTAGGAGTTTTGAGCAGTTCCGCCTGAACTATAACATGAACAAGAGGTTATATTCGTTGGCGGAGCTCCTGACTGAACTCCAGGCGGCAGAGGGAATCTTTTGCTGGGATTCGATGTCCCGGGCTATCAAAATAAATTGCGGAACCATTAACCCGATCAAAAACCCTCGATCACCGAAGATTAGATCTCCGACTCATCCGCAGGAGTCCGACCTTTGGAGACTACACGCCCGAAGACACGCAGCCCGCCCCCAGCCGATTTTCTCCCGCGAGTCGGATCCACGAACGCGAACTACCTCACGAGCCGGGGCCCGACCGAATGCCCAACGAGGTCCGAAGACCGCGTGCACCCAACCGAGCCCCCGCGAGGGGCTCGCGATCGTCCTCGACGATCGATGGGGATCGCTCGTAGCGATCCCCGGGGCTGCTCGTAGCAGCCCGCAGCGAGTCGCGATGACTCGCTGCTCGCACGGGGTCAGCCCCGTGCGCATCCGCTACGGGAATCCCCGTAGCGCGCACGAGGCGGCTGCGGGTTATCCCCGCAGCGACCCGCGATCGAGCTCACGGGCTCGATCGCCCCTCGGCTCCAGCCGAGGGCTTCGCGTCACGCGCCTCCGACGAGGGGGCTGGGGTCCGCCACGGCACCAGCCCGTGGCACCCCGGGGATCGACCGAAGTCGATCCCATGCCCCGGCGTCCAGCCAGGGCTCGTCCCCTTGTCGCGCGTCGCGGCGGTCCGAACCCTAGGGTTCGGCCGCCCCTTCGATCCTCGCCGGGGATCTCGAATCCCCGTCCCCGAGGTTCGTCGTTCTCCCGGATCGCGCGTTCATGTATATATCACAATTATTCAATGCACATAATCATAGAAGGGGTTTTCTCGATTATTACCTTGATTCGTTGTACGGAGAAACGAATCGTTGATGACCTCGTGATCTTCCCGCGTATTCCTTGCACTTCCGTTCGAACGTCGGGTGGGCGACGAGCTATCGAACTCTTATGGATCTTCCTCACTCTCAAGACTTTAAGAACTCCGTAGGTCAATTAATTCTCTCTTGAAAAGTGAAGACCATGTAGTGCTTATATAGGCTACGTAGGGGATCATAAGGAGAATAAATATTGGGCTTCAATATTGAAAATTAAATTGGGTCCAACCCAAATCTATTAATTCTTATCAATATTAATTTTATTTATTTTCCACTATATAAATAAAATTGCACTCCCAATATTATTCCATATTATATCAAAAAATATTTCTCCGATTAGTATTATTTATTCCGTGTATTTAAGATTTAAATATCCATGAATAAATTTATTTATTGCTCAATAAATAATATTCATATCTTATATCCGAGACTAGTACCGTTCAACCTTTATTATTGTGCGGAACGAATCCACTCATGAGGTTTACACAATAATTCCTTATGAACTCATCTCGGGGATATTATCAACCCTTCCGGGATACACTTTCCCGTCAAGTATTCACGGCATGTCATATATAAAATATAGCGACCCAACTTTACCGGTAATTAACCCAATAATTAAATCGGTTAATTCCTTTGGAAAATCAAAGCCTCTAGTATTAAATATACACACCCGCAATAATATCGGGGATTAAGAATAAAATACTCCGAGATTTAAATTGATTATCCAAGGCAATCCTAATCAATAAATCTCAAGCTGATCCGCCCAATACACCAAGTGTACAAGTGTGATAAAATAATTAAGATAAATTATTTTCTCTCTCACACAACGACTATACCGATGGATTAGTTCGTGTCCATCTAGGTCGTGAGCAACTGTTCGATTAAATACGAGTAACTGATAGTATGATCTTCTGTGCGCCCATGCAGCACCATACTAACTACAACGTATGAAATCCAGAACTATGATTTGCATATAATTAAATGCAAATAATTGTTTATTAATTAAATAGATTAAATGCTATGATCGGGAGTTAACCGTTACTTAAATCTAGACATTAAGTACACAACTCCAACAATCTCCCACTTGTACTAAGGTCTAGTCATTTCCTCCAAACTCCCGGTTCCCATACTCATCACGTGCTTTAAAGTGTACTTCCGAGAAGTACTATGTGAGTGAGCAATCTAGGTTGCCGCTCTGAAGTTATCTTGGTGACTACTACGTCGTCTCCCCTGACGATGACTCGTATCAGGTGGTACTTGCTCTATGTGTTAACATCACTTTTGACTTATGACCTCTTCTAGTTCACCGTGCACCGCTATCTAATAGCCTTTGGTAAACTAAGAGTCATATCCAAGTCAAGAGGTTATCCCGGAACCTAACCAAAACTTCCGCTGCCTCTGAGGCTGCTATTCGGTTTATGATAGAGTCCGAGAAGCATCATGCTTATCACTCTTTCACCCTTAGGTTCCACCTCTTCTAAAAGTGAACACATAGCCTGATATCGACTTACACTGGTCTTTCTCCGATTTTTTATTTGAGAAACTGTAATCTAAGAAAATTTCGTTTTGCCAGTAATCCAGTACTATCAAGTACTTTATAGCATTTGAATATTTCTTATCCAGATTACTTTGATATCCTCCACTACGCTAACCGCATAGTTGATATCAGGTTCTTGTTTTTCAACATTGCATCTACAAGGCTCTCTACACTCGAAGTGTAGGTAACTGCTTTGTTCATATCCATCTCCTTTATGTGTTCGAAACACATACCTTTAGATAGATGTATTCTGTTCCCGAAAGGCAATAACCTTTCTCAGAATTGTGCATGTTTAAAACAAACTATAATCGTATAAGATATCTTAAGAGAAGTACAAATGTTCTTATCCAGAGATCGAAAGATTTCTAAGAACATGCTCTAATTTCTTCTCAATCTTATATCTCGATTTATTTAGACAACCTCTATTTTATGTCTGACAACATTTTCACATTGTCGCCAATGTCAAAGTGTTATCTACACAAAATTCCGAGAAACACCACCTTTGTTTCCATTACGTCTCTAACACACCTTCTTCGCTAATTCCTATGCAGACCTAGGGATCGATTTCATGTATACTGGATCCAGAGTTCAAAACTCCTCCAGTCTTATGAACATCTCTGGTTGCTTAACAACCTCCCACTGCAATGGCGTTCCGGTGTATAACAGTAACAACATTAGGTGCAGTTAGTGGTGTACTACTACTCGGTCAGGCTGGTTCTCAGTCTTTCCCTTTCCTCATTTTAAAGTACTTTGTCAATTAGGGCATTGTAGTTCATCTAATAGTTTTTCCTCTATGAACCGGGAGAGAACACCCTTCTGGTTCGTAGTACTATTGAACATACAATTACTTGTTCTTCTAGGATATTCTACAACCACATAGAATGTGCCGTTGCGTCCAGAAATATCCATAGAACATAGGTAGTTCCGAACAAACTTGTTCTTTTACCATTAGAATCCCATTTCTCATTCCTGACACACCATGTCTACACATCAGTGCATGTGCTCGAGACTTAATCTCATTCTTTGATTTATGCTATGTGTTATTTAGATAGGTGATAGCCTCCGCGATCAGGTCGCAGGCTACAAATGGATATACTTTGAAGGATCCCCATAGTGGCTTTGTGTTGAAAAACACTCCGCCTTTATGGCACAGCAAGTAGTCCAATCCATCTTCGAGTATTCTTGAAAGAACGACTCGTACCTTCTCTAATTACTCATACCGCATTAACCATAAATCATTTCCTATACTTGTCTGAGTTCCATCTTTTATCAGAAAGGTTAACTCAGTTGTATCATCTTTCAAGATCGATTCCTAGGTCGGGAGGTCCATTCCTCCAACTATAATTGATCAAATCAATTTCGACCTTTTGAATCCCTTTTGAATAGATACTACCAAGTTCAAGAATTCACAAGTATAATGATTGACAAGAGAAATACATCTAATAAGTAAAACAAGTTATATATAACGGTTTGTTGCATCGTGGTAGACTAAGGATTCATCATTCATGTATTGCTATCTAATGTACCAGAATAGATATGACTATTATTTCTTATCCAAACCATCAGATGATTAAAGAAATAAAATATCCATTAATAATAAAGAAAACCAGAACAAAAGTTCTTTTTCAAAATAAGGGGTACATAAAGCAATAACTGAAATGAAAACTTAAAACAGATAAATGTCTTCCACTGCAACCGCTGCTACCCCAACAGCTTTGCCCATGTAGACTCGAATTCTTCTTCTCTAAGTCGCCGGGTTTTCTGGAACCCCTGCATTTTAAAGTAATGCACATACCGTCAGTGGTTCCATATCTACACACCAGAATTCTGGTAGATAATACCGCTGACTATGTTTTTTCGACTAAAGAAAAATCCGTACCTTTGAGAGGACATTCAGACTTCCAGTGTCCAGACTTGTTGCATCGGAAGCACTTGCCCTTTGGCTTACTAGCCCCCACTCGTGGTCCACTCCTCTTGGCACCACTGGGTTTTATGGCTTGCTTCCTTTTCTTGCCCCTACCTCCACCAGGCTTAAAGCCTTTGGACTTGGTAGCTACAAGCGCTTGAGACTTGCCCTTCTTGTAGATCCCCTCTGCCGCCTTTAGTTCAGTCAGGAGTTGCGCAAGAGTATAAGATAGTTTACCCATATTATAACTCATACGAAACTGCTCAAAACTAGGGGTCAGAGACTGGAGTATGATGTCGACTTGCGTCTCACCATCAATAGAAGCTCCTAGGACCTCAAGTTCATTCAACAAACTCATCATCTTAAGAACGTGCTCCCCAACGGGCGTTCCTTCAGACTGAGTAGTCGACATGAGGACTCTCATGGCTTCTTGCCTAGCCGCACGATCTTGCTCCCCAAACATCTCCTTGAGGTTAAACATCATATCATAGGCAGTGTCCATCGACTCATGTTGGGTTTGGAGTACATTTGACATGGAAGCCAAAATATAACACCTAGCCATTTCATCAGCCTTTTTCCACTTCCGATATGCCAGTTTTTCCTCATCAGTTGAGGCAGCCGTGGGCTCGGCAGGGCACACTTCATGGAGTACATACTTGTACTCTTCCGAAGTTAGGACAATGTCTAAATTTCTCTTCCAATCAATATAGTTGGTGCCAGTGAGCTTATGCTCCTTGAGTATCATAGAAAGTGGGTTCATAGCTATTCTCTAAACCTATAAGCACATTTAAACAAACAATTAATTTAATATCCGATATTATCTCCCTTAAATAATATCATTAAATTACTAATCACATCTAAAATCCCATCAGGTAAGGCAAGCCACGTGGTGTGGACGTTTACCCACCCAAATGATTTAGCAATTAGATTTTCTTTGGTCATACATCACTTATAGCGTAACCTCGTGGGGAGGAATACTACAAGGAGTATCTAAGTATAAACCATTACTCAGCACCAAAGTGAATCGTTTGGAATTGCTACATTGCCGCAAGCCACGTGGTGTGGACGTTTACGACAACTTCACAACTCTTCACAATTCCTTACAACTGTCTACATCAATTAATCCAAAATCCGTCAGTGCAGCAAGCCACGTGGTGTGGACGTTTACTTCACTAAGAGACTTTTATAATTGACTCCCAATTACCAGATCCATTCGATTTACGTAAATCAAGACGCGGAGAATCATAAGTGAAACTCGAAGTTTCTAACCAGTGATTCACCATGCGAACAACCCTATCTCTCACGAATGAGGGAGCCGAGCAGACAAACGACCCATCTATCAAAGAATGGCACGAAAGTCTCTAATTTGTGTCCTCTACATGACCAAGTGGCTCTGGCTCCATTCCACTCCCCGGGGTGAGAATGAGTCGACTTGAAGTCAGTTTCAGAAAGACAAATTAGGCATTGTTTGATAAACTTGATCAATGTTTCTTGTAAGAGGAATTACAAGAATTCTCCTCCAATGACACATCTATACGAACTTCAAAAGTTCATAAGAGTCACCAAGAGAACAGTAATGGAGACCATGGGAATGTTTCCATCCCCTCTCCCACTTAGCTTTTTATAACAAAGGGATACGCTATCTAATGCATAATTAAACACATAAGCATGCATGAAAGCAATAAAGCACATAGCACATAGTCAAAAATAATGCTAGAGAAATTATTTTTCCCCGACTATCATGGCTTTATCTTCATATGCATCTTCTAGTCTTCAGTCTTCGTTTCTTGAATGCTCCATGTGACAAGAATATTAATCTCTAATATTTAAATCTATTTATTTTCAATTAATCCAAAAGTTACTTAATTCGAAAATTAAGTCAATCGAATATATCAAAAATAAAATTAAATATCATTAATATTTTTATTTATTTATTTTCCTATCTAGTTCTATTAAATCTCTAGAATAATCTACCCAAGTAAAATTTGGAATATTCTAGAAGATATCTATAATAGAACAAGGAAATAAAATAAATAAATTAGGACCTACTTTCCAAATTTATTTTTATTCCTAATCCATGAATATTCCCATGAGTAGGAATAATCAAATAGGAAAAATAAATTTAGTACTAAATTAATTAAATTTCTAATCTATGAATATTTCCATGAAGGAAATAAATCAATAGAAAATAAAATTAATTTAAATTAATTCTTTTCCTAATCCATGAGAGTTTCCAAAAGGAAAGTACTCAAATAGGAAAAATCCGAATTAATTTGGAAAGTAGATTTTTGTAGGAATAGCATGGGATTGGGAGATCCCACGCCATCCCCACTTTGATGGATCGGCCGGCCACTCGGGGAGGAGTGCCGCCGCCGCCTAGCCACGCCGGCTAGGCTATGGGTCGATCACCATCATGTGATCGATCCCAAGCCCTTGTCTTCTCGTCATTCCTTCGTCTTCCGGCGATCGTCTCATCATCGAACCAACGTAATTAAAATTACAAAATTTAAATTACAATTCCGGTATCGATTCTATACATGAAATCGACCCTATACATTTTCCGGAAAATAAAGTGCGTAATAATAAATCCTAAATTCGGTCAACCCCCGAATTTTTACTATTACAAACATTCAACCACACAAAACGAATCTCGACATGTCCGAGAGTTTAATAATCATGATAATTAATTAAAAACCAATTAATTAAATCCAACCATGATAGCCGGAAATCCTGCAAGGTAGAACAATAATTGAACATATACATGAACACGAAACCAAACGCTCTGATACCATTTGCTGGGATTCGATGTCCCGGGCTATCAAAATAAATTGCGGAACCGATAACCCGATCAAAAACCCTCGATCACCGAAGATTGGATCTCCGACTCATCCGCAGGAGTCCGACCTTTGGAGACTACACGCCCGAAGACACGCAGCCCGCCCCCAGCCGATTTTCTCCCGCGAGTCGGATCCACGAACGCGAACTACCTCACGAGCCGGGGCCCGACCGAATTCCCAACGAGGTCCGAAGACCGCGTGCACCCAGCCGAGCCCCCGCGAGGGGCTCGCGATCGTCCTCGACGATCGCTGGGGATCGCTCGTAGCGATCCCCGGGGCTGCTCGTAGCAGCCCGCAGCGAGTCGCGATGACTCGCTGCTCGCACGGGGTCAGCCCCGTGCGCATCCGCTACGGGAATCCCCGTAGCGCGCACGAGGCGGCTGCGGGTTATCCCCGCAGCGACCCGCGATCGAGCTCACGGGCTCGATCGCCCCTCGGCTCCAGCCGAGGGCTTCGCGTCACGCGCCTCCGACGAGGGGGCTGGGGTCCGCCACGGCACCAGCCCGTGGCACCCCGGGGATCGACCGAAGTCGATCCCATGCCCCGGCGTCCAGCCGGGGCTCGTCCCCTTGTCGCGCGTCGCGGCGGTCCGAACCCTAGGGTTCGGCCGCCCCTTCGATCCTCGCCGGGGATCTCGAATCCCCGTCCCCGAGGTTCGTCGTCTCCCGGATCGCGCGTTCATGTATATATCACAATTATTCAACGCACATAATCATAGAAGGGGTTTTCTCGATTATTACCTTGATTCGTTGTACGGAGAAACGAATCGTTGATGACCTCGTGATCTTCCCGCGTATTCCTTGCACTTCCGTTCGAACGTCGGGTGGGCGACGAGCTATCGAACTCTTATGGATCTTCCTCACTCTCAAGACTTTAAGAACTCCGTAGGTCAATTAATTCTCTCTTGAAAAGTGAAGACCATGTAGTGCTTATATAGGCTACGTAGGGGATCATAAGGAGAATAAATATTGGGCTTCAATATTGAAAATTAAATTGGGTCCAACCCAAATCTATTAATTCTTATCAATATTAATTTTATTTATTTTCCACTATATAAATAAAATTGCACTCCCAATATTATTCCATATTATATCAAAAAATATTTCTCCGATTAGTATTATTTATTCCGTGTATTTAAGATTTAAATATCCATGAATAAATTTATTTATTGCTCAATAAATAATATTCATATCTTATATCCGAGACTAGTACCGTTCAACCTTTATTATTGTGCGGAACGAATCCACTCATGAGGTTTACACAATAATTCCTTATGAACTCATCTCGGGGATATTATCAACCCTTCCGGGATACACTTTCCCGTCAAGTATTCACGGCATGTCATATATAAAATATAGCGACCCAACTTTACCGGTAATTAACCCAATAATTAAATCGGTTAATTCCTTTGGAAAATCAAAGCCTCTAGTATTAAATATACACACCCGCAATAATATCGGGGATTAAGAATAAAATACTCCGAGATTTAAATTGATTATCCAAGGCAATCCTAATCAATAAATCTCAAGCTGATCCGCCCAATACACCAAGTGTACAAGTGTGATAAAATAATTAAGATAAATTATTTTCTCTCTCACACAACGACTATACCGATGGATTAGTTCGTGTCCATCTAGGTCGTGAGCAACTGTTCGATTAAATACGAGTAACCGATAGTATGATCTTCTGTGCGCCCATGCAGCACCATACTAACTACAACGTATGAAATCCAGAACTATGATTTGCATATAATTAAATGCAAATAATTGTTTATTAATTAAATAGATTAAATGCTATGATCGGGAGTTAACCGTTACTTAAATCTAGACATTAAGTACACAACTCCAACATCTTTAAGAAATCTCAGGCACTTGTGGCTGTGAAACTTCCTGGCCCTCCGGGGACTAAGAGGAAGAAGAAGCAAGGACGGAAACCCAGTGGACCCAGCAATGGTGGACCACGGAATGGAGTGAACAAGCCCAAGGGCAAGTGTTTCCGTTGCAAGCAGTCTGGACATTGGAAGTCTAATTGTCCTCTCAGACAAGGAGGTATGAACTTTTCCTTAGTCATTGAAACATGTTTAGCGGTGTTATCCACCGGTACCTGGTGTGTGGATACGGGAGCCACTGATCATGTCTGCAATTCTTTGCAGGGGTTCCAGGAAACCCGGCGGCTTAGAGAGGGAGAGATCACTATCTACATGGGCAACGCTACGAAAGTGGCGGCAGTTGCAGTGGGAGATATTTATTTGTCTTTTAATAATAAAGTTTTGGTATTGAATAATTGCCTTTATGTACCGAATTTTAGAAAGAACCTTGTTTCGGTTTCTAAATTGGTTTTGAATAAATATTCTGTTTCTTTTGATAGTTCTGTTATTATAAAAAAGAATGGTGAGTATATCTGTTCTGGTACATTGATAGGCAACTTATATATACTGAATCCTGATTATTCCACGATGCAACGAGTAGAGTCAAATAACACATCTAGTACCAATAAGAGAAAGGAGCCTTCTAGGATGAATCAAAAGTACTTATGGCATCTTAGGCTAGGTCATATTAACTTGGGTAGGATTCAAAGGTTGATAACTGATGGAATACTCAGTGGTGTGAAAGATGAGGACTTTCCAACCTGTGAATCATGCCTGGAAGGAAAAATGACCAAGCGACCCTTTAGTGATAAAGGGTATAGATCCAAGGAGGTACTGGAATTGATTCACTCTGATTTGTGCGGGCCTTTATCTGTCCAAGCGAGAGGAGGTTATGAGTATTTCGTGACCTTCACTGATGATTACTCAAGGTATGGTTTTATATACCTGATGCGCCGCAAGAGCGAGTGCTTTGACAAGTTCAAGGAGTACAAAGCTCTTGTGGAGAACCTTCATGGTAAAACCATAAAGACTCTACGATCTGATCGTGGAGGAGAGTACCTCTCGGGAGAGTTTAAGGCGTACTTATTAGAGAATGGGATTGACTCCCAGATGACTGCACCATACACGCCCCAGCAGAATGGTGTAGCAGAAAGAAGGAATAGGACTCTTATGGAAATGGTAAGATCTATGATGAGTTATTCAGACCTACCAGTTTCGTTCTGGGGATATGCCTTGGAAACAGCGGCGTATATCCTGAACTTAGTTCCTTCTAAATCAGTCCCTAAGACGCCCTCGGAATTGTGGACCGGGCGAAATCCGAACTTGAAACACATTCGGATCTGGGGTTGTCCAGCACATGTGCTGAAGCATGGGGCTGATAAGTTGGAATCTCGTTCAGATATTCGGTTGTTTATAGGATATCCTAGAGGAACGAAAGGGGGTCTATTTTATAGTCCTCAGGACCAGAAGATCGTTGTTAGCACCAACGCTCGGTTCTTGGAAGAGGATTATATAATGGACCACAAGCCCAAGAGTGAGATAATACTGAATGAACTGAGAGGGGACGATCAAGGCTTAGATCCAACCGAACCGAGTGATACGTCACCACAGTCTGCACCTGTGGTTACTGAGGTTACACCGGAGCGTCGTCGTAGTGGGAGGGTTGTTCGACAACCCGATAGGTTCATGTTCATAGGTGAGTCTTCGGACTTGTTACCTGGAGAACATGAAGCCGATCCCTGGACCTACGGCGAGGCGCTTAAAGATCAAGATGCTCAGTCTTGGCAAAAAGCGATGAAATCTGAGATTGAATCAATGGATTCAAATCAGGTCTGGAATCTTGTAGCACCGCCCAAAGGTGTAAAAGCCATTGGTTGCAAGTGGGTGTACAAGAGAAAAAGAGGGTCTGACGGGAAGGTGGAAACCTACAAGGCTAGGCTTGTTGCGAAAGGGTATACTCAGAAAGAAGGGATCGATTATGAGGAAACCTTTTCGCCGGTAGCTATGCTAAAGTCGATCCGGATTCTTTTGTCTATAGCAGCTCATATGGATTATGAGGTGTGGCAAATGGACGTCAAGACAGCATTCTTGAATGGGAATCTTGACGAGACCATTTACATGAGACAGCCAGAAGGTTTCATTAAGAAAGGCCAAGAGCATCTAGTGTGTAAGCTAAACCGATCCATTTATGGATTGAAGCAAGCTTCTAGATCTTGGAACATGCGGTTTGATGAGGTTATCCAGTCTTATGGATTCATTCAAAGCATGGACGAGTCGTGTGTATACCGGAGAAGTGACGGAAACAGTGTGGCGTTTCTCGTGCTTTATGTAGACGACATCCTTCTAATTGGCAACAATGTGAAGATGTTGTCAGACATAAAGGGATGGTTGTCCAAGCAATTCGATATGAAAGACTTAGGACAAGTTGGGCATGTTCTTGGGATCAAGGTTATAAGGGATCGCCGGAAAAGAACATTAAGCTTGTCACAGGCTTCATATATTGATACGATTTTGGCTCGTTTCAACATGCAGAATTCCAAGAGAGGTGCTCAACCTTTCTGCCATGGAATTCATCTATCTAAAGACATGTGTCCTAAAACACAAAAGGAGATAGATTACATGAAGAAGGTTCCTTATGCTTCGGCAGTAGGAAGTCTAATGTATGCCATGTTGTGCACGAGACCTGATATCTGCTATGCCGTGGGCATGGTAGCTAGATATCAGAGTAACCCTGGACAAGGTCACTGGACTGCTGTAAAGAACATACTTAAGTACCTGCGAAGGACTAGGAATTATGTTCTGAGTTACAAAGCGTCCGAGTTGATTCCTATTGGTTACACAGACTCGGATTTCCAATCTGATAAGGATCAGCGAAAGTCTACATCAGGCTATGTGTTCACATTGGGAGGTGGAGCAATTTCATGGAAGAGTGTTAAGCAGAAATGCATTTCGGACTCTACCATGGAAGCCGAATATGTAGCAGCCTCTGAGGCAGCTAAAGAATCGGTATGGCTCCGGAACTTCCTTATGGACTTGGATGTGGTTCCTAAGATGCCTAGAGCTATCACAATTTATTGTGACAATAGCGGTGCAGTGGCAAATGCAAAGGAACCACGAGCCCACAATGCGAGTAAACACATAGATCGCAAGTACCACCTGATTAGAGACATCGTCAGGAGAGGCGATGCGGTTGTCACCAAGATTGCATCAGCGGATAACCTGGCTGACCCCTTTACGAAGGCACTTCCAGCGGAAGCGTTCAAGAGACACGTGAAGGGGATGGGTATCGGATGTATGGTAGAGGGCAACTAGAGATTTAGTATAAGTGGGAGATTGATGGAGTTATATTCTAAATGTCTAGTTTAGTGACAATATGGAACTCCTTATCTGTGTTTTACATTATCTATTAATCAAACTGTCGGCATTTTGTCTATCTTGTACTTGAATGCAATAGTCCTAGATATATACGTTGTAGACAGTATGGCGTGAGGAGACACGCGGAAGATCATACTGTCGGTTACTCGTATACTATCGAACAGAAGCTCACGACTTAGATGGACAGGGACAATCCATCGGTACGTCGTAGTGTGACTGGGTAATAGTTGGTCTTGACTATTATGTTACACTTGTACACTTGGTGTATTGAGCAGGACCACGGGAGGGCGTTCGATTTATACTAATCGACGTAATCGAACCAGACCTCAGAGATTACGGATATACAAATTCCTAATCCCTATATAATTATAGGTGCGTGTGTCCAATTCTCGGTTCTTTAACTTGCCAATGAGTGAGACTATTTGATTAGTCGAGATACTCGGTAAATTGGGAATCGGAATTGTACACACGGCATGCTATAGATTATAGACAGGAAACCGTGTCCCGTTTATCGGGTTGATGACGTCCCCGAGATGAGCTCATAAAGTTTATCATGTAAACCCTGCAGGTGGATTTGTTCCACATGATAATAAGGATGAGTGGTACTAGTCTCGGATAATAAGAAACGAGTTAATTTAATTATTAGTAATTAAATAATTTCGTGGACGTTCGATATCTTAAACACGGGGAAAGTCGTGTATGTAATTTCGGCGGAAAATATTATTGGTAAAATAATATGAATTAATTAATTGGGAATTCAATTATAATTTTATAGTGGAATTAATTATAATTAAAATTGGATTTAATTAAAGGTTTTCTTTTAAGGACACCGGTTTAATTAAATTGCAATTTAGCCTAATTAATTAATTAACCTAAGGTCCCTAGTGTGGCCTATTTAAACCCCTCACCCTCTCTTCTCTAGACCTAACTTACGCAGCTTTTATTTTTTCTTCACTTGAGAAAATAAAACGTGAGAGAGAGTTTAAGAGAGAAGAAGAAGAGGAGACTTCCGGTGGATCGTTGCCCACACAACGTCTGGAGTCGAGGGCTAGGATACACACTAGAAGATCAAAGGTGTTCGCCTATTCGGCTTCTCCGAATCACGCATCAAAGGTAAAGAATCGAAAACCCTATTCCGCATCTTTTTCGATTCTTATTGTACGTAATAATCCAACGGACCTACGATCGGGTTCCGGACATCGTGGATCGCATTCCTCGACTACTGGGGGTTCTAGGACCTTCGGATCGGTAGTCGGAAGAGGAAAAACGACCCGGAAACGAGCCCGGAACAGCAGATCGCGCTGCTGTCCGCGCTGCTGAAGGACAAACGGCGACCGCCGTTTCTTAAACGGCGACCGCCGTTTTGCTCTTTTTCGGGCAGCCCGCTCCAGCTTGCGCGGTTGTCCTCCGGGGCAACGGCTGGGCGTGAATTGGGGCACGGGCTGGGCACGTGGACGAAGTAGCGGATCTGGAGGTCGACTGGGATCGTTCGGATGTTCGAGTGATCGAACGAACGCATCCCGGGTAGTCGATTTCCAACACATGTCGGGACGGGGTGCCAGTGACGCCACGAGGTGCAGGCTGTTCCCCCTCACCCTCGGGGACACGGCCCACACACTACAAAAAAATCGCGGGATCCCTACGGCCATTCCCGTAGGGATTCCCGTAGGGAAGCCATTCCCCTACGGCATCCCCTACGGGATTTTGACGTAGGGGTTCTCTCGTAGGGAACTTTATCCCTACGGGAAATACGCGCCGTAGGGGAGATCCCCTACGGGATTCCCGTAAGGGAGGTCGTAGGGGATAGGTTTCCCCCGCCCCTTCTCCCCCGTAGGCCGGGCCTACGTCGACGCCGTAAGGGAGAACGTAGGGATGTCCCCTACGGGGGACCCCGTAGGGAAGCCTCAGAGGTGATCTCCTACGGCAAACGCCGTAGGGGTTAAAGGATGCCTATCCCCTACGGGAGTAGCCGTAGGGGAATCATAGCGTGACATCCCTACGGGCTGAGCCGTAGGGGCCATACAAATGCAATCCCTACGGCGTTTGCCGTAGGGATTCTGCTGTTTTTTTGGCAGGGCAATTTCTGTTTTTATTGCCCAAACCTGCACACAAAACCGAATACAATCCAAATACAATCCAATTCAAACCTGCTACTCAAATTCTACACAAACACAATATGAAAATCATTCAAATCAACACAATAAACAAACATCCAAAATCAATCCAAAGTATCCAAAAAACATTCAAAAACATCTAAAATATCAAGTTAACAAAATAAGGATAACAACACACTATGTGTACTAATCAAGGAGGTGGAGGTGGTCGACGTAGAAGCTCCTCTCGTAAACGCTGCTCCATCTCTCTCATGCTCTCAGCGAACCCCCTCTGTAGCTCTTCACGATCAGCAGCACGCTCAGCCTCTCGCTCCCGAGCAAGACGTTCCTCGGTCTCTTTTTGCTTCTGCTCGAACTCCTCTCTCAAAGCCTGTCTGAAGCGCTCCTCCGACTCTGACGGGCCAGACGAGGAGGACACAGAAAATGAGGAGGAAGAGCTGCTGAAGACCTGAAGCAGACGGAAGAGTAAATAAACAATTAAACTCGTTGATTTTAAGAATAAACAAACAATTAAAATCGATACCTTCGCTAAAGCGCCCGTTCCGAAGATCCTATTCTTCTTCTTCGGGGCGACGCTCAGGTAAACCTCGTCCACGTCGGGCTCCTCCTGCGTAGAGGCTCGACGCTCCTCAAGAGTCTGCTCCACCGAAGTCTAAAAGAAATCTTTAATTAGTCAAGAATAATTTAAACATAAAATTTAGAAAAACTCAAATTGTTAAAGTTATAAACTTACAATGAGCTGATGTGCTCGCTGAGATGTCGGGGTCCCGTCCTTCTTCACGTGCAGACGTTTTGCAACGTCCAGAGCCGTCGCAGGTCGACCTAACTCCTGAGCCTTCAAAATATAAAAACATGTATAATTAAAGAACAAATATAATTTAAAATATGAAAACATAATTAATTTATAAACTTACAATGTCACGGGCATATCTGACGCCCGATCGGGATCCTCCAGCGGCCTTTGAAATGCCGGTGCCCGGCCCATCGGGCTCACTCATCCGATTCTTCGTGTTACGCTCAGACCTCTCTTTATAGTCATCTGAGTCGAAGATCACCAACCACCTCTTCCACACTTCATCGGGCACACACTTCGGCTTTGTCTGATCGGCCCTCCACTTCTTACGCCACTCGCTCACGCGGCTGCTGTACCTCCTCATCAGCACTCCTCTGAAATGTTTATAGATCACAGCATCACTGAACCTGCTCCTATCCCAAGAAAAGCGCTTCTTCAAAACAGACAAAATAAATACAGTTAGTAAAATCAAACATATGTGTAGAAGAATAAAGTATCAACACACGTACCTTAAACTCGGTCCAATAAATGTCCTGATGGACCTTAGGGACCTTAGCAAGAGTGTATCCATCTGGGTGGATACGAGCCTCAATGATCTCTCGGAGCTCGGCTGCAATGTTCGCATTATTGCGAGCTATAAAACTGCATTAAAAACCCTAAATCAATTTTCAAAAACCTTAAATCAACAATTCAAGCTCAATAACAACAATAAACTGCTCAATCAAACTACTGTAACTAATCATAAATCAATTTCAGACCAAAAATTTTTTAAAAAAATTCAAACCCTAAAATCGAAATTCTCAACAATTCATATTCAAAATCAACGTAATATATGATATTCTATACTTAGGTACACTCAATAACAACAATGGGAAGAACATTCAAACCAAAAATCAAGTTTTTTCGACAAACCCTATTTATTTCAAAATTGAAAAAATCAAACAATAAAAGAGGATAAATCGAAATCTAACCTTGATGGTGTGGATAATCGAAGGGATTTATGAGTTTGTTGGTTGAATTCGCCGGGTGGAAGTTGAAATCGCCGGAAAATCGCCGGAAACCCTAAGCCCTCTTTTTAGAATGTGAAGAACAGAATGAAAAAAGAGCCTCTGCCCGCTTTCTGATATCCAGAAATCCCCTACGGGGGTCCCCTACGGCTCGACCCGTAGGGCATAAGTGAGTATCTAAAACGATGCCGTTTTAATACTCCCCTACGGGGACTTTCCCGTAAGGGTCCCCTACGGGGATTGCCGTAGTGTGAATTAATAATGCCCGTAGGGCATAAGCCAGTTTCCAAAACGGTGTCGTTTAATAATCCCCTACGGGGGGTTTGCCGTAAGCCACCCCTACGGGATATCTCCCGTAGGGCTCCCTTACGGGTATTGCCGTAGGGGTCCTCAATTATAATCCCCTACGGGGAAAATGCCGTAGGGTTTAATGGCCTACGGGTCTCCCGTAGGGGACCCCGTAGTACATTTTGGAGGGAAGTTAGGCGCGCCAAAGCGCGCGCTCCCCCCTACGGGTATCCCCTACGGGATTCACCCCTACGGCTACAGCCGTAGGAGTGCCCGTAGGGATCATCTCTATAGAATTCCCCGTAGGGGACCCCGTAGGGGATGCCTACGGCTAATTTCCCGTAGGGGATCCCCGTAGAGGTTCCGCGGTTTTTTTGTAGTGACAAATGGTTCGCGGGGCTACCCTCCCGATCCATCCACTGTTTCGACGATTTGGTCCAACGTTTCGTCGCCCACTTCGCCTCTAAGGTCAACCGGCTCGAGCAAAGCCAGAGGCTGATCGGCGTCAGGAAGGCGGCAGACGAGAGAGACGAGTCCTATGTGGACCGAGTAGGGGATATCCTGATCGGCGGAGAGGAGGTCGGTGACGATTTAAAATTGCACACGGCCATGAGTGGGCTCCGAAAGAACTCGGAGCTATTCAAACACCTGATGCTTTGCTACCCGCGAAGTTACGAAGACTTCCGCATCAAAGCCGGGGCCCAGTGTTGGTTCCAGCGACTTATGCGGGGAAACGAAAGTGCCCCGGATCGGAAGGGGCAGGACCCGGAGCCCGTGGACCGGAGGACCACCCACGCCCCACGGAAGGCCCCTTACAAGCCTTACGAGCAGGGTCGCCCGCTCCCCAGCTTTAAAGAAATGGAAGTAAAGCTGGTAGAGCAAACCGGGCAGGACGCCCTAACCATGATGGAAATTTTGCTCGCCATGGGAGGAGACATTTTGGTAAAACCGGGGCCCATGCGAGCCCCCGAGGGAAAGTTGGACAGGAGACTGTGGTGCTCCTTCCATGACCAGCATGGGCATGCTACGGGCCAGTGCAGGCAGCTGCTCCGACAACTTTGGAAGCTGTTTGAGGACGGGAAGCTCTGGGACTTGCTGTCGCGCCCCGGCCCTCGGGGCGATGGGACGGCAGCTCGAGGCAACCCCGGACAGGCGGGAGCGGGTCGCGACTCGCAAACCCACGACCAGCACCGGGCCCAGGGAGGCCAAATTCTCATGATCGGCGGGCTACGCCCGATAGCCAGCGATAGCAAACGCAAGAGGAGGCGTGAACTCGAGGTGTGGCAGGTTTATCACGCGAAGCGACCGGCCCCGCCCCCCGGGATCACAGAGAAGGCGGAAATCTCGTTCTCTTCCGCGGACAAGGACGGTGTGACCTTTCCTAAAAGGGACGCCCTGGTAATTAAAACCCCCATCTTAGGGATGGAGGTCTCGAGGCTGCTAATCGATAGCGGGGCCCATTGCAACATTCTTTACAAGCAAGCCTTGGATCAGATGGGCCAGCTCGCTCAATATATCCTCCCGTGCGACCTTAGACTCAAGGGTTTCAGCAGCGACGTGGTGACCCCCTTTGGTACGATCACGTTGCCTCTCGAGCTGGCAGACTCCGTCAAGCCCGAAGTCAAGGTGTTGAGAAACCTCGAGTTCGTAATAATAGATAGGGCTAGCGGGTACAACGCACTTCTGGGGAGGCCCTTCTTAGAAGCTTTCGAAGCTGTGGCCTCCACCTACTATTACTGTATCAAGTTCCCCGTCCCCTCCGGAGCTATTGGCACCGTGAGAGGGGACCAACTAATGGCAAAAAAGTGTTTGCTCTATTCAAATTCTTATGAACTAACGGACCCAACGGCGGAAGCCGCGACAGATACCTCCCGGGTAAATCAGCTGTTAGCTAGGCTAAGTACCCCAGGAGCCCAAACGAGCGTGTTCGACCTAGACCCCCCAACCTCCCGGGGACCCGAGGAAAGGGCGTCCAACGCGGTTGCCTCAGTCCCCGTCCTCGAGGCCGGCGCCGCACCTGGGACGGGGCACGAGGGCACCATGATCAACCCGAGCTCCGGCCCGGGCGAGCGAGTTGTCGGCCTCGGGCCGGGGAAGGACCTCGAGTCCCCAAGCATCAGTGAGTGTAGTCTCGACCCTTTCCCCGAGACCCGTCTCCGGAACGACCGCGGAGTCGAGACCCTCGAGGCACCCGTGCAATGCGAGGTCGGGACCCCGGAGCTCCCCCGACAGGTGTTGCTCGGCTCCCTCATGGACCACGGGACCCGGGTAGACCTCGAGTCGTTCTTGAAAGCCAACCTAGCCACATTCGCCTGGAGCAGCGGAGAGCTCGGAAGGGTTGACCCAGAGAATGCCAGTCACCGCCTCCGCTTGGATCCCAAGCGCCGTCCGGTAGCCCAGAGACGGAGGAAAATGGGGCCCGAAAAGGGAGAAGCACTAGCCGCCGAGGCCCAAAAGCTCTTGAAGGACGGGCTAATACGCCTCGCCCCGCACGACGCAACGTGGGTGTCAAACGCGGTGATGGTGCGGAAAACAGGGGGCAAGTGGAGGCTCTGCATCGATTATTCCGACCTCAATGAGGCGTGCCCCAAAGACCATTTCCCGATGCCCCACATGGACCAATTGGTCGACAGCACCGCGGGCCACGCGATATTCTCCATTATGGATGCGAGCTCCGGTTACCACCAGATTCCAATGGATCCCGAGGACACCCGCCACACCGCCTTCTACACTGGGAGCAACGTATACTGTTGGGAACGGATGCCGTTCGGCCTAAAGAACGCCGGGGCCACCTACCAAAGGCTGGTCAACACCATGTTCGCCGGAGAGATCGGCAAAACGGTAGAAGTATACATTGACGACATCATTGTGAAAAGTACGATCGAGACAGACCACGTCGCCGACCTCGCTCGAGTTTTCGAGATCCTCGGGGCGTATAACATGAGGCTGAACCCCAAGAAGTGTCACTTCGGGATCAAGAAAGGAATGTTCCTGGGACACGTGTTTGGGGAATATGGGCTCGAGCCCAACCCAGCAAAAATCAAGGCCGTGCTCGACATGGCCGAGCCGCGGGACGTGAAAGGAGTCCAACGGCTCACCGGTTGCCTCGCAGCGCTCAGCCGGTACGTATCGCGACTCGGGGACAAAACCCGCCCATTCTTCGGATCAATCAAAAACCAAGAGTTCCACTGGAAGAAGGACAGCCAGGATGCCTTCAGACGGATCAAGGAGTACCTCGTAGGACCCCATATCCTAACGGTCCCCAAGGCAGGGGAGAAACTTTTTCTTTACCTCGCCGCATCTGAGTGCGCATTGAGCGCAGTGCTCGTCCGAGCCGAGGGAACCCTCCATCTACCCATCTATTTCGTAAGCCATGTCCTCCACAAGGCGGAGATTCGGTACACGCCGCTCGAGAAATTGGCGTACGCTCTGATAATGTCGGTCCGCAAACTCAGGGCATACTTGTTCGAGCACCCCGCGGAAGTGCTCACCACAATGCCTTTGCGACAAGTCATGCATCGCTCCGATGTGACGGGTAGACTGCTCCGGGGGAGCCTGGAGCTGAGCCAGTACGATGTCACTTTCGCTCCCCGTACCGCGATAAAGGCACAGGCACTCGCGGATTTTGTCGTTGAGCTGACCTTCCCCCAGCGGAGCACGGGTCAAGCACGCCCCTGGAGACTTTACGTGGACGGGTCATCTACAAGTGCGTGCTCGGGGGCCGGAGTGGTGCTCCTCGGGCCAGACGGTGACTCGTTTGCCCACGCGGTAAAATCCGAATTTTCCGCGACAAATAACGAAGCAGAATACCAGGCACTCGTAGCGGGCCTCGAGATGTCCATCGCGGTAGACGTCCCGCAACTCCATGTGTTCATGGATTCACAGCTAGTAGTGAACCAAGTCACGAGCGATTACGAAGCCAAAGGCGAACAAATGATCAAGTACCTAGAGCTGGTGTGGAAGTTGTGCGGCAAGATCCCCGATGTCCGAATCAAGCAAATCCCCAGGGAACAGAATTCACAAGCCGACGCGCTATCCAAGTTGGCCTCATCCGAAGGATCCGCAGATCTATCCCGAGTCGTGCTAACACAGTTGAAGACGCCCTCGATCGACGCCCGAGAAGAAATCCTCCCCGTAGTCCCGGAGCCCGGGGCCGACTGGCGGGACGCGGTCAAAAGATTCATCGAGTCCGGGGCCCTGCCCCCGGACAGGGTCGAGGCTAAACAGCTCCGCATACGTGCTGCAAGGTACTCTATTCTGGGATCCCAACTTTATCGCAGGAGCTTTTCTATGCCTTTGTTAAAATGTATATCCAGGGACGAGGGAACCAAAGTCTTGTCCGAGATCCACGAAGGCATATGTGGCAACCACGCCGGCGGTCGATCTCTGGCCCACAAAACCATGGGCCAAGGCTTCTACTGACCGAGCCTACGCCGCGACGCTGCCGATTTCGCAAAGAGATGTGTCCAGTACCAACTCATGGGCCCCAACATCCTCACCGTGCCCGGGACCCTCAAGGAGCTGTACTCCCCGTGGTCGTTCGCCCGGTGGGGCATAGACATCATCGGCCCGTTGGCCACCGCCCCGGGCGGAGTCAAATTCGCGTTTGTCGCGGTCGACTACTTCACCAAATGGGCCGAGGCGGAAGCAGTCCAGAAGATCGATCAACCCCAAGTAATCAAATTCATCTGGAAGAACATCATATGCCGTTTCGGGTTGCCCGAGTCCATCATCTCGGACAACGGCAAGCAGTTTGACGACGAGCGAGTTGCGTATTTTTTCGAGCTGTGGGGTATTAGGAGGGCGTTTTCGACCCCGTACCACCCGCAGTCCAATGGGCAGGTCGAGGCAGTGAATAAAATCCTGAAGCACACCATCAAGGCGAAGCTGGAGTTACGAAAAGGAAAATGGGCCGAGGAGCTACCGGAGGTGCGGTGGTCATACCGCACCACGGTAAAAAATGCAACAGGAGAGACACGATACGCCCTCGCGTTCGGTACGGAAGCCGTGGTCCCGGTCGAGGTGGTAGTGCGCTCACACCGCACCGCCCAGGACGTCACCCCGGAGAACGAGGCGGTACTGCGCCTCGAGTTAGATCTCCTTGAGGAGAGGAGGTTGAGTTCTGACTCCCACAATGCGATGAAAAAACAGCGGATTGCCAAGCTGTACAATACGAAGATTAGGGCCCGAGAGTTCAGCCCTGGAGAGTTGGTCTTAAAAAAGTTACTAGGAACCCACTCCGGGGCCCTCGGGCCGACATGGGAAGGACCCTTCCGAGTAACGACTTGCTTGGAGAACGGGGCATACGCGCTAGAGTTGATGGACGGGACGCCAGACCAATACCGATGGAACGCATTACATCTGAAAAAATTCTACCACTAGAGGGACGGAGACCGGAGCAGGCCCGAGCCCCGACGAAGCCGACGCCGGAGCAGGCCCGAGCCCCGACGAAGCCAATGGGCGGAGTTATATTTATATGCTCTAAGATAGCAAAAATAAAACGAGCACCCACGAGTGTCGGAGAATTTGAAACAATTCCCTATGATTTGAGTATTGTCGTTTAGTCGAGAAAAAGGCCTAACCTACTTAAGACCCGAAGAGCGGAGATTGAAATAACACAATCCCGGGACGCGGGCTGCGGGGACAATACGAGAATAATTTGTGGACTCATCCGCAAAAGCCCAAAAGGCCACGAACCCATTCAGCCTCCAACTTAGGCGACTCTAGAGTAAGAAAGTTATTTACCATGTCCCAAGTTGCGAGCACGGGGGGAGAAAATAAAAGCTATAAAAAGCCACAAAAACCCCATTCAAAACCAACAATCCCCAAACCCATAAGGACTCTACCGAGCCCCGGGTCGCGGAGGTACGGGTACAAAAAGAACCAAAAATCTTTGGCCAAAACCGAACTTCGGAAAGAAATAAAAAAAATCGCGTCAGCAGGCAAAATTCAATATGAACACTACGCATAGGGCCCCGGTACCCGGGACAACCAAAAACCCAGGGCCCGCGGCTCGTAGAAACCAAGCTAAAAATCCCTGAACACCCAGGATTAAAGAAAAGCCCTAAGGCCCCACGCAAAACACGCAAATAAAAGTTTAAGTCATGGTGAAGAAGCAAAAACATGATTAAAAATACCAAGGGTCATCCCCACCAAAATATCCGGGCTACTGCCCCAACAAAAAACCAAATCAAAACAAGAAATTGTTTTCAGGCCAAGGCCCTTATCAGAACAGAACAAAAGCAGAGAATAAAAATTCATGAGGCAACCAGGGACGAACTCCAAGAGCCACCACGACCTACGACCTCGGGGACGTCGCCGCTAACTCCGGGTCAGCATCAGGGGTTTCTTCCAGCGGGGCATCGGCGTCAGCTTCAACACCTTCTTCAGCGGGCTGCACGGACTGGTCAGCTTCGAAACCCTCGTAGAAAGCATCAATGCTCTGCTCAGGGAAACCGGCGACGACGTCCTCCATGACTGCCACCTGGCGAGGAGACAGCCCATCCTCGGGCCTCGGGGAGCCACCCGCCGCACCAACGAAGGAAGTCGCGTCTCCCGCCTCGGGCTCGATCTCCACTTTTTCTCCTCGTGCCGGCGCGGGAAGCTTGATCAGCGGTTCCTTGGGACGGACCAGGCGATCGTAACTCGGCCACCATTTCATGTCGATATGGAAATCCTCCTCGAGGTCTAGGTACTCTTGGTGAAGCCGAGGATCGAGGACCCTGGTGCTCATATAGTTCTTCCAGTACTCCAGCACGCGATCCCGAGCCGCCACATCGTTTTTCGAGTGAGCATATCGGACGGCGTCGGCCAGGCCGCTCGAGTAAAAGTGATCATTGAGCACACGATGGTCAGTCCACGGGCTAGACAACTCCTCTTCAAGGACGGCGATCCGAGCCCGGGCTTCCTCTAGTTGGACCTTTAGGGCAGCGGCCTCCGCGACCTGGGCCTCAAAGGATTCGGTGAGTCTCGCCACCTCCCCATTCGTCTCGGTGATCTGCTGCGACAGAACCGCGGCTCGTGACTTGAGGGTCGTGGCCTCCGCGCCCGCTATCTCCAGCTTGTCGCTCCGATACTCGGCCAACTCGCGCCACATGTCGCTGTCCTTCGAAGCCGCGGCTAGGGCAGCAGTGTAATCTTTAACCTCCGACATGAGATGGTCGCTCTGGGCAATCACCTCCTCGTTCAGCTTAGCCATTTCCCCGACCTGCCTGTCCTTCGCCTGGGCGGACGCTTTCCATTGTTCCACCGACGCGGTGAGTTGCTCGATCTGACGGGCCTGGTTCTCCGACCACTCGAACCCCGCAGCGCTGACGATGGCGGCCTGGCTAATTAGCATCGTGGCCAACATGAACGTATGATCCCGACGGCCAACCAGGCCCTGCAATTCGTGGGTCCAGGACCGGCCAAGAGCGCTCAGAGCCGCGCCGACCGGGGTCCCGGGAGTAACCACCGGGAGTGCGGGGCCGTAGCCGGCTAGATAATCCCGGATCACGGGGGGCACGTCCGGAGTGGCGTCCAGGATCCTGCATTCGAAGGAAGGACAAGGTTGGGGTAAGGTGTTTGAAAACAGACATAACCTAGAGAGATGTCCCAAATAACGGTCTAAATATCGAATTTTACAAAACCACCAAAGAAAGGGTTCAGTTTTGATCTTACCTCTGCTGGCGACTCGGGTCTACACCATAGTACGGCGAGCATCCCATCACGGCCGACGGAAGTCCAGAGCCTTCATGCGCGGTCACCGGCGGCCGTCCGGAGCTAAGGTCCGGGGCCGTCGGGTCATCAACAGCTTTGCGCTTCCGCGACTCACCTGCGACCGAGCCCTCCACTATACAGAGAGGGGTAGCCTGGACCGCGCCAAACAAGGGAGGACAATCCACTGCCTCCATCCTCACCCGCGAAGGAGAGGAGACCGGGGGAACCATTATTTGCTCTGAAGTCCGGGGTGCGGAGTCCGAGGTCAGGTCGATCACATCCTTGTCACTAGCACGGGACACCGGGGGGCCATCCGCCGCCACATGCCGGGGTGCGTCCGGGTCGACCACCTCAGTAGAGACGGCCGGTGAGGTCCGGGGCATTTCGATTGGGATGGACCCCGAGCGCGGCGGAGCCACAGAGGTCGAAGGACCGGCCGACCCGACGGACCCGCTCCGCGATGCCGGGATCGGAAAATCCGACCCCTTGCGATCGGTGATCCCAGGGAACCCCGACATCTTCGAGCAGGGACGGCTCTCGAAGATAAATGTACGAGGAGCTGCAATCAGAGCGCATTTATAGGTTATGAAACCAAGGAAGACATCAGAGAGAGAGGTTGAGCTAAGGTCTCGCATCATTACCTGGATACGGGTCGTGGAGATGTCGCGGCGGGCAAATAAGGCGCGCGTTCAGCAGCAGGTCTTCTCGGCAAAGGACGGTGGCCTGGCGTTCGGGCGAGGTGTAAGCTTCGGCGATCTTCATGGCGACCTGGTAATCCCAATTCAGAGGGCCCTCTCTCCGGGTGCTAACACCTAATTACAAAGAAGAAGAGGTCAAGAATCAGCAAGGAAGAACGGTATTTAAGGAAAAACGCGACTCACTCGGGATTTTTTCAGAATATTTCGTGGGGATATCGATCTCCCCCGTCGGCGTCAGGGTTCGCCAGGCCCCAGAGACATAAAGCCACCTCGGCCAAGGAATGTCAACCTTCGATGACTTCACCCCGACGGTGGGGATGCCATCGCGACCCCTCACAGTGAAACGCCCTTTCAACCCTCCAGTGCTCGAGATCTCGAATGAACGACGGATCTCGGCATCAGTCAAGACCCGAATCAGTCCAGAGCTACCCAACAGGGATAGGAAGGCTATGATCTGGGCCCATCCGTTGGGATGGATTTGGTGTGGGGCCACCCGCCAGAACCGCAACGCCGCGCTCACCGAGGGGTGAAGTGGGAATCGCAACCCAAGATCCAGAGCGTCCGTCCCCACGGCCACCATCCCGGGAGGCGGACAACACGGAGACTCCCCGGGGGCCGGAGCGTGAAGGTGTACGTCCACCGGCACCCGCCATACAACTCTCTTCCGCTCGATCATCTCGGCGGTAATCACACTAGGTTTGCCATGATCGCCCCATTTGGGGGTATGGCATTCGGCGGGCGGGGTGTATGGGTCGCGAACGGCGGCCACGTAGCGGTGGGTCCGATAGTAGCTCGGGTAATCAGGGGCGGCGAGCGGCGGAAACTTCTCATCCATCAGACGGAGAAATTGGGCGTGAAGTAGGTGAATGTCGTTATCTTCGCCGGAGCTGGACGAGGAATCATCCAGTGCGGTACCACCGCCCGAACTCGCGGAGGATCCCTCCGCCTCGGCCATGACTTCATCCCGCGAGCTCGACATCGATTCAGGACGGAGGTAGCAACAATTGGGCGAGAAAGAAAATAAAAGTGGAAGGGATCGATTACCTGCGCGTCAGCCAATTTAGGGTTTGTGAATCGCCGGTGCACGTAAGGAAGTGGGCGACAATCACGGCAGGTGTTTTGGAGAGATATGCACGCAAGACGGGAAGGGGCGGGAGCGGTTACCCGTAAAACACACTCGAGTTTTCCCTTTTTTCCAAGCAGCCCAACGAGGCCCATTGGACGCGTGTGGGCCCAACAGGATCCCGATAATTGCCCCCTAGATCGCTCGCCCCTGCAACCCTACTGGATAGGCCCGAAGCCCGGACTCAAAATGCCAGGTAGCCCGGGGCCCAAACGATATGCGGCCCCCGGGTCAAGAGCCTGAAGGCTCACTGTGCGAGCCCCGGGGCGCGCCCACCCGAACCACGGGACAGATTCCAGAGGTTTGCACCCCGGGACCCGTATCACGGGATGAGTACCCGTGCGGGGTGATCCGTCCTGATTAGTATGGCGTCTCTCCGGAAATAGGCTGCCGAATCACGGGAGTTCCCGCTACAAAGCACGAATTATTCCAGCGAAGCGACCCGCAATCCCGATAATCACGCGCGCCGCGGTCCCGGTGACGGAAGGGCGTAACCGAGCGGGAGGGCATGTCATTTTAGGCCGCAAAGGCACTAGAGTCGAAAGAAGAAAGATTGGCAACAGAAAGCCTTGAAAGATAAACATAGCTTCATTAAAACAAATCTCCGGCTGGGGGAGAACCCATTACATCAAAAGATCAAGCCTAGATTTACAAAGAGAAAAAAAGAAGAAGAGAGAAACAGAGAATGCCGCGTAGATCAAATGCTCGAGGAATCGGGGCTCTCTGAGGCACGATCCGGCCAAGATATTCTGTTCCATTGTCTATCAAAGACGGAGATGGAAAACCCGGATCCTGGATTCCACACCAAGTGGATGTGCCAGCCCTTCCGAAGCCCGGTAAGCTGAACGAACCTGACCCAGCCTTGACCCCCGAGAGCTACCTGCCGGCGCAGGCGAGTCTTGGAGACCGTCCACACCTGGCCTCCGTCGTCGGTCAGCGTGATCTCAGGACCAAGTGAACCCTCCAACGGCCGGACGAATGCCATCGGGAGGGGGAAATTGCCGTAGTGCCATCGACCCTTGAATTTCCGAGACAAGCGTCGCCACCCCGAAGGGGACGAGAGAACTTCTGGCCTCATTAAGAAATGTTTGCCTGATGAGAAAAGCGCAACCTAAAGTTTTCCCCAAAATTGCCTGAACACCTAGCCTTTATAGGGGCGGGAAGGTGCGCTTGGTGGGGCGTAATTAGGCGGGAATAATCCCGCCATCTATTCGGGGTATGATTAAGTGATCTGAAAACCAGGGGCGGCACCCACCGGCCCGAGGTTTTGGATCGAGCTACGGAGAAACCTTACGCCCCGAGAAAACCCGTTCTACCCGCAGTATCCGAACCTGCAAAGACCCCTCGTCTCTCCCAGGGGGTATCCGATGGGGGGATTCCACCCTGGTACGGAGCTGAGAAAACGGCCGATCAGATATTCCCAACGGACGGAGACATCACCGAAAGAAAGATCTCCGGTGATCTCTCCGGGGGCCAATGTTGGGGGAGGAAAAACCAATTTGTACACACAGAGGACGGGCCCGCCCACCGCTCTCGAGAACGGTGGTGTAAGGTCAGGGTCGAACCCCAGGTACGAGTCCATGCAGTCCATGCAAAGGATGGCCCCGGAAGACCAGCGGAAGGGAAGAGCCCCGAGGATCATCACGAGTCCGCTCCGAGGCGACAACGATCCCGGGCCAAACTCTCGGAAATCCCCCGAGGGGACCCAACCGGGTCCCGGACCCGGACGCCTGCAGCGCGTCCGAGGCGCCATCCCGGGCCGAGTTCAAAAGGCAGCAGGGGTCCGTGGGTCGTCCAAAGAGGCAAGAGGAAAAGCCCTCCCGCTCAGGATTCCACGACGAGATCCGCGCCAGACGCCTCAGACACCGTACCCCGGAACTCGCATAAACCCAATGCAAAATCGTGCCCCGGCATTTAATGATCGAAGATTAGATCTTAAACGTGTCCTGATGTCGTGGCTCTGCATGAGCATGTGCTCTCGCCTATAAAAGCCGACCCCCTCATCTCATTGTAAGGGCGGCGAAAATTACCGAATAAAAGACATATAAAAAGAAAGACATTATCTTCTTCAGCTCGGAATTCTTATCCTTTTCCCCGGGGTCTAGAAATTTCAACCCTTTCTACATATAAATTCACATGATTTGGTAGTCGTTGCGAAACCCTCATATCCACCCCGTATCTCGCCCTCTCCAACAAAAACGACCCAAAACAATCATAAACTAATCTACAACCCAGTTTCCCACTACATAAAAATCGGACTAGCACATGTATCATGTAAGGAATTTCTTACTATACCTACAGGCTACAGTACATTCAAAATACTCACCATCTCATCATGAACAATGGTAAACCATTTTCCAAAGAAAATGCCAAGGTGCAAACTAAGGACATGATGTTGATTAAATGAAAATTTTAAGAGAACAATTCAATATAAGACCGAACAATTATGAAGTAACTATAAAATTTCTAGGGTTATCATACAAATACTTCTTACAAAATTCATGAAATTTTAAAAACTAAATTACCTAGGGTTTGTATAATCAAATTCCGATCAATTAGTTTCTTCTGCGAAAAAAGCTTGGAGGTGAACCGGTAGTGAAGCTTGGAGACGAGCCGGAAGTTAAGCGTGGAGGCAGCGAGGCGTGGAGGAAGAAGGCGACGAGAAGTATATTCTGTGATGCTTGAAGGCGGCGAGAAGTACTACATATTGAGAAGAAGTAGACGGGCAACGGGCGGTGTGCTCGGTGGTTAGCGGCAGTGTGCAGGGCTGAACGAGAGAGAATCGACGGTGGGTTCGACGATGTGTACCACAAAGAATTAGAGAGAAATATGATGAATCAAAATTATGACGTAAGCAAGCTTGTGGGCTGGATCATTTTTTTATATATGTTGGGCCTGGTTTAAGATGCTCATCTTACACCTAGGGTGTAAGATATAGGGCCTTCGTTTACTATATAAATGTGAGAAAATTATTGCAAAAATAATTCATATTACTATATGTAAAATAAATTATTTGTTCCAAAAAATAAATCTTAAAGTTGATTTATAAGTAACTATCATTTCCAAATTAAGCACCGAAGTTGGAGAAGGTCAAATATGTTGGAATGATGTTCTTCATCCTATGTGTTTTGTATCGAAACGAGTTATGTGGTACGTTTTGTCTAGATGGATCAATTGAGTAATGTTAAGTGTCTAGCTGAAAGCTTGAACTTAGTAGTCGACAATCACGCCAAATGAGTCACACCTATTGATCATGTATACTTAGAGTATATAAACTTTGGTTGGAAATTGAAGTTGAACGACGGAAGAAAACAGAGCCAAAATGGAGAAAACGGGGTGTAGCGGCCGTTGTCCGGGGGAGGGGGGTAGCCCCCGCTACCCATGGATTGCGGGCGCTACCCCTATTCTGAACCAAAATCGGGATTTTGCACTCCTCCTATTTGGCCTCTATATCCTCTTGTGTGACCCTTAGGACTTCTCTCTTATATAAATGGGTCATTAGCCACGAAATCGAGTGTTACAACACCTTAGAAAGCTATTCCATAAGCACAATATTCGTGGATACGCAAGAGAGACGAATAGGACTCGATCCAAGTTCAAGGTCTTCCGTGTTCGTTGATCAACTAGGGTGCGTGCAACGAATTGAGGTTGAGTATACTACGACTATATCGATGGATAGTTCCATCTAGGTCGTTAGCTAATGTTTGATTATATACGAGTAACCGATAGTATGATCTTCCGTGTGACGTCGCACACCATACTAACTACAATGTGTATAATTTAAAACGATTGCACATATTTAACTAAACATAAATAAAAGCAAATAATTGTTTATTATATTAAATAAGATAAATGACTTTACAAAGAGTTTATATTACTTAAATCTAGACATTAAGTATACAACTCCATCAATTTCTTTGTATTATATACAACATAATATGAATTAAGTAATAGTGTATTGAAAAAAACCTTCTTGGGGCTCTCCCTCCTTTGGCTTGTTCTTCTGGTCAATAAAGTGTTGGAAATCGACTACCCGGGACGAGTCCGTTCGACCATTCGAACATCCGGACACGCCCAGACGACCTCCAGCGTGCCTATTGTGTTCACGACGAAGCCCCTGACCCGAATCACGCCCAGCCATCGCACCCGAGGTACGACCGCGCAAAACGAGAGGCTTCTGGCCTCTCTGTCGTCCGACACCATAAGGTGTCGTCCGACAAGCCCATGTCGGCCGACAACCAAACTTGTCGGCCGACAGCCGTCGCGAACAGCAGCGCGACGCTGCTGTCCCAGGTTCGTTTTTGGTCGGTTTTTCCATTCCGACCACCGTTCTGGAAGTCAGCGACCCCCCAGTGATCTAGGAACACCAACCACGATCCTCGGAACTTGATCGGTGGTTCGTTGCACAATTACGTACAAGATTGAATCGAAACGATGCGGAAATTGGGAGTTTCGATTAATACCTTTTCGGTCGATTGTTGAGACCTCGAAGCTTCTAGTGTATGTCCTAGCCCTCTCGCTCCAACCGGTTGTGTGGGCACCGATCCGCTGGAGTTCCTGACTCTTCTCTTCTCAACCTTCTTTTATGCTCTCGTTTTATTTTTCTCAAGTGAAGAAAAATAAAGCTGCATAAGATTTTCGAATTATTGTGAAGTTAATTGGCACATACCTGTTGAAAATTGATGTTTAAACGAAGATTCTTCAAGCAATACGGACGTTGAAAACCTTGTTCATGTTTCAATGATGATTTTTAGCGGGGGTAGAATATTTAATTTACTGTCTAGGTTTTTTCTACCTTTTTTGGGCTGGTTATATTTAAATGATAGGTAATTGGGTTTGGGCTTTGGGCCGAGAACACGAGGAGAATTGTGGTCCTAGGAGCACTGTATACATATTGCATATTTTCTACTAGAGCGAAAAATTGAATGAACCAAAAGAGCTACAAGACCACCAACTAGGTCACCTTGCTTGGAGTGGTTAATCTATTGCACAGATGGTACAATCAGAGGAAAGACAATAGCAATGGTGTACACCCAATTTTCTAAAGCCGTATGAGTTTTGATATAATTTTAACATTATGAACTTAGTACAAAAGATCGTATAACCGTGTTCATAATATTGATAATTCATTTTTTTGAGTATTTTTTCTTTTTTCTATTATTAAGATCGTATAACCGTGTTCATAATATTGATAATTCATTTTTTTATTGAGTAATTTTTCTTTTTTCTATTATTGTCATTTTTAAATTAATAAAATTAATTTTTTTTAGTCATAATTACTTATTTTTTCAATTTGTGTTATGTTAATATTCTTGAAACAAATAATTTATCCGTAAATGTTTTACATCTAATACTAACTATTTTTGCAATAATTTTTTCACATCACTTAATTATTGTACTACATCTGTTTCAAAGCTATAATCACGTTGACTTTTTTTTTTCGGGCAATATATATGAAAAACAGTATAAAAAAAATTATGAAAAAATAACTAAAATAAAACTTAATAATTTTTGTATACATATGTATTGAATGGACAAAAAAAGTATGTATTGAACGGGCAAAAAAATTCAACGTGCTTATAAGTATGGGACAGAAGGAGTACAATATAAACTCTATATAATATTACTCTCTATATAGGAATAAATTCCATATAGTAATAGTTATAAATAGGAATAAACTTCACATGGTCATAAGTCATACATTTTTCAAGTCTCGACTTAAGGATTTATACCTCTATATATATATTTTAAATGATTAATATATGATAAAAGTATTTATTAATAATAATTTTATTTGTCAAAATCAATAACATATTTAAAATGACTTAAAATGTTTATCAAAACTAATAACATATAGCATATAATAAAATTTTATAATTCTTAGATTTATTAGTATTTTATTTAATATATGTTAAACACAATTTTTACATATATATGATCAAATTTTATTAATCAAAACTATTAAATTGGTTATGTCAACTTAAAAATACATAATATACAATGTATATTATTTTTATATTTATATTATTTTTTAAACGAAAAATTAATTTTATTTTGTAAAACTCTATCTCTATAGTTTTTCCTATGTGTTTTGTTAACGGGTCGAAAAATCCGTTAACCTAAATCTGGGATTTTCGAGGACTAGTTTAATGGAGTTTTTTTTGTTTTTCTTAGCTGAAAGTGGAAACAAGTGTATTTGCATAAAAAAGGAAAAGGTTTTTCTTGGGAGGAATCAATCGATCCTCTTTCCCTTTAAGGCCCCTCTATTTATAGGGATCTATCTAGAGTTTACAATAAAGGAATTTGACTTTTCCTTATTGGGCCCTTACATGTAACAGCTTTTAACCCTAAAAAGGAAAAAAGATTGTTGATGCCCTTCAATTCCGCCGCCGCTACATGACCGAGGAGGCTGAACTCTGGTCGTACCTAATCAAAACCCGTCCTTGACCATGGCCGAGCAGGGCCGTTCATCTGAGAGTCGTACATAATCTTGGTCGTCCCTCGAATACTTCTTAGTCATGTGGCTCGGCTGATGTTCGGTGGGTGACCAGGATGTCTGGTCGGTTGCTCTTTTACTCGGCTTGGATTATCTTCGGCAATAACGGAGGAAGAGAGGGCCCTGCTATAAGAGGTAGATGATACAATAATATGATAAAATAATAATAATAATAATAAAGAATGAAAATGGGGCACAACATGTTTTCTACTGTGTATAAAACTATCGCTTAATTATATAAACTACTACCACTGCTCGTGCAATGCACGTGATTTAATTGTTTGAAATAATCTAAAATTTTATTTAATCTCCAACTATTTCGGCCAAAAATTTATTAATGGACTAACAAATTATTTTATTTAATAATCGAACTCTCACTTAAATTTGTAAATTCGTATTAATTTCATTATTAATCATTATCTCAATTATGAAAATTTTATTATTTTCAAAGACTATGTATGTTTGATGTAATTTATAGTATGTAAGCTTCTTGGGCATAGCCGAGTGGTAAGGTCTGTGGTGATGTTGGTGTAATTCACCGACGACGCAGAGTTCGAATCTCGGATATGACAAATTTTCATTGAAATATTATGAAGTTAGTCCTTGGATGAGACCTATTGACTATGGAAGAGGAGTTTATCTTCTTTGCATTGATCTTACATCCTACCCGATCGAGGAGCCTCTGATCTGGTGGATGAGGAGTTTCTCGTCTCATCCTACCCGATCGAGAAGCCTCTGATCTGGTGGAAGAGGTGGAAGAGGAGTTTCTCGTCTCATCCTACCCGATCGAGAAGCCTCTGATCTGGTGGAAGAGGAGTTTCTCGTCTCATCCTACCCGATCGAGAAGCCTCTGATCTGGTGGAAGAGGTGGAAGAGGAGTTTCTCGTCTCATCCTACCCGATCGAGAAGCCTCTGATCTGGTGGAAGAGGAATTTTTCTTCTCTGCATTTCTCGAGTGTCAAACGCATCCAACAAATACCTAAAATCGCTGGGGGAAAATCCAAATAAATGGAAAATAAAAATTATAAAGCTGAAAAATAAATAAAAATATAAAAAAATTGAATTTACTTGGTGAACATGAAGGAGATGAGATGGAAGAAATGCAATTATATTAATATCGTAGGTTAACCTGTAAAACAAATTTAACATAACTGAATTAGGGATAAACTAAAAATTAAAAAAAAAATTAGTCGAATATAATTAATAACTCAATTCAATGTTCAGAAAAATAATATACTTAAAAAGTTTGATTAATTTTTTTAACTCAAATGAATTAAAGAATAGTAAAAGATTGATTTTTATCATATACAATTAATTGAAATTAAATTAATATTAATAGAATAAAAAAAATATTGAGAAAAAAAAATAAAAATGTATATATTTAAGATAATAATTAATTATTATTATCAAAAATATATAATTTCAAATTATTATTTAAATTTTATATATAATAATTTAAATATGCTTAATAATATTACTAATTATAATTTATAATTTTATTTTATTCCTTTAGTATTTTGAAATACTACTAATATAAAATCCAAACCCCGGCCCGTATATATTTTGATTTTCTACCGAGCGAAAAACCGAAGTAACAAAAGACCTTAAAGACGTTCCCCTCCACAAGCCCGGCCCGACCAACTAGGTCACCTTCTGCAATCGCACTTGTCGATCGCGAGCTCGCTTGTAGAGATGCAACAAAAGAATGTTCAATGGTTTTGAACTGAAGTGCGCGCTTCCTCTTTAATAATTGCAGAAGGACCTTTTTGTTATTAATAAAGTCTTGAGGACTTATTTGTTATTTCAGTTTGTAATATATAGTTGACATCTCTTGACTTTGTATTTTGAGTTTTTCAGTGGAATGAAAATTAATTTTCTCCCGCTATTATTTTTCCCCAATTTCCATCTTCTTCTTCTGTGAAATTTCTCAGCTCGTCAATGGCGATTTTGGTTTATTCATTCATCATGGTATCAGAGCGCCGTGTTTACGGTTGATCTTCTGTTACTCGTGTTTCTTCTCTTCTTCTTCCTTGACTCCCTCTCACCGTTTTGAAAATGAGTTCGTCCAGCTCGAATCCTAGATCTGCAACTGGAGAAGCTGCAAATCCATACTATCTCCACAACGGAGATAATCCGAACACTGTGCTAGTGTTACCGCTACTGGATAACCACAACTATTTCACCTGGCGTCGATCTATGGAAATCGCGCTTGGATCGAAAAGGAAAATGAGTTTTGTCAATGGTAGGCTGCCTCGACCGACGGAAGAGGATCCAACCTACGAAGATTGGATGCAGTGCGATTTGATGATATCCTCATGGATTATTAACTCATGTAGCAAGGAAGTAGCGCCGTGTGTGCGCTATGCCAGTGATGCGGCAGAGATGTGGAGAGTTCTGGAACTTCGTTATGCTCAGTGCAATGCGCCGCGTCTCTATGATCTTCAAACCACCATCAGTTCACTCAGACAAGGTAGTCTCTCAGTCACTGAGTACTTCAATAAAATGGATGGATTGTGGCATGAATGGGATCAATTCATTAGAGCTACACCATGTAATTGTGTTAGCTATGATTTTCTCAGTGGAAAATATAGAATCATACAATTTCTGATGGGATTGAATGAGAAATTTGCTGGTATTAGAAGTCAAGTTTTAGCTATGACACCCTTACCTCCACTACATCAAGTTTTCAGTTATGTGTTGCAAGAGGAAACACATAAAGCAGTGAGTCATAGTATTTCAGAGATCTCAGCATTGAATGTTAGTAGAGGAAAGGAATCTACTCCTGTTTCTGATTTTGAGAATGGAAGTGATGCAAGTGCTCAATATGCTAATCAAGGAAACAGGAACAATACACACAAATGGAGTGCCTCGGGAAAACCTATTTGCAGTCATTGTAAGATTGAGGGGCATCTGAAGGATAAGTGCTACAGGCTGCATGGTTTTCCACCTGATTTCAAATTTAGGAACCAACAAAAGAATGGAGGTGGCAACTCAAATGGTGGAAATGGTTCTGGTTTCCCTAATTCTCAACCCTCAGCTCAGTTAGCTTCTGGTGGGGGTAATACTGATGGTTCATTTGTTGTGAGCAAGGAGCAGTATGGAACTCTAATGCAATTTCTGGGAAATTTAAGGCCTTCTTCCAATGCTCAGCCAACCTATAACAATGGGATTCTGCCTACCCCTCCATCACCATCTTACTCACCATCATATTCTCCATCATCTTCTTCATCAAGTTGCATGGCTTCTGGAGGTAATCACTCCACTTTTACCAGCTCACTACACTATTCATTCATCATTGGCTCTTCACCTGTTTGGATTGTGGACACTGGTGCCACTGATCATATGATCAGTTCAGAGGTTCTATATACTCATAATGTTGTGCCTTTTATCCTCTCTATCAATCTGCCCAATGGTCAAATCACTCATACAACTCACAAAGGTTCTGTCACCATTAACCCCAATTTGACCCTTGACAATGTGTTATGTGTCCCTCAGTTTCATGTCAACTTATTGTCTGTTAGTACCTTGTTAAGGACTACATCCTACCAGGTTTTGTTTTCTGAGTCTAAATGCCTTATACAGGATTCAACCACTCACAAACTGATTGGCATGGGTAGATATCACCAGGGTCTTTATTTGCTATCCTCATCCACATCACAAGCTTTTACAGCCTCTCCTTGTAAGCATCTCTGGCATTCCAGGTTAGGCCATCCATCTATATCCAGATTGTCTCTTTTAAAGCCCTTTATCCCTGATGTTATGTCTTCTGCTGATAAAGTTTGTACTGTATGTCCTTTGGCCAAACAACACAAACTTCCTTTCAATAAAAGTAATTCAGTTTCAGTTGCTGCTTTTGATTTAGTTCATTGTGATCTTTGTGGACCATTCTCTGAATCTACCTTTGAGGGGTACAACTATTTCCTAACCATAGTAGATGATCATACCAAATATACCTGGATTTGTCTCTTGTATCAAAAGTCAGATGTCAAACACAAACTTCAAACATTTTACACCATGGTCAAAACTCAGTTTCAGGCCTCTATTAAAATCATCAGATCAGATAGAGGTACTGAATTCATTCTCCCAGAATTTTATGCCCTTAATGGAATCATACATCAAACATCATGTCCCTATACCCCACAACAAAATGGTATTGTTGAAAGGAGACAACAAACCATTTTCACTATTGCTAGGGCACTCAAATTCCAATCTGGGCTACCTCTCTCCTTTTGGGGTCATTGTGTGTCCACAGCAGTACATCTGTTGAACAGAGTACCATCACCAAATCTTCAGAACACCTCTCCTTATCAACTTCTATTTCATCATCCTCCCTCTTATGACCATTTGAGAGTTTTTGGATGTCTGGCTTTCATGTTTAATCCTTTGCCTCACAAGAAAAAGTTTGACCCTAGAGAAATCAAATGTGTGTTCATTGGTTATCCCACCTCTTCAAAGGGTTATGTTCTTTATGATATTTCTTCTCATACTGTCCACACTTCCAGAAATGTCTACTTTTCTGAAACTGAGTTTCCCTTCCTTAATTCTGAGTCTGATTCACTCCCACACTTTATCAATGCTGGCCTTGATTTACCATATATTCCAACTGATACTCTTTCACAATCTACTACCACACTTCCTTCTCCTGATTCCTTTCATACAGATATTCCACAAAATGATATTCCTCCAACTTCATCATTAGATATTGAACCTTCTCTTGATCCCATTTCTTCTCAACCACCTACCAGACCTCCAAGACTCAGAAAACCACCCACTCATCTCACTGATTTCCATTGTTATTCCACTACTGTCACTCCTTTTTCTCATGAACCTTCTAATTACAAAGAAGCTTCTACTGTCCCTCAGTGGCAACAGGCCATGGCAGCTGAGCTTCATGCTCTTGACCTCAATCACACATGGATAATAACTGACTTGCCTCCTGATAAAGTACCCATTGGTTGTAAATGGGTTTTCAAAATCAAGCACAAGGCAGATGGTAGTGTTGAAAGATACAAGGCCAGACTTGTGGCTAAAGGGTATAATCAGCAAGAAGGTTTGGATTATGAAGACACCTTTGCACCTGTTGTAAAGATGACAACTGTAAAGGCTCTACTGGCTTTGGCCTCTGTTCATGGATGGACCCTTGCTCAGCTTGATATTAACAATGCTTTTCTTCATGGTGATCTTGAAGAGGAAGTTTACATGACACTTCCAGATGTCCTTGCAAAACAGGGGGAGAACAAGGTTTGCAAGCTTCTCAAAAGTCTTTATGTGTTAAAACAAGCTAGCAGGCAATGGTTTTGCAAGCTATCTGGAGCATTATTGAGTTATGGATTCACTCAATCCAAGTCAGACACCTCTTTATTCACTCTCAACACCACTGATCAGACTCTCATCATCCTTGTTTATGTTGATGACCTAGTCATTGCCAGCAACAATACTCAGAAAGTCAATGAGATCAAACAGTTTCTTGATACTACTTTCCATATCAAGGATCTAGGCCAGTTGAGTTACTTCTTGGGACTTGAAGTTACTCAAACTTCAGAAGGAATTAACTTGGGACAACAAAAGTATATCAGGGATATATTGCAAGAGTATGGTTATTCTGAATGCAAGCCTGCTTCTTTTCCTATGGATACTAAGGCAAGGTTCAGTTTAATGGATGGAGATACTCTTGAGAATCCAACAGAATACAGGAAGCTGGTTGGGAATTTGCTGTATTTAACCATTACCAGACCTGATATTACCTTTGCTACACATGTGTTAACCCAATTTATGCATCAACCATCACAGAAGCATCTAGGTGCTGCCCACAGAATACTTAGGTACTTGAAAGGGACCATTACACAAGGAATATTCTACTCAAGGGTTGCTGAAATAAAGCTCAATGCCTTTTGTGATGCTGACTGGGCAACTTGTGTAGATAGCAGGAGATCAGTCACTGGTTTTGCCATATTCCTTGGTGATTCTTTGATTTGTTGGAGATCAAAGAAGCAGACTGTTGTTGCTAGGAGTTCTGCAGAGGCAGAGTATAGAGCACTTGCTCTAACAGTCTGTGAATTGATGTGGCTAAAACAAGTATTCACAGATTTTGGGGTTACATTGCCAACCATAAACAGTTTCTGTGATAGTAAAGCAGCCTTGGCACTTGCAGCTAATCCAATTCATCACAGCCGCACCAAACATGTTGATGTTGACTGCCACTTCATCAGGGATAAGATCATGGATAAAACAGTCCACACATTATTTATCCCAAGCCATATGCAAGTTGCAGATGTATTCACCAAGGCTCTGGGGGCTGACTTGTTTTACAAGATGATATGCAAGTTGGGCATGCAAGAGAGAAGCATTCCAACTTGAGGGGGAGTGTAGAGATGCAACAAAAGAATGTTCAATGGTTTTGAACTGAAGTGCGCGCTTCCTCTTTAATAATTGCAGGACCTTTTTGTTATTAATAAAGTCTTGAGGACTTATTTGTTATTTCAGTTTGTAATATATAGTTGACATCTCTTGACTTTGTATTTTGAGTTTTTCAGTGGAATGAAAATTAATTTTCTCCCGCTATTATTTTTCCCCAATTTCCATCTTCTTTTTCTGTGAAATTTCTCAGCTCGTCAATGGCGATTTTGGTTTATTCATTCATCATGGCTCTTAACAGAGGAGCAATCGCTATTCAAGACCTTCAAATCTGGCCCGAAAACCCGAACCCGAGGAGCTTTCCCCACAGCGTGAAGCAGAAGTGCTGGGAGAAAATCAAGGGGCGCGACCCGTAGAGATGAATACTGTTTTCAGGAAGCTCGTGGGTTGCCCCGGTTGCCTCTGCCATGATTACCACCACATCGTTCCTTACTCTAAGGTTTTAATATAAATATTTCGAAAATACCATTTTTTTTTTTTTGGTATTGAACTATTTGAAAGTTATATTGTTGGAAATGTGTGTTTGGTTTGTTGTTGCATAATAATATTGGAGGAAGAGGAAGGTACACTTTTAGATGTAGTAAAATGGGCTTTGATCGATCGATATCCTCTATGAATTTCTTTGTGTTTGATTTGAATTTCCTTTGTGTTTGATTATTATCAATTGCCTATTGATATAATAATTGATGTAATCCGGTACTCTACGGCCGACATCAAGAATTAGATGGGAATCAAATTTGTGAAGTGTTAAAATGTACACGAAAAATCATCTCCGGACGCAAATTCGACAAAATGCACTTCAGGGGCAAATTGGTAATTTTGCCAGAATTTGAATTTCGCGGATGAAGAAACGACGTCGTTTCGGCTCTGAACTGGCAGCGTGGTGCATGGTCTAGGGCGAGCGATTTCTCACTCGATTCTTCACCTCATTGCATGATTCTTACGCAGCTGTGGTCCCCGCCAGCTCATCTACAAGACGCACAAGGAATTGGATCGATTGATCAAACGGCAGAGATTTGCGAGGTTGTTGCAGGTCGACGGTTTGGATGAAGAAATCGATTTTGTGCATTTTCATTTTAGTATATAATCGCGTCTGTTAGCGATGGATATGCAACAAGTGAGCTAGAGAGAACATTGTGTAATTGTTCATTCGCTTCGTATAATCCCAGAACCACCCTCCCCTCCACCGTGCACGTAGATTACCTTTCCGGTGATCGAAGCACGTAAAATCGTTTGTTGTGTGATTGTTTTACTTCGTGTTTGAGTTCGATAAACCATATACAGACTTCCTGCGCCGTGAGTTTGAGTGTTTATTGACGTGTGTGAGATTTTGGTGTTCAGTTCAGTGGTTCAGTGTTAAAACTCATTGTTCAGTGTTTTTTTTACGCTGTTCAGTGTTATTGTGAGGGATTCAGTGTCGACGGAGCTCGCGTTTGTTTCTGTTTGCAGGGCTGTTTTTCTCAACAATTGGCGCCGTCTGTGGGAAGGAGAATCACTGGAGATGAAGACTGGATCCGCCAAATTGGAGGTGGAGAAATTCACTGGTAAAAATGATTTCAGCCTTTGGAGGATCAAGGTGCGGGCTGTGTTGGTTCAACAGGGTTTGATCTCAGCTCTCACACCTCCAGAAATTGTTGCTGAGAGAAGGGAGAGAGCCAGAGCAGGTTCAACTTCTGGATCCATTGATGATGATGCAGATCTGGAAGATATTTCCATGAGGGCACACAGTGTCATCATTCTCAGCCTTGGTGATAAGGTTTTGAGAGAGGTATGTAAAGAGCCTACTGCATACAGTTTATGGAAGAAGTTGGAGTCATTGTATATGACAAAATCTTTGGCAAATAGATTATACATGAAGCAGAAACTCTACTCATTTAAGATGGTGACTGATAGACCAGTGTTGGATCAAATGGATGAGTTTATAAAGATTCTTGATGATCTGGAGAATATAGATAAAAAGCTAGATGATGAGGACCAAGCTCTGCTATTGTTGAGTTCTCTGCCATCAGTTTTTGATCAATTCAAGGATGCCATGATATATGGCAGGGAGCATGCCTTGACCCTTGATGAAGTTCAAATAGCATTAAGGACCAAAGAACTGCACAAGAAAGAATCATCTAAGAAGGATCACTCAAACTCACCTGAGGGTTTGATAACTACTGGAAGAAGCATCACAAGAAGAAACCATCACAGGGGAAGCCAAATGCAGGTGGAGGTGGAGCTTCTACTTCTGGAGAAAGTAGGAAATGCTACCACTGCAAGAAGGCAGGCCACCTCAAGAAAAATTGTTATGCATGGAAGAAATTGCAGGAAAATCAAACTACCCCACAACAAGCTGATGTCATAGTTGGAAATGAAGACTGTGAGGATGCTGAAGTGTTGAATGTGACTTTGAGTGGGAAAGACACTGAGTGGATCCTTGATTCAGGGTGTACTTTTCATATGAGTCCAAAGAGGGAGTGGTTTGAGCAGTTTGAGGACACTGATGGTGGATGTGTGGTATTGGGAAATAATATCACATGCAGAGTTCAAGGTATTGGCTCTGTGAGGTTGAAACTTCATGATGGATCAACTAAGCTTCTCACTAAAGTCAGATATATCCCTGAGCTAAAGAGAAATCTCATTTCACTTGGTATGTTGGATAGTTTGGGTTTCAGTTTTGGTTCACATGGTGGATGTCTGCAGGTGAAGAGAGGGACTGTAGTTGTTCTTGAAGGGTTCAAGAGAAATGATCTTTACTATCTCAAGGGATCTGCTGTGACTGGTGAGGTGTCTCAAGTCACAGGAGTTGAGAGAGTTGAGGTTTGGCATCAGAGAATGGGCCACCTCAGTGAAAAAGGTCTGAATGAGCTCTCCAAACAAGGGTTGTTTCCAAAAGACAAGTTGACTAAACTGAAATTCTGTCAAACTTGTGCATTGGGGAAGGCTGTGAGAGCTGCCTTTGGTACTGGGAGACACACCACTAAGGGTATTCTTGATTATGTTCATTCTGACCTGTGGGGGCCAGCAAGAACTAATACCAAAAGTGGTGGAAGGTTTTTCATGTCAATCATTGATGACTTTAGTAGGAAAGTATGGGTGATCATACTTAAAGCTAAGTCTGAAGCTTTTGAGAAGTTCAAAGAATGGTTGATTGAGGTTGAAAAACAATCTGGAAAGGAGTTGAAGAATCTGAGAACTGATAATGGCTTGGAGTTTGTTTCTGAGGAGTTCAATGAACTGTGCAGGAGCAAAGGTATTGCTAGGCACAGGACAGTGGCATCTACTCCACAACAAAATGGAGTAGCAGAAAGAATGAACAGAACCTTGCTTGATAGAGTGAGGTGCATGCTATTGAGTTCTGGACTTCACAAGTCTTTCTGGGGAGAAGCTGTAAGTTGTGCTGCTTATTTGATCAATAGGAGCCCTGCAGCAGCCTTGAGTATGAAGACTCCTCAAGAAATTTGGACTGGAGTTGCTCCAAATTTGGATAACTTGAGGATATTTGGCAGCCTATGTTTTGCTCATAATAGGGGGGATAAACTGGAAGCTAGAGCTCTGAGATGTGTCTTTCTGGGATACCCAAAAGGAGTAAAAGGATATAGGCTGTGGTGTATTGAACATGGAATGCATAAGTGTGTCATTAGTAGGGATGTTACTTTTGATGAAAACACTATGCCTATGCTCACTGAGAAGAATCTGGAGAATAATGAGTTGTTTGAGGTGGAGTTGAATGGCAGAGAGGATGTGAGTCATGAAGAAAGTGGGGTTGAAGATGACTTTGAGATCCCTGAAAATGTTGATGATCACAGTGGATATCAACTTGCTAGAGACAGAGAAAGGAGAGTGATTCATCCACCTCAGAGATATGCACATGCTGATGTGGTTTCATATGCTCTGTTGGTGGCTGACTTTGTGGATTCTGCTGAGCCAAGCACATATTCAGAAGCAATATCAGGTTTTGAGAAAGAAAAGTGGATGGTTGCAGTTCAAGAAGAATTGCTATCACTTGAGAAAAATCAAACCTGGTCCATTGTCACTAAGCCACCATCTCAGAGGGTTGTTGGTTGTAAATGGATTTTCAAGAAAAAACTTGAGGGAACTGATGCTAAGGATGTGAGGTTCAAGGCTAGACTGGTTGCAAAAGGCTTTACTCAGAAAGAAGGTGTGGACTATAATGAGATATTCTCACCTGTGGTTAAGCACTGTACAATCAGGATCTTGTTGTCCATAGTAGCTCAAAATGATCTTGAGTTACATCAGATGGATGTAAAAACAGCTTTCTTACATGGGGAACTTGAGGAGAAAATTTATATGAAAATTCCAGAAGGGGTGGAAGGAGCTTACAGTGATAATAAGGTGTGTCTGCTCAGGAAATCTCTGTATGGACTGAGGCAGAGCCCTAGACAATGGTATAAGAAGTTTGATAATTATATGATGCACATTGGTTTTGTCAGATGCAACTATGATTGTTGTGTTTATCTGAAAATGAAGTCTGAAAAAGTGATCACATACCTGCTTCTCTATGTTGATGATATGCTCATTGCAAGTTGTTCAAAAGTTGAGGTGGAGTCTCTCAAGAAATTACTGAGGTCAGAATTTGAAATGAAAGATCTTGGTGTGGCTAGAAGGATCTTGGGGATGGATATTTACAGAAACAGGAGTACTGGGATTCTGAGTTTATCTCAAACTTCTTACCTGGAAAAGGTTCTCAAAAGGTTTCATATGCATGAGGCTAAGATCTCTCAAACTCCCCTGGCTCAACACATTAAACTCTCTGTGGATCAATGTCCAACAACTCAGTCAGAAATCAACTCTATGAGTGGTGTTCCCTATGCTTCTGCAGTTGGGAGTATTATGTATTCAATGGTGTGTAGCAGACCTGATCTGGCTTACCCTATGAGTACAGTGTCAAGGTTCATGTCAAATCCTGGTAGGATTCATTGGGATGCTGTCAGATGGCTTCTCAGGTACATTAAAGGTACATTGAATCATGGTTTGATGTTTAAAAGAAGTGATCTCAGTGGAGATGCTTTGATTGGATATGTTGATTCTGACTTTGCAAGTAATGTGGATACTAGAAAGTCCATTTCTGGTTATGTTTTCACTTTATTTGGTACTGCTGTGGTTTGGAAAGCCTCTCAACAGGGTGTAGTTGCTTTAAGCACTACTGAGAGTGAGTATATGGCTATGACTGAGGCTATCAAGGAAGCAATATGGTTGAAAGGGATTCTAAATGAACTTGGAGTTGAGCAAGAAACAGTTTCAGTGAACTGTGATAGCCAAAGTGCTTTGCATTTGGTAAAACACCAAGTGTTTCATGAGAGATCCAAACATATTGATGTGAGACTGCACTTTGTTAGAGATGTGGTTGATAAGAAGATAGTGAAAGTTGAGAAAATTGCCACTGAAGGCAATCCAGCAGATAACTTCACCAAGGTTTTACCTGTGGAGAAGTTTAAGTTGTGTCAGGATTTGGTCCAACTGGTGGACCTTTCACAATCTCATTGAGGTTATGGTTCCTTTGACTACAGTTGAGGTGAGAGATCAGCTGTGGTTGTAGAGTTATGCAACAAAATACTCAAACTGGCAGTTTTGAGAATTTTGAAGTATGATTCTGTGTTTTTCTTGCTCAGTGGTTTTCTGGGTGGAATGATTGTGGCCAGAGGTTCATAATCATGTCTTTAACTTATGTGGATTGAGTTTTCTGCATGGTTGTTAAGGATTCTTAAAGTCAATGGTTTGATTGACTGGACAGTGTCTGTTCTTGAATTACTTGTGTAGTGATTCTGTGTTGAAGGATGGTTTGTGGTGGATGAAATGTGCAGGGAAGTCACATTTCAGTGTACAAACCTAGTGGAGGTGGTTTTATGCAAATTGGTTCAGAATTGAAGAAGTTGAGTACATGAGTTTTTCCAACTAGATCAGTTTTGAGTCATTTAGTCGCATGTTGGTATTTCTGGAGTTGTGGTGGATTATATGATGAGTTCTTGGTATGGATTTGAATCTAAGGGTTCAAGGATCATGATGGGACTGATTAAAGATTATAATTCCAGCTGTGGAGAGCAGGATATGAATTTGAAGTCAGTTCAGAAATCTGTGTCAGGTCAGTTCTTGAACTGGAGCCTGATCAGTGCTTATTTGGTGTGATCAGTGTTGAGACTGAATGGGATTTGTCAAGGGAACTGCTTGGAGCTGATTTGTTGTGTAAGGTGGAGATTTGTTCAAATGTACACGAAAAATCATCTCCGGACGCAAATTCGACAAAATGCACTTCAGGGGCAAATTGGTAATTTTGCCAGAATTTGAATTTCGCGGATGAAGAAACGACGTCGTTTCGGCTCTGAACTGGCAGCGTGGTGCATGGTCTAGGGCGAGCGATTTCTCACTCGATTCTTCACCTCATTGCATGATTCTTACGCAGCTGTGGTCCCCGCCAGCTCATCTACAAGACGCACAAGGAATTGGATCGATTGATCAAACGGCTGAGATTTGCGAGGTTGTTGCAGGTCGACGGTTTGGATGAAGAAATCGATTTTGTGCATTTTCATTTTAGTATATAATCGCGTCTGTTAGCGATGGATATGCAACAAGTGAGCTAGAGAGAACATTGTGTAATTGTTCATTCGCTTCGTATAATCCCAGAACCACCCTCCCCTCCACCGTGCACGTAGATTACCTTTCCGGTGATCGAAGCACGTAAAATCGTTTGTTGTGTGATTGTTTTACTTCGTGTTTGAGTTCGATAAACCATATACAGACTTCCTGCGCCGTGAGTTTGAGTGTTTATTGACGTGTGTGAGATTTTGGTGTTCAGTTCAGTGGTTCAGTGTTAAAACTCATTGTTCAGTGTTTTTTTTACGCTGTTCAGTGTTATTGTGAGGGATTCAGTGTCGACGGAGCTCGCGTTTGTTTCTGTTTGCAGGGCTGTTTTTCTCAACATGAAGCATGTACAACTTTAGCATTGGTTTTTTTTTCCAGATAGATGTTTGTTAAATGGTTTGTAGAATTAAGTTATCCGTATGCTTCTACTAACCGAGTAGATGAATTAAGAACGGGAAATTTCAACCACCTAGATTCAAAGTGATTTTGTTCTTTCTTTGGCTGGTATGGTCATGTGTGGTACAAATATTGACTAAAATATTGCTTATTAGATACGACATGATTTTTAGTGGGACATAGAGAAAGAGAGCAGGGTTAACAATCCAAATATTGACTAAAATATTGCTTATTCAATACGACATGATTGAGTGGGACTTAGAGAAAGAGAGCATTCGTTTTCCCGTATAAGTTGTTTGATGCCAAAAACTTGTGTTGTATAGTTTGTTGAATGTAGAAAATCTTAAAAGATACTAATACAATTTATTACTATTTCCCTATGTTATGCGGTAGCTTTGTGCATACTTAATTATGTTTAGAGAAATAAATTTAAAATGAGAAGAAAGAAAACTCAAGTTTCGGTTGAATACCAGTCCAGCCTTATTCCTTAGCCACATTTCTTTTATTTATCTGGACTGTAGTTGCCACTTAATTGTACGTTGGGATTTAAAAAGATATTGTTTGTATTTAAATGTTTATGTAGGAGTGTATCTTCAGGTATTCTGGAATTGCTTGTTTGCAGGGAGGGAAAATCTTCTAATCACCAAGTATTGCAGGTACATCTTTTGTCTTTACATCTTGATTATTAGTATTAGTATTATATATATATATATATATATATATATATATATATATATATATATATATATATATATATATATATATATATATATATATATATATATATATATATATATATATATACAAATGTTCTGAATGCTTTCTCCATTTCCATATTCCCTTCGCAAATATGAATTTTATCTCATTGGCTTTGAAGTTATTTTTGTGGAAACTTGTTTTCATGTCTGTACAACTTGTTTTTGAATGGAATTTGTAAGCTTCAAATTTATCAATTCGAAAAAAGTAGAAGTATCTGGCATATACTTATTTACTTAGGATCCAATTCAAATTGTTTGTTTTTTTTTTTTTTTAAATCCCTGTTTGTTGCATGTTACATCTAAAAATAAACTGTAAGATGTTTATTGTGAGCAGTTTGCTTTACATAGTTGGTTGACTACTAAAATTGGTTGACTATAAAATCTTGTGCCTTATATATACATTAGCCAAGCTGAATGTATGCATTATTCACAACGTGCGTTACAACGAAATATTTTATTATAATTATATTAATATTTATGTATATTTATTTGTATATAAAATTTAAAATATAAAATTAAATGAAAATAAATAAATAAATAATATTTCATGATTTTAAAATTTTAATTCAAAATAAAAAAAATATATATAAAAAGTAATACACATAAATTACTCAAAATAAATAAATTGAAAAACCAAATATGAAATATCTTTTAAACATTTTAATGTATATTGAAATAATTTTTATGTGATTTAAAATATATTTAAAAGTGTTTTAAAATAATTTTAAGTGATTTCAAGTATCTTTCTAAAATATTTAAAATATCTTAAAATAATTTTGAAGTATCTCAAACACGTTTTAATTTTTTTAAAGTAATTTAATATGAATTTTAATTATTTAAAATTAGTTAACCATTTTGAAGTGTTTTAAATTAAATTTTAAATGATACTATTAGTTAAATACCTTTTAAACCTTTTAATGTTTGTAAAAATATTTTTTAAAAAAATATTTTTTAAGAGATTTAAAATACATTTTAAACATTTTAAAATATCTTTAAAATAAAATTTTAATTGATTTGATATACATTTAAAGTGTCTCAAAAATAAATTTTAAGTGACTTGAGACCATGGTTCTAAAAATCCCCGCCTAGGTCCGATTAATCCCCGCCTAGGCTCTAGGCTGTACTCGACCGCCTCGATTTTAGGCTCTAGGCCCCTAACCCGCCTAAGCGCCGCCTAAACCCGCCCTGACCCGCCTAAACCCGATTTGGACCGCCTAAGTTCAATTAATTTCGTCTTTACTTAGACGGTTCTCGAGCAGATTTAACTGAACAATCAAATTAGATGCAAATCTTGATAAATCAAATAAAATAGATGATGTTATGATAAATTTTGAGGTACGACACCAAAATTTGAAAAAAAAAATATTAAATATATAATGAAAATGATCTAAAATTTTAAATTTACAAACTATTTTGATTATTTTACTATGTTAAACTTGTGATTAATACTATGTTTAGATTATTTATTGATTATTTTGATCAAAATATTGATTAATTATGTATAAAAATATTTTTAAAATATTATATTAATTAATTAATTATAAAAAAGTAAAACGATTAATCCCCGCCTAGTCCCCGATTAATTCCTCTAGGCGCTAAGCCCTTAGTCACCGCCCGACTAGCGCCTAGCGCCTTTTAGAACCTTGCTTGAGACACATTTAAAGTATTTTGATATATATTTAAATGATTTAAAATATTTATTAATTCTTATGTCATTTAAAAAATATTTTTTAATGGATTTGAATTTTTTATTAAATATTTATTATAATATTAATCCAAGTGCATTTAAAGTATTTTCAAATATCTTTGAAGCAGTTTAAAGTGTTTTAAATTTTGAAGTAATGTAAGTAATACCTACTAAAGATCTTAAAATGTCTTAAAATTATTTTTAAGTAGTTTAATTTTTATTTTTTAAAAACATTTAAGAGTATCTTAAAATAACAATTAAGTGATTTAAAATACTTTTTAAATATTTTCAAGTTATTTGAAATAATTTTTAATAATTTAAAATTACTTTTAACCATTTCAAACTATGTTAAAAAAATAAAATAAAAATCAAAAATAAATTTTAAGTAATTTGAAATACTTCTTAAACTATTTAAAATATATTAAAATAATTTTTAATTAATTTGAATAGTTTTTTTAACATTTTAAAGTTATATAAAATATTTTTTTAATAATTTAAAATATTTTTAACCGTTTAAAAATGCCTTACAATAAATTTTAAATGATTTAAAAATATTTTTTAAATATTTAAAGTTCATTTAAATGATTTAAGAGATTTAGAATACCTTTTAAAGAATTGAGAATGCGTTTGAAACTTGAAAGTAATATAATTGAAAATTTGAGCAAGTAAAAGTATTGCAGGTAAATCTTTTGGCTTTATATCTTTGATTATTAGTACTATTATATGTTTGCTCCATTTCCGTCTTCCCTTTGCCAAATTTTATCTCATTTGGAAACTATTTTTTTTTTGTTTCTGTACAACTTGGTCTTGAATGGAATTTGCACGCTTCAAATTTATCAATTTGGAAAAGTAACTTCAAATAATATTTAAGTGGTTTGAAATACTTTTTAAATATTTTAAAGTTATTTAAAATAACTTTTAATCATTTTAAAGTATGTTATATATATATATATATATATATATATATATATATATATATATATATATATATATATATATATATATATCTTTTAAATATTTCAAATTGTTTAAAAATAATATTTAAGTGATTGAAATATTTTTGAAACTATTATGAATTAATTTGAATAATTTTCAACTAATTTGAATATTTTTTAAACATTTTGAAGTGATTTAAAAATATTTTTTAAATAATTTAAATTTATTTTTAACCATTTTAAAGTGTCTTACAATAAATTTTAAATGATTTAAAAAATGATTTTTAAGTGATCTAGAATACCTTTACAAAAATTAAAATGCCTTTGAAAGTAATATAATTAAAAAATTTAATTCAAAATATGTTAAATTTTGAAATAATCAAAATAAAACTCAAAAGGTAAGAAAATTTCAATGAAACAAAAAAAATCGTATAAGTATGAGTTTCAAATAAATAGTAAATAAAAAGAATTACCTTCTCTATCTCGTAGAATTATCAGTTGATTTTTTTGTTTTTGTTTTTCTACTGTTGTACATCAATAATTGAACAATATTCCAAGTCAAATAAATGGGGCCAATATTTATATTTCCAGCATCAATCAAAAGAACACACACCATACAAGTTGTTGTCTTGTTGATAAACATATAACAATAAAATCAAGTTTGATCATCATCATCTCTCTCAGGATGGAAGGAGTTGTTGTTGGGGCTGTGATCGGAGCAACCCTTCAAGTCGTGCTTCAACAACTGCTATCACTCCCGCGCGACCAAATCAAAGATTTCAAGAAAGATCTAGCAAAGCTTAAGACCTCTTTCGAATATGTTCATGATGTCTTGTACGACACCGACATGCAGAATGTCACCGACCGTGCTCTCAAGCGATGGATGAGGAACCTCGAAGCTCTTGCTTTCGAAGCTGACAACGTGTTGGATGAGATCAACTATCAACTTCTCTCCAAAAACATGGAGATGATCACCCAAACCAATACAAAAAATAAGGTGCGATCTTTCTTCTCTCCCTCTAAGAATCCGGTCGCAAACCGCCTAAGGCTTTCTGCTCAAATCAGGGATATCAATAACAAATTGGAACTTAGCAACAATCAAGCAGCCAGCTTTGGCCTTCAAGCTAGACTTTCTGGTGTGCGTGCGCCCGCTTCTGGATCACCAAGCATGGAAACCGATTCATTCACTGTCGATCCGGTTTTTTTCGGAAGAGAAAATGACGTGTCCAGAATAGTTGAGATATTGGTCACTCCTAGCCCAGCAGAACGAGTAATTTCTGTCCTTTCTATTATCGGGATGGGTGGATTGGGAAGACTACGTTAGTTAGGAAAGTATTCGGTGATCAAAACATCATATCTCATTTCGGAGATAATCGTGTTTGGGTGCATGTCCCTCAGAAATTTGATGGAGTTGTTCTTTTGAAGAACATTCTTATATCAATGGCAGCTGAAAACGTTGAATATGGAAACAGAGAAGCGCTTCTCAAAAAGCTTAAGAACACTTTGGGCCGTGAAAGATATCTTCTTGTCCTTGATGACGTTTGGAATGAGGAGAGGGACAAGTGGGATGATTTTGTAAATTCACTCTCCGGAGTTAGTTCTGCCGTGGGAAATTGCGTGGTTGTTACCACAAGGAGTCGTGAGGTTGCTTCGATTGTGACAACACTTGATGTTCACGAATTGGGAGGATTACCGACCGAGGATTGTTGGTCCATAATCAAAGCGAAGACTTCTAATGCAGCAGATCAATATGAGATAATGGGGCAAGAAAATGTCAAGGTTTGCCGCTGGCGGCGAAAGTAGTAGGCGGGTTATTGAGCAATAAGTCGAGAGATGAGTGGATATCATTTGAAAAGAACTGGTTTTCAAATTTCGGAGATGAAAATCCCATCTCCAAAATATTAAAGCTGAGTTTTGATAATTTGTCGTTGCCATTACTGAAGAAGTGTTTTGTGTATTGTTCGATATTTCCAAAGGGATTTGAGATTGAAAAGGAAAAACTGATTCAACTTTGGATGGCAGAAGGATTTCTTCTTCAAACCGATCAAAACAACAATATGGAGAGCATAGGAAGTAAATTCTTTTCTATTCTACTTCAAAGTTCTTTATTACAGGTTGTAAAGACAGAGAAATACAACAATTATGGATTTGTTGTAACGTATTACAACATGCATGACCTTGTGCATGATCTAGCACGTTCCATTTTATGTGAAAATAACAGTGTCGCAGATGAAAACTTTCAACACCGATACATTGGTTACAGTCCCAGTGGAGATATTGAGTCACGATCTATCCCCAAGGAAGAAGCGAGGTATGTGCGGACTCTATTCTTCAATGGCAGTGTTTCCGATATCAATTTCTCAAACTTCAAAAGCCTTCGTACTTTAGTTTTGTTGGGCGAAGAAATTGATAATTTACCGACATCAATTAGTGAGCTCATACATTTAAGATATCTTGATACTTGGGAAACAATGATTAGATATTTTCCAAAGTCATTGGGTGAACTATACCACCTGGAAACATTAAGAGCACAAAGGAAGATATCGTATTTGGAAAAGCTCCCAGATTCCTTGAAGTCCTTAATTAACTTAAGGCATCTTTACATTGATGATGAAACAAAATTGCCCCCTCACATAGGACGATTGACTTCTCTTCAGACACTAGAATACTTTCATGTGGGTGAGGTAACAGGTTATAGAATTTCAGAGCTTGGAAGCTTAAAGAATCTGAAAGGAAAACTAGAGATTCATAATCTGGAAGTAGTGCGAGATAAGGACAAGGCATTGAGTGCAGATTTAATTAGAAAGAAAGACATATTGGAGTTAACATATAAATGGACAGTCACAGAAGGTGATGAAGCAAATGAGGAGAGTGTTTTGGAAGGCCTCCAACCACACCCTAATTTAAAAAGCCTACAAATTAGTGGATACAATGGCAGACGATTCCCAGCGTGGCCTTTGAAGATGGAAGCACTTAACAATCTGATGGAGATTTTTCTAAGAGATTGCAGGCAAGTTGAAGAGCTCCCAATGTTAGGCCACTTGCCTCATCTCAAGTATCTTCGTTTGTATAAGCTGGAAAATGTGAGATCCATTGGTTCATCATTTTACAACATTGACAATTGTAGTCGCAAGTCGAGAAATGGAGACACGATAATTCAAGTGTTTCCGGCTCTTGAAAGGGTTGATTTGATCGATATGCCAAGCCTGACAGAATGGGCAGAAGTAGAACTGCCCCCGGCTGCAAGTGAAGGCGATAAAACTCAAGTGGTTGTATTTCCACGACTTGAGTACTTGAGACTTGAGCGATGCAGGAAATTGACGAGTGCTCCAAGTCATTTCCCATGCCTCAAAGAATTAACAGTTAATGGGATGGACAGCGGCTTGCCTCTGGAAAATATATGTGGACCCAAGTTGAGTTCGCTCACTCGCCTCAAAATTAGTGGAATAAAAGATTTGGAGTGTCTTCCAGACGGGCTATTCTCTAACAATCATAATATGTTGGATTTTAGTATATTTGATTGTTTGAATCTGAAGTCAATAACAACAAAAAGACATGAAGGAGGCTTCACTTCACTCCGTTATTTAACCATCCACAATTGCGAAGGCCTGACCCGTTTTCCAATTGAAATGATAGAGTCGTGCGCCCCATCCTTGGTGAACCTGTCATTGTGCGGATTAGTGAATATGCAGGACATGCGTCTCAGCAAAATGCCTCGTCTCATAATATTATTTATTACCGAGGCTCCAAGATTCAGCACTGAAGAAATCGGGTCACTCAGCAGCTTGGATTCGTTAGCAATGAGTCCTTGTTCTTCTTCATGGGATGATAACGTTTCCTTCAACCTGGCTGTTGACGCCATATTGCAATCATCCAGAGTTTCTCTTCTCTGGTTATCATTGCATGGGATGTCAGATTGGGAGTGGCTACCAGATCAGATTCAACATCTCACTTCTCTTAATTTCTTAACGTTATCTGATTTTGGAATGGAAGCATTGCCCGAGTGGTTTGGGAACCTCTCATCTCTCAAGGGATTAGAAATACACAACTTCAAGAAGTTGAGACATATGCCCTCTAAAGAAGCAATGCAACGCCTCAACAAATTAGCTCGATTACAAATTGATGGAAGCCCACTGCTCTTAAAGCAAATGCTCAAAGAAGAAGAAGACCCGAAAATCGTTGATTCTGAGTGGCACAAGATTTCCCATATCCCCTCTATCTCTTATAACCGTTGTAGACTCTCGAATTAAAACTTCTTAAATCAATGCAAGTGTCGTGTTCATTTTAAATTTTTGTAAGAGTCAACACTTTGTCCAAATGATCCAATGAACCAATTTTGTTGGAGTCATTACACTTGTAAATTTATTTATAGGATAAAGGTAATTTGGTTTTACAAAAATGATAAGTAAAACCCGTCAAACCATACATCGCTTCGATTTTTTTATATAGGGACGAGTCGCTATTATGCCAAGGACTACGACTAAACGACGACCTGGAACGTCGACTAGCTAAGCACGACTCGATTTTGTTGAAGTAAATTTATTTCCAGTAAACCAGAAGCCAAGGCAACCGGGTTCGCCTTGGCTATTGCTTCCTGAGCCGCCGAACGGTAATCGAATTGACATTCATGCTTGTCAGAGTACCGATAAACGAAACAGAAAGTATTCCCACAACGACAAGTAAAACCCATCAAACCAACACGCTTCCTTTTCAACAGCAATGGAGGAGCTGCTGTTGACAATTATACTCAGGATGGATGAGGCAGCAAGGTTGCCTATTTTGATCAACTTGTGTAACCTCTATGTGCTGTATTCAGATAAACAATCATGTGTTAATTGTGCATATAGATCAATCTCTGTACCTTTAGAACCTCTGAAACAGGACTTACCTCTAATACCTCTGAAACAGGATTGACCCAAACCTGGGTTACATATCTACACTTACATAACAGACTTCAATAGCGATTTCAATAGCCACGACTGCTGAATATTTGATCAAGGTCAGAAATTCGTCAACAACAATAGCCACCAAGGTTCGTCTATCATAAAACTCTAATACGATTAAACTACTAACTAAACAAATTATTACCAAAACAGAAATCCATGGAGATGAAGATTACTTAATGGTAATGCAAATTAACTTCGCATTGTAAAACGAAGTTCAATACAATGCGAAGCAACTAAAATCTTGAAAATTAATACAAGTGTCAAATCAAATTGAAACTGAAAAGAAAAGGCATTATCGGCAAAGAGAAATTGAACTAAAGAGTAGAGTGTACCGAGCCCAGAACCGCCGCACGCCACCGATCGAAGCTTCGCTTGAGTTTGCAGCGGAGGGAGGTGGGGTCGGCAGGGCTGGAGAGATGCTGCTTTGCGACGGAGGAGTCGCTGAACCCGGTCGCGGACGAGTCGATCGGGCCGCTGGAGATTCGGCCGTCGAAGTACTTGGTCCTGTCGGCGACGAAGCAGGCATTGCACTGTATCTCGAGCTTGTCATTGGAGGCGGGGGAGGAGGTAATTGAAGCCGGCGGTGATCTGATTGGGAGTAGGGACGTTGAGCCTAATTCCATGAAGAGGGTCGTTGGGTTTGGGGGTGGGGTGGGATAGGAATAAATAAGGGGTAAAATGGTCTTTATATACATTTTAGGCCGGATACACATAACTTTTTCGAAATTCTTATTGGACTAATTGAAAAAATGTCTAATTGATATTTCTCCCCTAAAACTAGATAGAGTCTCGATTGTAGTAATTGGTCTACATGGTTAAACCCATCTATTTTAAAAACAAAACTGATTAAATATTTTTTATATACAATATTTTTTTTTCAGTAAAATTTAAATTTTACGATTAAATTGAATTAAATTAAATATATTTTTGTGATTTGAAAGACTAAACTGAAAGTGACATTTTTAAATGGATCAAATTAGTCGAGGTGATGCTTACGTGGCAGATTCACGTGGCACTTGGTCAGCAAATTTTACTGGGAAGAAATCCGTATCCGGCGAAATTTTGAATTTTCCGATCAAATTATACTAAACTAAATTGACTACATTTTTTATTTCAGAGATTAAATTGAAACCGGCCTCTTTTAGTGGACCAAATCGAGACTTAAGACCAACAAAAGTGTTCTCTCATTCTTGTTGTAGTTTTGGTGGCCAGCTAAAGACAGCTACGTTAACTCTTGTTATTGTAGATGTGCTTATTGTTGCACTGTCCTCAGTCGACCCAGCCTTGTCTTATCTGCTGTCTTTGCTTTTGAGAAGAAAGGCATGACTCCAGAAATATACAACTTTAAACCAAGGGTTGGGGGTTGGAACGAGGGCATATCCAATGTTTTACAATGTTTTGTTTGTGTAATCGAACTTGCATGTCTTACTCTATTCGTGTAATTTCATTATTTCCCTTGAGGTCTTACTATGCTTGTGTAATTAATTCATTTAATTCTTTTTTCCTTTTGTATTGCATATCATATTATGCTCTTTTTTTCCTTTTGTATTGCATATGCTGTTATGCTATCTACAGACATTATTTTAGCTTCAATCAATTTTCGAAGTGATAAAATGGTTTGACTGGATTAAGAGAGAATTTCATCCCACATTTGGATCTTGTGTAGTTTTCTCTGATCATTTTTTACTGAAAAAAGCATGTGAGGCACGTGATGCTTCTTACATGGCAGCCCTTACATTTGGCTCTCTAATTATTTTTTGAAAAGCAAATGTCGGAATTTTCCAACAGATCGTATACATGGAAGGAATGAAAATCAGTTAGGCATGTGGAAGGAAGACTATTTTCCAAGATTGAAGGCTTTGAGCATCTTTTAAAAGAAAATTGTTGCAGCACAGAAACCATTACACAGACATTCTAAACTTTAATTCTCGATCAATGCGTGAACTTGAACAGTCTTATGCTCGTCATATTTTGTCTATCATATTTAATTCACGTTTTTTATTTTTAATTGAATTGGATTCGAGCAAACTAACATTCATGACATATCAAATCTTTTATCTCAAATTATATTTAAACAAACACATATATACATATGATTAATGAAACAATTCAAAACCTGAGTTACCTGACCAAAAATTAACTCAAATTAAAAATTCTTAGACGTTTCTATGTATACATTGAATTGAACGTGACACATATCAAACTACATATGCCATGAGTGATGCTATTTGCACATCGATGCGACTGCATCGATGTGACAAATAGCATACCTTAATATTTTTTTTTTTTAAATTTTTTATATTTTAATTATTTAATATAAATATATTAATTTTATAATAAAAACACGTTTTTCGAAAATATTAATTAAAATTCATTTTTACCAAAATTAAATATTTTTACATTTTTGAAATCTACAAAATCCGCAGGTAATATAAACATCAATTTTAAATATCAATTAATTTATGCGTTTCTACTTAATTGTACACGCAATTAAATTCATCCGATTGTCAAAACATATTAATTTTTTAATTTCTGAAAATTGCGGAATAAATATAAAAAAATACAACGAGACTTCTAAATATAAAATTGTCATAAAAACTTTCAAACACCTTAATATAAATAAATTATACTATAAAATACTTATTATACTTTAAAATATTCAATAAATAATTAAAATACTAAAATAAGTTTAGCGTGTTACACACTCTTAAGCCGTTAACAAAAAAATGTAATTATTTATATTTATTGCGCAATTTTCTGAAACAAAAAATCGTAATATGTTTTGAAATTCAGTATAAATTTAATTGCGTACACAAGTAAGTATAAACAAATGACTTAATTGATATTTAAAATTGATATTTATATTACGTGAGCATTTTATAGGTTTCAGAAATCTATTTTTTTTTAAGTTTTCGTAATTTTTTTTTAATTAATCTTTTCGAAAAACGTGTTTTTATTATAAAATTAATATATTTATATATATTATAATTTATAAAAATACTGTCGTCCGTATAAAATATATGAATTCTGCCATGTTTCAATTATTGATTTTATAAATCTATAAAAAACTACTGACATCTTTTACTAGCACACCACGTGCCCCACACCCCTCTCCCTTATATCACCCACCAACACACACACTCAGAAATAACAGAGAGGAGAAGAAAGAAGAACAGAGGGAGATGGAGAATTCGTGAAGCGAGGAGGGCTGTGATTTCTTGAAATCTAAAGAGGAGGAGAGCTAGCAATTCGACCTTGGAGCTCATTTATTTCAGAATCAACGTATATAGAAGGCAAGGTTTTAAGTTATTTGAGTTTTCGATATCGAAAGTTTTCGTCTAGATTTCGATCTCAGATTATTGCGTTTTAGGGTTTGATTCTTATATCATATTGTGTATCCCTCGTTGAGTAGAAGATTTCGGTACATATAACTTACTTCGTTGCTGTTGAAAGAGGCAAGTAGTTAAGTTTTTAAAAGTTTCGATATCGATAAATGTTTCGTCTACGTTTTTATTTCGGGTTGTTGAGTTTCAGTATTTGATTTATATACCGTTGGATAGCTCTAGTTGCGAGGATCGTTTTGATATGTAGAACTCATGATTTCGACTTCGGAATCAAAAGATATAGCCGTCCGAAGTTTCAGGTGACATGCAGCCCGCTGGAGAGGGTGACGGGCAGCGACTGCTGCCAGCGGGCAGCGGGCGCAATTCCTTCCGTATTGACTTGTTTTAGACACTAGTTTTTATTTATTATTGTTTTTATTTATATATGTTTATGTATATTATTTGGTGTCTGAGGTGGGGTGTCAGCGTGAGTCCGGTTATAGGTGAGGTTTGTAAAAAGTTTTAATTTTTCCGCTGTTTTTAAATGAGATAAATAACCGGGCGTCACATAAGCAAAGGGAAATAAGGAAATAAGTAACAAAGTTTATAAATCCAATTACAGATTTTCTCATATTTTACTACGAAAGAGAGGGAAATAAGGAAATTTTGGAACAAAGTTAATCTTGCTGGAAATCAAGTAAGGAGGAGAGCTAGCAAATCAGCCTATAAACTTCATATTTCTAACAAAAACAACAAATCAAAGGCAACCATTGGTCTTCTGAAGGAACTGGATAAATAGTCGCGATGTATGCATGAAGCATATACTCTTGGGAGAAGTATGGAGAAGTAAGCTTATAAAAATATGTTCCAGCATATCTAGGTTCCTTCATACACGCTGCGGCCAAAGCATGTTCACACGGTATCATGTCAATCTGAAACACACCACATGCACATGTTTTCCCTTGCAAATCAACAACTCCACTCCACTCAGACGATTGAACTTTAAAAATCGAACGACTCAGTTGAGTCGTAACCCAGCCCTGCGCCTTTTCAAAACGTGCACGCAATTGTTCTTCCCTTTTCGGTGTAAGTTTATTACCTTGGAATCTCATAACGTCTTCACGACGGTTATAAAACCATTCTCCCATCTTATCTACAACAAACTCGATCAGGGCACAAATCGGATAATCTTTTGCCACTTTCATCATCGAGTTTAAAACTTCCACCGAGTTTGATGTCATGACCTCGTATCTATTTACACGGTGGTGGACTCTTGCCCATTTCTCAAAGGTGATCGTCTCTTCGAGCCACTTCGCACATTCTGCACTTTTTATTCTGAGCTCTGAAAAATGACGATCAAAATCTTGAATATTGTATGAGCACGCAGCCATGTGAAACAAACCAACCAATCCTTTAACTTTATAAGATTTTCTGATGTTCTGCGTGATATGCCAATAACAATGTCCATGCTCTGCCAATGGATAAACAGTAGATACCGCATTAATAATTGGTTGACCTCTATCTGAAACAAATACAAGATCATGTCTATCAGGAATCAATTCCTGCAAGCAGTGAAGGAACCATGTCCAGCAATTGGTGTCTTCAGTATCGCCCACCCCCCAAGCAAGCGGGTAACTGTGATGCTCACTGTCCGTAGCAGAAGCAATTAGGAGAGTTCCCTTATATTTATTGGTCATGAAAGATGCATCAATGATAATAACATCCCTCATGAACCTAAATCCCTGAATAGAAGCTCCAATAGCCATGAAAAAATATCGAAATTTATTATTCTCATCTGTAAGAATACGGGTTCGCGTACCGGGATTTGTTTGCTCAAGAATGTAACAGTATGAAGGAAGTTTATTGAAATTTTCTTCAAATGTTCCACGAACTATATCGAGAGCCTTATGCTTGCCTCTCCATGCTTTTCCATAACTGATGGAAACATTTTCTTCGGTACGCATAAATTGTTTCACTGCAGCAGGTGTAAGGGGTTTTCTTGCGTTCAAAAATTGATCTTGGACTCGATGGCCAATGAGACGGCTAGAGGCTTGCTTGTGTAGACCGCTTATACTCTCCAATGAACAAGTGTGGATATTTTTGTAAGTCCGAATCACAAACTCTTCACTCGTTTTCCTCTTCGATGCGCTGATTCTCCATTTGCATTCTTTTTGAACACATTTGACCACCTTTCTTTTTTTATCAGAAGTCTGCACGACAAATTCAAATTTACCTTTCAAGGCAACCCTGCCGACAACATAATTGAACTCCTCTTTGTTTTTGAACGTTTGACCAACTACCAAATTCGAACCATCAGGCCGACCACCCACGTCTCGATCACAAAGTGTAAAAAGACCAACACTAACATCATTCCCAACAAGATTAATATTATCATCACCACCGTTATCATCATTACCACCAATATCGTCATTACCATCGTTATCACCACTGTCACTACCACCATCAACATTATCGAGGCTACCACCACCGTCACCACCACCATCAACATTATCAGCGCCAACACCACTACCACCAACACCATCATGATAAATACTACCACCAGCAGCACCATCATAATAACCACCACCCTCATCACAAATTACAATATTATCCCAAACGGATACTGATTGATTCATTGTAGCTTGAATAATTTGTTCACCATATTGAGAAGTATCACCTTCAGTTCTTCGAATTGGAAGCTTGTCTGCACAAATTCGACTTTGCGGTGCGCAAGGAGTGTATGTCACAAACAACTCCATTTCATTAGTATTGTTATGAATAGTCATTACAGTTCGCCAATTATTCTCATGTAGAATAGGTTTAGGAAGCACCACCGGTGTTGATGTGCATCGAGTGATCACAACTTCATTGACAGACCGATCAATGTCAATTTCTTCACAAACTTTGTCAATGAATTCATTCAACGAAATATTCCTATCAACGGTAATTTCTTTCCAGTGCTTCATATCGTCTATCGACCATTTCCAAGTTCCATCTATACGCTCCCATTCTCCGCCATAATTTAGCGAGACGAATATATTCATGTCCCTGTAAATATAATTTAACAAAAAGGGTAAGAAAATCAAAAATTTCCACCGAAAAATGCTATTTTTACTAAAAAATACATTTTTATTCACATAATAAGGCTTTTGGGGCGTTTGTGGCGTTTGTGGCTGGCAAACGCCACAAACGTCATGATGCGTACAAAAATCAATTGTTATAAACGGGTTTATAATATTTGTGGCGTTTGGGACTGACAAACGCCACAAACGTCCTGCTGCGTGAAAATTCAGTTTTAATAAACGGGTTTGAGGCTTTTCACGCGAATTCATCTACAATATTACATTCAAAACAATAGAAAGTACTGTAAGGAACAAATACTAACCTTCAAATGTAAATTTTACGGTTGAAATGTTCGATTTTGCAGCGGCTCGAGCTTCTGGTTCTAAGGTTTTGAAAGAGAATTCACGAATGAATGGGTAAGAAGAGAGAATGAGGGCTTGTTGTGCAATTTTAATTTGGGTAATTTATGTAAATATTATTTTTTTATTAGTTTTTTATTTATAAAATTGAAGTAAATAGTATTTGTAGAAATAAAGTTTGTTGAATCGTATTTTTAAGAATTAAAATTGTGAGAGTAGTATTATAAAATACTATGCTATTTCCTTGTGAAAGACTGTTGCCGCTTTTCCCATCTTTTAAATAAATGTTTCTGAAGTGTTCTTTTAATAATAGTAGCACTTTATCATAATTGCACTCTTACAAAGTTGTTATTACACTATAAAAGGTGCTACTCCCGTTTGATTTTCATCATGTTGTGGGGATATAAAAAAAAAAAAAACACTTTCATTTCCCGCTCTTCTCTTTCATTTTGATGATTTTTCTTCTGTTTTTGTCATGGTGTTTTGAATTACAACATTTGGATTTATTCTGAAATGTGTGCATCTTTCCATAGACTCGTGCTGTGTGTTAAGATTAATACACTTGAAATTAATTTATCGTAGTTGTAACAATGGAATAACTGGAACCTGGTAAAAGTGAAAGAAACAAAAGATTACAATGCATATTTGCTTTCTTGATTAATATATACTGTATTTTCCTTTTTGTTAATAGATCATTAGTTGGCTTAACGTTATACATGACAACCATTTCTGGGTTACCGTTGAAACTCTCAGGTTCTCTAATTCACTTATTCTCACATATAACACCCCTATGAGAATAGTGAATATAAGATAATCTGGAAATATCACAACTTGTTATCTATTAATATTACTATGAAATGATCTACACTTCTTCCTCGGACTCTGTTGATCAAACCCTATGAGCAAGGGTTATGACCTTATTACTTTTGAAGTCATGTTGGTGTTTTATGTCCTCAGTCGATTCAGCCTTATCTTATCTACTGTATTTGCTTTTGAGGAGAAAGACATGACTCCAGAAACATACGACTTCTAACCGAGGGTTGGGGGGTCGCAATGGTTTCCAATGTTATGCTTGTGAATCCAACTTGTGTAATTTCATTTTTTCCCCTTGAGGTCTTACTCTGTGTGTTTCATTTAATTCTTTTGTCCTTTTTGTATTGCATATCATATAAGGCTCTTTTTTCATTTAGTATTGCATATGTTGTGTTTTGCTATCTACAAACATTATTTTATCTTTTATCAATTTTCAATGTTGAATCTTGGGCATCAGGTGAGGGGTTTGGATGTGTGTGGCACAGAATGAGCCTCGGTAGTTGTGGCTTCAGAGTGAATCATCGGCAATGAGATGGTAGAAGTGGATGGACTGGCCGGCGACGGGGTCGATTCATATAACTGTGGGAATTTATCTTTCAAAAAACGAACATGGCGAGAGGTAAAGACACGACCAGTTGTAATATCGTAGCATCTGTAAGCACTTTGAGATGTAGAATACCCAATAAATATACACTGTGAGGATGGGGGATTGAGTTTTCCAGGTACATAAGGACGGATCCATGGAAAACAAAGACATCCGAAGACTCGAAGCTTCAAATAGTTCGGCGAACGTTTGAATAAAACCGAAAACGGACTTCGATTATCAAGGATCGGAGTTGGCATTCGATTAATCAAGTACAAGGATCGGAGTTGGCATTCGATTAATCAAGTACACGGCTGTTTGCAAAGCAAATGCCCAAAATTTGTTGGGTAAGTTCGCATGTAGTAATAATGCTCGACCAATTTCCAAGATGTGACGATTTCGACGCTCAACAATACCGTTTTGCTGCGGGGTGTGGGGGGCTGTAGTGAGCCAATTGATCCCAAAATTGTTAAGATGTTGGCGAAGAGCCTGAAACTCATCACCATTATCAGTAAAAAAATTCATTACGTAGTGACCAAACTGCTTCTCAACAATGGGCTTAAAATTAGTAAATATTTGTGCGACCTGCGATTTAGCCGTCAAAGGAAATATCCAGCAATAACGAGAGTAGAGATCGACAAATAAAAGAAAATAACGAGAGGATAAAATTGTTTGAAGACTATAATACCTCATGGAAGGAATGAAAATCAGTTAGACATGTGGAAGACTATTTTCCAAGGTTGAAGAAGGCTTTGAGCAACTTTTAATAGAATATATGTCAAAAGGTCGTTGCAGCACAGAAACCGTTGCATAGGAGAATCCGAGGCCAAGTATACCATGATACTAAGACCAGAGTATTGTGAGGTAAGAAGAGTAGTCATATCTAAAGTGTACTTGATAGCTCAATCTAGTGTTATGTCTTGTGTGAAGTCAATTCGATTGAGTGAGTGTCACGAAAACTTGACTTTAAAAAACAAAATGTATTCAATTTTTTCATATATTGTGTGACACTTGCTTAGTTAAATAAGTATTTAAGACAAAACACTACAGTAAGCAGTCACGTAAACCTCGGGTACAACCAACGTGCAAAATTTCACTAAAACTCGTCAAATAAAATTATCTCCTGTATAAAATTACAAGAACTTTAGTAGTAAGCCAGTAACTACACATATCTTATCTATTCCTAAGACCCCTTTATGTTGCATTTTGTCTCCTATGTCTAAGTTATTGTTTTTTATTTGTAAAGAGGCAACCTAGAAGGCTTAGCCTACCCTGCACAAATTTCCCATGTTACAAAAAGAAACGAGTGGGGTTTCAAAACTCAGGTTTCTGCAAACTTAATTGTCCCACATATATTATATCTTATAGTAGCATCTATTTCAAGGGAGAGAGACCAATTCGATTAGATGGTCATGTATAATCTCAAGTCCTAACAAAGAATTTCAATTAAGGATGATACATCCAAAAAACTAGTGTTGTTTTATCAAGACAAACCGCAAGAAACACACAACAAAAGATTTATATAATATTCTACAGCAATAATCTTCCTTCAAAACATGATTTTGTCTTCTCTCAATATTCATAATTCACAAAATATCAATGACAATGAGTTATCATATGTTGACACGAGATCAAATGTGTATGAAGTCTTCAACCTAAGAAAACATATATACATGCAAAAAGAACAAGAACAAGAACAAAACCTCAAATTCTTCTCAAGAAGACGACCGGCTCGACAAAGCAGCTTCCAACCGTGCATCCCGTGCCTCGATAAATTTCAAAAGCGCCGACCCTTTCCCCTTACCTTTATCACTCCCATTCTCCACTATATCAAGAACCCCATCAACAACCCTAGCCTCCATTTTCCCTCTCACCTCACTAGCGACTTCTTCTCCCCCACATTGCACCAAATTCAGCAGAGCCGAAACAGCGTTCTCCTTGGTCCGACTACTCGACCCGGTGGAGTTATCCAACAAATCCATCAGAACTTCGATTCCCAAAACCTTTTTAAACACTTCCCAACTCTCCTCACAGCCCGCTACTTGGGCAATAACGGCTGTGGCATCCTCAACCAGCCCAACCCTGCCATCCTTCACCACCAATGAAAACAGGGCCTGGACTGCCCCCAGCTCCACCATCTGGGCCCGGTTCAACGGGTAAAGGGACACACCGAATAGGGCACTCAGCGCGTCCTTGATTGAGCGGGCGGCTGAGCATGGATTCCTGACGATTTCCACTAGACCGAATATGATGTCCCTCTTGTGCCCGATGATGGGGCGGAATGACTCGACACTGAGGAGGCTGAATATGGTGGCGGCGGCGCACTGGGCGGCGAAGGGGGAGGCCGGATGGCGGAGGGCGTGGGAGAGGGCGTCGAGGACGCCGTGCGCCGCCGACATCAGTTGGTCCTTGGAGGCGATGGAGAGGTTTAGGAGCGTGGCGGTGGCGTTTTCCTGGAGGATCGAGGATGGGGAGTAGAGGGATTCCGCGATCAAGGGCACGGCGTGGGCTTCGGCGATCAAAACGCGGCTTTCGGCGTCGTTTTTGGATAGGAGGCGCAGCTCGCAGAGGGCTTCCGTGCGGGTTTGCTCGGAGACGGAGGTGAGCTTCGAGACGAGGGTTTTGACGGCTCTCCTCTTCACGGCATCCATTTTCACTTCAGAGCTTCATATGAGATTGGGGAAATGGAACGACGTCGTATTTGTATGACTTCTTTTTCTTTCATCATTTCGCAGAGAAAATAAAACGCGTTGACTGGTGGGGCAGGAAGGTTCGTTCTATGCCACTATAAGGTTAGTACCCCTATGAGCATCTACAATGGTACCTCATGTTGAGGTACAATTTAGTTGACAAATCACAAAATAATTATACCTATTAATTTGTACTTCATCATCCCAATGGTTTTAGGTATAATTTTTCACTTTTTATGCATGTGGGACCCTTAGTTTAAGACACAAAACAAATTTGTACCTAGTATCCAATATTAGATACTCAATTTTCTCTTTCCTAATTTGTACCTCCTTCCCCAATGGTATGTATACCTAGGTACAAATTTTGGCCACATAGGATTTATACCTACCATTGAGGATGCTCTAAGTGTACTACCCACCTAGGGTAGCATGGAAAAAACTGTTGAGGTAAATACTGTAATGCTGCCCAATGCAACTGGTTAATTAATTTGCGGGTACAATTTAATTACGCTTCCTACTGAGACCTTATACCTTACGCCGTAGGAGCAAGATGGGTATCTTGCTCCAGGCCCAACATATTAAAAATCCAGCCTAATTTCATTTTTGCTTACGTCACATATTCTCTCTCGCGGTGCTTCAACGATAAGGCTTAATATTTGAAAATCCATCTTCAAAGCTGCGCCTCAGAGATCTATGAATTCGAGGATGAGAACGACGGCAGATGTTATTTCTTCTCAACATCTGTCACCAACATTCTTCTCCGTCATCGCGCGTGCACGACCATCAAACCAAAGCTATTTCTTCCTCCCCTCTCCAAGCTTCCACACTGTCTCGCCGCCGCTGAAATTGAAAGATTGCTTGGAAGAAATTGATCTATCTAAATTCGATTATACAAAACCTAGGAATATAATTTTCTTAAATTCATGAATTTTGTAAAAAATAAATTTCTGAAAACCCTAGTCCCTGTAAATGTGATTTGATCCATCAATTTGATTTGGTTCAGTGATTTTGAAGTTTGAGTTTAGCATTTTTGAGATTTTTCCCTTCTAATTATATGTATGTTGACAATCATTATGATTTTACAATTATTTTCTTACTTTTGACGCATTTGTGTGCTTGAGGTTTAATGATCTGGGTTTTCGGGCCTTGTACCTTTAAGTTGACATTTATTCTTGCTCCACTAATTTGTGATACTTCAGTGTAACATAGCAAAGCAATATTGTATGGTGTGTTCATATGTTGCACATTTTTAGTTAAATGTAACTGGATTTTGTGGTTTAGGTTAATTTCATGTCTTGACTAACCCCCTTGTATTTGATGATAATTTGATAATCACCCATTCTTAAGTGTGCAATTTGCAGTTAGTTCATGGTATTTAGTGGACTTTTTTAAGTGATTTTAAACTAATTTGAATATAAGTAACAAATTAAGATGATAAAAGTCATAAAACTATATTTTATCATGGGGCTCAAATTAAAGTGTAAAGTCATTTTATTTTAGCTCACATATTAGTATTTCATTGCAAATATCTTGGATTTTCCATTTGAACACTGTATAACTGTATTTTACATGTCAAAACTATATATTTAGATGATATTTTACAGTGAGTTCTTTTTTTGACCCTGCTAAGTGGAATCGGGCGCAAATGGATGAGGATTTCTTGAAACTTTCGAAGATGTTCAATGCATTGAGATCTGTTGTTCGTGTGCCCAACCTTGATCCTTAATATAATATTGCAATCCTTGCTTCAAAGCAGGTAAAAGTTATCAAACGACTGTCTGATATCTAACTTAATTTGTATACAAACATATACTATATTTCTTATTTTGGGTCAAAAATAAGTAATTTCCTTTGATACAGGACCATTGCCTTGTTGATTTGCTGCATGAGTGGCAAGATAGAAAACTTCCAGTTAACATCACAACTGTGATAAGGTAATATGGAAATTGTGCAATCGTTTAATTGAATCTATCTATTATTCGCAGCACTGAAAATGCATCCCAACAACAATCATGATAGAGGTCCAAAAACACATGTGATGCGACTTCTTGAAAGGCACGTGATGCCATACCATCATTTGGAAGCAAGTAAAGAAGACAAAGGAGAATGAGATATGCTGAATTTGGTTAAGGAAACATACTTTCTAGTACTTGCTAGATACATGCAGGTAACTATAAGATGATGACCTGATTATCAAAATTTTGGTCTTTCAATGGGTTATTGGGTGTTGCCATATGGCCAAACGATGTAAGACAATCCGTGCAGATTCTAGATTCAATTTCCGATTTTCAGATTTCATCGAGTGGTTTCTGTAATAGATTCTTGAGGTGTTTGACATTGGCATTTTAAATGCATTTCAAAAACATTTTTAAACTAGTTGATTGCTGCAGGCACTCTCAGGAGATTTCCTAAGAAGCTATGGAAAGGACATTATCAATATTCATTACGGCCTGTTGCCTTCTTTCAAAGGTGGGTACCCATCTAAGCAGGTAAATGTTTTCTCTTCATGGACGACTCTACTATTTTTATGCTCGTTTGTGGCTACAAGGCTCAATGACAAACGGACATCACAGGCCCTTGATGCCGGCGTTAAATTGATTAGTGCAACAAGTCATTTTGTAACCCAAGAGCTGGACGAAGGCCCCATTATCGAACAAATGGTTAGTAATCACACCCCATATGCATAATGTTGTACTCTCGAGTTTAGCTATTTTAAATTGTGTTCATTTTCATATCTATTACTCATTACCATCAAATGTTTGCATCAACTGCAATACACTCATGCTTCACTTTCGGATTAAAATTGTTCATGTTCAGTGACTGCATCTATTTATTAAAACACAATAAGTCATGCATCATATCTATACTACATCATCTTTCATAATAAATACATTTTCATCCTTCATTTTATTATTATACTAAATTTTAGGTCCACTTCCAGGTCCGTAATGCAAATCATGCGATACCGGGATTTTAATCTTCCATGCATCAACTTGATTGCATAGACATAGGTAATCTGCAAAAAGAATTCAAAAATGCATAATACATTGAACTACAAAAACAGAAACAAGTCCATACAAAATTAGAATTAATTGCTAAATTATACATTACTAACCTAACAACAAACAAAGATCAAAACTAGGGAATTAGAATAATAACTCACCTAGGGAATTAGTCTAACAAGAATCAAAATTAGGGAATTAACCTAACAATGATCAACAATTATTCAAATTGTTGGCGCAAGGCAAGCTTGACACCTCTGCCACGGTGGAGTCGCACTTTTCTCTCCGCTTGTTCATTGTCATGTCTTTGTATCTATGATGTGTGCTGCAAAATGCATTTTCACCCCTGCAATTTTCATTCACCTGTTATTGTTATTTCATTACTAAAATCTACAACTCTAATTATAGTAGCATTTATTTTTAATTGTATAAGCTTGTGAAACTTCTTGTGGCACAAGTGATTCGAGCTTAGGAAATTGGTCTCCGGTATTTAGGGGTCAGCCATTCCCAAACCTACAATAACTCCAACAATCAATAAAATATAATCATTATAGAGTTGATAAAGAAACTTACCAATCTAGCTAACAAGCCAACAAAACACCGCCTGCGATTCTCGATCCCCGACAAAACATTGGTCCAGCAACAGACGACATCACATCCGAACTGGAATCCAGTAAAAAGAGAATAAAAACACAAAACAAGTACCACTGAAATATGTTTCTCAACATGTTTACACAAAACACCACCACTCATCTAAGAAGCATTCAATCCAGAAAATTCAACAACAATCGAAATGAAAGCAATCATCGATGAAGCATTGATTCGGTTAAAATTATTAGTAATTTCACAAAGCGATAAATCACTCAGAACCTTAATATAAGAATTCTCTAAAAAAAACAGAATTCAACTAACGCAATGAATACCAAAATCAACAGTCACATCGGAGATCGGAGTGAAATCTCTTAAATGATTACCCAGAGATCATCTGGAAGGTACGCGTGCTTCATGGTGAAGTCCATGGCGCGCAAGAGGCGCTGATTTATGGCGTCGACTACCTCTCTCGGCAGCCGATTAAGGGCTTCCTCCACATCTGGATCGTACATTGGGTCGTACAAATCGTCGTACGGAAGACCCAATTTCCAAAATCAAAAAATTGATCAAAAATCGAGGAAGAACATGACCTAAAAAAACGTTTTGTTTAAATCGAACGCATATCATAATTTTTCAGGCGATTGGTCACCGTTTTCATGTGAATAGCGTCGAACGGCCAAGATAGATGAGTCGATCGAAGCTGAGAGAGCTGAGTAGATGAGAGAGGGCGAGCAGCGAGAGAGAAAAAAAAGTAGAGAGAGCGAGTGCGAGAGAGAACAAAAGGGAAAAAAAAGTTATTTAATTTTGACTAGAGTTTTATAACGTTGACTAGGTGTAAGATGTGTATCTTGCATAGGGGAGCAAGATATAAATTGCCAAAGTTTTGTATTACCTTTATAAGTAAAATAGATATACAGTATAAATTTATAATATGTTAATTTATTTGATAATTTAAAATCTTATAAAAATAAAATTATTAAAAATAAATTGTTATTTATGAAAAAAATAATTAAAAATAATTATATTAACTAAATAATAATTTTGTATTTTTTTTTATATATAAAAGTGGTTTTATCTATGCTACATGGAGTACATCATGTACATCTTAACAGTAGATTTAATATTATTATATTAAATACACACTCAATCACACACACTCGACGGTTAATATGCCACCGGGAGTATTGCTCTCGCATAGACCATATATAAGTTAATAATTTTAAAGTATTTTGATTTTTTATTGTTTAAGTTAAAAGAGCGTAGGCCGTTTAAAAAAAAGTAAGGGGTGATATTTTGTTTAAACAACTTATTTTTAAGTTTTGTAAGATCTTGTTTTAAAAATTTACCAAACAAATCTTAAGAGCTTATGAACTTTTAAAATACTTATAAGTTATGTTTTAAAGAGCTTATAGCTCGGTCAAACACCCTCTTAGTACTTAATTACACCACTTGTAGCTACAAAGCCTACATAAACTAAACGGTATAGATTACTATTTATTGGAAAAAAATAATTATGGAAAAATAATTATGAAGAATCTAATGATAACTATATAATTAATATATCGAATTATAATTACGATTGATAAAACTTAAATTTTGTTATTTTTATGTTTTTTTTTTTCAAAAAAAATCGCAATTTTGTATTGATGAATAAATTTTAAATTTGTATAAATTGTAGTAGTATTTTTTCTTGTCGAGCAAACCTGCTGATCGCGACGGTACGTTCAACCACGGATGGTCCAACCAAAGACATATTTTCGAAATGTTACACTATATTTGACCAGTAACGATCGATCTGGGTACTATGTTTCTGAAGGTTTTCGATGCCGATCCAATCGCTCGATTACCTTGTTCGTGTGTGCGGAAGCGTGTAAAACAATAGAACACGAACAACATGAAGATCTAGGCACACATTATATGTATAGACACGTTTATATATATACATCCAATATATATATATATATATATATGGATTAACGAGAACACTTACAACCGGTGTAGCGTGCCTCGTTGATGTTGATGAAGGTGGTGTTGAGTCGATTGAACCACCTTCATGGATCAGTCACTAGATGCTCTCCTTGTGAATGACCTCGTCACTCTTCTTGTCTAGATCGCCCGGATGTTGAAGCCGCACAAATGGCCCGGCCTCTACGTGTTGCACACGAACCCGGATGACGAACACTTTACTTGCTTGAGTCGGTTCTCCAAGAACACTCTCTCATTTCTCTCTTTTGTGTTGTGAATTTCGTGGCTGATCAAGTTGTGTATGAAAACACATGTTTTCATCATTTATTTAATCACCAATAACCTCTTTACTTCACCATAAGTGATCCCCATGTAACCCCCACACTTATGAGCATCAATATGCACCATAAAGGGTGTAATGGGGAGGTGAAGAGGCATTGCCATATATACATGCCACATGACATGAAATATGGCCCCACTTGCTTGTGTGGCATGCCATGTCACACTATGTGACATGCATCCATGCAAGCCATGCAATGCATCCCATGCATGCATATAAATTCACGTAAATATTGATTCTAAATCAATATAATTAACAAGCATTGTTCATCATCTACGAGTCCGTGTGTGACCCTGTAGGTATGATTATCGATCAATATTATATTGTTCCCAACAATTAATATTATCGAATAATCATTTAACATCCAAAGACGACCTTATGACTTTATCGATTGCACACGTAGGATCGAAGGACATATACGAACAATCTCCCACTTGGCCTTCAGAGCCAGTGTGCTGCCAATTTCCTGTTGTCACTTTATGTCTAAGTTTGAACTTGAGGCAAGACTTGAGTCATCCTCAATCGGTTCAAACCTTTCTTGGACTATGAGACAGACTGTAAAACCAGATTTATCACTATGATAATTATCTGGACGTGGCCACGTATTTTCCACAGTCTCGACTCTCCAAGTGGCCGGTAAGACATGTATCCCATTATAAAAATGGAGGACAATCCCATCTTGTCAGTCCAAGCTCTCCCACTTGCTTCCTGATATACCCAATAACAAGTTTTATAACCTCCTTTCACGAAAGGCGTTTACTTGTATCAAAGTACACCATTTCACAATGGAATTACTCTGGACTACTCAGGTCTAAGGAAATTTCTCGACAGTCAATGAAATAGTATTATGACTCGAAATCTTAAATACTATTCCAGTCGGGTCTGTTCGATCATTAGCTCCCAGCTAATATCTATGTAATTGTACTTGATGTCCCACATCACTAGCCCATGAAGCGGAGCTATAGTACACATTACAATCTAGTTCATTGTATTATCGGTTTGTCCGTACTCGATTATACGAACCAGGAACAACTATATGATTCAAGTATATCAGTTCAACCATTGGAACTTCATTATGCGGTAATACGACCTCATAACCCAATTGATATCACTTAATCATTTGGACAATTCATATAAATTAAACCATATATATATATATATGAAGAATTATGTATTATACATATGAGTGAATGTTTACCAAATCTCCAAAAGTATCTAAATACAGTAATAGAAATCATAACCCATCTCTAAGATGTCTGATATCTATTGCAGTCGTGAAAGCCTCAAGCTTAAACTGCTGGAGAGGTTTAGAAAGCGGTTTTGCAACCTTACCAAAAGTTGCAACTTTATTATCTCGATGTCTCCACAAAACTATCTCCCAGATAATGTTGAACTTCCTGAGCACCAGTTTTAGACTTGTGGTGCTTCCTAGCTCATTGGCTTGCGCGATAACTCTACTATAAATAGAGAACTATCGGATGGGCTGAGCTAGTTACGCCACCTAGTTCATTCAAGAACTTTCAAATCCTAACTGCCAACATTACTGCATCCAATGCAATATTGTGCTCAGCTATTGTAGTTTAATCAGTTATATTGCATTGCATGGAACTATTCCAGCAAATATCACCTCTAACCAGACAAAAGATATAACCAGATTAAAATCGGAAATTATCTTAGTTTGTTTTGAAGTTAGCATTCAAACAGCTTGTTAATATCAACTCTTTTTGTCTTCCAAAGACAACAAAATTCTTTTGTCCATCTAAGGTACATAAGAATATTCTTGGTGGCAGTCTAACGCGCCTCACCTGGATTTCCTTGAAACTGACTCGTCATGCTCAAAGCATACGATACGTCCGGTCGTGTACATATTATGGCATACATTATAGACCCTATTGCCGAAGCATAAGGAATGTTTTCCATCCTCTTTTGCTCATCAAGTCCCGTAGGGCCTTGCATCTTGCTAAGAGATGTGCCATGACTCATTGGAATGAGACCCTTTTTGGCGTCTTTCATTCTGAACTTATCAAGTACCTTATCAATATAGGTCACTTGACTAAGTCCAAACATCATTTTCGATCTGTTCCGACAGATCTTGATGCCCAATATGTACTGTGCTTCTCCAAGATCCTTTATTGAAAAACAATTTCCAAGCTATTCTTTAATAGAATTAAGCATAGAAACATTGTTTCCAATAAGGAGTATGTCATCGACATACAACACAATGTATACAACGTAACTCCCACTATTCTTCTAGTAAAACAAGACTCTTCCGAGTTCCTCTGAAATCCAAAACCCAGTATGGATTCATTGAACTGAAGATTGCTACTCCAATATGCTTTGCTTTATTCCATAAATGGAATCATAAGATTGCATAATTTCTCAGCCTTATTAGGATCGATAAAACTCTTTGGTTGTGTCAAAACACATTCTCTTCTAGAATCCAATTCAAGAAGTTAGTTTTAACATCCAATATTACCATAACTCATTATCAAGATGAGTAGCAATGGCTAAGATAATCTGAATGATTTAATCAAAGCAACTGGTGAAAGTTTTTCCATAATCCTACTCGTGAATAAAACTTTTACCATCAACCTTGCTTTGAAAACCCTAGGTTTTCCATCTGTCTGTTTAGATCTTAAAGATCTATTATCATTCATTGGGTCTAACCCCGTGATGAAAATATATCAAGTTCCAAACTTGATAATCAGATATTGATATCATCTCAGATTTCATGGCACCATGCCAATTTTCAGTAGCTGGACTCGTCATAGCTTGGAATTAAGTCGAAGGTTCACCGCTTTCCAAAAGCATGAATTCATATCTCTCATTGGTCACAATATCTAAGTATTTGAATAATAGAGATAGATTTATGCCTTTCGGACCTACGAGGGCTGGTATGGCTTCCAAAACCATAAGAATACTCTCAACCCAGTCTTGAGTATTCATCATTGGTTGTTTCACTTGAACCTCGTTCAAGACAACCGAGCTCCCACTGAATTTCTAGGAAAGATAACTCTTTTCAAGAAAATCACTATCTCGAGCAACAAAATATTGTTCTCAAATAGATCGTAGAAGTTGTACCCTCGAGTTTCTTATGGACATACCATAAGGAAACTTTTATCCCATTTGAGTTCAAGCTCTATAGAGATAAATCTCGTCAGAGAAGCTTTTAGAACCTCAAATCTTGATGAAAACAATTTAGGGACCCTCCCTTTCCATACCTAGTATGGTGTCTTATCAACAGCTTTTGACAGCTTCCTATTCAGTGTATAAGTTGAAGTCAAGAATTGTGTGTTCCCAAAAGAGACCAGTAGTTCATTTAGACCTCTCATCGAATGGTCGAACTATATCTAATATAGTTTGTTTTCTCTTTTCCGAAACATAACCTTCATGTGCTTGTGAACTAATAGGTTCCACATACATCAGTATGGATCATCCCTAATTACTCACATGTTCTCCTTTCTCCAAGAAAGATGACATTGTTATCTTTTCAATCACACATCATTCACATGTATCAAATGACTCCAAGTCAAATGATTCTAAAATTCCTTCTAAAAGAAGCTTCGTTACATGTTTAGATTTTGATTTGATCTAATCAACAATGTTTCAGTTATGTCTCATCGATACTTATTCGATTTGGCCTTTGGTCTTAATGATATATATGATTTGTCAAGTTTAAAGTACACATAAACAATATAATAATCGTACCAAAACAAAGAATAATTCACAATTAAAATAGTTACCAAACTATTTAATAGTGAAAAAAAACTAATCCACCAGTATCTAATACTGAACCAATATTCATTGTTTATTGAAGGTAAGAAATTACATAGTTATAATACTAAAACAAGGCCCTAAGGCAAAACAACATCATATAATCATACGGCTAATGCAGCGACCTTCGCTCCATTTCTTGCCCGTAGATCGACATACTATTCACCAAACTTATACTTCTATGTAGTTCCTCCACATAAAAATGTGAGAACCACATTTGGCATCCAATACCCAAGAAGTAGAATTTGTGAAGTTTAATGTCTATATCATTAATACTTGAAGATGAAGCAACCCCGTTCTTCACATCTTCTTTGAACTTTGGGCAAATTCAATTATTCCCAATAATTGAGTCTCATTCAAATTAATACAATGTCAAAACGTGATAAATCGTAAGTGAAAAATCGAAGTTTTCTAACCAGCGATATTATCATGCAATTGAAGCCCTATCTCTCATAAAATATGAGGGAGCCAACCAGACAATCGAATCACGCCATCCCATGGCTCGAAAGTCTCTAATTTGTGTCATTAATGAACTTAAGTGTTTTGGATTAAATCACTCCCCGAGGTGTAAATAATCCTAACCTTAGAATCCATCATATGAAAGACAAATTAGGCATTTGTTTTGAAATTGAATAAAATATGATCTTCTACATATTTGCAATTAGTGTCCAACACCTTTCGCAGTAGATGCATTCAGATTCCCTAGGAACCCTAGTAGCCTTCTTGCCTATGCTCTTTTGAATACCTCATCCTTTATCATAAGAATATCCCTCTTAGGGTCCATTTTTAATTGACGACTCATCATCTTAGAAAAATTTAGGAGATCACTTAAAGCAAATAATCCAATCATTTGCTGCACATGTGGTCCCTATAGGTTTCTCCTTTTCCAGCCTAGCTGAAGCGATGACCCTAGTCATTCAGAATTGCTCAATCTTAGCATATTCCCCGAACATCCTATTGAGTTGTTCAATGATATCTTAGGATGTGGTTATCTAACACATTTTCATTGTCTTCGTATTTGAGGACCATCCTCAAATTACGTTGTGAATCAAGAAAATTTATGTTGTTCAATTTTTCATAATCAAGAATTGAACCAAACTTGAATTGAGTTGATATTTAACATGATAAACTATAAAAGAAAGATAACTAAAGTATGTAAACATCCACAAAGCGGTAAACAAATAAGGTTGTCTAACAATTGTACTTATTTATTTCATTTTGTTCAATTGATATCCAATATCATTGTCCCTTAGAACAAAACAATCCCGAGATCCTCATCTTGCAAATCTTTAAGCCGACTGAGTCCGCACTTAAGTATTTCAAGATAGGTAGACATACCCATGTCAATGATATCTAATATCACTCTCGGTCGACGAGAATCCCATTCTCATCTCATGTCTCGATAGCCACGCCTGCAGTGGATCTATCGATGAGAAAACCAAACTCACGTGTAAAGGTCTAACCTTTACTCCCACTTATCCCAAGATAACAAGCAGTACCCCGCTGAGGCGGACCTACCAACTTATGATCGAGGGCTTCATGAGTGTGATGTTTTTGGACAAGACATTATACTCATTATTTTGGGAACTTGCATGCATAGGTGTTTATATGTAAGTTGAACATTTATAACATAAAACATCCTATAACTAGCAAAGCAATTAAATACGTAATCGAAAGGCCCCTAGAACCTCACAACTCTCAAACGAAAAGATTAAAAGCAACAAAATAGGCCTTGAACATCTTCTGGACTGGTCCGCGCCCGCCGTTTCAGTTCCACGCCCGCCGATTTAGGTCAAACTTAGTCCGTACCCCAAAAACCACGAACGGCGCCCGCCGTTTCACAAACGGCGGTCGCCGAACACCACCGGCGGTCGCAGTTTCCAAAACGGCGCCCGCCAAAAGGGTACAGAATCGGGGCTGACCTGAAAAGAGCCTTTCGGCGGTCGCCGTTTCCAAAACGGCGCTCGCCGAATCCATTCGGCGCCCGCCGGAGCACAAACGGCGCCCGCCGTTTTGCTCCAGCAGCCCGGTTTTCGCCCGTTTCGCTTCGTTTTGCTTCGTTTTCGCCGGAGAGCCGATATCCAATGTCGATCCATGGATTCAATCCATTGCTTACACATTGAACAATACATTTTTGAATAGAAAAACCTATCTATTACAAAAGATTCCAAGGGACGCAGCCCTCCAAAACTATGGCCAATCGTACGTAAAAAACGACAATTTCATTCACCCGACCACTAACGGTGGCCGGCCTTATATCTAAACACATAATCACATAATCACATAAAACAATTAAGCCAATTATGTTGATTTTAAACATATTGTCCAACACAAAAGTGTGCACGAGCCCTAGGCTCTGATACCAATTGAAGGTTTTCGATGCCGATCCAATCGCTCGATTACCTTGTTCGTGTGTGCGGAAGCGTGTAAAACAATAGAACACGAACAACATGAAGATCTAGGCACACATTATATGTATAGACACGTTTATATATATACATCCAATATATATATATATATATATATATATATATATATATGGATTAACGAGAACACTTACAACCGGTGTAGCGTGCCTCGTTGATGTTGATGAAGGTGGTGTTGAGTCGATTGAACCACCTTCATGGATCAGTCACTAGATGCTCTCCTTGTGAATGACCTCGTCACTCTTCTTGTCTAGATCGCCCGGATGTTGAAGCCGCACAAATGGCCCGGCCTCTACGTGTTGCACACGAACCCGGATGACGAACACTTTACTTGCTTGAGTCGGTTCTCCAAGAACACTCTCTCATTTCTCTCTTTTGTGTTGTGAATTTCGTGGCTGATCAAGTTGTGTATGAAAACACATGTTTTCATCATTTATTTAATCACCAATAACCTCTTTACTTCACCATAAGTGATCCCCATGTAACCCCCACACTTATGAGCATCAATATGCACCATAAAGGGTGTAATGGGGAGGTGAAGAGGCATTGCCATATATACATGCCACATGACATGAAATATGGCCCCACTTGCTTGTGTGGCATGCCATGTCACACTATGTGACATGCATTCATGCAAGCCATGCAATGCATCCCATGCATGCATATAAATTCACGTAAATATTGATTCTAAATCAATATAATTAACAAGCATTGTTCATCATCTACGAGTCCGTGTGTGACCCTGTAGGTATGATTATCGATCAATATTATATTGTTCCCAACAATTAATATTATCGAATAATCATTTAACATCCAAAGACGACCTTATGACTTTATCGATTGCACACGTAGGATCGAAGGACATATACCAACAGTTTCATGTATACATTGTCGAATTATTGTTAATTTAAGTGAATCATTTTCCATTTTATATAATTGGAATCATTCACGACTTTGAATTAATTCTAGATTTCTAGTCAATTGAATTTGAATTTGAAGAAGTGTGGACTACAACGTGTATAATCTAGACATTAAGTATACAACTTTATCACTCTATTCATTGTGACAGTGCAGCCACTTTGGTTAAGGCATATAGTCAAGTATACAATGACAAGTCAAGGCACTTGGGCGTTAGACATAGTTCGATCCGTAAGCTGATCACTCATGGAGTAATCTCGATAGATTTTGTGAGATTACCACATATTCTCGTTGATCATTTGAGCAAGGGAGTAATGAGGGACATGGTAGTAAAGTCGGTAATTGGGATGAGTAATAAGCTTCTCCAAATCTTCAACCTTAACATGCATGTTAATTCATTTCTAATTGTAATAGAACCAGAATTCAATTGGGAAGCCAATATTTGAGATTCAAACACATGGAAATTATCCTAAAGGTATGTGTTTTAACATGCATGTTAAGGTTGAATTTAATTCTTAATGAGTCTTTTGACAAAGTGCATTATGTAGGTCCACGAAGAAAAAATTCACTTATATGCGTGGGAAGTGTGGCAGCTTCAAGAGTAATGGCTAAGCTCTATAGAAGGACGCAAAGCCTATTTTGTGTCGATTTTCCGTATGGAATTGAAATAAACTTGTGTGTTTTGTCTTCATATATTCAAATGAGTTAAACAGTTCAATCTTTAAAACACCGTGATTCTAGAGTATTTGTAAAATAAAATCACTAAGATGAAAATTCAATTTTCAAGACATTATCATTTTATGCGCTAGTTTGATTTTATTTCTTGAATTTGTATGATTTTAAGGATTGCACTTAAATAGGGGAGGAATGTTGGTGATTTAAGTCCCCGTCCATCTGGGTTGTGAGCTAATGTTTGATTATAACGAGTAACCGATAGTGTGATTTTCCGCGGGGCGTCGCTCGTCACACTAATTATAACGTATATAATCTTGGACGATTGCACATATTAAATAAAAGGCAAAACAATTGAATATTATATTAAATAGGATAAATAGCTTTTACAAAGAGTTTACGTATCACTTAAATCTAGACATGTTAAGTATACAGCTCTATCAACATACACAACTTCAACCGTGAAGTTAGTCTAAAACACATAATTAGTGATAGTAAGTTAAATTCGTCAATGAGTTAGCACTCAACATCGAACATCAACAAACTATACACTAACATGACCCGAATAGGATAACATGTAATTCACCATTTCTTTTAGTACACAGTTTTTCCTTTTGGATATATCGTTTTGTTGAGGAGTATAAGGAATAGGTAATTTCATGTATAATACCACAAGATTCAAACAAAGCCGGATCATAATATTCATCACCTCTATCGGTTCTCAACGTTTTAATCATGTATTCTTGTTGTAGTTCAACTTTAGTTTTAAACACTTTAAACTTATCTAGCGCTTATCTTTAGTGCTCAAAAGATATACATAGCAGAATCTTGAATAATCAGTTATGAATGTTACTAAGTATTTCTTATTTCCAAAAGATGGTGTGGCATGGAAATCACATAAGTCGCTATGCACAAGTTTAAGTATAATAGATTCACGTTGAACATCTTTAAAAGGTTGTCTAACAATTTTAGTTAGCAGACATGTATTACACTTATTTTCTTCTAAGTTAATGGCAGAATTTAATCAACTTTGGACATTTCAATCATAAGTTTATAATGAACATGTCCTAATCTAGCGTGCAACAATAATGAATCATTACAATTAGAAGAAAATATAAGCACTGAATCAGAATTTTTATTCATAACGTTAAGCATGAACATCTCATAGTTCCTTTGCATATTTCACATTTTGATAGATATCGAAAAGAGAATTAGATATACCGTTTAATATATGCCCACGACATATATAATCATCGTTTTCCCACTTGCACCGTTTCTGAATTGTCTCCGCTATTTCGTTTTCTGCTTCCTCCAGTTGTATAATGATTACACCACCTTCAAGGTTGTCAACAGAAAGTGCATCTTCTTTGCTACCTTCGAAAATCCACCCATTCAAATTTCTCCAACTTTCCGAACTTGCTTGTCATCTCTCATACGGACTCCATCTTTTAGTATAGTAAATACTCTTTAAGATTGTTGTATATTTAGGGTGTTACTGAAAGAATAGAGGCTTGAATAAATATTGAATCGCGTGAACGCTTTCTTTAAAGAGTATTTTGACCCTATAAGCCTGGGTATCACGAAATCTCTCGCAGGATAAGATAATATCTACACTCGAGTCTTAAACTTAGAACACGAGCAACTTATGTAATATTCTGATTTATTTGTTTGCTTCAAAACTCTTAATTTCGTTGGTGAAATGAATGCATTCAACAAATGAATTTTACTTTCTTATATAGGTAGTAGACACCCTTTTCTTTGGACATGTACATAAGCACCTATTACTTGAATATGTACCTTTTAGTGAAGAGACTCTTTCACTTTGACACTTATTCATGTTGTTTTGCATGACCTCACTTGCAATTTTGAATTTGCATCAATTTAATAGTATAATATCATCTCTAGCCATGCAATGTGATCATGTAACCACGAGATCACACTCCACATGCATTATTATGCTTATTCAAATATATAGCCATAAAAATTTTATATAACTGTATACTCCACACTTTTCCAAAGTTATATTATAGTGACTAGACTTAATCCGAAGCCTTGAATGATTCCAATTAGACAACAATATCACTTAAATCACCGACACTTACTACCAAGCTTCTCTAATGAAGTTGATTTTAAAATAAAAGGAGAATGTAAATTAGTGTATAGTTTAGTATAAACGATCGACTGCAATGCTGTAATTTCAACCATTAAGTTGTTGTAGAACCAGAATCAATATTGGATTGTGACTCAAATGATAAAACAGATCCATATGATCATCCAAAAAATGAACAACTTTCATACTAGTGTTTCCTCTCACCATGATTTAAAAAACAACATAAAAAAAATATTGGAAATCAAAAATTCCTGACCAAAACACCATGACCAAAACAGAAGGGAAAGCTTCAAAATGAAACACAAGAGCCAGAAATGAAAATGAAAACTTTGAAGAAAAACAAAAGGTGGTACCACTTAAAACAAAAGCACTACTCCCTTTGTCCATGAGAAATAGAAACTTTTTCTTTGTAAAATACAATGGAAAAGTGTTTGTTCCTCATTAACGGAGGTAATATTATTTAAAGAACACTTAAGAAACATTTATTTAAAAGATGGAAAAAGCGGGCAACAGTCCTCCACTTCTTCTTCTTCTTCTTCTTCTTCTTCTTCTTCTTCTTCTTCTTCTTCTTCTTCTTCTTCTACTCCACAACGGAATAACATATAATTATAATACTCGCAATGATCATCGCCTAACACACATTTAGTATTGTTTAATCGGAAAAGCCTTGAGTGGGACAACCTTATGAAGAGAAAGCCCAAACATCTCATTCATGTCCAAATCTTCTGGCTTAATCCCATCCTCAAGTTTCCAATCAAAGTTATGAACAAAACAAGCAACCATGAGATGCACCATGATATGAGCCAATGGCAGCCCGGGACATATTCTTCTTCCTGACCCAAAGCTGATAAGCTCAAAATGTTGACCTCTGTAGTCAACTTCGCTACCTAGAAATCGTTCTGGCTCGAACGAATCCGGGTTTGGCCATATATTCGTGTCCCTGCCAATTGCCCACGCGTTGACGAGAATCCGAGTGTCTTTTGGGATCCTATAGCCGTTGATTTCGACGACATCTTCCGCCTTGTGAGGAATTAGGAATGGTCCAGCTGGATGGCGCCGAAAGGTCTCTTTGATCACTGCGTTCAAGTATGGGAGTCTTGAGATGTCGGATTCTTGGACTTGTTTGTTAACCCGGACAACTCTCATAAGTTCATCCTTGAGTTTCGACAGTTTTTCAGGGTTGCGTAGTAACTCTGACATTGTCCAGTGCACGGAGTCTGCAGTCGTGTCCACCCCCGCGATCATCAAGTCCTAAAATGTAGAGTTATGTGTACTTTCTTTTTTTAGATCTCCCAATCAAGTATACACACCCTTAAAAAAGAAATAATTACTTTACATTTTTACTTTCAAATTTAATTTTTTTCACCTGCTTTGTAAACTTTACTCATAACTACTTTTTTTTTAACTTGTTACGGTAAAAAGTTAAAAAATAGTATATATTTTTTAATATGTGTGTCTGTCTCAATGCATAATTCTGTAAAATAGAGTACAGTTTCTCAAAAATTTATAGTATTTGAAGTGTATGTAAAATACTCACCAGAAGTAAATGGTTTATGTCGTTGCGGCTCAATTCAGAATCACTTTCTTGGTTGAGATCAAGGAGTACTTCTAGCAAGTCCTCTTTCCTAGCCGAAGCTTTGGATCTTCTTGATTCCAACCTTTTATCGATTATATCATCGAAGTTCGCAATAACCTTGCCCGCATATACTTCGGTTTCCCTTTTCAATCTCTGTGGATCAATCAATTTAAGAATAGGAAAGTAGTCGGCAAGATTAGGTGTGCCCAAATTCTTCATGATGCCTTGAATATTCTCCTTCATATCTTGAGCAGAATTCGAGTCGAAGTCTGCACAATGGAGGGAAAACAGCGTGGCCGATATTAAATTGAGCGACGTCGTAAAAGCTGCTTCTCCGATATTGGCAACACGTTTTCCAGTGCAACACGTATGCAAATAGTCACACAACTGCTTAAGCTTTTCCCGTCGAAGGCCTTCTGTGGCTTCGAGCTTATGAATGTTGAACATATGTTCTTTGCATATTTTACGGAAGGTTCGCCATTTGCTGCCCACGGGCAGCCATCCTAGGGAGGCCTTGTCATGGTCCAAGGCTTGGGCAGTGAATGGTACGGCCCGGCCCGATAATATTTTGTCGTGCCGCTGAAGAATTTCTTTTGCCATTTCCGGTGAGGTGGCGACAATTGTGTGTTTGCTTCCGAGCTTCAGATGCATCAAAGGGCCGTATTTCTTGGAAAGTTTTGCTAGAGATTGGTGCGGGTTCGGGCCGAGCTTCAGAATGTTGCCTATGATCGGAAGAGGGAACGGGCCCGGCGGAAGTTTGGCATATCTTTTGTACCATGGACTCGATCGGAGGAGGTATAAACATGTGAAAAGGAATAAGGATACAAGTGAAAAGCTTGTGATGAAATCCTTTGCTACCATTACCATATTTTACTTTGATGTATTTTTTTTTTTTTTGTTGCAACACCACACAACACACAAGAAGGCATATGTAGTTCTCGAATTTAATAGCGGGGCCACGCCTACCCTTATTTAGTTTATATGTGTTACCTTCACTGTTCTAAAAATTCCCGCCCAGCTCTAGATTGTACCCGGCCGCTTCAATTTTAGGCTCTAGGCCTCCGCGCCGCCTAAACCCGCCCAAACCCGCTTAAATCCGCTTTGTGCCGTCTAAATTCGATTAATTTGGTCTGTACCTACTTATACTGTACCTACTTATACGTTTCTCGAACAAATTTAATCGAAAAATCAAATTTAATGCAAATAAAATAGATGATGTTATGATAAATTTTTAGTATGAGACCAAAATTTGAAAAAAATATATAATGAAAATAATCTAGAATTTTAGATTTACAAGTATTATTTTGATTATTTTACTATATTAGAGTTTGTGATTAATACTATGTTTAGATTATTTATTGATTTTTTTGTCAAAATATTGAATTATTATGCATAAAAAAATATTTTAAAATATAATATTAATTAATTAATTAAATATAAAAATGTAAAACGATTAATCCTCGCCTAGTATTCGATTAATCCCTCCAGGCGCTAGTCCCCTAGTCACTTACCCTTATATAGTTATATTTTGTTTTTTGGCATATGTACTTTGATATGTGTGAGTTCAATTCAATGGTATGTCTAGTTTGATATGTGTCACGTTCAATTCAAAATGCATACCACGTTATGTAATTAATGTTATATGTAGTTTGATATGTGTCACGTTCAATTCAAAATGTATACCACGTTATGTAATATTACATTCATTTTGTGTAGTATTATGGGTTGTTTATCTTTAAGATATAAATGAAACGTTAAGAATTTTTTGTTTCAATTATGTCATCTAATTTTTGGACGGAATTTGAATTGGTTCATCAACTATATATATGATTATGTTATTTTTCAGTGTATGTTCACTTGTTGTGTTCTTTAATTAATTATTCAATGGTGAGTAGTGACTTGAATCCAATTGAATTAAAAAAAAAAAGTGAATTAAATGAGATAAACAAAACATGACGAGCATGGATCGGTAATAAACGTTGAGCATGTCAGTTGGAAGATTCTTTGATACGTTGGACAATTAAGTTTGCAGGAACCTGAGTTTCGAATAAAAAGAATCTGTGCAGGGTTGGATAAGCATTCTAGGTTGCCTCTTTTCAAATAAAAAGAAAGTATGAAGGCCTAGGAATAGATAAGAAATGTGTAGATAAGAATGCAACATGAAGGGGTCTTAGGAATAGATAAGAAATGTGTAGTTACTGCTAATGGTCTTGTAGTTTTACGCAGTACACAATTATATATGGAGATGATATAACAAAAACCTCCTGTAACATAACATTGGAAACCATTGCAACCCCCAATCCAAGGTTAGAAGTCATGCCTATGTTTCTGGAGTCATGCCTTTCTCCTCAAAAGCAAAGACAGTATATAAGACAAGGCTGAGTCGACTGAGGACAGTGCAACAATTAGCACAGCAACAAGAACAAGAGTTAATGTAGCTGTCTTCAGCTGGCCACCAAAAATACGACAAGAAATGCCTTAGTTTCACGCTTGCACAAGATAAATAAACAATTCAACATGTAAATGATTAGTAATTAAACCTCAAGTAGTGTATGCATGCAATATGACTTACGCAATCAACAATAAAAATTTATAGGAAATTAACTGAAATAAGGGTATCGTACTAATCTCAACAGCCTAATAAGTGAGAAGTTCAAACGCCAAAGTCGTCTCATAAAAAATGCTGAAGCCTTATGTACTTTGACCAGCTTTTAAGACATTTTCTATCTTTTTTTCTGAAGTTCTTTAATTATTTTTAATTTTGGGTTGAATGCATTTTCATTTTCCATTGTAAAAATCTATATATTGGTGATCCAGTTGTAAGAAAAATCATTGAAAAATGATACTTTAATTAATATGAAGAATAATTATCAAACTCTTTCGTTCGAAGAACGTTTGTCTTCTACGCAACACTTCTGTGTCACATAATCCCACTCTTTCCCAGTTTTGAAAAAGATAACTTACCACATACCTAAAAAATCTTGCACTTAAGGCACACCCCTAAATGATAAATGGGGATTCAAGTGTAATTAATATTCACTTAGGACTCGCAGTTTCATTATGTGGCAGTAAGGTCATAACCCGTACTGATCGGGTTTGATCAACGGAATCCAAGGAAGAAGTGTAGAACTACAGTCTACAAGGCACAAATACAAGAACTGCAAGTACATTCTTACTTTAGCACTAAGATGAGAAACCCCGAAAGACTAACCGTGCTCTGAAAGCTTGGCCACTCGATATACTTCAGCTGACTTGGCTGTTCAACTAAAAAGACAAATAAACTCCTAATAGTCCTATAGAACAACAAATAAACTGGTCAGAATGTTGCTATACAAAGAAAAGCATTAAGTCCCAATGTTCAAAAGTTGTATTCATTTTTTCTTCTTTGCCATTTTTATACAGTATTTGTCTATTTGATATTAACATACCAGATGGCCTCTTTAGTGATGTTTAACCAGAAAGGATCCATAGGACCAGCATCATTGTAGCCTCGTTGATAGTTTCGTACTGAAGATAAAACGGATGTTGTGCGAGAACGCCGAAGAAGATGAATGTACTGGAGATGAGGATTTGAAATCTGATTTATCGAGGACAATCAATTACATAGAATCAAATAAAAATTGACTGGAAAAAATAATAAAGGAATTCATTGGTCACCTTTCTTTGAAATAATGCTATACTACAGTGAAACTTATTAAATCTGTACGAGTTGTGGCTATGAATCCCGGTTGGCAACGTAACGTAGGATGCACCAATTGGCAGACTTTTGATACCTATATCATATTAAGAAAAAAAACAAGTTGTGATATTGCAGAAAATATCTTATATTTACTTATTCTCATAGGGGTGTTATAAGTGAAAAATAGGATAAGTGAATTAGAGAACCTGAGAGATTCAGCGGTAAGCCAGAAATGGTTGCCATGTATAACGTTAAGCCAACTAAGATCTATTAACAAAAAAGAAAACACAGTAAATATTAATCAAGAAATCAAATACACATTAAAAACGAAATCATGGATTCCCAACTAAATAGTACACTAGTAATATTTTGTTTCTTTCACTTTTACCAGGTTCCGGTTATTCCATCAAGTGTAATACTCTTAACACATAGCACGAGTCTCTGGAAAGATGCAAACATTAGTCGGAGATTTTAAACTATTGTCGTCTATAATCGACCTGCTCAGTCGAATTCACATGGTACAGTCATTCGGCCTAAAATTCGTGAAAATTCAGCTGCTTCGATAACACCAGTTATCTAAATCCAGGAAAATATTGATGAAAATTCCCTGAAAATGCAAGTATAATGAACCCTAAAAGAGAATTTTATTCCAAATTCATCATCTGCCACCAGTAAAGGCAGAATTTAATCAAGCGCACAAGGACAGACAATACGCATATAAACCCCAAGCTTAACCTTCGAATTGCGTAAACCCCATTGAAATGTAGTAATTATTACAAAAATTAAAAAATAAAAACAAGAGCAAAGAGTATAACTTACGTATAGAAGAGAGAACGAATCTAATGGGCTATAATAGAGACAAGGCGAGGTCAATCCCGGCGGCCGACGGGCGGCGAATTGAACCGTAAGCCAGCAAATACAAAGCGAGTGACGTGAGTAGAAAATTGAAAACTAATGAAAATTTATCTAATAATAACAAGATAATTTAGCTTTGTTTAACTTAATATTTGCAAATATTGGAGAATATATTCCATGTGTTAAACTTCTCTAAAAGTTCTAACTTTTAATAAATGTCTAATTGCCCAACTTCTCTAAAATTTCGAGCTTTTAGATGAAACACTTTCTAACATGGTATCAGAGCCTAGCATTGTGACAAGTCCTGAGTACGACTCCCGCCTTGAGCGACTTCCCTTCCCCTGAGGTTGAAATCGGCCCACAAGTGAGGGAGAGTATTGGAGAATATAATCTGCCTACTATAAATGTCTAGTTGTCTAACTTCTCATAAAAGTTCGAGCTTTTAGAGGAGTATTGGAGAATACATTCGGCCCACTATAAATGTCTAGTTGTCAAACTTCTCTAAACGTTCGAGCTTTTAAACGAAGAGAATATATTCGGCCCACTATAAATGTCTAGTCGCTCAACTTCTCTAAAAGTTCGAGTTTTTAGATGAAACGGTTTCTAACAGTGTTTTCTTGGTTGAGCTCTTCGATTGAGTTCAGATCGTGTGTGAACATTTAAATTTTTGCAATTAACGAATGGGCTAGTTCTATTCTACTATAAAAAAGGATAATTATAGTTTAGTGGCTGAACTATGACCACTTTGATACTTTGGTGACCCATCATTTTTTTTTTATATATTTTAAGTGGTTGAACAATAGTATAACTGCACTTTCATGTTAAAATCGGCGGATTCCGACGACACGTGATGGGCATGTGCTTATTTTAATACAAGTTTAGGTTTTGGAAGGTATTATCGACTTCCTTACATTATTAATATATACATACAAATATATTTTTTAAAAAAACACATGAGATTAAAAATATCAACTACTAATATAATATAAATTAAAAATAATGAATTCCTCCTCCGCATATAATATCAAAGGAATCAACATTTCTCCCACAAATAATCTAGTTGGATTTTTACCTCAAACTCCATCTTTTCATATTTCATTTGACTTTCAAAACTAAAATTATAAAGAAAATTATTATCGTCCTTCCCTAAACATCACAAATCTAGATCTAAATTCTAAATATATTGTTTGTGCTCCTCCGATGACACAACTCCGACCACCAGGACGTCGATGCGCAAGTCTGTCCACGGAGAGCTTCCATGGTTGCGACTGAACCACCGCTTTCGATATTGTTCTCCGATGGAATCAGCTTTAGCCTAGGCAACCATCGTTAATGACATCGATGATGTATGAGGACGATGCAACCACCGCCGCCGATATTGTTCCCGCTGATTGATCGCTCGCCGTCAAAATAGATCTGGATCTGGATCTTGAAATTGTAGATATCTTTTTCTTATTAGATATAGATCTAGATTTTTTTTGTTTTGAAGAGATATTGTAATTTTTTGATATAAGATCTGTATTGTTCGTATGTATTTCGTTACAAGATCTATATAATATCATATCACAATTGTTGGGGGAGTAAAAACCAAGATACGAAAACGTGTCTCCAAGACGGGACGCGCGGGTAAGGGCCCCCCCGGGGGCTAATCATGCGGAAAGAAGCGCGGGACCCGAGCACGGCTCACGGCTCGGATCATGCGGCACGCGGGCAAGAACCTTCCCCAAGCGTGCCAGGCGGGGAGGCGACGATGAGGGACGCAACGCGTCTCGGGTCACGGGTCACGGATCCCGTGGGCAAATAGCGCAGGGAAGAGACTCGGGGCACGACCGCGACACGGGTCACGAATCAGGAAGGACGAACCTCGGAAGAATATAAGGCGAGATATACGCACGTCCCGGGGCTCGGATCACGATGTCGTCACGCGAGCCATACAGGGGTACTGATCCCGGGTCACGCCTTTGATCCATCTTCACGAGCCCGTCATGCGTCCCGTGCGTAGAGACGACGAAGATCCAGCCAGCGGCCCGGGTCACGCGATCGGTATCTAAGGGAGGGCTCATCCCAGGAAGAACGGAGACATCGCCCACGTGAGCCCACATGCATCGTCTGCACTCCGAGTCACGGGCCCCGGGTCGTTACTAGCTTCATTTAATGATATAGACGTAGTACGTGGTCTGAATGTAATCATTCCATAATTCCCTATAAATAGGGGGCTTGTCCCTTCAGAAAAGGGGGCGGCACAAAATAGGGAATATACTTGATATTAAAAGTGTGGATAATACAAATCCTTCAGAAGAAGCTTCAAAGCTCAAAACCTCTGTTCTTTTCCAGATCTAGTCCAACCCCTACTCCAGAATATAAATTGACATGTATTAGTATCGTTTCAAACCCTCTATACACAGCCCAGCCCCGTATCATACTACCCGACTAAAACGTGCTAAAACATTTGGCGCTAGAAGGAGGGGGTTGTTATACTAGACCCAGGAAGAGAGAGAAGAGCCGAAGCCATGTCTGATGGAGCCACCGCGTCAGATTCCTCCCGCTCCGCCGCGAGGAAGAAGCTGGAGAGAGGAAAGATGCCAGCCGTCGAGTCAGACGCCGCCCCGCCACTCTCCCCAAAAGTCCCGAGGAACGTCCCCGGGAACGACGACGCCGCCATCACCGGGGAGTTGGACGGCCACAACACGTCCAACCAATACCTCCGTAGCAGCTCCGAGGCCCGACGCCTCAGACGCCGCCAGCAGACCCACCGCCATGCGCATCGCTCGGATCCCGAGTTCCGACGCGGACCACCTCCCTCCGAGACACCGGCCCGAGAATTGCACCTCCTTTTGGACACCCCCGAAAAGATCGACGTTGCCATGTCCGACCTCATACAGCGTAAGCGTACTCTAACCTCCCTCTCTATTCGTCCAGGTGAGAAGGTGGGGAAAGGAAGCGCGTTCGGCCGTCTGGGGCCCGGTCACGCCAGCCACAGCGCGTTCGACCGCCTCGGAGCATGCCGTGCCGGCTCCAACCGCTACACGATCCCCGCCCGACGACTCATCTTCGATCTCGGGGAGGAGGCCGGCAACCAGTCGGCCCCAGCAGACCGGATCGGGGCAGACGACGAGGAGAAGACTCGTCGCGCCGAGCCGGAGCAGGGTCCTGGGAGCCGTGTCCCGCGACCACCGGGACCCGAGGCGGGTCTCTTGGACCTCTACAGCAAGGTGTCCGAGATGGAGAGAAAGCTGGCCGAGGCCCAGGCCCGACCGGAGCGGGTCGACTACTGCAAGGAGCCTTTGGCCCTGGAGGTCGAGCATGCGGTCATGCAGTACGAGATCCAGCCCCTCCAGACCACCCTGTACGACGGGAAAACGGATCCCGAGATCCACCTCAGCCGCTTCCGTACATACATGTCTGGGAGAGGAGCCAGCGATGCCACGAGGTGCAGGCTTTTCCCCCTCACCCTCGGGGATGTGGCCCACAAATGGTTCGCGGGGATCTCCTCCCGCTCGATCCACTGTTTCGAAGACCTCGTCCAGCGTTTCGTGGCGCACTTCACGTCCAAGGTGAACCGTCTCGAGCAGAGCCAGCGACTGATCGGCATCCGCCAAAGTATGGAGGAGGGCGACGAGCGTTACGTGGACCGAGTCGGGGACATCCTGCTCGGCGGAGAAGAGGTCGGCGACGATCTCAAGCTGCACACGGCGATGAACGGGCTCCGGAAGAATTCCGAACTTTTCAAGCATCTGATGCTCAACTATCCACAGACCTACGAGGATTTCCGCCTAAAGGCCGCGGCGCAGTGTTGGTACCAGCGCCTCATGCGTGGGACAAAGACCCCCGGGGACACGAAACGTAAGGATCCCACACCCGTGGAGGCGAGACCGGCTCACGTTCCCAGGAGAGGCCCTCCCAAGGCCCCGGAACGGGACCGTCCTGCCCCGAGTTACCGCGAGATGGAGGTCCGGCTGGTCGAGGTCATCGGACAGGACACCGTGGCCATGATGCACGCACTCCAAGCTGTTGGAGTTGTGTACTTAATGTCTAGATTTAAGCAACGGAAACTCACGATCCATTGCCACTAATCTATTTAATTAAATAAACAATTATTTGCGTTTAATTATTTATAATTAAATATATGCAAATTATAGTCCTGGATTCTATACGTTGTAGTTAGTATGGTGTGCGACGTCACACAGAAGATCATACTATCGGTTACTCGTATTTAATCGAACAGTTGCTCACGACCTAGATGGACACGGACCAATCCATCGGTATAGTCGTTGTATGAGGGAGAAAATAATCTGTCTTGATTATTTTATTATACTTGTACACTTGGTGTATTGAGCGGATCGTTGAGATTCACCGATTAGGATTGCCGGCGATAATCGATTCGAGTCTCAGTGTATTTTATTCTTAATCCCCGATATTATTGCGGGTGTGTATATTTAATATAAGTGACTTTGATTTACCAAAGGAATTAACCGATTTAATTATTGGGTTAATTACCGGTTAAGTTGGGTCACTATATTTCATATATGGCATGCCGTGAATGATTGACCGGACAGTGTATCCCGGAAGGGTTGATAATATCCCCGAGATGAGTTCATAAGGAATTATTATGTAAACCCTGCAGGTGGATTCGTTCCGCATAATAATTAAGGTTGAATGGTACTAGTCTCGGATATAAGAGATGAATAAATTAATTAGCAATAAATTAATTTTATTCATGGATATTTATATCTTAAATACACGGAATAAATAATACTACCGGAGAAATATTATTTGATATAATATGGTTTAATATTGGGAGTGCAATTAATTTTATATAGTGGAAAATAGAATTAATTAATATTGATAAGGATTAATGGACTTGAGCATTGGGCTCAATTTAATCTTCAATATTGGAAGCCCAATATTCCACCTCCTTTAGATCCCCTACGTAGCCTATAAAAGCACTACATGGTCTTCTCTATTCTCATAACTTGAAGAACACAATTCTAGAGAGAGAAAGTAGAGAGGGAGATCCATGGAGTTCGGTAGATCGTCGCCCACACGACGTCCGGGCTAGTGCAAGGAATACGTGGGAAGATCTCAAGGTCATCATAAGATCTCGTTTCTCCGCACAACGAATCGAAAGGTGAATTAAATAATTGCTATTTAATTCTTGTTTTATTGAATCAATTATCGAAGAACAAAGATCCAAAAGTTCGAACCCCGGATTAGACGACGAACGCGTGGTGGCGATCTAGGATCGCCGGACCACGGCGATCGCCGCCTAGGGTTTCGGCGTGCGCGCATGGAGCGAACCCCGGCTGGACGCCGGGGGTGCGATCGATCCAAGGATCGATCGCCGGCAGCGGGCTGGGCCCCGTGACGGCCCAGCTGGAGGCGGGCCGACCTCCCATGCGGCGGCGAGTCGCCGGACTCGCCGCGGGGGCTGCTGGGCAGCCCCATCGATCATGATGATCGCACGCGATCATCGATCGCGTGAATAATCGAATCGAACCGAGATCGATCGACCGCGGCATACCTGGGCTCGAAGGGGCTGTGCGGGCTGCTGGGCATAACCTAGACGTGGCTGGGCATGCCAGCGTGTGCCACCAGTGGTGGTGGTTCGCCGGCAGCCGGCGGCTGCGTTCGGTGATTGTGTTGGCGGCTTCGCGGACGGCTTCGCGATCGGGCGGGCTGCCGGGGAGGAAACGGGCGGCGTGTGGTGCTGAACGTGAGCGGGGCACGGCTGGGCGTGCCGGCGTAAGCCACCAGTGGTGGTGGTTCGCCGGCAGCCGGAGGCTAAGCTCGGCGGTCGCGTTGGCGGCATCATGGACGCGGTTTCGGAGTCGAGCTCGGCGATCTCGATCGCCGACTGTTCGTGCGGTGGGTCGCAGCAAGTCGATGGTGCCAGAGATCGACTAGCCGCTGCGCCCGAAATAGACGAAGACCGAAATAGACGACCGCTGCTGTGTTTTTTTTTGGCATGCATGTGCGTGAATTGGTGGCCCGTGGAATGAATTAATTCACTTGGAATTAATTGAATGCATGGCATAGACATGCACGTTGGTGTGCATATGTTTACATGTGCATGGAACCAACCTAGTGCAGTTGGTTCGATTGGGATGTAGGGTCGACCGGAAATTCGTTTTTCGGTTCGTCCCGGTAAATCCGATATTTCCGGAAATAATTTAATCTTTCTAATATATATAATTTAATTTTGGAATTAATTCAAATTCTATTTGGATTAGATTTCTTAATTATGGAATTAAATAATGGAATTAGATGGAGAGTTAAATTAGGAAAGAAAATCCTATTTCTCTAGATATCCTATACTTACTTGGATTAGAAGTCTTAAGAAGAATCAAAATTCGATTTTGATTAGGATTCTTGAGATCTAATTTAAATAGGATTGAGAAATTATTAAAATATTGATTTTATTTAATTTAAGTATTTTATTTAAAATCATTAGATTAATTCAAAATTTATTTTGGATTGGAAAATCTTGGATTTTATTTAGAATAGAATTAAATATGGAGATCAATGGATTTTAATAATATTGATTTTATTTAATTTAAGTATTTTATTTAAAATCATTAGATTAATTCAAAATTTATTTTGGATTGGAAAATCTTGGATTTTATTTAAAATAGAATTAAATATGGAAATCAATGGAATTGATTTTATTTAATTGGAGTATTTTATTTAAAATCATTAGATTGATTCAATTTTTTTGAATTGGAATCTTGGATTTTATTTAAAATAAATTAAATATGAGAATCAAAGAATTTTTCCGTCGCTCGGCAAAGTATTCAAGACGTAGAATGAAGACTCAAGGCAAGCATGCTGGAATTCATCAAGGTACGAATAGTCGAGAAATAATTTTGCTTGAGTAATTATTTGATTATTTGTGAACGTACTTGCATGAATTGTATGTTTGTTATTATGCTTATGTGTATTTAATTATGCATTAGATAGCGTATCCCTTTGTTATAAAAAGCTAAGTGGGAGAGGGATTGGAAACAATGCCATGGTCTCCATTGCTGTTCTCTTCGTGACTTTTATGGACTTTTGAAGTTCGTATAGATAAGCCATTGGAGGAGAATTCTTGTAATTCCTTTTACAAGAAACATTGATTAAGCTTATCAAACAATGCCTAATTTGTCTTTCCAAAACTGATTTCAAGTCGACTCATTCTCACCCCGGGGAGTGGAATGGAGCCAAAGCCACTTGGTCATGTCGAGGACACAAATTAGAGACTTTCGTGTCATTTGATGACTAGATCGATCGTCTGCTCGGCTCCCTTATTCTATGAGAGATAGGGTCGTTCGCATGGTGAATCACTGGTTAGAAACTTCGAGTTTCACTTATGATTCTCCGCGTCTTGATTTACAAGATCGAATGGATCAAGTAATTGGATGTCAATTGTAAAAATCTTTTGGTGTAGTAAACGTCCACACTATCGTGGCTTGCTACATTGAATGGGATTTTGGAACGATTGATGTAGACAGTTATAGAAGGGAGTAAAGGAGCGTATGTTAACGTAAACGTCCACACTATCGTGGCTTGCGGTGAATATGCGTATCCCAAACAATCTTCTTAGATACTGAGTAATGGTTTACACTTAGGTACGCTTTATAGTATTCTTCCCATCGAAGTAACGTTATAGTTGATGTACGACCGAAGCAAATCTAATTGCTAAATCATTTGGATAGGTAAACGTCCACACTATCGTGGCTTGCCATATCTGATGGGATTTTAGATGTGATTAGTGGTTTAATGATATTATTTGAGGGAGATAATATCGGAGATTAAATCGATTGTTTGTTGTTATATGTGCTCATAGATTAGGAAATGGCTTTGAACCCACTTTATGTGATACGTAAGGATTATAAAATCACTGGTCCCTAAATGTAATGATTGGAATAGAGATCTAGACATTACCCAGACCGTTAAAGAGTACAAGTTTGTACTCAAGTGAGCTTTGTCCTCCCGAGCCTATTGACATAGGCGGCTAGACAAGAAGCGATGAGGATACTCATAAAGGCCAGTCACTTCGAGGAAACGCTTAAAAACGTTTTTGAGATGATTGACCTTTTAGATGAGTTGAGACGGAAATCGCAAGCTCTTGTAGCCAATGCCAAAGGTTTCGAACCTAAGGGCATAATCGGGGGAAAGGAAAAGCAAGCAAAGAAACCCAGTGGTCCTAAGACCACGAGATGGGACGAGAAAGCCATGAGGCAAGAGATCTCGATGCAAACAGTCTGGGTACTGGAAGTCTGATTATCCTCTCAAAGAAAATACGAAATTTTCTTTAGTCGTAAAACATAGTCAGTGGTATTATCTACCGGAACCTGGTGTGTAGATATGGAACCACTGACGGTATGTGCATTTTAAATGCAAGGGTTCCAGGAAACCCGACGACTTAGAAAAGAAGAAATCGTAGTCTACATGGGCAATCTGTAGAGGAGGCAGCAGTTGCAGTGGAGGACATTTTATAGGATTTCATTTTAAGTTATTGCTTTTATGTACCTTTCATATTAGAAAGAACTTTGTTCTCGATTTCTAATGAATGGATATTTTATTTCTTTTAATCATTTGATGGTTATAAGAAGAAATAATGATATTATCTATTCTGGTACATTGGTTAGCAATATATATAAATGATGAATCCTGAGTCCACCACGATGCAACGAACCGTTTTATATATAAATCGTTTTACTAATAAGAGATTTCTTTATTTGATCATTTATACTTGTGGATTCTTATGCTAAGTCATATTTATTCAAATGAGAAGTTCAAAGGTCGAAAATTGATTGTAAGATCAATTAAGTTGAAGGAGTGGACCTTCCGACCTAAGAATCTAATTTGGAAGATGATACGACTAAGCAATCCTTTATGGATATAAGATATAAGATCCGGACAAGTATAAGAATTGATTGACTCTGATATATGCAGACCTATGTCTACTCAGACAATAAGGTACGAGTACTTCATTTGATGATTACTCAAGAAATGGATTAGAATACCTGATGTGCCACAAAAGCAAGTGTTTTGACAAGTCAATGGACACTAAGCAATTGTGGAGAACCATCAAGGTATATCCATTTGTAGCCTGCGATTTGATCGAGGAGGCAAGTACCTGTCTGAGGAATACATGGCATACTAATCAGAGATTGGGATTTGATCCCAAATGACTACACCATACACTGTTGTGTAGGATTGGTGTGTCGGAAATAAGAAATGGAACTCTTATAGAAATAGTAAAAGCATGAGTTAAACGGAACTACCTATGTTCTATGGATATGTCTTGGTAACAACGGCACATTCAAATGTGGTTGTAGAATATCCTAGAAGAACAAAAAAGTGTGTGTTCAATAGTACTATGAACCAGAAGGACGTTATAAGTTCTAACGCCCGGTTCTTAGAGGAAGAATATTAGATGAACCACAAGCCCAAAAATGACATGATACTTCTGAAAAGAGAGAAAACGATTAAGACTTAGAACCAGCCGAACCGAGTAGCGGTACACCACTAACTGCACCTACTGTTATTACTGTTTATACACCGGAACGCCGTTGTAGTGGGAGGTTGTATGACAACCGGAGATATTCATAAAACTAGGTGAGTCTTCGGATTCTGGACCTAGTATACATGAAATCGATCCCTAGATCTACATGAAGGCCGTACTAGATCTAAATGTGCCTTCTTGGAGAGCAATAAGGATTATTGCTAAGAGGCGAGATCATTTAGAGTACAAGCTTAGTTGATCCATTTATGGATTGAAACAAAGCATTGAATTCGTGGTACTTGCAAATTGATGAGATAGTCCATTTTATGGATTCATCAAAAGCATAGACGAATCGTGTGTATTGGAAACGTGATGGAAAACAAGGTGGTGTTTCTCGGAGGTTTTATGTAGATGACATTTTATCATTGGTAACAATGTAAAGATGTTGTCAGACATAAAATGATGGTTGTCTAGAAAAATCGATATATGAGATAAAGAAGAAGTTAGAGCATGTTCTTAAGATCTAGGATCTCAAGAAAAGAACATTGTGCTTCTCTAGATACCTTGTACGATTATGGTTCGTTTTAACATGCAAGATTCCGAGAAAGGTTCGTTACCTTTCAGAGACGGAATGCATCTATCTAAGGATATGTGTTTTAGAACACAAAAGGAGATAGAAGCAATGAAAGCAGATTCCTACACTTTGAGTGTGGAAAGCTTAATAAATGCATTGTTGAAAAACGAGAACCTGATATCGGCTATGCGGTTAGCATAGTGGGAGGATATCAAGGTAATCCTGGAAAGGAATATTCGACTGCTGTAAAAGTACTTTCGAAGTACTGTTCTAGACTACGAAGCAGACGAACATTTCCTTTGGATTACATTCTCTTAGATTTATAATCAAATGCGGACCAGTGTAAGTCGATATCAGGCTATGTGTTTCACTATTGAAGGAGAAGGAGTTTTAACATGGAAGAGTGATAAGCACGATGCTTTTCGGACTCTGCCATGGGTAACCAAATAGCGGCCTCAGAGGCAGCGGAAGTTTTGGTATAACTCCGGGATAATCTCTGGGACTTAGATGTGATTCTTAATTTGCCAAAGGCTATGTAAATAGCGGTGCGATGGCAAGTGGTAAGAAATCACAAGTCCATAAGTGTAAGATAACACATAGTGCAAGTACCACCTGATACGTGTCATCGTCGAGGGAGACGACGCTGTAGTCACCAAGATAACTTCAGAGCGGCAACCTAGAGTGCTCATTCACATAGTACTTCTTGGAAGTACAACTTAAGCACGTGATGAGTATGGGAGTCGGGAGTTTAGAGGAAATGACTAGACCTTAGTACAAGTGGGAGATTGTTGGAGTTGTGTACTTAATGTCTAGATTTAAGCAACGGAAACTCACGATCCATTGCCACTAATCTATTTAATTAAATAAACAATTATTTGCATTTAATTATTTATAATTAAATATATGCAAATTATAGTCCTGGATTCTATACGTTGCAGTTAGTATGGTGTGCGACGTCACACGGAAGATCATATTATCGGTTACTCGTATTTAATCGAACAGTTGCTCACGACCTAGATGGACACGAACCAATCCATCGGTATAGTTGTTGTATGAGGGAGAAAATAATCTGTCTTGATTATTTTATCATACTTGTACACTTGGTGTATTGAGCGGATCGTTGAGATTCATCGATTAGGATTGCCGGCGATAATCGATTCGAGTCTCAGTGTATTTTATTCTTAATCCCCGATATTATTGCGGGTGTGTATATTTAATATAAGTGACTTTGATTTACCAAAGGAATTAACCGATTTAATTATTGGGTTAATTACCGGTTAAGTTGGGTCACTATATTTCATATATGGCATGCCGTGAATGATTGACCGGACAGTGTATCCCGGAAGGGTTGATAATATCCCCGAGATGAGTTCATAAGGAATTATTATGTAAACCCTGCAGGTGGATTCGTTCCGCATAATAATTAAGGTTGAATGGTACTAGTCTCGGATATAAGAGATGAATAAATTAATTAGCAATAAATTAATTTTATTCATGGATATTTATATCTTAAATACACGGAATAAATAATACTACTGGAGAAATATTATTTGATATAATATGGTTTAATATTGGGAGTGCAATTAATTTTATATAGTGGAAAATAGAATTAATTAATATTGATAAGGATTAATGGACTTGAGCATTGGGCTCAATTTAATCTTCAATATTGGAAGCCCAATATTCCACCTCCTTTAGATCCCCTACGTAGCCTATAAAAGCACTACATGGTCTTCTCTATTCTCATAACTTGAAGAACACAATTCTAGAGAGAGAAAGTAGAGAGGGAGATCCATGGAGTTCGGTAGATCGTCGCCCACACGACGTCCGGGCTAGTGCAAGGAATACGTGGGAAGATCTCAAGGTCATCATAAGATCTCGTTTCTCCGCACAACGAATCGAAAGGTGAATTAAATAATTGCTATTTAATTCTTGTTTTATTGAATCAATTATCGAAGAACAAAGATCCAAAAGTTCGAACCCCGGATTAGACGACGAACGCGTGGTGGCGATCTAGGATCGCCGGACCACGGCGATCGCCGCCTAGGGTTTCGGCGTGCGCGCATGGAGCGAACCCCGGCTGGACGCCGGGGGTGCGATCGATCCAAGGATCGATCGCCGGCAGCGGGCTGGGCCCCGTGACGGCCCAGCTGGAGGCGGGCCGACCTCCCATGCGGCGGCGAGTCGCCGGACTCGCCGCGGGGGCTGCTGGGCAGCCCCATCGATCATGATGATCGCACGCGATCATCGATCGCGTGAACCCCGTCTCGCGAGGGTTCGGCTGGGGGCGGGCTGCGTACCTTCGGGTGCGTGGTCTCCAAAGGCTGGACTCCGGCGGATGAGTCGGCGTTCATGTGATCTCCGGCGAAGGGTTTGATCGGGTTATTGGTTTCCGCAAATTTAAATAACCCGGGATATCGAATTCCAACACAAGCCATGGGGGACGCCCTGTTCAAACCCGAGCCCATGAGGATCTCGCCGGACAAGCTCGACAAGCGCCTATGGTGCGCCTTCCACGAGCAGCATGGGCACCCCACCGGCCAGTGTCGTCAGCTGCTCAGGCAACTATGGAAGTTATTCGAGGAAGGGAAACTCTGGGAGCTCCTCGGCAGACCCGGGGACCGAGGGACCGGCCGGGTGGCCAACCCGGACAACGGAAGAAATGTGGTCGCGACCCCGGGCCGCGGAGGGCAGAACCACGGTCAGTCCCCGGGACACATCGGACAGATCTTGATGATTGGCGGGTTGCAGCCCATCGCAAGTGAGAGCAGAAGGAAGAGGAAACGTGAGGTAGAGATCTGGAGGGTCTACCAAGAGACGAACCCCGCTCCCCCTCGAAGCATCGCGGAATGCGCCTTGATCACTTTCTCCCCGGAGGACCGCGAAGGGGTCGGCTACCCCAAGAGCGAGGCTTTGGTGATCACCACCGCCATACTTGGAGTAGAAGTTGCGCGGCTTCTGGTCGATAACGGGGCCCACTGCAATATATTGTACAAGCAGGCCCTCGACCAGATGGACAACATGGCGCAGTACATACTCCCCAGTAGCGTGAGACTGAAAGGCGTGGGGAAAGACGTGCTGATTCCCTACGGGACGGTGGTGCTACCTCTAGAATTGAGAGACGAGAAGAACCCCGAAATAAAGCTATTGAGGAACTTGACCTTCGTAATAGTCGATGAAGTTAGCGGATATAACGCACTTTTGGGGAGGCCCTTTCTAGAAACTTTCGAAGCTGTGGCCTCCTCGTACTATTACTGTATCAAGTTCCCAGTCTCCTCCGGGGCCGTTGGCACCGTCCGAGGAGACCAATTAATGGCGAAAAGATGTTTGTTGTACTCCTTGAGTGAAGAAACCAATGAAATAAATACTCACGAGGAAGTAGTCTCCGCGGACCCGGAACTCGGGATCAATCCCGAAACTCCCGGGGCCCGGGATGAAAAATATGAGAAAAACCTAGAAGAGTTTCTCGTAGCAGTAACAAAAGATGACCCAGACTCTGAATTGGAACGTACACCGGAATCGCGGGCCACGGACCCCATCGCAATTTCGGATCTTGAACCCGGGTCGGCATCACGGGACGATGTAATCTCGGACCCGAGGCCGAGACCCTATCTGAATAAAGGAAATGCGATCGAACCCGCTTCACAGAGTACGGAATCATATGATCAAACCCGTGATTCCCATGACTCGCTTCCGGGGACCCGAAACCGGGACAGCATAGGGGTCGAGGCTCTGGAGAAAACTATCCCCCTCGAAGTCGGAAGCAACGAGCTTCCGCGACAGCTGCTCATCGGATCGTCTCTGACGCCCGCAACAAAGGACGAACTCGAGAAATTCCTCCGAGTCAACCTACCCACGTTTGCATGGACCAGCGGGGAACTCGGCAGGGTTGACCCGGGACACGCGTGCCACCACCTCGGCTGGATAGCCAGCGCCGTGCCATAGCCCAGAGATGCCGGAAGATGGGCCCCGAAAAGAATGAGGCATTGAACAATGAGGTAGACAAGCTGCTCCAAGACGGATTGATCCGGCTCGCCCCGCACGACGTGACGTGGGTCTCAAACGCGGTCATGGTGAAGAAAACCCAGGGGAAATGGAGGCTCTGCATTGATTATACCGACCTCAACGACGCATGCCCTAAGGATCATTTCCCAATGCCCCACATCGACCAGCTAGTGGACAGCACCGCGGGACACGCCACGTTCTCAATCATGGACGCAAGTTCCGGGTACCATCAAATCCCAATGGATCCCGACGACACCCGGCACACGGCATTCTATACAGGAAGCAACGTCTACTGCTGGGAACGGATGCCGTTCGGTCTGAAAAACGCAGGGGCCACTTACCAAAGGCTCGTAAACACCATGTTCGCCAGGGAACTCGGGAAAACATTCGAGGTTTACATCGACGACATCATCGTCAAGAGCAAAAACGAGTTCGACCACGTCCAAGATCTGGCCCGAGTGTTTGGGGTTCTGGGTCAGTATAATATGAAGCTGAATCCCAGGAAATGCCACTTCGGGATCCGGAAGGGGATGTTCCTAGGCCACGTGTTCGGAGAGAACGGGCTCGAGCCCAACCCAGCAAAGGTCAAGGCAATAATCGACATGCAGGAACCACGGGACATCAAGGGGGTCCAACGCCTCACGGGGTGCTTGGCGGCCCTTAGCCGGTACATCTCCCGCCTCGGTGACAAGACGCGCCCTTTTTTCGGGTCGATCAAAAATCAGGAGTTCCATTGGAAGAAGGACAGCCAGAAGGCGTTCGCCCAGATCAAGGAATATCTCGCCAGCCCACACTTGCTCACGGTGCCGAAGCTGGGAGAGAAGCTGTTTTTGTACCTCGCCGCGACGGAAGGCGCGGTTAGCGCCGTGTTGGTCCGAGCCGAAGGTACCCTCCACATGCCCATCTATTTCATAAGCCACGTGTTGCACGAAGCTGAAACCCGCTACACCCCCCTCGAGAAGCTTGCCTACGCCCTCATAGTCTCGGTCCGGAAACTGAGAGCCTATCTTTTCGAACATCCGGTCGAGGTACTCACGACGATGCCGTTACGACAAGTGCTGCACAGATCGGACGTCTCGGGAAGGCTGCTTCGCTGGAGTCTGGAGTTGAGCCAATACGACCTGACGTTCGCACCCCGCACATCGATCAAGGCACAAGCCCTGGCGGATTTCATCGTGGAGCTCACTTTTCCCCCACGGAGCACAGGATCAGCACGCCCATGGCAGCTTCACGTGGACGGGTCCTCAACCAGCGCGTGCTCGGGGGCCGGGGTGGTGCTCCTGGGGCCAGACGGATATTCGTTCACTCACGCGGTAAAGTTCAATTTTTTCGCAACTAATAACGAGGCCGAGTACGAGGCATTGGTAGCAGGTTTAGAAATGTCCGTGGCGGTCAGCGTTCCCCGCCTCCACATTTTCATGGACTCGCAGCTAGTGGTGAACCAAGTCACCGGTGATTACGAGGCAAAGAGCGAACAGATGAAGAAATATTTGGATTTAGTGTGGTCCCTCTGCGAGAAAATCCCGGATGTCCGTATCGAACAAATCCCGCGGGAGCACAACTCGCAGGCCGACGCCCTGTCCAAACTAGCCTCGGCCGAAGGATCCGCGGATTTGTCCCGAGTCATCTTGACCCAGTTGAACTCGCCATCGATCGCGGCCCGGGCGGAAGTTATGCCGGTTGACCCGGTTCCCGGAACGGCTCCAGAAGCGACGCCCGGAATGGATTGGCGCGACCCGGTGCTGCAGTTCATCGAATCCGGGACCCTCCCCTCAGACCGAGTCGAAGCAAAGCAACTCCGCATACGCGCCGCGAGGTACACGATCCTAAAATCTCAATTATTCCGCAGGAGTTTTTCGATGCCGCTCTTGAAATGCGTCTCCAAAGAAGACGGGATGCGGGTACTTTCGGAGATCCACGAAGGACTATGCGGAAACCATGCCGGGGCCGATCTCTCGCCCACAAGACGATGGGCCAGGGTTATTACTGGCCGAGCTTGCGCCGGGACGCGACCAACTTCGCCCGCAAATGCCTCCAGTGCCAGCTTATGGGGCCAAACATCCTTGTGGCCCCTGAAGAACTCAAGCCAATCTACTCTTCGTGGCCGTTCGCCCGGTGGGGGATTGATATCATTTGACCTCTAGCCCCCGCGCCGGGAGGAGTCAAGTTCGCGATCGTGGCGGTGGACTACTTCACCAAGTGGGCCGAGGCGGAGGCGGTCCAGAAGATCGATCAAGCCAAAGTGATCAAGTTCATCTGGAGGAACATAATCTGCCGTTTCGGTTTGCCCGAGTCCATCATCTCGGACAACGGCAACCAGTTCGACGGAACCGTGGTCGCGGAGTTCTGTGAGCAATGGGGGATCCGGAGGACGTTTTCCACCCCCTACCATCCACAGACGAACGGGCAAGTTGAGGCAGTGAACAAAATCTTGAAGCATACCCTTAAGGCGAAGCTCGAGTCGCGGAAGGGGAAGTGGGCCGAAGAGTTACCCGAAGTACTGTGGTCATACCGAACCACGGCCCGGAACGCCACAGGAGAAACGCCATACGCCCTGGCATTTGGATCCGAAGCAGTGATCCCAGCCGAGATCACGGTCCGTTCGCACCGAACCACCCAGGCCATCACCCCGGAGAACGAAGCGGTCTTGCGTCTGGAGCTGGATCTTCTGGAAGAGCGAAGGCTAAGATCCGACTCCCTCAACGCGATGAACAAACAGAGGATCGCCAAAGCTTATGACGCGCGGGTCCGCTCTCGCGAGTTCGAGATTGGGGACATGGTGTTGAAGAAGCTGCTCGGGACGCATTCCGGGGCCCTCGGACCGACGTGGGAAGGGCCGTTTCGGATCACCAAATGTCTATTAAACGGAGCGTACGAGTTGGAGTTGCCAGACGGGACCCCGGATCAATACCGATGGAACGCGCGACACTTGAAGAGGTTCTACCAGTAAGGGGGAGCCGCCGCGGTTCCGGGTCAAGGAAAGCGATTTTTTGCCCTTATTCCTAAATGGGGAACATATAAAAACGGATATTTCCGCACAGCTAAATGCCAAAGATCCCGGTAAAACTAATGAGCTCCTAAAAAGACCTCCGGGTCAAGAGTCATAACGTGCGGGGGAACATATAAAAACGGATATTTCCGCACAGCTAAATGCCAAAGATCCCGGTAAAACTAATGAGCTCCTAAAAAGACCTCCGGGTCAAGAGTCATAACGTGCGGGGGAACATACAAAAACGGATATTTCCGCACAGCTAAATGCCAAAGATCCCGGTAAAACTAATGAGCTCCTAAAAAGACCTCCGGGTCAAGAGTCATAACGTGCGGGGGAACATACAAAAACGGATATTTCCGCACAGCTAAATGCCAAAGATCCCGGTAAAACTAATGAGCTCCTAAAAAGACCTCCGGGTCAAGAGTCATAACGTGCGGGGGAAAAGACGGATATCTTCCGCAAACGAAACCACGAGCTATCCCCAATAAAAAAGCGCGGGACAATCGCAGGACCACGCGGCCCTAATCAGGATAAAGAAGATCCCAGAATCGCGGGTAGAAATCCGCGACGGGCCCCCGGTACCCACACCCGAGACCACGTCCCGCATTTTCAAAACGGGGCCGCGAGACGGCATCTCGGACTTATATCCTCCACCCGGGACCCATGATCCCGAGATAAAGAAGTAGAATAGCCTCGCAGGCCTTTATAGTTTCCATCCATCCATCCTAGGAAATCCCTGGAAGAGGGGTACGGTCCACTTACCAGGTAGATTCGGGTTGGGCCACCAAAATTACTAAAGGGAAACAGCGCTACGGTGAACACTATGCACCGGAAGTAGCTAAAAACACTAAGTAAACATCCAAATAAAAATCCAAAGAGGCAAAGCCTCGACAAAAACATAAAAGTACAGAATCCAGAGCACGAAACGAAAATTGTCTTGGGCTAAACGCCCTCGGCCACCAACGGCCGCTACAAGAAAGCAGAACAAAAGATAATAATGGTGTTAATCAAAGACCCCTCGAGGAGGACTGCCGTCACTCTGAGCCCCCCGCTTCACCAGGAAGCAGACCATCCGCCTCGGACATCAACTGATCTTCCTGCCCGGGAGCCGGCACAGCGGGGACATCTCCAACCGGATCGACGCCGGCCATGAAGGCATCGAAAGACTTCTCCGGGAAGCCTGACACCACCTCCTCCATGACCACACCGGCATTCTCCCCCATCACTTCCGAGGCGTGGTCGGCGGTTCCCGCCGTCTCTTCAGCGGCAGACGAGGCAACCTCCGCCGGTCTCGAAGGAGTGGCATGAGCAGGGGGCGAACTTGGTCGGACCAAACGATCATAGGTGGGCCACCACTTCATGTCGATATGGAGGTCCTCCTCTAGATCGAGGAAGGTTTCGGCAATCCCGGGATCGAGTTCGTGCCCCTTCATATACCTTTTCCAGTAGGCCAGGACGCCATCAAGGAGTACTTGATCATTAGTTCGGTGAGCATGCCGGACGATATTCGCCATGGAGCGAGAGTAGAAGTGGTCCAGGAGAATCGTGTGGTCGGTCCAGGGACTCTCAAGATATGCCTCCAGCTCGCTTGTGCGGGCATCGGCCTCAGCCCGCCGTTCCCGGAGAGACGCAATCTCCGCATCCCGGGTGGAGAGAATTTGTTCCAGCTGCGTCGCGCGGGCCATCGCCTCGGTAAGCGCAGTAGATATCTGCGCGACCTGGGCCTCCGCCGCAGCAGTCCCAGCGACCGCCACCTCCAATTTCTCTCCCCGGAGATCCACCACGGCGCGCCATTTATCCCGGTCTCCTGACGAAGCGGCGAGGGCCTCGGTGCTCTGCCGAAGAGCCTCCTCGTTCTCCTTGAGCTCGCCGCTCAGCTGTTCGTTCCGGGAGACCACGTCCACGTTCAGGCGGCCTAGTTCCTCGATGGTCTTTTCCCTCTCATTGGCCAGATCCATCCAGTGCTTGATTTGGCGGGCCTGCCCCTCGAGCCAGTCATGGACCGCGGCCATGGCTACGGTGGCCTGACTCTGCAGCATGGACGCAAGGAGGAATGCCTCGTCGGGACTCCGGTTGATGGCTTGTAGCTCATAGGTCCAGCAGCGAGCCACCGAGTCGATTGCCCGGCCCACCGGGAGCCCGGGGGTAGATACGGGAGGCAAGGGCCCCCGACTCGCGGTATACTGAAGCAGCAGCGGCGCTAAATAAGGCGCCGGACCCGAGACGCTGCCATCACAAACATACGACATGCCAAATCGTTAACCACGGCAAAGGAGTGTCAGAATAGGATACAAAGACTAAAGCGGCAAGGAGCCTACCTCTGAGCGACGCCTGGGTCGACCCCGTAAATCGGCGTGCTCCCCATGGCCGGGGCGGCCCTAGGAGACCCCATCTGCGGCGGCTCGACGCCGGCCCAGGGACCGGAACCGACCTCCTCCGGGGCGAAGAGCGCCCTCCGCTTCCGGGACAGAGACGGTTCGGGCATCTCAGGGAGATCCTGAGAGAATACCCCGCCAAAGGGCGAATCGGGAAAGGACCCCGTCAAAGGCTCCCTCGCGGGGGACGACCCGTCTGAGACAACGTCAGCGGGACCCTCGCCCCGGGACCCGGGAACGCGGCCGCCAGGGGGAGACGCGTGGAGAACACCTCCCGCGTCTATAATGGCGGGACCATGAGGGATCTCGGGGAGTGGCCCCGAGTCCTGGGATCCCGTCGTTTCCTGCGATGGCAGCGGCGAGGACTGGGGGTCTCGGCGAACCCGGGGGGCGGACCGAGCCGGGATCACAGGCGGCGGTGCGGCGACCGAACCGCGGGTCCTCGCTCTAAGGGCAGGCCTGCGAGGCGGCGGCACAGAAGATGGCAATTTCCGGTCAGGGACTCCTCGGCACTTGGACATCTTGTCGCGGGGGCGATCTTCGAAAGCTCGATTAAACGGGGCTGCAACACGACCGTCAACTCCATTAGCGCACGAAAGGATAACAACCCGTCAATCTAGGTGGAAACAAGAACAGGGCGATATTACCTGGGTACGGGTTGAACAGATGCCTAGGGGGACAGATCAGGCGAGCGGCGTCTCGGGACTCCTCAGTGCACAAATGGTCGGCCCGACGGCGTCTCGACGGCAGGGCAGCGGCGAACTTCAGAGCGACCTGGTAATCCCAATTCAGCGGTCCCTCTCGACGAGTGCTCACGCCTGTGAAATCAATAGGAAGAGTTAAAATCAGTACGGCGGGGAAAACTTAGAAACAACTCGAATCTTACTGGCGATTTTGTCATGATAACGGGTGGGGACGTCGATCTCCCCGCTGGGGGTCTGGGTCCGCCATGCCCCGGAGACATACACCCACTGCGCCCAGGGGAGGTCCACCTTGGACACCTTCACATCCACTGAGGGGATCCCGGGGCGCCCTTTGACGGTATAATCACCATGCCCCCCCCCCCCCGAATCGGGCGATCGTGAATGAACGCCGTATCTCTGGGTCGGTAAGGGTCCGGTATAGGCCGACGTTGCCCAGCATCGAGAGCACCCCGAAGAGTTGCGACCAACCGTTGGGATGAATCTGGTGTGGGGCCACCTCCCAAAATCGGAGAGCGGCGCTAACATTGGGATGCAGGGGGAACCGGAGCCCAAATTCCAGCGCCTCCGTCCCGATCGCCACCATCCCCGGAGGCGGGCAGCAAGCCGATTCCCCGGCCCGAGGTATGTAGACGTGGACGTCATTGGGGATCCGCCATTTCCCCCTGTTTATCATGACGGGAGTCACAATGCTCGCCCGGCCGTGGGCTTCCCATGCGGGGGTACTGCAAACGCGCGGCGAACGGGCGGGGGGCCGTGGCGGCGCGCCAGGGTAGGGATTCTCACGGAAGTAGGAGTCCCAAAGAAACACAGCAGGCGGAGGGTATTCCTCGTCCATCAACGCATCGAACTGTTGGAATAGGATATTCATATCCGGCTCCGTGTCCGACGAGGACCCGCCTTGACCTTCTCCTCCCGCCGCATCGTCGGATGAGGAATCCGACAACATGATCTCTTTCCCCCGGGACGACGACATCAGAACCTGTGAAAAAGGAAATAAGAGGAAGATAACGAAGGGTTTACCTTGAGAAGGACTCTGAATGGCTTGGGGGCGAGAATCCGGAAATTTCTAGGGTTAGTCAAGCGGAATCAAAGAGGCGAAAAAGAAACCGACGCGGATTTTGGGGTTTCATATAGAGGAAAGCTGCACCGAAAAGGGGATAAGCGGAAACAGTTTTTTATGAAAGTACTCGAGTACTCTCAAAGCCCAACACGCAAAAGAGGGGGCCCAAACAAATACGGACCGTTCACAGTTAACTTAGGCCCGCGTACCGGGACACGGGACTGATTCCAGAGGTTTGCGCCCCGGGACCCGTATCACGGGGGGAGTACCCGGTACGGGGTGATCCGTCTTGATGAGTACGGCGTATCTCCGGAAACAGCCTGCCAATTCGCAGAATTTCCCGCACAAAACACGGATTGCTACAGGGAAGCGACCCGCGATCCAGTTAATCGCGCGCGCCGCGTTCTCGGCGGCGGAAGGGCGTAACCGAGCAGAAGGGAATACCGTTTTGTGCCGCAGAGGCATTAAAGTCGATCGAAGAGAGATTGGCAACAGGAAGACTCGAAAGATAAACATAACTTCATTAAAACAAATCTCCAGCTGGGGGAGAACCCATTACATCAAGAGATCAAGCCTAGGTTTACAAAGAAGAAAAAAAAAGAAACAGAGACTGCCGCACGGGTCAAGCGCTCAAGGAATCAGGGCTCTCTGAGGCACGATCCGGCCAGGACCTCCTGTTCTATTGGCTATCAAAGACGGAGATGGAAAACCCGGACCCAGGATTCCACACCAAGTGGATGTGCCATCCCTTCCGGAGCCCGGTATGCTGTACGAATCTGATCCAGCCTTGACCCCCGAGAGCTATCTGCCGGCGCAGGCGGGTCTTGGAGACCGTCCACACCTGGCCTCCGTCGTCGGTCAGAATAATCTCAGGGCCCAGTAAACCCTCCAACGGCCGAACGAATGCCATCGGGAGGGGGAAATTGCCGTAGTGCCATCAACCTTTGAATTTCCGAGACAAGCGTCGCCACCCCGAAGGGGACGAGAGGACTTCTGGCCTCATTAAGAGATGTTCGCCTAATGAAAAAAGCGCAAACTGAAGGTTTCCCCAAAATTGCCTGAACACCTAGCCTTTATAGGGGCGGGAAGGTGGGCTTAGTGGGGCGAAATTAGGCGGGAATACTCCCGCCACTTATTCATGGCATGATTGTGTGATTTGAAAACCAGGGGCGGCACCCACCGGCCCGAGGGGAGGGATCGGGCTGCAAAGAAACCTCGCGCCCCGAGAAAAACCGCTCTACTCGCGGTACCCAAAACCTGCAAAGACCCTTTGTCTCTCCCAGAGGGTGTCCGATGGGGAGATTCTACCCTGGCGCAAGGCTGAGATACAACCGATCAGATATTCCCAACGGACGGAGACATCATCGAAAGAAGGACCTCCGGCGATCTCTCCGGGGGCCAATGTTGGGGGAGTAAAAACCAAGATACGAAAACATGTCTCCAAGACGGGACGCGCGGGTAAGGGCCCCCCCCCCCGGGGCTAATCATGCGGAAAGAAGCGCGGGACCCGAGCACGGCTCACGGCTCGGATCATGCGGCACGCGGGCAAGAACCTTCCCCAAGCGTGCCAGGCGGGGAGGCGACGATGAGGGACGCAACGCGTCTCGGGTCACGGGTCACGGATCCCGTGGGCAAATGGCGCAGGGAAGAGACTCGGGGCACGACCGCGACACGGGTCACGAATCAGGAAGGACGAACCTCGGAAGAATATAAGGCGAGATATACGCACGTCCCGGGGCTCGGATCACGATGTCGTCACGCGAGCCATACAGGGGTACTGACCCCGGGTCACGCCTTTGATCCATCTTCACGAGCCCGTCATGCGTCCCGTGCGTAGAGACGACGAAGATCCAGCCAGCGGCCCGGGTCACGCGATCGGTATCTAAGGGAGGGCTCATCCCAAGAAGAACGGAGACATCGCCCACGTGAGCCCACATGCATCGTCTGCACTCCGAGTCACGGGCCCCGGGTCGTTACTAGCTTCATTTAATGATATAGACGTAGTACGTGGTCTGAATGTAATCATTCCATAATTCCCTATAAATAGGGGGCTTGTCCCTTCAGAAAAGGGGGGCGGCACAAAATAGGGAATATACTTGATATTAAAAGTGTGGATAATACAAATCCTTCAGAAGAAGCTTCAAAGCTCAAAACCTCTGTTCTTTTCCAGATCTAGTCCAACCCCTACTCCAGAATATAAATTGACATGTATTAGTATCGTTTCAAACCCTCTATACACAGCCCAACCCCGTATCATACTACCCGACTAAAACGTGCTAAAACAACAATGTTCTTCAGAAACATTTAATTTTGATATTTTTTCACAATATCATATCATGTTATTCGAGAACATTTAGTTTTGGTATTTCTTCAAGAATATCATACCACAATATTCTTCAGGAACATTAAAAATTTAATGGATTTACTAGGCATAATTAATTTGATATTACATCAGGAATATCAGATTATAATGTTCTTCAGGAACATTTGAAATTTAATTGCTTCAACATGAATAATTTATGAAGAAGTAGAGAAGAAGTAGATATATGTATAACTATTATTAAATATAAATATAAATTCTTGCCTGATGTTGAATCCTTGGTTATTGGAATTTCGGATCTTGAATGAGTAGAACTTCGATAAATATTTGATGAAGAACGCAGTTGAACTCTCTTAGGGCATCTAATAACGTGTTATAAACTCAAAAGGAATTGAGAGAGAATAATAGATTAGAAAAGAGACAATATGATGAGAAGAACAAAATTGTTATTTCATTCATACGAAGAGACCCCTTTATATACCCTTTATATAGAATACAAAGTAAGATTTATGTCTTGTTTATCAAAAAAGGTAAACTAGTCATTCACTAATTAAAATATTTATAACATAAATTAAATAATAAATTTAGAATTTTGTATATATATAAAATTTAATAATATTAAGGGTATTTTGATTTTTTATTGTTTAAGTTGGAAAAACTTATAAGCTCTTAAAAAAACTATCTTTCGTGTTAATTCTTTTTATGTTATGAATATTATTAATTAGTGAATGACTAGTTTACCCTTTCTTGGTGAACAAGACAGAAACCCTACTTTATATCCTATATAAAGGGTTCTCCCCATATGAATGAAATACAACAATTCTATTCTCCTCTCATATTGTCTCTCTTTCTACTATACTATTCTCTTTCAATTCTCTTGAGTTTATAACACGTTATCAGCACGATGCATTCATCGAAGTTCTACTAATGCAAGATCTGAAGTTCTAATCATCAAGGATTCAATATCAAGTAAGAATTTATACTTATATTTAATAATACTTATACATATATCTTCTTCTTCTCCCCTTCTTCGTAAATTGTTCATGTTGAGCAATTAAATGTATAATGTTCCTGAAAAACATTATAATATGATATTCCTGGATTAATATCAAATTAATAACTATAATCTGATATTCTTGAAGTAATATCAAATTAATTATGTCTAGTAAATCAATTAAAATTTTAATGTTATTGAAGAACATTGTGATATGATATTCCTGAAGAAATATCAAAAGAAAATGTTCCTGAAGAATATGATATGATATTCCGGAAGAAATATATAAAAAAAATGTTCCTGAAGAACATGATATGATATTCCTGAAGAAATATCCAAACTAAATGTTCTTGAAGAACATCGTGATATGATATTACTGCAGAAATATCAATATCAAATTGATTATGATTATATACTAATAATATCTTTGAATGATATTACTGCAGAAATATCAATATCAAATTGATTATGATTATATACTAATAATATATTTGAATGATATTACTGCAGAAATATCAATATCAAATTGATTATGATTATATACTAATAATATCTTTGAAAATTGACTGTAAAAGATCCAATAGTTTTGTGAAAAGATTTAAAAGAGATCCAATAACTTTGTGGAAAGATTTAAAAGAAAGATACGATCACCCGAAGTTGGTCGTACTATCAAAATATCGACTCCACATTGGATTACAAGATTGTAAATATGCTGAGACATATAATAAAGTTATCATGAAAAAAAATTATAATTTGATATTTCTGAAGTAATATCAAATCAATTATTCTTAATATATTAATTAAATTGAATGTTCCCGAAAAACATATACTCCAGTTTAAATATTATATTAATCTTTCTGGAAGAACATCATGATTTGATATTATTCTAGAAATAACAAATTAAATTGTCCCCATAGTAGCAATAAGTTTTAAATGTTCCTGAAGAACATTATGATATGATATTCCAGCAAAAATATCAAATCAATGGCTTCTGATGTAACAATTATTTTTATTAATTGCTCTCAAAAAAGTAAAGTTCAAACATTAAATGTTTTCAATAAAGTTACAACATGGTACTCATAGTAGCCAAATTCGATTGTTCTCGTCATATGAATTATCACTGAAAGATATCTTTTGAAAATCGATAACAAATGTACTATGTGGGTACTCATGAAATATCGAAAAACTTGATTCCAATTAAATGTAATTTCTGAGAAAATTATATATTGAAATTTAATTTGATCCCGAAGGATGATTGGTAAAGATACTGTATCCCCGAAGGATTATTGGTAAAAATATTGCTATGCAAATGATGACATATTAAGTGTGGGCTCCGGAAGAGCTTTACTAATTATCCCCACGAGTACTACAAATGTACTTAACCATGAAAATGATGCATATCATGATTGTGCGTGGAAATTAATCAAACATTTCCCAACTGCGAATTTTTTTGAAATATGCAATTTATATTTATATCACCACTAAAGTGAATGTTTATGAACGGCTATAGTAGAAAATAAGGTATATCTCGAGCCCACGATCCAGAAGATCACGATCCAGATTATCGGTTTTATAGCAATTACGTTGATTTGCATATTAAAAGAAGATCATTTCCCGGCATTAGGGAGGAGATAAGAATATGAAATATTTAAATGCCGAGAAATTTCATTGAATTAAAACGATCTTCAATTCTAGATCCACGCACCAATCAATTGAACCTGAAGTTCATGAAAATAAGTAACTTGCAATATTCAGCAAGTAATCTGCCAAATTCATTTACAAATTAATGAAGATGTGACAAAATCAATAAATGAACTATAAGAGTTCAAATACCAAAGATGTCAACTCAAATGTTGATTCTAATATACGCCTGAAGCGTAGTAGATCGATCTCAAGATATAAAATATATCCGCGGTAATAAAATTTAGTCACATGATAATAAAAAATCGTGGGATTGCGGAACAACCAAATTAAATATTTTGGGAAATGATTAAAGATTTGGTTGATATATTGAATTGTCATCAACATGGAAAATAGAATGTCGTCAACGACATATTTGCCTCAAGATTTGCTCTAGAAAATTTGGATCGAAAACTTAAATCAATGATAGTGTGCCAGCAGCACTCAAAGAAATAGAAACGAGCAATTGAGGTTGAGCATGACTCGCTAAATAAAGATATAGTATTTGACTCTATAGTACAATCCTCAAAATATTATCCCAGAAGGATATATATGTGGGTGTTCGTACGAAAAACGAGTAATGGTGTGGTGAGATATAACAGTGAGATTAGTTGCTCAAGAGTTTTTCGCAGAAACTCGATGTTAATCAAATATTTTGAAAGATGACATTAAGTTCCGCTACTTAATATTTATGGCAGCAACAACGACAGATATATGCATCGAATGTATGATCTGACCATGTAGAAGTCATTAGAATGGTACATACATTAAAATCCTGGATGGATTTTAAAAAATTTCTGATATGAAAGGAAATGAAAATCAGAATATGTACAATATCATATTACATATGTCATTATGGACAAAAATGATATTAAAGACAAGGTCTCGAAGACCAGTGATTGCACTCTTTTTCCGTCCACTAAGTTTTTCCCACGGGGTTTTCTTGGTTAAAGGTTTTTAACGAGACAATCACCACAATATAAATGTGAATGTCATGTACTCTTTTCCTCGACAATTTTTTCCTACAGGGTTTTATAACGAGGTTTTTAACGAGACATGCACATCACTCGATAATAATTAATAAGGAAATCAAAATGTTCCATATGAGTTTGCTTTCAAGATAAACTGAGATATTGAACCTGAAGTTCAAATGATTGTAAATTGAAGTTCACATTATTGTTCATTTGTCAAAAAATGTATATTGAACACTAGACGCATCTAAAATACTCCAGAAGAGTTATCAGCCGGTTATAGCAATTTCGAATGCTCTAATCAATAGATGTCTGGTAAAGGCATGTCCCAGAAGGACGAAAAATATACAATAATACAAATGAATGTGAAACTCGACAATTCGAAGGTTGTGTCCTGAAGACTAAAATTTATATTTGAATAATTAAGTTTTTCCTATATGGTTTTATTAGTTACATGTTTTAATGAGACTGATTGATCACAAATAATTACTTGCAAGAAGTTAAAGATTTTCGGTGATTACAATCAGGGGGAGCAAGCTGTACTCTTTTTCCTTCGTTGATGTTTTATCCCACTGGGTTTTTTTGGCAAGGTTTTAACGAGGCAGCAATCCTGTAAATAGTCATTCAAGGGGAGTGTTATGAATATTATTAATTAGTAAATGACTAGTTTACCCTTTCTTGGTGAACAAGACAAAAATCCTACTTTGTATCCTATATAAAGGGGTCTCCCCATATGAATAAAATACAACAATTTTATTCTCCTCTCATATTGTCTTTCTTTCTACTATAATATTCTCTTTCAATTCTCTTGAGTTTATAACAAACTTGTTAAATTTCAATTCTCTTGAGTTTATAACAAACTTGTTAAACAATTCATTTTTAAGTTTTTGAAAATATTTTTTTTAAAGTTTACTAAAATTTTTATTAGAGATTATAACCTCTTAAACCGTTTAAAAAGTTTATAAGCTCTCTCAAACACCCTCCTCTTAAACCGTTTAAAAAGTTTATAAGCTCTCTCAAACACCCTCGTCATCCGTACAAATTCCCCTAAAAATCCCTTAATGTTATACCGTAATAAAAAGTCCCAAAAGGATTTCTTCAAAACAATTTTATCTGGACAAAACCTCAGCCAAAACCCTCTGTGCGTTTCCTCCTCTCCCAGCGAAGCAGTAGCAGCAAACCCAGTACAATGCAAACTTGCATCTGCTCGTTCAAAGTCCCACCTCCAACTCCGCCTCTCAACTCTAAAACCCACCAACCAAACACTCTCTTCTCCAACCCTATCAGAATTACCAATATACCCTCCTTCGGTTCAACGCTCTCAAGAAAGCTTATTTGCAGACCTCCCGCTGGGAAATACCTGCGCGACGATTACCTTGTGGTATTTTTTATTATTATTTCTTTAAATCTAAATTTGTAGCTAAAGATTCTATTTTTATCCCAAACTCTTTATGCTTAATTTGACATTTTTTAAGAAAACAACCTTAATTATTCCACTGTGTACAATTTTATGTGTAACAAAGTTATTTTGCTAATTACTGTGGTTCTTTATATTTATCCTTGTTCTACTTATTCAGAAAAAGCTATCTGCTATAGAAGTCCAAGAATTGGTGAAAGGAGACAGAAATGTACCATTGATTCTTGATTTTTATGCCACATGGTGTGGCCCTTGTATTTTGATGGCGCAAGAACTTGAAATGGTATGTGTTTAGTTTACATTCCTCATGGTGAAAAGTGCCTTTACTTTGCGTTTTGGTTGGAAAACTTGTTACGAGCTTCTTGTGTTTCGATGTGTGATCTTTTATTAATGCCAACGACCATTTATTATTGAAATTTGAAAGTAACTATTTTATATGTATATGTATACCTGAGCTATAGTTTTCTTGAGGGCTGGAAAAAATTGAGTTCAGTGTACAACAAAAGCTGCATTTCCCCTTTTGTTTTCCTCCATAAGTGTTTAAGGTTTGTTTTGATATTTAAAATTAAAAAAATTCAAGTTGTTTCCGTTTTGCCTTTTACTTGGTGTCTTGGTTTACATTTGCAACCCAGCCTTGCGTTAATATGCCCTGTTGTCAAACTAGGAAAATAAACAAATATTTGGCAGGTTTAACTCTGTTCGCTTTGGCTTCATACCTCTGACATTTTCCGAGTATTAGGTTTTGACAGATGGATAATAGAACTCCAATTACATATTACTAGTTTTCTTGTGGTATTTTTTCGATCATGTATGAATCTGCATATTATGCTGGATGTAGGAATAGGGAATGGCTTGAATAGAAAATATAATGCTCGTTTTGTAATCTAACTATTTGTATGTTAAATATGTTGCCAGACAAGTGTAATAGCTTCACTTAACTTTTATCATTTTCTTCTTGTTTTGACACAGCTTGCTGTTGAGTATGAAAATAACGTAATAATTGTGAAGGTTGACACAGACGATGAATATGAATTTTCACGCGATATGCAGGTGATTTTTACAATTTTACTTGCTGTTATATTTTCAATAGCTTTTTTCTCTGAACCTGCTGGATCGGATCGTTCAGTCGCTCATTAAATGGCTCCGGCTATGATACATATTTGAAAAACTTTGATTTTGCCCTATCCGGTCCGGTGTTTATACATCTTCCATTTGATCCATCTTGTTTGCCACAAATCACAAGAAAACTACGGTGCTTCTGATTCTTTTGTTAGAAGTTAGACATCCAAGAGTTCATCTTTTTTAATTAATTAAATATTCATTAAAGACTGCAAAGATTTATCAGTACTTAGCTTGCTTTAGTCTGTTGACTCTAATAAAATTAACATTTTCGTGTGTCACAATATACATTTATAGTTTTAGCAAATGAATAAAACCTTACAGATTTCATATGATATATGTTCTCTCTCCCTGATAAGAAAGTGATCAATGACAAAAAGAACGTGTTACAGGTTCGAGGACTGCCAACAGTGTATTTCATCAGTCCGGACCCAAATAAAGATGCTATCCGAACGGAAGGGCTAATTCCGATACAAGTGATGCGGGATATACTCGATAACGACATGTGAGGTAAGAAAAAGAACAGCAATGGTTTGAACTCTAGAATTTTCCTCAAAGAACCATTGCAGTCTGTTTTGCCTTGTAAATTTTAGATGTTCGATTTGTCTTTAATGCATTTAAGTACGAGTTGTGTTGTATTGTATTTGTATCATTAGACAAGTGATTGTTCACAACTAAGATTAGCCAGGTTGTTGAATTACTGGGATTTTGCTCTTAAATTAAGTCGTCGCTCGAGGCTAGTTGAGGCTTTGATTATCCGTGAAATCTGGTTGTAACTTGTAACACTAACACATTTGTTTCCTTTAATCCCCATCAAACTCGTCCCTTGGTAAACGTCATAACTTGGACTTTGAGGTTGATCCATCTCCTCCTCCTCCAGCTGTAATTCTTTCAATAGGTCTTCGGTACATAATTGGCCAAAATTGTCATCTTGTCAAAGAATACTTTGATCGAGCATTTGTGAATCTCAGGTCTTAGATATTAGATCAATAAATCAGTGTCGCTATTTCTTGATTTTCTGTGTCTTTGAACCCAAACGTCGTCAAATATGTCGACTCCGGTTAGGGGTTGAGCATTATTTGCTTATAAATGACCGAACCAAATCGAATTTTTTGTTCTAGTAAGCTACCACATTGTATTACCTTTGACTTTAAATATTCCATTTGGATCTTGAGTTCTATCCCTTCAATTTTCTTAGAAGCATATTAAGAAACAAATCCGAACCGAAGGGTGACAGACTGAAGTAATATGAGTGGAGATCAACTCTTAGGACATATTCTTTTGAACTGAAACTGGCTGAACTGAACTGAAGCGATCTGAACTGAACTTTATTGATTTTTTTCTAATAATATAATAATAATCTTTATAAATTTTTAAATATTTATTTAAAAATATTAATAATATTATAACATTAATTAGATTGTATATTTAAAATTATATATTGAAATTATTTTTTATTTATTTATTTAATTTATTTTGAAACGAACTGAATCGATCTGAACTGAACTGAATCGATCTGAACTGAACTGAACTTAAGCGATTTGAACTGGACTTGATTGAAATTAAGTCCAAAATAACATGTTCTAAGTCCACGATTGTTGATGCTTCAGTTAATTAATGTACTTATAAGAATGGTGACCATACTTATTAGTGTACTTCCTTTGTAAGCACTTTGTTTTTTCAGTAGCCTAATTGTTAGGTTAGGTCGATTACTAAGTGTAATTCTACATCGACAATCGGTTATTCAGACGACTAGCTACCAAACAATTACAAGAAAAATAATAATTAAAACTACCAATATGGTTATAATCAAGGGACATTTTGATAAAAAGGCAAGATAGTTACATTATATAATTAATGTAAAATTATCATAGTAACTACAGGAATATGTGTCTTTTTTTTTTTTCTAATAACCCCTATACTTAATGAAGTAGCTAGCCTAAGAAAATCCTAAAAATCCATAATTAACAGTATAAAGAAACAAATGGCAATGCAAAAGTTTAATTACAAGCAGCTATGAAGCAAGAAAGCATGCATGATTGATCGAAAGTAATCCTATAAGTATTAAACTGGGGAGAAAGCCAAAGCTACAAGGAGAGCCATTATCCCCAGTGGAAAAAGCATCAGCGGCATCGGTGGTGGCGGCAAAGGCGGCATCATCGGCGGCAACACCAGCAACGACACTGTTAGCATGATAAGTGCTATTGACCACCACATATTTAACGATGATACATTCCCTTTTTCGTCTGACCTCCATTTTGTTTGCTTTCTGATAACTGTAGTCCTCCCATCTCTCCTCATCATCCTTATATAACACACACCGGAATTTGTTTTGAAACCAAGGGAATTGACTAGTAGTAGTAACTTATAGTAGCTGAGGATATATGGGTTTGGCGATATGCCATATATATAATGGGCAACGGGCATGGGACAATCGATCAATCAATGTATCATATTATTTTACTACACTATACACTTATCTTGGAGGAAGGAAGTTGTTGAAATATTTAATTATATAAATCTGACAAAATCAGATTTCGCAAATCCCAATAATTCAATATTGTACAACTCAATTTTATTATTAGTTTGCATAATTAAGTTGAAATGTTTTTTTTCTATAATAATACTGTCACGTCACAATATGTGACAATTGTGATGGAACAGAGAAGGTATAACATTAGTTGTATAGGCGACATTGGTGAATGTTTACGGAGTATCAATTTTTTTAATCTTGTATGGAACACTTCGACCATTTTGGACGTTGAAATTCAACATTTAGGGATCGACTCGATTACTAATCGGAGCTTTCTGAAACGATATTTTATTATAACATCACAAATCAACATATTATTTTTTTTTTATTTGCTTTTATTCATGCGAATTCGAAGCAATTTTTTTTTTTTGCAATAAATGGTAGCCTATCATGACATTACTTACTTCAGAGCAAATACGTCTATCTAAAAGAACATGAAAAATTGATTTTCAAAGTAAAGGAAAATCTCCTAGGTGGAAACTAGTAACTACTACTATGCCAAATCCAGAAAAGATACTTTATAGTTCCAAAATGATATGGGAGCGTTGGGATAAGAATAGGATAACATAGCTAGCTAAGCTAGTGGGAATACATAATTTATACTACTGCTAAATACAGTAGTATATTATTCTTTGAGGTGTTGAAGATGGTCAAATGCAATGTACCGAATGTTAAAAAATGCCAAATTATTCTTTCCCCACACAAAAGGAAATCTTTCATCGTCACCCTAATTATACTTACTTTGTACTACTATTTTCTATCAGTAACTTTTTTCACCCAAATATATATTGCTAGAATCAATGCATGAATCATCAAGAACGAAAACATTGGAGACCCAAATCCTAAAATAATATTTATTACGACTCATGATGATCACTGTATTTCACGTAGGATTCTGTCTTTTATTCTTGGGTTCTAAATGATTCTCTAAATCCAATATATATATATATATATATATATATATATATATATATATACACCATATCGATCTCGACCTCGATCTATCGTTTTGAGATTCATATCACATTTTTCTATTCAAAGACAATCTACATTGGTAATGTAAGTGGATTTCCTTGTGGTCAACCAACGTTATAGTATCAATTTTTTCCTCTTGTTATTGTTGTGCTTTAATTAGAAATATTTATTATTTATAAGAAATAATTTATTCATTACAATAAAAATGTAAAATACTAACCAATTTATTTAATAAATACTAACCAATTTATTTAGTTGGTAGTACAATACATACATCGCGGTTATGTCACATTACTTAACGTCGATCAATTTATTTAGTCGATATATAATATTTTTCAAGACGATTTCGCTTTCGAAATAGCTTATATAGACCTTTATAAAATAGTCGATATTCTAAAAGACATGAACTATACCGACTATTGGAATTTGGTCGGTGATATTATAGGTCAATACATTGCTAAGTGAAGGGCCGAAACATAATTTTTTTAAGGTCAGACTAAAAATTCATTAAGACCAACATGTTGGCTCATCAACTTTTTTTTAAGGGCTCGTGATATTTACACTTCTAAAATTACTGTCCACACCTTTTTTTTTTTTTTTTTTTAAATTATTATTAATTACAAAATATCTACAATACCCAGTGATTACTGTATATACAGCCCTCTTCTATCTAAATAAATAAATACAATGAAAATTTGGTACTTCGTCAATTTGCAAACAACGTGTTTTTTTTTTTTCCGAGCAAACTGGGTTTCTTAGTCGGGGCATAAACAAACATCTGAGAAAAAAATATAAAAAAATTGAGGCATGATGAAAAATCGCACTAGAAGAAATTGAAGAATTATTATTTTGATTACTTCCAAGAATCCTATTTTCAAAGTAAACACTAATTGCAAATTTGTTCTTAGACTTTGAAAATACCCTTTTAAAATTATTTTGTTGCTTATTAGGATTAATTTTGTTGATTTTTTTTCTTGATTTATTGTTATGTTAAAGTATGACTCGAATTGTAATAAAAACGAGAGGAACACGGCGGAAGTTCACGTCCGAAATTAGCTATGCACACTCGCGATTTGTGCTAATTATTTGTGGGAAAATAATGAGGCGGTGAATTGTTGAGTCATGAGTGGGATGATGTCATCATCATGTGCGGATAACACCGAATTCACACGGCACGCGACTTCGATGGTGTTGGAATCAATTAGTTTTAATTGATGATTCTTTTTTGTTATTTGGTTATTATTAAGGAATTAGAATTATATGGAATATAATTCTATTCCTTATTAATTTAGGAGTCATATATTAGAAAAAAGATTTATTCCTAATTCTAATAGTTTCCGATTTGATAGGTTTGCTACACCTATAAATTGAGGTTCTCCGGTAGACGAAAATCATAGAGTGCAATAGAGTGCAATAGGGTGAATTATTGTAAGCCTCAACGATGTAGTGGATTTCTTACTTCCCGTGGTTTTTTCCCGTGTTTCGGGTTTCCACGTAAATTGTGTGTTCGTTCTTTTCGTTTATCTTTTCTTCGCATCTCATATATATATTTCGAGAGTCGTAGACGATTTAGTTTTCAATATTCGCAACAAGTGGTGTCAGAGGATCGTAAAAGCACAACAAGTGGTATCAGAGCTAGGTTACGATCCTGTGACCTGTTATCAAGAGCTTTCGTGGGGATCCCGGACGGGGAATCCATACAAGGCGGGCGTTGCGGATATTGGTGTTTCTAAATCCAGGTGGAGCTCGAGAATATTTTGGGAGATGGCGACGATGGTTGATATTCGGTGTTAGATCGGAACACGTGGTTCTCTTCATGGCGGTTCAAGGTGGAGTTGGTTCAGTGGTTCTAACCAACATGGATCTTGATGATGCGTTGCTGGGGCATGGACGATGTCAAGCGCGATGGAGCCATAAGAGAAGGTATGGAAGAATAGAAATGTGAGGTATAATTGCACTCTATCCCTCCGGTGATTTGTTTCATGCGGTCGCGGCTTTGCGATCGAGGGAGACGATGAAGGAGGTTTTGAGTAGTGAAAATCCGGGGGAATGTCTTGGTGTCCAGGTTTGGGCAAAGATGAAGAAATTCCAGGGGGTTTGTCATTACTGCAAGAAAAAGAGAGTGGTGAAAATCTAGGTGAATTTCTTAATGGCCAAGGCGGAGCATGAAAGAAATTCTAGGGGGTTTGTCACTACTGCAAGGAAAAGAGCCACGTGAAGGGGGACTGTCAGGCCCTGATGAATCGGAGAAAGGAATCGAAGGTGGCCGATTCAGGAGAAGGAGGTTTTCCTGATGGGGAACTCCTGGTTGTCTTACGGGTGAGGGGTGAATCTTGGATTTTAGATGTTCGATGGTGTCGGTGGAACGGTGGTCATGGGGCATGACACATCGTGTGAGATACGCGGCACGGGAACTATGCGAATCAAGATGGTCGATGGGCATATTCGAACCCTCGGTACTGCAAGGTACGTTCCGGTCCTGAATGGTAATCTTATCTCATAGACCTTATATCCGAATGGGTACCAACTTCGGTAAAGGTGGAGTGTTGAAAGTAAGTCGGGGCGACTTATTTTGCGAGGCGAGAGAAAGATTTGGTGGATTGTATGAGCTATGCGGCAACACAATTACCAAGTGGGCAACTGCCTCTGTCCAAGGAAGTCATTCGCTGGAAGGTGAGTCGGGATCACCTTATTTTAAAAGTCATGCGCATGTGTGTTGGTGTCGGGGACACCGGGAATACTAACCCGAATAGTATTCAAAATTTAGATAATTGAGCCTAGGCGTACTATGGATAGCACTGGAGGATTAGCGAATGCAGGTGGTGCTGATAGTAGTGGGAAGGCGAGATTTGAGAATGGAGATTGCGTGGAGGTCATAGAGCTTGGTGGTACCTAAGGGATGATCGGTGCAACTTCGCATTCTTGTACTAAGTTTGGTGTGGTTCAAACTTAGGTTGCTCATGTTTTGAGTGAGTCCTCCGGGGCTGGGTGGAAGAAAGAAAAATTGATCTACGATCTTGGAGTTGGGCGACTTGGAGTCGTGGGGATTCTCGTCAAGGTGGAGATTTGTTAAAGTATGACTCGAATCGTAATAAAAACGAGAGGAACAAGGCGGAAGTTCACGTCCGAAATTAGCTATGCACACTCGCGACTTGTGCTAATTATTTGTGGGAAAATAATGAGGCGGTGAATTGTTGAGTAGGATGATGTCATCATCATGTGCGGATAGCACCGAATTCACACGACACGCGACTTCGATGGTGTTGGAATCAATTAGTTTTAATTGATGATTCTTTTTTGTTATTATAAGGAATTAGAATTATATGGATTCTAATAGTTTCCAATTTGATAGGTTTGCTACACCTATAAATTGAGGTTCTCCGGTAGACGAAAATCATAGAGTGCAATAGAGTGCAATAGGGTGAATTATTGTAAGCCTCAACGATGTAGTGGATTTCTTACTTCCCGTGGTTTTTTCCCGTGTTTCGGGTTTCCACGTAAATTGTGTGTTCGCTCTTTTCGTTTATCTTTTCTTCGCATCTCATATATATATTTCGAGAGTCGTAGGCGATTTAGTTTTCAATATTCGCAACAAGTGGTGTCAGAGGATCGTAAAAGCACAACATGTTAGAACCTGGAAACGCAACTACGGTACCTGTACTAAATTAAAGCAGAGGAAATTAAAACGACAACGGGGATTAAAAATTTACGAGTTGTTCTTCACTCAAACAACTCGCAACAGCCTCAAGGCCACAAAATTTACTCATAAATGATTACAATATTCGCTCGAAAATACCAAGACTACAATACAGTCGTAGTACTTGAAATAAATTCTCACGAAAATGATAAAGAAAAATATCGAATACTCTTCACTCGAGTAACTCTATTTTTCTTCTCTCTTTAGCTTCGATCCGGAAAGTGTGTCGGCTCTCAAAAATGATAAAGAAAAATATCGTCGGACTCTTCACTCGAGCACTCTATTTTTGTTCTTTGATCTTCAATGTAGGAAAACGTAAATGATGAAATGATTAATGTCTTCAATATATGCTTCATCATTCTTTTCCAAAGTAGTGGGTAGTTATGTGGTCAAAACTTCAACCCACATTCAGCAACTTCCTCCCACTAACACATGTACTTCATGCCACTCCATGTACTTGTAACTTCCAGCCCATGATGCCTCACCATAACTCCTTTGTTCCAGCCACGAAATCAGTCCAGAGACTTCACATGTTGGGCCTAATATCTTCATTTATGCAGCCCATTATTTCACTTCATTGTTCAGCCCAACTAACTCCAAAATAACAGCTCACTCCTTTGAATTGTCCAGCCCACTAATTTGATGTGCTCATTATTTTTTAACTCCCGTAAACTCCTGAAATTTTAGACAAAAAAACACAAACGTAAAATGCTTATTAATTTAAAGACGTTGGCAAAACCAACCCCAACAAACTCCCCCTTTTTTCCAACCGTCTTGAAACCGATGTCCATCCTTCAATGTTATTCCTGCAAAAAGGAACAAGCAATACAATACAAAAGACAGACACAATCCAGTCTCAAAACAGCAGTAGTCAAAGAGAAGTTTAAGAACATCAAAAGCATTTAAACATATAGTCAGGAGTTTTAAAGCAATAACATAGTTCCAAAACAGAAGCAACCTTTTGTGTTGTACCAACACTCCCCCTGAAAACGTATTTCCAAGTGAAAAGGAACAACACGTTCAAAATCTGAAACTCATCAAGCAGTATCTAGTTCTTAAACGTAAAATGCTTATTAATTTAAAGACGTTGGCAAAACCAACCCCAACAAACTCCCCCTTTTTGCCAACCGTCTTGAAACCGATGTCCATCCTTAAATGTTATTCCTGCAAAAAGGAACAAGCAATACAATACAAAAGACAGACACAATCCAGTCTCAAAACAACAGTAGTCAAAGAGAAGTTTAAGAACATCAAAAGCATTTAAACATATAGTCAGGAGTTTTAAAGCAATAACATAGTTCCAAAACAGAAGCAACCTTTTGTGTTGTACCAACACTCCCCCTGAAAACGTATTTCCAAGTGAAAAGGAACAACACGTTCAAAATCTAAAACTCATCAAGCAGTATCTAGTTCTGGGACTCATCAAACTGCGTCCATGTTATGGAACTGACAAAGCTGCGTCATCCGAACCATAGAACATTCTCCCCCTTTCGGATACGCAGCGTCATCTGAACCATAAAACATTCTCCCCCTTTCGGATACGCTGCACAATGAGCTCCCCCTTAGTATCATAATATTTAAAAAACAATCGAGATTTAAAAAATATTTAAGAAGAGAATCAATCGAGAGACAAGTGATTATTTAAAAAACAGTTAAAGTGAGAGAGAAGTTACAAATCTGAGTAACAGATGAGGAGTCAGCAGACTTCTGAAACGCGATTCTAGTCACAGAACATCAACTGGATTTCGATTTCTGTTGTGCACTACAGGACTGAACTTTCTGGTTCTGGAACTTTGAGCAACTTCCACACGATCTTTTCCGCACCACGCAGTCATGAACCTGGTCAACAAGTCAAATCCACTACCATGTCTTCCACACAACAAAGTTAGTCATCACATCATTGAAATTCAAATTTGGAAGATAAGGAATCACACTTAAAGTATATTTCACAGAAATAAGCAAGTGATAATTTCAACACCATGAAGTACAAGAACCCATTCCTTTTCAACCAGTCATGTATTAGGATCTCCACAATTCCACCCCTGTTCGAATCAAGATCTTACCCAAGACTTTCAAACTTTTTCATATCACTAAAAACATATCAAGCAGTCCAACACTGAAAAGTAAGTCAAGTCATCACACTGATACATCAAAACATCATTTTATCCCCTGTTACAAGCAATCGAGACTTAAACCAACCAAGGTTCACAATCAACGAGGCCCACCTAGTCGCAGTTGGGACCAAACTCATCACGAATCCAAGTCAACAATGCCAAACTACAAAAGGCAGGTGAGAGTGAGACCAGTCAAGTTCCCGTATCAACACGTACCCCTAAATATATACACTGATCAGTAGTCGAGACTTAAATCATTCATGATCCCAAGTCAACGAGTACTCTACTGCTTAGTAGTCGAGACCGAGAGCAGCCATGATCTCCAATCAACGAGTACTCTAATTTAGTATTCGAGACTGAGATCAACCAAGTTCCCAAGTCAACGAGTACCTTTTTTTTTCGATTTTTTTTTTCGTTTTTTGTTTTTTTTTTGTTTTTTTAATAAACTACACAGGGGAAAGCTAGATGCAGCACGATTCACAAGGTGATGACTATGATGACTCTTTCACATAAGAAAGCATAGACAGTGAGGATAAAAGATAATAAAGTGATAGAAACAACAGATAAGCACAGAAGTCTCAGGAACAGATCCTAACCCGAACAGATATTTCATATGGTACCCAGACAAAGTGAGTTTTTCAGGAATGTGTCTCTTTCATAATTCAAGGGTTTTTAAAAAATATCAGCAAATTTTGTTTCATTATTAGTATACTCAAGTCTAATTACCTTATCCACAAAAAAAAAATTATTATGAAGTGTTGGGGGTAAGAAGTGGAAGACATTCAAGCATTATTAACCATATCTCTATAGTTAAGTTTAGGTTTAACTCTTGTTTGTATCTTGTCATTCATACCTCCTATCACTTGAGATGGTGGATGATTTTTCCGAATGTGCCCTGGTGTATCTCTTCTCACACTTTGTAGAACATCGTCGACCGAATCTGCACCTTCAATTTCTTGACTTTGTTTAGGATCTGGAGTCTCTGTACTGACAGGTTCAGTAATTGGTTCTGGGACTTCATCATCAGTTGAGTCTGTCTCAGCACCTGTATGGTCAACTGCAAGTTCTTGACTTTGATCTGGATCTGGTTCTAGAACTGCAAGTTCTTGACTCGGTTCTGTGACTGCTTCTGTGACAAGTTCTAGGACACCATCTGTGGAAGTTTCTGTAATTGGTTCTGGAACACCACCTGTGGACGTTTCTGGAACTGGTTCTGGAACTTCATCTATGGAAGGTTCTGTGACTGTATTTACATTGATTGGTTCTGGAACCGTCGAAAGTGGAGGAGGTTGATCTTGTACATCGTCACTTGTCGTATGTCCATCATCTGGATATGTTGCGACTTTTCTACCCAACTTTCTATGGGTGTTGGCACACTCATTTGCAAAGTGTCCGAACCCTTTGCATTCATTGCATTGAATCGTGGAGTAGTCTCTGGACTTTGATTCCTCATAGTATGATCGTTTCCTGTTGGTCTCTGAACTTCTGTTGGATCCTTCAAAATGGTTCTGCAACTTGTCCCAAGCCTCCTTTGCTGACTTTGAGTCCTTGATCAATCTGAACATATAGGTGTCGACTGAACTGTAGATAACGGACTTCGCCTTCTCATTTGCGCATGCAACCTCTCTTTCCTCTTTGGTCCATAGACTTGATGGTTTGTGGACTGTAACACCACGATCTTCGTGCATCGGAGGTTCCCATCCATCTTCAACTCTGTCCCATGCTCGCGTGTCGATGGACTTGATTTTGCACCTTGTGTGAACTTTCCAATGTGAGTAATATGTCCCGTCGAGTACAATAGTACGTAGCAAGTGTTGGAGTTATGTACTTAATGTCTAGATTTAAGTAACGGTAAACTCCCGGTCATAGCATTTAATCTATTAATTAATAAACAATTGTTTGCGTTTAATTATTGATAATTAAATATATGCAAATCATAGTCCTGGATTTTATACGTTGTAGTTAGTATGGTGTGTATGGCCCACACAGAAGATCATACTATCGGTTACTCGTATTTAATCAAACAGTTGCTCACGACCTAGATGGACACGGACCAATCCATCGGTATAGTCGTTGTGTGAGAGAGAAAATAATTTGTCTTAATTATTTTATCACACTTGTACACTTGGTGTATTGAGCGGATCGTTTGAGATTTATCGATTAGGATTGCCGGCGATAATCGATTCAAGTCTCAGAGTATTTTATTCTTAATCCCCGAAACTATTGCGGGTGTGTATATTTAATATAAGTAACTTTGATTTACCAAAGGAATTAACCGATTTAATTATTGGGTTAATTACCGGTTAAGTTGGGTCACTACATTTTATATATGACATGCCGTGAATACTTGACGGGAAAGTGTATCCCGTAAGGGTTGATAATATCCCCGAGATGAGTTCATAAGGAATTATTGTGTAAACCTCATGAGTGGATTCGTTCCGCACAATAATTAAGGTTGAATGGTACTAGTCTCGGATTCAAGAGATGAATAAATTAATTAGCAATAAATTAATTTTATTCATGGATATTTAAATCTTAAATACACGGAATAAATAATACTACCGGAGAAATATTATTTGATATAATATGGTTTAATATTGGGAGTGCAATTAATTTATATAGTGGAAAATAAATTAATTAATATTAATGGGAGATTAATAGATTTGGGCTTGGGCTCAATTTAATCATTAATATTGGAAGCCCAATATTCCACCTCCTTTAGATCCCCTACGTAGCCTATAAAAGCACTACATGGTCTTCACTTTTTAATAAGACAAGATTATCATACTTGATATTCTAGAGAGTTGAAGAGGATCCATAAGCTTGGAGGATCGTCGCCCACCCGACGTTCAAGCTAGTGCAAGGAATACGTGGGAAGATCCTAAGGTCATCATCTTGATTTCGTTTCTCCACACAACGAATCGAAAGGTAAAATCATAAACTCCCTTCTATGATTTTATGTGAATATGATTGTGATATATACATGAACGCACGATCCGGGAAAACAACGAACCTCGGGGACGGGGATTCGAGATCCCCGGCGAGGATCGAAGGGGGCGGCCGAACCCTAGGGTTCGACCGCCGGTTGCGCGCGGGCGAGGGAGCCCCGGCTGGACCGCCGGGGCATGCGATCGACGTGAAGTCGATCACGGGGAGGTTCGCCATGGGCTGGTGCCGGGGCGTGCAAAGGAGGAGCCCCGGCTGAAGCCGGGGCAGGCGATCGATCGGGCGATCGATCGCCGGGGCGAACCGCGGCTGTTGCCACGGTGGTCAGCTGGGAGCTGACCGCCCCTCCTGGCGGTGGCGATGAGTCGCCGGACTCACCGCCGGGGGCTGCCCCATGCAGCCCCATGCTATCGCCATGCACGGCGATTTCGAACCCTAGCAAGGGTTCGGCTAGGGTTTAGCCGCGGGTTCATCCCGCGGCGACGCTCTTGTCGAGTCCGGTCTTGCGAGGTGTTCTTGATCGGTTTCCGGCGATGGGATTTATGTCGGGGTTATCGGTTCCGCAATTTTTGATACCCCGAGATATCGATTTCCAGCAATTGGTATCAGAGCGTTTGGTTTCGTGTTCATGTATGTGTTCAATTATCGTTCTACCTTGCAGGGATTCCGACTATCATGGTTAATTAATTGATTAATTGTTTAATTAATTGTTTTAATTTTACCATGATTATTAAACTCTCGGACATGTCGAGATTCGTTTTGTGTGGATGAATGCTTGTAATATTAAAAATTCGGGGGTTGACCGAATTTAGATTTATTATTATTGTTCTTTGTTTTCCGGAAAATGTATAGGGTCGATTTCATGTATAGAATCGATACCGGAATTGTAAATTTATTTCTTGTAATTTATTTACGTTGGATCGATGCCGAGACGACCGCCGGAGAACACATGTGACGAAGGAGAAGACGTGAGGGAGGACCGGGGATCGATTGGATCGATCCCATGATGAGATCGATCGATGGCATGGGCGAGGGGCTCGATCGCCCCTGCCGCGGGCTGCCGCCGGTTCGGTGGCTGGCCGGCGTGGCTGGGCGGCGGTGCTCCTCCCCGGGGGCCGGCCGGTCGAAGGTGGGGTGGCGTGGGGTCTCTCGATCTCATGCTACTCCTACCTAGATTCACTTTCCTAATTGATTCGGTTTTTCCTATTTTGAGTATTCCTATTTTTGGGAACTCTCATGGAAATAGGAAAAAAATTAATTGGAATTAATTTATTTCCTTATTCTATTATGGAAGTCTTCTAGAATATTCCAAGTCCTACTTGGAATAGGATTCTAGAGATTTAATAGAATTTGATAGGAAAATAATTAATTAATAAATTAATTTATTTCCTAGTTGATTATTCCTATTTTATGAGAATTTTCATGAACATGGAAATTAATTAATTTTGGAAAGTAGAAGAGTCATAATTTACTTTATTTCCTTATTCTATTATAGAAGTCTTCTAGAATATTCCATGTTTAAATTGGATAGATTATTCTAGAGATTTAATAGAATTAGATAGGAAAATAAATAAATAAAAATATTAATAATATTTAATTTTCTTTTTGATTTATTCGATTGACTTAATTTTCGAATTAAGTATCTTTTGGATTTATTAAAAATGAATAGATTTAAATATTGGGATTAATATTCTCGTCACATGGAGCATTCAAGAACGAAGACTGAAGACTAGAAGACGCATACGGAGATGGAATAAAGCCATGATAGTCGGAAAATAGTTTTCTAGCATTATTTTGACTATGTGATACTATGTGCTTTATTACTTGTATGCATGCTTATGTGTTTAATTATGCATTAGATAGCGTATCCCTTTGTTATAAAAAGTTAAGTGGGAGAGGGGATGGAAACATTCCCATGGTCTCCATTACTGTTCTCTTGGTGACATTTATGAGCTTTCGAAGTTCATATAGATATGTCATTGGAGGAGAATTCTTGTAATTCCTTTTACGAGAAACATTGATTAAGTCTATCAAACAATGCCTAATTTGTCTTTCTGAAACTGACTTCAAGTCGACTCATTCTCACCCCGGGGAGTGGAATGGAGCCAAAGCCACTTGGTCATGTGGATGACACAAATTAGAGACATTCGTACCATTCTTTTGAAGGTGGATCGATTGTCTGCTCGGCTCCCTCATCTAATGAGAGATAGGGTTGTTCGCATGGTGAATCACTGGTTAGAAACTTCGAGTTTCACTTATGATTCTCCGCGTCCTGATTTACGAAAATCGAACGGATCTTGTAATTGGGAGTCAATTATAAAAGTCTCTTGGTGTAGTAAACGTCCACACCACGTGGCTTGCTATACTAACGGATTTTGGATTAATTGATGTAGACAGTTGTAAGAAATTGTGAAGAGTTGTGAAGTTGTCGTAAACGTCCACACCACGTGGCTTGTGGTGATGTAGCAATTCCAAACGATTTACTTTGGTGCTGAGTAATGGTTTACACTTAGATACGCATTATAGTATTCCTCCCCACGAGGTTACGCTATAAGTGATGTATGACCAAAGAAAATCTAATTGCTAAATCATTTGGGTGGGTAAACGTCCACACCACGTGGCTTGCCTTACCTGATGGGATTTTAGATGTAATTAGTAATTTAATGATATTATTTAAGGGAGATAATATCGGATATTAAATTGATTGTTTGTTTAAATGTGCTTATAGGTTTAGAGAATAGCTATGAACCCACTTTCTGTGATACTCAAGGAACATAAACTCACTGGTCCCAATTATATTGATTGGAGGAGAAATTTAGACATTGTCCTGACTTCTGAAGAGTACAAATTTGTACTCCATGAATTGTGCCCTGCTGAGCCCACGGCTGCCTCAACTAATGAGGAAAAACAGGCATATCGGAAGTGGAAAAAGGCTAATGAAATGGCTAGGTGTTATATTTTGGCTTCCATGTCAAATGTACTCCAAACCCAACATGAGTCGATGGCCACTGCCTATGATATGTTGTTCAACCTCAAAGAGATGTTTGGGGAGCAAGATCGTGCGGCAAGGCAAGAAGCCATGAGAGTCCTTATGAAAACTACTCAGTCTGAAGGAACGCCCGTTGGGGATCACGTTCTTAAGATGATGAGTTTGTTGAATGAGCTTGAGATCCTAGGAGCTCAAATTGATGCTGAGACGCAAGTCGACATCATACTCCAGTCTCTGACCCCTAGTTTTGAGCAGTTTCGCATGAGTTATAATATGGGTAAACTATCTTATACTCTTGCGCAACTCCTGACTGAACTGAAGGCGGCAGAGGGGATCTACAAGAAGGGCAAGTCTCAAGCGCTTGTAGCTACCAAGTCCAAAGGCTTGAAGCCTGTTGGAGGTAGGGGCAAGAAAAGGAAGCAAGCCTGGAAACCCAGTGGTGCCAAGAGGAGTGGACCACGAGTGGGGGCTGCAAAGCCAAGGGGCAAGTGCTTCCGATGCAATAAGTCTGGACACTGGAAGTCTGAATGTCCTCTGAAAGGTACGAATTTTTCTTTAGTCGTAAAAACATAGTCAGCGGTAATATCTACCAGAAATCTGGTGTGTAGATATGGAACCACTGACGGTATGTGCATTTTAAATGCAGGGGTTCCAGAAAACCCGACGACTTAGAGAAGAAAAGTTCGAGTCTACACGGGCAAAGCTGTAGAGGAGGCAGCTGTTGCGGTGGAAGACATTTATCTACTTAGTAGTTAAATAGGATTTCATTTCAAGTTTATTGCATTATGTACCCTTTATTTTAGAAATAACGTTTTGTTCTGGATTTCTATTATTTATGAATGGATATTTTATTTCTTTAATCATTTGATGATTTTGATAAGAAATAATGGGTATTATCTATTCTGGTACATTAGATAGCAATAATGTAAATGATTAATCCTTAGTCTACCACGATGCAACGAACCGTCCTATAACTTGTTTTAATTGTTAGATATACTTCTTTATTAAATCATTATACTTGTGAACTCTCGTACTTAGTAGTATTTATTCAAATAAGATTCAAAAAAGTCGAAATTGATTTGATCAATTATAGTTGAAGGAATGTACCTTCCGACCTAATAATTGAATTTGGAAGATAATACAACTGAGCATACCTTTTGGTAAAGGGTAGAATTCGGACAAGTGTTGAGAATGATCAATGATATATGCAGACGTATGTGTAATTAAGAGGGTACGAGTAGTTCTTTCAAGAATACTCGATGATGGATTAGAATACTTGATGTGCCATAAAAGCAAATGTGTTTTGACTAGTCAATGGACACAAAGCTATTATGGAGAACCTTCAAAGTATATCCATTAGAAGTCTGCGACTTAGTCGAGGAGGCCATCACCTATCTGAATAACACATAGCATAATCAAAGATTGGGATTTAATCCCAAAAGGCCGCACCATACACTTACGTGTAGAAATGGTGTGTTGAAAATAAGAAATGGAAATCTAATAGTAAAAGAACAAGTTGTTCGGAACTACCTGTGTTCTATGGATATTCCTGGAGACAACGGCATTTTATATGGTTGTAGGATATCCTAGATGAACAAAGTATTGTGTGTTCTATAGTACTATGAATCAGAAGGACGTGTATCGCCCGGTTCTTAGAGGAAGACTATTAGATGAACCACAAAGGCCTAACTGACGTAATACCTTAAGAATGAGAAAAAGGACAAAGACTAGGAACCATCCAAACCGAGTAGAAGTACACCACAAACTGCACCTACTGTTATTACTGTTATACACCGGGACGCCATTGCAGTGGGAGGTTGTTGAACAACCAGAGATGTTCCCGGCAATCGGAATTTCGATTGGATTGTCGGTTCCGCAATTTTGACAACTCCGGATATTCGATCTCTAAAGAGACGTCCGTCGGAATTAATTAGATAATTTATTTAATTAAATTTATTAATTCCGAGAAGCCGATTTCCAAGAACTTCTTGAGGCAAATATGTCGTTGACGACTTTCTATTTTTCCATGTTGATGACAATTCAATATATCAACCAAAGCATTTCTCATAATATTTAATTTGGTTTTTCCGCAATCCCACGATTTTTTATTATCATGTGCACATGATTTTTCAATGGGATTTTTATCTAACTCTCTTCAGGAGATTTTGAGGGTGACTTAATTTCTTTCTTTTTCCGCGGATTTATTTTAAATCTTGAGATCGATCTACTACGCTTCAGACGTATATAAGAATCAACATTTGGGTTGATATCTTTTGTATTTGAACTCTTATAGTTCATTTTATCACAAATATATGTGATTTTGTCACACCTTCAATTAATTTGGCAGATTGCTTGCTGAATACTGCAAGTCACTTATTTTCATGAACTTCGGGTTCAATTGTTTGATGCGTGGATCAAGAATTGAAGATCGTTTTCATTTAATGAAATTTCTCGGCATTTATATTTTTATATTCTTATTTCCCCTAATGTCGGGAAATGATCTTCGTTAAATATGCAAATCAGCATAAATGCTATAAACCGATCTTCTGGATCGTGGGCTCGAGATATTTAATATAATTTTTTCTATTATGCACGTTCATAAAAATATGTTTTAGTGGTGATATGAATATAACTTGCATAAATAAAATTTATTCGCAGATGGGAAATGCTTTATTCATTTCCACTCACTTAATAATAATCATGATATGCATCATTTTTTATTTTTAAGTACATTTGTAGTACTCGTGAGGATAATTAGTAAAGCTCTTCCGGAGCCAACTTTTAATATGTTATCATTTGCATAACAATATCTTTACATTCTTCGGGGATACAGTATTTTTATTAATGATTCTTCGAATCAAAATATTAGGTTTTATCAATGATCCTTCAGGATCAAAATATATCTCAATATATAATTTTCTAAGAAATTACATTTAATTTGAATCGACTTTTTCGATATTCATTTGTTGTGATTTTCAAGTATATCCTTCAGGGATAATTCATATACTCATTGTTTCAACGAGAACAATCGAATTTGGCGTACTTTGAGTATCATGATTTAACCTTATTAAAAAACATTTAATTTTTAAACTTTAATTGCTACAAACAATTTGATTTGATATTTCTGCGGGAATATCCTATCATGATTTTCTTAAAGAACATTTAAATTTTAATTTTGATATTTAATCATGAATATTATATCATAATGTTCTTTAGGAACATTTAAAATTTATTGCTATTACGGGAGCAATTTAACTTGATATTTCCAAAACTATTGCTACTACGGGAGCAATTTAATTTTATATTTTCTCAATAATATCATACAATGATATTATCGTAATATTTCTTCAGAAATATCCAAAGGACAATTTGATTTGTTAGTTCTCGAATAATATCAAATCAGGATGATCTTAAAAGATCAGGATGATCTTAAAAGATCAATATAATATTTAAACCAGAGTATATATTCTTCAGGAATATTCAATTTAATGTATATATTAAGAATAATGGATTTGATATTACAGGAATATCAAATTATAACGTTTAAAATCATGTAATCCAATGTGGAGTCAATCATACCACGTTTTGGTAGTACGACCAACTTCGGTTGATTGTATCTTTGTTTTAAATCTTTCCACAAAGCTATTGAATCTTTCACGGTCAATTTTCAAAGATATTATTCGAGATTATTAGTATATAATTATAATCAATTAGATATTGATATTTCTGCAGGAATATCATATTACATCACGATGTTCTTCAGGAACATTTAATTTTTTAAATTTGATATTTCTTCAGAAATATCATAGCATAATGTTTTTCAGGAACATTAAAAATTTAATTAATTTACTAGGAATAATTAATTTGATATTACTTCAGTAATATCAGATTATAATGTTCTTCGGGAACATATGATATGTTCTTCAGGAACATTAAAAATTTAATTAATTACTATGGATAATTAATTTGATATTACTTCAGGAATATCAGATTATAATGTTCTTCGGGAACATATGATATGACTTCAGGAATATCAAATTATAATGTTCTTCGGGAACATATGATATTAAGGAGAAGGGAGGATAAGTAGATATATTTATAATTATTAATGAATATAAACAAACATATAAATTCTTGCCTTGGAGTTCGGTTCGGTTCTTGGATGAGTAGAAATTCGATGAAGAACGCGGTTGAGCTTTCGTGCTGATAACGTGTTATAAACTCAAGAGAAATTGAGAGAGAATAATAGATTATATAGAAAGACAATGAGAGGAGAATAAAATTATTATTTCATTCATATGGAGAGACCCATACAAAGTATGATTTCTGTCTTTTTAGAAAGGTTAAATTAGTCATTTACTAATTAATAATATTCATAACAATTATATTATTATGAAACAAAAAAAAATATTTAGTAGCGTATTTGTACTTCAATTTTTGTTTTTATATAATCAATTATTTTAAAATAAATATTGAGGATTAACTTATTAACCTAAATAAATATTCAACCATAATACACACTCTTATTAATATTATATTTACCTATCAATTTCTGAATGTATTTCAAAATTAAAAATATGTCATATAAATAAACAATTTTTTTTTATAACTAATAGATTAAATAATATCTATATTTCAAAATTAATAAATCTTTATAGTTTTATTATTAACTACTCTTTGTAAATAAAACCTTGTCCTGAAATTAATAAAATTTTGAATTTTTTTTCGTCTTTAAGGTGTGTGGACTATTATAGGACATTTAAAAAAAATGTGCAAATACATGTGAGACACATAAAATATATTTTATGCTTATAAATGTTTTTGATTTAAAATATTATTTTCTTATTAACGTAAGTTATAAATGAAATTATGAATACTAGTACCAATGCCGTGCAATACACGTGATTTGTTTGTTTGAAATAATCTAAAATTTTATTTAATCTACAACGTATTTCACTAAAAATTTATTAATGGACTAAGAAATTATTTTATTTAAAATCTCATTATTAATTGTTATCTCAATTATGAAATTTTTATTATTTTCAAAGATTACGCCTGTTTACTTGTATGCATGCTTATGTGTTTAATTATGCTTTATTACTTGTATGCATGCTTATGTGTTTAATTATGCATTAGATAGCGTATCCCTTTGTTATAAAAAGCTAAGTGGGAGAGGGGATGGAAACATTCTCATGGTCTCCATTACTGTTCTCTTGGTGACTCTTATGGACTTTTGAAGTTCGTATAGATGTGTCATTGGAGGAGAATTCCTGTAATTCCTTTTACAAGAAACATTGATTAAGTTTATCAAACAATGCCTAATTTGTCTTTCTGAAACTGACTTCAAGTCGACTCATTCTCACCCCGGGGAGTGGAATGGAGCCAAAGCCACTTGGTCATGTGGATGACACAAATTAGAGACATTCGTACCATCCTTTTGAAGGTGGGTTGATTGTCTGCTTGGCTCCCTCATCTAATGAGAGATAGGGTTGTTCGCATGGTGAATCACTGGTTAGAAACTTCGAGTTTCACTTATGATTCTCCGCGTCTTGATTTACGAAAATCGAATGGATCTTGTAACTGGGAGTCAATTATAAAAGTCTCTTGGTGTAGTAAACGTCCACACAACGTGGCTTGCTATACTGACGGATTTTGGATTAATTGGTGTAGACAGTTGTGAGGAATTTTGAAGAGTTGTGAAGTTATCGTAAACGTCCACACAACGTGGCTTGCGGTAATATAGCAATTCTAAACGATTTACTTTGGTGCTGAGTAATGGTTTACACTTAGATACGCATTATAGTATTCCTCCCCACGAGGTTACGCTATAAGTGATGTATGACCAAAGAAAATCTAATTGCTAAATCATTTGGGTGGGTAAACGTCCACACAACGTGGCTTGCCTTACCTGATGGGATTTTAGATGTAATTAGTAATTTAATGATATTAATATTTAAGGGAGATAATATCGGATATTAAATTGATTGTTTGTTTAAATGTGCTTATAGGTTTAGAGAATAGCTATGAATCCACTTTATGTGATACTCAAGGAGCATAAACTCACTGGCCCCAATTATATTGATTGGAGGAGAAATTTGGACATTGTCCTGACTTCTGAGGAGTACAAGTTTGTACTCTATGAAGCATGTCCTGCTGAGCCCACTGATGCCTCAACTAATGAGGAAAAGGAAGCATATCGGAAGTGGAAAAAGGCTGATGAAATGGATATGTGTTATATTTTGGCTTCAATGTCAAATGTACTCCAAACCCAACATCAGTCGATGGACACTGCCGAGGATATGTTATACAACCTCAAGGAAATGTTTGGAGAGCAAGATCGTGCGGCAAGGCAAGAAGCCATGAGAGTCCTTATGACAACTACTCAATCTGAAGGAACGCCCGTTGGGGAGCACGTTCTCAAGATGATGAGTTTGTTGAATGAACTTGAGATCCTAGGAGCTCAAATTGATGCTGAGACGCAAGTCGACATCATACTCCAGTCTATGACCCCTAGTTTTGAGCAGTTTCGCATGAGCTATAATATGGGTAAACTATCTTATACTCTTGCGCAACTCCTGACTGAACTGAAGGCGGCAGAGGGGATCTACAAGAAGGGCAAGTCTCAAGCGCTTGTAGCTACCAAGTCCAAAGGCTTGAAGCCTGTTGGAGGTAGGGGCAAGAAAAGGAAGCAAGCCTGGAAACCCAGTGGTGCCAAGAGGAATGGACCACGAGTGGGGGCTGCAAAGCCAAGGGGCAAGTGCTTCCGATGCAATAAGTCTGGACACTGGAAGTCTGAATGTCCTCTCAAAGGTACGAATTTTTCTTTAGTCGTAAAAACATAGTCAGCGGTATTATCTACCAGAAATCTGGTGTGTAGATATGGAACCACTGACGGTATGTGCATTTTGAATGCAGGGGTTCCAGAAAACCCGGCGACTTAGAGAAGAAGAGTTCGAGTCTACACGGGCAAAAGCTGTAGAGGAGGCAGCTGTTGCGGTGGAAGACATTTATCTGCTTTAGTAGTTAAATAGGATTTCATTTCAAGTTTATTGCATTATGTACCCTTTATTTTAGAAAGAACGTTTTGTTCTGGATTTCTATTATTTATGAATGGATATTTTATTTCTTTAATCATTTGATGATTTTGATAAGAAATAATGGGTATTATCTATTCTGGTACATTAGATAGCAATATATGAATGATAGATCCTTAGTCTACCACGATGCAACAAACCGTTCTATAACTTGTTTTACTTGTTAGATATATTTCTTTATTAAGTCATTATACTTGTGAATTCTTATACTTAGTAGTATTAATTCAAATGAGATTCAAAAGGTCGAAAATTGATTTGATCAATTATAGTTGAAGGAATGGACCTTCCGACCTAACAATTGAATTTGGAAGATAATACAACTAAGCATACCTTTTGGTAAAGGGTAGAATTCTGACAAGTGTTGAGAATGATCAATGATATATGCAGTCATATGTGTAGTGCGAGTAATTCTTTTAAGAATACTCGAAGCTGGATTAGATTGCTTGATGTTGTTGGAGTTGTGTACTTAATGTCTAGATTTAAGTAACGGAAACTCACGATCCATTGCCACTAATCTATTTAATTTAATAAACAATAGCGGCCTCAGAGGCAGCGGAAGTTTTGGTATAACTCCGGGATAATCTCTGGGACTTAGATGTGATTCTTAATTTGCCAAAGGCTATGTAAATAGCGGTGCAATGGCAAATGGTAAGAAATCACAAGTCCATAAGTGTAAGATAACACATAGTGCAAGTACCACCTGATACGAGTCATCGTCGAGGGAGACGACGCTGTAGTCACCAAGATAACTTCAGAGCGGCAACCTAGAGTGCTCATTCACATAGTACTTCTTGGAAGTACAACTTAAGCACGTGATGAGTATGGGAGTCGGGAGTTTGGAGGAAATGACTAGACCTTAGTACAAGTGGGATATTGTTGGAGTTATGTACTTAATGTCTAGATTTAAGTAAAGTAAACTCACGATCCATTGCCACTAATCTATTTAATTAAATAAATAATTATTTGCGTTTAATTGTTTATAATTAAATATATGCAAATCATAGTCCTGGATTTTATACGTTGTAGTTAGTATGGTGTGTATGGACACACAGAAGATCATACTATCGGTTACTCGTATTTAATCGAACAGTTGCTCACGACCTAGATGGACACGGACCAATCCATCGGTATAGTCGTTGTGTGAGAGAGAAAATAATTTATCTTAATTATTTTATCACACTTGTACACTTGGTGTATTGGGCGGATCGTTTGAGATTTATCGATTAGGATTGCCGGCGATAATCGATTTAATTCTCAGAGTATTTTATTCTTAATCCCCGATACTATTGCGGGTGTGTATATTTAATATAAGTGACTTTGATTTTCCAAAGGAATTAACCGATTTAATTATTGGGTTAATTACCGGTTAAGTTGGATCACTATATTTTATATATGACATGCCGTGAATACTTGACGGGAAAGTGTATCCCGTAAGGGTTGATAATATCCCCGAGATGAGTTCATAAGGAATTATTATGTAAACCCTGCAGGTGGATTCGTTCCGCATAATAATTAAGGTTGAATGATACTATTCTCGGATATAAGAGATGAATAAATTAATTAGCAATAAATTAATTTTATTCATGGATATTTATATCTTAAATACACGGAATAAATAATACTACCGGAGAAATATTATTTGATATAATATGGTTTAATATTGGGAGTGCAATTAATTTTATATAGTGGAAAATAGAATTAATTAATAATAGTAAGGATTAATAGATTTGGGCTTGGGCTCAATTTAATCACTATTATTGGAAGCCCAATATTCCACCTCCTTAAGATCCCCTACGTAGCCTATAAAAGCACTACATGGTCTTCACAATTAGACAAGACAAGATAATCATACTTGATTAGTCTAGAGAGTTCGTGAAGGAGATCCATGGAGTCCGGTAGATCGTCGCCCACACGACGTCCGAGCTAGTGCAAGGAATACGTCGGAAGATCTCAAGGTCGTCAAATTGAGTTTTTCGTTTTTCCGAACAACGAGAACGAGGTAAATCGTAAAACCCTCTTTATGATTTTATCGTTTATTTATCGTGAAAATACCGTGAACCAAGATCCGAGAACGCGACCTTTGTCGAGGTTGAACCGGGTGGTGGTGATCGAAGATCACCGGACCGCCGGCGGCTCAACGGCTCGAACAAGAGAGGGTCGAGAGGGGCGAGCCTCGGCTGGACGCCGAGACTCAATCGAGGGCGAGCTCGATTCCCCGTACGCACGCACGGGACTCCAGCGGGCTGGTGGAGCAGCCCCGCTCGCGCGGCTGGACTGCCGCTCGCGCGGCGACGGCTGGCGGTGATCGCTAGCCACGGTTCGCCGTGGCTGGGCGTGCGATCACCGTGGGGCAGCTAGGGCGTGCCAAGGGGCTGCCAAGGGCAGCCCTAGGCGGCTGCTACGAACAGCCGCGAGCCCCATGCGGGGGCTCGACCGAAACAGCCGCGGGCTATCCCCGCGGTTAGGGTTTTGGTTGAGCCGGCCTTCGTGGTGGTTCGTGGCGGGTTTCCGGCAACCGGGAGTCGATTGGAGATGTTGTTCCGCAACTTTGACAACTCCGGATATTCGATCTCCAAAGGATTTCGGTCGGAATTAATTAGATAATTTATTTATTTAAATTTATTAATTCCGGGATATCGATTTTCAACAATTGGTATCAGAGCGTTGGTTTTAGTTCATGGTATTTTTCGATAAATTGTTCTACCTTGCAGGGTTTCCGATTATTATGGCTAGATTTAATTTTTATTAATTAATGTCATAATAATGTTCTTGATTATTAAACTCTCGGTGATGTCAATATTCGTTCTTGTGTGGTGAATGCTTGTTCTTATTTTTCCGGAAATTGTTTGATGTCGTTTTCATAGAGAATCGATACCGGATAACGTAGTAATAAATTTGTAATTTATTTTACGTTGGATCGAGGACGAAACGACGACCGGAAAAGTGTGACGGAGGTGAAGAAGAGAGGGAGGATTCCGGGGATCGATCAACTCCATGATCGACCCAAAGGAAGGATCGATCGAAGGGGGAGGGGGCTGCCCGCGGCCTTCTCGGCTGTGATGTCGCCGGCGATGGCGGCTGATCGGCTGGGCGGTGGCGGTGGCTCTCCTCTCGGCCGGCGATGGTGGTGGTGGGGCGCGGGGATCGCCAACCCGTGCTCTCCCGCCAAGATCCAACTTTCCTAAATTATTCGGTTTTCCTATTTTGAGTATTCCTATTTTTGGGAATTCTCATGGAATAGGAAAAGAATAAATTTAGAATAAATTTATTTTTCCTTATTGATTATTCCTATTCTTGGGAATTTTCATAGAAGAGGAAAAGGAATAAATTTAGAATTAATTTATTTTTCCTATTGAATTATTCCTTTATGGAATTTTTAATGGATTAGGAAAATAATTAATTTGGAAAGTTTTAAGAGTCCTTAATTAATTTTTCCTTATTTAATTATTCCTTTATGGAATTTTTAATAGAAAAGGAAAGGAATTAATATTGGAAGGATTAGGAGTCCTAATTTATTTTATTTCCTTATTTCATTATGGAAATCTTCTAGAATATTCCAAGTGGGTCTTGGATAGGATTCTAGAGATTTAATGAAATTAGAAGAGGAAAATAAAAATAATAAAAATATTAATAATATTTAATTTTATTTTTGATTTATTCGATTGACTTAATTTTCGAATTAAGTAACTTTTGGATTTATTAAAAATAAATAGATTTAAATATTGGAATTAATATTCCCGTCACATGGAGCATTCAAAGAACGAAGACTGATAGAAGAAGCATACGGAGATGCGATAAAGCCATAATAGTCGGAAAATAATATTCTAGTATTATTTTGATTATGTGATAATATTCTATGTGCTTTATTCCATGTATGCATGCTTATGTGTATTTAATTATGCATTAGATAGCGTATCCCTTTATTGTAAAAAGCTAAGTGGGAGAGGGATTGGAAACAATGCCATGGTCTCCATTGCTGTTCTCTTGGTGACTTTTATGGACTTTTGAAGTTCGTATAGACAAGTCATTGGAGGAGAATTCTTGTAATTCCTTTTACGAGAAACATTGATTAAGTTTATCAAACAATGCCTAATTTGTCTTTCTGAAACTGATTTCATGTCGACTCATTCTCACCCCGGGGAGTGGAATGGAGCCAAAGCCACTTGGTCACGTGGATGACACAAATTAGAGACCTTCGTACCATTTTTTGAAATGGATCGATTGTCTGCTCGGCTACCTCATTTTATGAGAGATAGGGTTGTTCGCATGGTGAATCACTGGTAAGAAACTTCGAGTTTCACTTATGATTCTCCGCGTCTTGATTTACAAGATCGAATGGATCAAGTAATTGGGAGTCAATTATAAAGATCTCTTGGTGTAGTAAACGTCCACACAACGTGGCTTGCTATACTAACAGATTTTGGATTAATTGATGTAGACAGTTATAAGGAATTGTGAAGAGTTGTGAAATTATCGTAAACGTCCACACAACGTGGCTTGCGGTAATGTAGCAACTCCAAACGATTTACTTTAGTACTGAGTAATGGTTTACACTTAGATACGCATTATAGTATTCTCCCAACGAGGTTACGCTATAAGTGATGTATGACCGAAGCAAATCTAATTGCGAAATCGTTTGGGTGGGTAAACGTCCACAAAACGTGGCTTGCCTTACCTGATGGGATTTTAGATGTGATTAGTGGTTTAATGATATTATTTAAGGGAGATAATATCGGAGATTAAATCAATTGTTTGTTGTTATATGTGCTCATAGATTAGGAATGGCTTTGAACCCACTTTCTGTGATACGTAAGGATTTTAAACTCATTGGTCCCTAAATGTAATGATTGGAATAGAGATCTAGACATTACCCAAACTGTTAAAGAGTGCAAGGTTGTACTCAGTGAGCTTTGTCCTCCCGAGCCTATTGACATAGGCGGCTAGACAAGAAGCGATGAGGATACTCATAGAGGCCAGTCCTTCGAGGAAACGCTTAAACACGTTTTTGAGATGATTGACCTTTTAGGCGAGTTGAGACGGAAATCGCAAGCTCTTGTAGCCAATGCCAAAGGTTTCAAACCTAAAGGCATGAATCGGGGGACAGGAAAAGAAAGCAAAGAAACCCAGTGGTTCTAAGTTACTTGGACCACGAGATGGGACGAGAAAGCCAATAGGCAAGTATTCTCGATACAAACAGTCTGGGTACTGGAAGTCTGATTATCCTCTCAAAGAAAGTACGAAATTTTCTTTAGTCGTAAAACATAGTCAGTGGTATTATCTACCGGAACCTGGTGTGTAGATATGGAACCACTGACGGTATGTGCATTTTAAATGCAAGAGGTTCCAGGAAACCTAAACGACTTGGAAAAGAAAAGATCGTAGTCTACATGGGCAATGCTGTGGAGGAGGCAGCAGTTGCAGTGGAGGACATTTTATAGGATTTTATTTTGAGTTATTGCTTTTATGTACCTTTCATTTAGAAAGAACTTTGTTCTGGATTTCTAATGAATAGATATTTTATTTCTTTTAATCATTTGATGGTTATAAGAAGAAATAAAGATATTATCTATTCTGGTACATTAGCTAGCAATATATAAATGATGAATCCTGAGTCCACCACGATGCAACGAACCGTAGTATAAAACTCGTTTTACTAATAAGAGATTTCTTTATTAAATCAATTATACTTGTGGATTCTTATGCTAAGTCATGTTTATTCAAATAAGAAGTTCAAAGGTCGAAAATTGATATTTGATCAATTAAGTTGAAGGAGTGGACCTTCCGACCTAAGAATCTAATTTGGAAGATAATATGACTAAGAAATCCTTTCTGGATATAAGATATAAGATCCGGACAAGTATTGGAATTGATTAACTCTGATGTATGCAGACCTATGTCTACTCAGACAATAAGGTACAAGTACTTCATTTGATGATTACTCAAGAAATGGATTAGAATACCTGATGTGCCACAAAAGCAAGTGTTTTGACAAGTCAATGGAAACTATGCAATTGTGGAGAACCATCAATGTATATCCATTTCTAGCTTGCGATTTGATTGCGGAGGCAAGTGCCTGTCTGAGGAAAGCATGGCATACTAATCAGAGATTGGGATTTAATCTCAAGAGACTACACCATACACTCTTGTGTAGAAATGTTGTGTCAATAATAAGAAATGGAACTCTTATAGAGATAGTAAAAGCATGAGTTATACGGAACTACCTATGTTCTATGGATATGTCTGGAAACAACGGCGCATTCAAATGCAGTTGTAGAATATCCTAGAAGAACAAAAGACGTGTGTTCAATAGTACTATGAACCAGATGGACGTTATAAGTTCTAACGCCCGGTTCTTAGAGAAAGACTATGAGATGAACCACAAGCCCAAAGTGACGTGATACTTTGAAATGAGAGAGAACGAAGAAGACTGGAAAAAAGCAGAACTGAGTAGCGGTACACCACTAACTGCACCTACTGTTATTACTGTTTATACACCGGAATGCCGTTGTAGTGGGAGGTTGTGGGTCAACCAGAGATATTCATAAGACTAGGAGAGTTTTCGAACTCTGGACCTAGTATACATGAAATCGATCCCTAGATCTACATGAAGGCAGTACTAGATCTAAATGTGCCTTCTTGGAAAGCAATAAGGATTATTGCTAAGAGGCGAGATCATTTAGAGTACAAGCTTAGTTGATCCATTTATGGATTGAAACAAAGCATTGAGTTCGTGGTACTTGCAAATTGATGAGATAGTCCATTTTATGGATTCATCAAAAGCATAGACGAATCGTGTGTATTGGAAACGTGATGGAAAACAAGGTGGTGTTTCTCGGGTTTTATGTAGAGAACATTCTTATCATTGGTAACAATGTAAAGATGTTATCAAGACATAAAATGATGGTTGTCTAGATAAATCAATATGAAAGATATAGGAAGAAGTTGGACATGTTCTTGAGATCTTGGATCTCTAGGAAAGAACATTGTACTTCTCCTGGACATCTTACATATATATGATTATGGTTCGTTTTAACATGCAAGATTCCGAGAAAGGTTCGTTACCTTTCAGAGACGGAATACATCTATCTAAGGATATGTGTTTTGGAACACAAAAGGAGATAGAAGCAATGAAAGCAGTTTCCTACACTTTATGTGTGGAAAGCTTAATAAATGCATTGTTGAAAATAAGAACCTGATATCGACTATGCGGTTAGCATAGTGGGAGGATATCAAGGTAATCCTGGAAAGGAATACTTGACTGCTGTAATGAACATTTTAAGTACTTTCGAAGTACTGGAAACTATGTTCTGGATTACGGAGCAAACAAGCTTTTCCTTTGGATTACATTCTCTTAGATTTCTAATCGAATGAGGACCGGTGTAAGTCGATATCAGGCTATGTGTTTCACTATTGAAGGAGAAGGAGTTTTAACATGGAAGAGTGATAAGCACGATGCTTTTCGGACTCTGCCATGGGTAACCACATAGCGGCCTCAGAGGCAGCGGAAGTTTTGGTATAACTCCGGGATAATCTCTGGGACTTAGAGGTGATTCTTAATTTGCCAAAAGGCTATGTGTATAGCGGTGCAATGGCAAAGTGTAAGAAATCACAAGTCCATAAGTGTAAGATAACACACAGAGCAAGTACCACCTGATACGAGTCATCGTCGAGGGAGACGACGCTGTAGTCACCAAGATAACTTCAGAGCGGCAACCTAGAGTGCTCATTCACATAGTAGTTCTTGGAAGTACAACTTAAGCACGTGATGAGTATGGGAGTCGGGAGTTTGGAGGAAATGACTAGACCTTAGTACAAGTGGGAGATTGTTGGAGTTGTGTACTTAATGTCTAGATTTAAGTAACGGAAACTCACGATCCATTGCCATTAATCTATTTAAATTAAATAAACAATTATTTGCGTTTAATTATTTATAATTAAATATATATGCAAATTATAGTCCTGGATTTTATACGTTGTAGTTAGTATGGTGTGTATGGACACACAGAAGATCATACTATCGGTTACTCGTATTTAATCGAACAGTTGCTCACAACCTAGATGGACACGGACCAATCCATCGGTATAGTCGTTGTGTGAGAGAGAAAATAATATGTCTTGATTATTTTATCACACTTGTACACTTGGTGTATTGGGCGGATCGTTTGAGATTTATCGATTAGGATTCCCGGCGATAATCGATTTAAGTCTCAGTGTATTTTATTCTTAATCCCCGATACTATTGCGGGTGTGTATATTTAATATGAGTGACTTTGATTTACCAAAGGAATTAACCGATTTAATTATTGGGTTAATTACCGGTTAAGTTGGGTCACTATATTTTATATATGACATGCCGTGAATACTTGACGGGAAAGTGTATCCCGTAAGGGTTGATAATATCCCCGAGATGAGTTCATAAGGAATTATTATGTAAACCCTGCAGGTGGATTTGTTCCGCATAATAATTAAGGTTGAATGGTACTAGTCTCGGAAATAAGAGATGAATATATTAATTAGCAATAAATTAATTTTATTCATGGATATTTATATCTTAAATACACGGAATAAATAATACTACCAGAGAAATATTATTTGATATAATATGGTTTAATATTAGGAGTGCAATTAATTTTATATAGTGGAAAATAGAATTAATTAATATTAATGGATTAATAGATTTGGGCTTGGGCTCAATTTAATCATTAATATTGGAAGCCCAATATTCCACCTCCTTAAGATCCCCTACGTAGCCTATAAAAGCACTACATGGTCTTCTCTATTCTCATAACTTGAAGATCACAATTCTAGAGAGAGAAAGTAGAGAGGGAGATCCATGGAGTTCGGTAGATCGTCGCCCACACGACGTCCGAGCTAGTGCAAGGAATACGCGGGAAGATCTCAAGGTCGTCAAATTGAGTTCTTCGTTTTTCCGAACAACGAGAACAAGGTAAATCGTAAAACCCTCTTTTATGATTTTATCGTTTAATTATCGTAAAAATACCTTGAACCAAGATCTGATGAACGGACCCACGAGACGAGGTCGAACCGGGCGGTGGTGGTCGGACCACCGGACCGCCGGCGGCTCGACGACTCGGCTGGAAAGGGATCGCGCGAGGTGGATCGAGCCTAGGGCTCGATCACGCGGATCGGCTGCGGGTTTTCCCGTAGCGATCTGCTGCCAGCTACGGGTTTTCCCTCAGCGACTCGTAGCGCCCAGCAGCAGCGAGTCAGGCGACTCGCTGCGGGTTGCTGTGGGCTGCTACGGGGAATTCGCTGGGTGCTGTGGGATTTCCTGCAGCTGACCCGCAGCGATCGAGCAGGGTCCCAGCAGCAGCGAGTCAGGCGACTCGCTGCGGGTTGCTGCGAGCAACCCCGCGTGGCTGCTGCGGGTTTCGCGGGTTCACGCGAGTTCTCTCGTGTTTTTCCCGCGTAACTTTTTCGTATGGTCATGTACGTGTTCCGGGAGTCGATTGGAGTTGTCGGTTCCGCATTTTTGACAATTCCGGATATTCGATCTCCGTAGGATTTCGGTCGGAATTAATTAGATAATTTATTTATTTAAATTTATTAATTCCGGGATATCGATTTCCAACAATGCGACCTAAGAATCTAATTTGGAAGATAATATGACTAAGCAATCCTTTATGGATATAAGATATAAAATCCGGACAAGTATAAGAATTGATTGACTCTGATGTATGCAGACCTATGTCTACTCAGACAATAAGGTACGAGTACTTCATTTTATGATTACTCGAAAAATGGATTAGAATACCTGATGTGCCACAAAAGCAAGTGTTTTGACAAGTCAATGGACACAAAGCTGTTGTGGAGAACCATCAAAGTATATCCATTTGTAGCCTGCGATTTGATCGCGGAGGCAAGTACCTATCTGAGAAATGCATGGCATACTGATCAGAGATTGCGATTTGATCCCAAATGACTACACCATACACTGTTGTGTAGAAATGGTGTGTCGTAAACAAGAAATGGAACTCTTATAGAAATAGTAAAATCATAAGTTATACGGAACTACCTATGTTCTATGGCTATGTATGGAAACAACGGCGCATTCAAATGCGGTTGTAGAATATCCTAGAAGAACAAAAGATGTGTGTTCAATAGTACTATGAACCAGAAGGACGTTATAAGCTCTAACGCCCGGTTCTTGGAGAAAGACTATATGATGAACCACAAGCCCAAGGTGACGTAATACTTTGAAATGAGAGAGAAAGATTAAGACTTAGAACCAGCCGAACCGAGTAGCGGTACACCACTAACTGCACCTACTGTTATCACTGTTTATACAAGGGAATGCCATTATAGTGGGAGGTTGTGGGACAACCGGAGATATTCATAAGACTAGGAGATTCTTCGGACTCTGGACCTAGTATACATGAAATCGATCCCTGAATCTACATGAAGGCGGTACTAGATCTAAATGTGCCTTCCTGGAGAGCAATAAGAATTATTGCTAAAAGGCGAGATCATTTAGAGTACAAGCTTAGTTGATCCATTTATGGATTGAAACAAAGCATTGAATTCGTGGTACTTGCAAATTGATGAGATAGTCCATTTTATGGATTCATCCAAAGCATAGACGAATCGTGTGTATTGGAAACGTGATGGAAAACAAGGTGGTGTTTCTCGGGTTTTATGTAAAGAACATTCTTATCATTGGTAACAATGTAAAGATGTTATCAAGACATAAAATGATGGTTGTCTAGATAAATCAATATGAAAGATATAGGAAGAAGTTGGACATGTTCTTGAGATCTTGGATCTCTAGGAAAGAACATTGTACTTCTCCTGGACATCTTACATATATATGATTATGGTTCGTTTTAACATGCAAGATTCCGAGAAAGGTTCGTTACCTTTCAGAGACGGAATGCATCTATCTAAGGATATGTGTTTTGGAACACAAAAGTAGATAGAAGCAATGAAAGCAGTTTCCTACACTTTGAGTGTGGAAAGCTTAATAAATGCATTGTTGAAAACAAGAACCTGATATCGGCTATGCGGTTAGCATAGTGGGAGGATATCAAGGTAATCCTGGAAAGGAATACTTGACTGCTGTAATGAACATTTTAAGTACTTTCGAAGTACTGGAAACTATGTTCTGGATTACGGAGCAAACAAGCTTTTCCTTTGGATTACATTCTCTTAGATTTCTAATCGAATGAGGACCGGTGTAAGTCGATATCAGGCTATGTGTTTCACTATTGAAGGAGAAGGAGTTTTAACATGGAAGAGTGATAAGCACGATGCTTTTCGGACTCTGCCATGGGTAACCAAATAGCGGCCTCAGAGGCAGCGGAAGTTTTAGTATAACTCCGGGATAATCTCTGGGACTTAGAGGTGATTCTTAATTTGCCAAAAGGCTACGTGTATAGCGGTGCGATGGCAAATGGTAAGAAATCACAAGTCCATAAGTGTAAGATAACACATAGAGCAAGTACCACCTGATACGAGTCATCGTCGAGGGAGACGACGCTGTAGTCACCAAGATAACTTCAGAGCGGCAACCTAGATTGCTCATTCACATAGTACTTCTTGGAAGTACATATTAAGCACGTGAAGAGTATGGGAGTCGGGAGTTTGGAGGAAATGACTAAACCTTAGTACAAGTGGGAGATTTTTGGAGTTGTGTACTTAATGTCTAGATTTAAGTAACGGAAACTCACGATCCATTGCCACTAATCTATTTAATTTAATAAACAATTGTTTGCGTTTAATTATTTATAATTAATGCAAATTATAGTCCTGGATTCTATACGTTGTAGTTAGTATGGTGTGTCGGGCCCACACAGAAGATCATACTATCGGTTACTCGTATTTAATCGAACAGTTGCTCACGACCTAGATGGACACGGACCAATCCATCGGTATAGTCGTTGTGTGAGAGAGAAAATAATTTGTCTTAATTATTTTATCACACTTGTACACTTGGTGTATTGAGCGGATCTGCTTGAGATTTATCGATTAGGATTGCCGGCGATAATCGATTTAAATCTCTGAGTATTTTATTCTTAATCCCCGATACTATTGCGGGTGTGTATATTTAATATAAGTGACTTTGATTTACCAAAGGAATTAACCGATTTAATTATTGGGTTAATTACCGGTTAAGTTGGGTCACTATATTTTATATATGGCATGCCGTGAATACTTGACGGGAAAGTGTATCCCGTAAGGGTTGATAATATCCCCGAGATGAGTTCATAAGGAATTATTATGTAAACCCTGCAGGTGGATTTGTTCCGCATAATAATTAAGGTTGAATGGTACTAGTCTCGGATATAAGAGATGAATAAATTAATTAGCAATAAATTAATTTTATTCATGGATATTTATATCTTAAATACACGGAATAAATAATACTACCGGAGAAATATTATTTGATATAATATGGTTTAATATTGAGAGTGCAATTAATTTATATAGTGGAAAATAAATTAATTAATAATAGTAAGGATTAATAGATTTGGGCTTGGGCTCAATTTAATCACTATTATTGGAAGCCCAATATTCCACCTCCTTAAGATCCCCTACGTAGCCTATAAAAGCACTACATGGTCTTCTCTATTCTCATATCTCATAACTTGAAGATCACAATTCTAGAGAGAGAAAGTAGAGAGGGAGATCCATGGAGTTCGGTAGATCGTCGCCCACATGACGTCCGAGCTAGTGCAAGGAATACGTGGGAAGATCTTAAGGTCTTCAAATTGAGTTCTTCGTTTTTCCGAACAACGAGAACGAGGTAAATCGTAAAACCCTCTTTATGATTTTATCGTTAATTATCGTGAAATCGTGAACCAAGATCCGAGGATCGAACCCCGGAATGAGGGACGAGCCGAGCGGTGGTGGTCGAACCACCGGACCGCGGTGGCTCGTGGATCCCCGTGGGGATCGAACCACAAAGTGCCCCGGCTGGACGCCGGGGACGCGCGCACAAGGACCCCGGCTGGACGCCGGGGGTGCGATCGAGCGCGGGCTCGATCGCTGGGATGGCGGGCTGGTGCCGCCGCTGCTCGCACGGGGAGCAGCCCCCTCCTCCGCGAACGGCGAGTCGCCGGACTCGCCGTGGGGTTGCCGTGCGCAACCCCGGAGATCGCGTTATGCGATCGCGAGCCTTAGCGGGGGCTCGGCTGGCCGCGGCATGCCTTCGGGTATGTCGTGTGTTTGGTTGAGCCCCGGTCCGCGTGGCGTGCTCGCGAGAACTCCGGCGATCGGGATTTCGATTGGGTTGTCGGTTCCGCAATTTTGACAATCCGGATATTCGATCTCCAAAGGATTTCGGTCGGAATTAATTAGATAATTTATTTATTTAAATTTATTAATTCCGGGATATCGATTTCCAACAGATGTGCCATAAAAGCGAAGTGTTTTAGTCACAAAGCAATTATGGGGAACCTTCAAAGTATATCCGTTGGAAAGCCTGCGACTTAGTCGCGGAGGCTACCACATAACGCATAGCATAATCAAAAATTGGGATTCAATCCCAAAATGATTGCACCATACACTTAAGTGTAGAGATGGTGTGTCAGAAATAAGAAATGGAAATCTAATAGTAAAAGAACAAGTTGTTCGGAACTACCTATGTTCTATGGATATTCCTAGAGACAACGGCACATTCAATGTGGTTGTAGGATATCCTAGGTGAACAAAAGGATTGTGTTCTATAGTACTATGAACCAGAAGGACATTTCGTCCGGTTCTTAGAGAAAGACTATTAAATGAACCACAAAGCCCGAACTGATGTAATACCTTGGAATGAGAAAAAGGACAAAGACTAGGAACCAGCCAAACCGAGTAGTAGTACACCACTAACTGCACCTACTATTATTACTGTTATACACCGGGACGCCGTTGCAGTGGGAGGTTGTTGAACAACCAGAGATGTTCATAAGACTAGAAGAGTTTTGATCTCTGGATCTAGTAAAGATGAAATCGATCCCTAGCTCTGCACGAGGGCAGTACTAGATCTAAATGTGCCTGCTTGGAAAACAATAAGGATTATTGTTAAGAGGCGAGATCATTTAGAGTACAAGCTTAGTAAATCCATTTATGGATTGAAACAAAGCTATAAATCGTGGAACTTGCGAATTGATGGGATAGTCCATTTGATGGATTCATCAAAAGGCATAGACGAAAGGTGTATTGGAGACGTAATGGAAACAAGGTGGTGTTTCTCGGAGATCTTATGTAGATAACATTTTATCATTGGCAACAATGTAAAGATATTGTCAGACATAAGATGATGGTTGTCTAAATAAATCGGGATATAAGATTGAGTAGAAATTAGAACGTGTTCTTAAGATCTTTTGATCTAAGGATAAGAACATTGTACTTCTCCTAGATATCTTATACGATTATGGTTTGTTTTAACATGCATAATTCTAAGAAAGGTTGTTGCCTTTCAGAAACAGAATATATCTATCTAAGGTCATGTGTTTCGAACACATAAAGGAGATAGATGATACAAAGCAGTTTCCTACACCTTGTGTGGAAAGCTTTATAGATGCAATGTTGTAAAACGAGAACCTGATATCAACTATGCGGTTTGCGTAGTGGGAGGATATCAAAGTAATCTGGACAAGAGATTTTCAGATGCTTTAATAGTACTTACGAAGTACTGGATTACTAAGCAAGACGAAATCTTCTTGGATTACATGTTCTCAGATCTCAAATCAGAGAAGGACCAGTGTAAGTCGATATCAGGCTATGTGTTCACTTTTAGAAAGAGGTGGAACCATGAAATGAAAGAGTGATAAGCAGGACGCTTCTCAGACTCTCTCATAACCGAATAGCAGCCTCAGAGGCAGCGGAAGTTTTGGTTAGGTTCCGGGATAACCTCTAAGACTTGGATATGACTCTTGGTTTACCAAAGGCTATTGAATAGCGGTGCATGGTAAACTGGAAGAAGTCATAAGTCAAAAAGTGATGTTAACACATAGAGCAAGTACCACCTGATACGAGTCATCGTCGAGGGAGACGACGCAGTAGTCACCAAGATAACTTCAGAGCGGCAACCTAGAGTGCTCATTCACATAGTACTTCTTGGAAGTACAACTTAAGCACGTGATGAGTATGGGAGTCGGGAGTTTGGAGGAAATGACTAGACCTTAGTACAAGTGGGAGATTGTTGGAGTTATGTACTTAATGTCTAGTTTTAAGTAACGGTAAACTCCCGGTCATAGCATTTAAATAATTAAATTAATGAACAATTGTTTGCGTTTACTTATTGATAATTAAATATATGCAAATCATAGTCCTGGATTTTATACGTTGTAGTTAGTATGGTGTGTATGGACACAGAGAAGATCATACTATCGGTTACTCGTATTTAATCAAACAGTTGCTCACGACCTAGATGGACACGGACCAATCCATCGGTATAGTCGTTGTGTGAGAGAGAAAATAATTTATCTTAATTATTTTATCACACTTGTACACTTGGTGTATTGAGCGGATCGTTTGAGATTTATCGATTAGGATTGCCGGCGATAATCGATTTAAGTCTCAGAGTATTTTATTCTTAATCCCCGAAACTATTGCGGGTGTGTATATTTAATATAAGTCACTTTGATTTACCAAAGGAATTAACCGATTTAATTATTGGGTTAATTACCGGTTAAGTTGGGTCACTATATTTTATATATGACATGCCGTGAATACTTGACGGGAAAGTGTATCCCGTAAGGGTTGATAATATCCCCGAGATGAGTTCATAAGGAATTATTGTGTAAACCTCATGAGTGGATTCGTTCCGCACAATAATTAAGGTTGAATGGTACTAGTCTCGGATTCAAGAGATGAATAAATTAATTAGCAATAAATTAATTTTATTCATGGATATTTAAATTTTAAATACACGGAATAAATAATACTACCGGAGAAATATTATTTGATATAATATGGTTTAATATTGGGAGTGCAATTAATTTATATAGTGGAAAATAAATTAATTAATATTAATGGGAGATTAATAGATTTGGGCTTGGGCTCAATTTAATCATTAATATTGGAAGCCCAATATTCCACCTCCTTAAGATCCCCTACGTAGCCTATAAAAGCACTACATGGTCTTCACTTTCTCATAACAATAAGACAAGAATATCATACTTGATATTCTAGAGAGTTGAAGAGGATCCATAAGCTTGGAGGATCGTCGCCCACCCGACGTTCAAGCTAGTGCAAGGAATACGTGGGAAGATCGTAAGGTCATCAATTGATTTCGTTTCTCCGCACAACGAATCAAAAGGTAAAATCGTAAAACCCCTCTTATGATTTTATGTGAATTAATTGTGATATATACATGAACGCACGATCCGGGAAAACGTCGAGACCGGGATACGGGGATTCGAGATCCCCGTCGGGATCGAGAGGGGCGGCCGAACCCTAGGGTTCGACCGCCGGTACCGCGCGGACGAGGGAGCCCCGGCTGGACCGCCGGGGCATGCGATCGACGCGAAGTCGATCGCGGGGAGGTTCGCCGTGGGCTGGTGCCACGGCGGGTGAACCCCCCCAGCCGCCTCGCCCGGCGGCGTGCAAAGGAGGAGCCCCGGCTGGAGCCGGGGCAGGCGATCGATCGGGCGATCGATCGCCGGGGCGAACCGCGGCTGTTGCCGCGGTGGTCAGCTGGGGGCTGACCGCCCCTCCTGGCGGTGGCGGTGAGTCGCCGGACTCACCGCCGGGGGCTGCCCATGCGATCGCCATGCACGGCGATCGCGAACCCCGCGTGGGGTTCGGCTAGGGTTTCGCCCTCGCGGCGATTCTCTCGTCGGACTCCGGCGACGCGGCGTTCGTGATCGGTTTTCCGGCGACGGGATTTCGGTCGGGGTTATCGGTTCCGCAATTTTTGATACCCCGGGATATCGATTTCCAGCAAGAAAATAAATAAAAATATAAAAAAAATTGAATTTACTTGGTGAACATGAAGGGGATGAGATGACACAAATGCAATTATATTAATATAACATATGTTAACATGCAAAACAAATTTTACAGAACTGAATTAGGGATAAACTAAAAAAAAAAAAATCTAGTCGAACATAATTAATATCTCGACAATTTGATTCTGAAATCTGCGAAAAAAATCATAATTAATATATAAAATTATAAAAATCGAGGAAAAAAAAATGAATAAAAAAACGTATACGTAAATCGATTTAATGTTCAGAAAAATAAAAATTTACATCAAGAGAAAATAACATACCTAAAAAGTTTTATCATTTTTTTTTAATTACCGTGGATTAGGAAATAAAAGAAAATCGATTTTTACGAGATACGATTAATTGAAATTAAATTAATATTAATTGAATAATAAAAGATTTTTTTTGTCCCCAGGGGCATAGCCGAGTGGTAAGACCTGTGATGATGTGGGTGGGATATTCCCCGGCGACGCAGGGTTCGAATCTCGGGTGGGATAAATTTTCATTGAAATATTATGAAGGTTTGTCATGGCGTTCGACCTGTTGGCTCTCTCGCACAGGTGTCTGCTACTCGGGCACATCCCTCGATTTACATCCTACCCGATCGAGGGACCTCCGATCGGGTGGGGTGGAGTTTCTCGTCTCTCCTCTTTATCAAAAAAGTATAATAAAAGAATTTTGAGAAAGAGAAATAAAAAATACTATATTTAAGATGATGATTAATTATTATTATAAGAATATATAATTTTAATTACTATTTAGAATTTATATATAATTTAAATATGCTTAATAATATTATTATTTAAAATTTATAATTTTTTTATTAATAATTTATAGTGTGAATAAAATATTATTATTGATTTTCTATTGGTCGATGTAATTTATAGTGTGAATAAAATATTATTATTGATTTTCTATTGGTCGATGTGATCCTGAAATTATATATATTATATATGTATAGATAGAATTTATGATATTTTATGTTTTTTGATTTTTTTTAAACTTGTATGCATTTTTTTTTTTTAAGTTTTCATGTTTTAGTTTTAAATTCTTTCACAACTAATTTGTTTTCTTTAAAAACAATGCATAACTAAAAACGAAAAACCCTTAAACCCTAAGAAGCCCCAAATATTCCACTCTCGATCGATCGATCAATCAATCTATGGCGTCCGTAGGAAGTGTGGTGGAGTGGCACCAGAGGCCAACGAACCCTAAAAACCCAATTGTCTTCTTCGACACAACCATCGGAGGTATCCCTGCTGGCCGTATCAAGATGGAGCTCTTTGCCGATATTGTCCCCAAAACCGCTGAAAATTTCAGGTCAGGAACTTGCTCTAACTCTCATAGCTATAATAATCAAATGCTACTGAAAGTTCGATAGGAAAGTTTTATCAAACGAGTATGGAATTTGTTTTAATTAGCTTACACACCTTTGGATTTTTTTGTTGGTTCTGTTAGGTTTTGAATAGTAACCTACTGTTGGAATATAACGTTTTTCATGAGTCGAGATTATCACGAGGCTAGTTTTTTCAAGACATGCTATATTTCACATAACACATTCTTTTGCAGAAGACGATGAAGTGTCTAAGTTGATAGACTATGGCGATGTCTATATGGAATATGTATGTGTGAACTTCTAGTTAACGCATAATATACGACAAAGAAACAACCTTTTATCTTGTAGCAAAATGTTTTCTATCATAATTAGTAGTTTGATAAAAAATAAAGGAATTCAGAAATATGTGAACATTATCATTGATGCCATTGGAGTTCTTATATGAGTATTGTCAAATGACTATTCAACCTTTAAATTTCGGATGTATTCGATAATATATGTTGAATCCGGTTTCCTGAAAGCCATATTCCACCAACGTTTCTCTCAATTTCATTTTATTTCTATTAAATGACATAAGGTCTTTCTGAGAGCGATGTCTTGGAAGGTATTCCTTGTGTACAATTCATTTCTACCTTGGCATAAGGCTGTAAAACAAAAGTCATCAACATAAACTAATGCTATTGTTTTCATTCCTTTTATTTAGGGTTTTGCTTTTCTTATTATTACATCTTTTAAAAAGTACTCGATGATTCTGTGTTTCTGGTCACTTCATGTGGGAGGCCTAACTTTGTGATATTATTTATGCTTTTCCAGGCAATTCTGCACAGGCGAATACAGGTATGTAACTTTCTAAGTTCAAGTTACTAATTTGTATAATTAACTTTTAATTATTCTGTTTTAGGTAATTATATTATACATATGTGCACTTTTCCCGTTGCTTAATACAGTATATTTGATGGATAGATAGGTAATAGGTTCTGTGAATCTATAATGCATATGATGTAACAGAATTGGCTTATTTCTTTAAGATTGATATAATTACATATTTTGGAGGAAAATGATATCACTGATGTGATTTGGAAGCTGTGTTACACTTCGACCTTCGTAATGAAATAAAATGTTATTTTGCAAATATTTTCACAAATTTAAAGAAGGTGAATCACAGTCTATGCAATCTTTGAATACTTGTTTGGAGCCTCTCCTGTGTAAGAGCATTTTAGAATGTTACATCTTCCACTATCTAGCTTGTATTGGGATATTATATGGAGGTTGAAAACTTGAACACAATAGGCGAGTTTTTCTTATTGTTCTGTCCTCAATGACATGGCTTAATGTCAAAGATGGCTTATATTTCATTTGAGTAATTTTGGTATTAATTATGCTTTTGTAAGTATTCTATGGGTTTAGTTCAATGTGTAACTTATTTGATTGTTAGTTACATCATTCGTGTTTCTTTTGTTGGTGTGTGTTTGCAGAAAAGCTGGATTACCTGTTGGTTACAAGGGTTGCCAGTTCCACAGAGTAATTAAGGATTTTATGATACAAGCTGGTGACTTTCTAAAGGTCTCTCACACTGCCTCTACTAGTCTACTTCTCTTCCTTATCCTTTAATATGTAGTTTAAGTATTTAGTGATATATAATACCAGACAATCACTTGCATAGTATCATGATTCATGAGAAATCGATACAATTTTTTTAATGCTACTACTTAGTATGGGCATAGCTCTGAAAAAGTATATAAAATATCTTATTTCTATATATGTATTCTGCTGAAGTAAGGAACCATGTCATATATGTTTGGAATAGATTTCCTTTTGAGAAAGTTGAAAAAGCATTGTCTTGTTGAAATGTTCTACACGTCTTCCCTAATGTACGGAGACATGAGACAATTTACCGTTCAAACCTACATTTTTTGTGAAGAATTCACTTGGGAGTTATATGTTCGGAGATAAATTTCCAAGAATCTGATTTGAAGGTGCCAATCAAAACGTTGCTAACCCAAAATAAGCATATATTCTGGTTTGCATATACTAAATTCTTTGAACATGGGCCTGTATAATTCTGAAATTTAACACTTTCAGCCTATGTAGCATCTAAACGGATGATGTACGATACATATACTGGAAACGACTGTCTTAAAAAAAATCAATTTATGAATATTTTTTTTTTGTATAATTTTTAATTTATTATAATTATTAACATGCTGTAATCTCTTAGGTGGTCAAAACTCCGAATTAAGTCACTTAGATGGGTAATTTATTCGCCATGGGAAGATGTTCCAATTTCAAATAATACTAAAATATACACACATGCAGCATGGACTCCTGTGTTAGAATCTGGCCCAGTCCCATAAAAGGGCCCATCAATCCCCCACTCTATATATACCTGCTTTACCTCTTCGTAACACATATATGGTTTTCATTGAGTTGATTTTTTATAAATAGGGTTCGAAAGAGAAAAAATGTTTTTTATACGTATTGTATTTCTGAAGTTTCCGTATCGATAAACCATTTACGAAACGGAGGCATCATTTTCACAGATGTATCCGTGTAATATAGCTTTCAACTTATATGTACATGCTTGGCAGGGTGATGGTAGTGGCTGTATATCCACTTATGGAAGTAAGTTCGATGATGAAAACTTTACTGCAAAACACACGGGACCCGGCCTACTATCAATGGTACGACTCAATATCTGGGATACGTGAATACAAACCATTTAAGTCATTTTTGTATGACAGGATATTTCTACAAGTAAATAAGGAATCTTCAATATGATTTCAATTTGATCTAGAGTTTACCAGATATCTCTTAATTCTTTCATTTGAATCCCTATTAGAATATCAAAAGCAAATGCAATAGTGTTATGATTTACCTTATCAGTTTATCAATAAGCAATGGATTTAGTTGTTTTTATTATCTGGTCTAGAACATGGTCATGATTCTGAAACTAGTCTATTCTATATATAATATGAAGAATTAGATAATCATATAGTTTTATTCTCGTCTCTTTCAAATATTTCATCTGCACAATTGTATTCTGTATGACAATCATGTCAGTAACTTGTTTCTGATTAAATTGTTTCATTATCTTTGGCAGGCAAATAGTGGCCCGAATTCTAATGGTTGTCAGGTAATCCAATCGTTTGGTTAAAGTTGTTTATCATGTTATGTGTATACTTTTCATATACTATTCACTTTTTCTTTTTTTATGTTTTTCAATTCTTACTACTAGTATTTATTACTTCTGATTGGAACTTTTTCTCTTCTCCTATTTCTCCGCATGGCAGTTCTTCCTCACTTGTGCCAAGTGTGACTGGCTTGACAACAAACACGTGGTCTTTGGGGTACGTATAGTTGACTGTTTTTTTGGGTTTCAGAAGTCAATAATGTAAGTATAATATAGCATTGTGTTGAAGAAAAAAACCTGATTTTGATGCAGCGGGTGTTGGGAGATGGTCTTTTGATTTTAAGGAAGATAGAGAATGTAGCCACCGGACCCAACAATCGACCTAAACTGCCTTGTGTCATTGCGGAGTGTGGAGAAATGTAGCCACAGTTGTAATTTTGGTCAACCTTAAAAAGATTGTTTAGTTTAAATCAGTCAAATCTCAAATGATGACCCTCCTTGCTTGAACCATTGTATTGATATGTTAATGTCCCGGACACCAATCCCTCTCGAAAGTGCAGATGATCTTGTAGTGTTTATCTAGAAATTTTTTCGCCATGAGAAACATTACATTCATCTATGTTATTGCCATCAACTTGAAGCTGATTTTCAACTAAATATTGCAAGCAATCTAGGTCTCTCAACTGGAGCGTGTTGCCAACCATCACTTGTGTTGGGTGACTAGTCCCCAACTCATTCTATTACTTTGTTTAAAATCAATCCTTACATCTAATTCAATATCTTTTGGACCAATATTTGAGAATATATTCGGCTCATTTATATAAATGTCTAGTTGCTCAATTTCTCTAATAGTTCGAGCTTTTAGATGAAGCGACTTCTAGCATGGTATTAGAGCTTAGGTTGTGCCAGGTTCTGGGTTCGACTTTCGCTATGAGTGACTCTACTCGAATTAATTATCTACTTGTTAGGTTTTTTCAAAGAGTTTGAAATTGGAGGGGGAGTATTCGAGAATATATTCGGCCTACTTATATAAATGTCTAGCTAACCGACTTTTGGATTTTTTCAAAGAGTTTGAAATTGGCCACAAGGCCTACTTATATAAATGTCTAGCTAACCGACTTTTGGGTTTTTTCAAAGAGTTTGAAATTGGCCACAAGTGAGGGAGACTATTGAAGAATATATTCGGTCCACTTATATAAATGTCTAGCTAACCAACTTCTTTAACAGTTTGAGGAGTTTGAAATTGGCCCACAAGTGAGGGAGAGTATTGAAAAATATATTCGGTCCATTTATATAAAATGTCTAGCTAACCAATTTTTCAAACAGTTCGAGTTTTTAGATAAAGCGGCTTCTAACAACAATTGTATTTTTCATATTATATTTCACCACATTTATCTTTTTATTTCTCCGATATCCATATGAAAATAGAATGAATATCTTCTTCATATGAAAAGTGAATTACAAAGCAAAATTGTAAAGCAAAATTATGACGACCACCTCACATATTTTTTTTTGGTCTAGGTTAATTGGAATGTCTGGAGTTTGAACCTTGAACTTTAGGTTCTCAATTCAAGTGTTCAACCAACTGAGCTAACAACCCTTGACCACTTCACATAGTTGAAGTGCCTCAACCCTGCCAAAACACTTGGGGCAGTACTGATTGCAAGCCGGGGAGTACTTGATGGAGTTATATTCTAAATGTCTAGTTTAGTGACAATATGAAACTCCTTATCTGTGTTTTATTATCTATTAATCAAACTGTCGGCATTTTGTCTTTTCATGTACTTGAATGCAATAGTCCTAGATATATACGTTGTAGACAGTATGACGTGAGGAGACACGCGGAAGATCATACTGTCGGTTACTCGTATACTATCGAACAAAAGCTCACGACTTAGATGGACAGGGACAATCCATCGGTACGTCGTAGTGTGACCGGGTAATAGTTGGTCTTGACTATTATGTTACACTCGTACACTTGGTGTATTGAGCAGGACCACGGGAGGGCGTTTGATTTATACTAATCAAAGTAATCGAACTAGACCTCAGATATTACGGATATACGAATTCCTAATCCCTATATAATTATAGGTGCGTGTGTCCAATTCTCGGTTCTTTAATATGCCAATGAGTGAGACTAATTGATTAGTCGAGATTCTCGGTAAATTGGGAATCGTAATTGTACGCACGACATGCTATAGATTATAGACAGGAAACCGTGTCCCGTTTATCGGGTTGATGATGTCCCCGAGATGAGCTCATAAAGTTTATCATGTAAACCCTGCAGGTGGATTTGTTCCACATGATAATAAGGATGAGTGGTACTAGTCTCGGATAATAAGAAACGAATTAATTTAATTGTTAGCAATAAAATTAATTCGTGGACATTCGATATCTTAAACACGGGGAAGGTCGTATATGTAATTCGGCGGAAATATTATTGTTGATATAATATTAAATTAATTTTGGGAATTCAATTATTATTTTTTAGTGGAGTGAATAATAATTATAATTGAAATCGATTAATTAAGGAATTGCTTTTAAGTATTCCAAGTTAATTAATATTTCTCTTAGCCCCTAATTAATTTACCTAAGAGGTCCCTAGCGTAGCTCTATATAAACCCCCCCCTTGCCCTCTCTTAACCTACAGAACGCCGCAATAATTATTTCTCAGAGAAAAATAAAAGCTTAATGCAATTATTTCTTTTCTCTGCAAAAATAATAATAAACGCAGTTATTATTTTTTCTCTAAGAGAGAAAAATAAACTCTTACGCTGGTTGAGAAGAGAGAGCAGAGAAGGGAGAACTCCAGCGGATCGTTGCCCACACAACGGTTGGAGACGGGATCAGAGATATACGCTAGAAACGTCTAAGGTCTCAACAATCGACCGCTAAGGTATGAGATCGGATCTTTAATTCCGCAATTCATTCGATCTCAATTTGTCTCGTTAATCATACATTGAACGAAGATCGGGTTCCGGGTATTGTGGGTTGTATTCCTAGATTACTGGGGGTTCTAGGACCTCCGGATCGGTAGTCGGAAGAGGAAAAACGACCCGGAAACGAGCCTGGAACAGCAACGTCGCGTTTCTGTTCGCGGACGAACAGCGCCCGCTGGTGGGCAAACAGCGACCGCTGTTTGCAGCTCCACCAGCGACCCCTGGTCTGCATACAACGAGCGCTGTTTGAGTGCAGACCAGCCCCGTTTCGCGCGGTTGTCCTTCAGGGCGATGGCTGGGCGTGAATCGGGACGTGGGCTGTCGTGTGAACGGAGTAGCGCCTTCGGAGGTCGACTTGGAGCGTTCGGATGTTCGAGCGATCGAACGAACACATCCCGGGTATTCGATTTCCAACAATTGGTATCAGAGCCGGTTTTGTACGTTCTTTGTATTGTTTGCGAGTTTTGTTTTGCAGGATAACCCGATTATTATGGTTATGTTTATATGTACTTTATGTTGTGGTTTGTTAAACTCTCGGGGTTGTCGAGATCTTTTGGTTTTTATCGTTGCTTGAATGTAATAGTTAAAACGACGGGTTGAGTCGTTTAGGTTTTATTTTTCGTTTTTCGTTTATCCCGGTGTATAGGATCGATCAATCTGTATAGGATCGATGCCGGAAGTAGTTAGCTTTACTTTGTAATGTTGCTGCTACTTGGTGGATCGAGAAGAGATCGAAGGCCGGACGAACGAGGGTCGAGGAGTCGAACCCGCAGCCTGCTGTGCACAAACGGCGCCCGCTGGAGGGCAAACAGCGGTCGCTGTTTGCAGCTCCTCCAGCGAGCGCTGGATATAGGGCAGCGCCCGCTGTCCTAGGGTTGGCAGCAGCGGCTCGGGGGTTCGACGGCCATCACGGAACGCTCGTCTTTTCTCGGGACGATACTCCAGTGGGAGGGGTTCGTCTCTTGGTCCTTAGACGAGTCGGTGGTGGATCGAGACCGAGACGAGCAACGAGACGAAGATCAGAGAAGACGTGCATCGAAGAATTTTAAAGGCCATAATAATCGGGCCACGTTAAATGCTTTTTGTGTGTTTACGTGCGTTTTATTATGCTTTAATTTTTATGTGCATGCATGTTATCCCTTTTCGTAAAATACTAAGTGGGAGAGGGATTGGAAACAATCCCGCGGTCTCCATTCTCTGTTTTGATAGTGATGTGTGTCACTTACGAGTTGGCTTTAGTGTCATCCTCCCTATCGGATAAAGTCGACACACGGATATCACTGGATCAAAATTCGAATTCAATTCCATTTATAGAATTGAACACTTAAGTTTTTCAAAGCAATGCCTAATCTGTCTTTCAAAGACTAATTTCAACTCGACTCATTCTCACCCCGGGGAGTGGAATGGAGCCAAAGCGCTTGGTTATGTCGATGACACATATTAGAGACATTCAAGTCATTTGATGACTAGATCGATTGTCTGGTTGGCTCCCTCACTTTGTGAGAGATAGGGCTCAATTGCATGATTGATCTCTGGTTAGAAACTTCGAGTTTCACTTACGAGATATCAAGCTTTGATTAACGAAATTGTGAAATTTATTAAATGGAATTCAATTAACAAAGTTGTTTGTTTAGTAAACGTCCACACTATCGTGGCTTACTAGACGGAAACAGAACTTTGGGTTAATTGAGGCTCGACAGTTATAGGAAATCGTAAAGGGACCGCATGTCAACGTAAACGTCCACACTAACGTGGCTTGCGGTGGGCGTGTAGTTTCCGAGCGGTTAACTTAGTACTGAGAAATGGTATACACTTAGGTACGCTTTACAGTATCCTCCCCATCGGAGTCACTGCTGTAATGATGTACGACCGAAGTAAAAGTCCAGTTATAAAATCGTTTGGACCAGTATACGTCCACATGAACGTGGCATGCTAGTCAGATGGGATTTTAGGATTGATTGGTAAATTTAATGATATTAATTAAGGGAGTTAATATCGAATTAAATTTGACGGTTTGATTTGTCTCTTTTATAGATATGGCACTCAACCCACTGTCTGTGATACTAAAAGAGAACAAACTCACTGGTCCGAACTATATTGACTGGAAACGAAACTTGGACATTGTCCTGACTGCTGAGGAGTACAAATATTACTGTTGGAATTCGATATCCCGGGCTATTAAAATTTGCGGAAACAATAGCCCGATCAAAAACCCATCGCCGGAGATCACACGAACACCACGTACGAGCCGGAGCACGAGCCGAACGCACGACGCGGCCGAAGCCGCGCGCACGCCTAGCCCGAGCCCCCGCACGCGGGGCTCGCGCGATCGAAGGACCGATCGCATGGAGCGATCGATCGGGGAGGGGCTGCCCAGAAGCCCCCGCGGCGAGTCCGGCGACTCGCCGCCGCCTGGTGGTGGCCCGCGTCCAGCTGGGCCGTCGTGCCCAGCAGCTGCCCGCGATCGATCGTTTGATCGATCGCGCCCCGGCGTCCAGCCGGGGATCCTCCCATGCCCACGCCGAACCCTAGGCGGGCGATCCCCACGCGGTCCGGTGGCTTCGCCACCACCGTGTGGTCGTTCGTCTAATCCGGGTTCGATCCTTTTGGATCTTCGTTCTACGGTATTCTCGATAAACCAAAATCGAATAAATCAAGGGCGTTTAGATTTTTACCTTTCGATTCGTTGTTCGGAGAAACGAAATCAAGATGACCTTTGAATCTTCCCACGTATTCCTTGCACTAGCTTGAACGTCGGGTGGGCGACGATCCTCCAAGCTCTATGGATCTACTTCTCTCTCTACTTTCTCTCTCTAGAAGAATTATGATCTTCAACTTATGAGAATAGAGAAGACCATGTAGTGCTTTTATAGGCTACGTAGGGGATCTAAAGGAGGTGGAATATTGGGCTTCCAATATTAATGATTAAATTGAGCCCAAGCCCAAATCTATTAATCTCCCATTAATATTAATTAATTTATTTTCCACTATATAAATTAATTGCACTCCCAATTTTAAACCATATTATATCCAAATAATATTTCTCCGGTAGTATTATTTATTCCGTGTATTTAAGATTTAAATATCCATGAATAAAATTTATTTATTGCTTAATAAATTTATTCATCTCTTATATCCGAGAATAGTACCACTCAACCTTATTTATTATGCGGGAACAAATCCACTCGCGAGGTTTACATAATAAATCCTTATGAGCTCATCTCGGGGATATGATCAACCCTTCCGGGATACACTGTCCCTTCAAGAATTCACGGCATGCCATATATAAAATATAGTGACCCAACTTAATCGGTAATTAACCCAATAATTAAATCGGTTAATTCCTTTGGAAAATCAAAGTCACTAATATTAAATATACACACCCGCAATTGAATCGGGGATTAAGAATAAAATACACTGAGTCTCAAATCAATTATCGCCGAGCAAACCTAATTGATGAGTCTCATTCGATCCGCTCAATACACCAAGTGTACAAGTGTGATAAAATAATTAAGACAAATTATTTTCTCTCTCACACAACGACTATACCGATGGATTGGTCCGTGTCCATCTAGGTCGTGAGCAACTGTTCGATTAAATACGAGTAACCGATAGTATGATCTTCTGTGTGACGTCGCACACCATACTAACTACAACGTATATAATCCAGGACTATAATTTGCATATATTTAACAATAATTAAAAGCAAATGAATGTTCATTATTAATAGGTAAATGAAAGTGTACAAGGAGTTCAGAATACTCAAATCTAGACATTAAGTATACTACTCCAACAATCTCCCACTTATACTAAGGTCTAGTCTTATCCTCCAAACTTCTGACTCCCAAACCCTCCAAGTGCTTGAAATATACTTCCTTAGGAAGTATCTTGGTGAAAGGGTCTGCTAGGTTGTCCTCCGAAGCTATCTTGGTGACTACTGCATCGCCCCTCTTGACGATGTCTCGAATCAGGTGGTACTTGCGCTCTATGTGTTTCGTAGCACTATGGGACCGTGGTTCCTTACTGTTTGCCACTGCACCGCTATTATCACAATAAATTGTCATAGCCTTGGGCAAACTCGGAATCACATCTAAGTCCTGGAGGAAATTAAGGAACCAAACTGACTCTTTCGCTGCCTCTGAGGCTGCAACATATTCAGCTTCCATGGTAGAGTCCGAAATGCACTTTTGCTTAACACTCTTCCATGATATGGCTCCACCTCCCAAAGTGTACACATAGCCTGATGTCGACTTACGCCGATCCTTATCAGCTTGGAAATCCGAATCTGTGTAACCCAAAGGAATCAGATTGTCTGCTCCGTAACTCAGAACATAATCCTTAGTATTTCGCAAATACTTGAAAATGCTCTTTACGGCAGTCCAATGAGCCTTTCCAGGGTTACTCTGATATCTCGCTACTACGCCAACTGCATAGCAGATATCAGGCCTCGTGCATAACATTGCATACATTAAGCTTCCCACAGCCGAAGCGTAGGGAACCGCTTTCATTTCATCTTTCTCCTTTTGTGTCTGAGGACACATCTCCTTAGAAAGATAAGTTCCTTTACTGAAGGGTAGTTCACCCTTCTTGGAATCTTGCATGTTAAAACGAGCCAGAATCGTGTCTATGTAAGATTGCTGGGATAGGTACAATGTTCTATTCCGGCGATCCCTTATAACCTTGATCCCTAGAACATGCCCGACTTCTCCCAAATCTTTCATATCGAATTGTCTAGACAACCATACCTTTATGTCTGATAACATCTTTACACTGTTGCCAATGAGAAGAATGTCATCTACATAAAGCACGAGAAACACCACCTTCTTCCCATCACGTTTCCAATACACACACGATTCGTCCATGCTTTGACTAAATCCAAAAGATTGGACTACTTCGTCAAACCGCAGGTTCCACGATCTCGAGGCTTGTTTCAATCCATAAATGGATCGATTAAGCTTGCACACTAGATGATCTCGCCTCTTAGCAATGAATCCTTCTGGTTGTTTCATATAAATCGTCTCGTCAAGACTTCCATTTAGGAAAGCTGTCTTGACATCCATTTGCCACACCTCATAGTCCATATGAGCTGCTATGGATAAGAAAATCCGGATTGACTTTATCTTGGCTACCGGCGAAAAGGTCTCCTCATAATCGATTCCTTCTTTCTGAGTATAGCCTTTCGCAACAAGCCGAGCTTTAAAGGTTTCTACCTTTCCGTCAGATCCTCTCTTTCTCTTGTAGACCCATTTACACCCAATTGGCTTCACGCCGCTTGGTGGTTCTACAAGATCCCAGACTTTATTAGAATCCATAGATTCAATTTCGGATTTCATCGCTTTCTTCCAAGAAGGCGCATCTATATCTTGTACTGCCTCATCATAGGTACAGGGATCGATTTCATGAACTCCAGGTCCAGAGTCCGAAGACTCACCCAGTCCAATCCATCGGTCTGGTTGCTTAACAACCCTCCCACTACGACGGCGTTCCGGTGTATTAACAGTGACAGTGTCAGGTGCAGATTCTAGTGGTGTATCTATACTCGGTTCGGCTGTATCTAAGTCTTCCTTGTTACCTCTCAACTCATCAAGTATTACGTCACTTTTGGGCTTGTGGTCCATGACATAGTCTTACTCTAAGAACCGAGCGTTAGTACTTATAACGATCTTCTGGTCCGTAGGACTATAGAACATGTCACCCTTAGTTCCTCTAGGATATCCTATAAACAACCGCACTTCAGTACGAGGTTCTAATTTATCGGCACCTACCTTCAACACGTGTGCAGGGCACCCCCAGATCCGAACGTGTCTCAAGCTAGGCTTGCGCCCGCTCCATCGTTCCATGGGTGTTGAAGGAACCGTTTTAGATGGAACCAAGTTCAGAATGTGCGCCGCTGTTTCTAAGGCATATCCCCAGAACATGATAGGTAAGTCCGAGTAACTCATCATTGATCGCACCATTTCCATAAGAGTCCTATTCCTTCTTTCTGACACACCATTTTGCTGGGGAGTATATGGTGATGTCATTTGGGAATCAATCCCATTCTCTGCTAAGTATGCCTTGAATTCTCCAGACAGGTACTCGCCTCCGCGATCAGATTTCAGGCATTTAATGGATTTACCTTGAAGGTTCTCCACAAGAGCCTTGAACTCCTTGAACTTGTCAAAGGATTCGCTCTTGCGGCGCATCAGGTATACAAATCCATACCTTGAGTAATCATCAGTGAAAGTGATGAAATACTCGTACCCTCCCTTTGCCTGAGTAGACATAGGTCCGCATACATCAGAGTGAATCAAATCCAATACTTGTTCAGCCCTTCGTCCTTTACCAGAAAAAGAACGCTTGGTCATTTTTCCCTCTAAACAGGATTCGCAGGTTGGAAGGTCCTCTCCTTTAACACCACTGATGAGACCATCAGCTTTCAACCTTTGAATTCTATTTGAGTTAATATGACCTAGCCTTAAGTGCCACAAGTATAATTGATTCATCCTAGAAGGTTCATTTCTCTTATTGGTGTTCGTAGATGTGTTATTACTCTCGGTTAGTTGCATCGTGTTAGACTCAGGATTTAGCACATACAAATCGTCCACCAATGTACCAGAACAGATAATCTCACTGTTTCTTCTTATGATCACAGAGTGGTCAAAAGAAACAGAATATCCATTCATAATAAGTTTAGAAACCGAAATTAAATTCTTTCTAAAGTTGGGTACATAAAGACAATTTTGTAAAACTAAAACCCTATCACTACTAAAGCGTAAGTGAACGTCTCCCACTGCAACAGCCGCCACCTTCGCGGCATTGCCCATGTAGACCACGATTTCTCCCTCTCTAAGTCTCCGGGTTTCCTGGAACCCCTGCAATGAATTGCAGACATGATCAGTGGCCCCCGTATCTACACACCAGGTGCTGGTAGATATCACCACTGATAATGTTTCGGTGCCTTTGATGAGAGGACAATCAGACTTCCAGTGCCCAGACTGCTTGCATCGAAAGCACTTGCCTTGCGGCTTGCTCTTCCCAATCCGTGGTTCACAACCACTGGGCTTCTTTGCATCCACTTCCAACTTGGCCACAAGAGCTTGTGATTTTCTGACCATACTTATAAGTTCCGCTCTTTTGAAATCGTTTTTAAGCGATTCCTCAAGAGGACTGAATTTATAGAGTATGTCAATCACTTCTTGTCCGGCTTCCACACTATGCCTCAACATCATTCTGAGGTCATTACAAATGTCCTCATGAGTTGGGATAGTGGATTCGGAAGTCTCAACAGTCTGGACTGTAACAACCCGTATTTTTATAAACAGCGGAAGGTGTTAATTTTTGGAAATAACATTTTATAAAGTGCGGGCGTCACAAAATTTTATTTGGAGAAGTCCTTTTAAAATTCAAATACCAAAATAAACTAACTACATTATCACATAAATATACTATTCGTACATATAATAAATAATGAACGTTTGTATATAACATGAACATAGTATTAGCAGATGCTTTTATATACATATATTTGTCCTTGCTGAACACTTAAAGATGCATGCACACTTATATTTATATTATGTATTACGTGTCGATTCTATGTTGGACAAATCAGCATATTAATCATGCATATTAAACCTATTATTGAATAACATAGAAACTAATCACATGTATTCACATAACCTACTGCATGCCAACAACTATAATTGAAATAATTATAAATTAAATAAAATAAAGTCAATAGATGACATTTCAAGGTTTTGAAATTATAAACAATGTCATGATATAAATTACAAATAACAAATAAAGCACAAAGAAACATTTATTTATTTTAATTTATCCTCCATCCTTGATCACTCTTCTCGCTCGGCATCCTCGTGTGTACCTAAAAAAAAGTTGTTGTCGATAGGGTGAGCTCAACGCGCTCAATAGGGTCATTACCTCATCCAATACCAGAATCAAATACATGTATAACCAATGAACATAACATGAAAATATTGTAATTTTAATACAACATGATATCCATTTAATAATCTGGATAACATGAAAATGTTGTAATTTTAATAAACATGAGATCCATTTAATAATCTGGATATTGCGAGTTGCGCCAACTATTGCGTTGGTCCCCTTCGACCCTTTTCCCCGGTCTCCGGTTACAACGGAAAATATATTTTTTAATAAATTCACATAAATACACACATAGAGACACACATAGTGAAACAAGTAATAGAAGAGGTAAATCGACAACATGACACCTACCTCGATGAGCTGTGACGTGAACGAGAAAATCCAAAGTGCGTCTATGACCTTAGAGCCGAACTAGCAATTCTTGAAACTTCAGAGCTGAATGTATAATTTTAAGGACTTAATATGGACTTAATAATATTATTAGGATTTAATAATGTAGTGGCCCATAGTTTGACCAAAAGTTAGGGACCATATTGCAATATTATCTTAATTTAATAGAAATACGTACGTACTGTAGTTAGTTGAGAGATAAGAATGTCCTTTTCCCCTTCTTTTAATTTGACCGGAAGCGAGAGTACCAAATTGGGGACGAAACTCTGACGGGTCCGGTGAGATCGCGGAGTCTTCGGCAGTGGTTGTGTGTTTCAATAACGAGCAGCAAAGGTGCTAGATCTATTGAGCGGAACTGATTCGGTACATCATCGACATGATTTCACCCGACCTCCGATGGTGGTGCGAGGCGGCAACGTAGTTGGGCCTTAGGATCGATCCGATTTCCGGTGAATATTCATCGAGAAAGAGCTGCAACGAGTGAACTTCAGGGGCGGTCTTCCTCGTCCATGGGTCCTCGGGAGGCTCGATCATTCGTCATGGGTTTCGACTGACGAGAGGTGGTGTATCTCGAATTGGCATGAAGGTTTGGGTGCGGCTTTGGCTAATATAAAAGCTGAAAGGGATTTCTATTATGGATTTGAGTTTGAACAGGACAAAGATTGATTATCCAGGGTTGAAGTTCAGTTGTTTAGGGACATGATTACTTCGGTAATCGGTTCTTCGGGTCTTCGAGCTACGGGTTGAACGGAACTCTTTGGGTTTGATATATGGGATCAAGATTTAGAGATGGAGGGGGTTACGGGTTGTAGCAAAGGTTGATTTTAGGAGTAAGAAAATAGGGCGACAAGGAAAAAGAAATAAGGTAGTTTCCGTAAGAATTATTTGTAACATTGTTTTTGGTTGTGGTATGTGTTTTGAAGATAGGGTATTTATAGAGACGATTAAGAGGTAGAACAAGATTGGGGTTTTATTTAATTATTGGTAAGTCTTGTGTAGTAAGAAATCTTTTAATAATTAAATTTTAAATTATATTAATTATATTGGGTTAAATAAAAATATTATTCATATTATTTATCAAATTTAAGATTTAATTAAAATATTTTCTACTTTGTAAATTTTAATTTATTAAATTAGTTTATATATTTGTATATTTATTTAGGTGAATTGAAGGTTCTTGTAAATAAAATTTTGAGTTGTTAACTATATGGAACCAGCGAGTTTTCTTTTCCAAACATCACTATATGGAACCAGCGAGTTTTCATCTTTAAGTATATCACAAAGTGGGGTCACAGTCATTCTTAACCTATAAGCACATAAAACAAACAAACAATTTAATATCCGATATTATCTCCCTTTAATAATATCATTAAATCACTAATCGCCTCTAAAATCCCATCAGGTAAAGCAAGCCACGATAATGTGGACGTTTACTCACCCAAATGATTTAGCAATTAAATTTCCTTTGGTCGTACATCATCAATAGCGTTACCTCGATGGGAGGGATACTATGAAGCGTACCTAAGTGTTAACCACCGCTCAGTACTAAGAAGTTTGTTTGGGACTCGTATATCGCCGCAAGCCACGATAGTGTGGACGTTTACGTTGACACACGGATCTTTCACTCCCTTCTATAACTGTCTACATCAATCGTTCCAAAGTCCCATTCAGTGCAGCAAGCCACGATAGTGTGGACGTTTACTACACCAAAAGACTTTTACAATTGACTCCCAATTACTTGATCCATTCAATCTTGTAAATCAAGACGTGGAGAATCATAAGTGAAACTCGAAGTTTCTAACCAGTGATTCACCATGCGAACAACCCTATTCTCATAAATGAGGGAGCCGAGCAGACAATCGATCCATCTATCAAAGAATGGTACGACTGCCTCTAATTTGTGTCCTCGAAATGACCAAGTGGCTCTGGCTCCATTCCACTCCCCGGGGTGAGAATGAGTCGACTTGAAATCAGCTTTGGAAAGACAAATTAGGCATTGTTTGATAAACTTAATCAATGTTTCTCGTAAGAGGAATTACAAGAACTCTCCTCCAATAACTTATCTATATAAACTTCAAAAGTTTATAAAAGTCACCAAGAGAGCAGCAATGGAGACCATGGGTATGTTTCCATACCCTCTCCCACTTAGCTTTTTACAATAAAGGGATACGCTATCTAGTGCATAAAATAAACACATATAGCATGCATACATGTAATAAAGCACATAGTATTATCACATAGTCAAAATAATACTAGAATATTATTTTTCGACTATTATGGCTTTACTCCATCTCCGTACGCATCTTCTAGTCTTTAGTCTTCGTTCTTGAATGCTCCATGTGACGAGAATATTAATTTCCAATATTTAAATCTATTTATTTATAATAAATTCAAAAGATACTTAATTAAAAATAATTAAGTCAATCGAATAAATTAAAAATAAAATTAAATATTATTAATACTCTTATTTATTTTATTTTCCCTTTCTACTTCATTAAATCTTTAGAATAATCTATCCAAGACCCACTTGGAATATTCTAGATGATTTCCATAATGAAATAAGGAAATAAAATAAGTTAGGACTCTTCTACTTTCTTAATTAATTAGATTCCTAATCCATGAATATTTCCATAAAATAGAAATAATCAATTAGGAATCCTAATTAATTCCAACATTGATTCTTTTCCTAATCCATGAGAGTTCCCAAAAATAGGAATACTCAAATAGGAAAAACCCGAATCAATTAGGAAAGTAAATCTACCGGACCGGGATAGCACGGGGTGGGGATCCCTGCGCCACCCCTCGACCCACGCCTAGGAGGTGGCCGGCCACCGTCGCCGGCGGCCCCTCCAAGGGTCGATCGATCCTCATGGATCGACCATGGGGATGGTCGATCCTTGTCCTCACCCTCACGATCATCTCCTTCGTCACACGTCTTTTCCGGCGGTTGTTTCGGCATCGATCCAACGCAAAATAAATTACAAATTTAATTTTACACTATCCGGTATCGATTCTATACATGAAATCGACCCTATACATTTTCCGGAAAAATAAAACAATAATAATAAACCTAAATTCGGTCAACCCCCGAATTTTTACTATTACAAGCATTCACCACCAAAAAAGAATCTCGACATGTCCGAGAGTTTAATCAATCCAACATTCATGACAAAATAAATTAAACGAATAATCATTAAGCCATAATAGTCGGAACCCTGCAAGGTAGAACAATTTTATCGAAAATACCGCGAACGTAAACCACGCTCTGATACCAATTGTTGGAATTCGATATCCCGGGCTATTAAAATTTGCGGAAACAATAGCCCGATCAAAAACCCATCGCCGAAGATCACACGAACACCACGTACGAGCCGGAGCACGAGCCGAACGCACGACGCGGCCGAAGCCGCGCGCACGCCCACGTATTCCTTTGAATCTTTCGATTCGTTGTTCGGAGAAACGAAATCAAGATGACCTTTGAATCTTCCCACGTATTCCTTGCAGTAGCTTGAACGTCGGGTGGGCGACGATCTTCCAAGCTCTATGGATCTACTTCTCTCTCTACTTTCTCTCTCTAGAAGAATTATGATCTTCAACTTATGAGAATAGAGAAGACCATGTAGTGCTTTTATAGGCTACGTAGGGGATCTAAAGGAGGTGGAATATTGGGCTTCCAATATTAATGATTAAATTGAGCCCAAGCCAAATCTATTAATCTCCCATTAATATTAATTAATTTATTTTCCACTATATAAATTAATTGCACTCCCAATATTAAACCATATTATATCCAAATAATATTTCTCCGGTAGTATTATTTATTCCGTGTATTTAAGATTTAAATATCCATGAATAAAATTTATTTATTGCTTAATAAATTTATTCATCTCTTATATCCAAGAATAGTACCACTCAACCTTATTTATTATGCGGGAACAAATCCACTCGCGAGGTTTACATAATAAATTCTTATGAGCTCATCTCGGGGATATTATCAACCCTTCCGGGATACACTGTCCCTTCAAGAATTCACGGCATGCCATATATAAAATATAGTAACCCAACTTAACCGGTAATTAACCCAATAATTAAATCGGTTAATTCCTTTGGAAAATCAAAGTCACTAATATTAAATATACACACCCGCAATTGAATCGGGGATTAAGAATAAAATACACTGAGTCTCAAATCAATTATCGCCGAGCAAACCTAATTGATGAGTCTCATTCGATCCGCTCAATACACCAAGTGTACAAGTGTGATAAAATAATTAAGACAAATTATTTTCTCTCTCACACAACGACTATACCGATGGATTGGTCCGTGTCCATCTAGGTCGTGAGCAACTGTTCGATTAAATACGAGTAACCGATAGTATGATCTTCTGTGTGACGTCGCACACCATACTAACTACAACGTATATAATCCAGGACTATAATTTGCATATATTTAACAATAATTAAAAGCAAATGAATGTTCATTATTAATAGGTAAATGAAAGTGTACAAGGAGTTCAGAATACTCAAATCTAGACATTAAGTATACTACTCCAACAAAGGTTACGAAATATTCGTAACCTCCTCTCGCTTGGACAGATAAAGGCCCGCACAAATCAGAGTGAATCAATTCTAGTACTTCCTTGGATCTATACCCTTTATCACTAAAAGGTCGCTTGGTCATTTTTCCTTCCAGGCATGAATCGCAGGTTGGAAAGTCCTCATCTTTCACACCACTGAGTATTCCATCAGTTATCAACCTTTGAATCCTGCCCAAGTTAACATGACCTAGCCTAAGATGCCATAAGTACTTTTGATTCATCCTAGAAGGCTCATTTATCTTATTGGTACTAGATGTGTTAAAAGACTCTACTCGTTGCATCGTGGAATAATTAGGATTCAGTATATATAAGTTGCCTATCAATGTACCAGAACATATATACTCACCATTCTTTTTGACAATAACAGAACTATCAAAAGAAACAGAATATCCATTCAAAACCAATTTAGAAACCGAAACAAGGTTACTTTCGTTGCGTTGCCCATGTAGATAGTGATCTCTCCCTCTCTAAGCCGCCGGGTTTCCTGGAACCCCTGCAAAGAATTGCAGACATGATCAGTGGCTCCCGTATCCACACACCAGGTACCGGTGGATAACACCGCTAAACATGTTTCAGTGACTAAGGAAAAGTTCATACCTCCTTGTCTGAGAGGACAATTAGACTTCCAATGTCCAAACTGATTGCAACGGAAACACTTGCCCTTGGGCTTGTTCACTCCATTCTGTGGTCCACCATTTCTGGGTCCACTAGGTTTCCGTCCTTGTTTCTTCTTCCTCTTAGTCCCCGGAGGGCCAGGAAGTTTCACAGCCACAAGTGCCTGAGACTTCTTAAAGATTCCCTCTGCCGCCTGGAGTTCAGTCAGGAGTTCCGCCAACGAATATAACCTCTTGTTCATGTTATAGTTCAGGCGGAACTGCTCAAAACTCCTAGGCAGAGACTGGAGCACTATATCGATCTGGGTTTCCCCATCGATAGCTCCTCCCATAATCTCTATCTCATTCAGATAGCCAATCATCCTAAGAACGTAATCCCTCACGGGCGTTCCTTCGGACATGGTGGCCATCATGAGTTGCCTCATAGCATCTTGCCTGGCTGCCCTATCCTGACTACCAAACATCTCCTTGAGGTTAAGCATCATATCATAGGCAGTGGTCATGGCTTCATGCTGATGTTGCAGCACATTTGACATAGAAGCCAAAATGTAGCACCGCGCCATCTGATCAGCCTTGACCCACTTCCGATGAGCTTCCTTTTCCTCAGGAGTGGAGGTATCAGTAGGTTCATCAGGGCAAACCTCATGGAGTACATATTTGTACTCCTCAGCAGTCAGGACAATGTCCAAGTTTCGTTTCCAATCAACATAGTTTGAACCAGTGAGTTTGTTTTCTTTTAGTATAATGGACAGCGGGTTGAGTGCCATATCTATAAAAGAGACAAATCAAACCGTCAAATTTAATTCGATATTAACTCCCTTAATTAATATCATTAAATTTACCAATCAATCCTAAAATCCCATCAGACTAGCATGCCACGTTCATGTGGACGTATACTAGTCCAAACGATTTTATAACTGGACTTTTACTTTGGTCGTACATCATTACAGCAGTGACTCCGATGGGGAGGATACTGTAAAGCGTACCTAAGTGTATACCATTTCTCAGTACTAAGTTAACCGCTCGGAAACTACACGCCCACCGCAAGCCACGTTAGTGTGGACGTTTACGTTGACATGCGGTCCCTTTACGATTTCCTATAACTGTCGAGCTTCAATTAACCTAAAGTTCCGTTTCCGTCTAGTAAGCCACGATAGTGTGGACGTTTACTAAACAAACAACTTTGTTAATTGAATTTCATTTAATAAATTTCACAATTTCGTTAATCAAAGCTTGATATCTCGTAAGTGAAACTCGAAGTTTCTAACCAGCGATCAATCATGCAATTGAGCCTTATCTCTCACTAGGTGAGGGAGCCAACCAGACAATCGATCCAGTCATCGAATGACTCGAATGTCTCTAATCTGTGTCATCGACATAACCAAGCGCTTTGGCTCCATTCCACTCCCCGGGGTGAGAATGAGTCGAGTTGAAATTAGTCTTTGAAAGACAGATTAGGCATTGCTTTGAGAAACTTAATTGTTCAATTTTAAAATCCGAACAGCCCCATGGGGATGCACACGCATCCCCGGCGATCGCCATGCACGGCGATCGCGAGCCCGCGGTGGGGCTCGACTAGGGTTTCGCCCGTGTGGCGACTCTCCGGTCGGGCTCCAGACATCGTGGTGTTCGTGATCGGTTTCCGGCGATGGGATTTCGGTCGGGGTTATGTTTTCCGCAATTCCGTTAACCCCGGGATATCGATTTCCAAAAATTGGTATCAGAGCGTTGGTTTCGTGTTCATGTATGTATTCGATTATCGTTCTACCTTGCAGGGATTCCGACTATCATGGTTTAATAATTTTGTTAATTATTTTATCATGATTATTCGTTTATTAAACTCTCAGACATGTCGAGATTCGTTTTGTGTGGATTAATGCTTGTAATAGTAAAAATTCGGGGGTTGACCGAATTTAAATTTATTATTATTGTTCTATGTTTTCCGGAAATTGTATAGGGTCGATTTCATGTATAGAATCGATACCGGAATTGTAATTTAAATTATTGTAATTTATTTACGTTGGATCGATGCCGAAACGACCGCCGGAGAACACGTGTGACGAAAAAGACGAAGATGACGAGAAACCGGGGGGTCGATCAACCCCATGATCGATGCCAAGGGGAGGGGTCGATCGCCCCTCGGCTGGGGCTGCCGCCGGCATGGTGGTGGCCGGCCGGCTGGGGTGGCGGCGGCGGTGCCCTCTCCGGTGCTCGATCGATGGTGGGGGTGGTGCGGGGATCCCCACCCCGTGCTACTCCTACCAAGATCCTACTTTCCTATTTGATAAGGTTTTCCTATTTTGAGTGTTCTTATTTTTAGGAACTCTCATGGAATAGGAAAAGAATTAATTGGAATTAATTTATTTCCTTATTCTATTATAGAAGTCTTCTAGAATATTCCAAGTCTTACTTGGATAGGATTCTAGAGATTTAATAGAATTAGAAAGGAAAATAATTAATTTGGAATTAATTTATTTCTTAATTGATTATACATTTTTTATGGGAATTTTCATGGACATGGAAATTAATTAATTTGGAAAGTAGAAGAGCCCTAATTTATTTTATTTCCTTATTCTATTATAGAAATCTTCTGGAATATTCCAAGTTTTACTTGGATAGGATTCTAGAGATTTAATAGAATTAGAAAGGAAAATAAATAAATAAAAATATTAATAATATTTAATTTTATTTTTAATTTATTCGATTGACTTAATTTTCGAATTAAGTATCTTTTGGATTTATTAAAAAAATAAATAGATTTAGATATTGGGATTAATATTCTCGTCACATGGAGCATTCAAGAACGAAGACTGAAGACTAGAAGATGCGTACGGAGATGGAATAAAGCCATGATAGTCGGAAAATAATTTTCTAGTATTATTTTGACTATGTGATACTATGTGCTTTATTACTTGTATGAATGCTATATGTGTTTACTTTATGCACTAAATAGCGTATCCCTTGTTGTAAAAAGCTAAGTGGGAGAGGGAATGGAAACATTCCCATGGTCTCCATTACTGTTCTCTTGGTGACTTTTATGAACTTTTGAAGTTCATATAGATATGTCATTTGATAAGAATTCTTGTAATTCCTTTTACGAGAAACATTGATTAAGTTTATCAAACAATGCCTAATTTGTCTTTATGAAACTGACTTCAAGTTGACTCATTCTCACCCCGGGGAGTGGAATGGAGCCAAAGCCACTTGGTCATGTGGATGACACAAATTAGAGACCTTCGTACCATTTCTTGAAATGGATCGATTGTCTGCTCGGCTCCCTCATCTAATGAGAGATAGGGTTGTTCGCATGGTGAATCACTGGTTAGAAACTTCGAGTTTCACTAATGATTCTCCGCGTCTTGATTTACGAAAATTGAATGGATCAAGTAATTGGATGTCAATTATAAAAATCTTTTGGTGTAGTAAACGTCCACACTATCGTGGCTTGCTATATTAAATGGGATTTTGGAATAATTGATGTAGACAGTTATAGAAGAAAGTGAAGGATCGTGTGTTAACGTAAACGTCCACACTATCGTGGCTTGCGGTGACATACGAGTCTCAAAGAATCTTCTTAGTAGTTAGTACTGAGTAATGGTTTACACTTAGGTACGCTTTATAGTATTCTTCCCATAGAAGTAACGCTATAATGATGTACGACCAAAGCAAATCTAATTACTAAATCATTTGGATAGGTAAACGTCCACACTATCGTGGCTTACCATATCTGATGGGATTTTAGATGTAATTAGTAATTTAATGATATTATTTGAGGGAGATAATATCGGATATTAAATTGATTGTTTGTTTATATGTGCTTATAGGTTTAGAGAATAGCTATGAACCCACTTTCTGTGATACTCAAGGAGAATAAACTCACTGGCCCCAATTACATTGATTGGAGGAGAAATTTGGACATTGTCCTGACTGCTGAAGAGTACAAATTTGTACTCTATGATGTATGCCCTGCTGAACCCACGGGTGCCTCAACTAATGAGGAAAAGGAAGCATATCGGAGGTGGAAAAAGGCTGATGAATTGGCTAGGTGCTATATTTTGGCTTCTATGTCAAATGTACTCCAAACCCAACATGAGTCGATGGCCACCGCCGAGTATATGTTTTACAACCTCAAGGATATGTTTGGGCACCAAGACCGTGCGGAAAGGCAATAAGCCATGAGAGTCCTTATGACAACTACTCAGTCTGAAGGAACGCCCGTTGGGGAGCACGTTCTTAAGATGATGAGTTTGTTGAATGAACTTGAGATCCTAGGAGCTCAAATTGATGCTGAGACGCAAGTCGACATCATACTCCAGTCTCTGACCCCTAGTTTTGAGCAGTTTCGCATGAGTTATAATATGGGTAAATTGTCTTATACTCTTGCGCAACTCCTGACTGAACTGAAGGCGGCAGAGGGGATCTACAAGAAGGGCAAGTCTCAAGCGCTTGTGGCTACCAAGTCCAAGGGCTCGAAGCCTGTTGGAGGTAGGGGCAAGAAAAGGAAGCAAGCCTGGAAACCCAGTGGTGCCAAGTCAAATGGACCACGAGGAGGGGTTGGCAAGCCTAAGGGCAAGTGCTTCCGATGCAAGAAGTCTGGACACTGGAAGTCTGACTGTCCTCTCAGAGGTATGAATTTTTCTTTAGCCATAAAAACATAGTCAGCGGTTTTATCTACCAGTATTCTGGTGTGTAGATATGGAACCACTGACGGTATGTGCATTTTGAATGCAGGGGTTCCAGAAAACCCGCCGACTTAGAGAAGAAGAGTTCAAGTCTACATGGGCAAAAGCTGTAGAGGAGGCAGCTGTTGTAGTGGAAGACATTTATCTGCTTTTAAGTAGTTATAGGATTTCATTTCAAGTTTATTGCTTTATGTACCCTTTATTTTAGAAAGAACTTTGTTCTGGTTTCTATTATTTATGAATGGATATTTTATTTCTTTAATCATTTGATGATTTTGATAAGAAATAATGGTATTATCTATTCTGGTACATTAGATAGCAATATATGAATGATGAATCCTAAGTCTACCACGATGCAACGAACCGTTATATAACTTGTTTTACTTATTAGATGTATTTCTTTGCTAAATCATTATACTTGTGAATTCTTGTACTTAGTAGTATTTATTCAAATAAGATTCAAAAGGTCGAAATTGATTAGATCAATTATAGTTGAAGGAATGGACCTTCCGACCTAAGAATTGAATTTGAAAGATAATACAACTAAGAAACCTTTCTGGATAAAGGGTAGAATCCGGACAAGTATTGAAATTGATTATTGACTGATATATGCAGCATATGTGTAATTAGAAAGGTACGAGTGATTCTTTCAAAAGAATACTCGAAAATGGATTAGAGTACTTGATGTGCCATAAAAGCAAAGTGTTTTGACGAATCAATAGACACAAAGCTATTATGGGGAACCTTCTAAGTATATCCATTGGAAGCCTGCGATTTGATCGCGGAGGCCAGCACCCATCTAAGTAAACGCACAGCATAATCAGAGAATGGGATTGGATCCCAAACGACTGCACCATACACTCTTGTGTAGAAATGGTGTGTCGGAAATAAGAAATAGAATTCTAATAGTAAAAGGATAAGTAGTTCGGAACTACCTATGTTCTATGGATAATTCTGAAAAACAACGGCACATTTCAATGTGGTTGTAAGATATCCTAGAAGAACAAAAGGATTGTGTGTTCAATAGTACTATGAACCAGAAGGACGTTTTAACGCCCGATTCTTAGAGGAAGACTATTAGATGAACTACAAAGCCCGAATTGACATAATACCTTGGAATGAGAAAAAGGACAAAGACTGGGAACCAGCTAAACCGAGTAGTGATACACCACTAACTGCACCTACTGTTATTACTGTTTATACACCGGAATGACATTGCAGTGGGAGGTTGTTAACAACCAGAGATGTTCATAAGACTAGAAGAGTTTTGAACTCTGGATCTAGTAGACATGAAATCGATCCCTGGATCTACATAAAGGCAGTACTAGATCTAAATGTGTCTTCTTGGAAAGCAATAAGGTTTATTGCTAAGAGAAAAGATCATTTAGAGTACAAGCTTAGTTAATCCATTTATGGATTGAAACAAAGCTATGAATCGTGGAACTTGTGAATTGATGAGATATTCCATTTGATGGATTCATCAAAAGGCATAGACGAGAAAAGTGTATTAGAAAACATAATGGAAACAAGGTGGTGTTTCTCGGAATTTTATGTAGATAACATTTTATCATTGGCAACAATGTAAAGATATTGTCAGACATAAAATGGTGGTTTTCTAAATAAATCGAGATATAAGATTGAGTAGAAGTTAGAACATGTTCTTAAGATCTTTCGATCTAAGGATAAGAACATTGTACTTCTCCTAGATATCTTATACGATTATGGTTTGTTTTAAACATGAATAATTCTGAGAAAGGTTATTGCCTTTCAGACACATAATATATCTATCTAAAGGTATGTGTTTTGAACACATAAAGGAGATAGACGATAAATGCAATGTTGAAAAACGAGAACCTGATATTGTTGGAATTTGACATCCCGGGTTATTAAAAAAAATGCGGAAACCAATAACCCGATCAAACCCTTCGCCGGAGATCACATGAACACCGTCGCACGCGCCGGAGCACGACCGAACGCACGGCATGGCCGAAGCCATGCACGCACGCCCAGCCGCGTCCCGCGGCTAGGGTTTCACGCGATCGAAGGATCGATCGCACGCCGGCGATCGATCGGGGTGGGCTGCACAGCAGCCCCGCGGCGAGTCCGGCGACTCGCCGCCGCATGGGAGGTCCCCACCATCGTAGTGGGGTCGGGCACGGCACCAGCCCGTGCCCAGTGATCGATCCTCGTGATCGATCGCACACCCTCGGCCCAGCCGAGGGTTCGCCCCCCTTCGCCCCGCCGAAACTCTAGCGGGCGTACGCCGTGGTCCGGTGGCTTCGCCACCACCACGCGTTCGTCCGTCTAATCCGGGCTTCGATGTTCGGATCTTCGTCCTACGGTATTCTCGATAATTCAAATCAAAATAATATCGAGAGAGTTTAGATATTATACCTTCGATTCATTGTTCGGAGAAACGAAATCAAACACCTTTGAATCTTTCCACGTATTCCTTGCACTCCGTTCGAACGTCGGGTGGGCGACGATCTATCGAACTCCTATGGATCTCCTTCAAATCTCTAGAACTATCAATTAATGATATTCTTGTCTCCTTAATTTATGAAGGCCATGTAGTGCTTTTATAGGCTATGTAGGGGATCTAAAGGAGGTGGAATATTGGGCTTCTAATATTGAAGATTAAATTGAGCCCAATGCTCAAGTCCATTAATCCTTATCAAAATTAATTTTATTTATTTTCCACTATATAAATAAAATTGCACTCCCAATATTTACCCATATTATATCGAATAATATTTCTCCGGTTAGTATTATTTATTCCGTGTATTTAAGATTTAAATATTTATGAATAAAATTTATTTATTGCTTAATAAATTTATTCATCTCTTATATCCGAGAATAGTACCACTCAACCTTATTTATTATGCGGGAACAAATCCACTCGCGAGGTTTACATAATAAATCCTTATGAGCTCATCTCGGGGATATTATCAACCCTTCCGGGATACACTGTCCCTTCAAGAATTCACGGCATGCCATATATAAAATATAGTGACCCAACTTAACCGGTAATTAACCCAATAATTAAATCGGTTAATTCCTTTGGAAAATCAAAGTCACTTATATTAAATATACACACCCGCAATTGTTTCAGGGATTAAGAATAAAATACTCCGAGACTTTAAATCAATTATCACAGAGCAATCCTAATTGATAAGTCTCAAGCGATCCGCTCAATACACCAAGTGTACAAGTGTGATAAAATAATTAAGATAAATTATTTTCTCTCTCACACAACGACTATACCGATGGATTGGTCCGTGTCCATCTAGGTCGTGAGCATCTGTTCGATTAAATACGAGTAACCGATAGCATGATCTTCTGTGCGCCCATGCACACCATACTAACTACAACGTATAAAATCCAGGACTATAATTTGCATATATTTAATTAACAATAATTAAAAGCAAATGAATGTTCGTTATTAATAGGTAAATGAAAGTGTACAAGGAGTTCAGAATACTCAAATCTAGACATTAAGTATACTACTCCAGCAATCTCCCACTTATACTAAGGTCTAGTCTTATCTTCCAAACTTCTGACTCCCAAACCCTCCAAGTGCTTGAAATATACTTCCTTAGGAAGTATCTTGGTGAAAGGGTCCGCTAGGTTGTCCTCCGAAGCTATCTTGGTGACTACTGCATCGCCCCTCTTGACGATGTCTCGAATCAGGTGGTACTTGCGCTCTATGTGTTTCGTAGCACTATGGGACCGTGGTTCCTTACTGTTTTCCACTGCACCGCTATTGTCACAATAAATTGTCATAGCCTTGGGCAAACTCGGAATCACATCTAAGTCCTGGAGGAAATTAAGGAACCAAACGGACTCTTTCGCTGCCTCTGAGGCTGCAACATATTCAGCTTCCATGGTAGAGTCTGAAATGCACTTTTGCTTAACACTCTTCCATGATACGGCTCCACCTCCCAAAGTGTACACATAGCCTGATGTCGACTTACGCCGGTCCTTATCAGCTTGGAAATCCGAATCCGTGTAACCCAAAGGAATCAGATTGTCTGCTCCGTAACTCAGAACATAATCCTTAGTATTTCGCAAATACTTGAAAATGCTCTTTACGGCAGTCCAATGAGCCTTTCCAGGGTTACTCTGATATCTCGCTACTATGCCAACCGCATAACAGATATCAGGCCTCGTGCATAACATTGCATACATTAAGCTTCCCACAGCCGAAGCATAGGGAACCGCTTTCATTTCATCTTTCTCCTTCTGTGTCTGAGGACACATCTCCTTAGAAAGATAAGTTCCTTTACTGAAGGGCAGATCACCCTTCTTGGAATCTTGCATGTTAAAACGAGCTAGAATCGTGTTTATGTAAGATTGCTGGGAAAGGTACAATGTTCTATTCCGGCGATCCCTTATAACTTTGATCCCTAGAACATGTCCAACTTCTCCCAAATCTTTCATATCGAATTGTCTAGACAACCATCCCTTTATGTCTGATAACATCTTTACACTGTTGCCAATGAGAAGTATGTCGTCTACATAAAGCACGAGGAACACCACCTTCTTTCCATCACGTTTCCAATACACACACGATTCGTCCATGCTTTGAATGAATCCAAAAGATTGGACTACTTCATCAAACCGCAGGTTCCACGATCTCGAGGCTTGTTTCAATCCATAAATGGATTGATTAAGCTTGCACACTAGATGATCTCGGCCCTTAGCAATGAATCCTTCTGGCTGTTTCATATAAATTGTCTCGTCAAGACTTCCATTTAGGAAAGCTGTCTTGACATCCATTTGCCACACCTCATAATCCATATGAGCTGCTATGGATAAGAGAATCCGGATCGACTTTATCTTGGCTACCGGAGAGAAGGTCTCCTCATAATCGATTCCCTCTTTCTGAGTATATCCTTTCGCAACAAGCCGAGCTTTAAAGGTTTCAACCTTTCCGTCAGATCCTCTCTTTCTCTTGTAGACCCATTTACACCCAATTGGCTTTACGCCGCTTGGTGGTTCTACAAGATCCCAGACTTTATTAGAATCCATAGATTCTATTTCGGATTTCATCGCTTTCTTCCAAGAAGGCGCATCTATATCTTGTACCGCCTCATCATAGGTCCAGGGATCGATTTCATGAACTCCAGGTCCAGAGTCCGAAGACTCACCTAGTCCAATCCATCTATCTGGTTGTTTAACAACCCTCCCACTACGAAGGCGTTCCGGTGTATTAACAGTGACAGTATTAGGTGCAAGTTCTAGTGGTGTATCTACACTCGGTTCAGCTGTATCTAAGTCTTCCTTGTTACCTCTCAACTCATCAAGTATTATGTCACTTTTGGGCTTGTGGTCCATGACATAGTCTTCCTCTAAGAACCGAGCGTTAGTACTTATAACGATCTTCTGGTCCTTAGGACTATAGAACATGCCACCTTTAGTTCCTTTCGGGTATCCTACAAACAGCCGTAATTCTGATCTGGGTTCTAACTTATCGGCCCCTTGTCGCAACACATGTGTTGGACATCCCCAAATCCGAAGGTGCCTGAGGCTAGGCTTGCGCCCGCTCCACCTTTCCATGGGTGTGGTGGGTACCGTTTTTGTTGGAACCATGTTGAGAATGTACGCCGCTGTTTCCAAGGCATGTCCCCAGAACATAGTAGGTAAGTCCGAGTAACTCATCATTGAACGCACCATCTCCATAAGAGTCTTATTCCTTCTTTCCGACACACCATTCTGCTGGGGAGTATATGGTGATGTCATTTGGGAATCAATCCCATTTTCTGCTAAGTATGCCTTGAATTCTCCATACAGGTACTCGCCTCCGCGTCAGATCGCAGGCATTTAATGGATTTACCTTGAAGGTTCTCCGCAAAAGCCTTGAACTCTTTGAACTTGTCAAAGGATTCGCTCTTGCGGCGCATCAGGTATACAAATCCATACCTTGAGTAATCATCAGTGAAAGTGATGAAATACTCGTACCCTCCCCTTGCCTGAGTAGACATAGGTCCGCATACATCAGAGTGAATCAAATCCAACACTTGTTCAGCCCTTCGTCCTTTACCAGAAAAAGAACGCTTGGTCATTTTTCCCTCTAAACAGGATTTGCAGGTTGGAAGTGTTGGAAATCGATATCCCGGAATTAATAAATTTAAATAAATAAATTATCTAATTAATTCCGACCGAAATCCTACGGAGATCGAATATCCGGATTGTCTAAATTGCGGAACCGACAACCCAATCAAAATCCCTTCGCCGGAAACCACCGCGAAACCACCACACGAACCGAGCTCGACCAAGAACACCACGCGGGGATAACCCCACGCGTGCCCTAGCCGAGCCCCGCGAGGGGCTCGCGATTGCTCACGGCAATCACTGGGGTTGCTCACGCAAACCCCCGGGGCTGCTCGTAGCAGCCCCTCCCGCGGCGAGTCCGGCGACTCGCCGCCGCCGCATCGGAGGGCGGTCCGCCCAGCGGACCGCGATTGGGTCAGCCACGCGGCTGCCCGGCGATCGAGCCCAGCTCGACCGCCACCCTCGGCGTCCAGCCGAGGGTCATGCATCGTGCATGCGCACGACCCCACGGGGATCCGAACCGCCGCGGTCCGGTGGTTCGACCACCACCGCCGGTTCATCCTCGTTCCGGGGTTCGTCCTCGGATCTTTTTTCACGGTATTTTCACGATAAATAAACGATAAAATCATAAAGAGGGTTTTACGATTTACCTCGTTCTCGTTGTTCGGAAAAACGAAGAACTCAATTTGACGACCTTGAGATCTTCCCACGTATTCCTTGCACTAGCCCGGACGTCGTGTGGGCGACGATCTACCGAACTCCATGGATCCTCCTCTCTACTTTCTCTCTCTAGAATTGTGATCTTCAACTTATGAACTTATGAGAATAGAGAAGACCATGTAGTGCTTTTATAGGCTACGTAGGGGATCTTAAGGAGGTGGAATATTGGGCTTCCAATATTAATGATTAAATTGAGCCCAAGCCCAAATCTATTAATCCATTAATATTAATTAATTCTATTTTCCACTATATAAAATTAATTGCACTCCCAATATTAAACCATATTATATCAAATAATATTTCTCCGGTAGTATTATTTATTCCGTGTATTTAAGATATAAATATCCATGAATAAAATTAATTTATTGCTAATTAATTTATTCATCTCTTATATCCGAGACTAGTACCATTCAACCTTAATTATTATGCGGAACGAATCCACCTGCAGGGTTTACATAATAATTCCTTATGAACTCATCTCGGGGATATTATCAACCCTTCCGGGATACACTTTCCCGTCAAGTATTCACGGCATGTCATATATAAAATATAGTGACCCAACTTAACCGGTAATTAACCCAATAATTAAATCGGTTAATTCCTTTGGTAAATCAAAGTCACTTATATTGAATATACACACCCGCAATAGTTTCGGGGATTAAGAATAAAATACACTGAGACTCGAATCGATTATCGCCGGCAATCCTAATCGATGAATCTCAACGATCCGCTCAATACACCAAGTGTACAAGTGTGATAAAATAATTAAGATAAATTATTTTCTCTCTCACACAACGACTATACCGATGGATTGGTCCGTGTCCATCTAGGTCGTGAGCAACTGTTCGATTAAATACGAGTAACCGATAGTATGATCTTCTGTGCGCCCATGCAACACCATACTAACTACAACGTATAAAATCCAGGACTATAATTTGCATATTTAATTATAAATAATTAAACGCAAATAATTGTTTATTTAATTAAATAGATTAGTGGCAATAGATCGTGAGTTTCCTTTACTTAAATCTAGACATTAAGTACACAACTCCAACAATCTCCCACTTGTACTAAGGTCTAGTCATTTCCTCCAAACTCCCGACTCCCATACTCATCACGTGCTTAAGTTGTACTTCCAAGAAGTACTATGTGAATGAGCAATCTAGGTTGCCGCTCTGAAGTTATCTTGGTGACTACAGCGTCGTCTCCCTCGACGATGACTCGTATCAGGTGGTACTTGCACTATGTGTTATCTTACACTTATGGACTTGTGATTTCTTACCATTTGCCATTGCACCGCTATTTACATAGCCTTTGGCAAATTAAGAATCACATCTAAGTCCCAGAGATTATCCCGGAGTTATACCAAAACTTCCGCTGCCTCTGAGGCCGCTATTTGGTTACCTATGGGAGAGTCCGAAAAGCATCGTGCTTATCACTCTTCCATGTTAAAACTCCTTCTCCTTCAATAGTGAAACACATAGCCTGATATCGACTTACACTGGTCCTCATTCGATTAGAAATCTAAGAGAATGTAATCCAAAGGAAATGTTCGTCTGCTTCGTAGTCTAGAACAGTACTTCGAAAGTACTTTTACAGCATTCGAATATTCCTTTCCAGGATTACCTTGATATCCTCCCACTATGCTAACCGCATAGCCGATATCAGGTTCTTGTTTTTAACAATGCATTTATTAAGCTTTCCACACTCAAAGTGTAGGAAACTGCTTTCATTGCTTCTATCTCCTTTTGTGTTCCAAAACACATATCCTTAGATAGATGCATTCCGTCTCTGAAAGGTAACGAACCTTTCTCGGAATCTTGCATGTTAAAACGAACCATAATCATATATATGTAAAATGTCTAGGAGAAGTACAATGTTCTTTTCTTGAGATCCTAGATCTTAAGAACATGCTCTAATTTCTTCTTCATCTCATATATCGATTTCTCTAGACAACCATCATTTTATGTCTGACAACATCTTTACATTGTTACCAATGATAAAATGTCATCTACATAAAACCTCCGAGAAACACCACCTTGTTTCCATCACGTTTCCCATTCACACGATTCGTCTATGCTTTTGATGAATCCATAAAATGGACTATCTCATCAATTTGCAAGTACCACGAACTCAATGCTTTGTTTCAATCCATAAATGGATCAACTAAGCTTGTACTCTAAATGATCTCGCCTCTTAGCAATAATCCTTATTGCTCTCCAAGAAGGCACATTTAGATCTAGTACGGCCTTCATGTAGATCTAGGGATCGATTTCATGTATACTAGGTCCAGAGTCCGAAGACTCTCCTAGTCTTATGAATATCTCCGGTTGTCCCACAACCTCCTGTTGGAGTTGTGTACTTAATGTCTAGATTTAAGTGACGGAAACTCACGATCCATTGCCACTAATCTATTTAATTAAATAAACAATTATTTGCGTTTAATTATTTATAATTAAATATATGCAAATCATAGTCCTGAATTTTATACGTTGTAGTTAGTATGGTGTTGCATGGGCACACAGAAGATCATACTATCGGTTACTCGTATTTAATCGAACAGTTGCTCACGACCTAGATGGACACGGACCAATCCATCGGTATAGTCGTTGTGTGAGAGAGAAAATAATTTATCTTAATTATTTTATCACACTTGTACACTTGGTGTATTGAGCGGATCGTTGAGATTCATCGATTAGGATTGCCGGCGATAATCGATTCGAGTCTCAGTGTATTTTATTCTTAATCCCCGAAACTATTGCGGGTGTGTATATTCAATATAAGTGACTTTTATTTACCAAAGGAATTAACCGATTTAATTATTGGGTTAATTACCGGTTAAGTTGGGTCACTATATTTTATATATGGCATGCCGTGAATACTTGACGGGAAAGTGTATCCCGTAAGGGTTGATAATATCCCCGAGATGAGTTCATAAGGAATTATTATGTAAACCCTGCAGGTGGATTTATTCCGCATAATAATTAAGGTTGAATGGTACTAGTCTCGGATATAAGAGATGAATAAATTAATTAGCAATAAATTAATTTTATTCATGGATATTTATATCTTAAATACACGGAATATATAATACTGTTGGGATATGTCCTTCGATCCTACGTGTGCAATCGATAAAGTCATAAGGTCGTCTATGGATGTTAAATGATTATTCGATAATATTAATTGTTGGGAACAATATAATATTGATCGATAAAATCATACCTACAGGGTCACACACGAGCTGGAATTACGTTGCTTGCTATATTGATTTAGAATCAATACATATGGAATTTCACATGCATGGGATGCATGGCATGCATGGGATGCATGGATTGCATGGATGCATGTCACATGGTATGACATGGCATGCCACACAAGCAAGGGGACCACATCCATGCCAATTGGCATGGTGATGTGGAAATGACCCTTTACCTCCCCATTATCCACCATTACTTGTGCATTATGATGCACATTATGGTGGGGGTTACAAGGGAGGTTAATGGTGATCAATATAGTGATGAAAACATGTGTTTCACATCATTTTTTTGATCAGCCACGAAATTCCATAAGACAAGAGAGAAAAGAGTGAGAGAATCACTCAAGAACAAGCAAGCAAGTTCAATTCCGGGTTCGTGTGCAACACGTAGAGGCCGGGCCATTTGTGCGGCTTCAACATCCGGGCGATCTAGACAAGAGGAGTGACGAGGTCATTCACAAAGAGAGCTTCAAGAGGCTGATCCATTTGAGGTGGTTCAATCGACTCAACACCACCTCAACGACATCAACGAATCACTTCGTCACAAAAGTAAGTAATCGTTGAACCTTATATATATATATATTGGATGTGTATATATATATGTTTATATGTGTTCTTATACACATTAAGTGTGCACTAAGATCATGGCATAGTAGATCTATTGCTTTACACGCTTCCGCACACACGGTATATCGATTGGATCGGTATACCGGTACCTTCAATTGGTATCAGAGCCTAGGGCTCGTGCACACTTTTGTGTTGGACACGAAGGTTAAATCAACATAATTGGATTATATGTTTAATTGTGATTATGTGATTAGATGTAAGGCCGGCCACCGTTAGTGGTCGGGTGAATGATTTCGTCGTTTTTTACGTTTCGATTGGCCATAGTCTTTTGAGGGCTGCGTCCCTTGGAATCATTTGTAATAGATAGGTTTTTCTATTATATTTGTATTGTACTACTTGTAAGCGATGGACTTAGTTCATGGTTCGATGGAGGATCTCGGCTCTCTGGCGAAAACGAGAAGAAACGAAGCAAAACGAAGCAAAACGGACGAAACCGGGCTGCTGGAGCCAAACGGCGGGCGCCGTTGTAGCTCCAGCGGGCGCTGTTTTGTTTCGGCGGGCGCCGTTTTGGAAACGGCGACCGCCGAAAGCCCTTTTTCTTGGCAGATTGTTCCCGGACCTTTCGGCGGGCGCCGTTTTGGAAACGGCGACCGCCGGTGGTGTTCAGCGACCGCTGGTTGTGAAACGGCGGGCGCTGTTCGTGGTTTTATGGGTACGGAATAGATTTGACCAAAATTGGAGGGCACGGAACTAAAACGGAGGGCGAGGACCAGTCCAGAAGATGTTCAAGGCTTTTGTTGTTATTTTTATCTTTTCGTTTGAGAGTTGTGAGGTTCTAGGGGCCTTTCGATTTCGTATTTATTTGCTTTGCTAGTTATAGGATGTTTTATGTTATAAATGTTCAACTTACATATAAACACCTATGCATGCAAGTTCCCAAAATAATGAGTATAATGTCTTGTCCAAAAACATCACACTCATGAAGCCCTCGATCATAAGTTGGTAGGTCCGCCTCAGCGGGGTACTACTTGTTATCTTGGGATAAGTGGGAGTAAGGGTTAGACCCTTACACGTGACTTTGGTTTTCTCATCGATAGATCCACTGCAGGCGTGGCTATCGAGACATGAGATGAGAATGGGATTCTCATCGACCGAGAGTGATATTAGATATCATTGACATGGGTGTGTCTACCTATCTTGAAATACTTAAGTGCGGACTCAGTCGGCTTAAAGATTTGCAAGATGAGGATCTCGGAATTGTTTTGTTCTAAGGGACAATGATATTGGATATCAATTGAACAAAATGAAATAAATAAGTACAATTGTTAGACAACCTTATTTGTTTACCGCTTTGTGGATGTTTACATACTTTAGTTATCTTTCTTTTATAGTTTATCATGTCAAATATCAACTCAATTCAAGTTTGGTTCAATTCTTGATTATGAAAAATTGAACAAATTTTCTTGATTCACAACGTAATTTGAGGATGATCCTCAAATACGAAGACAAGGAAAATGTGTTAGATAACCACATCCTAAGATATCATTGAACAACTCAATATCATGTTCGGAGAATATGCAATGATTGAGCAGTTCGGTGTGACCAGGGTCATCGCTTCAGCTAGGCTGGAAAAATGGAAATCTATGGGATCACATGTGCAACAAATGATTGGATTATTTGTTTCAAGTGACCGCCTAGATTTTTCCTATGATGATTATTTGGCAACCGATTTCATACTTCAATCTCATGATGGTTATAATGCTTTTAGGCTAAATTTTCCATATGAATGGTTTGAAGAAATCGCTTCGTGAGCTCCACGGGATGCTCAAGGCTGCTGAGCCGGCGATAGAGAAGGACCCTAAGAGGGAAATTCTTATGATATAGGATAGGGTATTCAAAAGAGCATGGGCAAGAAGGCTACTAGGGTTCCTAGGGAATCTCAATGCGTCTACTGCAAAAGTGTTGGACACTACTTGCAAACATATAAAAGTTCATATTTTATTCAATTTCAAAACAAATGCCTAATTTGTCTTTCATTTGATGGATTATAAGGTTATGATTATTTACACCTCGGGGAGTGATTTAATCCAAAACAATTAAGTTCATCAATGACACAAATTAGAGACTTTCGAGCCATTGGATGGCGTTAAACGATTGTCTGGTTGGCTCCCTCATATTTTATGAGAGATAGGGCTTCAATTGCATGATAATATCGCTGGTTAGAAAACTTCGATTTTTCACTTACGATTTATCACGTTTTGACATTGAGATAATTTTGAATGGGAAATTCGAATAAGATTCAATTATTGAGAATAATTGAACTTGCCCAAAGTTCAAAGAAGATGTGAAGAGCGGGGTTGCTTCATCTTCAGGTATTAATGTTATAGACATTAAACTTCACAAATTCAACTTCTTGGGTATTGGATGCCAAACGTAGTTCTCACATTTGTATGTGGAGGAACTACATAGAAGTATAAGTTTGGTGAGTAGAGATGTCGATCTACGGGCGAGAAATGGAGCGAAGGTCGCTGCATTAACCGTATGATCATATGATGTTGTTTTGCCTTAGGGCCTTGTTTTAGTATTATAACTATGTAATTTCGTACCTTCAATAAACAATGAATATTGGTTCAGTATTGGATACTGATGGATTAGTTTTTCACTAATTAAATAGTTTGATAACTATTTTAGTTGTGAACTATTCTTTGTTTTGGTACGATTATTACATTATTTATGTATACTTTAAACTCAACAAATCATACATAACATTAACACCAAAGGCCGAATCGAATAAGTCTCAATGAGACATAACTGTAACATTGTTGATTGGATCAAAATCTAAATATGTAACGAATCTTCTTTTAGAAGGCATTCTAGAATCATTTGACTTGGAGTCATTTGATACATGTAAATGATGATTGATGGACAAAGATAACAATGTCATCTTTCTTGGAGAAAGGAGAACATGTGAGTGATTAATTAGGGATGATCCATACTGATGTATGTGGAACCTATCAGTTCACAAGCACATGAAGGTTATGTTTCGGAAAAGAGAAAACAAACTATATTAGATATAGTTCGACCATTCGATGAGAGGTCTAAATGAACTACTGGTCTCTTTTGGGAACACACAATTCTTGACTTCAACTTATACACTGAATAGGACGCTGTCAAAAGCTGTTGATAAGACATCATACTAGGTATGGAAAGGGAGGGTCCCTAAATTGTTTTCATCAAAATTTGAGGTTCTAAAAGCTTCTCTGACGAGATTTATCTCTATAGAGCTTGAACTCAAATGAGATAAAAGTTTTTTATGGTATCCATAAGAAACTCGAGGGTACAACTTCTACGATCTATCTGAGAACAATATTTTGTTACTCGAGATAGTGATTTTCTTGAAAAGAGTTATCTTTCCTAGAAATTCAGTGGGAGCTCGGTTGTCTTGAACGAGGTTCAAGTGAAACAACCAATGATGAATACTCAAGACTAGGTTGAGAGTATTCTTATGGTTTTGGAAGCCATACCAGCCCTCGTAGGTCCGAAAGGAATAAATCTATCTCTATTATTCAAATACTTAGATATTGTGACCAATGAGAGATATGAATTCATGCTTTTGGAAAGCGGTGAACCTTCGACCTAATTCCAAGCTATGACGAGTCCAGCTACTGAAAATTGGCATGGTGCCATGAAATCTGAGATGATATCAATATCTGATAATCAAGTTTGGAACTTGATATATTTGCATCACAGGGTTAGACCCAATGAATGCTAATAGATCTTTAAGATCTAAACAGACATATGGAAAACCTAGGGTTTTCAAAGCAAGGTTGATGGTAAAAGTTTTATTCACGAGGTGGATTATGGAAAAACTTTCACCAATTGCTTTGATTAAATCATTCAGATTATCTTAGCCATTACTACTCATCTTGATAATGAGTTATGGTAATATTGGATGTTAAAACTAACTTCTTGAATTGGATTCTAGAAGAGGCTGTGTTTTGACACAGCCAAAGAGTTTTATCGATCCTAATAAGGCTGAGAAATTATGCAATCTTTTAATTCCATTTATGGAATAAAGCAAAGCATATCGGAGTAGCAATCTTCAGTTCAATGAATCCATACGGGGTTTTGGATTTCAGAGGAACTCGGAAGAGTCTTGTTTTACAAGAAGATCAGTGGGAGTTACTTTGTATTCATTGTGTTGTATGTCGCTTACATACTCCTTATTGGAAACAATATTCCTATGCTTAATTCTGTTAAAGAATGGCTTGGAAGATGTTTTTTAATGAAGGATCTTGGAGAAGCACAGTACATATTGGGCATCATGATCTGTTGGAACAGATCGAAAATGATGTTTGGACTTAGTCAAGTGACCTATTTTGATAAGGTACTTGATAAGTTCAGAATGAAAGACGCCAAAAAGGGTCTCATTCCAATGAGTCATGGCACATCTCTTAGCAAGATGCAAGGCCCTACGGGACTTGATGAGCAAAAGAGGATGGAAAACATTCCTTATGCTTTGGCAATAGGGTTTATAATGTATGCCCTGATATGTACACGACCGGACGTATCGTATGCTTTGAGCATGACGAGTCAGTTTCAAGGAAATCCGGGTGAGGCGCGTTAGACTGCGACCAAGAATATTCTTATGTACCTTAGATGGACAAAAGAATTTTGTTGTCTTTGGAAGACAAAAAGAGTTGATATTAACAAGCTGTTTGAATGCTAACTTCAAAACAAACTAAGATAATTTCCGATTTTAATCTGGTTATATCTTTTGTCTGGTTAGAGGTGATATTTGCTGGAATAGTTCCATGCAATGCAATATAGCTGATTAAACTACAAAAGCTGAGCACAGTATTGCATTGGATGCAGTAATGTTGGCAGTTAGGATTTGAAAGTTCTTGAATGAACTAGGTGGCGTAACTAGCTCAGCCCATCCGATAGTTCTCTATTTATAGTAGAGTTATCGCGCAAGCCAATGAGCTAGGAAGCACCACAAGTCTAAAACTGGTGCTCAGGAAGTTCCACATTATCTAGGAGATAGTTTTGTGGAGACATCGAGATAATAAAGTTGCAACTTTTGGTAAGGTTGCAAACCCGCTTTCTAAACCTCTCCAGCAGTTTAAGCTTGAGGCTTTCACGACTGCAATAGATATCAGACATCTTAGAGATGCGTTGTGATTTCTATTACTGTATTAGATACTTTTGGAGATTTGGTAAACATTCATTCATATGTATAATACATATTTCTTCATATAAATATGGTTTAATTTATATGAATTGTCCAAATGATTAAGTGATATCAATTGGGTTATGAGGTCGACTTACCGCATAATGAAGTCCCAATGGTTGAACTGATATACTTGAATCATATAGTTGTTCCTGGTTCGTATAATCGAGTACGGACAAACTGATAATACAATGAACTAGATTGTAATGTGTACTATAGCTCCGCTTCATGGGCTAGTGATGTGGGACATCAAGTACAATTACATAGATATTAGCTGGGAGCTAATGATCGAACAGACCCGACTGAAATAGTATTTAAGATTTCGAGTCATAATACTATTTCATTGACTGTCGAGCAATTTCCTCTGACCTGAGTAGTCCAGAGTGATTCCATTGTGAAATGGTGTACTTTGATACAAGTAAACGCCTTTCGTAAAAGGAGGTTATAAAACTTGTTATTGGGTATATCAGGAAGCAAGTGGGAGAGCTTGGATTGACAAGATGGGATTGTCCTCCATTTTATAATGGGATACATGTCTTACCGGCCACTTGGAGAGTCGAGACTGTGGAAAATACGTGGCCACGTCCAGATTCGTATCATAGTGATAAATCTGGTTTTACAGTCTGTCTCAAAGTCCAAGAAAGGTTTGAATCGATTGAGGATGACTCGAGTGTTGCCTCAAGTTCAAACTTAGACATAAAGTGACAACAGGAAGTTGGCAGCACACTGGCTCTGAAGGCCAAGTGGGAGATTGTTGGGATATGTCCTTCGATCCTACGTGTGCAATCGATAAAGTCATAAGGTCGTCTATGGATGTTAAATGATTATTCGATAATATTAATTGTTGGGAACAATATAATATTGATCGATAAAATCATACCTACAGGGTCACACACGAGCTGGAATTACGTTGCTTGCTATATTGATTTAGAATCAATACATATGGAATTTCACATGCATGGGATGCATGGCATGCATGGGATGCATGGATTGCATGGATGCATGTCACATGGTATGACATGGCATGCCACACAAGCAAGGGGACCACATCCATGCCAATTGGCATGGTGATGTGGAAATGACCCTTTACCTCCCCATTATCCACCATTACTTGTGCATTATGATGCACATTATGGTGGGGGTTACAAGGGAGGTTAATGGTGATCAATATAGTGATGAAAACATGTGTTTCACATCATTTTTTTGATCAGCCACGAAATTCCATAAGACAAGAGAGAAAAGAGTGAGAGAATCACTCAAGAACAAGCAAGCAAGTTCAATTCCGGGTTCGTGTGCAACACGTAGAGGCCGGGCCATTTGTGCGGCTTCAACATCCGGGCGATCTAGACAAGAGGAGTGACGAGGTCATTCACAAAGAGAGCTTCAAGAGGCTGATCCATTTGAGGTGGTTCAATCGACTCAACACCACCTCAACGACATCAACGAATCACTTCGTCACAAAAGTAAGTAATCGTTGAACCTTATATATATATATATTGGATGTGTATATATATATGTTTATATGTGTTCTTATACACATTAAGTGTGCACTAAGATCATGGCATAGTAGATCTATTGCTTTACACGCTTCCGCACACACGGTATATCGATTGGATCGGTATACCGGTACCTTCAAATACTACCGGAGAAATATTATTTGATATAATATGGTTTAATATTGGGAGTGCAATTAATTTTATATAGTGGAAAATAGAATTAATTAATATTGATAAGGATTAATGGACTTGAGCATTGGGCTCAATTTAATCTTCAATATTGGAAGCCCAATATTCCACCTCCTTAAGATCCCCTACGTAGTCTATAAAAGCACTACATGGTCTTCTCTATTCTCTCATAAGTTCATAACTTGAAGATCACAATTCTAGAGAGAGAAAGTAGAGAGGGAGATCCATGGAGTTCGGTAGATCGTCGCCCACACGACGTCCGGGCTAGTGCAAGGAATACGTGGGAAGATCTCAAGGTCATCATAAGATCTCGTTTCTCCGCACAACGAATCGAAAGGTGAATTAAATAATTGCTATTTAATTCTTGTTTTATTGAATCAATTATCGAAGAACAAAGATCCAAAAGTTCGAACCCCGGATTAGACGACGAACGCGTGGTGGCGATCTAGGATCGCCGGACCACGGCGATCGCCGCCTATGGTTTCGGCGTGCGCGCATGGAGCGAACCCCGGCTGGACGCCGGGGGTGCGATCGATCCAAGGATCGATCGCCGGCAGCGGGCTGGGCCCCGCGACGGCCCAGCTGGAGGCGGGCCGACCTCCTATGCGGCGGCGAGTCGCCGGACTCGCCGCGGGGGCTGCTGGGCAGCCCCATCGATCATGATGATCGCACGCGATCATCGATCGCGTGAACCCCGTCTCGCGGGGGTTCGGCTGGGGGCGGGCCGCGTGCCTTCGGGTGCGTGGTCTCCAAAGGCCGGACTCCGGCGGATGAGTCGGTGTTCGCGTGATCTCCGGCGAAGGGTTCGTTCGGGTTATTGGTTTCCGCAAATTTAAATAACCCGGGATACCGAATTCCAACAATTGGTATCAGAGCGTACGGTTACGTTTTTCGTTAATTGTTTCGATAATCGATTCTCGATATATATGGCCATAGATTAATTTAAATTGTTAAATTATTGTGCTATATTGTTCTACGTACCTGTTTTTCTCTCTTATATGAATTGTGTTTGTCGGAAAAATTAATTATTAAAAATCGAGGGATTTCGGAATAATCGAACCAGATCGATCGACCGTAAGGCTCGGTGCGGGCTGCCGGGAGGTAGCTGGAAGCACGGGCTTTGCGGGCTGCCGGAAGAGGACTGAACGCAGCTGGGCGTGTCGGCGTATGCCACCAGTGGTGGTGGTTCGCCGGCAGCCGGCAGCGGCGTTTGAAGGTCACGATTGGCGGCATCGGCTTCGGTTCGCGGCTTCGGCTTCGGATCGTGGGCTGCTGGTGCGCCAAGGCTCGGAGCTCGATGGCTGCTGAACGTGAGCGGGGCACGGCTGGGCGTGCCGACGTAAGCCACCAGTGGTGGTGGTTCGCCGGCAGCCGGAGGCTAAGCTCGGCGGTCGCGTTGGCGGTTTCGGAGTCGAGCTCGGCGATCTCAATCGCGGGCTGTTCGTGCGGAGGAGACGACGTGCCGGAGATCGACTAGGCCGCTGCACCCCTCGCCGAAGAAGACGATCTTTTAATCGCGCTGCTGTTTTTTTTTAAAGGGTGTCGGCCGACATTGATTTTGTCTTTGGCCGACACCATGCGATTAATGGATGCTGTGCGTGTTTGGCATGCACATGGCCGTGGACTATTTTGCTCCATGCAAAATTGTATGGCTTGGTGCGTGCATATCCACATGCATGGCCAGCCCGTTGATGCACACCCACATGTGCATGGTTCGATCGGCACGGAACTTTGGTTCGAGCGGGTCTCGTTCTTGGTTCGTCCCGGTAAATCCGATCTTTCCGGAAATAATTTAATCTTTCTAATTTTATTTAATTTAATTTTGGAATTAATTCAAATTCTATTTGAATTATATTTCTTAATTATGGAATTAAATAATGGAATTAGATGGAGAGTTAAATTAGGAAAGAAAATCCTAGTTTCTCTAGACATCCTATACCTACTTGGATTAGAAGTCTTAAGAAGAATCAAAATTCGATTTTGATTAAGATTCTTGAGATCTAATTTAAATAGGATTGAGAAATTATTAAAATATTGATTTTATTTAATTTAAGTATTTTATTTAAAATCATTAGATTAATTCAAAATTTATTTTGGATTGGAAAATCTTGGATTTTATTTAGAATATAATTAAATATGGAAATCAATGGATTTTAATAATATTGATTTTATTTAATTTAAGTATTTTATTTAAAATCATTAGATTAATTCAAAATTTATTTTGGATTGGAAAATCTTGGATTTTATTTAGAATAGAATTAAATATGGAAATCAATGGATTTTAATAATATTGATTTTATTTAATTTAAGTATTTTATTTAAAATCATTAGATTAATTCAAAATTTATTTTGGATTGGAAAATCTTGGATTTTATTTAAAATAGAATTAAATATGGAAATCAATGGAATTGATTTTATTTAATTGGAGTAAAATTAAATATGAGAATCAAAGAATTTTTCCGTCGCTCGGCAAAGTATTCAAGACGTAGAATGAAGACTCAAGGCAAGCATGCTGGAATTCATCAAGGTACGAATAGTCGAGAAATAATTTTACTTGAGTAATTATTTGATTATTTGTGAACGTACTTGCATGAAATGTATGTTTGTTATTATGCTTATGTGTATTTAATTATGCATTAGATAGCGTATCCCTTTGTTATAAAAAGCTAAGTGGGAGAGGGAATGGAAACATTGCCATGGTCTCCATTGCTGTTCTCTTGGTGACTTTTATGGACTTTTGAAGTTCGTATAGACAAGTCATTGGAGGAGAATTCTTGTAATTCCTTTTACAAGATACATTGATTAAGTTTATCAAACAATGCCTAATTTGTCTTTCCAAAACTGATTTCAAGTCGACTCATTCTCACCCCGGGGAGTGGAATGGAGCCAAAGCCACTTGGTCATGTCGAGGACACAAATTAGAGACTTTCGTGTCATTTGATGACTAGATCGATTGTCTGCTCGGCTCCCTCATTCTATGAGAGATAGGGTCGTTCGCATGGTGAATCACTGGTAAGAAACTTCGAGTTTCACTTATGATTCTCCGCGTCTTGATTTACAAGATTGAATGGATCAAGTAATTGGGAGTCAATTATAAAAGTCTCTTGGTGTAGTAAACGTCCACACCACGTGGCTTGCTATGCTAACGGATTTTGGATTAATTGATGTAGACAGTTGTAAGAAATTGTGAAGAGTTGTGAAGTTGTCGTAAACGTCCACACCACGTGGCTTGCGGTGATGTAGCAATTCCAAACGATTTACTTTGGTACTGAGTAATGGTTTACACTTAGATACGCATTATAGTATTCCTCCCCACGAGGTTCCGCTATAAGTGATGTATGACCGAAGCAAGTCTAATTGCTAAATCATTTGGATTGGTAAACGTCCACACCACGTGGCTTGCCATATCTGATGGGATTTTAGATGTGATTAGTGGTTTAATGATATTATTTAAGGGAGATAATATCGGAGATTAAATCGATTGTTTGTTGTTATATGTGCTCATAGATTAGGAAATGGCTTTGAACCCACTTTATGTGATACGTAAGGATTATAAACTCATTGGTCCCTAAATGTAATGATTGGAATAGAGATCTAGACATTACCCAAACTGTTGGAAATCGACTACCCGGGACGAGTCCGTTCGACTACTCGAACTTCCGGACAAGCCCAGTCAACCTCCGGTCTGCCCAAGGTGTTCACGACGAAGCCCCTGACCCGAAATGCACCCAGCCATCGCACCCGAGTCACGACCGCGCAAAACGAGAGGCTTCTGGCCTCTCTGTCGTCCGACACCAGAAGGTGTCGTCCGACAAGACCGTCCAATGTCGTCCGACACCAGAAGGTGTCGTCCGACAAGCCTGTCGGCCGACAGTAGAACCTGTCGTCCGACACCCGTCGCGAACAGCGGCGGGATTCGCCCGTTCTGGCTGTTCCGATGTGATTTTCTCGATCCAACTGCCATGCCGGAGGTCAGAAACCTCCCAGCAGTCCGAGAATGTCACATCCAAGCCACGGGATCCGATCTACGTTCAAAATATGATTAACGAAATATGAGATCGAATAAATTGCGGAAAAGAGAATCGATCTCATACCTTCTCGGTCGATTGTTGAGACCTTAGATGCTTCTAACGTATGCCTCAGATCCTTTGACTCCAACCGTTGTGTGGGCAACGATCCGTTGGGTCTCCTTTTCTGCTTTCTCCTTTTTCTACCAGCGTTATATTTTCTATTCTCTGATGAGAGAAAAATAATTGCGCTACACTGATTTATTTTTGCAGAGAAAAACTTAATTGCGCTAACGCAATAATGTTTTCTCAGAAAAATAAAAAGCTGCGGAATGTAGGTTTAGGATAGGCAAGGTAGGATATTTATAGAGTTACGTTAGGGACCTTAGGATAAATTAATTAAGGGCTAAATTGAAATATTAATTAACTTGGAATACGTAAAAGCAATTCCTTAATTAATCGATTTCAATTTTAATTATTATTAACTCCACTATAAAATAATAATTGAATTCCCGAAATTAATTTTAATATTATTTCAACAATAATAATTCCGCCGAAATTACATATACGACTTTCCCCGTGTTTAAGATATCGAGCGTCCACGAATTTATTTAATTACTAATAATTAAATTAATTCGTTTCTTATTATCCGAGACTAGTACCACTCATCCTTATTATCATGTGGAACAAATCCACCTGCAGGGTTTACATGATAAACTTTATGAGCTCATCTCGGGGACGTTATCAACCCGATAAACGGGACACGGTTTCCTGTCTATAATCTATAGCATGCCGTGTGTACAATTCCGATTCCCAATTTACCGAGTATCTCGACTAATCAAATAGTCTCACTCATTGGCAAGTTAAAGAACCGAGAATTGGACATACGCACCTATAATTATATAGGGATTAAGAATTCGTATATCCGTAATTCTGAGGTCTAGTTCGATTACGTCGATTAGTATAAATCGAACGCCCTCCCGTGGTCCTGCTCAATACACCAAGTGTACAAGTGTAACATAATAGTCAAGACCAACTATTACCCAGTCACACTACGACGTACCGATGGATTGTCCCTGTCCATCTAAGTCGTGAGCTTCTGTTCGATAATATACGAGTAACCGACAGTATGATGTTCCGCGTGTCTCCTCACGCCATACTGTCTACAACGTATATATCTAGAACTATTGCATTCAAGTACAAGGTAGACAAAAATGCCGACAGTTTGATTAATAGATAATGAAAAACACAGATAAGGAGTTCCATATTGTCACTAAACTAGACATTTAGAATATAACTCCATCACAAACTGTTAAAGAGTACTAGTTTGTACTCAGTGAGCTTTGTCCTTCCGAGCCTATTGAAATAGGCGGCTAAACAAGAAGCGATGACGATACTCATAAAGGCCAGTCGCTTCGAGGAAACGCTTAAACACGTTTTTGAGATGATTGACCTTTTAGACGAGTTGAGACGGAAATCGCAAGCTCTTGTAGCCAATGCCAAAGGTTTCGAACCTAAGGGCTAAATCGGAGGAAAGGAAAAGCAAGCAAAGAATCCCAGTGGTCCTAAGTTGCTTAGACCACGAGATGGGACGAGAAAGCCATGAGGCAAGAGTTCTCGATGCAAACAGTCTGGGTACTGGAAGTCTGATTATCCTCTCAAAGAAGGTACGAAATTTCTTTAGTCGTAATACATAGTCAGTGGTATTATCTACCGGAACCTGGTGTGTAGATATGGAACCACTGGCGGTATGTGCATTCTAAATGCAAGGGTTCCAGGAAACCCAACGACTTAGAAAAGAAGAAATCGTAGTCTGCATGGGCAATGCTGTGGAGGAGGCAGCAGTTGCAATGGAGGACATTTTATAGGATTTCATTTTGAGTTATTGCTTTTATGTACCTTTAATTTTAGAAAGAACTCTGTTCTGGATTTCTGAAATTTAATGAATGGATATATTATTTCTTTAATCATTTGATGATTATAAGAAGAAATAATGATATTATCTATTTTGGTACATTAGCTAGCAATATATAAATGATGAATCATGAGTCCACCACGGTGCAACGAACCGTAGTATTAAACTCGTTTTACTAATAAGAGATTTCTTTATCAATTATACTTGTGGATTCTTATGCTGAGTCATGTTTATTCAAATAAGAAGTTCAAGGGTCGAAAATTGATATTTGATCAATTAAGTTGAAGGAGTGGACCTTCCGACCTAAGAATCTAATTTGGAAGATAATATGACTAAGCAATCCTTTATGGATATAAGATGTAAGATCCGGACAAGTATAAGAATTGATTGACTCTGATGTATGCAGGCCTATGCCTACTCAGACAATAAGGTACGAGTACTTCATTTTGTGATTACTCGATAAATGGATTAGAATACCTGATGTGCCACAAAAGCAAGTGTTTTGACAAGTCAATGGACACTAAGCAATTGTGGAGAACCATCAAGGTATATCCATTTCTAGCCTGCGATTTGATCGCGGAGGCAAGTACCTGTCTGAGGAATGCATAAGCATACTGATCAGAGATTGGGATTTGATCCTAAATGACTTCACCATACACTGTTGTGTAGAAATGGTGTGTCGTAAACAAGAAATGGAACTCTTATAGAAATAGTAAAAACATGAGTTATACGGAACTACCTATGTTCTATGGATATGTCTGGAAACAACGGCACATTCAAATGTGGTTGTAGAATATCCTAGAAGAACAAAAGGTGTGTGTTCGATAGTACTATGAACCAGAAGGACGTTATAAGTTCTAACGCCCGGTTCTTAGAGGAAGACTATTAGATGAACCACAAGCCCAAAATGACATGATACTTCTGAAAAGAGAGAAAACGAATAAGACTTAGAACCAGCCGAACCGAGTAGCGGTACACCACTAACTGCACCTACTGTTATTACTGTTTATACACCGGAACGCCGTTGTAGTGGGAGGTTGTATAACAACCAGAGATATTCATAAAACTAGGTGAGTCTTCGGACTCTGGACCTAGTATACATGAAATCAATCCCTGGATCTACATAGAGGCAGTACTAGATCTAAATGTGCCTTCTAAGAGGCAAGATCATTTAGAGTACAAGCTTAGTTAATCCATTGATGGATTGAAACGAAGCTAGAGATCGTGGAACTTGCGAATTGATGAGATAGTCCATTTGATGGATTCATCAAAAGGCATTGACGAATCGTGTGTATGGGAAACGTGATGGAAACAAGGTGGTGTTTCTCGGAGGTTTTATGTAGATAACATTTTATCATTGGTAACAATGTAAAGATGTTGTCAGACATAAAAAGATGGTTGTCTAGAAAAATCGATATATGAGATAAAGAAGAAGTTAGAGCATGTTCTTAAGATCTAGGATCTCAAGAAAAGAACATTGTACTTCTCTAGATATCTTGTACGATTATGGTTCGTTTTAACATGCAAGATTCCGAGAAAGGTTCGTTACCTTTCAGAGACGGAATGCATCTATCTAAGGATATGTGTTTTAGAACACAAAAGGAGATAGAAGCAATGAAAGCAGATTCCTACACTTTGAGTGTGGAAAGCTTAATAAATGCATTGTTGAAAACGAGAACCTGATATCGGCTATGCGGTTAGCATAGTGGGAGGATATCAAGGTAATCCTGGAAAGGAATATTCGACTGCTGTAAAAGTACTTTCGAAGTACTGTTCTAGACTACGAAGCAGACGAACATTTCCTTTGGATTACATTCTCTTAGATTTCTAACCAAATGAGGACCGGTGTAAGTCGATATCAGGCTATGTGTTTCACTATTGAAGGAGAAGGAGTTTTAACATGGAAGAGTGATAAGCACGATGCTTTTCGGACTCTGCCATGGGTAACCAAATAGCGGCCTCAGAGGCAGCGGAAGTTTTGGTATAACTCCGGGATAATCTCTGGGACTTAGATGTGATTCTTAATTTGCCAAAGGCTATGTAAATAGCGGTGCAATGGCAAATGGTAAGAAATCACAAGTCCATAAGTGTAAGATAACACATAGTGCAAGTACCACCTGATACGAGTCATCGTCGAGGGAGACGACGCTGTAGTCACCAAGATAACTTCAGAGCGGAAACCTAGAGTGCTCATTCACATAGTACTTCTTGGAAGTACAACTTTAGCACGTGATGAGTATGGGAGTCGGGAGTTTGGAGGAAATGACTAGACCTTAGTACAAGTGGGAGATTGTTGGAGTTGTGTACTTAATGTCTAGATTTAAGTGACGGAAACTCACGATCCATTGCCACTAATCTATTTAATTAAATAAACAATTATTTGAGTTTAATTATTTATAATTAAATATATGCAAATCATAGTCCTGGATTTTATACGTTGTAGTTAGTATGGTGTTGCATGGGCACACAGAAGATCATACTATCGGTTACTCGTATTTAATCGAACAGTTGCTCACGACCTAGATGGACACGGACCAATCCATCGGTATAGTCGTTGTGTGAGAGAGAAAATAATTTATCTTAATTATTTTATCACACTTGTACACTTGGTGTATTGAGCGGATCGTTGAGATTCATCGATTAGGATTGCCGGCGATAATCGATTCGAGTCTCAGTGTATTTTATTCTTAATCCCCGAAACTATTGCGGGTGTGTATATTCAATATAAGTGACTTTGATTTACCAAAGGAATTAACCGATTTAATTATTGGGTTAATTACCGGTTAAGTTGGGTCACTATATTTTATATATGGCATGCCGTGAATACTTGACGGGAAAGTGTATCCCGTAAGGGTTGATAATATCCCCGAGATGAGTTCATAAGGAATTATTATGTAAACCCTGCAGGTGGATTTATTCCGCATAATAATTAAGGTTGAATGGTACTAGTCTCGGATATAAGAGATGAATAAATTAATTAGCAATAAATTAATTTTATTCATGGATATTTATATCTTAAATACACGGAATAAATAATACTACCGGAGAAATATTATTTGATATAATATGGTTTAATATTGGGAGTGCAATTAATTTTATATAGTGGAAAATAGAATTAATTAATATTGATAAGGATTAATGGACTTGAGCATTGGGCTCAATTTAATCTTCAATATTGGAAGCCCAATATTCCACCTCCTTAAGATCCCCTACGTAGCCTATAAAAGCACTACATGGTCTTCTCTATACTCTCATAAGTTCATAACTTGAAGATCACAATTCTAGAGAGAGAAAGTAGAGAGGGAGATCCATGGAGTTCGGTAGATCGTCGCCCACACGACGTCCGGGCTAGTGCAAGGAATACGTGGGAAGATCTCAAGGTCATCATAAGATCTCGTTTCTCCGCACAACGAATCGAAAGGTGAATTAAATAATTGCTATTTAATTCTTGTTTTATTGAATCAATTATCGAAGAACAAAGATCCAAAAGTTCGAACCCCGGATTAGACGACGAACGCGTGGTGGCGATCTAGGATCGCCGGACCACGGCGATCGCCGCCTATGGTTTCGGCGTGCGCGCATGGAGCGAACCCCGGCTGGACGCCGGGGGTGCGATCGATCCAAGGATCGATCGCCGGCAGCGGGCTGGGCCCCGCGACGGCCCAGCTGGAGGCGGGCCGACCTCCTATGCGGCGGCGAGTCGCCGGACTCGCCGCGGGGGCTGCTGGGCAGCCCCATCGATCATGATGATCGCACGCGATCATCGATCGCGTGAACCCCGTCTCGCGGGGGTTCGGCTGGGGGCGGGCCGCGTGCCTTCGGGTGCGTGGTCTCCAAAGGCCGGACTCCGGCGGATGAGTCGGTGTTCGCGTGATCTCCGGCGAAGGGTTCGTTCGGGTTATTGGTTTCCGCAAATTTAAATAACCCGGGATATCGAATTCCAACACCTCCCACTACAATGGCATTCCGGTGTATAAACAGTGATAACAGTAGGTGCAGTTAGTGGTGTACCGCTACTCGGTTCGGCTGGCTCTAAGACTTAATCTTTCTCTCTCATTTCAAAGTATTACGTCACCTTGGGCTTGTGGTTCATTATATAGTCTTTCTCTAAGAACCGGGCGTTAGAACTTATAACGTCCTTCTGGTTCATAGTACTATTGAACACACATCTTTTGTTCTTCCAGGACATTCTACAACCGCTTTTGAATGCGCCGTTGTTTCCAGACATATCCATAGAACATAGGTAGTTCCGTATAACTCATGCTTTTACTATTTCTATAAGAGTTCCATTTCTTGTTTACGACACACCATTTCTACACAACAGTGTATGGTGTAGTCATTTGGGATCAAATCCCAATTTCTGATCAGTATGCCATGCATTCCTCAGATAGGTACTTGCCTCCGCGATCAAATCGCAGGCTACAAATGGATATACCTTGATGGTTCTCCACAATTGCTTAGTGTCCATTGACTTGTCAAAACACTTGCTTTTGTGGCACATCAGGTATTCTAATCCATTTCTCGAGTAATCATCAAATGATGTACTGGTACCTTATTGTCTGAGTAGACATAGGTCTGCATACATCAGAGTTAATCAATTCTTATACTTGTCCGAATCTTATATCTTATATCCATAAAGGATTGCTTAGTCATATTATCTTCCAAATTAGATTCTTAGGTCGGAAGGTCCATTCCTTCAACTTAATTGATCAAATATCAATTTTCGACCTTTGAACTTCTTATTTGAATAAACATGACTCAGCATAAGAATCCACAAGTATAATTGATAAAGAAATCTCTTATTAGTAAAACGAGTTTCATACTACGGTTCGTTGCATCGTGGTGGACTCAGGATTCATCATTTATATATTGCTAGCCAATGTACCAAAATAGATAATATCATTATTTCTTCTTATAACCATCAAGTGATTAAAAGAAATAAAATATCCATTTATTAGAAATCCAGAACAAAGTTCTTTCTAATTTGAAAGGTACATAAAAGCAATAACCCAAAATGAAATCCTATAGTATGTCCTCCACTGCAACTGCTGCCTCCTCTACAGCATTGCCCATGTAGACTACGATTTCTTCTTTTCTAAGTCGTCGGGTTTCCTGGAACCCTTGCATTTAAAATGCACATACCGTCAGTGGTTCCATATCTACACACCAGGTTCCGGTAGATAATACCACTGACTATGTTTTACGACTAAAGAAAAATTTCGTACTTTCTTTGAGAGGATAATCAGACTTCCAGTACCCAGACTGTTTGCATCGAGAACTCTTGCCTCTTGGCTTTCTCGTCCCATCTCGTGGTCCAAGAAACTTAGGATCACTGGGTTTCTTTGCTTGCTTTTCCTTTCCCCCGATTTTGCCCTTAGGTTCGAAACCTTTGGCATTAGCTACAAGAGCTTGCGATTTCCGTCTCAACTCGTCTAAAAGGTCAATCATCTTAAAAACGTGTTTAAGCGTTCCCTTGAATCGACTGGCCTTTATGAGTATACTCATCGCCTCTTGTCTAGCCGCCTATGTCATGTCTAAACATCTCCTTGAGTTTGAACATGATATCAAAATCAGTCCTTTCCTCATCAGTTAAGACATTTGTAGGCTCGGGAGGACAAAGCTCACTGAGTACAAACTTGTACTCTTTAACAGTCTGGACAATGTCTAGATCTCTATTCCAATCAATACATTTAGGGACCAGTGAGTTTAAATAATCCTTAGGTATCACAGAAAGTGGGTTCAAAGCCATTTCCTAATCTATGAGCACATATAACAATAAACAATCGATTTAATCTCCGATATTATCTCCCTTAAATAATATCATTAAACCACTAATCACATCTAAAATCCCATCAGATATGGCAAGCCACGTGGTGTGGACGTTTACCAATCCAAATGATTTAGCAATTAGATTTGCTTCGGTCATACATCACTTATAGCGGAACCTCGTGGGGAGGAATACTATAATGCGTATCTAAGTGTAAACCATTACTCAGTACCAAAGTAAATCGTTTGGAATTGCTACATCACCGCAAGCCACGTGGTGTGGACGTTTACGACAACTTCACAACTCTTCACAATTTCTTACAACTGTCTACATCAATTAATCCAAAATCCGTCAGCATAGCAAGCCACGTGGTGTGGACGTTTACTACACCAAGAGACTTTTATAATTGACTCCCAATTACTTGATCCATTCAATCTTGTAAATCAAGACGCGGAGAATCATAAGTGAAACTCGAAGTTTCTTACCAGTGATTCACCATGCGAACGACCCTATCTCTCATAAAATGAGGGAGCCGAGCAGACAATCGATCTAGTCATTAAATGACACGAAAGTCTCTAATTTGTGTCCTCGACATGACCAAGTGGCTTTGGCTCCATTCCACTCCCCGAGGTGAGAATGAGTCGACTTGAAATCAGTTTTGGAAAGACAAATTAGGCATTGTTTGATAAACTTAATCAATGTTTCTCGTAAAAGGAATTACAAGAATTCTCCTCCAATGACTTGTCTATACGAACTTCAAAAGTCCATAAAAGTCACCAAGAGAACAGCAATGGAGACCATGGATATGTTTCCATACCCTCTCCCACTTAGCTTTTATAACAAAGGGATACGCTATCTAATGCATAATTAAATACACATAAGCATGCATACATGAAATAAAGCACATAGAATATTATCACATAATCAAAATAATACTAGAATATTATTTTCCGACTATTATGGCTTTATCGCATCCCCGTATGCGTCTTCTAGTCTTTAGTCTTCGTTCTTTGAATGCTCTATGTGACGGGAATATTAATTCCAATACTTAAATCTATTTATTTTTAATAAATCCAAAAGATACTTAATTCGAAAATTAAGTCAATCGAATAAATCAAAAATAAAATTAAATATTATTAATATTTTTATTTATTTTATTTTCCCTTTCTACTTCATTAAATCTCTAGAATAATCTATCCAAGACCCACTTGGAATATTCTAGATGATTTCCATAATAAAATAAGGAAATAAAATAAATTAGGACTCTTCTACTTTCTAAAATTAATTCATTTCTATGTCCATGAAAATTCCCATAAAATAGAATAATCAAATAGGAAATAAATTAATTTAATAATTAATTATTTTCCTTTATAATTCCATTAAACCTCTAGAATCCTATTCCAAGTAGAACTTAGAATATTCTAGAAGACTTCCATAATAGAATAAGGAAATAAATTAATTCTAATTAATTCTTTTCCTATTTCCATGAGAATCCCCAAAAATTAGGAATACTCAAAATAGGAAAACCGAATCAATTAGGAAAGTGAATCTAGGTAGGAGAACACGAGATCACGAGGACCCCGCGTCCCCCACCATCGATCGCCGGCCGGGGAGGAGCGCCGCCGCCACCTCAGCCCACGCGCCACCACCACCGGTGGCCGGCGTGGCCGAGGGTTCCCGCGGGCAGCCCCCACGCCCCCCTTCGATCGATCCTCATGGGATCGATCATCATGATCGATCCCCGGTCCTCCCTCTCTTCGTCTCCTCCGTCACACTTTTCCGATCGTCGTTTCGTCATCGATCCAACGTAAATAAATTACAAATTTATTACTACGCTCTCCGGTATCGATTCTCTTCATGAAATCGACCTCATACAATTTCCGGAAAAATAAGAACAAGCTTTCACCACACAAGAACAAATATTGACATCACCGAGAGTTTAATAATCAAGAGAAATATTATGACATTAATTAACAATAATTAAATCTAGCCATAATAATCGGAAACCCTGCAAGGTAGAACAATATATCGAAAAATACCATGAACTAAAACCAACGCTCTGATACCAATTTTTGGAAATCGATATCCCGGAATTAATAAATTTAAATAAATAAATTATCTAATTAATTCCGACCGAAATCCTACGGAGATCGAATATCCGGATTGTCTAAATTGCGGAACCGACAACCCAATCGAAATCCCTTCGCCGGAAACCACCGCGAAACCACCACACGAACCGAGCTCGACCAAGAACACCACGCGGGGATAACCCCACGCGTGCCCTAGCCGAGCCCCGCGAGGGGCTCGCGATTGCTCACGGCAATCACTGGGGTTGCTCACGCAAACCCCCGGGGCTGCTCGTAGCAGCCCCTCCCGCGGCGAGTCCGGCGACTCGCCGCCGCCGCATCGGAGGGCGGTCCGCCCAGCGGACCGCGATCGGGTCAGCCACGCGGCTGCCCGGCGATCGAGCCCAGCTCGATCGCGTGCCCCGGCGTCCAGCCGGGGCTCCTCCCTTGTGAGCACGGGCGGTCGAAACCCTAGGGTTCGACCGCCACCCTCGGCGTCCAGCCGAGGGTCATGCATCGTGCATGCGCACGACCCCACAGGGATCCGAACCGCCGCGGTTTGGTGGTTCGACCACCACCGCCGGTTCATCCTCGTTCCGGGGTTCGTCCTCGGATCTTTGTTCACGGTATTTTCACGATAAATAAACGATAAAATCATAAAGAGGGTTTTACGATTTACCTCGTTCTCGTTGTTCGGAAAAACGAAGAACTCAATTTGACGACCTTGAGATCTTCCCACGTATTCCTTGCACCAGCCCGGACGTCGTGTGGGCGACGATCTACCGAACTCCATGGATCCTCCTCTCTACTTTCTCTCTCTAGAATTGTGATCTTCAACTTATGAACTTATGAGAATAGAGAAGACCATGTAGTGCTTTTATAGGCTACGTAGGGGATCTTAAGGAGGTGGAATATTGGGCTTCCAATATTAATGATTAAATTGAGCCCAAGCCCAAATCTATTAATCCATTAATATTAATTAATTCTATTTTCCACTATATAAAATTAATTGCACTCCCAATATTAAACCATATTATATCAAATAATATTTCTCCGGTAGTATTATTTATTCCGTGTATTTAAGATATAAATATCCATGAATAAAATTAATTTATTGCTAATTAATTTATTCATCTCTTATATCCGAGACTAGTACCATTCAACCTTAATTATTATGCGGAACGAATCCACCTGCAGGGTTTACATAATAATTCCTTATGAACTCATCTCGGGGATATTATCAACCCTTCCGGGATACACTTTCCCGTCAAGTATTCACGGCATGTCATATATAAAATATAGTGACCCAACTTAACCGGTAATTAACCCAATAATTAAATCGGTTAATTCCTTTGGTCAATCAAAGTCACTTATATTGAATATACACACCCGCAATAGTTTCGGGGATTAAGAATAAAATACACTGAGACTCGAATCGATTATCGCCGGCAATCCTAATCGATGAATCTCAACGATCCGCTCAATACACCAAGTGTACAAGTGTGATAAAATAATCAAGATAGATTATTTTCTCTCTCACACAACGACTATACCGATGGATTGGTCCGTGTCCATCTAGGTCGTGAGCAACTGTTCGATTAAATACGAGTAACCGATAGTATGATCTTCTGTGCGCCCATGCAACACCATACTAACTACAACGTATAAAATCCAGGACTATAATTTGCATATTTAATTATAAATAATTAAACGCAAATAATTGTTTATTTAATTAAATAGATTAGTGGCAATGGATCGTGAGTTTCCTTTACTTAAATCTAGACATTAAGTACACAACTCCAACAGGAAGGTCCTCTCCTTCAACACCACTGATGAGACCATCAGCTTTCAACCTTTGAATTCTATTTGAGTTAATATGACCTAGCCTTAGGTGCCACAAGTATAATTGATTCATTTTAGAAGGTTCCTTTCTCTTATTGGTGTTCGTAGATGTGTTATTACTCTCGGTTAGTTGCATCGTGTTAGACTCAGGATTTAGCACATACAAATCGTCCACCAATGTACCAGAACAGATGATCTCACTGTTTCTTCTTATGATCACAGAGTGGTCAAAAGAAACAAAATATCCATTCATAATAAGTTTAGAAACCGAAATTAAATTCTTTCTAAAGTTGGGTACATAAAGACAATTATGTAAAACTAAAACCTTATCACTACTAAAGCGTAAGTGAACGTCTCCCACTGCAACAACCGCCACCCTCGCGGCATTGCCCATGTAGACCACGATCTCTCCCTCTCTAAGTCTCCGGGTTTCCTGGAACCCCTGCAGTGAATTGCAGACATGATCAGTGGCTCCCGTATCTACACACCAGGTGCTGGTAGATAACACCACTGATAATGTTTCAGTGACTAAGGAAAATTTCGCATCTTTGATGAGAGGACAATCAGACTTCCAGTGCCCAGACTGCTTGCATTGATAGCACTTGCCTCGTGGCTTGCTCTTCCCATTCCGTGGTTTGGAACCACTGGGCTTCTTTGCTTGCACTTCCATCTTAGCCACAAGAGCTTGTGATTTTCTGACCATACTTATAAGTTCCGCTCTTTTGAAATCGTTTTTAAGCGATTCCTCAAGAGGACTGAATTTATAGAGTATGTCAATCACTTCTTGTCCGGCTTCCACACTATGCCTCAACATCATTCTGAGGTCATTCCAAATGTCCTCATGAGTTGGGACAACAGTGGATTTGGAAGGCTCAACAGTCTGGACAATGTCCAGATTTCTTTTCCAATCAATACTATATGGAACCAGTGAGTTTTCATCCTTAAGTATATCACAAAGTGGGGTCACAGTCATTCTTAACCTATAAGAACATAAAACAAACAAACAATTTAATATCCGATATTATCTCCCTTTAATAATATCATTAAATCACTAATCGCCTCTAAAATCCCATCAGGTAAAGCAAGCCACGTTCGTGTGGACGTTTACCCACCCAAATGATTTAGCAATTAGATTTCTTTTGGTCGTACATCATTATAGCGTTACTTCGTTGGGAAGAATACTATAAAGCGCACCTAAGTGTAAACCATTACTCAGTACTAAGGTGAATCGTTTAGAATTGTTACGTCACCGCAAGCCACGTTCGTGTGGACGTTTACGACAACTCGCAATCCTTCACAATTCCCTATAACTGTCTACATCAATTATTCTAAAATCCCATTCAGTATAGCAATCCACGTTCGTGTGGACGTTTACTATACCAAAAGATTTATATAATTGAAATCCAATTACTTGATCCATTCGATCTTGTAAATCAAGACGCTGAGAATCATAAGTGAAACTCGAAGTTTCTAACCACTGATTCACCATGCGAACAACCCTATCTCTCATAAATGAGGGAGCCGAGCAGACAATCGATCCATCTATCAAAGAATGGAACGAAGGTCTCTAATTTGTGTCCTCTACATGACCAAGTGGCTCTGGCTCCATTCCACTCCCCGGGGTGAGAATGAGTCGACTTGAAATCAGCTTTGGAAAGACAAATTAGGCATTGTTTGATAAACTTAATCAATGTTTCTCCAATAACTTATCTATATAAACTTCAAAAGTTTATAAAAGTCACCAAGAGAGCAGTAATGGAGACCATGGGTATGTTTCCATACCCTCTCCCACTTAGCTTTTTACAATAAAGGGATACGCTATCTAGTGCATAAAATAAACACATATAGCATGCATACATGTAATAAAGCACATAGTATTATCACATAGTCAAAATAATTACTAGAATATTATTTGCCGACTATTATGGCTTTACTCCATCTCCGTACGCATCTTCTAGTCTTCAGTCTTCGTTCTTGAATGCTCCATGTGACGAGAATATTAATTTCCAATATTTAAATCTATTTATTTTTAATAAATCCAAAAGATACTTAATTCGAAAATTAAGTCAATCGAATAAATCAAAAATAAAATTAAATATTATTAATATTTTTATTTATTTTATTTTCCCTTTCTACTTCACTAAATCTCTAGAATAATCTATCCAAGACCCACTTGGAATATTCTAGAAGACTTCTATAATGAAATAAGGAAATAAAATAATTTGGGACTCTTCTACATTCCAAAATTAATTAATTTCTATTACTATGAAAATTCCCATAAAATAGGAATAATCAATTAGGAAATAAATCAATCCTAAATTAACTTTTATTCCTTTCCAATTCTATTAAATCTCTAGGATCCTATTCCAAGTAGAACTCGGAATACTCTAGAAGACTTCCATAATAGAATAAGGAAATAAAATTAATTCCAATTAATTCTTTTCCTAATCCATGAGAATTCCCAAAAAAAGAAAAAACTCAAATAGGAAAAACGAATTAATTAGGAAAGTAGAATCACCGGACCGGGATAGCGCGGGGTGGGGATCCCCGCGCCACCATCGACCGCCGCCTAGGAGGTGGCCGGCCACCATCGCCGGCGGCTCCTCCATGCAAGGGTCGATCGATCCTCATGGGATCGACCATGGGGATGGTCGATCCTTGTCCCGTTCACCCTCTCGATCATCTCCTTCGTCACATATCTTCTCCGGCGGTCGTCTCGGCATCGATCCAACGCAAAATAAATTACAATTTAATTTTACACTATCCGGTATCGATTCTATACATGAAATCGACCCTATACAATTTCCGGAAAAAGATAGAACAATAATAATAAATCCTAAATTCGGTCAACCCCCGAATTTTTACTATTACAAGCATTCACCACCAAAAACGAATCTCGACATGTCCGAGAGTTTAATAAAACCAACAATCATGACAAAATAAATTAAACGAATAATCATCAAGCCATAATAGTCGGAACCCTGCAAGGTAGAACAATTTTATCGAAAATACCGCGAACGTAAACCACGCTCTGATACCAATTGTTGGAATTTGACATCCCGGGTTATTAAAAAAAATGCGGAAACCAATAACCTGATCAAACCCTTCGCCGGAGATCACATGAACACCGTCGCACGCGCCGGAGCACGACCGAACGCACGGCATGGCCGAAGCCATGCACGCACGCCCAGCCGCGTCCCGCGGCTAGGGTTTCACGCGATCGAAGGATCGATCGCACGCCGGCGATCGATCTGTTGGAAATCGATATCCCGGAATTAATAAATTTAAATAAATAAATTATCTAATTAATTCCGACCGAAATCCTTCGGAGATCGAATATCCGGAGTTGTCAAATTGCGGAACAACAACTCCAATCGACTCCCGGTTGCCGGAACAATCCGCCACGAACCACCACGAAGCGCCGGACTCAACCAAAACCCTAACCGCGGCAAAGCCGCGGCTGTTCGGTCGAGTCCCCTCGTGGCACTCGCGGCTGTTCAAGGCAGCCGCCTAGGGCTGCCCTTGGCAGCCCCCTTGGCACGCCCAGCCCTCGCCTGGTGATCGCACGACCAGCCACGGTCCAGCCGTGGCTTGCGATCACCAACAGCCCACCGCCGCGCGAGCGGCGGTCCAGCCGTGCGAGCGGCGACCAGCCCGCGCGAGCGGTGCTCGCACCGTGCGAGCGGGGCTGCTCCAGCAGCCCGCTGGAGCCTCGTGCGATGCGTACGGGGCTGCTCGCAGCAGCCCGCTGAACGTGCACGGGGAGGGCTCGGACAGCCCGCGAATCCGCTAAGGGAAAACCCGTAGCTCGCGGCCGAGCCCGTGCGTTCGAGCCCTCGGCGTCCAGCCGAGGCTCACGCCCCCTCGACCCATCCCGTCGAGCCGTTGAGCCGCCGGCGGTCCGGTGATCTTCGATCACCACCGCCCGGTTCAACTTCGATGTGGGTCTCGCCATCGGATCTTGGTTCATGATATTTTCACGATAGTTAAACGATAAAATCATAAAGAGGGTTTTACGATTTACCTCGTTCTCGTTGTTCGGAAAAATGAAGAACTCAATTTGACGACCTTGAGATCTTCCCGCGTATTCCTTGCACTAGCTCGGACGTCGTGTGGGCGACGATCTACCGAACTCCGTGGATCCTCCTCTCTACTTTCTCTCTCTAGAATTGTGATCTTCAAGTTATGAACTTATGAGAATAGAGAAGACCATGTAGTGCTTTTATAGGCTACGTAGGGGATCTTAAGGAGGTGGAATAAATGACTTCCAATATTAATGATTAAATTGATCCCAAGCCCAAATCTATTAATCCATTAATATTAATTAATTCTATTTTCCACTATATAAAATTAATTGCACTCCCAATATTAAACCATATTATATCAAATAATATTTCTCCGGTAGTATTATTTATTCCGTGTATTTAAGATATAAATATCCATGAATAAAATTAATTTATTGCTAATTAATTTATTCATCTCTTGTATCCGAGAATAGTACCATTCAACCTTAATTATTATGCGGAACAAATCCACCTGCAGGGTTTACATAATAATTCCTTATGAACTCATCTCGGGGATATTATCAACCCTTGCGGGATACACTTTCCCGTCAAGTATTCACGGCATGCCATATATAAAATATAGTGACCCAACTTAACCGGTAAATAACCCAATAATTAAATCGGTTAATTCCTTTGGTAAATCAAAGTCACTTATATTAAATATACACACCCGCAATAGTATCGGGGATTAAGAATAAAATACACTGAGATTTAAATCGATTATCGCCGGCAATCCTAATCGATAAATCTCAACGATCCGCTCAATACACCAAGTGTACAAGTGTGATAAAATAATCAAGACAAATTATTTTCTCTCTCACACAACGACTATACCGATGGATTGGTCCGTGTCCATCTAGGTCGTGAGCAACTGTTCGATTAAATACGAGTAACCGATAGTATGATCTTCTGTGTGACGTCGCACACCATACTAACTACAACGTATATAATCCAGGACTATAATTTGCATATATTTAATTATAAATAATTAAACGCAAATAATTGTTTATTTAATTAAATAGATTAATGGCAATGGATCGTGAGTTTCCGTTACTTAAATCTAGACATTAAGTACACAACTCCAACAATCTCCCACTTGTACTAAGGTCTAGTCATTTCCTGCAAACTCCCGACTCCCATACTCATCACGTGCTTAAGTTGTACTTCCAAGAAGTACTATGTGAATGAGCACTCTAGGTTGCCGCTCTGAAGTTATCTTGGTGACTACAGCGTCGTCTCCCTCGACGATGACTCGTATCAGGTGGTACTTGCACTATGTGTTATCTTACACTTATGGACTTGTGATTTCTTACCATTTGCCATCGCACCGCTATACACATAGCCTTTTGGCAAATTAAGAATCACCTCTAAGTCCCAGAGATTATCCCGGAGTTATACCAAAACTTCCGCTGCCTCTGAGGCCGCTATTTGGTTACCCATGGCAGAGTCCGAAAAGCATCGTGCTTATCACTCTTCCATGTTAAAACTCCTTCTCCTTCAATAGTGAAACACATAGCCTGATATCGACTTACACCGGTCCTCATTCGATTAGAAATCTAAGAGAATGAAATCCAAAGGAAAAGCTTGTTTGCTCCGTAATCCAGAACATAGTTTCCAGTACTTTGAAAGTACTTAAAATGTTCATTACAGCAGTCAAGTATTCCTTTCCAGGATTACCTTGATATCCTCCCACTATGCTAACCGCATAGCCGATATCAGGTTCTTGTTTTCAACAATGCATTTATTAAGCTTTCCACACTCAAAGTGTAGGAAACTGCTTTCATTGCTTCTATCTCTTTTTGTGTTTCAAAACACATATCCTTAGATAGATGCATTCCGTCTCTGAAAGGTAACTAACCTTTCTCGGAGTCTTGCATGTTAAAACGAACCATAATCATTTATGTAAGATGTCCAGGAGAAGTACAATGTTCTTTCTAGAGATCCAAGATCTCAAGAACATGTCCAACTTCTTCCTTTATCTTTCATAATGATTCATCTAGACAATCATCATTTTATGTCCGATAACATCTTTACATTGTTGCCAATGATAAGAGTGTCATCTACATAAAACCTCCGAGAAACACCACCTTGTTTTCCATCACGTTTCCAATACACACAATTCGTCTATGCTTTTGATGAATTCATAAAATGGACTATCTCATCAATTTGCAAGTACCACGAACTCAATGCTTTGTTTCAATCCATAAATGGATCAACTAAGCTTGTACTCTAAATGATCACGCCTCTTAGCAATAATCCTTATTGCTCTCTAAGAAGGCACATTTAGATCTAGCACGACCTTCATGTAGATCTAGGGATCGATTTCATGTATACTAGGTCCAGAGTCCGAAAACTCTCCTAGTCTTATGAATATCTCTGGTTGTCACACAACCTCCCACTACAAAGGCATTCCGGTGTATAAATAGTGATAACAGTAGGTGCAGTTAGTGGTGTACTGTTACTCGGTTCGGCTGGTTCTAAGTCTTAATCTTTCTCTCTCATTTCAAAGTATCATGTCACTTGAGGTTTGTGGTTCATCATATAGTCTTTCTCTAAGAATCGGGCGTTAGAACTTATAACGTCCTTCTGGTTCATAGTACTATTGAACACACATCTTTTGTTCTTCTAGGATATTCTACAACCGTATTTGAATGCGCCGTTGTTTCCAGACATATCCATAGAACATAGGTAGTTCCGTGTAACTCATCTTTTACTACTATTAGAGTTCCATTTCTTATTATCGACACACCATCTCTACACAACAGTGTATGGTGTAGTCATTTGGGATCAAATCCCAATCTCTGATCAGTATGCCATGCATTCTTCAGACAGGTACATGCCTCCACGATCAAATCGCAGGCTACAAATGGATATACCTTGAAGGTTCTCCACAATAGCTTTGTGTCCATTTACTTGTCAAAACACTTGCTTTTGTGGCACATCAGGTATTCTAATCCATTTCTTGAGTAATCAGTACTCGTACCTTATTGTCTGAGTAAACATAGGTCTGCATACATCAGAGTCTATCAATTCTTATACTTGTCCGGTTCTTACATCTTATATCCATAAAGGATTCTTAGTCATGTTATCTTCCAAATTAGATTCATAGGTCGGAAGGTCCACTCCTTCAACTTAATCGATCAAAAATCAATTTTCGACCTTTGAACTTCTTATTTGAATAAACATGACTCAGCATAAGAATCCACAAGTATAATTGATAAAGAAATCTCTTATTAGTAAAACGAGTTTCATACTACGGTTCGTTGCATCGTGGTGGACTTAGGATTCATCATTTATATATTGCTAGCCAATGTACCAAAATAGATAATATCATTATTTCTTCTTATAACCATCAAATGATTAAAAGAACTAAAATATCCATTTATTAGAAATCCAGAACAGAGTTCTTTCTAATTTGAAAGGTACATAAAAGCAATAACCCAAAATGAAATCCTATAAAATGTCCTCCACTGCAACTGCTGGCTCCTTTACAGCATTGCCCATGTAGACTACGATTTCTTCTTTTCTAAGTCGTCGGGTTTCCTGGAACCCTCGCATATAAAATGCACATACCGTCAGTGGTTCCATATCTACACACCAGGTTTCGGTAGATAATACCACTGACTATGTTTTACGACTAAAGAAAATTTCGTACTTTCTTTGAGAGGATAATCAGACTTCCAGTACCCAGACTGTTTGCATCGAGAACACTTGCCTATTGGCTTTCTCGTCCCATCTCGTGGTCGAAAGAGAACCACTGGATTTCTTTGCTTTCTTGTCCTTTCTCCCGATTCATGTCTTTAGGTTCGAAACCTTTGGCATTGGCTACAAGAGCTTGCGATTTCCGTCTCAACTCGTCTAAAAAGTCAATCATCTCAAAAACGTTTTTAAGCGTTTCCTCGAAGTGACTGGCCTTTATGAGTATCCTCATCGCTTCTTGTCTAGCCGCCTATGTCAATAGGCTCGGAAGGACAAAGCTCATTGAGTACAACCTTGTACTCTTCAACAGTTTGGGTAATGTCTAGATCTCTATTCCAATCATTACATTTAGGGACCAGTGAGTTTAAAATTCCTTACGTATCACAGAAAGTGGGTTCAAAGCCATTTCCTAATCTATGAGCACATATAACAACAAACAATCGATTTAATCTCCGATATTATCTCCCTCAAATAATATCATTAAACCACTAATCGCATCTAAAATCCCATCAGATATGGCAAGCCACGATAGTGTGGACGTTTACCTATCTAAATGATTTAGCAATTAGATTTGCTTCGGTCGTACATCATCATTAGCGTTACTTCGATGGGAAGAATACTAAGAAGCGTACCTAAGTGTAAACCATTACTCAGTATCTAAGAAGATTGTTTGGGACACGCATATTCACCGCAAGCCACGATAGTGTGGACGTTTACGTTAACATACGCTCCTTTACTCCCTTCTATAACTGTCTACATCAATCGTTCCAAAATCCCATTCAATGTAGCAAGCCACGATAGTGTGGACGTTTACTACACCAAAAGACTTTTACAATTGACATCCAATTACTTGATTCATTTAATCTTGTAAATCAAGACGCGGAGAATCATAAGTGAAACTCGAAGTTTCTAACCAGTGATTCACCATGCGAACGACCCTATCTCTCACAAATGAGGGAGCCGAGCAGACAATCGATCTAGTCATCAAATGACACGAAAGTCTCTAATTTGTGTCCTTGACATGACCAAGTGGCTTTGGCTCCATTCCACTCCCCGGGGTGAGAATGAGTCGACTTGAAATCAGTTTTGGAAAGACAAATTAGGCATTGTTTGATAAACTTAATCAATGTTTTTCGTAAAAGGAATTACAAGAATTCTCCTCCAATGACTTGTCTATACGAACTTCAAAAGTCCATAAAAGTCACCAAGAGAACAGCAATGGAGACCATGGATATGTTTCCATACCCTCTCCCACTTAGCTTTTTATAACAAAGGGATACGCTATCTAATGCATAATTAAATACACATAAGCATGCATACATGAAATAAAGCACATAGAATATTATCACATAATCAAAATAATACTAGAATATTATTTTCCGACTATTATGGCTTTACCGTATCCCCGTATGCGTCTTCTAGTCTTTAGTCTTCGTTCTTTGAATGCTCCATGTGACGGGAATATTAATTCCAATATTTAAATCTATTTATTTTTAATAAATCCAAAAGTTACTTAATTCGAAAATTAAGTCAATCGAATAAATCAAAAATAAAATTAAATATTATTAATATTTTTATTATTTTTATTTTCCTTTCCAATTCCATTAAATCTCTAGAATCCTATCCAAGACCCACTTGGAATATTCTAGAAGATATCCATAATGAAATAAGAAAATAAAATAATTTAGGACTCCTAGTCCTTCCAAATTAATTCCTTTCCTAATTCATTAAAAATTCCATAAAGGAATAATTAAATAAGGAAAAATTAATTTAGGATTCCTAAACTTTCCAAATTAATTATTTTCCTAATCCATTAAAAATTCCATAAAGGAATAATTAAATAGGAAAAATAAATTAATTATAAATTTATTCCTTTTCCTAATCTATGAAAATTCCCAAGAATAGGAATAATCAATAAGGAAAAATAAATTTATTCTAAATTTATTCTTTTCCTATTCCATGAGAATTCCCAAAAATAGGAATACTCAAAATAGGAAAACCGAATAATTTAAGAAAGTTGGATCTTGGTAGGAGAGCACGGGTTGGGGATCCCCGCACCCCCCACCATCGATCGCCGGTCGAGAGGGCAAGCCACCGCCGCCGCCACCCAGCCGGCGCACCACCTCCCATGGTGGCATCGCGCTCGGCCGAGAGGCTCGAAGGGCAGCCCCCTCCCCTCGATCGATTGATCATACGGGATCGATCATGGGGTTGATCGATCCCCGGTCCTTCCCTCTCTTCGTCTCCTCCGTCACACTTTTCCGGTCGTCGTTTCGTCCTCGATCCAACGTAAAATAAATTACAAATTTATTACTACGTTATCCGGTATCGATTCTCTACATGAAAACGACCTTAAACAATTTCCGGAAAAATTAAGAACAAACATTCACCACACAAGAACGAATATTGACATCACCGAGAGTTTAATAATCAAGAACATTATTATGACATTAATTAACAATAATTAAATCTAGCCATAATAATCGGAAACCCTGCAAGGTAGAACAATTTATCGAAAAATACCATGAACTAAAACCAACGCTCTGATACCAATTGTTGGAAATAGATATCCCGGAATTAATAAATTTAAATAAATAAATTATCTAATTAATTCCGACCGAAATCCTTCGGAGATCGAATATCCGGAGTTGTCAAATTGCGGAACGACAACTCCAATCGACTCCCGGTTGCCGGAACAATCCGCCACGAACCACCACGAAGCGCCGGACTCAACCAAAACCCTAACCGCGGCAAAGCCGCGGCTGTTCGGTCGAGTCCCCTCGTGGGACTCGCGGCTGTTCAAGGCAGCCGCCTAGGGCTGCCCTTGGCAGCCCCCTTGGCACGCCCAGCCCTCGCCCGGTGATCGCACGACCAGCCACGGTCCAGCCGTGGCTTGCGATCACCAACAGCCACCGCCGCGCGAGCGGCGGTCCAGCCGTGCGAGCGGGGCTGCTCCAGCAGCCCGCTGGAGCCTCGTGCGATGCGTACGGGGCTGCTCGCAGCAGCCCGCTGAACGTGCACGGGGAGGGCTCGGACAGCCGGCGAATCCGCTACGGGAAAACCCGTAGCTCGCGGCCGAGCCCGTGCGTTCGAGCCCTCGGCGTCCAGCCGAGGCTCACGCCCCCTCGACCCATCCCGTCGAGCCGTTGAGCCGCCGGCGGTCCGGTGATCTTCGATCACCACCGCCCGGTTCAACTTCGATGTGGGTCTCGCCATCGGATCTTGGTTCATGATATTTTCACGATAGTTAAACGATAAAATCATAAAGAGGGTTTTACGATTTACCTCGTTCTCGTTGTTCGGAAAAATGAAGAACTCAATTTGACGACCTTGAGATCTTCCCGCGTATTCCTTGCACTAGCTCGGACGTCGTGTGGGCGACGATCTACCGAACTCCGTGGATCCTCCTCTCTACTTTCTCTCTCTAGAATTGTGATCTTCAAGTTATGAACTTATGAGAATAGAGAAGACCATGTAGTGCTTTTATAGGCTACGTAGGGGATCTTAAGGAGGTGGAATATTGGGCTTCCAATATTAATGATTAAATTGAGCCCAAGCCCAAATCTATTAATCCATTAATATTAATTAATTCTATTTTCCACTATATAAAATTAATTGCACTCCCAATATTAAACCATATTATATCAAATAATATTTCTCCGGTAGTATTATTTATTCCGTGTATTTAAGATATAAATATCCATGAATAAAATTAATTTATTGCTAATTAATTTATTCATCTCTTGTATCCGAGAATAGTACCATTCAACCTTAATTATTATGCGGAACAAATCCACCTGCAGGGTTTACATAATAATTCCTTATGAACTAATTTCGGGGATATTATCAACCCTTACGGGATACACTTTCCCGTCAAGTATTCACGGCATGCCATATATAAAATATAGTGACCCAACTTAACCGGTAATTAACCCAATAATTAAATCGGTTAATTCCTTTGGTAAATCAAAGTCACTTATATTAAATATACACACCCGCAATAGTATCGGGGATTAAGAATAAAATACACTGAGATTTAAATCGATTATCGCCGGTAATCCTAATCGATAAATCTCAACGATCCGCTCAATACACCAAGTGTACAAGTGTGATAAAATAATCAAGACAGATTATTTTCTCTCTCACACAACGACTATACCGATGGATTGGTCCGTGTCCATCTAGGTCGTGAGCAACTGTTCGATTAAATACGAGTAACCGATAGTATGATCTTCTGTGTGACGTCGCACACCATACTAACTACAACGTATATAATCCAGGACTATAATTTGCATATATTTAATTATAAATAATTAAACGCAAATAATTGTTTATTTAATTAAATAGATTAATGGCAATGGATCGTGAGTTTCCGTTACTTAAATCTAGACATTAAGTACACAACTCCAACACGATCGGGGTGGGCTGCACAGCAGCCCCGCGGCGAGTCCGGCGACTCGCCGCCGCATGGGAGGTCCCCACCATCGTGGTGGGGTCGGGCACGGCACCAGCCCGTGCCCAGCGATCAATCCCCGTGATCGATCGCACACCCTCGGCCCAGCCGAGGGTTCGCCCCCCTTCGCCCCGCCGAAACCCTAGCGGGCGTACGCCGTGGTCCGGTGGCTTCGCCACCACCACGCGTTCGTCCGTCTAATCCGGGCTTCGATGTTCGGATCTTCGTCCTACGGTATTCTCGATAATTCAAATCAAAATAATATCGAGAGAGTTTAGATATTATACCTTCGATTCGTTGTTCGGAGAAACGAAATCAAACACCTTTGAATCTTCCCACGTATTCCTTGCACTCCGTTCGAACGTCGGGTGGGCGACGATCTATCGAACTCCTATGGATCTCCTTCAACTCTCTAGAACTATCAATTAATGATATTCTTGTCTCCTTAATTTATGAAGGCCATGTAGTGCTTTTATAGGCTACGTAGGGGATCTAAAGGAGGTGGAATATTGGGCTTCTAATATTGAAGATTAAATTGAGCCCAATGCTCAAGTCCATTAATCCTTATCAATATTATTTTTATTTATTTTCCACTATATAAATAAAATTGCACTCCCAATATTTACCCATATTATATCGAATAATATTTCTCCGGTTAGTATTATTTATTCCGTGTATTTAAGATTTAAATATCCATGAATAAAATTTATTTATTGCTTAATAAATTTATTCATCTCTTATATCCGAGAATAGTACCACTCAACCTTATTTATTATGCGGGAACAAATCCACTCGCGAGGTTTACATAATAAATCCTTATGAGCTCATCTCGGGGATATTATCAACCCTTCCGGGATACACTGTCCCTTCAAGAATTCACGGCATGCCATATATAAAATATAGTGACCCAACTTAACCGGTAATTAACCCAATAATTAAATCGGTTAATTCCTTTGGAAAATCAAAGTCACTTATATTAAATATACACACCCGCAATTGTTTCAGGGATTAAGAATAAAATACTCCGAGACTTTAAATCAATTATCACAGAGCAATCCTAATTGATAAGTCTCAAGCGATCCGCTCAATACACCAAGTGTACAAGTGTGATAAAATAATTAAGATAAATTATTTTCTCTCTCACACAACGACTATACCGATGGATTAGTCTGTGTCCATCTAGGTCGTGAGCATCTGTTCGATTAAATACGAGTAACCGATAGCATGATCTTCTGTGCGCCCATGCGCACCATACTAACTAAAACGTATAAAATCCAGGACTATAATTTGCATATATTTAATTAACAATAATTAAAAGCAAATGAATGTTCGTTATTAATAGGTAAATGAAAGTGTACAAGGAGTTCAGAATACTCAAATCTAGACATTAAGTATACTACTCCAGCAGATATCAACTATGCGGTTAGCGTAGTGGGAGGATATCAAAGTAATCTCAACAAGAGATATTCGGATGCTGTAAAAGTACTTTCGAAGTACTAACTTACGAAGCAACACGAATTCTTCTTGGATTACATATTCCCAGATCTCAAATCAGAGAAGGACCAGTGTAAGTCGATATCAGGCTATGTGTTCATTTTTTAGAGGGATGGAAACTTAAGATGAGAGAGTGATAAAGCACGATGCTTTTCGGACTCTATCATAACCGAATGGCAGCCTCAGAGGCAGCGGAAATTTTGATTGGGTTCCAGGGTAACCTCTGGACTTGGATATGATTCTTAGTTCACCAAAGGCTATGTATATAGCGGTGCATGGTAAACTGGAAGAATTCATAAGTCAAAAAGTGAAGATAACACATAGAGCAAGTACCACCTGATACGAGTCATCGTCTAGGGAGACGACGCTGTAGTCACCAAGATAACTTCAGAGCGGCAACCTAGATTGCTCATTCACATAGTACTTCTTGGAAGTACAGTTTAAGCACGTGATGAGTATGGGAGTCGGGAGTTTGGAGGAAATGACTAGACCTTAGTACAAGTGGGAGAATGTTGGAGTTGTGTACTTAATGTCTAGATTTAAGTAACGGAAACTCCCGGTCATATCATTTAATCTATTTAATTAATAAAAAATTGTTTGCTTTAATTATTCGATAATTTAATATATGCAAAATATAGTCCTGGATTCTATACGTTGTAGTTTGTATGGTGTGCGTCGTCACACGGAAGATCATACTATCGCTTACTCGTATTTAATCGAACAGTAGCTCACGACCTAGATGGACACGGACCAAGCCATCGGTATAGTCGTTGTATGAGGGAGAAAATAATCGGTCTTGATTATTTTATCATACTTGTACACTTGGTGTATTGGGCGGATCGCTTGAGATTTATCAATTAGGATTGCCTTTGATAATTGATTTAAATCTCATAGTATTTTATTCTTAATCCCCGATACTATTGCGGGTGTGTATATTTAATATAAGTGACTTTGATTTTCCAAAGGAATTGACCGGTTTAATTATTGGGTCAATTACCGGTTAAGTTGGGTCACTATATTTTATATATGACATGCCGTGAATACTTGACGGGAAAGTGTATCCCGTAAGGGTTGATAATATCCCCGAGATGAGTTCATAAGAAATTATTATGTAAACCTCATGAGTGGATTTGTTCCGCATAATAATTAAAGTTGAATGGTACTATTCTCGGATATAAGAGATGAATAAATTTATTATGCAATAAATAAATTTTATTCATGGATATTTAAATCTTAAATACACGGAATAAATAATACTACCGGAGAAGTATTATTTGATATAATATGGTTTAATATTGGGAGTCCAATTAATTTATATAGTGGAAAATAAATTAATTAATATTAATGGGATTAATAGATTTGGGCTTGGACTCAATTTAATCATTAATATTGGAAGCTCAATATTCCAGCTCCTTTAGACCCCCTACGTAGCCTATAAAAGCACTACATGGTCTTCACAATTCAACACCCCAACCATAAGATTATCATACTTGATATTCTAGAGAGTTGTGAAGGAGATCCATAGGAGTTCGGAGGATCGTCGCCCATACGACGTTCGAACAAGGTGCAAGGAATACGTAGGAAGATTCAAAGGTCTTCAATTGATTTTGTTTCTCCGCACAACGAATCGAAGGTAAAATCATAAACTCCCTTGTATGATTTTATGTGAATTAATTGTGATGCATACATGAACAACGATCCGGGAAACGACGAACTTCGGGGACGGGGATTCGAGATCCCCGGCGAAACTCAAGACAAACCCTCGGCTGGGAGCCGAGGGGTGGCGGTCGGCCTAGGGCACGACCGCCGGCGTGCGCGAAGGGAGGCCTCGGCTGGAGCCGGGGCGAGCGATCGACCGTGAGGTCGATCGCGGCCTGGTGCCGCGGCTGGCGCCCCTCCTCCCGTCGGATGGTGGCGGTGAGTCGCCGGACTCACCGCCGGGGGCTGTTCCGAACAGCCCCATGGGGATGCACACGCATCCTCGGCGATCGCCATGCACGGCGATCGCGAGCCCGCGGTGGGGCTCGGCTAGGGTTTCGCCCGTATGGCAACTCTCCGGTCGGGCTCCGGACATCGTGGTGTTCGTGATCGGTTTCCGGCGATGGGATTTTGGTCGGGGTTATGTTTTCCGCAATCTTGTTAACCCCGGAATATCGATATCCAACAGTTATCACCACTCTTTTTCGAATTTCCCAGTTGCATTACTTTATCGAGATACTCGAGTTTCCAAAAGAAAACCATCATTTGCCATCTTCTTATCTTTCATGACCGTCCTCCATCTTCTTGATGACCAGGAAGGCTCTCTTCGGACTGTGCAACTTGATGGAGATAGACCGGGATCTCTTCCGATCCGGTTATGTCTTCCGAGCTTCCCATTATTCATGTACAGGGTCAAGCTGCTCTTCAAGATGTATCTACTTTTTAATAGATAGTGTTCATGGTTTTGATCCATCAATTTTTCACAATAGGTTTTAGGGTTTTGAACCATCAATCAATTGTTTACTGTACTTTTTCCTTAAATGTATCATTAAAAGATTTTAATATCACCGTCATTTATTAATCTTGCTAACACCGTCACTCGGTTACTCATTAATATAGAAACCCTAAATCTAGCAGTATATTAATTATTAAGAGATGAGTGGGATTCCAACGGCCGTTTCGGGATCAAAGCGCACGACCTTAACACTGCAGTAGTTGTCACACGCGTTGGCGCTCCGCCTGGATTTCATTAATTAAAATTAAAATTAAAATTACAATATATATATGCGTGTACTAATTTACTATTTATTTTACCGTGTACTATTACTGTGTTGAATACGGGTGTGTGTAACCGTGCATCGGTATAAGGTGATATGATATAGCTTCTTGAATTATTGCACGGTGTATATTAATTCACTGTGTAATATTATTTCACGGTATAATTAATTTATCACTGTGAAATACCCAAGGCGACACTGTTTTATGTATTTTATATTGCAATTTCTTTTTCATACGACGGTGTTACAATCCACCGTGATCTAACAACAACGACACATTAGGTTTTAGGGTTTTCTATCGAATACGGTTGCACGGTGTTACAATCCACCGTGGTAACCGCACGGCGACACAGTTCTAGAGTTTTATTTATTTTCTTAATTAATTAATCGCAGTGTGTTTAATGTGTGTGGTTGGGAGTTGATGAGTCGTTTCGTGCAATGATTTAAATTCGGCGGTGGGATGACTCAGAACAGAGATGCATCAATTCCCTGAATTGAATGGTCATATCAAATTAATGGATAGCGTGTCTAATGGGGTGATTTTCTATAAATTTTAATTTTATTAATATTAGTAATTAATAAGGTGGGTGTAGATGGCAGTTGAATCGTTTCGTGGAACGATTGAAATCCTGGTGGTTGGATGACTTAAATTAGATCAGAATATTAAGCCTATAAATACGAACGAAAGAACTCTATTTTTCTATACCCATTAATAATCTATTTTTCTGTTTTGTTCTGGTTTTTTCATCGAGCAGTACTTATCACCTCACTTTTTCGATTTTCATAGTTTCATTACTGTATCGAGATACTCGAGTTTCCAAAATAAAAGCATCATTTCCCTGAATTATCTTCCACCAGATACGCGAGGTTCCAAAACCTCCGCAGTTATTTTAGGTCACCATAGATGATTCGGGGTGTCGGCTGGAATGATTCGGGAGCACCTAAGTTCCTTATCTCCGTCGAAATCACCAGTTAGGTCTTCCATCGCCGTTTCACTTCTGGTTGAGGCTCAAAAATCTGTGCTGCTGAACAGATGTCAAAAGAGGAGATTCACTGTGTGCTTTGTTATTCTTTTTGTTTGCTCATCTTTTTTGTATTACGCTGACCGATGGTGTTTAGGGTTTAGAGTTTTGATCCATCAATTGTTCTCAAGTTTTAGGGTTTAGAGTTTTGATTCATCAATTGTTCTCAATTATAAGATTTAAATTTATTTTAAATTTGTCCAATTTCATATTCTCAATCAAAATTATCACAGTCGCTTTTAATTATCGTGTACGATGCCACGACGCCCATTTATTCATACGGCGTATGACTGTCGTGGATGGTCTCACGACGTATGATTATCGTTGATGGTCTCACGGAGTTGACTTATCGTGTATGTATCACGCTGTCCATTTATCGTGATTTGTCTCACGGCGTGCGACTATCGTGGATGAGCACACAATGTCAAGTTATCGTGTACTGTCTCACGGCGTGCGATTATCCTGGATGAGCTCACGGCGTGCAATTATCTTATATGGTTTCACGGTGTCAATTTATTGTGGATGGTCACACGGTCTCTATTTATCGTAGATGTCCTCACGGTGTCTATTTATCATGGATGTTCTCACGGTATTTATTTATCGTAGATGGTCACACGGTCTCTATTTATCGTGGATGAACTCACGGTGTATTATTATCGTGGATGTTCTCACGGTGTCCATTTATCGTGGATGTTCTCACGGTGTTCATTTATCGTTGATGGTCACACGGTGTCTATTCATCGTGAATGAACTCACGGGCGTACAATTATCGTGATTGGGCTCACGGTGTCTTATTATCGTGCATAGTCTAACAGCATACTTTAAGTACAATTATCGTGATTGGGCTCACGGTGTCTTATTATCGTGCATAGTCTAACAGCATACTTTAACTGTAGATGGTCTGAAATTGTATTGGAGTTTTAGTATTAATTTTTAAAAAAGAAATTCTCATTTAAATTTCATATTCAATTTATACTTCATTTATTAAATAGCGAGGGTATTGTAGACTTTTCCTAACCAATTGCCCACAAAACTTTTACTTTTATGGATGGGGCCTCAGAACTTATTTATTTTATGAGTTGATCCTGAATCCGGTATTCCCACTAAAACAAATTTGATGATTCTTTAATTAACAATTTACAGTATTTGAAGCATCCTACCTTGAATGTTTTCAAAAGGATAACCCATGATTTCAACCACACAACTATGCTAGAGGAAAAAAAAATCAATATAAAACACGCTAAGCCCCAGATTTTGGGATTTTGTACTGTTTCTTGATGAATTGAGAAGCTTCTGAATCGCTCCTGTGACAGAGAATCCTTATAAGGGTCTTTGTGTCAGCACCCAATCTACTCCTCCCTCCATGTATTTCTACCTCACTTGCAGATCTTAAATCATCGATCAATTCCCGAGTCTGCAATCCCAAAGAAATTTACAAATAAAAAATGCATATATTAACCCAAGACTAGAGTTCTTGTTGAAGAGCTGCTGCTAAATAAATTGGAAATCAACTACTTATATATAGGCAATAAGTTGTTTCATCATATTTCCATTAGATGGAAATTCTTTACAAACTTTGAGCCCAGATTTATGTTTTCAGTTTTTCAATTCTTAAAACCTTTTTTTCTTTTATTTGGTCTTGGGTCAACAAGAGAGTGCCTTCTAGTCCTACTTGTATATGTGCACCCGTCCATGTGACATGATACGTGCCAAGACAATGTATATTACCAATGAGGCAATGAAACTTGATCAATGTATCAACTGGACTAGCAAACTTAATGTATGACACAAACTAACCTCAAGGCCATGCAACTTTATCACCTGCCGTGCACGTGCTACTTGGTTTTCCACAACTCCACGAGGGAGTCCATCTCCTCCAGAGATGAAGAACTCCTACGATTAATTACACATTACATCAATTATTAGTCATAAACATAATTACATGAGGTAAATGATGGACTCTTGGATGAGACAATTAATAAGTAGCTCTTAGGATACACACCTTCAAAACCTCCAAGTCTTCTTCTAGTAGCTTAGCATCACTTGGAGTGAATAGACGTGATGGACCCCCATCTAACATTACGCGAATTAATCCATCCTAGAAGATCCAAAGATGACATCAAAACTCAAAACGACAGTAATACCTAAAAAACATTCAAAAAGCACAGAGATAAACCAGCGATGCTTGTAGAAGTCCTGTTACAACACGGTCCCTCAGTGGCTCCACAATGATATCACACAACTGATTGAGTACCTGCACACCCATTATCGAGAAAAGCTCAAAAAGCTTCAGAAAAAGATCCAAACCACCTAAAATAAAATCTCTAACTTTCCGGCAAACAAATCATTAAATAGACAAGAAACAATATGCTTGTCTTGACTTGGCACAAATATCAGCCATACCATATCAAGAGGCTCAATCACAGCTTCCAGTCTATATTGAGCAACACTTGGCTTATAGAGACCATCAATGAAAGGCTCTCTCAAATCCCAAAAAATTGTTTTAGTTCCTGTAAATAAAACCAAAGAGTACAAGGTATAAATTATTAGAGTACTGTTGGGACTGGGAAAAACTAGAACGATTAACTTCCAGCGAGACGGACCAGTATATTCACAGATTTGGTCAATAGCTGCATTGATATCCTTTCTGCTTCCATCAAAACCATCCTTCTGAATGTGATTTCTTGAATTATCTTCAACAGATTTTTCTGCACATGAGGAAGGGAGCAACAACATCATAAGCCTTGTTAACAAGAAGGTAGAATACGTTCAGAAATGTTGTTTTACTAATACCCGACCAATGTGTTTACATTGCAGTAATAAATAAGGGGTGTAGATAAGCTTGTTGGAACAGAAGGATATACTTTCAAAAGAACTTAACTTGTAGCTCAGCTAGCTTCGCTATCAATATTATACTTACTTATTGAGTGACCGGGACGATGCATTTTTTTCCATTGCTCCCAAATGCTATCTTCTAACTTATTCAGGTGGGTAATCGCGTACTGAGATTGACAGAGTATTATGAAATCAAGCAACAAATTGATGACAAAGAATGTATATAAGCATACAAAAGAGAGTTCCAGCAAGCAAAATGCAGTGAAGTGTATGAATGACAATAATATTTAAGGTTTAAGATATTTAGAAAAGGGAAATCAAGTAAAAGAGGATTGAGTTGAGTTTCTATAATTACCAAAAAGTAGAGTTCAGTGAGATGCAATAGGAAATCAATCTCACAGAAGAAATTATACACCAAAAACATCCTTGTCATGTAGTATGAAATATCACCTAAACTCTACCAATGTCCGACGGGTATTGTTTTATTTGTTGAAAATCACGAGGAGAATCAGTGGGCATACGTTTCTTGAGAAACATCTTAAATTTTTCAAAAGATAATTTTGCAAATTAGTAAAGGATATCTTACTGCATGGTAAGGATTAATAGAATATTCGTTATTTATTATTTTGAATTTATTATGAAGGTGAAGTCTTTTACAAGCAAATTGTTATTTTACTAGCACAAATAATGAACTAAATCCTACTTTTACATATTAGCTTCTCTAAAGAAAAATTTGATTTTCCCTGCTAGAGAATAGTTCTTCCATCTTCAACCAAAAATACCTATGAGCAACCCAGCCAGTCTTTTCAATATATACATATCAGAATATACTTCCCTTTTAATGAATTTACTTCTAAATACAAATTAACCTGCTGTGATTCAATGGTGATGCCTACTTCACTTTCTAAGGGAAATTAAAAACTTCTATAAACACAGATATAATAAATTAATACTAATATTCTTTCACTTTCTCAAACAGAGACCCAATGACATCCATCTATCTGCTGACCACATAGAGTTGCACAACCAAACAAAAGTAGAACCAATGAATGCATTGGTTTTTTTCCTTTCCTTTCTTTACCTTTTACATTTGGAGGGATGAAAGATTCAATTAATATAAAAACATCAAAAGAAAAAATTGAAGGCACAAAGGTGATATCAATGTAGCTTGAACTCACATAAAGGGTATTTAACTGAACGCAGAGTGTCGGCGTAGTCAACACATTGATTTCAGTTGACTTTCTAACATCAGGCAGCCTTGGATCTGTTAGTTCCTTCTTCACAAAAGCTTTGATCCCACTTTCCCTCCTGTATCGAGTAAGAGTGGGCACTGGTGGAATTATGTCTGCCTTGTCAGCTGCAAGCCAAGAATATTATAATTTCAAATAGTATTGAAATTGAAAAGGGTCATAATTTCGAAATGACATGAACAAGACACGACACAATCAAGAAACACAAAACTCTGAGTGTGGAATCACATTAAGCAATCCAGCTTGAAGCAATTTACAAAACATCTCACCTTGAAAAAATTTATTGCAGTAAAGAATCTAAGCCAAGGAAGAAAACACTGGTATATATATATAAAAAAAAACATACAATTTTCATACAGTAAAACCAAGTAAATTATTCACAGCATAAAAATCGGCCCTTTTTTCCCTATAGGGTAATTTCAACTACCTTGTAGCTAAATTACTAAATTCTGCACTCCTAGTTTCACAATTATAAGAATCCCGGATATGTTTACCGCACTTCCCCTCAGATTAGGGGTTTGTACAGAAGATAATGATCTCAGCAAGAGCATTTAGGAATTGCACTCGGTCAGTAGATCATATATATTATGCTAATCAAGAAGGCAATCGTAAGATTAGGATCATATCACTCAAAGTATGCTAATGCAATAAATTTATATCAATAGAAAGAGGAAAATGTAATGAAACGTTGTTTATTCGGATATAAAGGTTGGATGGAGAAAAATGATGATTTGGAACCAAAATAATTTTGTATTGCTATTTCTCAGCCCTCCTAAACCTACAACAACAAACCCTTAATCCTACTATGTAGGATCAGCTATATTTATCATACCACACCATTTTTTTCGGTCAAATAGTCCCTTTCCTTACAAATTCCTTATAGGTCTTCCCATTCCGTAAGTTATTTTATGCTTTCAACACGTGGTGTTGGGTTATCTAAGGGTCTCCTAAGTCAACACTGAACATATACAAACCATCTTAAGTGTGTTTCTCTAATCTTCTCTTCTATAAGAGGATTAAATTTTAAAAAGAGTGGTACTTTAAAATAATCAAATTAATGTTGCATATAAAAATAATTAAAAATGCTCCAGACAATCATAATGTGATGTGACCCAAGATAACTCAGAAATATATGTGGAATCATGTTTGCAAACTAGTAAACCCAAATTATCAAAACACACAAACATGAAGAAGTTGGAAAAGAATGATAATTAATCCATATAATATTAATGTGGTCTGCAAATGTACTCTGACAAAAACATTTAACGATTAGCAGAGTTGATATTAATGTGATCTGCAAATGATAATTAAGTTGGTATATAAACGAATAAATGGTAGTATATATTAATTGGATTATTGATACATTATTTTCAATGAGGGAGTTAAGTTCGAATATATGGCAGATGAGAAAACAATTAACAGAGTCAAGATGAATACAATACCTAGACTGTCAAGAACATGCTTGGTATATACTTGGAATGCATTATCAATACCACGAAAGAGGCTGCTCAGCTCTCCCGGCCTCATTGGAACATTAAGAGCAAAGAATTGATCAACTGTCTGCAAAGCAGAAATGGAAATCGACATCAACTTGAGCTTATCATAGCATAATGATTAATGAACCAATGATTTATTGGTAACATGTACTCACAAACATATTCCAGCTTTCCTACCAGTTTTCAGTTTATAGAAAATCAATACTTATCTAGACGGCGAGACTGGAGAGTTATACACACTGAAATATCATTCTATTTATGTACAAGTCCAGAAAGATAAAGTGAGTACAATAGTTCAAGGCTCAACAATCAACAAGAATAATATATCATCTCTCTGCAGTTTCATTGAAGCTAGTACTATGTCAGTTCTTAAGGAGGGTGTATTCAATCAAGACTCTATAGGATTTTTATGGACTTTTAAAGTCTACGGGTATTCAATCTGGATTTTTAAAAGTCCATTAAAATCTTGAGGTATTCAATACGGATTTTAAAAAGTCTTTAAAAATCTACCGGTATTCAAAAGTTAATGGATTTTAAAAGTCAATGGATTTTAATTGATTTCATGTCCAAAATACAAAAGAATTCCATCATTTGAAATCTCTCCTAAATACGTGAGATTTCTATGGACTTCTATTTTAATTGATTAATTTATTATTAAACATAATAAAACATAAAAATATATATAAAAACATAGTAGAATTAATAATAAAATTAGAAAATATGAAAAAAATAAAAATAAAAATAAAATAAATTTTTCAAAAAATAATATTATAATAAAATTAATATTAAAATTATTAAAAATCTTTTTTCCAATTTTGGTCTCGATTAGTTCACGAGATTGAATGACCAATTCTCCTCCGGACCCTCGATTGATTGTTTTCCAAGAATGTTGAGCCGGGTATATAAGCCATGTATCGGGAGGAACTTAAAAAAAAATGCTTTAGTTTTTTCACTCTTTTTTGGTCTTGCAGTTATTTCAAAAAAATCTGATTCGTGCGGATTCAAATTAATAAATTTGTATTTAGTAAAAAATTATAAAAATAATTAAATTTATTTATCAAGTTATTTTAAAAAATATAACTATTTTTTAATTATATATTTTACTAGTTTAAAAATTGTAAAAATCCATTTAAATTAATAAAAAAATATTTAAAAAATAATTCACAAAATTAAAATTTACATAAATGTATAAAAGAAAGTCTATCAGACTCTATGAAAATCCATATATAAAGTCATTCAAACTCTGCATAGACTCTGTGGATTTTCTAAATCAACGAAACTCCATGGACTTTTTAAAGTCCAAAAAAATCCAATGAAATCCTAATTGAATACACCCCTCTTAGAGTATAACTAAATCAAGTGACATAAGTTATAATAGAATACATTTTATACAATTCCTAAGGGTAAAACTAACATTAAACACAAATAATAAAAATATAATGACCTAACAGTAATCAAAAGTGATTTAAGTATGGGCTTGTAAGAGGGCCGCCTTTCACAATTACCGATGGCAGGATTTGGATTTCAGAGGAGACAACAGAAAATGATTTCACATAGAGTCCACATATAAGATAATTCTGAAATCCACCAGAATCACTTGAAAAATACCTTAAAAGTATGAATTCAAAGCACAGAGTATTTATTATTTTTAGTTTCAAATTGTTAACATCAAATACATATTTAAAATGAGCTCTTGACTATGTGCTAAATTATATTTAAAATAATTATTAATGGGAATAAGAATGAGGGTACCAGTGTAAAATATACAGTAATTTTTATTTAAATATTAGAGAAGCACTTTCCCAGAAGTAAAAGCAACTCAAAAGCACCCCGACCCCTTGATTTTAGATTTTACTTGGATAAAAGTAACATTTGGTGTTTCCAAACACTCTAAATGCTTTGTAGAGTTCAAAGTCTGAAAGGGCTTCTTTTAAGAGTTTACAAACACTCATTAGATATACCAGCCAGAAGCTATCCAAGTGAATGTTAAGAAATAGAACAAGAACTAACAAGACACCTCAGCTGATCATTTTTTCAGGTTACATTGTCAATATCATAGTTATATTCTGATTAGAAGGGTTCCTAGTTTTGGTAGGAAATTGTACAGCTGAAAAGAAGCTTTAACTATAATAATAAGGCTGCAACCCCTTATTTGCATTTTAATGAATTACATACAACCAAGCACAACTAAGCTGGTCCGATTTTCTGTTTTGACAGGTTTTTATCGAGTATTACAATTTTCAATTTTTCTAGTTACAGATTTGCACAAATCATAATTTAACCTTTAGATTGAAGCAATTGTCAAGTTAAGTTGACTTTTTTCCTTGTTTTATCTATTTGGTGTGAAGATAAGTTTTAGGCCCTCAACAAATGTCTCCTCCCATCTTGTATGTTATCTTACACAGCTAGAGACTTCTGTTTATCAAACGGTGCTCAAAAGTGTAAGACAAATACCCCACTGGACAGAACAAATTCATAAGAAAGCAGAGTACAACAAGAATATACTTAAGATTAAAAGAAAATTGTTCTAGAATAATCGAAGAAAGATGAGAGAGAATTAAATGTAAGATATCATATGCCAACCTCCTCCACAATCCTGTAAACCTCAACGATTGAACTCCCATGCCTTTGCTGAGCTGAGACAGATACCCAACTCTGACAAAAGTTTAAACCATTATTTGCAAACAGCAAGAGGAAAAAATTGTAAATAATATAGAAAAGAAAAACTAGCAGAAAGATCATTACATAAGGGAAGTATGCAAAAATTTCAAGGGACACAGTATTTTCAACTATCGTATACAACTACAATCTGACCTTGCTATTTTAACAAAGGGGTAATTCACTATTAGTATCATAAGTTTCATAACTCATGTCCACAGAAATTTGAACCAAAAAGGCTTACTAAGACGGTCCTTCATGTATATGTTAAGTAACTCTGGAAATACACTCTTCTGCGTGTATTACGATATTAAACAAACTTGAATATATTACCCACACTCAATTTATTCAAAGTATGACAGAAAAGGTAAAGTACACAAAGCAAGAGTTTGTAAAAGGAAAATTAGGAGAATGCACAAAATTAAATTTTGAACAGTAAGTCATGCTATGAGAAATTAAGAAATGGAGTAACATATATTTGTACTTCTTCATTGTGATTTGTGCATTCGTTCATTAAATGGTCAAATTTCTGCCTGAATAGATCTCTGTGTGAATAGATATCTTAATTGACTCTAAATTCCTACATTTTTTATACGAGACATAATTTTTTTGTTAATGAGCGAATTCCTGCATATTCTAATCCACACAAATCACTCTATGAGCAAACTTAATAATTTTCGCCACTTGTAAGCCCTCTTTCCTGTTAACGACCAAAGGGCCAAGACCGAATGATTGGTATACCAATTGTACATTTGTACTGAAAGTTATTACCTCCTGTTGAAGTACTCGTTCTACCCAAGCTGAGATTCTGGCAAGTTGCGAATTAACCCAACGAAGCACCAAGGTTCCAGAGATGACCTCAATCTGAATAAAAATAATGTAAAATGTTTCACGAGATTACCTCAATCGAAATAAAAATAATGTAAAATGTTCCACTAAAACAACTTGAAGTCACTTGTTTGGCGACTATGGGCTGGGCAGGAGATTTCCCAAAGAAGAAATTTGAGTTCAATTGACTCTATCACTATATATTTAAGACAACAACTCCGCACCTTATACAAGTTTAGTTTCTTGAGGTAAGCCTCTGCAGATCCCTCTTCACAGGTAGACGTGATGACAGCTATTAGACTTTGCTCAAGACTATCAGCAGCCGGAAACACAGATACAACATCCTCTGTAAGATGCTCAGCACTATCAAGGAATGGTCTCTGAAGAAATTAGAACAGTGAGACTTCCAAGCTACTGAATTTAGGTTAAAAAAATATAAGAGATGATGCAAGATTACCAGTCTGATACCAAAAAGCTTGTGAATAAGAGATGCTGAGACAGCACTTGCATTGCGGTGACGCAGGGCTAGAATGGGCAAATACACGCTCGTTGCTTTTTTCATTAGAAGTTTTGTTTGTTCAGCAAGTAATGCCAAAGGATGTTCATTTGTTGTGTCACTCAATGTCTCAACGTCCTGTATAATCTGCAAAGAAGGAAATCAAATTGATAAGTGAGATTATCTGGATAGCACAAGAGAGTTTTAAGAAAAAATCATGATGATCAAGAATTCAAGATGCAAGACATTAACTGTTAAGCATAGATTTGCATATCCTATAAGTTCCTACAGCTGATAATTTGTTTTAGGAGATCAAGATGCAGGATAATAAATGTTTAGCTAAGCTTTTTTCAAATCATCCTAGAGATCCTACATATGATGAGTAGTTTTAGAAGATTATAAAATGTTAGACCATATTTCAAAATAAGTTGTTGAGAGTTACGAGAATTCAGTTATATTCAGTAGCTTGGCCCAGGCTAGTTTTAAATTCTGCACAATATCGGAATTTGACTCATTCTTTTCCCAGTAAAAATGTGGATAAAATAAGATTAATAAGCTTATAGGTTCAGCAAGCGTTTGGTGATATAAGATCATTTTACTAGGGTAATGACCAGAGAAAATATGGCAATATTGAAATTATTTAAAATACTATTTTTAAGACCATGGAGTTAATTTTGGATAGTATAAATTATTGTGGGTATTTCAGCCTTTTAAATCTTTAAAACAATGGAGGTAATAAGATCTTTAAAAACAAGGTGGGATTTGGTATTCTTTTTTCAGAGTTTATAGGTCTCTAAAATCCTTTATGGAGGACTTATAAGCTCTTTTGGAGAAGATTACAAAAAAAAAAACGCAAAATCAAGTTACAAGATCAAAATCAGAATCAGCTTATTAAGATGTTTTAAAGAACTTATAAGATCAACCAAACACCCACAAATTTTCAGGTAGGAAAGTTGATGTCCGCCGATGTGCATTCATTGTTATAATGGAGATTACAGGCACCATCAATTATGGATTCAAGGTTTTTAGTTCGACTTTCAGAATCTCTTAAAGATTCATAGCCTCATTACATAGTCTCAGTACCATGAGGTTTATAAAAGGAATTAACAATACAAACAACAGGTACACAATTAGATTAAACAACTTACTCTAGCAAATGCATGCTTCACTGATGATGAAACATATATCTCTATTTGTTCTGTGTCTGTGAGAGGTACAGACTGCATTGCCTGAAAGACAAACCTGAATGTTAGGTCAATAAATTCAAGTTGTGTGAGTGTTGTTTTTTACCCAATATCTGCATACATTTAACTACAACAGTTACTATTACTATTTACAGTTTGACATATCAGGGTTAAACTAGAAGCAAATGGTTAGACATAAATGAATTATTGAGGACAATAAAAAGGTTGCCATTTTTCAAATTCTTAACATATTGCATTTAAGCCAAATGACATGCGAGAGAAGTAAAAAAAATAAATAAATTGCTAGATAATGCATTGACAAATTGTACTTGAAGATCTCCAAAGGCACAACAAAATAGATATTGACCAATGGAAAGTATAATACCAACTCAGGTTCTTCAAGAAGAAGCCTCCGAGCAACCATGGCAACAACTATTGCATTCTCCATCATTTTAGATCCCTGAAAAGAACAGGAGATGCAGCAAATTAGATAGTGATTTTTATAAGTAAAATAACCAAAAGTTTACAACCAAAAATGAGCACATGGAGATAAACATTAAATGTTAACTGCAATCAAGAAAACAAGGGATGTAAGGTGAATAATTTCATGTGGCCCATTAAATTAGGGAATAAGAAATACACACACACTGATCCAGATAATCATTCCAAATAATTTATTCCACCTGATATAACAATTTCTTAAGCTAGGAATGAGTGCATGAATGGTAGATTCAAATAATTGATATCTAAAATCAGTGAACCTCAGCAAAATGGAGATGGTAGTCAGTCAGTCGTGTATCAGCCCACTTTTGAATAGGTAACAGGAATGATTGCAATAAGGTCAGCTCTTGAGAACCCTTCTCACTCTGAACCCTGCAACTCAAGCTTTTCAGGTGCAGTCTCTCCTGTGGGCCCCGTTGCTCCTTTAAAGGTATTCTTTTCAACTGTTCAATAGCATTCTGCAGGATATCTTGTTCACCGGTGATGACAAACTGTAACAGGACAGCGATCATAATCTTTTTCATAGTAGATTATAGAGAGAGAATAATGAACTGGATATCGTATTTCTAATTTATGATAGTTCCTTTAATATAATTGTAGGAGCCATAACCAATTATTTTTCATCTTTTTAGCTTGCATTGACAAATTTTACAAAATTCCTAAGAAAACATTGTTTACTCTATGGCTCTGTCATTCATATCGGAAGTTTTGAAGTATTATTGTCGCTTGATAGGCCTTAATCTGGTGTTTGTTTTTTACCGTTATCACAAAAATCAACATTTCATCATAGATTCACGGGGTAAAAGACCAGTAGCCACAGACCATCTGTCACATGCCTTCAATCAGTTTAAAACCCACCACATGTCTAAGCAATAGAATCACTGTTTTAAAACCAGAATAGTGGGTCTAGGAGATGTCCACGTCGGCCCTAGTTTTCATTCTAAATCCACAATTCCAACACATCTACCAACCTTACATGTACAATCACACTTATATTGTCATATTATTCTTTACCCTTCATGCAGTTGACGTGACTTGCTACGGATAAAAGATTAAACTTACAATCTTGAGGCACCTAGCCAACTGGAAATGACAAACCAAGTTTATCAACTTCGTGAAATTCACTTTGTGCATGTTCTCTTATATATTCATGTTGCCCCATTTGTTTAAGAGATAAAATATATAGACCTTCCATCGTTACATCTCATTAGTAATTGAAGTTCTGCTTCATTCTATTTGTTTCACAGGGCCCTCCTCAATTTCTATCTTATATAAATGATTTCACTATAGCCTCTAGATATTCTTACTCAGAAGTGTCACAGTAGCCAAGTTGAATAATAAGATAAAAGGAAAGGAAAAAACACAGACAAAAGAGAATCAGAAAAGGATCAAGACTGATACAAAGAATGAGTAAGAGAACGAAACCAAAATAGATAATTCCCTAACCCTCTACATACGAACGCACTTCTAATTTTGTCAGCCAACTAACCACTATTTTCTTCAGTCAGATATTTACCTGACGAAATAGCACCCATGCATAACAAGTGTGATGAATTGTTTCTGTGATTCCTAGAATGCGCCAGGTTGACTTGAAAAGCTCCAACATTTCTTCCACTTCCTGGCATGAAGAATGTGTGCTTATATTATCATGAACACACAGTGGCATTTACAACTGATTTTTATTTTCATTTTCTCTGATTTTATTTAGATCCTCATAAGAAAAAAACACATTTGTAAAAGTATTAAGGAAAAAGTACTGCAATTAGCACCTTACAGTTAACATTGATTGAATCAAACATACTAAGGTTATTTTTGTATTTTGAAATTTAGTTAAGCTTTTTTAGTTTTTTTGTAAAATCGGCTAAACCTCAAGGGTACTTTTTGTAATCATCCTTAAAAATAAAAGTATTAATAAAATTTGGCATAAGAACTACAGGAAGCAGTTTACATATTTATGACACTTCGTTTCTGCACATATTGTAGTGGAAATACAGAAAATTTCCCACTAACCTCCGTAAGCTTCCCCTCATCCAAAACATCAAAAACACTGAGTAGTAGTTTCTCATACAATCTGACATTTAGGTGATAACCATCTGCCCAATGGCATATCTCACCGGTTAAATCACCTCTTGCAGCCCTCTCTGCCAGTGGAATAGCAACATCCCTCAGAGATCTCAAACAGTCTGTCCTCTGAAGATCCCCTGTAGCTGACTGAAGAGACTGAGAAAAAGATGAGTTAATCAGAATAAAGAACCTGCTAAGTGCTAAATGTCTTATGCAACACCTCAAGTAAACTTCTAACATCTAGTATAAAGAAATGCTCGATTATCATGTCATCGAAATATATGGAATGAAAGTGTAATGAGTAATAAATTAAAAATAATTATCTATTAGCATAATGAAATATAATAAGAACGTGTACAGCCAGAACAGGAAAGGAGAGAAAAGGAGAAAGGGAGACAATTAGGACTCAACATTTCTTTTGGACAATAAGAGACTGCAGAAACTCACTTGCATGAGCACATAGACAGATAAATTTGTAAGGTGAATAATTTGGAAATAGAATATTTAAGCTGTTCAAGTATTATCATCCCACTGCACAAACAGGTGAATTATATATGAAGACCAGATAAGAAATTAAGCTCTCAAAAGTAGAGAAAATATTCATTGAAGGGCGGCAGATGAATGCCAATATATAGGAATAGACATATTAAGAGTTTCACACACCTCAGAATCTTCAATCTTTGCCAGAAGAACCCTCAAATCATTTGCTTTTCTCCCAGATTCTCCAAATCCTACAACAGGGTGATTTACAAGCCCTTCCTCCAACATATTTAACTGAACTGACACCAAATCAGAAAATAATTAAAATGGAGGTAATTGAAATTATGTTATAGAAGAATGAGCGGTCATTATGCTTCTATATATCTCAACTTTACAGAAAGGAAAAGTGTGGTGAGAAAGATGAAAAATGAAAATGAAGAAAAGATGGATGAAAGAGGGAGTGAAAGGGAATGTTTACTAAAGTAGTAAAGAAAGAACGCTCACTTGTCTCTTCTGCCATTTAATATAAGTCTTCTTGTCTGAAAATTCTGAACGTGATATGCAACATAATAGTTCTAATGGGATCAACAGAGTATCCATCCTTTTTCCAACTTTTCCAACCATAGCACTGAGAAGTGCCCGTCTTGTTCTAATATCCATTTCCTCTGAAATCTGTTCAGAACAATTTAAATTGGTGAATTATGAACACAAAATTAAAAACATAGGAAAGTCTTCTAATCAAAATATGATATTTAAAGTCAGTAAAGGTCAAATGATAGATGTAATAACAGCTGTCTGTATCCGAATAACATTGAATCGCGAATAAAAGTAGAAATGCCCAGCAGTATAGATAAGATAAAGTAGAAATTAGGTTCAGTAACATGAGATTATCAGAGTATGTAATGCAAAATCTTGAGAAGGAAGAAGAAATATAACATAAACACTAAATCCATAAACTTTGTCTGCTGATAATTACTTATAAGATGGCAGAATTAATTCGGAGCTTTTAAGATGTTAGTACAAACTACAAAATTAATAGGATTAAAGAAGCTTTTTTAGAACAAGATCGAAGTATTTTTTAATAAGTTGACTGAGCTTACTTTTTATTTAGAAGTGTGTAACCTCGTAAACAGCCTTATAATCTCTTTTAAAGGAAATTTATCAAACACTTATAAGATCTTAAACAATGTATAAGATGGTTCAAAGTGTTCATAACAACTTATAAGATCTATAAAGGAAAAAAATTCAAATGCTTACTAAATCTTAAAACAACTTATAAGAGTTCATAACACCAACCAAATACCCTCCTATAATATAATTTAACTTCTGATCATCATCACACAACATATACACAAACTAAATATGTTGCTTAACATGTCATGCCTTTTTTTATTAATAAAAAGCCAACAAATGTTATTAAAGAAAGAAAAGGGAGAATAAGGGGATGAGAAGTCCTAAAATGAAGCAAAAATCCAATCTATAACAGTATCAGCATTTAAGGAAGATTTGAAACCTTTGTAAATTGATACCCAACAAGTTGCCCTACCTTCATCCTATCCCATATAATCCCAAGGGATTATGTTTCATAAAGTGGAAAATTGGAAATTAAGGTGATGTGTGGAATTGTTTCAATTTTTTTCCAACTATTCCGGATAATGAAAAATGGTTTTGGTGATTTGTATTCGAAATGGAATCATTATAACAATTTATTATTCATGGAATTAAGAGTTCAAACAAACATTCATTTTAATCATGTAAATCTACGGGAAAAAAACATACTACAAATATGCAAATCTATGTCAAAAAAGGAATTCACACAATTTTTTTCATTTCTAATCATAAATATCTAGTCAAATTAAATATCCACTCAATAACTTCTCAATTATCACTTTCCCACAAGAAATTGGAAAGTAGAATGGATACAATTCCATTCATAACCTAAATATCTAGGAAACATGAACCCCCAACAGTTAAATTCCCAGTTAGTAATAACTTTAACAAATAAAACATTCTCTATTTATTCCATAGAACAAAAACAAAGTACGCTTTTAGGATATTGTTTCTGTTGGAACTTTTTTTACATAAATAATGCTAAAAGGTAATGGAAGCGTATGATATAGATAAGGAATATAACACATATCCAAATTACTATAACTTAGTTCAAATATTCAATCCCACACTGGGCATTCAATTTGCATCTGTTAAAAAGGCCTATAAATGTTACATCTACCAGAACATATATGAAATCCTCAAACATCAAATCTTCAATAAATGTTAACAAGGCCCATAAATGCATGAAATAACTAGTAAGATACAATAAGAAGTACCTCCATCTGAACACGCATAGTCTCCAACAGACCAACTAAACCATGAGAATTTTGAGAGTGTGGCACTACATGTTCACTCCTACTTCGCCCTAGCTTTTTCAGCAAACTAGATTTCTTCTCTTTCTTTTTTTCCTTTGATGGAACAATAAGCCCACTGTTTGTATATCAAGAGTTAACTCAAAACAATCGAATAAAATATCACAACGGCCAAAACATAGAACAAAAGTTACCCTGAAGCTCCAGCAGCAGCAAGGAGGATTTCATAAGCAGCTTCACGGAGGTCATCATCTGAAATACCTGCAACAAATAAAGAAACAAGATTTTCAAGCATAAGTGTTTATTTTCATTGTTAGTGGACTTTCTAATCAAACCACAATACCACATTGCTTGAAAGTTAAGAGATATCTAATACAAGAACACGAGCATTACTGAACAGTCCGAGTCGATTCATCACACAAATAAGAGAGAGAGAGAGAGAGAGAGAGAGAGAGAGAGAGAGAGAGAGAGAGAGAGAGAGAGAGAGAGAGAGAGAGAGAGAGAGAGACCACATGTAACAGTGTACCTGTAGTAAATGATGGCAGCCCCAGAACAACATCAGAGGCATCATTTAGAACTCTTCGGGAATACCTACGGCTTTCAACCTCCTCCATAATGCCATCTTCAAAATCATCGATGTCATCCAATGTTAGCTCTTTAAGCTGTGAAGAGTTATGTGACTGAGATTTTGACAAGATCTGTGATTCCTCAACTTGTTCACTTTCCAGAGGCTCAGAAATCGAATGTCCGGACAAAATTGGTTTCAGGCCCACGGAAGGGGCGGAAGGAGGTGCCCTTCGTGGGGGAGAACCTGAAGTTTCAGGATCCGTGACTAGAAAGAATTCATCGGACGAACCTGCATTATTCTGTTTTTTTTTTCAAGCAGATTATATCGTACTCCCATATACATTAATGAATAATTTAGCATATTGTGAAAACAAAAATTGAAAGGACTAAAACAAAAATATGCAAGACAACAAAAATGTCAGATAGATATGTTCTAAATGCGAAAACTATAAAGGGGGATTCAGTAAAACCCAATGTTTACCATGCTGGGTAAAAAAGTGCCATCGTGGTAATCTCGAATAGCTTCTGAGAGTTCAAGCATATCACCTATAGTCATCAAATCACCAAACAGAAAAGTTATAATACAGTATTTCAATTTTTACATTACATTAGAGAAGACGAAGAGGATAAATAAATTATAAAAAATGATCACCTTTCTTGGCACAATTGAGGACATAATCAACACTGACTTGATCCAGATCCACATCATCTAATGACACGGCACCTGGAGGCATTGCAACCTTCTTTATCAAGCTACCGGAGAGTATGAAATCTAGGAGTACTCGTCTGTCCCGTCTGTATCTTTGCAGAAGTTCAACCTCACTCTCCCTGCATTCGAAAAAATAAACAGCTCTTGTTTTCCAATAAAAAAGATGGTGGAATTATGTGTACTCTCTAATCAATAACAACCCACATTAAGTTGACTAAAATTTACTTGGAATTAAATCAATCAGGGGTTTCTAAACAGAGTAACACTGAGTGAAAAGGAATTAACTACTGAAGACGACGAATTCAATTTACGGCATACATTTATATAAAATCTAAACAAATATCAAAGAATTAAGAAAGCCCACATACCCATCCATGGCGAATTGACAGTAACAGCCTTCGAGAACTCGGGAAATAAATCTTGATTGAGCAGTAGATTCGAGCGAGGTTTTGAAAGGGAAAATGGTCCGAAACAATTACTAGAGAAAGGGCATTGTCCTGAATTTTGAAATCCCAATGCGTGGAGATAAATATTTGAATTGGGGAAGTCAGAAAAGATCGAGAACGAGGATGGATTGGATTTCCAGATGTGAATTGTTGGCTCGTCAGTTCAAAGTTCAAAAGCACGTGTAGAGAGAAGATCGACGCGGCTTGCCGAAGAGTTCGGAGAGAGAAAATAGTTCAGTAGCGAGTAGTCAAAAGTGGTGATGCATAAATCCAAAAATAAATAAATAAATAAATAATGCAATAATAAATGGAAGTTTTGCGAGATTTTTCAATTTTGATTTTCATATCATTTTTGGGTAAATTATTAAATTCACCCGAATCCAAATAGATCTACATAAACGTAAATCTGGTAAATTTGTGAAAAATACAATACATATGTTTGTGAGAAATCCAATAAATAGTGTGAAGAGTGCACTTTGTGAATAATTGTGAAAAATAAAGTGTATTTTTGTGAAAAATACAATAATAAATTATAAAAAATTAAATAATAATAAATTCAATTTTTTGAGAATAAAATTATATTAATATTTTGAAGAATATATGATAATAGAATGGAGTTTATATGGATATATGTTATCTTTGATTATTTAAAAAAAAATTATTCGAAAAAGTTTTGATTGAAATATAACTTTAAAATTTAAAAAATTATTTCTTATTAAAAAAATTGTACTCTTTCTAAATTGTACTCTTTCTGTAACGCCCCGTTATTTTTATTAAATTAAATACAGCGGAAGAAAATAATTTTATTTAAACGCGGTCGTTACGAAATTTAACTTTGAAAATTCGCTTTAGAAAAATTTGACAAATCAACTTAAGAAAAATAATAAGTATCAACATTTATTATGAAAAAGAAATATTCCAAATGCAAACTTGAATAGCGGAAACAAAGTTGAATAAAATTGAAAATATGTTTAGGAAGAATTTTATTGAAATAAATTAGGAAATTCCATCAGTCACTCTTCTCGCTCGGCATCCTCGTTAGTACCTGAAAAAAAAGGGCGTTGAAGGTGTCAGCTTAAAGCTCAGTAGGACAATTACTCGTTTAACCCATGAATCGAATATATGCACAAACCATATGAACACCACATAGAATGAATAATAATACTAAACTGCGATAAACTTGTTATCGTGAATACTGCGATAAACTTGTTATCGTGAACTGCGAGTTGGGCCAACTATTGCGTCTCCCCGTCGACCCTTTTCCCCGGTCTTCGGTTACAACGATGGAATGAGCTGTGTTAATCCTCTCGACCCTTTTCCCCGGTCTTAGGTCATAACGATTATTCGTATACTTATTTAAATCATATAATGCACACATAGAATACACATATATAACAAGTCATGAAGTCAACGAATAAACCCAACAACTTTGTACCTACCTCGATTTGTCGTGGCATAAAATACTAGAGTCGAGTGGGCGTCTAACACTTCAAGGACTGAACTAGCTGTTGGAGTTGTATACTTAATGTCTAGATTTAAGTGATATCAACTCCCGATCCATTGCCACTAATCTATTTAATTAAATAAACAATTATTTGCATTTAATTATTGATAATTAAATATATGCAAAATATAGTCCTGGATTATATACGTTGTAGTTAGTATGGTGTGCGTCGTCACACGGAAGATCATACTATCGGTTACTCGTATTTAATCGAACAGTTGCTCACGACCTAGATGGACACGGACCAAGCCATCGGTATAGTCGTTGTATGAGGGAGAAAATAATCGGTCTTGATTATTTTATCATACTTGTACACTTGGTGTATTGGGCGGATCGCTTGAGATTTATCGATTAGGATTGCCTTGGATAATCGATTTAAATCTCAGAGTATTTTATTCTTAATCCCCGATATTATTGCGGGTGTGTATATTTAATATTAGTGACTTTGATCTTCCAAAGGAATTGACCGATTAAGAATATTGGGTCAATTACCGGTAAAGTTGGGTCACGGTATTTTATATATGACATGCCGTGAATTCTTGACGGGAAAGTGTATCCCGATAAGGGTTGATAATATCCCCGAGATGAGTTCATAAGGAATTATTATGTAAACCCTGCAGGTGGATTTGTTCCGCATAATAATTAAAGTTGATTGGTACTATTCTCGGATACAAGAGATGAATAAATTAATTAGCAATAAATTAATTTTATTCGTGGATATTTATATCTTAATTACACGGAATAAATAATACTACCGGAGAGATAATATTATTTGATATAATATGGTATAATATTAGGAGTGCAATTATATTTATATAGTGGAAAATAAATATAATTAATATTAATGGATTAATAGATTTGGTCTTGGGCTCAATTTAATCATTAATATTGGAAGCCCAATATTCCACCTCCTTTAGATCCCCTACGTAGTCTATAAAAGCACTACATAATCTTCTCTATTCTCATAACTTGAAGAACACAATTCTAGAGAGAGAAAGTAGAGAGGGAGATCCATGGAGTTCGGAAGATCGTCGCCCACCCGACGTTCGAGCTGTTGGAGTTGTGTACTTAATGTCTAGATTTAAGTACTGGTAAACTCCCGGTCATAGCATTTAATCTATTTAATTAATAAACAATTGTTTGCATTTAATTATGGATAATTAAGTATATGCAAAATATAGTCCTGGATTCTATACGTTGTAGTTAGTATGGTGTGTCGGGCCCACACAGAAGATCATACTATCGGTTACTCGTATTTAATCAAACAGTTGCTCACGACCTAGATGGACACGGACCAATCCATCGGTATAGTCGTTGTGTGAGAGAGAAAATAATTTGTCTTAATTATTTTATCACACTTGTACACTTGGTGTATTGAGCGGATCGCTTGAGATTTATCGATTAGGATTGCCTTAGATAATCGATTCAAGTCTCAGAGTATTTTATTCTTAATCCCCGATACTGTTGCGGGTGTGTTTATTTAATATAAGTAACTTTGATTTACCAAAGGAATTAACCGATTTAATTATTGGGTTAATTACCGGCTAAGTTGGGTTACTATATTTTATATACGACATGCCGTGAATACTTGACGGGAAAGTGTATCCCGGAAGGGTTGATAATATCCCCGACATGAGTTCATAAGGAATTATTGTGTAAACCTCATGAGTGGATTCGTTCCGCACAATAATTAAGGTTGAATGGTACTAGTCTCGGATTCAAGAGATGAATAAATTAATTAGCAATAAATTAATTTTATTCATGGATATTTAAATCTTAAATACACGGAATAAATAATACTACCGGAGAAATATTATTTGATATAATATGGTTTAATATTGGGAGTGCAATTAATTTATATAGTGGAAAATAAATTAATTAATATTAATAGAGGATTAATAGATTTGGGCTTGGGCTCAATTTAATCTTTAATATTGGAAGCCCAATATTCCACCTCCTTTAGATCTCCTACGTAGCCTATAAAAGCAATACATGGTCTTCACTTTCTCATAACAATGAGACAAGATTATCATACTTGATATTCTAGAAATTGAAGAGGATCCATAAGCTTGGAAGATCGTCGCCCACCCGACGTTCAAGCTAGTGCAAGGAATACGTGGGAAGATCGTAAGGTCATCAATTGATTTCGTTTCTCCGCACAACGAATCAAGAGGTAAAATCATAAACTCCCTTGTGTGATTTTATGTGAATTAATTGTGATACATACATGAACGCACGATCCGGGAAAAACGACGAACTTCGGGGACGGGGATTCGAGATCCCCGGCGAAGGTTCGAAGGACCCTCCGCTGGGAGCTGAGGGGTGCGATCGAGCCCTAGGGCGTCGATCGCGGGGCCCACACGAGGACGCCCCGGCTGGACGCCGGGGCATGCGATCGACCTTACGATCGATCGCGGGGGCAGCCGCGGCTGGTCCGCGGCGGGTGCGCTGGGCGCACCTCCCTCCTCGGCGGTGGCGGTGAGTCACCGGACTCACCGCCGGGGGCTGTTCGGAACAGCCCCACGGGGATGCGCGTGCATCCCCGGCGATCGCTAGGGCAGCGATCGCGAGCCCCGGCGGGGGCTCGGCTAGGGTTTCTAGCCACGGGTATTTCCCGCGGTGGTAATTCTCTTGTCGGGCCCGGTTCCGTTAGGTGGTTCGCGTGTTTCCGGCGATGGGATTTCGGTCGGGGTTATCGGTTCCGCAATTTTTGATACCCCGGGATATCGATTTCCAGCAATTGGTATCAGAGCGTTTGGTTTCGTGTTCATGTATGTATTCAATTATCGTTCTACCTTGCAGGGATTCCGACTATCATGGTTTAATTTAATTATTGTTAATTATTTTTTACCATGATTATTCGTTATTAAACTCTCGGACGTGTCGAGATTCGTTATGTGTGGATGAATGCTTGTAATAGTAAAAATTCGGGGGTTGACCGAATTTAGATTTATTATTATTGTTCTATGTTTTCCGGAAATTGTATAGGGTCGATTTCATGTATAGAATATTTACGTTGGATCGATGTCGAGACGACCGCCGGAGAACGCGTGTGACGAAGAAGACGAAGAGGACGAAAAACCGGGGGGGTCGATCATCCCCATGATCGATCCCTATGAGGATCGATCGACCCCACGCGGAGGGGCTGCCCGCTAGGGTTTCCGGCCACGCCGGCCACCAGTGGTGGTGGCGCGCGGCTTGGGGACGGCGGCGGTGGTGCCCGGCGATGGTGGTGGTCGGCGGTGGGGGTGGTGTGGGGATCCCCAACCCATACTACTCCTACCAAGATTCACTTTCCTAATTGATTCAGTTTTCCTATTTTGAGTATTACTAAGTTTGGGAACTCTCATGGAAATAGGAAAAGAATTAATTAATATTAATTTATTTCCTTATTTTATTATAGAAGTCGTCTAGAATATTCAAGTCTTACTTGGATAGGATTCTAGAGATTTAATAGAATTGGAAGGGAAATAATTAATTAATAAATTGATTTTATTTCCTAATTGATTATTCCTATTTTATGGGAATTTTCATAGACATGGAAATTAATTAATTTTGGAAAGTGGAAGAGTCCTAATTTATTTTATTTCCTTATTCTATTATAGAAGTCTTCTAGAATATTCCAAGTTTTACTTGGATAGATTATTTTAGAAATTTAATAGAATTAGATAGGAAAATAAATAAATAAAAATATTAATAATATTTTATTTTATTTTGATTTATTCGATTGACTTAATTTTCGAATTAAGTATCTTTTGGATTTATTAAAAATAAATAGATTTAAATATTGGGATTAATATTCTCACATGGAGCATTCAAGAACGAAGACTAAAGACTAGAAGACGCATACAGAGATGGAATAAAGCCGTGATAGTCAGAAAATAATTTTCTAACATTATTTTGACTATGTGATACAATGTGCTTTATTACTTGTATGCATGCTATATGTGTTTACTTTATGCACTAGATAGCTTATCACTTTGTTGTAAAAAGCTAAGTGGGAGAGGGGATGGAAACATTCCCATGGTCTCCATCACTGTTCTCTTGGTGACTCTTATGGACTTTTGAAGTTCATATAGATGTGTCATTGGAGGAGAATTCTTGTAATTCCTTTTACAAGAAACATTGATTAAGTTCATCAAACAATGCCTAATTTTTCTTTCTGAAACTGACTTCAAGTCGACTCATTCTCACCCCGGCGAGTGGAATGGAGCCAAAGCCACTTGGTCATGTGGATGACACAAATTAGAGACATTCGTACCATTCTTTTGAAGATGGATCAATTGTCTGCTCGGCTACCATTCTTTAGAGATCATACTATCGGTTACTCGTATTTAATCAAACAGTTGCTCACGACCTAGATGGACACGGACCAATCCATCGGTATAGTCGTTGTGTGAGAGAGAAAATAATTTGTCTTAATTATTTTATCACACTTGTACACTTGGTGTATTGGGCGGATCGCTTGAGACTTATCAATTAGGATTACCTCTAATAATTGATTCAAGTCTCAGAGTATTTTATTCTCAATCCCCGATACTATTGCGGGTGTGTATGTTTAATATAAGTGACTTTGATTTTCCAAAGGAATTAACCGATTTAATTATTGGGTTAATTACTGTTTGAGTTGTGTACTTAATGTCTAGATTTAAGTAACGGAAACTCACGATCCATTGCCATTAATCTATTTAATTAAATAAACAATTATTTGCGTTTAATTATTTATAATTAAATATATGCAAATTATAGTCCTGGATTATATACGTTGTAGTTAGTATGGTGTGCGACGTCACACAGAAGATCATACTATCGGTTACTCGTATTTAATCAAACAGTTGCTCACGACCTAGATGGACACGGACCAATCCATCGGTATAGTCGTTGTGTGAGAGAGAAAATAATCTGTCTTGATTATTTTATCACACTTGTACACTTGGTGTATTGAGCGGATCTGCTTGAGATTTATCGATTAGGATTGCCGGCGATAATCGATTCAAGTCTCAGTGTATTTTATTCTTAATCCCCGATACTATTACGGGTGTGTATATTTAATATAAGTGACTTTGATTTTCCAAAGGAATTAACCGATTTAATTATTGGGTTAATTACCGGTTAAGTTGGGTCACTATATTTTATATATGGCATGCCGTGAATACTTGACGGGAAAGTGTATCCCGTAAGGGTTGATAATATCCCCGAGATGAGTTCATAAGGAATTATTATGTAAACCCTGCAGGTGGATTCGTTCCGCATAATAATTAAGGTTGAATGGTACTAGTCTCGGATATAAGAGATGAATAAATTAATTAGCAATAAATTAATTTTATTCATGGATATTTATATCTTAAATACACGGAATAAATAATACTACCGGAGAAATATTATTTGATATAATATGGTTTAATATTGGGAGTGCAATTAATTTATATAGTGGAAAATAGAATTAATTAATATTAATGGATTAATAGATTTGGGCTTGGGCTCAATTTAATCATTAATATTGGAAGCCCAATATTCCACCTCCTTAAGATCCCCTACGTAGCCTATAAAAGCACTACATGGTCTTCTCTATTCTCATAAGTTCATAAGTTGAAGATCACAATTCTAGAGAGAGAAAGTAGAGAGGGAGATCCATGGAGTTCGGTAGATCGTCGCCCACACGACGTCCGAGCTAGTGCAAGGAATACGCGGGAAGATCTCAAGGTCGTCAAATTGAGTTCTTCGTTTTTCCGAACAACGAGAACGAGGTAAATCGTAAAACCCTCTTTATGATTTTATCGTTAATTATCGTGAAAATATCATGAACCAAGATCCGAGGGACGAACCCCGTGGACGAGGATCGACCTCGCGGTGGTGATCGAGGATGACCGGACCGCGGAGGCCGAGAGATCCCTGGTGGGGATCGCATGCACAAAGAACCCTCGGCTGGACGCCGAGGGTGGCGATCGAAACCCTAAGGGTTCGATCGCCGGGATCGTGCGAAGGAGAGGAGCCCCGGCTGGAGCCGGGGCATGCGATCGACTTAGAGTCGATCGCCGAGGGTGCCGCGGGCTGTACCGCGGCGGTACCCTCCGCCTCCCCCTCTTCCATCGGCGGTGAGTCGCCGGACTCACCGCGGGGCTGCTAGGAGCAGCCCCAGCGATCGACATGGATCGATCGCGAGCCCCGACCTCGCGGGGGCTCGGCTGGACGCACGGCGTGCCTTCGGGTGCGTTGTGTGCTCGGTCGTGCCCCGGCTCGCGTAGTGGTGTTCGCGTAGTTTCCGGTGAAAGGATTTCGATTGGGTTGTCGGTTCCGCAATTTTGACAATCCGGATATTCGATCTCCAAAGGATTTCGGTCGGAATTAATTAGATAATTAATTTTAATTAATTTATTAATTCCGGGATATCGATTTCCAACAATTGGTATCAGAGAGATGGTTTTAGTTTATGGTATTTTTCGATAAATTGTTCTACCTTGCAGGGTTTCCGATTATTATGGCTAGATTTAATTATTGTTAATTAAGGTCATAATATTTCTCTTGATTATTAAACTCTCGGTGATGTCAATATTTGTTCTTGTGTGGTGAATGCTTGTTCTTATTTTTCCGGAAATTGTATGAGGTCGATTTCATGAAGAGAATCGATACCGGATAGCGTAGTAATAAATTTGTAATTTATTTTACGTTGGATTGATTCCGAAACGACGACCGGAAAAGTGTGACGGAGGAGACGAAGAGAGGGTTAGGGCTCGGTTCGGCTATCCCCATAGCCGAACCATGGATCGAGCGCGTGGGGGGCACTCGACCGCACCCTCGGCCGTGCGATGTCACCGGCGGTGGTGGCGCGTCGGTTGGGTGGTGGCGGTGGTGGGCGTGCTCCTCGGCCGAGCTCGGGGATAGACCGGAAATCCCCATTCCGTGTTAATCCCGGTAAAGATCCTATTCCTAATATAATTCGGTATTCCTAATATAATTATTCCTATTTTATGGGAATTTTTATGGATTAGGAAAAGAATTATTTTTCCTAAGATTAGTTCGGTTTTCCTATTTTGAATATTCCTATTTTGGGAATTCTCATGGAATAGGAAAAGAATTAATTTGAAATTAATTTATTTTCCTCATTTAATTATTCCTTTATGGAATTTTTAATGGATTAGGAAAATAATTAATTTGGAAAGTTTAGGAGTCCTAAATTAATTTTTCCTTATTTAATTATTCCTTTATGGAATTTTTAATGGATTAGGAAAGGAATTAATTTGGAAGGACTAGGAGTCCTAAATTATTTTATTTCCTTATTTAATTATGAAAATCATCTAGAATATTTCAAGTGGGTCTTGGATAGATTATTCTAGAGATTTAATGAAGTAGAAAGGGAAACTAAAATAAATTATTTTATTTCCTTATTTCATTATGGAAGTCTTCTAGAATATTCCAAGTGGGTCTTGGATAGATTATTCTAGAGATTTAATGAAGTAGAAAGGGAAAATAAAATAAATAAAAATATTAATAATATTTAATTTTATTTTTGATTTATTCGATTGACTTAATTTTCGAATTAAGTATCTTTTGGATTTATTAAAAATAAATAGATTTAAATATTGGAATTAATATTCCCGTCACATGGAGCATACAAAGAACGAAGACTAAAGACTAGAAGACGCATACGGGGATGCGATAAAGCCATAATAGTCGGAAAATAATATTCTAGTATTATTTTGATTATGTGATAATATTCTATGTGCTTTATTTCATGTATGCATGCTTATGTGTATTTAATTATGCATTAGATAGCGTATCCCTTTGTTATAAAAAGCTAAGTGGGAGAGGGTATGGAAACATATCCATGGTCTCCATTGCTGTTCTCTTGGTGACTTTTATGGACTTTTGAAGTTCGTTTAGACAAGTCATTGGAGGAGAATTCTTGTAATTCCTTTTACGAGAAACATTGATTAAGTTTATCAAACAATGCCTAATTTGTCTTTCCAAAACTGATTTCAAGTCGACTCATTCTCACCCCGGGGAGTGGAATGGAGCCAAAGCCACTTGGTCATGTCGAGGACACAAATTAGAGACTTTCGTGTCATTTGATGACTAGATCGATTGTCTGCTCGGCTCCCTCATTTATGAGAGATAGGGTCGTTCGCATGGTGAATCACTGGTTAGAAACTTCGAGTTTCACTTATGATTCTCCGCGTCCTGATTTACAAGATTAAATGATTCAAGTAGTTGGATGTCAATTGTAAAAGTCTTTTGGTGTAGTAAACGTCCACACTATCGTGGCTTGCTACATTGAATGGGATTTTGGAACGATTGATGTAGACAGTTATAGAAGGGAGTAAAGGAGCGTATGTTAACGTAAACGTCCACACTATCGTGGCTTGCGGTGAATATGCGTGTCCCAAACAATCTTCTTAGATACTGAGTAATGGTTTACACTTAGGTACGCTTCTTAGTATTCTTCCCATCGAAGTAACGCTAATGATGATGTACGACCGAAGCAAATCTAATTGCTAAATCATTTGGATAGGTAAACGTCCACACTATCGTGGCTTGCCATATCTGATGGGATTTTAGATGCGATTAGTGGTTTAATGATATTATTTGAGGGAGATAATATCGGAGATTAAATCGATTGTTTGTTGTTATATGTGCTCATAGATTAGGAAATGGCTTTGAACCCACTTTCTGTGATACGTAAGGATTTTAAACTCATTGGTCCCTAAATGTAATGATTGGAATAGAGATCTAGACATTGTACAGACTGTTGAAGAGTACAAGTTTGTACTCAGTGAGCTTTGTCCTCCCGAGCCTACAAATGTCTTAACTGATGAGGAAAGGACTGATTTTGATATCATGTTCAAACTCAAGGAGATGTTTAGACATGACGTAGTGGCTAGACAAGAGGCGATGAGGATACTCATAAAGGCCATTCATTCGAGGAAACGCTTAAACACGTTTTTGAGATGATGGACCTTTTAGACGAGTTGAGACGGAAATCGCAAGCTCTTGTAGCCAATGCCAAAGGTTTCGAACCTAAAGGCATGAATCGGGGGAAAGGACAAGAAAGCAAAGAAACCCAGTGGTTCTCTTTGGACCACGAGATGGGACGAGAAAGCCAATAGGCAAGTGTTCTCGATACAAACAGTCTGGGTACTGGAAGTCTGATTATCCTCTCAAAGAAAGTACGAAATCTTCTTTAGTCGTAAAACATAGTCAGTGGTATTATCTACCAGAACCTGGTGTGTAGATATGGAACCACTGACGGTATATGCATTTTAAATGCAAGGGTTCCAGGAAACCCGACGACTTAGAAAAGAAGAAATCGTAGTCTACATGGGAAATGCTGTGGAGGAGGCAGCAGTTGCAGTGAAGGACATTTTATAGGATTTCATTTTGAGTTATTGCTTTTATGTACCGTTCATATTAGAAAGAACTTTGTTCTGGATTTCTAATAAATGGATATTTTATTTCTTTTAATCATTTGATGGTTATAAGAAGAAATAATGATAGTATCTATTCCGGTACATTGGCTAGCGATATATAAATGATGAATCCTGAGTCCACCACGATGCAACGAACCGTTTTATGAAACTCGTTTTACTAATAAGAGATTTCTTTATTAAATCAATTATACTTGTGGATTCTTATGCTAAGTCATGTTTATTCAAATAAGAAGTTCAAAGGTCGAAAATTGATATTTGGTCAATTAAGTTGAAGGAGTGGACCTTCCGACCTAAGAATCTAATTTGGAAGATAACATGACTAAGCAATCCTTTATGGATATAAGATGTAAGATCCGGACAAGTATAAGAATTGATTGACTCTGATGTATGCAGACCTATGTTTACTCAGACAATGAGATACGAGTACTTCATTTGATGATTACTCGAGAAATGGATTAGAATACCTGATGTGCCACAAAAGCAAGTGTTTTGATAAGTCAACGGACACTAAGCAATTGTGGAGAACCATCAAGGTATATCCATTTGTAGCCTGCGATTTGATCGCGGAGGCAAGTATCTGTCTGAGGAATGCATGGCATACTAATCAGAGATTGGGATTTGATCCCAAAAGACTACACCATTCACTTTTTAAGTGTAGAAATGGTGTGTCGTAAACAAGAAATGGAACTCTTATAGAAATAGTAAAAGCATGAGTTATACGGAACTACCTATGTTCTATGGATATGTCTGGAAACAACGGCGCATTCAAATGCGGTTGTAGAATATCCTAGAAGAACAAAAGATGTGTGTTCAATAGTACTATGAACCAGAAGGACGTTATAAGTTCTAACGCCCGGTTCTTAGAGAAAGACTATATGATGAACCACAAGCCCAAAGTGACATGATACTTTGAAATGAGAGAGAAAGATTAAGACTTAGAACCAGCCGAACCGAGTAGCGGTACACCACTAACTGCACCTACTGTTATCACTGTTTATACACCGGAATGCCATTGTAGTGGGAGGTTGTGTGACAACCAGAGATATTCATAAGACTAGGAGAGTTTTGAACTCTGGACCTAGTATACATGAAATCAATCCCTGGATCTACATGAAGGCGGTACTAGATCTAAATGTGCCTTCTTGGAGAGCAATAAGGATTATTGCTAAGAAGCAAGATCATTTAGAGTACAAGCTTAGTTGATCCATTTATGGATTGGAACAAAGCATTGAGTTCGTGGTACTTGCAAATTGATGAGATAGTCCATTTTATGGATTCATCAAAGCATAGACGAATCGAGTGTATGGGAAACGTGATGGAAACAAGGTGGTGTTTCTCGGAGGTTTTATGTAGATAGCATTTTATCATTGGTAACAATGTAAAGATGTTGTCAGACATAAAATGATGGTTGTCTAGAAAAATCGATATTTGAGATAAAGAAGAAGTTAGAGCATGTTCTTAAGATCTAGGATCTCAAGAAAAGAACATTGTACTTCTCTTGATATCTTATACGATTATGGTTCGTTTTAACATGCAAGATTCCGAGAAAGGTTCGTTACCTTTCAGAGACGGAATGCATCTATCTAAGGATATGTGTTTTGGAACACAAAAGGAGATAGAAGCAATAAAAGCGGATTCCTACACTTACAGTGAGGAAAGCTTAATAAATGCATTGTTGAAAACAAGAACCTGATATCGGCTATGCGGTTAGCATAGTGGGAGGATATCAAGGTAATCCTGTAAAGGAATACTTGACTGCTGTAATGAACATTTTAAGTACTTTCGAAGTACTGGAAACTATGTTCTGGATTACGGAGCAGACAAACATTTCCTTTGGATTACATTCTCTTAGATTTCTAAATCAAATGAGGACCGGTGTAAGTCGATATCAGGCTATGTGTTTCACTATTGAAGGAGAAGGAGTTTTAACATGGAAGAGTGATAAGCACGATGCTTTTCGGACTCTGCCATGGGTAACCAAATAGCGGCCTCAGAGGCAGCGGAAGTTTTGGTATAACTCCGGGATAATCTCTGGGACTTAGATGTGATTCTTAATTTGCCAAAGGCTATGTAAATAGCGGTGCAATGGCAAATGGTAAGAAATCACTAGTCCATAAGTGTAAGATAACACATAGTGCAAGTACCACCTGATACGAGTCATCGTCGAGGGAGACGACGCTGTAGTCACCAAGATAACTTCAGAGCGGCAACCTAGAGTGCTCATTCACATAGTACTTCTTGGAAGTACAACTTAAGCACGTGATGAGTATGGGAGTCGGGAGTTTGGAGGAAATGACTAGACCTTAGTACAAGTGGGAGATTGTTGGAGTTGTGTACTTAATGTCTAAATTTAAGTAACGGAAACTCACGATCCATTGCCATTAATCTATTTAATTAAATAAACAATTATTTGCGTTTAATTATTTATAATTAAATATATGCAAATTATAGTCCTGGATTATATACGTTGTAGTTAGTATGGTGTGCGACGTCACACAGAAGATCATACTATCGGTTACTCGTATTTAATCAAACAGTTGCTCACGACCTAGATGGACACGGACCAATCCATCGGTATAGTCGTTGTGTGAGAGAGAAAATAATCTGTCTTGATTATTTTATCACACTTGTACACTTGGTGTATTGAGCGGATCTGCTTGAGATTTATCGATTAGGATTGCCGGCGATAATCGATTCAAGTCTCAGTGTATTTTATTCTTAATCCCCGATACTATTACGGGTGTGTATATTTAATATAAGTGACTTTGATTTTCCAAAGGAATTAACCGATTTAATTATTGGGTTAATTACCGGTTAAGTTGGGTCACTATATTTTATATATGGCATGCCGTGAATACTTGACGGGAAAGTGTATCCCGTAAGGGTTGATAATATCCCCGAGATGAGTTCATAAGGAATTATTATGTAAACCCTGCATGTGGATTCGTTCCGCATAATAATTAAGGTTGAATGGTACTAGTCTCGGATATAAGAGATGAATAAATTAATTAGCAATAAATTAATTTTATTCATGGATATTTATATCTTAAATACACGGAATAAATAATACTACCGGAGAAATATTATTTGATATAATATGGTTTAATATTGGGAGTGCAATTAATTTATATAGTGGAAAATAGAATTAATTAATATTAATGGATTAATAGATTTGGGCTTGGGCTCAATTTAATCATTAATATTGGAAGCCCAATATTCCACCTCCTTAAGATCCCCTACGTAGCCTATAAAAGCACTACATGGTCTTCTCTATTCTCATAAGTTCATAAGTTGAAGATCACAATTCTAGAGAGAGAAAGTAGAGAGGGAGATCCATGGAGTTCGGTAGATCGTCGCCCACACGACGTCCGGGCTAGTGCAAGGAATACGCGGGAAGATCTCAAGGTCGTCAAATTGAGTTCTTCGTTTTTCCGAACAACGAGAACGAGGTAAATCGTAAAACCCTCTTTATGATTTTATCGTTAATTATCGTGAAAATATCATGAACCAAGATCCGAGGGACGAACCCCGTGGACGAGGATCGACCTCGCGGTGGTGATCGAGGATCACCGGACCGCGGAGGCCGAGAGATCCCCGGTGGGGATCGCATGCACAAAGAACCCTCGGCTGGACGCCGAGGGTGGCGATCGAAACCCTAAGGGTTCGATCGCCGGGATCGTGCGAAGGAGAGGAGCCCCGGCTGGAGCCGGGGCATGCGATCGACTTAGAGTCGATCGCCGAGGGTGCCGCGGGCTGTACCGCGGCGGTACCCTCCGCCTCCCCCTCTTCCATCGGCGGTGAGTCGCCGGACTCACCGCGGGGCTGCTAGGAGCAGCCCCAGCGATCGACATGGATCGATCGCGAGCCCCGACCTCGCGGGGGCTCGGCTGGACGCACGGCGTGCCTTCGGGTGCGTTGTGTGCTCGGTCGTGCCCCGGCTCGCGTAGTGGTGTTCGCGTAGTTTCCGGTGAAAGGATTTCGATTGGGTTGTCGGTTCCGCAATTTTGACAATCCGGATATTCGATCTCCAAAGGATTTCGGTCGGAATTAATTAGATAATTAATTTTAATTAATTTATTAATTCCGGGATATCGATTTCCAACAATTACCGGTTAAGTTGGGTCACTGTATTTTATATATGACATGCCGTGAATACTTGACGGGAAAGTGTATCCCGGAAGGGTTGATAATATCCTCGAGATGAGTTCATAAGGAATTATTATGTAAACCTCATGAGTGGATTTGTTCCGCATAATAATTAAGGATGAATGGTACTATTCTCGGATACAAGAGATGAATAAATTAATTAGCAATAAATTAATTTTATTCATGGATATTTAAATCTTAAATACACGGAATAAATAATACTACCGGAGAAATAATATTTGATATAATATGGTTTAATATTGGGAGTGCAATTAATTTATATAGTGGAAAATAAATTAATTAATATTGATGGAATTAATAGATTTGGGCTTGGGCTCAATTTAATCATTAATATTGGAAGCCCAATATTCCACCTCCTTTAGATCCCCTACGTAGCCTATAAAAGCACTACATGGTCTTCTCTATTCATATAACTTGAAGATCATAATTCTTCTAGAGAGAGAAAGTAGAGAGAAGGAGATCCATAAGGAGTTCGGAGGATCATCGCCCACACGACGTTCGAACGAGGTGCAAGGAATACGTAGGAAGATTCAAAGGTCTTCAATTTGATTTCGTTTCTCCGCACAACGAATCAAAGGTAAAATCATAAACTCCCTTGTATGATTTTATGTGAATATATAATTGTGATATATACATGAACATACGATCCGGGAAAACGTCAAGACCGGGATACGAGGATCGTGCGATCCCCGTCGGGATCGAGAGGGGCGGCCGAACCCTAGGGTTCGACCGCCGGCGTGCGCGCAAGAAACGCCCCGGCTGGACGCCGGGGCATGCGATCGACCTAGGGTCGATCGCTGGGGATGCCACGGGCTGGTGCCGTGGCGGATCCCCGCCGCCTCGACGGCGGCGTGCGCAAGAAAGGCACCCCGGCTGGGCCGGGGTGGGCGATCGATCGTGAGATCGATCGCCGAGGGTAGACCGCAGCTGGAGCCGCGGTAGGTCAGCCGGGCTGACCGCCCCTCCTGGCGATGGCGGTGAGTCGCCGGACTCACCGTCGGGGGCTGCCCCATGCAGCCCCATGCGATCGCCATGCACGGCGATCGCGAGCCCCGGCGGGGGCGTGGCTAGGGTTTAGCCGTGGGCTTGCCCGCGGTGACGCCTTGGTCGTGCTCCGGTTCGTGCGGTGTTCGCGATCGGTTTCTGGCGACGGGATTTCGGTCGGGGTTATCGATTCCGCATTTTTGATACCCCGGGATATAGATTTCCAGCAATTGGTATCAGAGCGTTTGGTTTCGTGTTCATGTATGTGTTCAATTATCGTTCTACCTTGCAGGGATTCCGACTATCATGGTTTAATTAATTGTTAATTATTTTTACCATGATTATTCGTTTATTAAACTCTCGGACATGTCGAGATTCGTTTTGTGTGGATGAATGCTTGTAATAGTAAAAATTCGGGGGTTGACCGAATTTAGATTTATTATTATTGTTCTATGTTTTCCGGAAATTGTATAGGGTCGATTTCATGTATAGAATCGATACCGGAATTGTAAATTTTTTTTGTAATTTATTTACGTTGGATCGATGCCGAGACGACCGCCGGAGAACACGTGTGACGAAGGAGAAGATGAGAGGGAGAACTAGGGCTAGGGATCGATCATGAGATCTATCCCATGGAGATCGATCGCGGGGGCTGTCCGCGATGCTCCTCGGCCACGCCGGCCACCGGTGGTGGTGGCGCGTGGCCTGGGGAGGGCGGCGGTGGTGCTCCCGGCCGGCGATCAAGGTGGGGGGGCGCGGGGTCCCTTGTGATCTCGTGCTACTCCTACCAAGATTCAATTTCCTAATTGATTCGGTTTTCCTATTTTGAGTATTCCTAAGTTTGGTAACTCTCATGGAAATAGGAAAAGAATTAATTGGAATTAATTTATTTCCTTATTCTATTATAGAAGTCTTCTAGAATATTCCAAGTCTTACTTGGATAAGATTCTAGAGATTTAATAGAATTAGAAAGAAAAATAATTAATTAATAAATTTATTTATTGTCTAATTGATTATTCCTATTTTAATGGGAATTTTCATGGACATGGAAATTAATTAATTTTGGAAAGTAGAAGAGTCCTAATTTATTTTATTTCCTTATTCTATTATAGAAGTCTTTTAGAATATTCCAAGTCTTACTTGGATAGGATTCTAGAGATTTAATAGAATTAGAAAGGAAAAATAAATAAATAAATAATATTAATAATATTTAATTTTATTTTTGATTTATTCGATTGACTTAATTTTCGAATTAAGTATCTTTTGGATTTATTAAAAATGAATAGATTTAAATATTGGAATTAATATTCTCGTCACATGGAGCATTCAAGAACGAAGACTGAAGACTAGAAGATGCATACGGAGATGGAATAAAGCCATGATAGTCGGAAAATAATTTTCTAGTATTATTTTGACTATGTGATACAATGTGCTTTATTGCTTGTATGCATGCTATATATGTTTACTTTATGCACTAGATAGCGTATCCCTTTGTTATAAAAAGCTAAGTGGGAGAGGGGATGGAAACATTCCCATGGTCTCCATTACTGTTCTCTTGGTGACATTTATGAGCTTTCGAAATTCATATAGACATGTCATTGGAGGAGAATTCTTGTAATTCCTTTTACAAGAGACATTGATTAAGTTTATCAAACAATGCCTAATTTGTCTTTCTGAAACTGACTTCAAGTCGACTCATTCTCACCCCGGGGAGTGGAATGGAGCCAAAGCCACTTGGTCGTGTGGATGACACAAATTAGAGACCTTCGTACCATTTCTTGAAATGGATCGATTGTCTGCTCGGCTCCCTCATCTAATGAGAGATATGGTTGTTCGCATGGTGAATCACTGGTTAGAAACTTCGAGTTTCACTTATGGTTCTCCGTGTCTTGATTTACGAAATCGAATGGTTCAAGTAATTGGATGTCAATTGTAAAAATCTTTTGGTGTAGTAAACGTCCACACTATCGTGGCTTGCTATACTGAATGGGATTTTGGATCAATTGATGTAGACAATTATAGAAGAAAGTGAAGGATCGTGTGTTAACGTAAACGTCCACACTATCGTGGCTTGCGGTGACATACGAGTCTCAAACAATCTTCTTAGTGCTGAGTAATGGTTTACACTTAGGTACGCTCTATGGTATTCTTCCCATCGAAGTAACGCTATAGTGATGTACGACCAAAGCAAATCTAATTACGAAATCATTTGGATAGGTAAACGTCCACACTATCGTGGCTTACCATATCTGATGGGATTTTAGATGGAATTAGTAATTTAATGATATTATTTGAGGGAGATAATATCGGATATTAAATTGATTGTTTGATTAAATGTGCTTATAGGTTTAGAGAATAGCTATGAATCCACTTTCTGTGATACTCAAGAAGAATAAACTCACTGGCCCCAATTATATTGATTGGAGGAGAAATTTGGACATTGTCCTGACTTCTGAAGAGTACAAATTTGTACTCTATGATGTGTGCCCTGCTGAGCCCACGGATGCCTAAACTAATGAGGAAAAAGAGGCATATCGGAAGTGGAAAAAGGTTGATGAAATGGCTAGGTGTTATATTTTGGCTTCTATGTCAAATGTACTCCAAACCCAGCATCAGTCGATGGACACCGCCTATGATATGTTGTCTAACCTCAAAGAGATGTTTGGGGAGCAAGATCGTGCGGCAAGGCAAGAAGCCATGAGAGTCCTTATGACAACTACTCAGTCTGAAGGAACGCCCGTATGGGAGCACGTTCTTAAGATGATGAGTTTGTTGAATGAACTTGAGATCCTAGGAGCTCAAATTTATGGTGAGACGCAAGTCGAAATCATACTCCAGTCTCTGACCCCTTGTTTTGAGCAGTTTCGCATGAGTTATAATATGGGTAAACTATCTTATACTCTTGCGCAACTCCTGACTGAACTGAAGGCGGCAGAGGGGATCTACAAGAAGGGCAAGTCTCAAGCGCTTGTAGCTACCAAGTCCAAAGGCTTGAAGCCTGTTGGAGGTAGGGGCAAGAAAAGGAAGCAAACCTGGAAACCCAGTGGTGCCAAGAGGAATGGACCACGAGTGGGGGCTGCCAAGCCAAGAGGCAAGTGCTTCCGATGCAATAAGTCTGGACACTGGAAGTCTGAATGTCCTCTCAAAGGTACGAATTTTTCTTTAGTCGTAAAAACATAGTCAGCGGTATTATCTACCAGAATTCTGGTGTGTAGATATGGAACCACTGACGGTATGTGCATTTTTAAATGCAGGGGTTCTAGAAAACCCGGCGACTTAGAGAATAAGAGTTCGAGTCTACATGGGCAAAGCTGTAGAGGAGGCAGCTATTGCAGTGGAAGACATTTATCTATGAGTAGTTAAATAGGATTTCATTTCAAGTTTATTGCTTTATGTACCCTTTTAATTTTAGAAAGAACTTTTGTTCTGGATTTCTATTATTTATGAATGGATATTTTATTTCTTTAATCATTTGATGATTTTGATAAGAAATAATGGTATTATCTATTCTGGTACATTAGATAGCAATATTATGAATCCTTAGTCTACTACGATGCAACAAACCGTTCTATAACTTATTTTACTTATTAGATATATTTCTTACTAAATCATTATACTTGTGAATTCTTAAACTTAATAGTATTTTCAAATAAGATTCAAATGGTCGAAATTGATTTGATCAATTATAGTTGAAGGAATGGACCTTCCGACCTAAGAATTGAATTTGGAAGATAATACAACTGAGCATACCTTTCGGTAAAAGATTCGGACAAGTATTGAAATTGATTGTTACTGATTTATGCAGACGTATGAGTAATTAAGAAAGGTACGAGTGATTCTTTTAAGAATACTCGAAGATGGATTAGAATACTTGATGTGCCATAAAAGCGAAGTGTTTTAGTCACAAAGCAATTATGGGGAACCTTCGAAGTATATCCATTAGAAGCCTGCGACTTGATCGCGGAGGCTACCACCTATCTAAATAACACATAGCATAATCAAAGATTGGGATTAAGTCTCAAAAGACTACACCATACACTCACGTGTAGAAATGGTGTGTCGGAAAATAAGAAATGGGATTCTAATAATAAAATGACAAGTTATTCGGAACTACCTATGTTCTATGGATATTCCTGGAAACAACGGCAAATTCAATGTGGTTGTAGGATATCCTAGGTGAACAAAATATTGTGTGTTCTATAGTACTATGAACCAGAAAGACGTTATAATCTCTAACGCCCGGTTCTTAGAGAAAGACTATTAGATGAACAACAAATTCCTAACTAACATAATACCTTGGAATGAGAAAAAGGACAAAGACTTAGAACCAGCCAAACCGAGTAGAAGTACACCACTAACTGCACCTACTGTTATTACTGTTTATACACCGGAATGCCATTGCAATGGGAGGTTGTAACGACCAGAGATATTCATAAGATTAGAAGAGTTTCGAACTCTGGATCTAGTAAAGATGAAATCGACCCCTAGCTCTGCATAAGGACAGTACTAGATCTAAATGTGTCTGCTTAGAAAGCAATAAAGGTTTATTGTTAAGAGGCAAGATCATTTAGATTACAAGTCAATCCATTTATGGATTTGAACAAGGCTATAAATCGTGGAACTTGCGAATTGATGAGATAGTCCATCTGATGGATTCATCAAAAGGCATAAACGAAGGGAGTATTGGAAACGTAATGGAAACAAGGTGGTGTTTCTCGAGATTTTATGTAGATAAACATTTTATCATTGGCAACAATGTAAAGATGTCGTCAGACATAAAATGATGGTTGTCTAAATGAATCGGGATATAAGATTGAGTAGAAGTTGGAACATGTTCTTGAGATCTTTCGATCTAAGGATAAGAACATTGTACTTCTCCTAGATATCTTATACGATTATGGTTTGTTTTAAACATGCATAATTCTGAGAAAGGTTATTGCCTTTCAGACACAGAATATATATCTATCTAAAGATATGTGTTTCGAACACATGAAGGAGATAGATACAAACAAAGCAGATTCCTACACTTCGAGTGTGGAAAGCTTTATAGATGCGATGTTGAAAAACGAGAACCTGATATCAACTATGCGGTTAGCGTAGTGGGAGGATATCAAAGTAATCTGGACAAGAGATATTCGAATGCTATAAAAGTACTTTAGAAGTACTAGATTACTAAGCAATACGAATTCTTCTTTGATTACATATTCTCAGATCTCAAATCAGAGAAGGACCAGTATAAGTCGATATCAGGCTATGTGTTCACTTTTGGAAAGAGGTGGAACCTTGAAATGAAAGAGTGATAAGCAGGATGCTTCTCGGACTCTTTCATAACCGAATAGCAGCCTCAGAGGCAGCGGAATTGGTTAGGTTCCGGGATAACCTCTGGACTTGGATATGACTCTTAGTTTACCAAAGGCAATTATATAGCGGTGCATTGTAAACTGGAAGAAGTCATAAGTCAAAAGGTGATGATAACACATAGAGCAAGTACCACCTGATACGAGTCATCGTCGAGGGAGACGACGCTGTAGTCACCAAGATAACTTCAGAGCGGCAGCCTAGATTGCTCATTCACATGGTACTTCTTGGAAGTACAACTTAAGCACGTGATGAGTATGGGAGTCGGGAGTTTGGAGGAAATGACTAGACCTTAGTACAAGTGGGAGATTGTTGGAGTTGTGTACTTGATGTCTAGATTTAAGTAACCGTAACTCCCGGTCATAGCATTTAGTCTATTTAATTAATAAACAATCGTTTTCATTTAATTATTGATAATTAAATATATGCAAAATATAGTCCTGGATTCTATACGTTGTAGTTAGTATGGTGTGCGGGCCCACACAGAAGATCATACTATCGGTTACTCGTATTTAATCAAACATTTGCTCACGACCTAGATGGACACGGACCAATCCATCGGTATAGTCGTTGTGTGAGAGAGAAAATAATTTGTCTTAATTATTTTATCACACTTGTACACTTGGTGTATTGGGCGGATCGCTTGAGACTTATCAATTAGGATTGCCTCTGATAATTGATTCAAGTCTCAGAGTATTTTATTCTCAATCCCCGATACTATTGCGGGTGTGTATGTTTAATATAAGTGACTTTGATTTTCTAAAGGAATTAACCGATTTAATTATTGGGTTAATTACCAGTTAAGTTGGGTCACTGTATTTTATATATGACATGCCGTGAATACTTGACGGGAAAGTGTATCCCGGAAGGGTTGATAATATCCACGAGATGAGTTCATAAGGAATTACTATGTAAACCTCATGAGTGGATTTGTTCCGCATAATAATTAAGGATGAATGGTACTATTCTCGGATACAAGAGATGAATAAATTAATTAGCAATAAATTAATTTTATTCATGGATATTTAAATCTTAAATACACGAAATAAATAATACTACCAGAGAAATATTATTTGATATAATATGGTTTAATATTGGGAGTGCAATTAATTTATATAGTGGAAAATAAATTAATTAATATTGATTGGATTAATAGATTTGGGCTTGGGCTCAATTTAATCATTAATATTGGAAGCCCAATATTCCACCTCCTTTAGATCCCCTACGTAGCCTATAAAAGCACTACATGGTCTTCTCTATTCATATAACTTGAAGATCGTAATTCTTCTAGAGAGAGAAAGTAGAGAGAAGGAGACACATAAAGAGTTCGGAGGATCGTCGCCCACACGACGTTAGAACGAGGTGCAAGGAATACGTAGGAAGATTCAAAGGTCTTCGATTTGATTTCGTTTCTCCGCACAACGAATCAAAGGTAAAATCATAAACTCCCTTGTATGATTTTATGTGAATATATAATTGTGATATATACATGAACATACGATCCGGGAAACCGTCGAGACCGGGATACAGGGATCGTGCGATCCCCGTCGGGATCGAGAGGGGCGGCCGAACCCTAGGGTTCGACCGCCGGCGTGCGCGCAAGAAACGCCCCGGCTGGACGTCGGGGCATGCGATCGACCTAGGGTCGATCGCTGGGGATGCCACGGGCTGGTGCCGTAGCGGATCCCCGCCGCCTCGATGGCGGTGTGCGCAAGAAAGGCACCCCGGCTGGGCCGGGGTGGGCGATCGATCGTGAGATCGATCGCCGGGGGTAGACCGCGGCTGGAGCCGCGGTAGGTCAGCCGGGCTGACCGCCCCTCCTGGCGGTGGCGGTGAGTCCCCGGACTCACCGCCGGGGGCTGCCCCATGCAGCCCCATGCGATCGCCATGCACGGCGATCGCGAGCCCCGGTGGGGGCGTGGCTAGGGTTTAGCCGAGGGCTTGCCCGCGGTGACGCCATGGTCGTGCTCCGGTTCGTGCGGTGTTCGCGATCGGTTTCCGGCGACGGGATTTCGGTCGGGATTATCGGTTCCGCATTTTTTATACCCCGGGATATCAATTTCCAGCATTATTGACGTAAGTTGGAGATTTAGAATTCACTTTTTAACATTTTTCTAATTGCAGAGGAAGAGACATCGGGAGAACTCATTTCCCCCTTTTCAAATTGCAGAGGGAGAGAGAGACATCGTGAATGAGGAATTGCAGAGGCTGAGGAATAGTCCTTCTCGCCGATGATTGACCGTAAATGCTTGATTGTGCGACGTGCGGCGGCAGTCCTATTTCGCCTCGGAGGAGGGGCGTCGATATTTCCGCCGGACGGATCTGGAGGTGTTCGGCGGCGACGCGGCGGCAATACACGCTGGACCTTTCGTGGTATCGTCTCGATGAATCCGGTGGGTTGTCGAAAACTCCAGCAACTGGGCTGAAGCGGGACAACGCTCAAGCGATGACGTCCGGTGTTGATCGACTAGATGCTGACCATGGATGGCAGCAACGGGATCCCTGTTCTCGTAGAAATCTGGGATGGTGTTTGGGGATGGGATTATGGGAAGTAGATCGACTCATTAGTTGGCTCATCTACGACTAATCGAACAGAGGTTCTTGGATTATTTTACTCGCTCGAATATTGACCGACAGAGGGATGTGTTCTTGGAAATATTGAGTCGGTTCTTTATAGTATATGATTAATGTATTTTAATGGTTCTGGTATCCGACGTGTGGAGTAGGAGATAATATTTATGTATGATTAGGGTTGTGTTTAAGAGATGATTTTGAAATATGAGATGATGAGGGATTGAATCATCTATCGGATAGGAATCAGAGTTTACAGGAGTTTGTTTTGGTGGGACTAGGAATTGAGAGTTTACCGAAACTTGTTTTGGTTAGACTTTATTTTTTTATGGGCTAGAAAACGAGATAGTCGGACTTATATATATTGGGTTGTTGGTAAAAATATAATGGAATGAAATAAAAATGTGCTAAAATTCAAGTGGGCTTGAATTTAGTTTAAGGTTAAGCTACGATTTGTTAAAGAAATTTTAGAAATTAAAATAATTAAAAACGGGTCGTTACACTTTCGGTCCTTAAAATTTTGCCTAGAAAAATTGGTTTAAGTATAAAAAAATTATTTTTTATATGTTGAATAATATAAAAACTAGTATATATGTTTTTTGTGGAGTACTTGCATCATTGCAAAATATTTAGTTTTATCAAGATATATATTTGGAAATTTGTGTTGTTCACTAACAGTAAATAATCTAGTACCATCATCGGAGTTCGGTGATCTTAAATAATTCTCTCAGAAAATTTCCACTGTAGCATGACATAATCGTTTTACGCATTCAATTGTCGTTAGCTCCTCAATTTTTATGTATTCATTTGGGCATCTGCTGCACCGCATATGCTAGAATCAAAAATTCTAAAACTGTAAATAAATGAGTATTCAGAGATTAAAGTTACTATCTCCAATGGTATACGCAAACTATATGTACAATTTAATTAATACATCACAAATTGTTTGTACTTATCAATTTATACTTATCATCTCAATAGTTTGAGGTACAATTATTCATTTTTATGCACGTGTGACTCACAATCTAAGACATATACCAAATTGTACTTAGTATCTAAATTTTGATACTCATTTTTTTGTCTCATAATTGTAACTCATCTCTCAATAGTGTATCTAAGTACATTTTTATGTAACATATGAATTTTACCTACCATTGGAGGTGTTCTAAAGTGTTCAGACGATTGTAAGACCACAAAAAAAAAAAATGCAAACAATCATTGGACAAATGGAGTAATGAATAGGTATTCACATACGATCACACATCTTTATTCAAAGAAATGAATACGCACAAGTGATTTCGGTGCATGCTATTCAAGATTGAAAATAATTGATGTGATCACACATTTTTATTCAATACACAAATATATGCAAAAAGTGATTGGAGGTTGTTTTGTTCAAGATGAAAATAATTGACTCGGATTGAGGAGACTATGAAAAGGCGATTATATCACACATCTTAATGCAAAGTGACATCAATTTACACTTGTGTGCCTGTTTGGTGTCTATGTTAAATCTAAGATAGATTAGTTAACTAAATTATACAATGTTTGAAACTATCTATTTGGGCCCACGATAGATATATAAGAGGTTCGGTCATAATCCTTGTTCTCTTTCCAAATAGTTATCATCCTTGATTAGACGTTTTTGTGCGTCTCTCATTAAAATCCGAGGTCAATTGTAGTTGACTCGGTTATCAATCCTAAGAAATGAAAGAGTAGAATTTTCGTGTTTGACAAGTGTTAGAAAAATTACAAGGAAGCATTGAAAGATGATTTTTGGATCATGGCTATGCAAGAGGAGTTGAATGAATTCACGAGGAACAATGTTTGGTCCTTGGTTCCCCGAACTTCAAACATAAATGTTGTTGGAACTAAGTGGATCTTCAAAAACAAAACGGATGAGCATAACCAAGTTGTGAGAAACAAAGTGCAATGAAGATGACGACGCGCCCAACTTCAACACTTAGAAGAGTTTCATGTCAAAGTGAAGTTGAAGTGTAGACGAGCATTTGAGATTAGCATCCGTTGAAGCGCGCCCAGAATCAAAGTACTCAAGATTCAAGATTCGAAGATTCAAGATTCAAGATCCAAGATTCAATGTACGAAGATTCTAGAAGTGTCACGTCAAGAATTTCCTTTTGACGTCAGCCGAACGTGTAGCCAATGAGGATCATTTTCTTTCGGCGTTCTCACGTGCGGCACTCCTATAAATACTCTCGATCCCGATTCAGAAGTTCACTTCTTGCACTCTCACTTTCAAAATTGGGTTTTTACTTAGTTTGTTTTAGGAGTTTTAGGATTTGCGCATGTTGCGCTTTTCGTGATAGAGTTTTCGTGTAGTAGCTTTTCGCTGAGCGCCAATCTCTAAGGTTATGTGATTTAGCTCTAGGCGCAAAGCGGTGGATCATTGGTTTGCTAGAGTGCTGCGTCACTTGGTCTGCAACCGTTGATCGTTTTGCCTACCGTTATCTACTTTGTAATAGTTTAGTTTTATTCTCAATGAAATGAAATATATTACATAACTCTTGTCTCAAATCTTTTTTGCTCCTCAAGATTTTAAGATTGTGATTTGAGTATTTCTCTGAGAATGTGTTCTTCTGAGAGTGTTGAGTATTTCTCTGAGAGTGTGTTCCTCTGATAGTGTTTTCTCCCAGGTGTGCATCGTACGTGGAACTCAGTGCAAACATCTTAGGCGTCTAGTATTGATCTGCGCGCCTTGTGTCTTAGGCGCCAGAATCATAGGCACCGAGTATTGATCTGCGTGCTGAGTGTTTCGACTCGTCGAGGTTTCGTGTTTTTCATAGACTTCGCGAAAAGTTGGTTTCTTACGTTGAAGACGTAATTTCAATGTCAAACTTGTTGAGGCAAGTGTGGATGGATGTGGAGTTTGTTGCAGCTGAGCATAGTGAGAGGGCATACCACAGTGCAAGTGAGAGGGAAGAACACAATGCAAGTTAGAGGGCAGCAGAACACAATGCAAGTGAGAGGGCAGAACACAATGCATGTGAGAAGGAAAACCTAAATGATGATGAGTTTGATGTGTCAGTGGGGTCTGATTCAGAGTATTCAGATTTTTTGGAGGACAGTGAGAGCTGCTATGATGATGAGTCTGAGATGTTCTCAAAGTATGTTGATGAAAAAGTAGACAGTGGGGGTTGTTATATAAAGAAGGAAATTGAGAAACCAAAGAGGCTAGCAACTGGGAGCAGAACAAAAGAGAAGGAAGTTGAGAAGAAGGCTGCTATTAGGGAGAAGGGAAAACACAAAGGCTACATGGTGTTCAACAGTAGGAGTGGAGACATAATAGAGTTTGAAGTAGGGTTGACCTTCCCTACCACACAGATGTTCAGAACTGCACTTAGAAAATATGTTGTGCAGAATGGAAGATCTTTGAGGTTTAAGTTCAATCATGGAACTAAACTGCAAGCTGTGTGCAAGCAAGATGGATGCCCATGGTTGATTTATGGTTATTTAATGTCAAATGAAAACAAAATTCAAATGAAGACACTGAATGACACACATGAGTGTGTGAGGCAAGAGAAGGTGACACAACTGTTGCAAGTCCAGTGAGGAGGAGTCCAAGGAAGTTGAGTGAAAATGCTGCAATTCCAATTATTCCAGTGAGGAAGAGTCCACTGAAGAAGTTGCATGTTGTTTCTAGAAAAAAAGTACCTGCAAAACCAGTTCACAAAGTGGCTGCATCTCAACCTTCTGTTTCAGAAGCAGCCACAGTGACAGATGCTCCTAGGGCCTCATCTCAACCAGTTGTATATATCCTAGGGCCTCATCTCAACCAGCTGCAGCAACTCGTAGGCCTTTATCTCAAGGAGATATCCTAAAGGACAAGGTGGATCATGGATTAAACTAAGGAATTCAGTTGATATCAAGGCTATGATGAAGACTGTTCAAAAAAGGAGAGGGTGGTGATATTATGTTGTGTACTGAACCATATTGCTTTGTCATGTTATTTTGTGATTTTCTGCATTTACTTTGAACTCATGAACTTAGTATTGTGTAATGTTGTTATGTATTGAACAAGTCCTTTTTATTGACATATGTAGTTGTTTAAGTTGATTTTGAACTTAAGTATTTGGAAATGTATTGAATTCAGGTTGTTTAAGTTGTTTCAGTTATTTAAGTTATGAATTTCAATGATGTTATAGAAAATAAACTCATGAATTTCAATAAAAGCAAATTCATTACATTGCTCAAAGTGTAAATTACATAATCACAACACATTACACTAGCCAACACTAATTACATTACAGTGCATTACACAAACATCCTTATTTAGTACACAAAACTACACACAATGACCAGTACGACCACAAGCACAAATGACATCTTCCAAATCCTTGATTTCATCACTGAAACTTCTTTCTTAAGCTGCTCCAACTCCTCAACCTTTGAATTGATATTTTTGAGAAGCCCATGAATAATCTGATGGCATATGTGGCATGTGCTGGAATTCGATGTCCCGGGTTATCTAAATTTGCGGAAACCGACAACCCGACCGAAAACCCGTCGCCGGAGATCCAACCGCGAACCACCGCACGACCCGAGGCTCGACCGAGCACCGCACGGGCGAACCCGCGCGCCCAGCCGAGCCCCCGCACGGGGCTCGCGATCGCTCTCGTAGCGATCGCTGGGATCGCTCGTAGCGATCCCCGGGCTGCTCGCAGCAGCCCCGCAGCGGGTCAGCGAACCCGCTGCTCGCATGGGGTCAGCCCCGTGCGCCTCTGCTACGGGAACTCCCGTAGCGCGCACGAGGCAGCTGCGGGTCACCCCGCAGCGATCCGCGATCGAGCTCACGGGCTCGATCGCCCCCGGCGTCCAGCCGGGGCTTCTCGCGACGCGGCGGTCCGAACCCTAGGGTTCGACCGCCACCTTCGATCCTCGCCGGGGATCTCGAATCCCCATCCCCGAGGTTCGTCGTTTTTCCCGGATCGTGCGTTCATGTATGTATCACAATTAATCCACATAAAATCATAGAAGGGAGTATGTGATTTTACCTTTTAATTCGTTGTGCGGAGAAACGAATCTAAGTTGATGACCTTACGATCTTCCCACGTATTCCTTGCACTAGCTTGAACGTCGGGTGGGCGACGATCCTCCAAGCTTATGGATCCTCTTCAACTCTCTAGAACTATCAAGTATTGATATTCTTGTCTTATGTTTTCTTATTAAAAAGTGAAGACCATGTAGTGCTTTTATAGGCTACGTAGGGGATCTAAAGGAGGTGGAATATTGGGCTTCCAATATTAATGATTAAATTGAGCCCAAGCCCAAATCTATTAATCTCCCATTAATATTAATTAATTTATTTTCCACTATATAAATTAATTGCACTCCCAATATTAAACCATATTATATCAAATAATATTTCTCCGGCAGTATTATTTATTCCGTGTATTTAAGATTTAAATATCCATGAATAAAATTAATTTATTGCTAATTAATTTATTCATCTCTTGAATCCGAGACTAGTACCATTCAACCTTAATTATTGTGCGGAACGAATCCACTCATGAGGTTTACACAATAATTCCTTATGAACTCATCTCGGGGATATTATCAACCCTTCCGGGATACACTGTCCGGTCAATCATTCACGGCATGCCATATATAAAATATAGTGACCCAACTTAACCGGTAATTAACCCAATAATTAAATCGGTTAATTCCTTTGGTAAATCAAAGTCACTTATATTGAATATACACACCCGCAACAATATCGGGGATTAAGAATAAAATACACTGAGACTCGAATCGATTATCGCCGGCAATCCTAATCGATGAATCTCAACGATCCGCTCAATACACCAAGTGTACAAGTGTGATAAAATAATTAAGACAATTTATTTTCTCTCTCACACAACGACTATACCGATGGATTGGTCCGGGTCCATCTAGGTCGTGAGCCACTGTTTGATTAAATACGAGTAACCGATAGTATGATCTTCTGTGTGACGTCGCACACCATACTAACTACAACGTATAGAATCTAGGACTATGATTTGCATATATTTAATAATAATTAAAAGCAAACAATTGTTTATTAATTTAATAGATTAAATGCTATGATCGGGAGTTTATCGTTACTTAAATCTAGACATTAAGTACACAACTCCAACAATCTCCCACTTGTACTAAGGTCTAGTCATTTCCTCCAAACTCCCGGTTCCCATACTTATCACGTGCTTCAAAGAGTACTTCCGAGAAGTACTATGTGAATGAGCAATCTAGGTTGCCGCTCTGAAGTTATCTTGGTGACTACTACGTCGTCTCCCCTGACGATGACTCGTATCAGGTGGTACTCGCTCTATGTGTTAACATCACTTTTGACTCATGACCTCTTCTAGTTCACCATGCACCGCTATCCAATAGCCTTTGGTAAACTAAGAGTCATATCCAACTCAAGAGGTTATCCCGGAACCTAACCAAAACTTCCGCTGCCTCTGAGGCTGCTATTCGGTTATGAGAGAGTCTGAGAAGCGTCCCGCTTATCACTCTTTCACTTCATGGTTCCACCTCTTTCTAAAAGTGAACACATAGCCTGATATCGACTTTCACTGGTCCTTCTTTGATTTTTGGATCTGAGAATCTGTAATCTAAGAAGATTTCGTCTTGCTCTGTAAGCCAGTACTTTGAAAAGTACTCTTGCAGTATTCGAACATCCCTTATCCAGATTACTTTGATATCCTCCCACTACGCAAACCGCATAGTTGATATCAGGTTCTTGTTTTACAATATTGCATCTATAAAGCTTTCCATACTTGAAGTATAGGAAACTGCTTTGTCCTCATCTATCTCCTTCATGTGTTCGAACACATACCTTTAGATAGATGTATATTCTGTCTCTGAAAGGCAATAACCTTTCTCAGAAGTATGCATGTTAAAACAAACCTTAATCGTACAAGATATCTAGGAGAAGTACAATGTTCTTATCTCTAGATCACAAGATCTTAAGAACATGTTCTAACTTCTTCTTAATCTTATATCTCGATTTATTTAGACAACCATTATTTTATGTCTGACAGCATTTTTTACATTGTTGCCAATGATGAAATGTTATCTACATAAAATCTCCGAGAAACACCACCTTGTTTCCATTACGTCTTCAATACACCTTTCGTCTATGCCTTTTGATGAATCCATCAAATGGACTATCCCATCAATTCGCAAGTTCCACGATTCATAGCTTTATTTCAATCCATAAATGGATTTACTAAGCTTGTACTCTAAATGATCTAGCCTCTTAACAATAATTCTTATTGTTCCAAGCAGGCACATTTAGATCTAGTACCGCCCTTATGCAGAGCTAGGGGTCGATTTCATCTATATCCAGAGTCCGAACTCCTCCAGTCTTATGAATATCTCTGGTTGTCCGACAACCTCCCACTGCAATGGCGTCCTGGTGTATAACAGTAATAACAATAGGTGCAGTATGTGGTGCACTTCTACTCGGTTTGGCTGGTTCCTAGTCTTTTGTCCTTCTTCTCATTTCAAGGTATTACGTCAATTTAGGCTTTGTGGTCCATCTAATAGTCTTCCTCTATGAACCGGACGAGAGACGTCCCTCTGGTTCGTAGTACTATAGAACACACAATACTTCGTTCATCTAGGATATCCTACAACCATATTCAATATGTCGTTGTATCTAGGAATATCCATAGAACATAGGTAGTTCCGAACAACTTGTCCTTTTACCATCAGATTTCCATTTCTTTATAACGCACTATTTCTACACGTAAGTGTAAGGTGCGGCCCTTTGGGATTGAACCCAATCTTTGATTATGCTATGTGTTATTCAGATAGGTGATGGCCTCCGCGACCGAGTCGCAGGCTCCTAATGGATATACTTTGATGGTTCCCCATAATCGCTTTGTGTCCATTGACTAGTCAAAACACTTTGCTTTTATGGCACATCAAGCATTCTAATCCACCACTTGAGTATTCTTGAAAGAATCACTCGTGCCTTTCTAATATACACATATGTCTGCATATCAAATCATTTCCAATACTTGTTTGAATTCTATCCCTTTTTTAAGAAAGGTTTTGCTTAGACGTATTATCCTCCAAATTCAATCCTTAGGTCGGAAGGTCCATTCCTTCAACTATAATTGATCACATCAATTTCGACCATTTGAATCTCATTTGAAAATACTTCTAAGTATAAGAGTTCACAAGTATAATGATTAATAAAGAAATATCTATCAAGTAAAACAAGTTATAGAACGGTTTGTTGCATCGTGGTAGACTAAGGATTCATCATTCATATATTGCTATCTAATGTACCAAAATAGATAATGCCATTATTTCTTATCAAAATCATCCAATGATTAAAGAAATAAAATATCCATTCATTAATAATAGAAATCCAGAACAAAATGTTCTTTCTAAAATAAAGGGGTACATAAAGCAATAACTTTGAAATGAAATCCTATTTAACTACTAAAGCAGATAAATGTCTTCCACCGCAACCGCTGCCTCCTCTACAGCTTTGCCCGTGTAGACTCGAACTCTTCCTCTCTAAGTCGCCGGGTTTTCTGGAACCCCTGCATTCAAAATGCACATACCGTCAGTGGTTCCATATCTACACACCAGAATTCTGGTAGATAATACCGCTGACTATGTTTTTACGACTAAAGAAAAATTCGTACCTTTGAGAGGACATTCAGACTTCCAGTGTCCCATCTTGTTGCATCGGAAGCACTTACCCTTTGGCTTTGCAGCCCCCACTCGTGGTACAGTCCTCTTGACACCACTGGGTTTCCGGGCTTGCTTCCTTCTCTTGCCCCTACCTCCACCAGGCTTAAAGCCTTTGGACTTGGTAGCTACAAGCGCTTGAGACTTGCCCTTCTTGTAGATCCCCTCTGCCGCCTTTAGTTCAGTCAGGAGTTGCGCAAGAGTATAAGATAGTTTACCCATATTATAGCTCATACGAAACTGCTCAAAACTAGGGGCCAGAGACTGGAGTATGATGTCGACTTGCGTCTCAGCATCAATAGAAGCTCCTAGGACCTCAAGTTCATTCAACAAACTCATCATCTTAAGAACGTGCTCCCCAACGGGCGTTCCTTCAGATTGAGTAGTCGACATGAGGACTCTCATGGCTTCTTGCCTTGCCGCACGATCTTGCTCCCCAAACATCTCCTTGAGGTTAAACATCATATCATAGGCAGTGTCCATCGACTCATGTTGGGTTTGGAGTACATTTGACATGGAAGCCAAAATATAACACCTAGCCATTTCATCAGCCTTTTTCCACTTCCGATATGTCAGTTTTTCCTCATCAGTTGAGGCAGCCGTGGGCTCAGCAGGGCACACTTCATGGAGTACAAACTTGTACTCCTCCGAAGTTAGGACAATGTCTAAATTTCTCTTCCAATCAATATAGTTGGGGCCAGTGAGCTTATGCTCCTTGAGTATCATAGAAAGTGGATTCATAGCTATTCTCTAAACCTATAAGCACATTTAAACAAACAATCAATTTAATATCCGATATTATCTCCCTCAAATAATATCATTAAATTACTAATTACATCTAAAATCCCATCAGATAAGGCAAGCAGCGATAGTGTGGACGTTTACCCATCCAAATGATTTAGCAATTAGATTTGCTTTGGTCGTACATCACTATAGCGTTACTTCGATGGGAAGAATACTATAGAGCGTACCTAAGTGTAAACCATTACTCAGTATTAAGAAGTTTGTTTAAGATTCGCATGTTACCGCAAGCCACGATAGTGTGGACGTTTACGTTAACCTACGTTTCCTTCACTCCCTTCTATAACTGTCTACATCAATCGTTCCAAAATCCCATTCAATGCAGCAAGCCACGATAGTGTGGACGTTTACTACACCAAAAGATTTTTACAATTGACATCCAATTACTTGAAGCATTCGATTTTGTAAATCAAGACGCGGAGAATCATAAGTGAAACTCTAAGTTTCTAACCAGTGATTCACCATGCGAACAACCTTATCTCTCATCTAGATGAGGGTGCCGAGCAGACAATCGATCCATCTTTCAAAGAATGGTACGACTGCCTCTAATTTGTGTCATCCACATGACCAAGTGGCTTTGGCTCCATTCCACTCCCCGGGGTGAGAATGAGTCGACTTGAAGTCAGTTTCAGAAAGACAAATTAGGCATTGTTTGATAAACTTAATCAATGTTTCTCGTAAGAGGAATTACAAGAATTCTCCTCCAATGACACATCTATATGAACTTCAAAAGTTCATAAGAGTCACCAAGAGAACAGTAATGGAGACCATGGGAATGTTTCCATCCCCGCTCCCACTTAGCTTTTTATAACAAAGGGATACGCTATCTATTGCATAATTAAACACATAAGCATGCATACAAGTAATAAAGCATATATCACATAGTCAAAATAAGCTAGAAAAATTATTTTCCGACTATCATGACTTTATTCCATCTCCGTATGCGTCTTCTAGTCTTCAGTCTTCGTTCTTGAATGCTCCATGTGACGAGAATATTAATCATAATATTTAAATCTATTTATTTTTAATAAATCCAAAAGATACTTAATTCGAAAATTAAGTCAATCGAATAAATCAAAAATAAAATTAAATATTATTAATATCTTTATTTATTTATTTTCCTATCTAATTCTATTAAATCTCTAGAATAATCTATCCAAGTCAAACTTGGAATATTCTAGAAGACTTCTATAATAGAATAAGGAAATAAAATAAATTAGGACTCTTCTACTTTCCAAGATTAATTAATTTCCATGTCCATGAAAATTCCCATAAAATAGGAATAATCAAATAGAAATAAATTAATTTACTAATTAATTATTTTCCTATCTAATTCTATTAAATCTCTAGATTCCTATTCCAAGTAGAACTTGAAATATTCTAGAAGACTTCCATAATAGAATAAGGAAATAAATAATATTAATTCTTTTCCTATCTAATTCTATTAAATCTCTAGATTCCTATTCCAAGTAGAACTTGAAATATTCTAGAAGACTTCCATAATAGAATAAGGAAATAAATAATATTAATTAATTCTTTTCCTATCTCCATGAGAGTTCCCATACTTAGGAATACTCAAAATAGGAAAACTTGAATCAATTAGGAAAGTGAATCTAGGTAGGAGTAGCACGAGATCACGAGGACCCCGCGCCCCCCCCACCTTGATCGCCGGCCGTGAGCACCACCGCCGCCGTCCCCAGCCCATGCGCCACCACCACCGGTGGCCGGCGTGGCCGAGGAGCCCCGCGGGCAGCCCCTCCGATCAATCTCCATGGGATCGATCCCATCGATCCCAAGCCCTAGATTTCCCTCTCTTCATCTCCTTCGTCACATGAGTTCTCCGGCGGTCGTCTCGGCATCGATCCAATGTAAATAAATTACAAGAAATAAATTTACAATTCCGGTATCGATTCTATACATGAAATCGACCCTATACACTTTCCGGAAAACATAGAACGTAATAATAAATCCTAAATTCGGTCAACCCCCGAATTTTTACTATTACAAGCATTCATCCACACAAAACGAATCTCGACATGTCCGAGAGTTTAATAAACGAACAATCATGGTAAATTAAATAGCAATTAATTAAACGAATAATTAACAATTAATTTAAACCATGATAGTCGGAATCCCTGCAAGGTAGAACGCAATTGAACACATACATGAACACGAAACCAAAACGCTCTGATACCAATTGCTGGAATTCGATGTCCCGGGTTATCTAAATTTGCGGAAACCGACAACCCGACCGAAAACCCGTCGCCGGAGATCCAACCGCGAACCACCGCACGACCCGAGGCTCGACCGAGCACCGCACGGGCGAACCCGCGCGCCCAGCCGAGCCCCCGCACGGGGCTCGCGATCGCTCTCGTAGCGATCGCTGGGATCGCTCGTAGCGATCCCCGGGCTGCTCGCAGCAGCCCCGCAGCGGGTCAGCGAACCCGCTGCTCGCATGGGGTCAGCCCTGTGCGCCTCTGCTACGGGAACTCCCGTAGCGCGCACGAGGCAGCTGCGGGTCACCCCGCAGCGATCCGCGATCGAGCTCACGGGCTCGATCGCCCCCGGCGTCCAGCCGGGGCTTCTCGCAACGCGGCGGTCCGAACCCTAGGGTTCGACCGCCACCTTCGATCCTCGCCGGGGATCTCGAATCCCCGTCCCCGAGGTTCGTCGTTTTTCCCGGATCGTGCGTTCATGTATGTATCACAATTAATCCACATAAAATCATAGAAGGGAGTATGTGATTTTACCTTTTAATTCGTTGTGCGGAGAAACGAATCTAAGTTGATGACCTTACGATCTTCCCACGTATTCCTTGCACTAGCTTGAACGTCGGGTGGGCGACGATCCTCCAAGCTTATGGATCCTCTTCAACTCTCTAGAACTATCAAGTATTGATATTCTTGTCTTATGTTTTCTTATTAAAAAGTGAAGACCATGTAGTGCTTTTATAGGCTACGTAGGGGATCTAAAGGAGGTGGAATATTGGGCTTCCAATATTGATGATTAAATTGAGCCCAAGCCCAAATCTATTAATCTCCCATTAATATTAATTAATTTATTTTCCACTATATAAATTAATTGCACTCCCAATATTAAACCATATTATATCAAATAATATTTCTCCGGTAGTATTATTTATTCCGTGTATTTAAGATTTAAATATCCATGAATAAAATTAATTTATTGCTAATTAATTTATTCATCTCTTGAATCCGAGACTAGTACCATTCAACCTTAATTATTGTGCGGAACGAATCCACTCATGAGGTTTACACAATAATTCCTTATGAACTCATCTCGGGGATATTATCAACCCTTCCGGGATACAGTGTCCGGTCAATCATTCACGGCATGCCATATATAAAATATAGTGACCCAACTTAACCGGTAATTAACCCAATAATTAAATCGGTTAATTCCTTTGGTAAATCAAAGTCACTTATATTGAATATACACACCCGCAACAATATCGGGGATTAAGAATAAAATACACTGAGACTCGAATCGATTATCGCCGGTAATCCTAATCGATGAATCTCAACGATCCGCTCAATACACCAAGTGTACAAGTGTGATAAAATAATTAAGACAATTTATTTTCTCTCTCACACAACGACTATACCGATGGATTGGTCCGGGTCCATCTAGGTCGTGAGCCACTGTTTGATTAAATACGAGTAACCGATAGTATGATCTTCTGTGTGACGTCGCACACCATACTAACTACAACGTATAGAATCTAGGACTATGATTTGCATATATTTAATAATAATTAAAAGCAAACAATTGTTTATTAATTTAATAGATTAAATGCTATGATCGGGAGTTTATCGTTACTTAAATCTAGACATTAAGTTCACAACTCCAACAGCATGCTGGTGTGTCAACCCAATTAAAGTATCCACACCCTCCATTCTAACAACAAAATCGATTTTAGAAATTAGGGTTATTATCCCCAATTCACAAATTGGGAAATTAGGGTTCTGCTCTTGAAATTTAGAAATTGAGAAATTCGGGTTATTACGAGAAACCCTAAACCCACTAAAAATTGCGAAACTCAGAATTAGGATTCTTACCCGAAATTGATCGCAAGCTTTATACCTCCTGCCAGGGTTCAAATCACTCCAAGATGTGCGACTCACCACTGCCTTCCCGCATTTGCAATGTTCGACCATCTTCTTTCTTCGTCAATTATCAGAATCGCAGCAGAGCTAGAAAATTAGGGTTCTTGAAATGAGAGAGATGTTTAGAAAGTGGATAAAATTAGGGTTCGCGTTTATGTATAAATGTTTGTGTATTTCTATTTTGGTTTTTAATTTTAATATTAATGAAAGCAAATATTGAGTAAAGAAGACAAAAGGGCAAATACGCAATCGGCCAAAAACTTGAGTTGTTATTTACCAAAACACACTCGAAAACAGAATATTCCTTTAATATTTCGATCCGACTACCCGCAGGTGGCACATTGTAAACGCCTCATTTTTGGGCTACTGATCGGTAAAACAATTCCGATAAGGTGGGAAAGTGGAAAAAAACCCCAACCTGGGGTGGCAAAGTGTAATTAGCCCTATATACTATTACTAGATGTACCATGCTTAGTGTACATCTACTTTCACGATATAAGTTTATGCATTGTACGTAGACCTGTAAATGGATCGGATTTGGAGCGGATCACCACCGATCCGCATCCGACCCGAAACCCGACGGGTCATCAATAACTCAATTCAAATCCGTATTCGACGGATCAACGAGTTTTCAACGGGTTTTTTTGACCTATTTTAAAATAATAATAATGTTTTTTAATAACATTTCATCAAATAACAAAATAATATAAACTTATACATGATTTATAAGTTCACAACAAATGACATTAATTGTTGAAAATGCTCCTTAACAACCCAACTAAAAAGTCTAATCTTTTATATATATATATATATATATATATATATATATATATATATATATATATATATATATATATAATGTTAATTAATTATTTATATTAGAGAATATATTCAACCCATAATATAAATGTAAAGAAGTTCAACTTGTTTACAAGTTCGAGCTGTTAGATGATGCGGCATCTAACATGGTATCAGAGCCTAGCCTTGTGGCAGGTCCTGAGTTCGACTCCCGCCATGTCGACTCCACCCGAATTAATATCCACTTGTTGGGCCTTCCCCTGAGGTTGAAATCGGCCCACAAGTGAGGGGGAGTATTGAAGACTATATTCGGCCCACTATAAATGTCTAGTTGCCCAACTTGAGTCCAAATCATCAAAATAATACTTTCATGAAAATTAATTTTAGTATATTTTAGTAAAATTCATTCTTTATCATGAAAATTAATAATTTTTAATATATTTTTTGAGAACGTATATTAAAAAAAAGTATTATCTATAATATTTTGGTGAAAAATAAGAGTAATATAATGTGCGATCATTATATTAATTAAAAGTACAAAATTACAAAATTAAAACAAATCATTGTATATTCCAAAATCCAAACAAACAAACTGAAAATTGTGAGTGGGTTTACTCAACATTCACTGCAAACACTACCCTGACAATGTGTGATCCATCAAACAGTCTTATATCCCCATAGTTATACCCCTCGGCTGCTTGCGAACCGTCGAAGAAAACCTTGAAAGACGTCGATTTCACTCCCTCCTTGAACACGATCTTTCTAGGCACAACCTTCACTAGCAAACCCGACGGAGCATTCACAGACGAAACATACGTTGCGTTAGGCGACTTCCCCATGTTCGTCACCACTCTTCTCACCTTCCTCGGCCCCTCGTGCCTTCCCAACCTGCCTACGGAAATCGAGGGATAGTTGATGCTAGAGGCAAGTTGCTCGGTCGAGCCTTTCGGGCAGGTGAAGTTCGTACCGGACATTGCTCTAATGTCCTTTCGCTTGATTCCGTGGTAGCAGAGGAAATACAGATGGTCGATCACGGTGGTCTCGAACGCTAGCCCCGGGTCCAGAGCCTTGATGGGTCGGATTTCTCCGGCTCCAACTTCGTGCGGGCCCGCAGGAAAACGCGAGGTGTTGGTGAGCTTTTCCCCCATGTTGTTTGACGTGGATGCTGCAGCAAAGGATCGAAATTAAAAAAAAAAAAAAAAAAAAAAAAATTGATTGATCATGTTTTGTCGATACTTGATATATATACTTGCCTGTTGTCATCAATGGCGACTTGATGACGGAAAAACTCCACCGCGGACGCATGGATTTGACGAATGCCATAGCCCCTGTGACATGGGGGCAAGCCATTGAAGTTCCGGAACGAAGGCCGAAATCTGACGGCTTATTTCCGGGTGCGCTGTAATCGAGTCGTACCCTTGGAACGATTGCGGCTAGTATGGCCACCCCCGGAGCCGTAATGTCCGGCTGCAATAACCGCATACAGAGTTATTGATTATTTAATAATCTTAGACTCTATTCTTTTGAACTGAACTGAATGAATATGATCTGAACTACTGAATGAATGGATTTGAACTGAACTGAAACTAATAAAAATAATAATAATTTTTATAATTTGTTAAATATTTTTTTAATAATATTATAACATTAACTAAATTGTATACTTAAAATTATAAATTTTAAATTTTTTTTCAATTTTTTTTCAATTTATTTTGAAACGAATTTAATAGAGTTGAACTGAAACGATCTGAACTGAAATGAACTAAAATTAAGTCTAAAAGAACAGAGTCTTAGTTTCCATCGATATTACCTTGAGGATATTTTCGGTGAGTGGTCCGGGGCCTCTTGAAGAGAAAGGCGCCACCATTGGAGCTGGCTTGAAAGAGCTGATTTCGGTAGCTCCAAGTATCGTTGCAGTAGGGTTCCTGTTTTGAATACAATTCGCTTATATATATAACTACTTTCGAGAAAAGAAAAACGAATGAACTTATGCTTACTCGGTGGATTTGATGTAACGGAGGATCTGAGAGCCTGTGGTTTTTCCAACTTGCGAAAAGGGATACGTGCCCGAATCGAATGGTGGGATGTATCCTTGATCGTCTATTATGATCATCCCTTTTCCTCTTGCGTCTTCCACCACTAAGTTCTTGATCCTTCTCGACACGTTGGGCTCGTCGTTCATGCATACTATTATCTTTCCAGCTACTTTCGTTGCATCTAGAGATCCCGGCGCACAGTTCCTAGCATCAGATGATGAAGTGAAACTTACCGACACATTTCCCGCAAATGCCAGAGGATATCTTTGCCCATGTCTCAAAGGAGAGAAATTGATTGCTCTGCCCTGCATCCACACCACAAATCAAACCAAACCAAGGGCGAATCTAGAATCAAAATGGAGGGGGGCTAAAAATGTTAAATATATTTTTTGGGAAAAAATGAAAATGCAAACAAAATGAAATAAAAAAATAATTGAAAATAAGCCAAAAAAAAAAGTTGCAAAAAATCGGGTTCTAGGAGGGTCGATCTCTAATCTCAAAATCTTCTAGATAAAGGTTATAAAGTGGGCCAACCACTTGAACTACCAATAAAATATAAAAAAAAAAAAAAAAACTGTACCTATTTAAACGGAATTATCATTCTATTTGTTAGATATTTACGTACTCTGTAAGACTTGTTATTCCCCAGCAGTATGGTTGACTGGAAATCCCGGTCAATGCTCGACGCACCTACCGTGAATATCCAAGGAGCGGTGTTGACAACGGTGTACGGGGTGGGCCCATCGTTTCCAGCTGAACAAACCACCATGACCCCTTTCTTCATCGCATGGAAAGCTCCGATCGCAATGGGGTCGCTCGTAAAATCCGGCTGAAAAATCGAGCTCATCCCTATAGAGATAGATATTATATCCACCCCATCCTTGATAGAATCGTCGATCGCTTTCAGTATAGCCGAGCCAGCACAGCCTCCTTCCGTGCACGCCTTGTAGCTGGCTACCCGGGCCGAGGGAAGCCCGCCTCGGGCCGAGCCACGGGCCAGCCCGTAGTAGCTGGCATTTGCAACCGTGGACCCGGCTGCAGTCGAGGCAGTGTGGGTCCCGTGGCCCACGAGATCCCTCGGCGAGTCGTTGGAGGAGTAGTGCCTCGCGCCTATCAGCTTCCTGTTGCAGTTCGACTTCTTGAAATCCGGTCCTTCCGTGCAAACCCCTTTCCACCTCGATGGAATCTTGCTGACGTGGCGATCGTCGAAGCTTGGCGACTCGGGCCATACACCTGAAACAACTCGATCCAAGTCAGTTTAGTAATTGTTAAAGAGAGGGGTAAGTCATTAGTACACTCCTTCTGAGTTCTTTTTCCACACGACTATTTATAATGTCACGTGTGTGACTCTTCAACTTGAATACATAGCTTTTCAATTTCTAGATACATAACATTTCATATTATTCTAAGAACGTATATTCGCGCTTACAACATTTAATAATTTCAATATGAGTTGCGTGGACCTGTGTCTATGATTCCGATAATAACATCAACAGAGTTTCGAGCGTGAGGGTATTGTGGTCCGAGTTTCAAATCTGGGGCTTCGAGAAAATCCCAGGAGCGGGTCGTGTGGAGGTTCAGAACCGGATCGGGAAAGACCGAGACAACCTCGTCGTGTCCTGTTTTTTCAATCATTAGGTAATCAGACATCAATGTACTACTCGTAAACATTCAATAATTACCGGATAAGACGGATGCTTCGTTTTCCGTAAGCACAGCAGAGAAGCCCTTGAAAGCATGATTGTACGACTGTAACAGAACGCGTCTCTCACTCTCCTCACTGTCGAAAACATCGCAAAAAATTAAGACGCGTTGTGGGAAAGGGAAAGCGTGATTAAAATCTGTAGCATGACGACGTCATGCAAAATGAATCGATCTGACCTTGGTATTAAAGACGACAACAGTTGGACATGAGACGAATCATCGTTCCCACCGGGATCTGAAGAACTCCCCATATAAACAATGTAAGGCTTCTTCAAGTGAGCATGGTCAAATTCACTTGCCTTACAACACATGAAAATAATAAAGTAAAATTGTAGCATAAAGAATGAGTACTGCAGGAGAGAAGAAGCCATAGTAATTGTGTCTATCAAGCAAACTCATTTGCCCGTTGCCACTGACTTAACTTAACTATATAGGGATAATTTTTAGGGATAATGGCAGAAACTACCCTTCAGATTTTGTATAATTACAAAAGGACCCACAAATTAGAAAATATCAACTTAATTATATGTCATGTTATGAAATAGTGTCAGTTTAAAAAGATTAAAATAATAGGGAATTTGATTTTAAATTTTTTACGTTAAGAATTATTATGTATTTTATATAAAAATTAATTAAAATTAAAAAATTTAAAATAGTTAAAATTAAAAAAAAAAATTAATTTATTAAGTATATATTTATATTTTAAATTTATTTTTATAATATTTTTATTTTAATTATGAACTATATAAATATTATTTATTTATTGTTTTCCTTCAAAAAATCATGTTATTTTTTTACCTTTTAATATTATTATTATTATTTAAAAATAAATAATAAATAAAAAATATAAAATAAGTAAGTTGTGTGACCTATAAAATATATTTTTGAGTAAGAATTAAGAATGATTAAATGAATTTTTTTAAGTAAACGTAGAAAAAGTATTAGTTAGGGTAAGGAGTATATGGCCTACTTCTCATTCAAAAACTCTATGAAAATAATATGTTAGTATTTATATGTTCTTATTTTTAATTGTTAAAAAAATAGAAGATTTCAAGAGTACATATAAATTTTTACATCTTAAAAAATATTTTTAAATATTTGAAAAGTTGGATTACTTCATTCTTTGAATTGTTCCCAAATTATTTGTAAATTACAAAATACTGACAAATAATTTAAGAACTGAAGTAGTATAATATTAAAAAAATCATAAGCTCAATCAAAAGGATACTAATCATAATTCAATCATTTTTAATTAAGATGAGTGACTCCAAAATAAGCATTATGTATGTAATTCAATCTTTATATATATGAATAACAGGGGGAATAATAGTGCTTTATTCTTTTCTTCTGTTAACCGTAAGATGAAAGATGCATTGCGTGTTTCATTTGACTATGGCAGGTGAAAGCCTTGCACCCACGTTTTTGCTGCTCGGCCTTAACGTATGTACGCGTCTCTTAACTCTTTTCCTTTCACGTTAATATTTGAATATTCATGAATTATTTTTTTTCAAAATAGTAAAAATATTTTTAAAATATAATATTAATTAATTAAAAACTTTTTAGGAAAAAGTTTAGTATACTTTATAATATTCTAATTTACACTTCACGCATAAAATTTAATGTTTAATTTTTTTGAATTTTTTATATTAATTAAAGTAGTCTTAAATGGTGTAATAACTGTATAATTAATAATAATTAATAGAAGAATTTAGAATAAAAATAAAAATGGTTTTATTATTTTTAATAAACTATCAATTTTTAGCTAAATTAAAATTAAGGTAATTTATGTTTTTTTTAATTATCATTTAATGTATTGATATTTAGTTTAATCTTAATTTAGGTATTTTTCTTCAAATTTGAAATGTCATATTTAACCTTTTTATTTTATTATTTTTCTTTCTTTCATTAATTATGTTATACAAATTATTGGATACCAATTTTGTGAGTCCCCTCAAATTCGGCGTCGATCTTTCGTCCACACCTCATGGTGCCTCCATGTTGCTTCGTCTGTCGTCAATTGGAATTGGGTCATAAATCCTTCACAGTCGAGTACCCATTTGTCATATAAGAGAGATTATCCTTCATTGGTTTCTTCTTTTATGTTTTTAAGCCAAAGTAAAAACATGAATACCTTTTTTCCCTTGAACGGTTTAGGAAAATAGCAGTCCTCGAAAAACAATATCCGGCTATCATCTTGTCCAGCTGTTACAAATTCTTATCATTTATGGCCGATTAAAATAGTACGATCGTCTAAGACGGAGAAACTGGACTTGTATTTGTGTTCAAATCGGCACGTGGTCGACCTACGAATAGCTTTTGTGGTATTCTTTTGATGGTCCTTGCCGTATATGTAAGTTTGGATGGATTTGATGTGTGTTGCTCTTGAGTAAGAGCGCGTCACAGGCCTTCTAGCATGTTTAAGGGGGGATTTTTGAGTAGATGATTTATCTATGGTTGCTACTTAAGCAGTAAGGGGAAAAACTATATGAATCCACAAGACTTGATTAACAAGTGGGATTTTTTATTGAGAATCCCTCTAACTCCCAAAAGCTTTGTTTCTTGCTTCAAACTTGTCTACTTTTCATTTATTCAATCCGCCATTAAATAGGCTTTACAAGAATGTAACAGGAAAGGAAAATAATAATTTCTAAAAGAAAAGATGCAATATTCTAAAAGTAATTCAATCTTCATGATTATCAAATCCTTGATTATCAATCAATTTACCAGAATTAATTTATTTGATTTGCTTGATTTGTGGCCTTCCTTCTTTTGCTCTGATATTATTTCCCTGTGAATGCATCATTACTCCCTTCGTTGAGATCAGGCTTGTCCTCAGGCTTGAAAGTAGGAAAGTGGGTTTGGAATTCTTCTAAATCTTCCCAAGTGGCTGCATAAGGTGACATGTCAGTCCATACCACTAATACTTCTTTGACTCCTCTGTTGAGACGGCCACGTAAAACTTCTTGTGGTTGTGGCAGGATTTTTCCATCGTCCAGTGTGGGTAACTTGATTATTTTGTCTGGGGGTTTGCCTTTAAATTCTTTAAGCATTGAGATGTGAACAACATCATGAATCCCGCTCCCTGCTGGAAGATTTAATTTGTATGCTACCTTACCAATTCGCCACTGACCTTCTTCAAAAGGCACGTCCCGGTGGTCACACTGGCGAGGTGGGGGCAGTGATGCCGGTTCAACAAAAATAGAGCCGAAAGAGTTCGAAATCTCCTCCATTGCTGGTTCATTAGAAATTGCAGGCTGCATAGAGTGCAAGAAAGGGTCATGTGGTGGTGCGTCTCCTGTCTACGTCACAGTTCTGCCCTGTACCGTAAAATTCACCCGTTGCTCCTGAAAATTGCACATAATATCTCCCAGCTCCTCCAACCATTTTACTCCCAAAATTAAGTCAAAGTCAGTTAATTAGAGGACAAAAAGAGTAGTTAGAAAAGTGACACCATCCTTACTGAAGGCTATGCCTTCACAAACACCTGTGCTAAGCAACTTTTCTCCATTGGCCACAGCAACTCGAAAGTCGTGGCAAGGCGTAATTTGTAATCCGAGTGAGAGAGCAGTTTGAGTATTAATGAAATTATAAGTGCTCCCAGAGTCGACCAATGCAAACACAAATGCACCTGCCAATTGCACTCGTACCTGTAAAGTATTTGGGTGACGAAGTCCAATCATGGCATAAAGAGAAACAATGGGCTGAGAGTGGATGTCTAAGACTTCTTCTTGGTCTTCCTCCATCCAAAGGCAGAACAATCTTTTGCATTTATGACCTGGAACAAAGGTTTCATCACAATTGTAGCAAAGACCTTTAGCGCGTCTTTCAGCGGCTTCTATTTTGGAGAGTCGCTTAATTGGTGGGGGTAGAGCCGAGCGTGTTGGTGGATGACTTGTAGTTGCTGGAAGGTGCGTGGTCGGTAGTGGAGGCTCATGAGTGAAGTTTGGTTGGAAATGAGGATGTTTTGATTGGGTAGAAGTCCATAGTTGCAATTTCCTCGCAAATAGTCTTGCTACACTGATGGCCATAGTCAAATTTAGTGGTTTCTGATATTCAACATCAAGGCGCAGAACTTCATCGAGTCCAGCTGTGAAAATCGCCACTTGAAATTCCATACGTAACGGTGGAGCACGAGCAAGTCTGTTTTGAAAATCCTTAATGTAGTCCTCAACTGGACGACCATCTTGCTTGAGATTGGATAAGTCACCTAAAGGGTTTGCACCACCAGGAGGACCAAAGCGCTGAATGCAATAATCCCAAAAATATTCCCAAGAAATATGGGGGTGATCTTGGCGTAAGTGGTGATACCACAATTGAGCATCTCCAGTAAGATAGTAGGCAGCTGTTGAGACTCGTTTTGCTGGGGGAACATTTTGATTCATAATATACAACTCACAGCGGTAGAGCCAACTAAGTGGGTCATCTGTTCCAGTGAAGAGAGGAAAGTCTAAGTGTGGAACTCGATTAGTGGGCGCTTTATAGTAGGTTTCGTGCGCAGCGTGCCCTCCATGATCCGTGGAGCTATTATCGTCGGTGATAGCCTTGCTTTTATCCTCAATCAATGTTTGCAGTAGCTTTTCAAGACGGTTTACTGATTCCTTCAAAGAGGAAACTTCTTCTTTTGATGCAAATGAATCGCCCATGACGCCGGCAACGGAACCAATGATGTGTGTTGCTCTTGAGTAAGAGCGCGTCACAGGCCTTCTAGCATGTTTAAAGGGGGAAAAACTATATGAATCGACAAGACTTGATTAACAAGTGGGATTTTTTATTGAGAATCCCTCTAACTCCCAAAAACTTTGTTTCTTGCTTCAAACTTGTCTACTTTTCATTAATTCAATCCGCCATTAAATAGGCTTTACAAGAATGTAACAGGAAAGGAAAATAATAATTTCTAAAAGAAAAGATGCAATATTCTAAAAGTAATTCAATCTTCATGATTATCAAATCCTTGATTATCAATCAATTTACCAGAATTAATTTATTTGATTTGCTTGATTTGTGACCTTCCTTCTTTTGCTCTGATATTGTTTCCCTATGAATGCATCAGGATTTGGTTGCGCAAAACACAACAACGGGTTTTCGGCACCTTTGGACCAAATGTTGTTTGCTAAATCCCATTGCCAAAGCCATTGCAGGAAAATATTTGATGTATTGTTTTTACTTGTATGATTTATGTGGGGGAAAATATTATTTGTGGAGTAATGCAATAGAACTTAAATAAAGATGTGGTGTTGGTTTTGTACTTTTGTTCCTCCTGTACGAATTGGAAAGGTATCATTGGTTTATTGTAGAAGTCCTTTGTGACTTTGTCTGAAGTCGTGATGTCTGTGTCTTGTGTTGAAAACAAAGAATGATTTAAGAGTTCTTTTGAGGCGATGCAGAAGATCTGAGCTGTTCGTTCGTGTACGCAAAGATCTCTCTGTTTCTCTCAGCTACTTGTATAATACGTACAAAACTCATAACAATCTTGTTTAGAATGCTTGAACAAATCATATACTGTTCTTCATTTGGCAAGACAATTTTGTTTAGAATGCCTGAACGGATCATGTACTGTTAAAGTGTCACTTGAGTAAATTAGTTGTGACTTCAATAATTGACATGTCATTAACTAGCTGTTTCAAACTGTTAAGTACACTAGTTAATGCTAAAGTCCACAAATGAAACACAAGGGAAGAGGGTATAAACTGCTTGCAAAGCAAAACTAACCGACACTTCAATAATTGATAACATACTGTTAAATAGTTATTACAAACTATTAAGCAAACTAGCTATAAGCAAACTAGTTAATACAATACTAAATTTGATAAATCACAAGCTAGAAAAATATAAATTACGTGTAAATTATCTACAATATAATTTGACTCTACAAATCAATTGGGGATCAAAGAATACACCTTCTCTAAAAACACACAAAGCTGAAACTTCTTTCTTGCAAAGATTCTGGTAGCCTACTCTTGAGCCTCTTTCTCATTTCTGACAACCACCTACTGATAATTATATGCACCAAATTCCTTCAGTTTATCATCCTCTAACATTGCATACCACGCCGGAATGCGATGACCCCACCAAAGTTGTCTTGAGATGCACCTGTTACGAATGTTCTCAAGCCACCTACAATGTACAAAAACATTAAATTTAACAAAAGAGGATATAATTCATCGTAACAACTAATTATATACCTTTGCCATTCGGCAACGTATTTCCCGCTATGATCTTTATCCTTGTATTTTCTTGTGCCATGCTCTTGCAGTTCACATACCACTGTGGCTTTATAAGGAGCTCCACGACATCATTACTCCTTAGAAAAATTTCTAGACTAATCGCATTATTTTCATCACCTTTATAGAGTCCCTAAATTACATAGACTTTTGATCTACCAACTACACTGCAGAATTAGATACAGTGTATTAAATAGATTATGAGCATAATAAGCAAAAGAGTATTAATCATCACCCAAGGCACCCCGGTAAACAAGCTATAACTATTGAAAATAATAAGTGTTATATCTCCGACCAAGTTTTAATTAGTGTAACTATTAATCTATAAAACTACTTGTTCATAAACTATTAAAACACTTTGCATTCATAACAGTTCCATAAAATGCTTCACCTACTGGACCTTTTCTCAAAAAACTCCGGATCTCACGTTAGCCCCAAGCCCCACACTATCTCCTCCTATCAACTACACTGCACCATATAAGTGTAGTGTATATAATAGATTCTTACAAGTGTGGTGTATATAATAGTTCATTCATAACTATCAACTACACTACATGTTTACTAACTAATTTCATTGTAATCAAACATCTCGGGCATAAACATGAAAAGATTAATTGAAGATCTCTAACAAATTATACCATTGAAAAGGGGGAAATCCTCACATCGTAATAATTTTTAATTAAGGAGGTTGTGGGTGGAATTCACTGCTTGTGATAAATATCCGTCAAACACTATGCAAAAACCACCATTGTGAAATAAAACCTAAATTTCAGCGAATACCTTAGTGTTAAGGAAGCCGACGTTTTTCTTTCGCGTCGCACGGGCTCGGGAAGTGATTTTACTGTATTCTTTGTCGGGAAGGTATCACACTATATAAACTCTCGGATTGTCCGTCTCAAAATTACAGATCCTGTCCACCGTCGGAAGATTTTAAATCTGATAGAGAATAAGAAGATGATTGGCGGTCGAGTAGATTGAATATTTTTCTGAGAAAAACGGAAATCTACCAAAAAAATGAGGGAATTGGGAGGGGTGACCCTCCGAAAATCACAAATCAGAATTATGCCCCTCCCTTCATTTTATCTTTATTTTTAAATTAAAATGTAATAAAAATAAAACAAAAATCAAATAATAAGTTTTAGAAATTACCAATTAACCTAATAATATTTACAATTTGCAAATCAGTCCCTACTAAATTTTAAACCCTAACCCCCGCTGCCCCTCTTCTCTCCCTCTTTTCTCTTTCAGTTTCACAAAACACAAATCCTACCGGCGGCGAAAAAACCGAACTCCGACCGGCGAAGAATCGACCTCCGGCAAATCGCGCTCCACCCCTCTCACATTTCAGGTAACTTCACTCCCTCCCAATTCTCTCTGCCCCCGCCCTCTCTCTCTCTCAGTTCCATTTCACGGTTTAAAAAAAAAATCGAAATGCAGACTTCCGGCAATGTCGATTGCGTCAACCTCCGCGACCAGGGGATCGAAAAGGCCTCGTCGGCCATCCCCGTCCCCAAGCAACCCGGCGGATGAAGCCCGTTCGAAGTCGATGCATGACCGCGACGACGATCGTTTCCTCGGGTTGTCGGAATCACAGGCCCAAATGAATTATCAGGTACCAGTCTACTTCCTTGGCTCAAATGCAATTCAATTAACTGTCGTAGCTTTGATTTTGGGTCGAGATTAAGTTTTTTGAAATTTCTGAAAAACTGTTCTGTGTTCTTGAGTGTCGTGCGCAGGCCGTGGCCTGCGTCAAATATGACGCTGCGTCAGGTTTGACGCCGTGCGCAGGCCGAGGCCTGCGTCAATCCTGACGCCGTGCGCAGGCTGAGGCCTGCGTCAAACCTGACGCCGTGCGCAGGCCGAGGCCTGCGTCAATTTTGTTGCCGTGCGCAGGCCGAGGCCTGCGTCAATTTTGTTGTCGTGCGCAGGCCGAGGCTTGCGCACCTGCGTCCGAGGCACTGCAGATTCCAGTTTTTTAAATGTTGTTTTTTTCTATGTTTTTCAGGAGGATTATCGCCCTGTGATGGCAGTCGATATCGGTGAGTTACCCCCACGCAAATACGGCGATGTGGTGAAGAATGGGAAGTTAACCACGCGCCACGGGTACAAGAAAATTCCCGACATAGCCAGACCACTGTTGGCGGCCTTCCCACATGTCGTTGATAAATACCCTCAGTTGGGGAACTTCTTACTTTTGGACGGGGAAGGGAACGTGCCAAATGCGGCCATCCATCAGTTGATGGCTCGAGTGTGCAGTTGGCCTGACCCGAAGAAGGTCCGATGTAGGTTGTTCGAGGTGAACAACATGATAGTTCGTCTCAGCCCCGTGGAGTTCAGTATGATCACCGGGTTGCGCTTTCAGGACGACCGCACCGAAGATGACAAGGATAAGGATGAAGACCTGAAAGAAATAGCATTTCCGGACTATGATGCGTCCAAAAAACAAGTTCTATTTTTATAACAATACTTTGTTGTCAATTGTCATGAAATTGAATTATCAAAAGTACTAGAATTATATATTGTGAGTGTAGTGTTTTAATTATTTTTTCATTTTTAAACAGGTTCCGATAGACGTGCTGCTTAAAAAAATCGAAAAACTTTTGAGCAAAAATCATCCGGAGAGGTACCCATTTGTAATCAACCTAACATTTGTTTGGTTGATTACAAGTCTGTTAGACATACCTAACAGACAATTACATGTCCCTGATGAGTTTTTCAAGGTAATACGCAAATTAAATTTTCTTTTTATTGTTTATTGAAATAATTTTATTTTTTTTTAATTTTCGTGTTTATCACAGCTTTGCAGTAATCTCGATGCATGCGAGAAGTATTCATGGGGGATAAAGGCGTGGGACGCTATCGTGGATGATTGCTTCGGTAGAATAGGGGAAATCGAGGGGTCCGGCAATCGCGCATGGAATGCCTATGGGTTCATTCATTTTTATGCGGTATGTTTTAAACTAGTTTTGTTGATAATTGAATAGTTGTTGTAGTGTTTAATAATATAAACTTGTTTTTTGTTTTAGTTTTGGATGATTGAGGCTTTGGAGGGTGCGGCTGTAGAATTGCACGCAACCCCGAGGAGAGACTACAGGCATTCGTACCCCAGGATGCTGCGATGGTCTCTGAGTAATAACTCACCCAAGAACGAAGAATTCAAGAAGTTCTTGGTGAACGATGTGCAGGTAAATGTTTGAACAAGTTTATTGTATTAATTAAAATTATTAAAACTTATAGAATTTTAAAAACAAACATGCAATGCAGGTTGTGTATCCGCGCTTGAAGCCGGACGTTGACGAGTTGCGGTCTGCGTATTTTTATGGCACCCTGTTCTGGTTCGAGCGGAAATATTTTGCCAGACGCGCAGACGCTCTACGGTTGACCGACGACGACATCTTCTGCGACGACTACGTGCAGTTCATTGCTCCAGCTCCAGCTCCAGTTCCATCCCCATCCCCACCTCGACGACAGAGGACACCCTCACCTGCACACCACACGACGTACTCCGCATTTCCTGGGTCTTTTCAGGATGCAGGCCAGTCGTCCTTTCAGGCTCCAGGTCATTCGTCCTTTCAGGCTGCAGGTCTACCTTCGTGGTGGGGAGATTTGCAGCAGATGAACACTGCCCGAGACGAGGCTATGTACGCAGAGATGAGGGCCTAGAGGGAGTTGATTTCTCTTCAGACTAGACAGATCGCCGTGCAGACTTCTCAGATTGCCGAGCAGCATGCGATGATGACCCGGTACGGTACGCAGCTCGACGGGTATGGGGATCAGATGACCGAGTACGGCGTGCGGTTGACTGAGTATGCTGCTCTGCTGAAAGGGCACGGTGAGCAGATTGGTGAGCTTGGTGGTCGGATCACCTCACTCGAGGAGAGCTTTAAGGGGAGTTGCAACCTAGGAGATAGGCAGAACGAGGTTCCGTAGTTTTATTGTTTTTTGTTGTTTTGAACAAGAATTTGAAAAATATATTACTATTAATATTTTTAAAAAAAAATTATATTAGTTCTTTAGTTTTGTTTGTTTCTTTGTGTATTTTTTTAAAATATGAATTTTTAAAAATATATTACTATTAATATTTTTAAAAAATTATTTGAACTCATTTTGTTTAATTGTTCAGTTTCCTCCAATGGAGTATTACTCTGCTCCAACTTGGGGTACTCCACAACCACAACCGCTGGCGATGATCGAGTATTATCCTTCTCCAGTGCCACTATCGCGGCAGGTTGAGGATTTTCAAACTACACAGCCGATGTCGCCAGCGGTCGAGTGTTTCACTCCAGTCCAACAGCAGTTGAATGTAGGGAACGAAGCTTCGTCGTCGAGAGGAATGCAAGACATGCGTGTTCGTCGTCCTTCACACTTCGTGAGATCACCGTACAACGCGCCCCCCAAGATGGGGAGACCAGAAATGCCCACGTGGGATTTGTTTCAAGGTTTTTTGGAAGACAAGAATGACAACATGCGGTTAGTTCTCTATCCTTTTAAGTTTGACAATGTTTTCTACAAGAAGCGTCATATTAATCCAAATTATGCAGGCGCGATGTTGGTCTCGAATGGCCGGTGGATCGGTATTGGTTCGAGGAGATGAGTGCAGGAGAGCACGATATGAATATTTGGGTAAGTATTGTTAAAAATATTATGGTGTATAGTTAAAGACTAATTACTTACGCGATAATTGGTTTTTTGGCAGCAACTTGATGCAGTTCTTGGAATTTATCACAACAACTTCGAGTACGTAACACCACTAAGAAGTCCGGTATATGAGAACAAGTACACTATCGTGCCTTGCACATTCTTTGTAAGTAGTGAAAAGTACTAGTGTAATTACAAAAAGTCGTTTCAACATGTATTAATTTTGAACTTTAATTTACAGCAAACAATGCAACATGTGTGGGATGCTGGGCAATATAATCCTCAGTATTTCGAACCTGTTCCGCTTCAAGAATTGCAACAATGCATTGAATGCATGGCCAGCGGTGCGCATGGATGGAACCCGAAGCCGTGGGCTGGCCTGACATGGGTAAGTTCATTTAGTCGTCTTTTCAACTCTTAACTTTGAACTTGAATAAATATGACCTATTATTTGTTTTCAGGTTCTCTTCATTGCGAATGTTGGATCGCAGTGGTTGACATGCACATTGAACCTTGAGAGGGAAATTATTAAGGTGTATGACACGACTCTACATTCTCACTATGAAGTTGTGAAAAATCAGAGAATCGCTGCGTTACTTCCATTGAAGTATTGGATGCATGAAATGTGCGTCCAAGCTGGACTGCCGACCAAGAAAAAAGAGTGGGATTTTGCATGGGCGAGGCCGAGTGATCGTTATCGCCAAGATTTTCCACATCGATCCGGTAATTACGCTCTGATGCAGATGATATACATTATCACTGGCAGAATTTACACTAGCGAGTGGAAGAAGGTGAAGACCGTAGATGAGTTCAGATGGAGATGTGCCGCACAGGTTTATGAGCAGAGTGCTATTCACGAAGGTCCGCCTCCCAGGTGCGATATCTGTCACAAAGAGGGTCATGACGTGGAGATGTGCCCGGTTTTAGGCTTTTAAACTTTGTATTTGAGGCTTTTTAGACTTTGTATTTGTGTTGTACTTTATTTTTCATGTTGGAAGTGCTCAAATTGTGTGTAAATGTGGTCTGAACAGGTTGGAATTACAAAAAACAGCAAAGGTCATGTCTGGCCTCTGCTGGGCGCCGGGCGCAGGCCTTGGCCTGCACCCGGCTTACAATCTGACGCAGGCCATGGCCTGCGTCAGACTTGAATCCGGGTGCAGGCCAAGGCCTGCGTCAGATTGTAAGCCGGGTGCAGGCCAAGGCCTGCGTCAGACTTGAATCCGGGTGCAGGCCAAGGCCTGCGTCAGACTTGAATCCGGGTGCAGGCCAAGGCCTGCGTCAGATTGTGCGCCGTGTGCAGGCCAAGGCCTGCGTCAGACTTGAATCCGGGTGCAGGCCTTGGCCTGCGTCAGGTTGTAAGCCGGGTGCAGGCCAAGGCCTGCGCACCTGCGCCTTTGACAGTGGGGTCTCGATGCGGTTTTCGCTATTTTTCGACTACCTCGTGGAAAATTGATGTAATTTGAACCGTTGGATCATCTTAAAATGTAGTTTTACATGTCCCGTGCAATTTTCGTGAAAAAATAATCTCCGGAAGTGCTCGTTTCGATAGTGTCGAAAAAATCGACAAATTCTCGACACTACCGATTCGAGCACTTCCGGACATAATTTTTTCACGAAACTTGGACGGGACACGTAAAACTACATTTTAAGATGATCCAACGGTTCAAAAAAACTAAATCACATTTTAATGTTTGATCATACATTGAATATCATAAACTCAACTCAAACTATAACATTTAAACATAAACCTTAGAAGTAATAAGTGACCAAAACACTAAATACTTATACCCGTGGATAATTAGTGTGATTTGAACCGTTGGATCATCTTAAAATGTAGTTTTACGTGTCCCGTCCAAGTTTCGTGAAAAAATTATGTCCGGAAGTGCTCGAATCGGTAGTGTCGAGAATTTGTCGATTTTTTCGATACTATGGAAACGAGCACTTCCGGAGATTATTTTTCCACGAAAATTGCACGGCACATGTAAAACTACATTTTAAGATGATCTAACGGTTCAAATTACATCAATTTTCCACGAGGTAGTCGAAAAATAGCGAAAACCGCATCGAGACCCCACTGTCAAAGGCGCAGGTGCGCAGGCCAAAGCCTGCACACGGCGCATAATCTGACGCAGGCCAAGGCCTGCACCCGGATTCAAGTCTGACGCAGGCCTTGGCCTGCACCCGGCTTACAATCTGACGCAGGCCTTGGCCTGCACCCGACTTACAATCTGACGCAGGCCAAGGCCTGCACCCGGCTTACAATCTGACGCAGGCCAAGGCCTGCACCCGGCTTACAATCTGACGCAGGCCAAGGCCTGCGTCAGACTTGAATCCGGGTGCAGGCCTTGGCCTGCGTCAGATTATGCGCCGTGTGCAGGCTTTGGCCTGCGCACCTGCGCCTTTGACAGTGGGGTCTCGATGCGGTTTTCGCTATTTTTCGACTACCTAGTGGAAAATTGATGTAATTTGAACCGTTAGATCATCTTAAAATGTAGTTTTACATGTGCCGTGCAATTTTCGTGGAAAAATAATCTCCGGAAGTGCTCGTTTCCATAGTATCGAAAAAATCGACAAATTCTCGACACTACCGATTCGAGCACTTCCGGACATAATTTTTTCACGAAACTTGGACGGGACACGTAAAACTACATTTTAAGATGATCTAACGGTTCAAATCACACTAATTATCCACGGGTATAAGTATTTAGTGTTTTGGTCACTTATTACTTCTAAGGTTTAAGTTTAAATGTTATAGTTTGAGTTGAGTTTATGATATTCAATGTATGATCAAATATTAAAATGTGATTTAGTTTTTTTGAACCGTTGGATCATCTTAAAATGTAGTTTTACGTGTCCCGTCCAAGGTTCGTGAAAAAATTATGTCCGGAAGTGCTCGAATCGGTAGTGTCGAGAATTTGTCGATTTTTTCGACACTATCGAAACGAGCACTTACGGAGATTATTTTTTCACGAAAATTGCACGGGACATGTAAAACTACATTTTAAGATGATCCAACGGTTCAAATTACATCAATTTTCCACGAGGTAGTCGAAAAATAGCGAAAACCGCATCGAGACCCCACTGTCAAAGGCGCAGGTGCGCAGGCCTTGGCCTGCACCCGGCTTACAATCTGACGCAGGCCTTGGCCTGCACCCGGAGTCAAGTCTGACGCAGGCCTTGGCCTGCACCCGGCTTACAATCTGACGCAGGCCTTGACCTGCACCCGGATTCAATTCTGACGCAGGCCTTGGCCTGCGTCAGATTGTAAGCCGGGTGCAGGCCTTGGCCTGCGCACCTGCGCCCAACAGAGGCCAGAACATGACTTTTGCCGTTTTTCTGTAATTCCAACCTGTTCAGACCACATTTACACACAAATTGAGCACGTCTAACATGAAAAAAAAAGTACAACACAAATATAAGGTCTCAAATACGAAGTCTCGATACATAATAGTCTCAAAACACAAAATTAAATCCAGGTCGTCTTCTTCTTCGCTACACCGGCCTTCTACAACTTCCTCCTCTTCGCTTCACAACCTGCATAGTAAATGTCTCACAAGTCAATTTACACAAACATATATATGAAAACACACACAACTACATAAAAGTTCAACAGTGTTTACTCGGGTGGAATCGGACAAGTCTGTGCATTGTGACCCTCTCCTTGACATTTGCCACATCGATATTTTTTCTTCGAAAACCTCTCAATTCGACTCGTGAAGCGGTCCATCCTCGGCCGTCCTGGAGTTCGTTTCACCGGTGGGGGCAACACTATCATGCTTTGGACATATTCGGGAATCTCCGTCCATTGATCTTCTGAAGGAACAGTTATAATGTTCTCCTTATATGCTTGCATCATATACTCACGGGTGAAATAAAGAGAAGTCATATCATAAGCATATTGTCCTGCCCGACTCGGGTCCTTGGCACACGCTGCGGCAATGGCATGCTCACACGGCATCATGTCAATTTGAAACACACCACATTCACACGTCATTGCCTCCAAATCCACAACCCCACACCATCTAGTCGACTCCACAGTGTACATCCAAGTACTTATTTTTTTGGTAACCCATTTAGGAGCACGGTCATAACGCTCACGCAACGTTGTTTCCCTTCTCGGTGTTAATACACCGTTGAACGCCCAAGCTTCTTCACGATGTCTGCAAAACCATTCAACCATCTTATCCACAATAAACTTGATCAAGGAACATATGGGGAAGTCTTTAGCGTCTTTCATCACAGAATTTATCACTTCCACAGCGTTAGACGTCATCACCTCGTATCTATTCACACGGTGGTGGACTCTTGACCATTTCTCAAACGTGATATCTTCTAACCACTTCGCACATTTTTCGCTCTCTTCTCTAAGCTCTGAAAAATGTCGATTGAACTCGGGTACAGTGTACGAGCACGCAGCCTTCTGAAAATGACCAACCAAGTCTTTTCTTCTGTTGTACTTGGACTTGATGTTTTGCATGATGTGCCAATAGCAGTGTCCATGTTCCGCATTAGGGTAAACAGCAGCTACAGCATTTATAATTGGCTGACCTCTGTCAGACACGATTACCAGATCAGATCTATCTGGAATCAAAAACTGCAAGCACTCAAGGAACCATATCCAGCAACGGGTGTCCTCTGCATCCCCCACACCCCAAGCAAGTGGGTAACTGTGATGCTCACTGTCAGTAGCAGAAGCAATAAGAAGCGTTCCCTTGTATCTATTGGTCATGAACGATGCATCAATGACGATAACTTGCTTCATGTATTGAAATCCCCGAATACACGCTCCGATAGCCATGAAGAAGTACTGAAATTCATCATTGGCATCTGTCTGAATACGGGTGAACGTACCTGGATTCCTTTGCTCAAGCATGTAAGAATACGAAGGAAGTTTCGAGAAATTATCTTCATAGGATCCGCGAACATTTTCCAGGGCTTTCTGCTGCGCTCTCCATGCTTTGTCGTAACTGACAGTAATATTTTCCTCAGTACGCATAAACTGCTGAATTGCAGCTGGTGTCAGAGGTTTCTTTGCGTTCAAGAACTGGTCCTGGAGTCGATTGCCGATAAGACTGCTAGAGGCCTGCCTGTGCACACCGCTTCTATCAATCAAAGAACAAGTGTGGATGTTGGTGTAGGTTTTAATCACAAACTCATCGGTCGCCTTCTTCCTCGTTGCACGAATTTTCCATTTGCAATTTTTTTCAACACATTTCACCACCTTTCGATTGTGATCAGATTTGTGCACAACAAATTCAAACTTGCCCTGCAATGCTACCCGACCGACAACATAGCTGAAATCGTCTTTGTTCTTGAAAGTCTGACCAACTACCAAATCGGAACCATCATACCGACCACCTCCGTCTCGATCACAAAGTCTAAAAGCAGGAACAACAGGCTCGTCCACAACAGGATTATTATAATAAGAACTACCGCCCTCATTATAACCGTCGTCACCACCATCATTGGCATCATCACCACCTCCACCATTGTTATTACCATCGTCATCAACAACATCATCGTCGTTATCATCGACTTCGACACCATCAACACCATCATCATAATCACCACCCGCACCACCATCATAATCATAACCATCATAATTATTGCATAAATCAATGCTATCCCAAATAGATACAGACTGATCATAAGTAGATGGCACTATTACTTGACTGTAATATTCAGATGTTTCACCTGAAGTTCGTCGAGTTGGAAGTTTTTCTGGGCGAATTGGACTTTGACGTGCAGGACTTCCACGTGCGGGACTTTCACGTGCAGGACTTTCACGTGCAGGACTTCGGGGTACACAAGGACTGTAGGTCACAAACAACTCCATTTCATCGTGGTTTCTATAAATCCACACAGTCGTACTCCAATCATCTTCATCATTAAGATATATAGGAGGAGATTTTTACTTTGGGAATCGAGAGATCGCAACTTCATTAGATGATGGATCGATGCCGATTTTTGCACACACTTTCTCAATCAGTGCACTATACGAAATGCTCCTATCAATCAATGTTGTTCTCGAGTGTTTCAAATCGCTCATTATCCATTTCCAATATCCCTCCAAGAGCTGCCACTCTCCACCAAAATGTATGATGATTGATATCTTATCCATCCCTGTAGTTAAAATTAAACACAAAAATCAGAATTCAAAACTGTCCTGTGACTGACGCAGGGCGCAGGCCTCAGCCTGCGTCAAATTTGACGCTGGGCGCAGGCCTCAGCCTGCGTCAAATTTGACGCTGGGTGCAGGCCTCAGCCTGCGTCAAATTTGACGCTGGGTGCAGGCAGTGGCCTGCGCACCTGCGTCAGTCTGCGCGATTTTCAGTTTTTTTTGTTTCGAAAAGCTCTCAAATCGCAAAATTCAAGCTCGATATTGAAAACAACACACACACAAGTCATGTAGAAGTGAATGCTAACCTTTTTACGTGGAATTGTTGGTGGAAAATTGTCGATTTCGGAGCCGTTTTTTTTGGGCGATTTAGGTTACGGGAGAACAAAAAAAGGGGAAGAAGAAATGAAAGAGGACTATAGCGTAAATATTTCTTGGGGGTTATTGTGTAAATATTTTTATTTTTGTTTCTTTTACATTTAATTTAATGAAAGGAGGGGTAGATATCCAATATTTATTTTGTAAGGGTTATATGTCCCTTACTTACTATTTAGAGGGGCATTTTTCCGAAGGCCTCCAAAAAAATGCGTTGGGGGAGAGCGACGAGAGTATTAGGGAGGAAATTGCACTGAATGACATTCAAACATGTTGAAATTATACAAATGACATTCCTTTCTTTTTTCATTTATTTTTAAATAAAAAGCTAATAAAAATAAAGTTTAATTAAAAAATAAATATATGATATTTAAAAAATAACCTATAACTTATACATATTTGCCAATTGGTCCTAAAACCAAAAAATCCTAACTCCTGTTCGCTCCCTTCTTCTCTTTCACCCCTTCTCTCCATCTTTCACAGTTTCACCACAAAGCACTAAAAAAATAAAATTATACGTCTTAAGAAAATCTCGTCGGAACCATACGAATGCCATCGGAACCCCACGAACACGATGTGTACTAGTAGACCCTCGAAGAAGAGACAGACAGAAGAGTCCCTACGAATCGCGGTGGAGGAGCTTATTCGGATAACCGCGAATGTCCTATCAATTGGAGGGATTCCGGAAGAGAAGTTCGACGACATGTTCCAGGATATCAAAGAAAAAAAATACAACAATATACATACTACATTCCAAGCGAATATATCTTCAAAATTGATTGGTCTAGTAAAAAAGATAACGTTTGAAATCAAAAGCAGTCCCGAGAGCCAATACTGGTAGCAGATTCTGCAAAACGATGCTTCAAATCCCACCCGACCCGTTCAAATGTCCCAACGGATCCTAGTATCCCAGGCCTTCCCCACGCGGCCAAACGGGTTTGGAAAAATCGGGCTCGTTACGGGCAGTATAGTATTGCGGAGGCAGATGATCCATTTGGTACCTCAACCTCAACCCCACTGTCCGCCCGAAAGACCTTACAGACATAAGCCTCATGGGCCCCACACTCTCGATAGGTGGCCTGGGCACCTGGAAACCAGGGTAGTGCACACACTGACTAGAAATCTGCTATATTTGGGGTAAAACATTAAGGCTGCATATGCTAGGCAAACTCCTCACCCGATGCATTTTGCTATTATAGTAAATGTTTTGTTCTTTGTTTTTCATGGCTTTGGTGGTGCACCTTTCCGGGGCCCGCGAGGAGGATCATCCAGAGGTCAAAGAAATAGCATTTCCAGAGTCGTATGTCGATAAAAAGATGGTGACAATCGATGAGCTGGATCGTAAGCGACCTTAATTAGTAATAAAAATATTACTATTTTTTCGAACTAAGTCGTTTGGGCGTTTGGGACCCCGAAACGTCCAAACGACTTAGTACGAAAAATAGTAATATTAAGGCGTTTGGGCGTTTGGTGGCTCAAATGCACCAAATTAAATGACTCAACGTTTTATTAATATTATTTATTAGTTAGTAATTGGAATGAAATTTGTTTGAACATTATAATTTAGTGTTATTTTAAGTGTTAAAGTTGATTATAAATCATATTTAGTAGATATAAATGGTTAAATTTCATTGAAATATCAATCGAACCAACAAAATTGAATTTTACGAGTTGAGTCGTTTGGGCGTTTGGTAGCCACAAGATCCCAAATGCCTCACACCTAAAAAAATTATTTTTTCTATTATTAAGGGTTTTTGGCATTTCGGTGACCCAAATGCCCCATCGCCACGGATTTTGGGTCATTTGGTCCTATAAACGGTCAAATGCCCCACTGCTTTCTTTTATGTAAAATTAACATTTCAATGTGTATTTACGTCTAAAATTTGAATGATCCGAACCGTTAAATATTCTTGAAATGTGTTTTTGCATGTCGAGTGCGATTTTGAAAGAAAACCAAAACTCGAAAGTGCTCGATCGGAAAAACCACTAAACTCGTTCTTTATCCGATCGAGCACTTTTGAACCTCGTTTTTTTTGGAAATTTGCACACGACATGTAAAATCCCATTTCAGGCACATTTAACGGTTTGGATTGTTCAAGTGATCAAATGAGTCATTCTAAGGTTTAAGTGATCGTTCAAGTGATAAAATGGATTGTACAACCTTACATTTAACTTTAAGTTTTTGGATTTCTAGTTAACTTAGAACAACTCAATTACATTACAAGTACTATTTTTAGTGCAATTTGAACAATCCGAACCGTTAAATTTTCTTAAAATATGTTTTTTCAGGTCGGGTAAAAAATAAAATAAAAAAAGTTTCGGAAGTGGTCGATCGTAGAAAACAACGAGTTTTGAAGTTTTTCCGATCGACCATTTCCGGGTATTGGTTTTCTTCCAAAATTTCACTCGACATGCAAAAACACATTTCAAGAACATGTAACGGTTCATATCATTCGAATTTCAAAGTAAATAGACATTAAAAAGGTTACTTTACATAAAAGTGAGTAATGGGGCATTTGGCCGTTTGTAGGACCAAACGACCCATAATCCGTGGCGATGGGGGCATTTGGGTCACCGAAACGACCAAAAGCTTTAATAATAAAAAATATGAGTTTTTTAGGTGTGAAGTATTTGAGATTTTGTGGATACCAAACGCCCAAACGACTCAACCCGTAAAATTCAATTTTGTTGGTTGGATTGATATTTCAATGAAATTTATCCATTTATATCTACTAAATATGATTTATAATCAACTTTAACACTTAAAATAACATTAAATCATAATGTTCAAAAAAATTTCATTCCAATTACTAACTAATAAATAACATTAAAAAATGTTGAGTAATTTTATTACTAAGGTGTTTGGCGTTTCGAGGACCCAAACGCCTAAACGACTTAGTACGAAAAATATATTTTGCGAGTTCGGTGGATACTCAAATAAAATTTAACCAATTATAACCTATAAATATGATGCATAATCAAATTTACCTGAAAATGATGCATAATCAAGTTCTTAATAAAAATAAATATGAAGTGTTCAATACAAAATATATTAAAAGTGGTTCTTAAATATTTATTGAGTTTGTTCTTTATGACGAACTTTGTCAATGAATTCATTCAACGAAATATCTCTATCAACTGAAATTTTGGCTCAATGCTTCATATCGTTCATTGACCATTTCCAAGTTTCATCTATATACTTCCATTCTCGACCATAATTTAGCAAGACGAGTATATTCATGTCCATGTAAATAGAATTAAACAAAAAAAATAACAAAATTAAAATTTACACTGTTAGGCGTTTGGTCGTTTGGATCACGTGAACGCCCAAATGCCCCAAAAAACAATTATGCGCAGAAAGGCGTTTGAGCATTTGAGGCCCAAACGTCCAAACGCCCGACTGTGTAAAAAAAAATCTCTGAAGCAATTTTGTTTTTTTTTTTGGAAATGGGTTTGAGCTTTTTATCGAGAATTCGACTACAATATTACATTCAACATGCTAAGAAATATTGTAGGATCGAATGCTTACCTTCAAATCGAAATTTTACGGTTGAAAAGTTTCAATTTTGCAATGGTTGAAAAGCTTCTTTCAAAGGTTTTTGAGAGAGAAAAGCGTGAAAGAGAAGAAGAGTGGAGTGGGGGGGTTTTACGGTTGAAAAGTTTCAATTTTGCAATGGTTGAAAAGATTCTTTCTAAGGTTTTTGAGAGAGAAAAGTGTGAAAGAGAAGAAGAGTGGAGTGGAGGGTTTTTTGCAAATTCTAATTGAGGAATTTGTGTAAATATGAATTCTTTTATTCCTTTTGTTTTAATTAATTAAAGAAAATGTCATTTTTAGAAATAAAATTTAGATAATGTCATTTTTAAAAATAGTGAATGCTGGTGTGTCATTTTTAAAATTAAATTTAGGTTATGTTGCTCAAATTGTATTGAAACTGATGTTTATTTGCTTTGATTTTATGAAATAAATTAAATTAAATAAAACAATTAATAATTAACAACTAAAAGGGTGAGTTGGGTAAATCTTTCTTTTTTATAATTAGACAAAAAATTGAGCTTATAATATAATATGAACTAAAATAATTACCTTTTTTGAAATTACGATTGTTTAAATTAATAAAATTAAAATAATATTGTGTAAATTTATCTTATTTATAATTAGAAAAAAATGAATTATTATATTCTAACGAAACTTTAAAAACTTATCTTTATACAAAATCATCCATTAATTAAATATAAAAATGTAAAACTAATAATCTCCGTCTAGTTCTAGACTAAATGACTACTTCCTCCGAGTCTTAGATTCTTAGTCTCTTAGTCACCAAGCAACTAGCGCCTAGCGCTTTTTAGAATCTTGATTGTTATTTATGGATAGTTAATTTTCCCTTTAAAATAATTCGTCACAATAATTCATATGTTTACGTCTTTGCTAAATTAACCGAGCGGGAGAATAAAAAATATTTAATTAATTAATATGAGAGAAGACTAAAATTGTTTTTCATTCATATGGAGAGACTCCTTTATATAGGATGCAAATTAGTGTTTATGTCTTGTTCACAAAAAAATGGTAAATTAGTCATTAACGAATTACAATATGTATAACACTCCCCTTGAATGACTATTTACAGGATTGTTGTCTCGTTTAAAATTTTTTCAGGAAAACTCAATGGGACGAACGTGACTGAAGGAAAAAGAGTGCAGCTTGCTCCCCTTGATTGTAATCACCGAAGATCCTTGACTTCTTGAAAGTGGTTATTAGTGATCAATCATTCTCATTAAAACCTGTAATTAATAAAACCATACAGGAGAAACTTAGTTATTCAAATATAAATTTTGGTCTTCAAGACCTAAACTTCGAATTATCGAGTTTCACATACATTTGTATTATTGTATAAATATTGTCCTTTTGGGACATGCCTTTACCAGACATTTATATTGACTAGAGCATTCACAATTGCTATAATCGGCCGGTAACTCTTCTGGAGTATATTATATGCGTCTAGTGTTCAATATACATATCTTGACAAATGAACAATAATGTGAACTTCAATTCACAATCATCTAGAAGATTATATTTTTATTTCTTTGAACTTCAGGTTCAATATATCAGTTTATCTCGAAAACAAACTCATATAGAACATTCTGATGTATTTAATTTCCTCATTAATTATTATGGAGTGATGTACATGCATCGTCAAAAACCTCGTTATAAAACCTTGCAGGACAAAAATACTCGAGGAAAAGAGTACATACCATTAACATTTATGTTGTGGTGATCATTGTTTCGTTAAAAACCTTTAACTAAGAAAAACCATGTGGAAAAAAACTTAGTAGAGAGAAAAATAGTGCAATCACTGGTTTTCAGGACCTTGTCTTCAATATCATTTTTGTCAATAATGATATATGTAATATGATATTTTTAATGTTCTGATTTTCATTTCCTTTCATTTCAAGAAATATTAAAATTCATCTAGGATTTTCATGTATGTATCTTTCTAATGACTTTTACATGGTCAAATCATACATTCGATGCATATCTATATTTATCGTTGTTGCTGCCAGAAATATTAGGTAGCGAAACTTAATGTTATCCTTAAAAATATTTGATTAACATCGAGTTTTTGCAAAATACTTTCGAACAACTAATCTCGCTTTTATATCTCACCACATCGACCGGGCCTACGGGAAGAAGGGGGCGGGAAAATGGCATTCCCAACGAGCTCCCCATACGACCTTCCCGTAAGGGATGTCCCCTACGGCGTGAATCTCCCGTAGGGATGGAGTTCCCTACGAGCTAGCCCCTACGTCTAAATCCCGTAGGGGATGCCGTAGGGGATGGGCTTCCCTACGGGGATCCCTACGGGAATGGCCTTAGGGAATCCGCGATTTTTTTGTAGTGATCGTTCGTTTTTCGTACGAACACACACGTATATCATTCTGGGACAATATTTTGAGGTGTGTACAATATAGTCAAAATATATATTTTATTCAACGAGTCATGCTCAACCTCAATTGCTCGTTTCTATTTTTTGAGTGTTGCCGACACACTTAAGTTTTGGACCCAGATTTTCTAAAGCAACTCTTGAGGCAAATATGTCGTTGACCACTTTTTATTTTTCAATGTTGATAACAATTCAATATATCAACCAAATATTTAATCATTTCCCAAAATATTTCATTTGGTTGTTCCGCAATCTCACAATTTTCTATTATCATGTGCACATGCTTTTTCAATGGGATTTCCATCTGACTCTTTTCAGGAGATTTAGGACCTGTTCTTTATTACTGAAATCGGCTGAACTGAACTGAACTGAACTGAAGCGATCTGAACTGAACTGAACTGAACTTAAGCGATCTGAACTGAACTGAACTGGTTTTTTATAAAAATAATAATAATTTGTATAAATTATTAAATATTTTTTAAAAAATATTAATAATATTACGAAGGTAACTAGATTTTATATTTAAAATTATAAATTCAAATTATTTTTCGTTTATTTTATTTTAATTTATTTTGAAACAAACTGAACTGAACTGAACTGAAGCGATCTGAACTGAACTGAACTGAAGCGATCTGAACGGAACTGAACTGGACTGAAATTAAGTCCAAAAGAACAGGTCCTTAGAGGGAGACTTAATTTCTTTGTTTTTCCGTGAATTTATTATATATCTTGCGATCGATCTACTACTCTTCTAGCGTATATTAGAATCAACATTTGAGTTGATCTCTTTGGTATTTAAACTCTTTTAGTTTATTTTATCACAAATATATGTGATTTTATCACACCTCCATTAATATGTAAATGAATTTGGCAGATTACTTGCTAAATATTGCAAGTCGCCTATTTTAATGAACTTTGGGTTCAATTGATTGGTGCGTGGATCTAGAATTGAAGATCGTTTTCATTCAATGAAATTTCTCGGCATTTATATCTTTTATATTCTTATATCCCCCTAATGCCGAGAAATGATCTTCGTTAAATATTCAAATCAGCGTAATTGCTATAAATCGATCTTCTGGATCTTGGGTTCGAGATTTTATATATATCTTATTTTCTATTATGCCCATTCATAAAAATACACTTTAGTGGTGATATAAATATAAGTTGCATATGTAAAATTAATTCTCAGATGAGAAATGTTTGATTCATTTCCACGCACTTATTAATAATCATGATATGCATCATTTTTATTTTGAAGTATATTTGTAGTACTCGTGGGGATAATTAGTAAAGCTCTTTCGGAGCCTGATGAGCCATATTTTTTGGCTCATTTTCAGTTCTTTTGAGTCAAGTATCGAGTCTTTATTTTCTCTTTTATTATTTTATTATGTCTGGGAGGACACATTTGGAGTAAGAGTGATGCAGGGCATATCAGGTGACACATTGGGCATAATAGGAGTGAATTACGTGAAAGATGGAGAAGTTTTGCCATTTAGGCAAAAGGCAGCACAAGCTGGTGGTTTGAGCATAACACCTACTTTGGCCTGATCAGAGTCCACTCTTAATATATCATCATTTTCATAACAGTATCTTTAGAAATGATCATTCGGGGATCAAAATATTAGGTAGCAATCAAAATACTTGTTTCATTCAAACTTTATTGACGAATAATCAAATCAAATATTCTTCAAAAATATTTATCAAATTTAACAATCTCTTAATGATATTACTTTGCTCTTTAAACAATATATATTGCTACTTTATTCATAAAATATTTTTCAACAATATTTCGTATTGTGAATCATTCTTCGAGAAAAATACACATAAATCAATTGTGTATTATTCAGAAAAAACCCGTCTAAATTACATATAACAAAAATTAAGAAAATAATTGACTAAACTCGAAATGAGAACCAATGTCTCAAAATTAATCCAGTGTGCTGATTTTTGTTTCGTCCAGATTCAAAATAAGTTAAAAAAATGTGTTACATACATTGTATTGCATGATATTTATTGCAAGAGATATCTCGATTTACTAAAATATATGCACAAAATATTAATACTAGCTCTTCCGGAGCTTTCTATAATATTAGATGTACCATAATTTGTATTGAAATTATTTTCTTCAAATATCATGAAGTAATTTACGAATGATTATCCTATCTCAAAGATAATCATTTTGACAATACATTTATACTTTCAATCACGCCATTGTCAATTACATGATCAATATTGTCATCATAATTTCTTAAAATGAGGCAATTGAAATTAGCAAGATTCGTCTCTACATTTTCTTTTAATAGATTTTTGGTAGGGATCAACTTGATATTTGGTCGTACGACAAGTACGCACACAATGACAATTTATTCCACATTTTTGGTGGATTACTCTCGTTTGATACATGCTTTTGAGACTAATGTCTTGCTGATTATTTTATCATTTTTTTGCCCATGAGATTTTCCATCATGACCACGTTCTTGTTCATATTTACTTCTTCATCCTCATCCATGAACAGAACCATTTTCATGTTTATTTACATTTTCTTCAAGCAATAGTATACAACGAGTTGGGCGTATCTTATAATTTTTCATCAATCCCATTATTTTGTTCTACTACAAGCAGACATGATATGAGTTGAGGAAATTTTTTAAAATCATGCAAATAATATTGCTACTGCAAGAGCAAATTTGATGAATGAAATATGGAGAATGTATTTTTCACAGTACTTTCTTCATTTATTGTTTCTCCACACAAATCAATTTTGACATTATTCAAATGTATATCGGAATTGTAATCGCCAACAGTGAAATCTTGTATGCGAAAATGAATCCATTTATTATGTACTTTAAGAAGGACTATATTCGTTTGGTGATCAAATCAACCAATTTTTTTTCGTATGATTTGAAAATGAATCCATTTATTATGTACTTTAAGAAGGACTATATTCGTTTGGTGATCAAATCAACCAATTTTTTTGTATGATTTGGAATATTTTTCAATGTGATACTCAACTTTGGTTAATGAATTTGAGGACGACGGATGATGAATGATTTTGCACGATTCTGCAGGGATATCGTATTTTCTTCTTTGATTGTTTTACTCAAATTTTTTTAGAGAGTAAAATAAATCTCAATATATAATTTTCTCATAAATTACAATTAGTTGGAATCGGCTTTTTCGATATTCCATGAGTATCCACATAATAAGATACATTTGTTGATTTTCAAAAGATATCATTCAGAGATAATTCATATGTAATCATTGTTTCAACGAGAACAATTGATCAATTTGACATTTCACTATGAGTATCATTATTTAATTTTATTCAAAAACATTTAATATTTGAACTTTGCTTCGGGAGCAATATTTTGTATTATTTTTCATGAATAGTTTTAAAATATTTAAAGTTTAATTGTTACACCAGACGCAATTTGATTTGATATTTTTGCGGGAATATCATATAATGATGTTTTTCAAGAACATTGAAAATTTAACTGTTAATGTTCTTCATAAACATTTAAAGTTTAATTTTGATATTTATTCATGAATATCATATCATAATGTTTTAAGAAATATTTTTCAGAAATATTCAAAGTAGAATTGTTAAATAAAAGAATATTTGATTTGTTATTTGTCGAATAATATCAAATCATGATATTCTTCCGAAACGGTCAATATAATATTGAAATCATGAATATATGTTTCTTCGATAACATTCAATTTAATTGATATATTAAGAATAATTGATTTGATATTGTTTCAGGAATATAAAATTATAATGTTTTCCAAAAACATTTAATTTTGATATTGATTTTTATATTTCTTCAAATATCATATTACAATGTTCTTCAGAAACACTAAAATTTTAATTGATTTGTTAGGCATAATTAATTTGATAATACTTTGAGAATATCAAATTATAATGTTCTTCAGGAATATTTGAAATTTAATTGCTTCAGCATGTGAAATTTATGAAGAAGGGGAGAAGAAGTAGATATATGTACAAATATTATTAAATATAAATAAAAATTCTTGCCTGATGTTGAATCTTTGGGGATTGAACTTTCGAATCTGAGTAGAACTTCGATGAATATTTGATGAAGAACGCGGTTAAACTTTCTTAGGGCATCGTGCTGATAACGTGTTATAAACTAAAAAAAAAATATTGAGAGAATAATGTTAGAAAATGTCAAATTCAAAATTGGTTTTATTCAATGTTTGACTGAGTTGTCTGGCTATAAAATTAATTTGAATTGAGAATTAATTGCTTTGATAATTTTCTACGTCGTTCGTAGATAATTATAGAATTTTATTTCGTCAAAATCCAATTTTTGGTGAGTGAGAAATAAATTTTTAAATATAGTCAATTAAAAAGACATTTAATTGAATATGTAATAAAGTTGAAGATTTTATTACATTGAAATGTTTAATAGTTATTACATCCCACATTGAAAGATGTAATAAAATGATTAAACTTAAGTTAGAGGATTAGTGTGTTCAACGGTGAGCAAGACCATGGACCGTTAAGGTACATGGCAATCTCCACACGCGCGCCGTTCGTCCGACCGGCTCGGCTGGTGCTCGTGCCCGTGCTCCTGCTCGTGCTCGGCTTGTCCCGGCCCGTCCCGACCCACCCCGCCTCGTCCTTGGACTTGGACTTGGACTTTGGGCTGAACTTGGGCTTCGATCTTGGCAATTGGAGACTTGGGCTTCATGGGGCTCCTGGGACTGACCATCGTAATCGTTTTGCTGACGCGCTGAACTAATTATTGTTTGGGCTCGCCTATGGTGGGCTAGTCGGTGTTAAACTATATGGGTTGAAGTTGAAAAGTCAAGCCTGAATAAATAATAATAATATTATATTAATTTTATTATTTTTTTTGAAATAATCCTCAACGGTCAGGTCTTCACTCCTGGTCTGTTACATGGTTTTGATGGTGCTGATAATGGGTGTTTATTGCCTAGGTATCAATGTCCATACTGAATGCTTTTGACCCCTCACATGCAAGTGGATCACTATAAATAGTGAGTCTTAGGCTGCATATCAATCACAGAAAAAACGAAAAAGAATTCTTAGCATTTCATAAGTTCATACTCTCTACATTTTCCCGTTCGAAAGAGGTTCGACTTTGGTTGCTGATGAGACATTTTATTTGCTCATCTTAGAGCTCTTTTTACACTTTTTATTAAGTCAGTTTGAGTCTTTTATGTGTCTGGGAGGGCACAATGGAGTGTTTGGGCAAAGTATACAGGGTTGCAGCTAGTAGGTGGTGCATTGCGCGAAAGAGGCCAGAAAATTGCCCACTTTGGGCAAACACGGGGATCCAAGGCAAAGTGACTTGAGCAGTTTGACCCAAAAGAGGAAAAGTCGACACTATGGGCAAAGTGACTGGAGCAGTTTGACCCCAGGAGGCAAAGTCAGCCTTATGGGCAAAGTCGCCACTTTGGGCAAACGACGAGCATCGGGCATACCAGAGCAACAAAGTCCAAAAATTTGGGGATTCTGCCTTATCCCCCCATCTCTATCCGGTCAGCTGATAAGGAAAGAATCCCTAAAGACCAGGAATTTCTTTGACCACCAGGAGTCCCAGCAAGAACAAACTCTGGACGGACTACGCCCAGATGGCCCAAGCCCACCAGGACCATCAGCCCATTAATACAAATCTGATGCCCTAGAGACCGCACATATATAATCCCTGATCAGCAAAAGACACAAAGGAGGAAGCACACCATATACACCAGAGAGAGAGGGACGAAATCAACACCCAAAAATTCAGAAAAACGCCATTGATGGGCTGAAGAAGAAGGAGTCGAGTTCTCGCCGGTTATGGGCCTTCGGGCATAGCAGGGCGAATTCGTTTCAATTTCATGTTTTTTATTTTCGTAAATTAATTTCTTTATGTTCTAGACATTCAGTACTTTAATTTAAAATTTAATTCCAGCATGTTTTGTTTCGTTTTTATTTTATTTATTTTTTATTTGATTATGCATAGCTAGTAATCTGCGTCTGGGCAAAGGCAGATCGAAGGGGATTTTGGGCTAAGTGAGACCGAGAGGCTGATGGGGCTAGAGTAGCCGGTTGGGGGTTTGTTCCCAAAGCAAAGTTGGTTGAGGAATATTTTCAGGGAGTTTGGGCAAACTAGGACGGCCACTAGTGAACCTTTACAATCTGGGATACTGGTGATTGGGCAAACCGCATAGATGTACCTTGTAGTATTGTTGCGGGCATAGCACTAGAACTTGCTGGTGATTGCGGTCGTATGACTCGGAGTTCCGGGCATGCTATTGGCCGAGTGGGTCTGTCTAGAGGGTAATGCGGGTTTGGGCAAACTAGATCCATGTTTGGCCGCATAGGTTATCGAATTGTTCAGATCCAGGGGTTTAGGCATAACGTTAGCTTGCCTTCTCTTTACACAGTAAGGATAGATGAGGGGTGGGGCAACTGGGGGAGTGACGCATTAGGACCACTTTTGTCTTGTTAAAGCACCTTATAACCACTGACAAACCGCTGGTAGAAATCCTTAGTGCCTATGACCGGTAGTTTGCCCAGATGACCCTGAGAGACGTTGTATGCCCAAATGCTTGTTTTCCATTATTTGATTTTCGTTTTCTATTTGCATTATGTTTGATCATAGTGTTTAGTATATTTTATGTCTGCTTAGTTTGGTCATAGTTAGTTTATATTTAATTGTTTGAGTTTGGTAGCTTGATTAAAACCGTTGTGCCCACAGCAACCAATCAAAACCTTTTTCAAAACGTGACAACCCTTGGACAAGCCGAGATCACTTATTGCAATTGCTTCCTCGTGGGACCGACCCCACATACTTACCACTATATACTTTGTAGTGATAGGTTATTGGCTAAATTACAAATATTATTTTGACAGCGCGTTTGCTCCGCGACAAGCAATCGCGCTCGTCAAAATTGGCGCCGTTGCCGGGGAGGCAATATTCCAGCAATAAGTCTTCTGTGCTATTTGACTTGTTATTTTTTGTTTTTGCTCCAGCTTGACCGTACAGGGCAAAGGGGGCAGAACGAAAGGAGCAGGGCAAAGAGCACGTGCAGTCCAAAGAAGAGCAAGAGGGCAGTACCCTTTTGGCTAGAGTAGAGAGATGGGTAACCAGTACGACCCACCAGTAGTCCAGACCTTGAGGGAAATGATGTTCCCCATCGATTTGAACTTCGGACCTCTGGGCATCACTTTGACCAGAATCACTGCAGATTGGGAGATGAAGCAGAGTTTTATTAAGATCTTGCTCAGATTCAACGATATGCCCTGGGAGGACCCTCAACGACATTTGCAAGATTTTGAGATGGCATGTGGTACTATACGTGCTATGGGCACACTGGCAGAATATATTCGACTGTTAGCCTTCCCCTTCTCCCTTGATGATGAGGCAAGAGAATGGCTTTACAGTTTGCCCAGAGGCGAAATTACAACATGGCAAGAATTGCAGCACCAATTCTTGAAGAAGTACTTCCCCATGTCTCGAATCTTGCAAGTGAAGAAGAGAATTTACAACATCAAAATGGGCACTGGAGAATCGTTCCATGACTATTGGGTTCGATTCAAAGAAACTCTAGCGCTATGCCCATACCATCAGATACCAGATCATGAATTGGTTGTTGGAAATCGACTACCCTGGGCATGTCCGTTCGACTACTCGAACATCCGGACAAGCCCAGTCGACATCCAGTGTGCCCACTGTGTTCACGACGAAGCCCCTGACCCGAATTGCACCCAGCCATCGCACCCGAGGCACGACCGCGCAAAACGAGAGGCTTCTGCCCTCTCTGTCGTCCGACACCAGAAGGTGTCGTCCGACAAGACTACCTGCTGTCGTCCGACACCAGAAGGTGTCGTCCGACAGGCCTGTCGGCCGACAGTAAACCATGTCGTCCGACACCCGTCGCGAACAGCGGCGGGTTTCGCCCGTTCTGGCTGTTCCGATGCGTTTTTCTCGATCCGACTGCCATGCCGGAGGTCAGAAACCTCCCAGCAGTCCGAGAATATCACATCCAAACCACGGGACCCGATCTTACATTCAAAGTATGATCAACGAGAAATTAGATCGAATTAAATTGCGGAAAAAAAGAATTCGATCTCATACCTCTCGGTCGATTGTTGAGACCTTAGATGCTTCTAACGTATGCCTCAGATCCTTTCTCCAGCCGTTGTGTGGGCAACGATCCGCTGGAGTTCTCCCGTCTGTACTCTCCTTTGAATAACAGCAGCGTTAATATGTCTTTTTCTCTCTGAGAGAAAAATATTAGCGCAAACTAATTTAATTTTACAGAGAAAAATTATAATTGCGTTAACGCAATTGTTTTTCTGAATAAAATGAAATAGCGGCGAATGTTAGGTTTTAGGAGAGTACGGGAGGGGATTATATAGAGTTACGTTAGGGACCTTAGGATAAATTAATTAAGGGCTAAATTGAAATATTAATTAACTTGGAATACGTAAACGCAATTCCTTAATTAATCGATTTCAATTTTAATTATTATTAACTCCACTATAAAATAATAATTGAATTCCCGAAATTAATTTTAATATTATTTTAACAATAATAAATCCGCCGAAATTACATATACGACTTTCCCCGTGTTTAAGATATCGAACGTCCACGAACTTATTTAATTACTAATAATTAAATTAATTCGTCTCTTATTATCCGAGACTAGTACCACTCATCCTTATTATCATGTGGAACAAATCCACCTGCAGGGTTTACATGATAAACTTTATGAGCTCATCTCGGGGACGTTATCAACCCGATAAACGGGACACGGTTTCCTGTCTATAATCTATAGCATGCCGTGAGTACAATTACGATTCCCAATTTACCGAGTATCTCGACTAATCAAATAGTCTCACTCATTGGCATATTAAAGAACCGAGAATTGGACACACGCACCTATAATTATATAGGGATTAGGAACTCGTATATCCATAATATCTGAGGTCTAGTTCGATTACGTCGATTAGTATAAATCGAACGCCCTCCTGTGGTCCTGCTCAATACACCAAGTGTACTAGTGTAACATAATAGTCAAGACCAACTATTACCCAGTCACACTACGACGTACCGATGGATTGTCCCTGTCCATCTAAGTCGTGAGCTTCTGTTCGACAGTATACGAGTAACCGACAGTATGATCTTCCGCGTGTCTCCTCACGCCATACTGTCTACAACGTATATATCTAGGACTATTGCATTCGAGTACAAAGATAGACAAAAATGCCGACAGTTTGATTAATAGATAATGAAAAACACAGATAAGGAGTTCCATATTGTCACTAAACTAGACATTTAGAATATAACTCCATCAATCTCCCACTTATACTAAAAAGTCTAGTTGCCCTCTACCATACATCCGATACCCATCCCCTTCACGTGTCTCTTGAACGCTTCCGCTGGAAGTGCCTTCGTAAAGGGGTCAGCCAGGTTATCCGCTGATGCAATCTTGGTGACAACCGCATCGCCTCTCCTGACGATGTCTCTAATCAGGTGGTACTTGCGATCTATGTGTTTACTCGCATTGTGGGCTCGTGGTTCCTTTGCATTTGCCACTGCACCGCTATTGTCACAATAAATTGTGATAGCTCTAGGCATTTTAGGAACCACATCCAAGTCCATAAGGAAGTTCCGGAGCCACACCGATTCTTTAGCTGCCTCAGAGGCTGCTACATATTCGGCTTCCATGGTAGAGTCCGAAATGCATTTCTGCTTAACACTCTTCCATGAGACTGCTCCACCTCCCAATGTGAACACATAGCCTGATGTAGACTTTCGCTGATCCTTATCAGATTGGAAATCCGAGTCTGTGTAACCAATAGGAATCAACTCGGACGCTTTGTAACTCAGAACATAATTCTTAGTCCTTCGCAGGTACTTAAGTATGTTCTTTACAGCAGTCCAGTGACCCTGTCCAGGGTTACTCTGATATCTAGCTACCATGCCCACGGCATAGCAGATATCAGGTCTCGTGCACAACATGGCATACATTAGACTTCCTACTGCCGAAGCATAAGGAACCTTCTTCATGTAATCTATCTCCTTTTGTGTTTTGGGACACATGTCTTTAGATAGATGAATTCCATGGCAGAAAGGTTGAGCACCTCTCTTGGAATTCTGCATGTTGAAACGAGCCAGAATCGTATCAATATATGAAGCCTGGGACAAGCTCAATGTTCTTTTCTGGCGATCCCGTAAAACCTTGATCCCAAGAACATGCCCAACTTGCCCTAAGTCTTTCATATCGAATTGCTTGGACAACCATCCCTTTATGTCCGACAACATCTTCACATTGTTGCCAATTAGAAGAATGTCATCTACATAAAGCACGAGAAACGCCACGCTGTTTCCGTCACTTCTCCGGTATACACACGACTCGTCCATGCTTTGAATGAATCCATAAGACTGGATAACCTCATCAAACCGCATGTTCCAAGATCTAGAAGCTTGCTTCAATCCATAAATGGATCGGTTTAGCTTACACACTAGATGCTCTTGGCCTTTCTTGATGAAACCTTCTGGCTGTCTCATGTAAATGGTCTCGTCAAGATTCCCATTCAAGAATGCTGTCTTGACGTCCATTTGCCACACCTCATAATCCATATGAGCTGCTATAGACAAAAGAATCCGGATCGATTTTAGCATAGCTACCGGCGAAAAGGTTTCCTCATAATCGATCCCTTCTTTCTGAGTATACCCTTTCGCAACAAGCCTAGCCTTGAAGGTTTCCACCTTCCCGTCAGACCCTCTTTTTCTCTTGTACACCCACTTGCAACCAATGGCTTTTACACCTTTGGGCGGTGCTACAAGATTCCAGACCTGATTTGAATCCATTGATTCAATCTCAGATTTCATCGCTTTTTGCCAAGACTGAGCATCTTGATCTTTAAGCGCCTCGCCGTAGGTCCAGGGATCGGCTTCATGTTCTCCAGGTAACAAGTCCGAAGACTCACCTATAAACATGAACCTATCGGGTTGTCGAACAACCCTCCCACTACGACGAGGCTCCGGTGTAACCTCAGTAACTACATGTGCAGACTGTGGTGGCGTATCACCCGGTTCGGTTGGATCTAAGCCTTGATCGTCCCCTCTCAGTTCGTTTAGTATTATCTCACTCTTGGGCTTGTGATCCATTATATAATCCTCTTCCAAGAACCGAGCGTTGGTGCTAACAACGATCTTCTGGTCCTTAGGACTATAGAATAGACCACCTTTCGTTCCTCTAGGATATCCTATAAACAACCGAATATCGGAACGAGATTCCAACTTATCAGCCCCATGCTTCAGCACATGTGCTGGACAACCCCAGACCCGAATGTGTTTCAAATTTGGCTTTCGCCCGGTCCACAATTCCGAGGGCGTCTTGTTGGAATTCGATATCCCGGGCTATTTAAATTTGCGGAAAACAATAACCCGATCAAAACCATCCGCCGGAGATCACACGAGCACCACGTACGAGCCGAAGCACGAGCCGAACGCATGACGAGGCCGAAGCCTCGCGCACGCCCAGCCCGAGCCCCCGCACGCGGGGCTCGCGACGATCACCGATCGCACGCCGGCGATCGGTTTGGGGTGGGGCTGCTCCGGCAGCCCCCGCGGCGAGTCCGGCGACTCGCCGCCAGCTGGAAGCCCCCGCCTTCACGGCGGGGTTGGGCACGGCGCCAGCCCGTGCCCAGCGATCGACCCTCCACGGTCGATCGCACCCCCTCGGCCAAGCCGAGGGTTCGGCCCCCGTCGCCCCCATCGAAACCCTAGGGGCGATCGCCGTGGTCCGGTGGCTTCGCCACCACCACGCGTTCGTCCTCTACTCCGGGTTCGATCTTTGGATCTTGTTCTACGGTATTCTCGATAAATCCAAAACCGAATAAATCAAGGGCGTTTAGATTTTAACCTTTCGATTCGTTGTTCAGAGAAACGAATTCAAGATGACCTTTGAATCTTCCCACGTATTCCTTGCACTAGCTTGAACGTCGGGTGGGCGACGATCCTCCAAGCTCTATGGATCTACTTCTCTCTCTACTTTCTCTCTCTAGAATTGTGATCTTCAAGTTATATGAGAATAGAGAAGACCATGTAGTGCTTTTATAGGCTACGTAGGGGATCTAAAGGAGGTGGAATATTGGGCTTCCAATATTAATGATTAAATTGAGCCCAAGCCCAAATCTATTAATCTCCCATTAATATTAATTAATTTATTTTCCACTATATAAATTAATTGCACTCCCAATATTAAACCATATTATATCCAAATAATATTTCTCCGGTAGTATTATTTATTCCGTGTATTTAAGATATAAATATCCATGAATAAAATTTATTTATTGCTTAATAAATTTATTCATCTCTTTTATCCGAGACTAGTACCACTCAACCTTATTTATTATGCGGAATTAAATCCACTCGCGAGGTTTACATAATAAATCCTTATGAGCTCATCTCGGGGATATTATCAACCCTTCCGGGATACACTGTCCGGTCAAGAATTCGCGGCATGCCATATATAAAATATAGTGACCCAACTTAACCGGTAATTAACCCAATAATTAAATCGGTTAATTCCTTTGGTAAATCAAAGTCACTTATATTAAATATACACACCCGCAACAATATCGGGGATTAAGAATAAAATACACTGAGTCTCAAATCAATTATCGCCGAGCAATCCTAATTGATGAGTCTCAATCGATCCGCTCAATACACCAAGTGTACAAGTGTGATAAAATAATTAAGACAAATTATTTTCTCTCTCACACAACGACTATACCGATGGATTGGTCCGTGTCCATCTAGGTCGTGAGCATCTGTTTGATTAAATACGAGTAACCGATAGTATGATCTTCTGTGTGGGCCCGACACACCATACTAACTACAACGTATAAAATCCAGGACTATAATTTGCATATATTTAATTAACAATAATTAAAAGCAAATGAATGTTCGTATTTAATAGGTAAATGAAAGTGTACAAGGAGTTCAGAATACTCAAATCTAGACATTAAGTATACTACTCCAACAATCTCCCACTTATACTAAGGTCTAGTCTTATCCTCCAAACTTCTGACTCCCAAACCCTCCAAGTGTTTGAAATAAACTTCCTTAGGAAGTATCTTGGTGAAAGGGTCCGCTAGGTTGTCCTCCGAAGCTATCTTGGTGACTATCGCATCGCCCCTCTTGACGATGTCTCGAATCAGGTGGTACTTGCGCTCTATGTGTTTCATAGCACTATGGGACCGTGGTTCCTTACTGTTTGCCACTGCACCGCTATTATCACAATAAATTGTCATAGCCTTGGGCAAACTTGGAATCACATCTAAGTCCTGGAGGAAATTAAGGAACCAAACTGACTCTTTCGCTGCCTCTGAGGCTGCAACATATTCAGCTTCCATGGTAGAGTCTGAAATGCACTTTTGCTTAACACTCCTCCATGATACGGCTCCACCTCCCATAGTGTACACATAGCCTGATGTCGACTTTCGCCGGTCCTTATCAGCTTGGAAATCCGAATCCGTATAACCCAAAGGAATCAGATTGTCTGCCCCGTAACTTAGAACATAATCCTTAGTATTTCGCAAATACTTGAAAATGCTCTTTACGGCAGTCCAATGAGCCTTTCCAGGGTTACTCTGATATCTCGCTACTACGCCAACTGCATAGCAGATATCAGGCCTCGTGCATAACATTGCATACATCAAGATTCCCACAGCCGAAGCGTAGGGAACTGCTTTCATTTCATCTTTCTCCTTCTGTGTCCGAGGACACATTTCCTTAGAAAGATAAGTTCCTTTACTGAAGGGCAGCTCACCCTTCTTGGAATCTTGCATGTTAAAACGAGCCAGAATCGTGTCTATGTAAGATTGCTGGGATAGGTACAATGTTCTATTCCGGCGATCCCTTATAACCTTGATCCCTAGAACATGCCCGACTTCTCCCAAATCTTTCATATCGAATTGTCTAGACAACCATCCCTTTATGTCTGATAACATCTTCACACTGTTGCCAATGAGAAGAATGTCGTCTACATAAAGCACGAGAAACACCACCTTCTTTCCATCACGTTTCCAATACACACACGATTCGTCCATGCTTTGACTGAATCCAAAAGATTGGACTACTTCGTCAAATCGCAGGTTCCACGATCTCGAGGCTTGTTTCAATCCATAAATGGATCGATTAAGCTTGCACACTAGATGATCTCGCCCCTTAGCAATGAATCCTTCTGGTTGTTTCATATAAATCGTCTCGTCAAGACTTCCATTTAGGAAAGCTGTCTTGACATCCATTTGCCACACCTCATAATCCATATGAGCTGCTATGGATAAGAGAATCCGGATCGACTTTATCTTAGCTACCGGCGAGAAGGTCTCCTCATAATCGATTCCCTCTTTCTGAGTATATCCTTTCGCAACAAGCCGAGCTTTAAAGGTTTCAACCTTTCCGTCAGATCCTCTCTTTCTCATGTAGACCCATTTACACCCAATTGGCTTTACGCCGCTTGGTGGTTCTACAAGATCCCAGACTCTATTAGAATCCATAGATTCAATTTCGGATTTCATCGCTTTCTTCCAAGAAGGCGCATCTATATCTTGTACCGCCTCATCATAGGTCCAGGGATCGATTTCATGAACTCCAGGTCCAGAGTCCGAAGACTCACCCAGTCCAATCCATCGGTCTGGTTGCTTTACAACCCTCCCACTACGACGGCGTTCCGGTGTATTAACAGTGATAGTGTCAGGTGCAGATTCTAGTGGTGTATCTATACTCGGTTCGGCTGTATCTAAGTCTTCCTTGTTACCTCTCAACTCATCAAGTATTATGTCACTTTTGGGCTTGTGGTCCATGACATAGTCTTCCTCTAAGAACCGAGCGTTAGTACTTATAACGATCTTCTGGTCCGTAGGACTATAGAACATGCCACCCTTTGTTCCTCTAGGATATCCTATAAACAACCGCACTTCAGTACGAGGTTCTAATTTATCGGCACCTACCTTCAACACATGTGCAGGGCACCCCCAGATCCGAACGTGTCTCAAGCTAGGCTTGCGCCCGCTCCATCGTTCCATGGGTGTTGAAGGAACCGTTTTAGATGGAACCAAGTTCAGAATGTGCGCTGCTGTTTCTAAGGCATATCCCCAGAACATTGTAGGTAAGTCCGAGTAACTCATCATTGAACGCACCATCTCCATAAGAGTCCTATTCCTTCTTTCTGACACACCATTCTGCTGAGGAGTATATGGTGATGTCATTTGGGAATCAATCCCATTCTCTGCCAAGTATGCCTTGAATTCTCCAGACAGGTACTCGCCTCCACGATCAGATCGCAGGCATTTAATGGATTTACCTTGAAGGTTCTCCGCATAAGCCTTGAATTCCTTGAACTTGTCAAAGGATTCGCTCTTGCGGCGCATCAGGTATACAAATCCATACCTTGAGTAATCATCAGTGAAAGTGATGAAATACTCGTACCCTCCCCTTGCCTGAGTAGACATAGGTCCGCATACATCAGAGTGAATCAAATCCAATACTTGTTCAGCCCTTCGTCCTTTACCAGAAAAAGAACGCTTGGTCATTTTTCCCTCTAAACAGGATTCGCAGGTTGGAAGGTCCTCTCCTTCAACACCACTGATGAGACCATCAGATTTCAACCTTTGAATTCTATTTGAGTTAATATGACCCAGTCTTAAGTGCCACAAGTATAATTGATTCATCCTAGAAGGCTCCTTTCTCTTATTGGTGTTTGTAGATGTGTTATTACTCTCGGTTAGTTGCATCGTGTTAGACTCAGGATTTAGCACATACAAATCGTCCACCAATGTACCAGAACAGATAATTTCACTGTTTCTTCTTATGATCACAGAGTGGTCAAAAGAAACAGAATATCCATTCAAAATAAGTTTAGAAACCGAAATTAAATTCTTTCTAAAATTGGGTACATAAAGACAATTATGTAAAACTAAAACCCTATCACTACTAAAACGTAAGTGAACGTCTCCCACTGCAACAGCCGCCACCCTCGCAGCATTGCCCATGTAGACCACGATCTCTCCCTCTCTAAGTCTCCGGGTTTCCTGGAACCCCTGCAATGAATTGCATACATGATCAGTGGCCCCCGTATCTACACACCAGGTGCTGGTAGATAACACCACTGACAATGTTTCGGTGACTAAGGAAAATTTCGTACCTTTGATGAGAGGACAATCAGACCTCCAGTGCCCAGACTGCTTGCATCGAAAGCACTTGCCTCGCGGCTTGCTCTTCCCAATCCGTGGTTCAAAACCACTGGGCTTCTTTGCTTGCACTTCCAACTTGGCCACTAGAGCTTGTGATTCTCTGATCATACTTATCAGTTCAGTTCTTTTGAAATCGTTTTTAAGCGATTCCTCAAGAGGACTAAACTTGATGAGTATGTCAATCACCTCTAGTCCGGCTTCCTTACTATGTCCTAACATCTCCTTGAGGTCATTTTCAATGTCCTCATCAGTTGGGATAATAGTGGATTCGGAAGGCTCAACAGTCTGAACATTGTCCAGATTTCTTTTCCAATCAGTACTATATGGAACCAGTGAGTTTTCATCTTTAAGTATATCACAAAGTGGGGTCACAGTCATTCTCTAACCTATAAGCACATAAAACAAACAAACAATTTAATGTCCGATATTATCTCCCTCAAATAATATCATTAAATCACTAATCACATCTAAAATCCCATCAGGTTAAAGCAAGCCACGATAGTGTGGACGTTTACCCACCCAAATGATTTAGCAATTAGATTTCCTTCGGTCGTACATCATCAATAGCGTTACCTCGATGGGAGGAATACTATGAAGCGTACCTAAGTGTTAACCATCACTCAGTACTAAGAAGTTTGTTTGAGATTCGTATATCACCGCAAGCCACGATAGTGTGGACGTTTACGTTAACACACGCATCCCTTACTCCCTTCTATAACTGTCTACATCAATCGATCTAAAGTCCCATTCGATATAGCAAGCCAAGATAGTGTGGACGTTTACTATACCAAAAGACTTATACAATTGAAATCCAATTACTTGAAGCATTTAATCTTGTAAATCAAGACGCGGAGAATCATAAGTGAAACTCGAAGTTTCTAACCAGTGATTCACCATGCGAACAACCCTATCTCTCATAAATGAGGGAGCCGAGCAGACAATCGATCCATCTATCAAAGAATGGTACGACTGCCTCTAATTTGTGTCCTCTACATGACCAAGTGGCTTTGGCTCCATTCCACTCCCCGGGGTGAGAATGAGTCGACTTGAAATCAGCTTTGGAAAGACAAATTAGGCATTGTTTGATAAACTTAATCAATGTTTCTCGTAAGAGGAATTACAAGAACTCTCCTCCAATGACCTATCTATATAAACTTCAAAAGTTTATAAAAGTCACCAAGAGAGCAGCAATGGAGACCATGGGTATGTTTCCATACCCTCTCCCACTTAGCTTTTTACAATAAAGGGATACGCTATCTAGTGCATAAAAGTAAACACACATAGCATGCATACATGTAATAAAGCACATAATATTATCACATAGTCAAAATAATTACTAGAATATTATTTTCCGACTATTATGGCTTTACTTCATCTCCGTACGCATCTTCTAGTCTTTAGTCTTCGTTCTTGAATGCTCCATGTGACGAGAATATTAATTTCCAATATTTAAATCTATTTATTTTTAATAAATCCAAAAGATACTTAATTAAAAAATTAAGTCAATCGAATAAATCAAAAATAAAATTAAATATTATTAATATTTTTTATTTATTTTATTTTCCCTTTCTACTTCATTAAATCTCTAGAATAATCTATCCAAGACCCACTTGGAATATTCTAGATGATTTCCATAATGAAATAAGGAAATAAAATAACTTAGGACTCTTCTACTTTCCAAGATTAATTAATTTCCATTTCTATGAAAATTCCCATAAAATAGGAATAATCAATTAGGAAATAAATCAATCCTAAATTAACTTTTATTCCTTTCCAATTCTATTAAATCTCTAGGATCCTATTCCAAGTAGAACTCGGAATACTCTAGAAGACTTCCATAATAGAATAAGGAAATAAAATTAATTCCAATTAATTCTTTTCCTAATCCATGAGAATTCCCAAAAAAATAGGAATACTCAAATAGGAAAAATCCGAACTTAATTAGGAAAGTAAATTTCCGGACCGGGATAGCACGGGGTGGGGATCCCCGCGCCACCCTCGACCCACGCCTAGGAGGTGGCCGGCCACCATCGCCGGCGGCTCCTCCATGTGAGGGTCGATCGATCCTCATGGGATCGACCATGGGGCGGTCGATCCTCGTCCTTTGGCCCTCACGATCATCTCCTTCGTCACACGTCTTCTCCGGCGGTCGTTTCGGCATCGATCCAACGCAAAATAAATTACAAAATAAATTTTACACTATCCGGTATCGATTCTATACATGAAATCGACCCTATACATTTTCCGGAAAAAGGTAGAACGTAATAATAAATCCTAAATTCGGTCAACCCCCGAATTTTTACTATTACAAGCATTCACCACCAAAAACGAATCTCGACATGTCCGAGAGTTTAATCAATCCAACATACATGACAAAATAAATTAAACGAATAATAAATTAAGCCATAATAGTCGGAACCCTGCAAGGTAGAACAATTTTATCGAAAATACCGCGAACGTAAACCACGCTCTGATACCAATTGTTGGAATTCGATATCCCGGGCTATTTAAATTTGCGGAAAACAATAACCCGATCAAAACCATCCGCCGGAGATCACACGAGCACCACGTACGAGCCGAAGCACGAGCCGAACGCATGACGAGGCCGAAGCCTCGCGCACGCCCAGCCCGAGCCCCCGCACGCGGGGCTCGCGACGATCACCGATCGCACGCCGGCGATCGGTTTGGGGTGGGGCTGCTCCGGCAGCCCCCGCGGCGAGTCCGGCGACTCGCCGCCAGCTGGAAGCCCCCGCCTTCACGGCGGGGTTGGGCACGGCGCCAGCCCGTGCCCAGCGATCGACCCTCCACGGTCGATCGCACCCCCTCGGCCAAGCCGAGGGTTCGGCCCCCGTCGCCCCCATCGAAACCCTAGGGGCGATCGCCGTGGTCCGGTGGCTTCGCCACCACCACGCGTTCGTCCTCTACTCCGGGTTCGATCTTTGGATCTTGTTCTACGGTATTCTCGATAAATCCAAAACCGAATAAATCAAGGGCGTTTAGATTTTTACCTTTCGATTCGTTGTTCGGAGAAACGAATTCAAGATGACCTTTGAATCTTCCCACGTATTCCTTGCACTAGCTTGAACGTCGGGTGGGCGACGATCCTCCAAGCTCTATGGATCTACTTCTCTCTCTACTTTCTCTCTCTAGAATTGTGATCTTCAAGTTATATGAGAATAGAGAAGACCATGTAGTGCTTTTATAGGCTACGTAGGGGATCTAAAGGAGGTGGAATATTGGGCTTCCAATATTAATGATTAAATTGAGCCCAAGCCCAAATCTATTAATCTCCCATTAATATTAATTAATTTATTTTCCACTATATAAATTAATTGCACTCCCAATATTAAACCATATTATATCCAAATAATATTTCTCCGGTAGTATTATTTATTCCGTGTATTTAAGATATAAATATCCATGAATAAAATTTATTTATTGCTTAATAAATTTATTCATCTCTTTTATCCGAGACTAGTACCACTCAACCTTATTTATTATGCGGAATTAAATCCACTCGCGAGGTTTACATAATAAATCCTTATGAGCTCATCTCGGGGATATTATCAACCCTTCCGGGATACACTGTCCGGTCAATCATTCACGGCATGCCATATATAAAATATAGTGACCCAACTTAACCGGTAATTAACCCAATAATTAAATCGGTTAATTCCTTTGGTAAATCAAAGTCACTTATATTAAATATACACACCCGCAACAATATCGGGGATTAAGAATAAAATACACTGAGTCTCAAATCAATTATCGCCGAGCAATCCTAATTGATGAGTCTCAATCGATCCGCTCAATACACCAAGTGTACAAGTGTGATAAAATAATTAAGACAAATTATTTTCTCTCTCACACAACGACTATACCGATGGATTGGTCCGTGTCCATCTAGGTCGTGAGCATCTGTTTGATTAAATACGAGTAACCGATAGTATGATCTTCTGTGTGGGCCCGACACACCATACTAACTACAACGTATAAAATCCAGGACTATAATTTGCATATATTTAATTAACAATAATTAAAAGCAAATGAATGTTCGTATTTAATAGGTAAATGAAAGTGTACAAGGAGTTCAGAATACTCAAATCTAGACATTAAGTATACTACTCCAACACGTCTTAGGGACTGATTTAGAAGGAACTAAGTTCAGGATATACGCCGCTGTTTCCAAGGCATATCCCCAGAACGAAACTGGTAGTTCTGAATAACTCATCATAGATCTTACCATTTCCATAAGAGTCCTATTCCTTCTTTCTGCTACACCATTCTGCTGGGGCGTGTATGGTGCAGTCATCTGGGAGTCAATCCCATTCTCTAATAAGTACGCCTTAAACTCTCCCGAGAGGTACTCTCCTCCACGATCAGATCGTAGAGTCTTTATGGTTTTACCATGAAGGTTCTCCACAAGAGCTTTGTACTCCTTGAACTTGTCAAAGCACTCGCTCTTGCGGCGCATCAGGTATATAAAACCATACCTTGAGTAATCATCAGTGAAGGTTACGAAATATTCATAACCTCCTCTCGCTTGGACAGATAAAGGCCCGCACAAATCAGAGTGAATCAATTCTAGTACTTCCTTGGATCTATACCCCTTATCACTAAAGGGTCGCTTGGTCATTTTTCCTTCCAGGCATGATTCGCAGGTTGGAAAGTCCTCATCTTTCACACCACTGAGTATTCCATCAGTTATCAACCTTTGAATCCTACCCAAGTTAATATGACCTAGCCTAAGATGCCATAAGTACTTTTGATTCATCCTAGAAGGCTCCTTTCTCTTATTGGTACTAGATGTATTATTTGACTCTACTCGTTGCATCGTGGAATAATCAGGATTCAGTATATATAAGTTGCCTATCAATGTACCAGAACAGATATACTCACCATTCTTTTTGATAATAACAGAACTATCAAAAGAAACAGAATATTTATTCAAAACCAACTTAGAAACCGAAACAAGGTTCTTTCTAAAGTTCGGTACATAAAGACAATCATTCAATACTAAAACTTTATTATTAAAAGATAAATGAACATCTCCCACTGCAACTGCCGCCACTTTCGTAGCATTTCCCATGTAGATGGTGATCTCTCCCTCTCTAAGCCGCCGGGTTTCCTGGAACCCCTGCAAAGAATTGCAGACATGATCAGTGGCTCCCGTATCCACACACCAGGTACTGGTGGATAACACCGCTAAACATGTTTCAGTGACTAAGGAAAAGTTCATACCTCCTTGTCTGAGAGGACAATTCGACTTCCAATGTCCAGACTGCTTGCAACGGAAACACTTGCCCTTGGGCTTGTTCACTCCATTCTGTGGTCCACCATTTCTGGGTCCACTGGGTTTCCGTCCTTGCTTCTTCTTCCTCTTAGCTCCCGGAGGGCCAGGAAGTTTCACAGCCACAAGTGCCTGAGGTTTCTTAAAGATTCCCTCTGCCGCCTGGAGTTCAGTCAGGAGTTCCGCCAACGTATATAACCTCTTGTTCATGTTATAGTTCAGGCGGAACTGCTCAAAACTCTTAGGCAGAGACTGGAGCACTATATCGATCTGGGTTTCCCCATCGATAGATCCTCCCATAATCTCTATCTCATTCAGATAGCCTATCATCCTAAGAACGTGATCCCTCACGGGCGTTCCTTCGGACATAGTGGCCGTCATGAGTTGCCTCATGGCATCTTGCCTGGCTGCCCTATCCTGACTACCAAACATCTCCTTGAGGTTAAGCATCATATCATAGGCAGTGGTCATGGCTTCATGCTGATGTTGCAGCACATTTGACATAGAAGCCAAAATGTAGCACCGCGCCATCTGATTAGCCTTGACCCACTTCCGATGAGCTTCCTTTTCCTCAGGAGTGGAGGTGTCAATAGGTTCGTCAGGACAATCCTCATGGAGTACATATTTGTACTCCTCAGCAGTCAGGACAATGTCCAAGTTTCGTTTCCAGTCAATATAGTTCGGACCAGTAAGTTTGTTCTCTTTTAGTATCATGGATAGCGGGTTGAGTGCCATATCTATAAAAGAGACAAATCAAACTGTCAAATTTAATTCGATATTAACTCCCTTAATTAATATCATTAAATCTACCAATCAATCCTAAAATCCCATTAGACTAGCATGCCACGTTCATGTGGACGTATACTAGTCCAAATGATTTTATAACTGGACTTTTACTTCGGTCGTACATCATTACAGCAGTGACTTCGATGGGGAGGATACTGTAAAGCGTACCTAAGTGTATACCATTTCTCAGTACTAAGTTAACCGCTCGGAAACTACACGCCCACCGCAAGCCACGTTAGTGTGGACGTTTACGTTGACATGCGGTCCCTTTACGATTTCCTATAACTGTCGAGCCTCAATTAACCCAAAGTTCCGTTTCCGTCTAGTAAGCCACGATAGTGTGGACGTTTACTAAACAAACAACTTTGTTAATTGAATTCCATTTAATAAATTTCACAATTTCGTTAATCAAAGCTTGATATCTCGTAAGTGAAACTCGAAGTTTCTAACCAGCGATCAATCATGCAATTGAGCCCTATCTCTCACAAAGTGAGGGAGCCAACCAGACAATCGATCTAGTCATCAAATGACTCGAATGTCTCTAATCTGTGTCATCGACATAACCAAGCGCTTTGGCTCCATTCCACTCCCCGGGGTGAGAATGAGTCGAGTTGAAATTAGTCTTTGAAAGACAGATTAGGCATTGCTTTGAAAAACTTAATTGTTCATTTTTTAAAATTGGAATTTCATTCGAATTTCGATCAAAGTGATTTCCGTGTATCGACTTTATCCGATAGGGAGGATGACACTAAAGCCAACTCGTAAGTCAATACACATCACTCTCGAAACAGAGAATGGAGACCGCGGGATTGTTTCCAATCCCTCTCCCACTTAGTATTTTACGATTTAGGGATATACATGCATAAAATAATAAGCATAATAAAACACGTAAATCACATAAGAAAGCAATTAACGTGGCCCGATTATTATGGCCTTAAAATCTTGAATGCACGTCTCTTGGAACTCGAACTCGTTGCTCGTCTCGACTTCGATTCTCGTTCCTCCGGGCTTCGATCTCGTCTCGATCCAATAGCAGAAATTAATTACAAAATTATTCTACTAAGTCCGGTATCGATCCTATACATTTTGATCGACCCTATACAAGTCCCGGATGTAACGGAAAAAAATAAACCTAACGACTCAACCCGTCGTTTTTATCTATTACAAACAAGCAACTTTCCAAAATAAAACGATCTCGACAAGCCCGAGAGTTTAATCAAAACCACACACATAGCACAAAATACCAAAAATAAATTGGCCATAATAATCGGGTGATCCTGCAAAACAATTCTCGCAAACAATACAAAGAACGTATAAACCGGCTCTGATACCAATTGTTGGAAATCGACTACCCTGGGCATGTCCGTTCGACTACTCGAACATCCGGACAAGCCCAGTCGACATCCAGTGTGCCCACTGTGTTCACGACGAAGCCCCTGACCCGAATTGCACCCAGCCATCGCACCCGAGGCACGACCGCGCAAAACGAGAGGCTTCTGCCCTCTCTGTCGTCCGACACCAGAAGGTGTCGTGCGACAAGACTACCTGCTGTCGTCCGACACCAGAAGGTGTCGTCCGACAGGCCTGTCGGCCGACAGTAAACCATGTCGTCCGACACCCGTCGCGAACAGCGGCGGGTTTCGCCCGTTCTGGCTGTTCCGATGCGTTTTTCTCGATCCGACTGCCATGCCGGAGGTCAGAAACCTCCCAGCAGTCCGAGAATATCACATCCAAACCACGGGACCCGATCTTACATTCAAAGTATGATCAACGAGAAATTAGATCGAATTAAATTGCGGAAAAAAAGAATTCGATCTCATACCTCTCGGTCGATTGTTGAGACCTTAGATGCTTCTAACGTATGCCTCAGATCCTTTCTCCAGCCGTTGTGTGGGCAACGATCCGCTGGAGTTCTCCCGTCTGTACTCTCCTTTGAATAACAGCAGCGTTAATATGTCTTTTTCTCTCTGAGAGAAAAATATTAGCGCAAACTAATTTAATTTTACAGAGAAAAATTATAATTGCGTTAACGCAATTGTTTTTCTGAATAAAATGAAATAGCGGCGAATGTTAGGTTTTAGGAGAGTACGGGAGGGGATTATATAGAGTTACGTTAGGGACCTTAGGATAAATTAATTAAGGGCTAAATTGAAATATTAATTAACTTGGAATACGTAAACGCAATTCCTTAATTAATCGATTTCAATTTTAATTATTATTAACTCCACTATAAAATAATAATTGAATTCCCGAAATTAATTTTAATATTATTTCAACAATAATAAATCCGCCGAAATTACATATACGACTTTCCCCGTGTTTAAGATATCGAACGTCCACGAACTTATTTAATTACTAATAATTAAATTAATTCGTCTCTTATTATCCGAGACTAGTACCACTCATCCTTATTATCATGTGGAACAAATCCACCTGCAGGGTTTACATGATAAACTTTATGAGCTCATCTCGGGGACGTTATCAACCCGATAAACGGGACACAGTTTCCTGTCTATAATCTATAGCATGCCGTGAGTACAATTACGATTCCCAATTTACCGAGTATCTCGACTAATCAAATAGTCTCACTCATTGGCATATTAAAGAACCGAGAATTGGACACACGCACCTATAATTATATAGGGATTAGGAACTCGTATATCCATAATATCTGAGGTCTAGTTCGATTACGTCGATTAGTATAAATCGAACGCCCTCCCGTGGTCCTGCTCAATACACCAAGTGTACTAGTGTAACATAATAGTCAAGACCAACTATTACCCAGTCACACTACGACGTACCGATGGATTGTCCCTGTCCATCTAAGTCGTGAGCTTCTGTTCGACAGTATACGAGTAACCGACAGTATGATCTTCCGCGTGTCTCCTCACGCCATACTGTCTACAACGTATATATCTAGGACTATTGCATTCGAGTACAAAGATAGACAAAAATGCCGACAGTTTGATTAATAGATAATGAAAAACACAAATAAGGAGTTCCATATTGTCACTAAACTAGACATTTAGAATATAACTCCATCATTGGTCCAATACTTCGTATCCGGGCTAAGAGGACAAGAGAGAATGATAATTCGTGCAGCATGTGGGGGTTCTATTCTGAATAAAAGTGCAAGTGAGGCGTTCAAAATATTCAAAGAGTTGGCTGAAGAATCCTGTGAAGATGAGTACGAATTTCCCAAACAGACAGTTGCTATGCCCATAACAACTGAAAATAAAATCGATCAGCTTTGCAGCACCATTGAGAAATTCATGGAGCATATGGTCACAAGACCACTCAAGGCAGTCGATAGATGTGAACTTAACAACTTTGGGCAAAGCAGAACGGATTACTATGACCCGTATGCCCATACCAGCATACCAGAAATCAGATATCAAGAGAAGTTTGGGTATAAGCAAGACAACTATCAAGAGGGAAGCCAAGAGCGCGATCAACAATACTTTGAACCCCAACAGTATGATGAAAATCAAGATTCGTCTCTAGCCGAGCTTGTGAATCGTGTCATGATGGAGAACATGAAAGCTCAACAAGAGAACATAAAAGCTCAACAAGAGACCGAAAAGTTCAAGAAGGAGATGGCTGAAGGATTTCAGAATCTTAATGCCCAAATATCACAGCTTGCCCAAACTGTGGCAAGATTGCAAGAGAAAACAGAGGAGCAGTCTTCCCAAGAGGAGCAATCTGCCCAAGAGGCGCAACAAAGTACCTTCCAAATGAAGAGTGAAGACATACTTCCAGAGAAGGGAAAGAGACCAAACCGAGACATGTTAGAATTTGAAGCCCTAAAGAGACTTTTCAAACGTGAAGACAAGTCTGCCCAAATCAAGGAGTCAAAGCCCAAACCACAGACTATAGTGATCAAACCTCCATTCCCAGGAAGGTTAGCAAAGGTAAATAAATCAGAAAACAAACATTTGGGCACACCTGATAGTCTGGGCAGAGAAGCAGGTCTAAACGTAGCAACCGGTTTGGGCAAAGTGGTGAATGTTGAACAGTTTGCCATAGATGACGAAATGGAAGAGAAAATGGAGGCGGTACTACATATTGGAATCCTAGAACCATCTATTACTTTCATCCCCATTAGCCCAACTAATAATTTGTCCCAGAGGAGAGATTGGTGTCGCCCTTTGAGCAAGCATCTGAGCAAGAATTGAGGAAGTTGCACAAACTTATCAAATATCTCTACCTAGGACAAGTGAATAAAATCTCCGAGAGCATCAGTGATGAGTCAAGTCGAAGTTCAGAGAGGAAATCTCAAGAGTCGTTTGCCCAACATCCAGAGGACAAGAGGAAGACGCCCCCCACCAACATTCGAATACCATTTGGTTTGGGCAAAGCTCCTGATACTTTACAAGGATGGATGATGAGCAAATCCTCTGATTTACTCAAGTGTCTGAAGGCCTCTTATGGGCACAACGAGGAGAAGCTTAAACCTCGCTCCATGAAGAATGGTGAGCATACATCACGTCATGCCCATGACGATAACTAAGGCGCTGACCGGGAGGCAACCTGGTATCTTTTTGTATAATATTTTACTTTATTTTGAATAAATCGAATGGAGGACTTGGATTTGTTTGATCCCAGAAGGGGAAAGAGTTTCTTTGTTTTCGAGGTGCAGGTCATGGAGGGTTAAAGGGTAGCTGTGTGGACATAATGACTACTTGGTCAAACTGCATATTACGGTAGAAGATGGATGAGCTCCCTAAAGTTGCAAGGATGACCCCTGGAACGAAGTCAAGGTCTGGGAAAACGGGCTCAAGCTACTGATTCCAGGGAAAGTCCTAAGGCGACAAAGCAGCATGTAACAAAGCCTCGTGGAGCTGCTGAACACACTAATGGCCCACATTGCCCGTGCCTAATTCAGGTTCTACCTTGCATTTACCTCCTCCTTAGTTGCCCTCTCAATTGTTTTCTTTTTTTTCTTTTTATTTTTGAGTCGATTTTCCTTTGAGTCAAGGGTCGATCTTTTCATTGACACACTTTGCCCAAGGCAAAGTGTGTGAGGAGGAAGGTGCGCCGACGTTTTTAGAGTGATAGTCTGGTCGTGGGTAGCCCCTACCAATCTTATTACTTTTGCACACTTTGCCAAGGCAAAGTGTGTGAGGGGGGAAAGGGAAAGGGCAAACCCCTGTTTCTAATCGAGTCAGCATGATTATGTGATTACTTTGGGCAAGCTTATATGTACAACAACTCAAAATTTATGGTTAAGATGCATGAAATAGGGATGATGGAACTGTTCTAGGCAAACTGTGAGATTTGAGCCTACATTGTTATGATATTTCTTTCTTGAGAGTCTGCTGTTAATTCTTACAATGCATGTCTTTGCCTAATTGCTATGATGAGTAGTTTGACTGAGTAGGGTTATTAAATGATTAGGGCATTTTCTTTGTATTGTTTATTTGAATAAATAACACTGTCCCTTGCTAGCCCTTTGAGCCTGAAATGAATTTTCTTTTTGAACCCATTTGGTATTATGCCCACAGTACATAGGCAGCCAGAGAGGATGAGGGAGTTAGGGCATAGTGTTCAAAAAAAAAAAAGAATAATAAAGTTGTTGTGCTAAGGCCCGTAAGAAGAGGCAAAGTGGCAGAGAAAAAGCTAGCATCAAAAAGCCCTCTGCCAAAATAGAGCCTACTCAAAATCCACTCATATGAGCCCACATTACAACCCAATAAAATCCCCTTTGATAAGACTCCTACTCAGTTAAAACAAGCTTAGAGCAGCAATGTGTCAAATTTGGGCATAGTAGAGTCACGGCAGAAATGAGTGTCATTAAAGCCATACACTACAAAGAGAGAAACACTGTGAGGGAGTGACCCAAAGACCTTGAACAGAATCTTGACTTGTTTTTATCTTAACTTGAATTTTGATTTGTCTGTATGTACTATGCCTTGTACTAATCATGTTAAAGTCCTTTGTTTTGTTTCCCCCTCCTTCCTTTATTTCTTTTGTCACTTTGGTCTTGAGTCAGGTAAATCAGACCCCACGCTTGGGGACAAGCGTGTTCCAAGTGTGTGCGGTTCTGATGAGCCATTTTATTTGCTCATCTTAGAGCTCTTTTTACACTTTTTATTGAGTCAGTTTGAGTCTTTTATGTGTCTGGGAGGGCACAATGGAGTGTTTGGGCAAAGTATACAGGGTTGCAGCTAGTAGGTGGTGCATTGCGCGAAAGAGGCCAGAAAATTGCCCACTTTGGGCAAACACGGGGATCCAAGGCAATGTGACTTGAGCAGTTTGACCCAAAAGAGGCAAAGTCGACACTATGGGCAAAGTGACTGGAGCAGTTTGACCCAAGGAGGCAAAGTCACCACTATGGGCAAAGTCACCACTTTGGGCAAACGACGAGCATCGGGCATACCAGAGCAACAAAGTCCGAAAATTTGGGGATTCTACCTTATCCCCCCATCTCTATCCGGTCAGCTGATAAGGAAAGAATCCCTAAAGACCAGGAATTTCTTTGACCACCAGGAGTCCCAGCAAGAACAAACTCTGGACGGACTACGCCCAGACGGCCCAAGCCCACCAGGACCATCAGCCCATTAATACAAATCTGATGCCCTAGAGACCGCACATATATAATCCCTGATCAGCAAAAGACACAAAGGAGGAAGCACACCATATACACCAGAGAGAGAGGGACGAAATCAACACCCAAAAATTCAGAAAACGCCATTGATGCGCTGAAGAAGAAGGAGTCGAGTTCTTGCCGGTTATGGGCCTTCGGGCATAGCAGGGCGAATTGGTTTCAATTTCATGTTTTTTATTTTCGTCAAATAATTTCTTTATGTTCTAGACATTCAGTACTTTAATTTAAAATTTAATTCCAGCATGTTTTGTTTCGTTTTTATTTTATTTTTTATTTGATTATGCATAGCTAGTAATCTGCGTCTGGGCAAAGGCAGATCGAAGGGGATTTTGGGCTAAGTGAGACCGAGAGGCTGATGGGGCTAGAGTAGCCGGTTGGGGGTTTGTTCCCGAAGCAAAGTTGGTTGAGGAATATTTTCAGGAAGTTTGGGCAAACTAGGACGGCCACTAGTGAACCTTTACAATCTGGGATACTGGTGATTGGGCAAACCGCATAGATGAGTATTGTTGCGGGCATAGCACTAGAACTTGCTGGTGATTGCGGTCGTATGACTCGGAGTTCCGGGCATGCTATTGGCCGAGTGGGTCTGTCTAGAGGGTAATGCGGGTTTGGGCAAACTAGTTCCATGTTTGGCCGCATAGGTTATCGAATTGTTCAGATCCAGGGGTTTAGGCATAACGTTAGCTTGCCTTCTCTTTACACAGTAAGGATAGATGAGCGGTGGGGCAACTGGGGGCGTGCAGCATTAGGACCACTTTTGTCTTGTTAAAGCACCCTATAACCACTGACAAACCGCTGGTAGAAATCCTTAGTGCCTATGACCGGTAGTTTGCCCAGATGACCCTGAGAGACGTTGTATGCCTAAATGCTTGTTTTCCATTATTTGATTTTCGTTTTCTATTTGCATTCTGTTTGATCATAGTGTTTAGTATATTTTATGTCTGCTTAGTTTGGTCTTAGTTAGTTTATATTTAATTGTTTGAGTTTGGTAGCTTGATTAAAACCGTTGTGCCCACAGCAACCAATCAAAACCTTTTTCAAAACGTGACAACCCTTGGACAAGCCGAGATCACTTATTGCAATTGCTTCCTCGTGGGACCGACCCCACATACTTACCACTATATACTTTGTAGTGATAGGTTATTGGCTAAATTACAAATATTATTTTGACAGCGCGTTTGCTCCGCGACAAGCAATCGCGCTCGTCAGTTGCTTCAGAGAAGAACAAAAGAAAGTCGTTGTATCTGGACATTAAGTTTGAAAATCGTAGCAAGCACGGGGCGTATTTGTCTTGCGGATAGCGAAAGCGCCTCGACTACCCACAACAAATTTTTGATCGAAGTTCGTGTCCAGTTCTGACGATCCACCGAAGATGAAGATTTGTTCGATTGTGTCTCTTCTTCTTGATTTCTTTTTTTTTTTTAAATAGTTTTTGGAAAGTGTAAAGTTATTAGTAGTACTGATTACTATTCCAGAAACAAGTACTGTAATAGGCTACGTATACCAAAAAAGCATGATAAATAATCGTACTGAAAATGACAACCCACGGGAATCCAAATGCTGGTGGACCAACCATCCAAACTGGACCTACTGGCCCTGTCCCACCGCTGAACATGAACGACCCAATCATGCCTTAACGGATGTTCATGCTGAGAAAGATGAGAAGTTTAGTGGTACTGACTTCAAAAGGTGGCAGCAAAAGATGATGTTTTACCAGACCATGTTGGGTGTTATGAGTTTCTCTCCTAAAATGATTAATGAGTTTCTTGAGATAAAGACAAGTGGATACAAGAAGCTGAAGGCACCCACAAACTGGGAAATTGCGCATGTTAGACTGGAGGTGCTCCTCACAAATGGTTTGACAGGAAGCATGTCTTCTCTCCAAAGGTTCCAAGCCTTTCTTGTTTATTCTCTGTGATCTTTCAGCTCTGTGTTTCGAGCTGGTTTCCCAACACCCACAAGTCTTCCTTGAATACTGAGAATCTTCAGTTTCTGTACCATATTGGGGTGGGTCACTATGTGAGCCTTGGTGATGTTATCTTCAATAGGATACTTTCTCTAGCTCTGTCCAACATCAAGTTCCATCTCCAGTTCCATTCACTGGTCTTTTCAATGCTCCAAGAACAAGGTTTCAAGACTGAGAAGGCTGTTCAACCTCTGAGTGACCCTCCAATCCTATATGTTCATAAGACATATTCCTTTCCTAGTCCTGCAAGGGTTCATGACCTTCCATGGGATACCTCCAATGACATTGGACCTGGTGGAACCCCTCATATTATGGTGCTTCTCACTGTTCTTCTGGAACATATGACCATACATTCTGATGCTCTATCTGCAAAAATTCAAGAATTTTCCTTTGCAGAAGCATCATCATCTCAGAAAGGTTGAGTAGTACCAGCTTCTGGTGGTGTTAAAAGTTCAGGTGGAGGAAAAGGGAAGCTAAAGAAGAAGAGTGCTCTCAAGAAGAGAAAGCTGGTGGTGGATAGTGCAGATTCTGAGGATGAGGATGCTCCTGCTGGTGGTGGAAAAGATGTTGAGAAAAGCCCTGCTAAAGAAGTTGAGAAAGAGATTGAAGACGAAGAAGAGGCTGGTGATGCCTGAAGTTAAAGTTTCATGTGATAAGATCCTTGTGATCTTTTTGAAACATTTTATTTTAAGTTGTTTTAGCTTTGAATAGCCTTTGAACAAGTGTGTTTTGCTTTTGTGGCTTGTGATGTTTTCCAAGTCTGAACAATTTATTAAATTTTATCTTATTTGCTTCCTATGTGCCTAACAGTTTCCATTGACTTATCTTATAACTGTTACTGCCCTTGTATTAAGATAACTTGTTCTGTCAAGTTTCCATTGACTTATCTTATAACTGTTACTGCCCTTGTATTAAGATAACTTGTTCTGTCAACTAATCTGCCTTTTGCCTTGCCCTATTCTTTCTATGCAGGTAGCTCAAATCCAGGTAGAGCTGAGCTTCAGGCTTCAATTTGGCTGGGAAAAAGGGGAAGTTTGTTGAGACTTATGTTTTACCACCAACTTGAGCTTTGCTAACTTAATCTGTTTTTGGTGGTTTACATAACAGGTCACTGTGCATGTGGTTCAGAAGACTGAGGACTGTAGGAAGCTTGCAGCCGAAGATTCAAAGTAATGAACTAATGATGGGCGGCTAACCAAAAGTATGGTGATGTACTTGAAAGTACAATCATTACTCACCAACTAAGCATGGCGCCTAACCCATACTTAGTTGCAGCAAGTACACTGGCGCTACAGTGATCCTGACAGACCTTGCGTGCAAGAAAGCTACTACATGGAGAAGGCAGATGAGAGTCAAAGCATGGTGATAGAGATCACCTTTCCAGAGCGTGGAGCTGAAGCTACTCACCATACCTTCGACATGACACAAGTACTCTGACACCACAGTTGACCTGAATGACTCTGTAGGGAAGTGTGCAAAGCTGGTGAAAGAGTGATGGCCGAGGACATCCCTACCCCACCACTCCTAGTAGAGCTTGGTGAAGCATGCACGCAACGCTTGACCTTCAAATAGAAGATTTGAAGATCATTTTTCTTAGAGCTGCTATCACCATTGTAAGATTGAGAAAGAAATAAAGTGAGGAGCTTTATTTTCTTTCACTGTCACATTTATTTACAAGGATTGAACTTAGTTAGAGTGAGGAGCTCGAACCTTTGTTCTTTCCCCTAGTTTACAAGGTTACGATTTAGTTATAGTGAGTAGCTCACTACTTTATCCTTCCCCCTAGTTTGGTTTCTTCCACATTGGAAAAACCTGTATACTCCATTTGTACATGTGAATTGAGCTTAATAAAGATTTGTGACCTTGAGGTCATCTGCAGGCTGTTAAGAAAACACTCTGTAAAGTTTTTATATACTCCGTGTCATTTGAAGTATTGACTCACCCTTCGCTCTCGGGTGTAGTCAGGATAACTTGAATCAGTAGGCTCCTTGGAGCACTTTCAAAACTAATCATCCAGAATATAAATAAACATTACGACCAAACATAATGAAAATATAAAACATAAATTAAATAATGGAAAGAAGCATCTGGGCATACAACATCTCTCTGAGTCATCTGGGCATACTACCGATCATAGGCACTAAAGGTTTTTACCAGCGGTTTTTCAGTGGTTATAGGTCGCTTTAAAAAAACAAAAGTGGTCCTATTGTGTCACGCCCCCAAATGCCCCACAACCCTCATCTGGCCTTACTCTTTTAAGAATAGGCAAGCTAACGTCATGCCCAATCCCCTATATCTGAACAATTTGATAACCTATTTGACCAAACATGGATCTAGCTTGCTCAAACCCGCATTAACATCTAGACAAACCCACTCGGCCAATAGCATGCCCGGAACTCCGAGTCATACGACCGCAATCTCCAGCAAGTTCTTGTGCTATGCCAACAACAATACTACAAGGTACATTTATGAGGTTTGCCCAATCATCGGTATCCCAAGATGGATATGTTTACTATGTTGGAATAGGTGACCGGCGAGTCAATGGTTGGCCGAGCGGTTAACCGTATTCCGTTATATAACGGTTTATTTTGTTAATTAATGAAACCTATATTAATGGCATATACTATATCTACTCCCAATGTTAAATCATAGATATAGTCATGTACAATTACACATGTTGTATGAATTCGGTTTTGTGGAAACCGAGAGATAATTCTGTTAACGCAACGTAACTGTCAAACTCAGTTCCTAGTTGATGGGTTACGCCAATAACAAGGATACCCGGCCATTCCTCCTTGACACTAGCACTTAGTGTATATGGGCTAATCTCGAGCCTCGGTGTTGGGACTGCTGGAATTCGATATCCCGGGCTATTAAAATTGCGGAAACCATAGCCCGATCAAACCCTTCGCCGGAAATCACATGAACGGCGACTCATCCGCCGGAGTCCGACCTTTGGAGACTACGCACCCGAAGATACGCAGCCCGCCCCCAGCCGAACCCCCGCGAGTCGGGGTTCACATGATCGAAGGATCGATCGCACGCCGGCGATCGATCGGGGAGGGGCTGCCCAGCAGCCCCCGCGGCGAGTCCGGCGACTCGCCGCCGCCTGGAGGTCCCCACCGTCGAGGTGGGGTGGGGTGCGGCTCCAGCCCGCGCCCCGGCGGTCGATCACCGCGATCGACCGCGCGCCCTCGGCCCAGCCGAGGGTCGCCTCCTCCGCGCCCGCCGAACCATAGGCGGGTCGATCCACGCGGTCCGGTGGCTTCGCCACCACCGCGTGATCTTCCGTCTACTCCGGGTTCGAACTTCGGATCTTGCGTTCTACGGTAATTTTGATAAACCAAAACCGAAATAATATCGAGGGGGTTCTAGATATTATACCTTCGATTCGTTGTTCGGAGAAACGAAATCAAACACCTTTGAATCTTCCCACGTATTCCTTGCACTCCGTTCGAACGTCGGGTGGGCGACGATCTATCGAACTCCTATGGATCTCCTTCAACTCTCTAGAATATCAAGTATGATATTCTTCTCTTATGTTACGTTATGAATTGTGAAGGCCATGTAGTGCTTTTATAGGCTACGTAGGGGATCTAAAGGAGGTGGAATATTGGGCTTCTAATATTGAAGATTAAATTGAGCCCAATGCTCAAGTCCATTAATCCTTATCAATATTAATTTTATTTATTTTCCACTATATAAATAAAATTGCACTCCCAATATTTACCCATATTATATCGAATAATATTTCTCCGGTAGTATTATTTATTCCGTGTATTTAAGATTTAAATATCCATGAATAAATTTATTTATTGCTCAATAAATTATATTCATCTCTTATATCCGAGACTAGTACCATTCAACTTTAATTATTGTGCGGAACAAATCCACTCATGAGGTTTACACAATAATTCCTTATGAACACATCTCGGGGATATTATCAACCCTTTCGGGATACACTTTCCCGTCAAGTATTCACGGCATGTCATATATAAAATATAGCAACCCAACTTTAACCGGTAATTAACCCAATAATTAAATCGGTTAATTCCTTTGGAAAATCAAAGTCTCTAATATTAAATATATACACCCGCAATAGTATCGGGGATTGAGAATAAAATACTCTGAGATTTAAATTGATTATCCAAGGCAATCCTAATCAATAAATCTCAAGCGATCCGCCCAATACACCTAAGTGTACAAGTGTGATAAAATAATTAAGATAAATTATTTTCTCCTTCACACAACGACTATACCGATGGATTGGTCCATGTCCATCTAGGTCGTGAGCAACTGTTTGATTAAATACGAGTAACCGATAGTATGATCTTCTGTGTGCCCATGCAACACCATACTAACTACAACGTATAAAATCCAGGACTATATTTTGCATATTTAATTAATGATAATTAAATGCAAATAATTGTTTATTAATTTAATAGATTAAATGCTATGATCGGGAGTTTACCGTTACTTAAATCTAGACATTAAGTACACAACTCCAACAATCTCCCACTTGTACTAAGGTCTAGTCATTTCCTCCAAACTCCCGGTTCCCATACTCATCACGTGCTTTAAAGTGTACTTCCGAGAAGTACTATGTGAGTGAGCAATCTAGGTTGCCGCTCTGAAGTTATCTTGGTGACTACTACATCGTCTCCCTCGACGATGATTCATATCAGGTGGTACTTGCTCTATGTGTTAACATCACTTTTTGACTTATGACCTTTTCCAGTTTACCATGCACCGCTATCCAATAGCCTGTGGTGAACTAAGAGTCATATCCAAGCCAAAGGGGTTATCCCGGAACCTAACCAGAACTTCCGCTGCCTCTGAGGCTGCTGTTCAGTTATGAGAGAGTATGAGAAGCGTCCTGCTTATCACTCTTTCATGGTTCCACCCTTTTCTAAAAGTAAACACATAGCCTGATATTGACTTATACTGGTCTTTCTATGATTCTTGAATCTGAGAGAATGTAATCTAAGAAGATTTCGTCTTGCTTCGTAATCCAGTACTTCGCAAGTACTATTACAGCATTCGAAAAAATTCCTTTCTAGATTACCTTGATATCCTCCCACTACGCAAACCGCATAGTTGATATCAGGTTCTTGCTTTTATAACATTGCATCTATAAAGCTTTCCATACTTGAAGTATAGGAAACTGCTTTGTCCTCATCTATCTCCTTCATGTGTTCGAACACATACCCTTTAGATAGATGTATATTCTGTCTCTGAAAGGCAATAACCTTTCTCAGAAGTATGCATGTTTAAAACAAAACATAATCGAATAAGATATCTAGGAGAAGTACAATGTTCTTATTCTTAGATCGAAAAAATCTCAAGAACATGCTCTAACTTCTACTCAATCTTATATCTCGATTCATTTAGACAACCATTTTCTTATGTCTGACAACTTTTTCTACATTGTTGCCAATGATGAAATTGTCATCTACATAAGATCTCCGAGAAACACCACTTTGTTTCCATTACGTTTCCAATACACCTATCGTCTATGCCTTTTGATGAATCCATCAAATGGACTATCCCATCAATTCGCAAGTTCCACGATTTATAGCTTTCTTTCAATCCATAATGGATTTACTAAGCTTGTACTCTAAATGATCTTGCCTCTTAACAATAATCCTTATTGTTTTTTCTAAACAGGCACATTTAGATTTATTACTGCCCTTATGCAGAGCTAGGGATCGATTTCATCTTTACCAGATCCAGAGTTAAAACTCTTCTAGTCTTATGAACATCTCTGGTTGCTTAACAACCTCCCACTGCAATGGCGTGCCGGTGTATAACAGTAATAACATTGGGTGCAGCATGTGGTGTATTTCTACTCGGTTTGGCTGGTTCCTAGTCTTTTGTCCTTCTTCTCATTCCAAGGTATTACGTTAGTTCGGGCTTTGTGGTTCTTCTAATAGTCTTCCTCTAAGAACCGGGCGTTACACGTCCTTCTTGTTGGAATTCTATATCCCGGGCTATTAAAATTTGCGGAAACCATAGCCCGATCAAAAACCATTCGCCGGAGATCACACGAACACCACGTACGAGCCGGAGCACGAGCCGAACGCACGACACGGCCGAAGCCGCGCGCACGCCCAGCCCGAGCCCCCGTCCGTGGGGCTCGCAAGATCGAAGGTGTCGATCGCTCAAGGCGATCGACGGGCTGGGGCTGCCCAGCAGCCCCCGCGGCGAGTCCGGCGACTCGCCGCCGCCTGGAGGCCCCCACCGTCGCGGTGGGGAGGAGCGCGGCACCAGCCCGCGCTCCGGCGATCGATCCTTGTGATCGATCGCACGCCCTCGGCCCAGCCGAGGGTCGAGCCTCCTCGCGCCTTGAAACCCTAGGGCGATCGATCCCCGTGGTCCGGTGGTTCGTCCACCACCACGCGATCGCTCCTCGTTCCGGGTCTCGATCCTTGGATCTTGTTTTTCGATAATTGATTTCAATAATACAAGAATTAAATAGCAATTATTTAATTCACCTTTCGATTCGTTGTGCGGAGAAACGAGATCTTATGATGACCTTGAGATCTTCCCACGTATTCCTTGCACTAGCCCGGACGTCGTGTGGGCGACGATCTACCGAACTCAATGGATCTCCCTCTCTACTTTCTCTCTCTAGAATTGTGATCTTCAAGTTATGAGAATAGAGAAGACCATGTAGTGCTTTTATAGGCTACGTAAGGGGATCTTAAGGAGGTGGAATATTGGGCTTCCAATATTAATGATTAAATTGAGCCCAAGCCCAAATCTATTAATCCCATTAATATTAATTAATTTATTTTCCACTATATAAATTAATTGCACTCCCAATATTAAACCATATTATATCAAATAATATTTCTCCGGTAGTATTATTTATTCCGTGTATTTAAGATATAAATATCCATGAATAAAATTAATTTATTGCTAATTAATTTATTCATCTCTTATATCCGAGACTAGTACCATTCAACCTTAATTATTATGCGGAACGAATCCACCTGCAGGGTTTACATAATAATTCCTTATGAACTCATCTCGGGGATATTATCAACCCTTACGGGATACACTTTCCCGTCAAGTATTCACGGCATGCCATATATAAAATATAGTGACCCAACTTAACCGGTAATTAACCCAATATTTAAATCGGTTAATTCCTTTGGAAAATCAAAGTCACTTATATTAAATATACACACCCGCAATAGTATCGGGGATTAAGAATAAAATACACTGAGACTTGAATCGATTATCGCCGACAATCCTAATCGATAAATCTCAAACGATCCGCCCAATACACCAAGTGTACAAGTGTGATAAAATAATCAAGACAGATTATTTTCTCTCTCACACAACGACTATACCGATGGATTGGTCCGTGTCCATCTAGGTCGTGAGCAACTGTTCGATTAAATACGAGTAACCGATAGTATGATTTTCTGTGTGGCGTCGCACACCATACTAACTACAACGTATATAATCCAGGACTATAATTTGCATATATTTAATTATAAATAATTAAACGCAAATAATTGTTTATTTAATTAAATAGATTAATGGCAATGGATCGTGAGTTTCCGTTACTTAAATCTAGACATTAAGTACACAACTCCAACAATCTCCCACTTGTACTAAGGTCTAGTCATTTCCTCCAAACTCCCGACTCCCATACTCATCACGTGCTTAAGTTGTACTTCCAAGAAGTACTATGTGAATGAGCACTCTAGGTTGCCGCTCTGAAGTTATCTTGGTGACTACAGCGTCGTCTCCCTCGACGATGACTCGTATCAGGTGGTACTTGCACTATGTGTTATCTTACACTTATGGACTTATGATTTCTTACCATTTGCCATCGCACCGCTATACCCATAGCCTTTTGGCAAATTAAGAATCACCTCTAAGTCCCAGAGATTATCCCGGAGTTATACCAAAACTTCCGCTGCCTCTGAGGCCGCTATTTGGTTACCCATGGCAGAGTCCGATAAGCATCGTGCTTATCACTCTTCCATGTTAAAACTCCTTCTCCTTCATTAGTGAAACACATAGCCTGATATCGACTTACACCGGTCCTTCTTTGATTAGAAATCTAAGAGAATGTAATCCAAAGGAAATGCTCGCTTGCTCCGTAATCCAGAACATAGTCTCCAGTACTTCGAAAGTACTTAAAATGTTCATTACAGCAGTCAAGTATTCCTTTCCAGGATTACCTTGATAACCTCCCACTATGCTAACCGCATAGCCGATATCAGGTTCTTGTTTTCAACATCGCATTTATTAAGCTTTCCACACTCGAAGTGTAGGAATCCGCTTTCATTGCTTCTATCTCCTTTTGTGTTCCAAAACACATATCCTTAGATAGATGCATTCCGTTTCTGAAAGGTAACGAAACTTTCTCGGAACCTTGCATGTTAAAACGAACCGTAATCGTATAAGATATCTAGAGAAGTACAATGTTCTTTTCTTGAGATCCTAGATCTTAAGAACATGCTCTAACTTCTTCTTTATCTCGTATATCGATTTTTCTAGACAACCATCATTTTATGTCTGACAACATCTCTACATTGTTACCAATGATAAAATGCAATCTACATACAACCTCCGAGAAACACCACCTTGTTTCCATCACGTTTCCCATACACTCGATTCGTCTATGCTTTGATGAATCCATAAAATGGACTATCTCATCAATTTGCAAGTACCACGAACTCAATGCTTTGTTCCAATCCATAAATGGATCAACTAAGCTTGTACTCTAAATGATCTTGCTTCTTAGCAATAATCCTTATTGCTCTCCAAGAAGGCACATTTAGATCTAGTACCGCCTTCATGTAGATCCAGGGATTGATTTCTTGTATACTAGGTCCAGAGCTCAAAACTCTCCTAGTCTTATGAATATCTCCGGTTGTCAAACAACCTCCCACTACAATGGTATTCTGGTGTATAAACAGTAATAACAGTAGGTGCAGTTAGTGGTGTACCGCTACTCGGTTCGGCTGGTTCTAAGTCTTAATCGTTTTCTCTCTCTTCAGAAAAATCATGTCATTTTGGGCTTGTGGTTCATCTAATAGTCTTCCTCTAAGAACCGGGCGTTAGAACTTATAACGTCCTTCTGGTTCATAGTACTATCGAACACACACCTTTTGTTCTTCTAGGATATTCTACAACCACATTTGAATGTGCCGTTGTTTCCAAGACATATCCATAGAACATAGGTAGTTCCGTTTAATTCGTGCTTTTACTATTTCTATAAGAGTTTCCATTTCTTATTTCCGACACACCAATCTTACAGAGGACTGTATGGTGTAGTCACTTGGGATCCAATCCCAAGCTCTGATCATAAATCAGAGTTAATCAATTCTAATACTTGTCCGGATCTTATATCTTATATCCATAAAGGATTGCTTAGTCGTATTATCTTCCAAATTAGATTCTTAGGTCGGAAGGTCCACTCCTTCAATTTTCGACCTTTGAACTTCTTATTTGAATAAATATGACTTAGCATAAGATTCCACAAGTATAAATGATTTAATAAAGAAATCTCTTATTAGTAAAACGAGTTATATAAAACGGTTCGTTGCATCGTGGTGGACTTCAGGATTCATCATTTATATTGCTAACCAATGTACCAGAATAGATAATATTATTATTTCTTCTTATAACCATCAAATGATTAAAAGAAATAAAATATCCATTAATTAGAAATCCAGAACAAAGTTCTTTCTAATATGAAAGGTACATAAAAGCAATAACTCAAAATGAAATCCTATAAAATGTCCTCCACTGCAACTGCTGCCTCCTCTACAGCATTGCCCATGTAGACTACGATTTCTTCTTTTCTAAGTCGTCGGGTTTCCTGGAACCCTTGCATTTAAAATGCACATACCGTCAGTGGTTCCATATCTACACACCAGGTTCCGGTAGATAATACCACTGACTATGTTTCACGACTAAAGAAAATTCCGTACTTTCTTTGAGAGGATAATCAGACTTCCAGTACCCAGACTGTTTGCATCGAGAACTCTTGCCTCATGGCTTTCTCGTCCCATCTTGTGGTCCAAGCAACTTAGGACCACTGGGATTCATTGCTTTCTTTTCCTTTCCCCCGATTTTGCCCTTAGGTTCAAAACCTTTGGCATTGGCTTACAAGAGCTTGCGATTTCCGTCTCAACTCGTCCAAAAGGTTAATCATCTCAGAAACGTGTTTAAGCGTTTCCTCGAATGACTGGCCTTTATGAGTATCCTCATCGCTTCTTGTCTAGCCGCCTATGTCAATAGGCTCGGAAGGATAAAGCTCATTGAGTACAATCTTGTACTCTTCAACAGTTTGGGTAATGTCTAGATCTCTATTCCAATCATTACATTTAGGGACTAGTGAGTTTATAATCCTTACGTATCACAGAAAGTGGGTTCAAAGCCATTTCCTAATCTATGAGCACATATAACAACAAACAATCGATTTAATCTCCGATATTATCTCCCTTAAATAATATCATTAAACCACTAATCACCTCTAAAATCCCATCAGATATGGCAAGCCACGATAGTGTGGACGTTTACCTATCCAAATGATTTAGCAATTAGATTTGCTTTGGTCGTACATCATCATTAGCGTTACTTCGATGGGAAGAATACTAAGAAGCGTACCTAAGTGTAAACCATTACTCAGTATCTAAGAAGATTGTTTGGGACACGCATATTCACCGCAAGCCACGATAGTGTGGACGTTTACGTTAACATACACTCCTTTACTCCCTTCTATAACTGTCTACATCAATCGTTCCAAAATCCCATTCAATGTAGCAAGCCACGATAGTGTGGACGTTTACTACACCAAAGGACTTTTACAATTGACATCCAATTACTTGATCCATTCGATCTTGAAAATCAAGATGCGGAGAATCATAAGTGAAACTCGAAGTTTCTAACCAGTGATTCACCATGCGAACAACCCTATCTCTCATAAAATGAGGGAGCCGAGCAGACAATCGATCTAGTCATCAAATGACACGAAAGTCTCTAATTTGTGTCCTCGACATGACCAAGTGGCTTTGGCTTCATTCCACTCCCCGGGGTGAGAATGAGTCGACTTGAAATCAGTTTCAGAAAGACAAATTAGGCATTGTTTGATAAACTTAATCAATGTTTCTCGTAAAAAGAATTACAAGAATTCTCCTCCAATGACTTGTCTATACGAACTTCAAAAGTCCATAAAAGTCACCAAGAGAACAGCAATGGAGACCATGGCAATGTTTCCATTCCCTCTCCCACTTAGCTTTTTATAACAAAGGGATACGCTATCTAATGCATAATTAAATACACATAAGCATAATAACAAACATACATTTCATGCAAGTACGTTCACAAATAATCAAATAATTACTCAAGTAAAATTATTTCTCGACTATTCATACCTTGATGAATTCCAGCATGCTTGTCTTGAGTCTTCATTCTACGTCTTGAATACTTTGCCGAGCGACGGAAAAATTCTTTGATTCTCATATTTAATTTTACTCCAATTAAATAAAATCAATTCCATTGATTTCCATATTTAATTCTATTTTAAATAAAATCCAAGATTTTCCAATCCAAAATAAATTTTGAATTAATCTATTGATTTTAAATAAAATAATTAAATTAAATAAAATCAATATTATTAAAATCCATTGATTTCCATATTTAATTCTATTCTAAATAAAATCCAAGATTTTCCAATCCAAAATAAATTTTGAATTAATCTAATGATTTTAAATAAAATACTTAAATTAAATAAAATCAATATTATTAAAATCCATTGATTTCCATATTTAATTCTATTCTAAATAAAATCCAAGATTTTCCAATCCAAAATAAATTTTGAATTAATCTAATGATTTTAAATAAAATACTTAAATTAAATAAAATCAATATTTATTAAAATCCATTGATTTCCATATTTAATTCTATTCTAAATAAAATCCAAGATTTTCCAATTCAAAATAAATTTTGAATTAATCTAATGATTTTAAATAAAATACTTGAATTAAATAAAATCAATATTTTAATAATTTCTCAATCCTATTTAAATTAGATCTCAAGAATCCTAATCAAAATCGAATTTTGATTCTTCTTAAGACTTCTAATCCAAGTAGGTATAGGATATCTAGAGAAACTAGGATTTTCTTTCCTAATTTAACTCTCCATCTAATTCCATTATTTAATTCCATAATTAAGAAATCTAATCCAAATAGAATTTGAATTAATTCCAAAATTAAATTAAATAAAATTAGAAAGATTAAATTATTTCCGGAAAGATCGGATTTACCGGGACGAACCGAAACAAGTTCCGGTCATCCCAAAATCCCAATCGAACCCACTGGACCAACTAAACCAAGAATTAATTTGGTCCCATGCATGTAATAACATGCACACCAACGTGCACCTCACCATGCATGTGGAGGCCATGCACGGCCACGTTGATTGATCCATACACATGCAAATTGGATCGTGAATGAATTAACTCATTCAGTCGATGCCCCACATCGATACAGCAGCCCGCATATACAGCCCGCGCAAAGGCGTGCCACCCGGTTGTGCTCGTAGCCGCGCCGCCGATTGCCCCGACTTCCGGCGATGGAGATCACCAAGTTGAGCAGCCCGCGCGAAGCGGTTCCTCCCAGCCACGGGTAGCCTTCGATCGAGCTCCATGTCGGCGATCGATCTCCGCCAACAGCTCATCATGTGCGACCAGCCACTGCCCCAGCAGCCCACACGCCCTTGCTTCCAGCTACCTCCCCGGCAGCCCGCAACGAGCGCGCGATCGATCTCCTCCGGTTCGATTTTCCGAAAACCCTCGTTTTTAATAATTAATTTTTCCGACAACACAATTCATACAAGAGAGAAAACATAGACGTAGAACAATATATAGCACAATAATTTAACGCAATTAAATTAATCCATGGCTATAAACAACGACAATCGATTAACGAAACAATTAACGAAAAATGTAATCGTACGCTCTGATACCAATTGTTGGAATTCGATATCCCGGGCTATTAAAATTTGCGGAAACCATAGCCCAATCAAAAACCATTCGCCGGAGATCACACGAACACCACGTACGAGCCGGAGCACGAGCCGAACGCACGACACGGCCGAAGCCGCGCGCACGCCCAGCCCGAGCCCCCGTCCGTGGGGCTCGCAAGATCGAAGGTGTCGATCGCTTAAGGCGATCGACGGGCTGGGGCTGCCCAGCAGCCCCCGCGGCGAGTCCGGCGACTCGCCGCCGCCTGGAGGCCCCCACCGTCGCGGTGGGGAGGAGCGCGGCACCAGCCCGCGCTCCGGCGATCGATCCTTGTGATCGATCGCACGCCCTCGGCCCAGCCGAGGGTCGAGCCTCCTCGCGCCTTGAAACCCTAGGGCGATCGATCCCCGTGGTCCGGTGGTTCGTCCACCACCACGCGATCGCTCCTCGTTCCGGGTCTCGATCCTTGGATCTTGTTTTTCGATAATTGATTTCAATAATACAAGAATTAAATAGCAATTATTTAATTCACCTTTCGATTCGTTGTGCGGAGAAACGAGATCTTATGATGACCTTGAGATCTTCCCACGTATTCCTTGCACTAGCCCGGACGTCGTGTGGGCGACGATCTACCGAACTCAATGGATCTCCCTCTCTACTTTCTCTCTCTAGAATTGTGATCTTCAAGTTATGAGAATAGAGAAGACCATGTAGTGCTTTTATAGGCTACGTAAGGGGATCTTAAGGAGGTGGAATATTGGGCTTCCAATATTAATGATTAAATTGAGCCCAAGCCCAAATCTATTAATCTCATTAATATTAATTAATTTATTTTCCACTATATAAATTAATTGCACTCCCAATATTAAACCATATTATATCAAATAATATTTCTCCGGTAGTATTATTTATTCCGTGTATTTAAGATATAAATATCCATGAATAAAATTAATTTATTGCTAATTAATTTATTCATCTCTTATATCCGAGACTAGTACCATTCAACCTTAATTATTATGCGGAACGAATCCACCTGCAGGGTTTACATAATAATTCCTTATGAACTCATCTCGGGGATATTATCAACCCTTACGGGATACACTTTTCCGTCAAGTATTCACGGCATGCCATATATAAAATATAGTGACCAAACTTAACCGGTAATTAACCCAATAATTAAATCGGTTAATTCCTTTGGAAAATCAAAGTCACTTATATTAAATATACACACCCGCAATAGTATCGGGGATTAAGAATAAAATACACTGAGACTTGAATCGATTATCGCCGACAATCCTAATCGATAAATCTCAAACGATCCGCCCAATACACCAAGTGTACAAGTGTGATAAAATAATCAAGACAGATTATTTTCTCTCTCACACAACGACTATACCGATGGATTGGTCCGTGTCCATCTAGGTCGTGAGCAACTGTTCGATTAAATACGAGTAACCGATAGTATGATCTTCTGTGTGGCGTCGCACACCATACTAACTACAACGTATATAATCCAGGACTATAATTTGCATATATTTAATTATAAATAATTAAACGCAAATAATTGTTTATTTAATTAAATAGATTAATGGCAATGGATCGTGAGTTTCCGTTACTTAAATCTAGACATTAAGTACATAACTCCAACACTTCTGGTTCATAGTACTATAGAACGCACAATACTTTGTTCATCTAGGATATCCTACAACCATATTTAATATGCCGTTGTCTCTAGGAATATCCATAGAACATAGGTAGTTCCGAATAACTTGTTCTTTTACTATTAGATTTCCTTTTCTTATTTTCAACGCACCATCTCTACACGTGAGTGTATGGCGCGGCCTTTTGGGATTGAATCCCAATCTTTGATTATGCTATGTGTTATTTAGATAGGTGATGGCCTCCGCGATCGAGTCGCAGGCTCTTAATGGATATACTTTGATGGTTCCCCATAATGGCTTTGTGTCCATTGACTAGTCAAAACACTATGCTTTTATGGCACATCAAGTATTCTAATCCATCATCGAGTACTCTCGAAAGAATTACTCGTACCTTTCTAATTTACACATATGTCTGCATATCTAATCATTTCCAATACTTGTCTGAATTCTATCCTTTATCCAGAAAGGTTTGCTTTAGATGTATTATCCTCCAAATTCAATCCTTAGGTCGGAAGGTCCATTCCTTCAAATATAATTGATTGAATCAATTTCGACCTTTTGAATCTTATTTGAAAATACTACTAAGTATAAGAATTCACAAGTATAATGATCAATTAAAGAAATACATCCAACAAGTAAAACAAGTTATACATATCACGGATTGTTGCATCGTGGTAGACTAAGGATTCATCATTCACATATTGCTATCTAATGTACCGGAATAGATAATGTCCATTATTTCTTATCCAAATCATCACCATGATTTAAAGAAATAAAAATATCCATTCATAAAGAAAATCCAGAACAAAAGTTCTTTTCAAAATAAGGGGTACATAAAGCAATAACTTGAAATGAAATCCTAAACTACTGAAAGCAGATAAATGTCTTCCACTGCAACCGCTGCTACCCCAACAGCTTCGCCCATGTAGACTCGAACTCTTCTTATCTAAGTCGTCGGGTTTTCTGGAACCCCTGCATTCAAGAATGCACATACCGTCTGTGGTTCCATATCTACACACCAGAATTCTGGTAGATAATACCGCTGACTATGTTTTTACGACTAAAGAAAAATTCGTACCTTTGAGAGGACATTCAGACTTCCAGTGTCCAGACTTGTTGCATCGGAAGCACTTGCCTCTTGGCTTTGCAGCCCCCACTCGTGGTCCATTCCTCTTGGCACCACTGGGTTTCCAGGCTTGCTTCCTTTTCTTGCACCTACCTCCAACAGGCTTCGAGCCCTTGGACTTGGTAGCTACAAGCGCTTGAGACTTGCCCTTCTTGTAGATCCCCTCTGCCGCCTTTAGTTCAGTCAGGAGTTGCGCAAGAGTATAAGATAGTTTACCCATATTATAGCTCATACGAAACTGCTCAAAACTAGGGGTCAGAGACTGGAGTATGATGTCGACTTGCGTCTCAGCATCAATAGAAGCTCCTAGGACCTCAAGTTCATTCAACAAACTCATCATCTTAAGAACGTGCTCCCCAACGGGCGTTCCTTCAGACTGAGTAGTCGACATGAGGACTCTCATGGCTTCTTGCCTAGCCGCACGATCTTGCTCCCCAAACATCTCCTTGAGGTTAAACATCATATCATAGGCAGTGTCCATTGGCTCATGTTGGGTTTGGAGTACATTTGACATGGAAGCCAAAATATAACACCTAGCCATTTCATCAGCCTTTTTCCACTTTCGATATGCCAGTTTTTCCTCATCAGTTGAGGTAGCCGTGGGCTCGGCAGGGCACACTTCATGGAGTACATACTTGTACTCCTCAGAAGTCAGGACAATGTCTAAATTTCTCTTCCAATCAATGTAATTTGGACCAGTGAGCTTATGCTCCTTGAGTATCACAGAAAGTGGGTTCATAGCTATTCTCTAAACCTATAAGAACATTTAAACAAACAATTAATTTAATGTCCGATATTATCTCCCTCAAATAATATCATTAAATTACTAATTGCATCTAAAATCCCATCAGGTAAGGCAAGCCACGTGGTGTGGACGTTTACCCACCCAAATGATTTAGCAATTAGATTTCCTTTGGTCATACATCAATTATAGCGTGACTTCGTGGGGAAGAATACTATAACGCGTATCTAAGTGTAAACCATTACTCAGCACCAAAGTACATCGCTTGGAATTGCTACATCACCGCAAGCCACGTGGGGTGGACGTTTACGATAACTTCACAACTCTTCACAATTACTTACAACTGTCTACATCAATTAATCCAAAATCCGTCAGTATAGCAAGCCACGTGGGGTGGACGTTTACTACACTAAGAGACTTTTATAATTGACTCCCAGTTACAAGATCCATTCGATTCTCATAGATCAAGACGCGGAGAATCATAAGTGAAACTCGAAGTTTCTAACCAGTGATTCACCATGCGAACGACCCTATCTCTCATAAATGAGGGAGCCGAGCAGACAATCGATCCATCTATCAAAGAATGGTACGAAGGTCTCTAATTTGTGTCATCCACATGACCAAGTGGCTTTGGCTCCATTCCACTCCCCGGGGTGAGAATGAGTCGACTTGAAGTCAGTTTCAGAAAGACAAATTAGGCATTGTTTGATAAACTTGATCAATGTTTCTTGTAAAAGGAATTACAAGAATTCTCCTCCAATGACATATCTATATGAACTTCGAAAGCTCATAAATGTCACCAAGAGAACAGTAATGGAGACCATGGGAATGTTTCCATCCCCTCTCCCACTTAGCTTTTTATAACAAAGGGATACGCTATCTAATGCATAATTAAACACATAAGCATGCATGCAAGTAATAAAGCACATATCACATAGTCAAATAATGCTAGGAAATTATTTTCCCGACTATCATGGCTTTACTTCTTCTTCATATGCATCTTCTAGTCTTCAGTCTTCGTTCTTGAATGCTCCATGTGACGAGAATATTAATCCCAATATTTAAATCTATTTATTTTTAATAAATCCAAAAGATACTCAATTCGAAAATTAAGTCAATCGAATAAATCAAAAATATAATTAAATATTATTAATATTATTATTTATTTATTTTCCTATCTAATTCTATTAAATCTCTAGAATAATCTATCCAAGTAAAACTTGGAATATTCTAGAAGACTTCTATAATAGAATAAGGAAATAAAATAAATTAGGACTCTTCTACTTTCCAAGATTAATTAATTTCCATTACTATGAAAATTCCCATGAAATAGGAATAATCAATTTAGGAAATAAATCAATCCTAAATTAACTTTTATTCCTTTCCAATTCTATTAAATCTCTAGGATCCTATTCCAAGTAGAACTCCGAATACTCTAGAAGACTTCCATAATAGAATAAGGAAATAAAATTAATTCCAATTAATTCTTTTCCTAATCCATGAGAGTTTCCTAAAGGAAGAACACTCAAATAGGAAAACCGAATTAATTTAGGAAAGTGAATCTTGGTAGGAGTAGCATGAGATCGGGAGACCCCACGCCACCCCACCTTCGACCACCTCCATGGGAGGAGCACCGCCGCCCAGCCACCAGCCGCCACCGTCGCCGGCGGCAGCCCCAGCCGAGGGCGATCGGCCCCTCTCCTTGGTCGATCACTTGGGGTCGATCAAGGGGTTTGATCGATCCCCGGTTCTTCGTCCTCTTCGTCTTCTTCGTCACATGAGTTCTCCGGCGGTCGTCTCGGCATCGATCCAACGTAAAAATATTACAAGAATTTAAATTACACTATCCGGTATCGATTCTATACATGAAATCGACCCTATACATTTTCCGGAAAACATAGAACGTAATAATAAATCCTAAATTCGGTCAACCCCCGAATTTTTTACTATTACAAACATTCAACCACACAAAACGAATCTCGACATGTCCGAGAGTTTAATAAACGAATAATCATGATAATTAATTAACACAATAATTAAATCCAACCATGATAGCCGGAAATCCCTGCAAGGTAGAACAACAATATCGAAAATACCGCGAACGTAAACCACGCTCTGATACCAATTGCTGGAATTCGATATCCCGGGCTATTAAAATTGCGGAAACCATAGCCCGATCAAACCCTTCGCCGGAAATCACATGAACGGCGACTCATCCGCCGGAGTCCGACCTTTGGAGACTACGCACCCGAAGGTACGCAGCCCGCCCCCAGCCGAACCCCCGCGAGTCGGGGTTCACATGATCGAAGGATCGATCGCACGCCGGCGATCGATCGGGGAGGGGCTGCCCAGCAGCCCCCGCGGCGAGTCCGGCGACTCGCCGCCGCCTGGAGGTCCCCACCGTCGAGGTGGGGTGGGGTGCGGCTCCAGCCCGCGCCCCGGCGGTCGATCACCGCGATCGACCGCGCGCCCTCGGCCCAGCCGAGGGTCGCCTCCTCCGCGCCCGCCGAACCCTAGGCGGGTCGATCCACGCGGTCCGGTGGCTTCGCCACCACCGCGTGATCTTCCGTCTACTCCGGGTTCGAACTTCGGATCTTGCGTTCTACGGTAATTTCGATAAACCAAAACCGAAATAATATCGAGGGGGTTCTAGATATTATACCTTCGATTCGTTGTTCGGAGAAACGAAATCAAACACCTTTGAATCTTCCCACGTATTCCTTGCACTCCGTTCGAACGTCGGGTGGGCGACGATCTATCGAACTCCTATGGATCTCCTTCAACTCTCTAGAATATCAAGTATGATATTCTTCTCTTATGTTACGTTATGAATTGTGAAGGCCATGTAGTGCTTTTATAGGCTACGTAGGGGATCTAAAGGAGGTGGAATATTGGGCTTCTAATATTGAAGATTAAATTGAGCCCAATGCTCAAGTCCATTAATCCTTATCAATATTAATTTTATTTATTTTCCACTATATAAATAAAATTGCACTCCCAATATTTACCCATATTATATCGAATAATATTTCTCCGGTAGTATTATTTATTCCGTGTATTTAAGATTTAAATATCCATGAATAAATTTATTTATTGCTCAATAAATTATATTCATCTCTTATATCCGAGACTAGTACCATTCAACTTTAATTATTGTGCGGAACAAATCCACTCATGAGGTTTACACAATAATTCCTTATGAACTCATCTCGGGGATATTATCAACCCTTCCGGGATACACTTTCCCGTCAAGTATTCACGGCATGTCATATATAAAATATAGCAACCCAACTTTAACCGGTAATTAACCCAATAATTAAATCGGTTAATTCCTTTGGAAAATCAAAGTCTTTAATATTAAATATATACACCCGCAATAGTATCGGGGATTGAGAATAAAATACTCTGAGATTTAAATTGATTATCCAAGGCAATCCTAATCAATAAATCTCAAGCGATCCGCCCAATACACCTAAGTGTACAAGTGTGATAAAATAATTAAGATAAATTATTTTCTCCCTCACACAACGACTATACCGATGGATTGGTCCATGTCCATCTAGGTCGTGAGCAACTGTTTGATTAAATACGAGTAACCGATAGTATGATCTTCTGTGTGCCCATGCAACACCATACTAACTACAACGTATAAAATCCAGGACTATATTTTGCATATTTAATTAATGATAATTAAATGCAAATAATTGTTTATTAATTTAATAGATTAAATGCTATGATCGGGAGTTTACCGTTACTTAAATCTAGACATTAAGTACACAACTCCAACAGGGACATCGACATACTTGAGTGGGTGCTCACTGTTGATGAGTCCACTGAACCCCCTCTCCCTGGATTCTCTAAGTGGTTATCATTGATCGACTAGAGAATTCCATAATATAGTTGTACACCATTAATCCTTAAGACACAGACATCACCGTGACTTCATCAGAGGACCAGCTGTATCGTGATCTGTCTCTGATTCCCTTAAGGGGGGGTCAGTCGTAAACGAGACAATGTTCGTGCAGTCCGAAATCTGGTGTGAAGTTTGTGCATGGTAGTAGGGGATCTGATCGCTTGATATAGATCATGGATGTCCTGTGTGTTCTGATGGTTCGTAGTCCCGGAATCTCTGGCCAGAGTTGAATAGTGAGGTGATTAGAGAAATGTGTTTCTCTGAATCAATCACGACTGGATTTTACGAAACCTAGAACGTACGCACAGTTATCAAACTCAACAAGAGATCTCGATTAAACAATATCTCTAGTTTGATCGGGACATATGTATCGGAGGGATCGTACTGTACGCTAACTATATTACAAGGTTCTTGCAGGCACTTCATTTGTATCTAGGGAATTAGTGAAGCGTGGTTGCTAGACGCTCGTCACGGATTCGTTGGGCACCGACTTGTTCGGAGATTAAATAATATGATTATTAATCTAAAACTCTTGGGAGTAGTTGAAATAAGAACAATGTGTTGTTCGAATCACAATATGTTGTGAGCCCACGACTAGTTATACACCTGAACCATTGAGGTCACATTATCGTGTAAACCAATCCTTGAATAAGATCATGTATTAATTAACTGTTAATTAAGTACATATAGTCGGAGGTCAATATGATTGAATTCGAGATTCATAATTGTGATTATGAGTTGGAAATATTACTGAGCTAAAGAAAATGGACACGGTGGTGTACACTTTCTATTTTGGGAAATTTCCCGATTTAGCAGTACCCCTGAAATGGGCTTTCCGATTTTGTGAAATTAGAAAATTTTATTATTATCTCATATTGATGAGAAAATTAAAACGAGAACGAAAAGATAATTGTTATATTTTTCGGAGATCAAATTGATTGTAAATTTTGGAGAAACGTAATGACGGCTAGTGAATTGGGCCGGCTAGGGTTAATGGATCCGGTCAATTGGGGTTTGAGCCCATCAAGGTCTTTTCCTCACCTATAAAAGGAGCATCATATGCTTGAGGAAAAACACACCAAGTGAAGAGCTCAAAACCCTAGCCTCACTTTCTCTCCTCTCTCCCTCTCGTCTGCCCCCTCGGTCGCCTCCCTCGGAGGACCGCGGACCACCGGAGCCGCCGCTCGCCGCCGCCTGCCGCCTGCCGCCACCTCCTCTCGCCGGAATCCGATTCCGACACCGTTTTTTCGGCCAGTTTTTCCCGTCGTATTCTCCCTTACGTATTTCTAGTGCAATACGTAAGTTGGATTACCTATACGAGGTGAAACCTGATTAGACGAGAGACCCGAAGGAACGCCCGAGCACAGCCCGAGCCGCGCCCATGCGCTCCAGCCGTGACACACGAGTCCAGCAGAGAGCCCCGCCACTCGCTCGGCTCTCCCCGCACACGACCCGTGCCGTCCCCGCGTCACATCCGCGCGACTTCCGACGAACCTCGTTTCGTCCGACGAATCCCTAAAGTACTTACGATTGAATTTAGATTTAATTGTTTGCGTTAATTGTTTGCACTATTAAATTTAGATTAATTTAACCGTCAATTAAATTTAAATTGATTTGTATTAAATAATATGATTAATTTAATTGTCAATTTGACCAAACTGATTATGTGGTAATTAATTATATGTGTGTAATTAATTAATTTTATTAATTTAATTGCAATATTCAAGTTGATTAGAATTAAATAATATGATTATATTAATTGTCAAATTTTCAACATCCCTAAGGTATTGAATTTAGAGTTAATTGTTTGCGTTAATTGTTTGGTGTACGATTAAATTTAGATTTAATTATTTGCGCTATGTACTGGGATTTTTAATTGATAAATAAAAATTAATTGATATTAATTTAACTTTAAATTCAAATTGATTTGAATTAAATAATATGATTATTTTAATTACCAATTTGACGCAAACTGATTATGTGCACATGTTTACGTAATTAATTATGTGTGTAATTAATTAATTTTATTAATTTAATTACACTATGCAAGTTGATTATATTTAAATAATATGATTATATTAATTGTTAACGCAAATTAATTATTGTAATTAATTAATTTTATTAATTTAATTGCACTATTCAAGTTGATTAGATTTAAATAATATGATTATATTAATTGTCAATTTGACTCAAATTAATTATGTGCGGATGTTTACATGTTGACTAGAATTAAATAATACCATTATAGCCCCATCAACTTCTTGGTCTTACTTAGCCCAAAATCCCCTCGATCTTCTTTTGCCCAGATGCAGATTACTAGCTATGCATAATCAAATTGAAAATAAATAAAATAAAAACCAAACAAAACATGCTGGAATTTAATCTTAAATTAAAGTATTGAATGTCTAGAACTTAAAGAAATTAATTGACGAAAATAAAAACATGAAATCAAAACGAATTCTCCCTGCTATGCCCGAAGACCCATAACCGGTGAGAACTCGACTTCTTCTTCTCCATCCCTCCAATCGCTTTTCTCTGTATTCATGGGGTCCGATATCGTCCCTCTCTCTTTGGTGTGCTGTTTTTTCGTCCTCTCAATTAAATTTATAGTCTTCGATAAGGGTTAGGAAAGTGGCTAGATGCGTCCGCCCTTGAAAATAGAAACTGTTGAACAACCCTGGAGGGATTAGGAAAAATCCCCCAGTACAAAGACTTTAGTTTAGCTCTGGCTCTTCCCAGGTGGTGGAGTTCACTATGCCTCAAGCCGAAACACATCGTGACTTTGCCAATAGTGTCGACTTTGCCTCCTTGGGTCAAACTGCTACGGTCACTTTGCATCGCTGGGTCAAACTGCTCCAGTCACTACGCCTCTGATCCCCGCGTTTGCCCAAAGTGGGAACTTTTCTGGCCTCTTTCGCACAATGCACCACCTACTACCTGCAACCCTGCATAATTTGTTCAAACACTTCACTTTACTTTCACAGATACAAAAACTACTCGAACAGACTTGATTAAGATACAAAAAGAGCTCAAAGATAAGTAAATAAAATGGCTTATCAAGCATACCTAGTGTTGGTATATGTCCTTCGATCCTACGTGTGCAATCGATAAAGTCATAAGGTCGTCTATGGATGTTAAATGATTATTCGATAATATTAATTGTTGGGAACAATATAATATTGATCGATAAATCATACCTACAGGGTCACACACAGACTCGTAGATGATGTACAATGCTTGTTAATTATATTGATTTAGAATCAATATTTACGTGAATTTATATGCATGCATTGATGCATTGCATGGCTTGCATGGATGCATGTCACATAGTGTGACATGGTATGCCACACAAGCAAGAGGGACCACATCTTATGACATTATGGCATAGTGATGTGTACATGACCTTTCACCTCCCCATTAACCACCCATTATGTGATATGATGGTGCATATTCATTATGGGGGTTACAAAGGAGTGATGTAGGTGGTAATGAAGGTGTTAAGTAGTGAAAATCTGATTTTCACAATCACTTCATAACCAATTTCGAGATTCACACCAAAGAGAGAAAGGAGAGAGTGTTCTTAGAGAACCGACTCAAGCAAGCAAAGTGTTCGTCATCCGGGTTCGTGTGCAACACGTAGAGGCCGGGCCATTTGTGCGGCTTCAACATCCGGGCGATCCAAAGGCGTGACGAGTTCATTCCGAAGGTGAACATTTCGAGGCTGATCCATTGAGGTGGTTCAATCGACTCAACACCACCTCATCGACATCAACGAATCAATTCATCATTTGTTCAAATGTAAGAACTCGTTGATCCCTATATATATATATATATATATATATATATATATATGTTTATATGTGTTCTTATACACATTATGTGTGCACTAAGATCCAAGCATGATAGTTTTATATGATTTACACGCTTCCGCACACACAGTATATCGATCGGATCGGTATACCGGTACCTTCAATTGGTATCAGAGCCTAGGGTTCGTGCACATGTTTTGTGTTGGACACAATTTTAAACAACATAATTGCTCTTATGTGCTTCTTTGTTGTGGTGTTGATTGCTTGTCTTAGATGTAAGGTCAACCACATATAGTGGTTGGGTGAATGCAATCGTGTTTTTTATGTACCGAATGGATTTAGTTTTGAGGCCTGCGTGCCTTGGAACCAGTTGTAATTTGGAGGACTGCGTGCCTTGGAATCATTTGTAATAGATAGGTTTCTTTTACATATGTATTGTACAATTTGTAAGCAGTGGATTTGATCCACGGATCGACCTTGGATCTCGAAGCACCGACGAATACGAAGAGAAACGAAGCAAGAAGAAGCAATTTTTCAGCCACTGGAGCAGGTAGCGGTCGCTACCCTGAACGCTAGGCTGTTCGCTGCTCGATCGCTACCACGGCCGAAAAATGGTCTGGACTCAAAATTCAGCATGGCGATGTTTCGGTGTACGGGGCGCTACTCATGGAGTTTTGCTTATTTTTCGTTCGTTCTTTTTTCTGTGTGTTGTGAGGTTTAGGGGCCATTCGAGTATGTATTGCTTGTTGTGATAGTTCTAGGTTTATATACAACATACATACAACCTTAAACATGCATGTCCCCAAAATAATGAGTATAATGTCTTGTCCAAAGCTTCACACCCATGAAGCCCTCGATCGTGAGTTGGTGGATCCGCCTCAGCAGGGTGCCACTTTCTATCTTAGGATAAGTGTGGGTAATGGTAGTGAAATGCCCTTACACGTGAGTTTGGTTTCCTCATCGATAGATCCACTGCAGGCGTGGCTATCGAGACATGAGATGAGAATGAGATTCTCGTCGACCGAGAGTGATATTAGATATCATTGACATGGGTATGTCTACCTATCTTGAAATACTTAAGTGCGGACTCAGTCGGCTTAAAGATTTATAAGATGAGGATCTCGGGATCGTTTTGTTCTAAGGGACAATGATATTGGATATCAATTGAACAAAATGAAATAAATAAGTACAATTTTTAGAGAACCTTATTTGTTTACCGCTTTGTGGATGTTTACATATTTTATGTATCTTTCTTTTGTAGTTTATCATGTCAAATATCAACTCAATTCAAGTTTGGTTCAATTCTTGATTGTGAAAAATTGAACAACACAAATTTTCTTGATTGACAACGTAATTTGAGGATGGTCCTCAAATACGAATACAAAGAGAATGTGTTAGATTACCAATTCCTATGATATCATTGAACAACTCAATAGCATGTTCGGGGAACAAACTATGATTGAGCGGTTCGGTATGACCAGGGTCATCGCTTCAGCTAGGCTGGAAAAATGGAAATCTATGGGATCACATGTGCAACAAATGATTGGATTATTTGCTTCAAGTGACCGCCTAGATTTTTCCTATGATGATTAGTTGGCAACCGATTTCATACTTCAATCTCATGATGGTTATAATGCCTTTAGGCTAAATTTTCCATATGAATGGTTTGAAGAAATCGCTTCGTGAGCTCCACGGGATGCTCAAGGCTGCTGAGCCGGCGATAGAGAAGGACCCTAAGAGGGAAATTCTTATGATATGGGATAGGGTATTCAAAAGAGTATGGGCAAGAAGGCTACTAGGGTTCCTAGGGAATCTCAATGCGTCTACTGCAAAGGTGTTGGACACTACTTGCAAATATGTAGAAGTTCATATTTTATTCAATTTCAAAACAAATGCCTAATTTGTCTTTCATATGATGGATTTTAAAGTTAGGATTATTTTCACCTCGGGGAGTGATTTAATCCAAAACACTTAGTTCATCAATGACACAAATTAGAGACTTTCGAGCCATTGGATGGCGTGAATCGATTGTCTGGTTGGCTCCCTCATATTTTATGAGAGATAGGGCTTCAATTGCATGATAATATCGTTGGTTAGAAATCTTCGATTTTTCACTTACGATTTATCACGTTTTGACATTGAGATAATTTTGAATGGGAAATTTGAATGAGACTCAATTATTGGGAATAATTGAATTTGCCCAAAGTTCAAAGAAGATGTGAAGAACGGGGTTGCTTCATCTTCAGGTATTAATGATATAGACATTAAACTTCACAAATTCTACTTCGTGGGTATTGGATGCCAAATTTGGTTCTCACATTTGTATGTGGAGGAACTACATAGAAGTGTAAGTTTGGTGAGTAGAGATGTCGATCTACGGGCGAGAAATGAAGCGAATATCGCTGCATTAGCCGCATGATCATATGATGTTGTTTTGCCTTAGGGCCTTGTTTTAGTATTATAACTATGTAATTTCGTACCTTCAATAAACAATGAATATTGGTTCAGTATTGGATACTGATGGATTAGTTTTTCACTATTAAATAGTTTGGTAACTATTTTAATTGTGAATTATTCTTTGTTTTGGTACGATTATTATATTGTTTATGTATACTTTAAAACTTGACAAATCATATATAACATTAACACTAAAGGCCGAATCGAATAAGTCTCAATGAGACATAACTATAACATTATTGATTAGGTCAAATCAACATCTAAATATGTAACGAAGCTTCTTTTAGAATGCATTCTAGAATCATTTGACTTGGAGTCATTTGATACATGTGGATGATGTGTGATGGACAAGATAACAATGGCATCTTTCTTGGAGAAAGGAGAACATGTGAGTGATTTATTAGGGATGATCCATACTGATGTATGTGGAACCTATCAGTTCACAAGCACATGAAGGTTATGTTTCGGAAAAGAAAAAATAAACTACTGGTCTCTTTTGGGAACACACAATTCTAGAATTCAACTTATACACTGAATAGGACGCTGTTAAAAGCTGTTGATAAGACACCATACTAGGTATGGAAAGGGAGGGTCCCTAAATTGTTTTCATCAAGATTTTAGGTTCTAAAAGCTTCTCTGACGAGATTTATCTCTATAAAGATTGAACTCAATTGGGATAAAAGTTTCTTTATGGTATCCATAAGAAACTCGAGGGTACAACTTCTACGATCTATCTAAGAACAATACTTTGTTGCTCGATGACGTATTCGTATTTGTGTCGTTTTTCTTTGTTCATTTGGGCGTGAGTTGATATGTTTTGAGTCGTTTATTTATGTAATCCTCGTGGTTGTGGTATGTGTGATGTTTTGTTGAGTTTGCAGGTCTCGGAGCGTACACTTGTGGAAAAGATCGAAGAATCGAGCTCGGAGGAGTTGAATTGGGACGAGATGGCTTCCAGCTGGACCAGGCGCCCGCTGCCCTTCCAGGCGATCACCAGCGACGTGGATCAAGCGCTCGCCTGGCGAGCGGGCTATCGCCTGCTCTTAAATAACAGGACGAGGAAATATATTGCAGGCGATCGCCCTTCTTCTGAGCGATCGCTCGCGACGATGCCCAGGCGATCGCCTGGTCCTCGGGCGATCGCCTCCCCCTGTTTTCAGCTTTGACCGCGTTTTGACTTTGATTTTGGCGACGTATGAATTGGTTTTTCGAACGTAGGTTTTCATTACGCACTTTCAGAATATTGATTCACTACTGTTGAGAGCTCTTGGGAACTCGTAATTTAGGTTTTTCGATTTCAGTTTTTCTTGATCTTGGATTGTAATCGACTCGGTAAAAGTCGGGGATTCCGCCGACGGGTACCTTGGTTTGGGATTCGAATATTGATCTAGTAAGTTCTATTCTTATTTCGATTTGTTCGCTTTTAAATTCCGTGTTAAATTCATTGCTTCGTTTCCTACTTTTCAAATCGCTTTCATGAATTTTGTCTTTCTTAGATCTAATTGTGCTACGATTAAAATTATGAATTCCGAAACCCTAGTTCACGTTAAATAGATTTTTCTCGTTCTCTTGTCTTTTCATTACTTAGATAATTTTTAGATTAAAAACAAAACCCCAAATCAAAGTAAGCATTATGCTATTTCACTTTCGTTTCCTCCGTTGCAAACAAATAAACACGTGTACGCGCCGATAGTTGTGTTCCTCGAGAGCGACTCGGGCGAGTTGTTTCGACAACTAGTTCGATACAAATTTAAATGATTTTTCCGCTATAAAAACGACTTATCAATTTGGCGCCGTTGCCGGGGAACACTTTAGGCACTAGTATTAGTGTTTAGGTGTTTGCAACAATTTCCTTTTTATTTTTCTTTTTATTTATTTACGTTGTTCAGGTGCGTTTGATTGTTTGTTTGTCTTTGTTAGTGCATGGTAGGTACGAGAAGTCAGAGTACCGAGCTTGTACCCGTGATAGTAAACATCAACAGACGCAAGAGTATCAGTCGGTGCGCGAATTTAGACGACGACTCTTCGTCCAATTCTTCCATTACCGACTCCGAACCCGAAACCGAGAATTCAACCATGGTCGACAATAACAACAACAACAATAACAACAACACTGCTCAGCCACCCCTCTTTGGAGATCTGACGCATCTGCAAATCGATGGAGCTGGCTCGTGCATCGTCCTAAATGATGCCGCTCGGAGATACGACCTCAAGGCTCACCATCTTGCTCAGCTTCCTCAATTTTCCGGAACCGCTAATGAGGACGCTCTTAACTTCGTCAGGGAATTCTATACGGCTTTGCACGCCATCCCTCTCGGAGCACTCGATGATGATCAGCTCCGGTTGAAGTGTATTCCATATGCCTTGAGAGATAGGGCAAAGAACTGGCTGCTATCCTTGGAGCCGGACTCGATCACTACCTGAAAGGACATGTACCGGGAGTTCATTACTCGGTTCTATCCTGAGCAGAAGACCTTCGACTTGAAAGGTCAAATATGTGCATTTGAGCAAGAACCGGGGAAGTATTTCCATGAGGCTTGGGAGCGATTCCGGAGCCTACTAAGGCAATGCCCACACCACGACCTCACTCCCAACTCGATCATCCAGTTCTTCTACAAGGGTTTTAATAGAGAAGATCAGCGAGAGGTAAAAACCGCAGCCGGCGGAAACATCAGTGGCCGGAACAACGATGAGATGACAGAGATCTTCAAGTCCTTATCAGCTGAGTCTAGGCAAACGAGTTCAAGGGGAAGTAGTAACTATGCCAAGTCTGAGGGAAGTGTTAATGCTCAGTTGGCGAAGCAAGTCGCCCACCTAACTAAGAAGGTTCAGATGTTGCAGACTCATGAGGAGCAACCCAAGAGGTGTTGGAAATCGATATCCCGGAATTAATAAATTAAATAAAATTAATTATCTAATTAATTCCGACCGAAATCCTTTGGAGATCGAATATCCGGAGTTGTCGAATTGCGGAGTAACAACTCCAATCGACTCCCGGTTGCCGGAACATCTCGCCACGAACCACCACGAAGCCGGACTCAACCAAACAAGCCGCCGCGGGGATAGCCCGCGGCTGTCCGGTCGAGCCCCCGCATGGGGCTCGCGGCTGTACACGGCAGCCGCCTAGGGCTGCCCTTGGCAGCCCCTTATGCACGCCCAGCCGCCCCCGGTGATCGCACGACCAGCCACGGCGAACCGTGGCTTGCGATCATCACCAGCCACCGCCGCTCGAGCGGCGGTCCAGCCGCGTGATCGGGGCTGCTCCAGCAGCCCGCCGGAGGTGCGTGGGTGATCGAGCTCGCCCTCGATCGAGTCTCGGCGTCCAGCCGAGGCTCGCCCCTCTCGACCCTCTCTTGTTCGAGCCGTTGAGCCGCCGGTGGTCCGGTGATCTTCGATCACCACGGCCCGGTTCAACCTCGACAAAGGTCGCGTTCTCGGATCTTGGTTCACGATATTTTTACGATAATTAAACGATAAAATCATAAAGAGGGTTTTACGATTTACCTCGTTCTCGTTGTTCGGAAAAACGAAGAACTCAATTTGACGACCTTGAGATCTTCCCACGTATTCCTTGCACTAGCCCGGACGTCGTGTGGGCGACGATCTACCGAACTCCAAGGATCCTCCTCTCTACTTTCTCTCTCTAGAATTGTGATCTTCAAGTTATGAACTTATGAGAGAATAGAGAAGACCATGTAGTGCTTTTATAGGCTACGTAGGGGATCTTAAGGAGGTGGAATATTGGGCTTCCAATATTGAAGATTAAATTGAGCCCAATGCTCAAGTCCATTAATCCTTATCAATATTAATTAATTCTATTTTCCACTATATAAAATTAATTGCACTCCCAATATTAAACCATATTATATCAAATAATATTTCTCCGGTAGTATTATTTATTCCGTGTATTTAAGATATAAATATCCATGAATAAAATTAATTTATTGCTAATTAATTTATTCATCTCTTATATCCGAGACTAGTACCATTCAACCTTAATTATTATGCGGAACGAATCCACCTGCAGGGTTTACATAATAATTCCTTATGAACTCATCTCGGGGATATTATCAACCCTTCCGGGATACACTTTCCCGTCAAGTATTCACGGCATGTCATATATAAAATATAGTGACCCAACTTAACCGGTAATTAACCCAATAATTAAATCGGTTAATTTCTTTGGTAAATCAAAGTCACTTATATTAAATATACACACCCGCAATAGTTTCAGGGATTAAGAATAAAATACACTGAGACTCGAATCGATTATCGCCGGCAATCCTAATCGATGAATCTCAACGATCCGCTCAATACACCAAGTGTACAAGTGTGATAAAATAATTAAGACAAATTATTTTCTCTCTCACACAACGACTATACCGATGGATTGGTCCGTGTCCATCTAGTTCGTGAGCAACTGTTCGATTAAATACGAGTAACCGATAGTATGATCTTCTGTGTGGGCCCGACACACCATACTAACTACAACGTATAGAATCCAGGACTATAATTTGCATATATTTAATTATAAATAATTAAACGCAAATAATTGTTTATTTAATTAAATAGATTAGTGACAATGGATCGTGAGTTTACGTTACTTAAATCTAGACATTAAGTACACAACTCCAACAATCTCCCACTTGTACTAAGGTCTAGTCATTTCCTCCAAACTCCCGACTCCCATACTCATCACGTGCTTAAGTTGTACTTCCAAGAAGTACTATGTGAATGAGCACTCTAGGTTGCCGCTCTGAAGTTATCTTGGTGACTACAGCGTCGTCTCCCTCGACGATGACTCGTATCAGGTGGTACTTGCACTATGTGTTATCTTACACTTATGGACTTGTGATTTCTTATCATTTGCCATCGCACCGCTATACACATAGCCTTTTGGCAAATTAAGAATCACCTCTAAGTCCCAGAGATTATCCCGGAGTTATACCAAAACTTCCGCTGCCTCTGAGGCCGCTATTTGGTTACCCATGGCAGAGTCCGAAAAGCATCGTGCTTATCACTCTTCCATGTTAAAACTCCTTCTCCTTCAATAGTGAAACACATAGCCTGATATCGACTTACACCGGTCCTCATTTGATTAGAAATCTAAGAGAATGTAATCCAAAGGAAATGCTCGTCTGCTTCGTAGTCTAGAACAGTACTTCGAAAGTACTTTTACAGCAGTCGAACATTCCTTTCCAGGATTACCTTGATATCCTCCCACTACGCTAACCGCATAGCCGATATCAGGTTCTTGTTTTCAACAATGCATTTATTAAGCTTTCCACACTAAAAGTGTAGGAAACTGCTTTCATTGCTTCTATCTCCTTTTGTGTTTCAAAACACATATCCTTAGATAGATGCATTCCGTCTCCGAAAGGTAACGAACATTTCTCGGAATCTTGCATGTTAAAACGAACCATAATCATATATGTAAGATGTCCAGGAGAAGTACAATGTTCATTCCTAGAGATCCAAGATCTCAAGAACATGTCCAACTTCTTCCTATATCTTTCATAATGATTTATCTAGACAACCACCATTTTATGTCTGACAACATCTTTACATTGTTACCAATGATAAAATGTCATCTACATAAAACCTCCGAGAAACACCACTTTGTTTCCATCACGTTTCCCATACACACGATTCGTCTATGCTTTTGATGAATCCATAAAATGGACTATCTCATCAATTTGCAAGTACCACGAATTCAATGCTTTGTTTCAATCCATAAATGGATCAACTAAGCTTGTACTCTAAATGATCTTGCCTCTTAGCAATAATCCTTATTGCTCTCCAAGAAGGCACATTTAGATCTAGTACGGCCTTCATGTAGATCTAGGGATCGATTTCATGTATACTAGGTCTGGAGTCCGAAGACTCTCCTAGTCTTATGAATATCTCCGGTTGTCCCACAACCTCCCACTACAATGGAATTCCGGTGTATAAACAGTGATAACAGTAGGTGCAGTTAGTGGTGTACCGCTACTCGGTTCGGCTGGTTCTAAGTCTTAATCTTTCTCTCTCATTTCAAAGTATTACGTCACCTTGGGCTTGTGGTTCATTATATATAGTCTTTCTCTAAGAACCGGGCGTTAGAACTTATAACGTCCTTCTGGTTCATAGTACTATTGAACACACATCTTTTGTTCTTCTGGGATATTCTACAACCGCATTTGAATGCGCCGTTGTTTCCAGACATATCCATAGAACATAGGTAGTTCCGTATAACTCATGATTTTCGTATCTCTATAAGAGTTCCATTTCTTGTTTACGACACACCATTTCTACACAACAGTGTATGGTGTAGTCATTTGGGATCAAATCACAACCTCTGATCAGTATGCTATGCATTCCTCAGACAGGTACTTGCCTCCGCGATTAAATCGCAGGCTACAAATGGATATACCTTGACGGTTCTCCACAATTGCTTAGTGTCCATTGACTTATCAAAACACTTGCTTTTGTGGCACATCAGGTATTCTAATCCATTTCTCGAGTAATCATCAAATGAAGTACTCGTACCTTATTGTCTGAGTAGGCATATGTATGCATTCATCAGAGTCAATCAATTCTTATACTTATCCGGATCTTACATCTTATATCCATAAAGGATTGCTTAGTTATGTTATCTTCCAAATTAGATTCTTAGGTCGGAAGGTCCACTCCCTCAACTTAATTGATCAAATATCAATTTTCGACCTTTTGAACTTCTTATTTGAATAAACATGACTCAGCATAAGAATCCACAAGTATAATTGATAAAGAAATCTCTTATTAGTAAAACGAGTTTCATACTACGGTTCGTTGCATCGTGGTGGACTCAGGATTCATCATTTGTATATTGCTAGCTAATGTACCAAAATAGATAATATCATTATTTCTTCTTATAACCATCAAATGATTAAAAGAAATAAAATATCCATTTATTAGAAATCCAGAACAAAGTTCTTTCTAATTTGAAAGGTACATAAAAGCAATAACCCAAAATGAAATCCTATAAAATGTCCTCCACTGCAACTGCTGCCTCCTCTACAGCATTGCCCATGTAGACTACGATCTTTTCTTTTCCAAGTCGTTAGGTTTCCTGGAACCTCTCGCATTTAAAATGCACATACCGTCAGTGGTTCCATATCTACACACCAGGTTCCGGTAGATAATACCACTGACTATGTTTTACGACTAAAGAAAATTTCGTACTTTCTTTGAGAGGATAATCAGACTTCCAGTACCCAGACTGTTCGTGTCGAGAATACTTGCCTCATGGCTTTCTCGTCCCATCTCGTGGTCTAAGCAACTTAGGACCACTGGGATTCTTTGCTTTCTTGTCCTTTCCCCCGATTCATGCCTTTAGGTTCGAAACCTTTGGCATTGGCTACAAGAGCTTGCGATTTCCGTCTCAACTCGTCTAAAAGGTCAATCATCTCAAAAACGTTTTTTAAGCGTTTCCTCGAAGTGACTGGCCTTTATGAGTATCCTCATCGCTTCTTGTCTAGCCACCTACGTCAATAGGCTCGGGAGGACAAAGCTCATTGAGGACAACCTTGTACTCTTCAACAGTTTGGGTAATGTCTAGATCTCTATTCCAATCATTACATTTAGGGACCAGTGAGTTTAAAATCCTTACGTATCACAGAAAATGGGTTCAAAGCCATATCCTAATCTATGAGCACATATAACAACAAACAATCGATCTAATCTCCGATATTATCTCCCTCAAATAATATCATTAAACCACTAATCGCATCTAAAATCCCATCAGATATGGCAAGCCACGATAGTGTGGACGTTTACCTATCCAAATGATTTAGCAATTAGATTTCCTTCGGTCGTACATCATCATTAGCGTTACTTCGATGGGAAGAATACTAAGAAGCGTACCTAAGTGTAAACCATTACTCAGTATCTAAGAAGATTGTTTGGGATACGTATATTCACCGCAAGCCACGATAGTGTGGACGTTTACGTTAACATACGCTCCTTTACTCCCTTCTATAACTGTCTACATCAATCGTTCCAAAATCCCATTCAATGTAGCAAGCCACGATAGTGTGGACGTTTACTACACCAAAAGACTTTTACAATTGACTCTCAATTACTTGATTCATTTAATCTTGTAAATAAGGACGCGGAGAATCATAAGTGAAACTCGAAGTTTCTAACCAGTGATTCACCATGCGAACGACCCTATCTCTCATAAATGAGGGAGCCGAGCAGACAATCGATCTAGTCATCAAATGACACGAAAGTCTCTAATTTGTGTCCTCGACATGACCAAGTGGCTTTGGCTCCATTCCACTCCCCGGGGTGAGAATGAGTCGACTTGAAATCAGTTTTGGAAAGACAAATTAGGCATTGTTTGATAAACTTAATCAATGTTTCTCGTAAAAGGAATTACAAGAATTCTCCTCCAATGACTTGTCTATACGAACTTCAAAAGTCCATAAAAGTCACCAAGAGAACAGCAATGGAGACCATGGATATGTTTCCATACCCTCTCCCACTTAGCTTTTTATAACAAAGGGATACGCTATCTAATGCATAATTAAATACACATAAGCATGCATACATGAAATAAAGCACATAGAATATTATCACATAATCAAAATAATACTAGAATATTATTTTCCGACTATTATGGCTTTATCGCATCCCCGTACGCATCTTCTAGTCTTCAGTCTTCGTTCTTGAATGCTCCATGTGACGGGAATATTAATTCCAATATTTAAATCTATTTATTTTTAATAAATCCAAAAGATACTTAATTCGAAAATTAAGTCAATCGAATAAATCAAAAATAAAATTAAATATTGTTAATATTTTTATTTATTTTATTTTCCCTTTCTACTTCATTAAATCTCTAGAATAATCTATCCAAGACCCACTTGGAATATTCTAGAAGACTTCTATAATGAAATAAGGAAATAAAATAATTTATTTTATTTTCCCTTTCTACTTCATTAAATCTCTAGAATAATCTATCCAAGACCCACTTGGAATATTCTAGATGATTTCCATAATGAAATAAGGAAATAAAATAATTTAGGACTCCTAGTCCTTCCAAATTAATTCCTTTTCTAATCCATTAAAAATTCCATAAAGGAATAAGTAAATAAGGAAAAATTAATTTAGGACTCCTAAACTTTCCAAATTAATTATTTTCCTAATCCATTAAAAATTCCATAAAGGAATAATTAAATAGGAAAAATAAATTAATCATAAATTTATTCCTTTTCCTAATCTATGAAGATTCCCAAGAATAGGAATAATCAATAAGGAAAAATAAATTTATTCTAAATTTATTCTTTTTCTATTCCATGAGAATTCCCAAGAATAGGAATAATCAAAATAGGAAAACCGAATAATTTAGGAAAGTTGGATCTTGCCGGGAGAGCACGAGATCACGAGGACCCCGCGCCCCACCACCATCGCCGGCCGAGAGGAGAGCCACCGCCACCGCCCAGCCGATCAGCCGCCGTCGCCGGCGACATCACGGCCGAGAAGGCCGTGGGCAGCCCCCTCCCCCTTCGATCGATCCTTCCTTCGGGGATGATCATGGGGATGATCGATCCCCGGAATCCTCCCTCTCTACGTCTCCTCCGTCACACTTTTTCCGGCGATCGTTTCGGAATTGATCCAACGTAAATAATTTCACAAAATTAATTTACAATTATCCGGTATCAATTCTCTACATGAAATCAACCTCATACAATTTCCGGAAAAATTAAGAACAAGCATTCACCACACAAGAACAAATATCGACATCACCGAGAGTTTAATAATCAAGAGAAATATTATGACATTAATTAACAATAATTAAATCTAGCCATAATAATCGGAAACCCTGCAAGGTAGAACAATTTATCGAAAAATACCATGAACTAAAACCAACGCTCTGATACCAATTGTTGGAAATCGATATCCCGAAATTAATAAATTAAATAAAATTAATTATCTAATTAATTCCGACCGAAATCCTTTGGAGATCGAATATCCGGAGTTGTCGAATTGCGGAATAACAACTCCAATCGACTCCCGGTTGCCGGAACATCTCGCCACGAACCACCACGAAGCCGGACTCAACCAAACAAGCCGCCGCGGGGATAGCCCGCGGCTGTCCGGTCGAGCCCCCGCATGGGGCTCGCGGCTGTACACGGCAGCCGCCTAGGGCTGCCCTTGGCAGCCCCTTATGCACGCCCAGCCGCCCCCGGTGATCGCACGACCAGCCACGGCGAACCGTGGCTTGCGATCATCACCAGCCACCGCCGCTCGAGCGGCGGTCCAGCCGCGTGATCGGGGCTGCTCCAGCAGCCCGCCGGAGGTGCGTGGGTGATCGAGCTCGCCCTCGATCGAGTCTCGGCGTCCAGCCGAGGCTCGCCCCTCTCGACCCTCTCTTGTTCGAGCCGTTGAGCCGCCGGTGGTCCGGTGATCTTCGATCACCACGGCCCGGTTCAACCTCGACAAAGGTCGCGTTCTCGGATCTTGGTTCACGATATTTTTACGATAATTAAACGATAAAATCATAAAGAGGGTTTTACGATTTACCTCGTTCTCGTTGTTCGGAAAAACGAAGAACTCAATTTGACGACCTTGAGATCTTCCCACGTATTCCTTGCACTAGCCCGGACGTCGTGTGGGCGACGATCTACCGAACTCCAAGGATCCTCCTCTCTACTTTCTCTCTCTAGAATTGTGATCTTCAAGTTATGAACTTATGAGAGAATAGAGAAGACCATGTAGTGCTTTTATAGGCTACGTAGGGGATCTTAAGGAGGTGGAATATTGGGCTTCCAATATTGAAGATTAAATTGAGCCCAATGCTCAAGTCCATTAATCCTTATCAATATTAATTAATTCTATTTTCCACTATATAAAATTAATTGCACTCCCAATATTAAACCATATTATATCAAATAATATTTCTCCGGTAGTATTATTTATTCCGTGTATTTAAGATATAAATATCCATGAATAAAATTAATTTATTGCTAATTAATTTATTCATCTCTTATATCCGAGACTAGTACCATTCAACCTTAATTATTATGCGGAACGAATCCACCTGCAGGGTTTACATAATAATTCCTTATGAACTCATCTCGGGGATATTATCAACCCTTCCGGGATACACATTCCCGTCAAGTATTCACGGCATGTCATATATAAAATATAGTGACCCAACTTAACCGGTAATTAACCCAATAATTAAATCGGTTAATTCCTTTGGTAAATCAAAGTCACTTATATTAAATATACACACCCGCAATAGTTTCAGGGATTAAGAATAAAATACACTGAGACTCGAATCGATTATCGCCGGCAATCCTAATCGATGAATCTCAATGATCCGCTCAATACACCAAGTGTACAAGTGTGATAAAATAATTAAGACAAATTATTTTCTCTCTCACACAACGACTATACCGATGGATTGGTCCGTGTCCATCTAGGTCGTGAGCAACTGTTCGATTAAATACGAGTAACCGATAGTATGATCTTCTGTGTGGGCCCGACACACCATACTAACTACAACGTATAGAATCCAGGACTATAATTTGCATATATTTAATTATAAATAATTAAACGCAAATAATTGTTTATTTAATTAAATAGATTAATGGCAATGTATCGTGAGTTTACGTTACTTAAATCTAGACATTAAGTACACAACTCCAACAAGAGGCAGATCTATCATGTGGAGTCGTGTAGCCTCTGTGGGGAGATTGACCATTTCTCCAGTACTTGTGGTCAAGGCTTGCCATCTCAACCTTAGATAATGGAGCAGAACTATGGTCCCGAGGTGCAGGTGAATGCGATGCAGGGGTACAATCAGCAGGGCAACCCGAGGAATGATCCCTACTCTAACACTTACAACCCGGCCTGGAGGAACCATCCTAACTTCTCGTGGAAGCAAGACCATCCACAGACTCAGGGACAAGGTTCTCAGACGAACTACAATCAAAATCAGTCCCAGAATCAGGGGTATCAGAATGCAGGCAACCAGAACTGGCAGACTAATAAGAACTACCAGAGGCCTCAGTATCATCAGCCACATCAGCCCTTTTATCAGGCCCCACCTCCGTCTCAGCAGCCGCCTCAAAAGAGTTCCGACTTAGATGAAAAATTCGCGGCATTTATGTCCTCGACCCAGGGGTACATGCAACATAACCAGCAGAGGATGGATAGGTTGGAGTCCTCATTGACCAATCAAAATTCGACGATTAAGAGAATCGAGAATCAGGTCGGGCAAATGGCTGGAAAACTAAACGAGTTAACACAACCGAATCAGAAGGACAAGCTCCCTAGCCAGCCACATCAGGCTAAGGCCGTCACCGTCCTCCGTAGTGGTCGAGTGATCGACAATAAGGTTCAAATTCCTAACCGAGAGCAGATACATGAGCAGGTGATTGAGGAAGAAACGGAGTAGGTAAGAGTAGAAGAGGAACCGACTGAGCCGATTCAGCCGGATATCCCAGCAAAAGAGCCCGAACCGAGCACTCACACTTTGCATAAGACGAGCAACCCGTACCGACCACCGCTCCCGTATCCGGGCCGGATGAAGAATGATAAGCAAGATAGGCAATTCTCTGAAATTTACAAGTTGCTTTCGAGGGTCAACGTGAATTTACCACTCCTCGACATCATTCGGAATGTGCCCGCTTATGTGAAGTTCTTCAAGGAGCTCGCCTCGGATAAGAGGAAATTTGTAGATGACGAGAAAGTGGTTGTCACCGGGGTATCTAGTGCGATACTTCAGCACCCTCTTCCTCGGAAGTAGAGTGATCCGGGGAGTTTTAATGTGACGATTTCCGTTGGGAATGGCCGTGAAGTCTCAGGCATGCTCGATCTTGGAGCCGGCATTAATCTGATGCCCTATGCCGTTTATGAGAAGCTGGACTTGGGTGAACTCAAACCCACCCGTATGTGCTTGTAGCTAGCCGACCGATCCATTCGGTACCCGAAGGGGATCCTAGAGGACATCCTCATGAAAGTTGGGGGACTCATTGTCCCCGTCGATTTTGTTATCCTTGATGTCGGACACGTCCCGGAAAATGGTCGGGACCATTCATTTCTTTTGGGTAGACCGTTCATGGCCACGACGAAGACCGTGATCGAACCGAGAGGGCCGAACCCGCTGCCCACTCTATGGAGACTTGCTCGTTTGTTGACTCTGTGGATGACGAGGTGACCCTAAATTTCGTTGAGGAGATTAACCCCGAAGAAGAAAGTGAGGTTGAGACACGAGTCGAAGATCTCAAAGAAGAAGAAATAAGCTCGCGGACAGCCGAGAATGAGGCTCCCGCTAGAAAGGTTGAACTTAAGGAGCTACCGAAGCACCTTAAGTATGTGTTCTTAGACGACGGGGAACAAAAACCCGTGATCATTTTTGCCGAGCTATCCGCCGAGGAAGAAGACGCTTTAGTAAAGGTCTTGAAAAAGAATAAGAGGGATTTCGAATGGAGTTTGGGAGATATTCGAGGGATCGACCCTTCCACTTGCATGCACCGCATTGAACTTGAACCGAATGCTATTCCGAAGAGAGACGGGAAGCGACGTCTCAACCCCGTTCTTATGGAAGTTGTTAAGAAAGAAGTGTACAAGCTTCTAGACGAGGGGCTGATTTATTCCGTCGCGGACAGCCGTTGGGTGAGCCCGGTCCATGTAGTACCGAAGAAAGGAGGCATCACTGTCGTGGAAAATGATAAGGGAGAGTCGATACCAACAAGAGTCATCACTGGATGGCGTATGTGCATTGACTACCGGAAGCTCAATGCCGCTGCTCGAAAAGACCATTTTCCTCTTCCTTTCATTGATCAAATGTTAGATAAACTCGCCTGACATAAATTTTATTGTTTTCTTGACGGTTTATCTTGATATTATCAGGTTGCTATTGCACCGGAGGATCAGGAGAAGACGACGTTCACTACGCCCTTTGGTACTTTCGCTTGGAGGAGGATGCCTTTCGGGTTGTGTAATGCCCCCGATACATTCCAGAGGTGCATGATGTCTATTTTCTCCGAGATGATCGGAGACTACCTTGAAGTATTCATGGATGATTTTTCCGTTTTCGGTAATTCATTTTCTGATTGTTTGGACAATATTGATAATGTTTTGAATAGGTGCATTGACTCCGACTTGACCTTGAGTTGGGAAAATATCCACTTCATGGTGCCTAGTGGGATAGTCCTTGGGCATGTCGTGTCCGAGAAGGGGATCGAGGTCGATAGGGCTAAGATAGAAGCCATAGAGAAAATACCTCCGCCTATTAACATTAAGGGGATTCGTAGTTTTCTAGGGCATGCCGGTTTCTATCGGAGGTTCATTAAGGATTTTTCTAAAATTAGTCAGCCCCTATGTCGACTTTTGAGTCAAGATGTAGAGTTTAATTTTGATGGTAAGTGTCTAGATGCTTTCAATACACTTAAGGAGAAACTTGTCACTGCCCCTATAGTGGTAGCACCGAATTGGGAGGAGCCTTTCGAGATAATGTGTGATGCCTCTAACTTCGCCGTAGGAGTCGTCCTAGGACAAAGAGTCGATAAGTTCCTTAGGGTTATCTACTATGCTAGCCACACCTTGAATAGTGCCCAAGCTAATTATACGACCACCGAGAAGGAGTTGCTAGTCGTAGTATTCTCCTTAGATAAATTTAGATCCTACATCATAGGCTCTAAGGTCATTGTTCACTCCGACCACCAAGCCCTTAGATACCTATTGGCTAAGACCGAAGCTAAGCCTAGGTTGATTAGGTGGATTCTACTTCTCCAAGAGTTTGATGTTGAGATTAGGGATAGGAAGGGATGTGAGAATGCCGTAGCGGACCATTTGTCTAGGATGGAGCATCATACCGAATTCGTTAACGATCATGCTTTAGATGTTATCCCCGACGTTTTTCCTTATGAAACGGCAATGGCCATCACCCCCGTACCTTGGTATGCGGATATTGTGAATTATTTGGTTGCAGGGGCATTAAGGATGGACATGACTACTCAAGAGAGGAAGCGATTCTAGCATCTCTCCCAAAATTATTTTTGGAATGACCCGTACCTTTACAAGTTTGGAAAAGATGAAGTGATACGACGATGCCTTCCGGAGGACGAGCAACCACATGTACTTAAGTGTTGCCATCACGATGAGAGTGGGGGACATTATGGAGGACAGAAAACCGCCTTCAAAGTCCTCTAGTCAGGTTTGTATTGGCCATCCCTTTTTCGTGACGCACAAGAGTATTGTAAATCATGCGATAGGTGTCAAAGAATGGGAAATATTAGTAAAAAAGATGAGATGCCCATGAATATTAATCTTGTCGTTGATATTTTTGATGTTTGGGGCATAGACTTCATGGGACCGTTCCCTAAGTCTAATGGCTTCGAATATATTTTACTTGGCGTTGATTATTTGTCGAAGTGGGTCGAAGCAATCCCCACTAGGACTTGTGATACTAAGGTTGTTCTCTAGTTTGTGCAGGGGAATATTTTGTGTATATTAGGTATTCCCAAGGCCATTATTAGTGATGGTGGGAAGCACTTTTGTAACAAGCTATTCGAGAAACTCATGGTCAAGAATGGGATCAACCACAAGATATCGACTCCTTACCACCCTCACACATCGGGCCAAGCCGAGACTAGCAACCGTAAAATCAAAGCCATTCTCGAGAAGATCGTTCGACCCTCACGTAAAGATTGGTCCGAGAAGCTCACCTCGGCACTTTGGGCGTACCGTACCGCATACAAGACGGTTATTGGAATGAGCCCGTATAGGTTTGTGTTCGGGAAATATTTCCACTTGCCGGTTGAGGTAGAACATCGAGCTTATTGGGCGATTAAAGCAACGAATATGGATCTTATGCAAGGAGGAGAAAATAGAGCTTTAACATTGTCCGAGTTAGAGGAATTGAGGAACGAGGCATACGAGAACTCCCGGATATATAAAGACAAGATGAAAGAGTTCCCGGTAAACTCAAGTCTCGTTGGAGTGGACCACATGAAGTGATTGAAGTATTTACATACGGTGTCGTCAAGCTCTACAACGAGCATACAAAAGAGACGGTACAAGTTAATGGTCATCGAGTGAAGCCGTATATTGAGCCCTATATGGAGGGAGACTCACAGATAATCGGAGTAGAGTCAATTCTACTCGAGGACGCCTCCTATGAGTAAAGATATTATTGGTCGAGTTCGAGACGATAAACGAGCGTCGCGTGGAGACTAGTCCACGGACCGTAATGCTCTTTCGGTTCCCAAAATGAGCGCCACGTGGGGGCCTGCCCACGAGTTGTCAAGCTCAAGACGTAAAATGAGCATAACTTAGTTATGTAGAAGAGGGGGATGAGGTTCGACAGGCCGAATAATACAAAAAGGCGAGAAAAAGGAGTATACAGCACCAGGCGATCGCCCGCCTTCCCAGCGCTCGCTTAGTCCCAGTCGCGGGCGATCGCTCAACTTCCAGGCGGTCGCCTCCTCCCACTTACAGAGTATGAGTTTTTCTTGCAGGCGATCGCTTGGAACCTCAGCGGTCGCTGACTTCCCATCGCGGGCGATCGCCTTACACGTCAGCGGTCGCCTGCTCCTGAATAAAAGAAAAGGGAGTTTTAATCAATTTCTTATTTTAATACCTAAACCTAATAACATCACATTCGCCACCTCCCTTTTCACTTTTCACAGATCGGACTCTCACCACATTCACCCGTGCTCCCACCATCTCCGTTCATTATCTTCATCATCATCTATACCGCTGACCCGAGCTCCGCACCCCGTCCACCGTCAGCCCGCTCCGCCTCCGTCGATGCCGCCATCTCCGTCAAGCCGCTCCGCCGTTCATCTCCAACCACCAATCGCTGCATCCTACCCTCGCCCGTCCGCCGTCCCTGCAACTCCGGGAGCCCTAGCCCCGACAGCCCTCTCCAGCCTGGCCAAGTCCTCCGCACGCCTAGCCTCGACAACTCTGTCGCCGTCGTCGTCCCTCGCCCCGACTCTTGATTCACGGCAATCCCGTGAACTCCGGTAATCTCGACTTTCATCTCTTCCTATTACTATGGTGAATACACGAGGAGGGAAGAAAAAGGTTCCCCCAGCTAAGAAGGCCCGTACCGAGGCCGGACCCTCGACTGAGGCTGCTCCACCACCTCCGCCTCCCAAGGTCGACCTCGCCGACGAATACGAGTCGGACTTCCCTATCTACGATCACGACGAAGGTAAACGTCTCGTCGCCTTTCGTAAACATACTTTGGAGTACCCTCGCCCCTTTGATTGGGACCTTCTACGTGGTATGGGCTTGGCCGATGATGTCGAGAAATACTTGAAGTTGTTGGGTCTCAACTGATGGAGTTGTATTCTAAATGTCTAGTTTAGTGCAAATACGGAACTCCTTATCTATGCCTTAGTCTATACATAATTCAAACATGATTGCATTTAATGCAACAGTCCTTGATGTATACGTTGTAGATAATATGGCGTGAGGAAACACGCGGAAGATCATACTATCGGTTACTCGTATACTATCGAACAGTAGCTCACGACTTAGATGGACAGGGACAATCCATCGGTACGTCGTAGTGTGACTGGTAGATAGTCGGTCTTGACTATCATGTTACACTCGTACACTTGGTGTATTGAGCAGGACCACGGGAGGGCGTTCGATTTATACTAATCGGAGTAATCGAACTAGACCTCAGATATTACGGATATGTGAGTTCTTAATCCCTATATAATTATAGGTGCGTATGTCCAATGCTCAGTTCTTTGATGTGCCAATGAGTGAGACTAATTGATTAGTCAATATTCTCGGTAGATTGGGAATCGGTATTGTACACACGGCATGCTATAGATTATAGACAGGAAACCGTGTCCCATTTATTGGGTTGACGATGTCCCCGAGATGAGCTCATAAAGTTTATCATGTAAACCCTGCAGGTGGATTTACTCCGCATGATAATAAGGATGAGTGGTACTAGTCTCGGATAATAAGAAATGAATTAATTTAATTATTAGTAATTAAAATTAATTCATGGACATGCGATATCTTAAACACGGGGAAATGTCACATATGTAATACGGCGGGAAAATTATTGACGGAATAATTTGAATTAATTAATTGGGAAATCATTTATAATTTTATAGTGGAATTAATTATAAATAAAATTGTGGAATTTAATTAAGGTTTTCCTTTTGGGACACCAAGTTAATTAAATTGCAATTTAAGCCTAATTAATTAATTGCCTATGGGTCCCTAGTGTGGCCTATATAAATCCTCGTCTCTCTTCTCTAAATCCTCGTCTATTTTATTTTTGCAGAGAAAAATTAATTTGTTAACGCAATTAATTTTTCTGTGAAAATAAATAGATTAGCGCAATAACTTTTCTGCTCCAGAAAGAAAATTATATTCTTGCGTAAGTTTGAGAGAGAAGAAGAAGAGACACTCCAAGCGGATCGATGCCCACACATCGGCTGGAGCAAGAGGACTAGGATACACGCTAGAAGACTCGAGGTCTCTGTCAATTCGGCTTCTCCGAATCACGCGACAAAGGTATGGAATTGAAACCCTATTTCCGCATTGTTTCGATTCGATCTCGTACGTAATCATACAACGAACCTCCGATCGAGTTCCGGGATCGTGGTTGGTGTTCCTAGATCACTGTGGGGTCGCTGACTTCCAGAACGGTGGTCGGAATCGGAAAATCCGACTAGAAACGGACCTGGAACAGCAGCGTCGCGCTGCTGTTCGCGACGCTTTCGTCTGACAGTGTTTCCTATCGGCCGACAAGGGCCTGTCGGACGACACCATTTGGTGTCGGACGACACACAGGTCAGCAGCCCTCGGTTTTGCGCGGTTGTGCTTCGGGCATGATGGCTGGGCGTAAACCGGGTCTGGGGCTTCGTCGTGAGCACAGTAGGCACGCTGGAGGTCGACTGGGCGTGTCCGGATGTTCGAGTAGTCGAACGGACTCGTCCCGGGTAGTCGATTTCCAACAATTGGTATCAGAGCCGGTTTATCGGTTTGTTGTATTGTTCGTACGATTTGTCTTGCAGGTTGAACCCGGTTATTATGGCCAACGTGTGTATGAATGTTGTGCTTTAATTTGTGGTTTGATTAAACTCTCGGGCTTGTCGAGATTGTTTTTATTTTGGAAAAACGTTGCTTGTTTGTAATAGATAAAAACGACGGGTTGAGTCGTTAGGGTTATTTATTTTTCGTGGTATCCGGGACATGTATAGGGTCGATCACCTTGTATAGGATCGATGCCGGAAGTAGAAAGATTGTATTTTTGTAATTTTGCTATTTTGGTGGATCGAGACGAGACAAAAACCCGGAGAAACGAAGATCGAGGAGGGCGAACCGGCAACGGGCAGCCATCGAACACACCCCGTGTTCGCGACGGGCAGCAGCGGGGCTGGGGTTCGTTCGACCCCACGGACGACTCAACGAGGCTCGAGACGAGGCTCCAGTGGGAGGAGTTCGTCTCTTGACCCTCAAGCGAGTCGGTGGTGGACCGAGATCGAGACGAGCAACGAGATGAAGTTCCAAGAGACGTGCATTGGAGAATACTTAAGGCCATAATAATCGGGGCCACGTTAATTGCTTTTTATGTGATTTACGTGCTTTATTATTATGCTTAATTATTTATGCATGTTATCCCTTATCGTAAAATACTAAGTGGGAGAGGGATTGAAAACAATCCTGCGGTCTCCATTCTCTGTTTTGATGGTGAGGTGTATTGACTTACGAGTTGGCTTTAGTGTCATCCTCCCTATCGGATAAAGTCGATACACGGATATCACTGGATCAAAATTCGAAATTAATTCCACTTATATAATTTAATAATTATATTTTTCAAAAGCAATGCCTAATTTGTTTTTCAAAGACTAATTTCAAGTCGACTCATTCTCACCCCGGAGAGTGGAATGGAGCCAGAGCCACTTGGTTATGTCAATGACACAAATTAGAGACTTTCGAGTCATTGGATGACTAGATCGATTGTCTGATTGGATCCCTCACCTTGTGAGAGATAGGGCTCAATTGCATGATTGATCGCTGGTTAGAAACTTCGAGTTTCACTTACGAGATATCAAGCTTTGATTAATAAAATTGTGAAATTTAATAAATGTAAGAGTCAATTAACAAAGTTGTTTATTTTAGTAAACGTCCACACTATCGTGGCTTGCTAAATGGAAACGGTACTTTGGGTTAATTAAGATTCTATGACATTTAAATAAGTGAGATTCAATTAATAAAGTTGTTTGTTTTAGTAAACGTCCACACTAACGTGGCTTGCTAGATGGAAACGGAACTTTAGGATTAATTGAGGCTCGACAGTTATAGAAAGTCGTGGAGGACCGCATGTCAACGTAAACGTCCACATGAACGTGTCTTGCGGTGGGCATGTAGTTCCCGAGCGGTGGACTTAGTACTGAGAAATGGTATACACTTAGGTACGCTTTATAGTATCCTCTCCATCGGAGTCACTGCTATAATGATGTACGACCGAAGTAAAAATCCAATTATAAAATCGTTTGGATTAGTATACGTCCACAAGAACGTGGCATGCTAGTCTGATGGGATTTTGGAAATGATTGGTAGTTTAATGATATTATTTGAGGGAAATGATATCGAATTAAACTAATTGTTTGTTTTATATGGTATTATTCCCATTAAAAGTCAACAAACTCACTGAACCTGTTTTGTATGGATTAAAGAAGAAACTTGGACATTGTCCTAACTGCAGAGGAGTACAATTATGTACTCCAAGTCAATTGACCTGCTGAACCAAATGATGTTTCCACTACTGAGGAAAGGAAGCTCATGGAAGTGGATCAAGGCTCTGAGATGACGCGGAGCTGCATTATAGCTTTCATGTCAAAATGTGCTGCGACATCGGGATCAAGCCATGACCATTACCTATGATATGATGCTTAACCTCAAGAAGCTTTTTGGTTATCAGGACAGGACAGGACAGCCGGGCAAAATGCAATGAGGCAACGCATGACGGCCATCGCATCCGAAGGAACGCTCGTGGGGAATCACGTTCTTAGGATGATGTGCTATCTGAATGAGATAGAGATTCTAGGATCAGTTATCGATGGGGTAACCCAAGTCGATATTGTGCTCCAATCTCTGCCGAGAAGTTTTGAGCAGTTCCGCCTGAACTATAACATGAAAAAGGGGTCTTACTCATTGGCGGAACTCCTGATTGAACTTCAAGCGGCTGAGGGAATCTTTAAGGGCTCTTATGCACTTGTGGCTGAGAAATTGGCTCTTCCTAGGCCTCCGGGCGGCAAAAGGAAGAAGAATCAAAGACGGAAACCCAGTGGGCCTAATATATCTGGACCACGGAATGGGACAAGCAAGCCCAACAAGGCAAGTGCTTCCGTTGCAAGCAGTCTGGATACTGGGAGTTTTAATTGTCCTCTCAAGCAACAAGAAGTTGACTCTTTCTTAGTCACCGAAACATGTTTAGTGGTGTTATCCACCAGTACCTGGTGTGTGGATACGGGAACCACTAATCATGTCTGCACTTAAATGCGGGGGTTCCAGGAAACCCGGAGACTTAGAAAGAAAGAAGTAATAACCTACATGGACAACACTGTTATGGTAACAGCCGTTGCAATGGGAGATGTTAAATGTTTTAACGGTAGGATTTTAGTTCTAATAAATTGTCTTTGTGTGCCGGCATTTAGAACGAAGTTTCATTTCGGATTTCTAAATTTGCTTAGAATGGGTATTCCGTTTCTTTGGATGGTTTCATACTTTTCAGAGTAGGTAACGGGGATATTATCCATTCTGGTACATTGACAGACAATTTAATACTAAAATCATATTCTTCCACGATGCAACAGACGGGAGCTAATAACACACTGTCGAACCCCAATAAGAGTAAAGATCCTTCTAGGATGAATCAAATGTACTTATGGCATCTTAGGCTAGATCATTTTAACTTGAGTAAGATTCAAACGATGAAAGCTGATAGTCTACTCAGCTAGGTTGAAGGAAAGGACCTTCCAACCTTCGAATCATACTTGGAAGTTTAAATGACCAAGCAACCCTTTACGGTTAAAGGTCAAAGATCCAAGAAAGTACTAGAGTTGATTCGCTCTGATTTATGCAGACCTCTTTGAGGAGTAAGGCATACTTATGAGAAAAAGGGATTTTCTCTCAACTGACTGCACCATTTATGCCTCGGAAAAATGATGTGTCATAAAGAAGGAATAGTACTCTTATAGATATGGGAAAGTAGACAATGAGTTATTCGGAGTTACCTAATTCGGTTTTGGGATATGCCTTGGAAACAGCGGCGTTTATCCTGAACTTGATTCCTTTGGAATCTTGTACAGATATTCGGCTGTTTATAGGATACCCTAAGAAAACGAATTGAGATATGTAATATAGTCCAAAGGACCAGATGCTCGTTGATTGCATCAACGTTCGGTTCTTAGACATGGACTATATATGCAAGAATTACAAGCCCTAGAGTAGAGTTATACTTGATGAGCTTAGAGAGACTAATAAAAACTTAGAACCAGCCTAACTGAGTAGTTCACTACTATAATCTTTAGTCACTAAAGATACACCGGAGCGTCGTCGTAGTGGGAGGGTTGTTAGACAACCCGGTAGGTTCATGGTTATAGGTGAGTCTTCGGACTTGTTACCTGGAGAACATGAATCCGACCCCTGGACCTATGACGAGACGCTGAAAGATCAAGATGCTCAGTCTTGGCAAAAGGCGATGAAATCTGAGATTGAATCTTTGGATTCAAATCAGGTCTGGGATCTTGTAGCACCGCCCAAAGGTGTAAAAGCCATTGGTTGCAAGAGGGTGTACAAGTGGAAAAGAGGGTCTGATGGGAAGGTGTAAACCTTCATGGCTAGGCTTGTTGCGAAAGGGTACACTCAGAAAGAAAGGGATCGATTATGAGGAAACCTTTTTCGCCGGTAGCTATGCTAAAGTCGATCCGGATTCTTTTGCCTTCACATGAAAGATGGAATTCAAGACGGATTTCCTAAATCGAAGTCTTGACGGGACCATTTGTGTGGGACAGACAGAGGGATTCATCAAAAAGAGCCGAGAGAATTTGGTAAGCAAGCTTAATCGATCTTTGGATTGAAGGAAACTACAAGATCTTGGACACATGCGGATCTATGAGAAAATCCATTTTATGGATTCAATCAAGGCATGTTTGGGTCCTGTGTGTAACAAAGAAGTGACGGAAAAGTTGTGGTGTCTTCTCATTTTTTATGTAGACGACATCCTTCTAAATTGGCAACAATGTGAAAGATGTTATCGAACATAAAGGGATGGTTGTCCGATTAATTCAATATGAGGGACTTCAGAGAAGTCGGGAATGTTCTTAGGATCAAAGTTATAAAGGATCGCCAGAAAAGAACATAGAACTTATCTCGAGCCTCATACATAAATACAATTCTTGCTCGTTGCAGCATGCAGAATTCCAAGAAAGGTTTTTACCTTTTAGATGTGGAATTATTTATCTAAAGTTTTGTGTCTGACACAATTAGGAGATAAATGAAAAGTAAGCAGTTCCCTACACCTTGATGGTGGGAAGCTTAATGTATGCAGTGCTGTGCACAAAACTGATATCTACTATGCCGTGGGCATGGTGGTGAGATATCATAGTAATCCTGGAAAGGATCACTCGACTGATGTAAAGAACATGTTTAAAATATGTTCTAAGTTACAAAACAGTCAAGTTGTTTCCTTTGGATTACATAGAATTGGATTTCCAATCAAACAGGGACAGTCGAAAGTCGACGTCAGGCTATATGTTCTCACTGTGAAGTGGAGCAGTCACATGGAAGAATGTAATGCAGTGATGCATTACGGACTCTACCATGGAAGCTGAAAGGATAACGGCCTCTGAGGCAGTTAAAAGGTCAGCGTGGCTCCAGAACTTCCTGAGAGACTTAGATGTGGTTTCTAGTTTGCCCAAAGCTATTTTGAATAGCGGTATATTGGCAAACTTGAAATGCCACGAGTCCACAGTGGGAGATAACACGTAGAGCGCAAGTACCACCTGATTCGAAAGATCGTCTAGTAAGACGATGCAGTTGTCACCTAGATAGCATCGAGAGGATTGCCTGGTAAAACCCGTTCACAGAGGCTCTTCCAGCGAAAGCGTTGGGTAGGCGTGATGAGGTTATGGGAATCTGATGTTTGGGAGATGGCGACTAGACTTTTAGTATAAGTGGGAGATTGATGGATTTGTATTCTAAATGTCTAGTTTAGTGCAAATACGGAACTCCTTATCTATGCCTTAGTCTATACACAATTCAAACATGATTGCATTTAATGCAACAGTCCTTGATGTATACGTTGTAGATAATATGGCGTGAGGAAACACGCGGAAGATCATACTATCGGTTACTCGTATACTATCGAACAGTAGCTCACGACTTAGATAGACAGAGACAATCCATCGGTACGTCGTAGTGTGACTGGTAGATAGTCGGTCTTGACTATCATGTTACACTCGTACACATGGTGTATTGAGCAGGACCACGGGAGGGCGTTCGATTTATACTAATCGGAGTAATCGAACTAGACCTCAGATATTACGGATATGTGAGTTCTTAATCCCTATATAATTATAGGTGCGTGTGTCCAATGCTCGGTTCTTTGATGTGCCAATGAGTGAGACTAATTGATTAGTCAATATTCTCGGTAGATTGGAAATCGGTATTGTACACACGGCATGCTATAGATTATAGACAGGAAACCGTGTCCCATTTATTGGGTTGACGATGTCCCTGAGATGAGCTCATAAAGTTTATCATGTAAACCCTGCAGGTGGATTTACTCCGCATGATAATAAGGATGAGTGGTACTAGTCTCGGATAATAAGAAATGAATTAATTTAATTATTAGTAATTAAAATTAATTCATGGACATGCGATATCTTAAACACGGGGAAATGTCACATATGTAATACGGCGGGAAAATTATTGACGGAATAATTTGAATTAATTAATTGGGAAATCATTTATAATTTTATAGTGGAATTAATTATAAATAAAATTGTGGAATTTAATTAAGGTTTTCCTTTTGGGACACCAAGTTAATTAAATTGCAATTTAAGCCTAATTAATTAATTGCCTATGGGTCCCTAGTGTGGCCTATATAAATCCTCGTCTCTCTTCTCTAAACCTACATAACGCCGCTATTTTATTTTTGCGGAGAAAAATTAATATGTTAACGCAATTAATTTTTCTGTGAAAATAAATAGATTAGCGCAATAACTTTTCTGCTCCAGAAAGAAAATTATATTCTTGCGTAAGTTTGAGAGAGAAGAAGAAGAGACACTCCAAGCGGATCGATGCCCACACATCGGCTGGAGCAAGAGGACTAGGATACACGCTAGAAGACTCGAGGTCTCTGTCAATTCGACTTCTCCGAATCACGCGACAAAGGTATGGAATCGAAACCCTATTCCCGCATTGTTTCGATTCGATCTCGTACGTAATCATACAACGAACCTCCGATCGAGTTCCGGGATCGTGGTTGGTGTTCCTAGATCACTGTGGGGTCGCTGACTTCCAGAACGGTGGTCGGAATCGGAAAATCCGACAAGAAACGGACCTGGAACAGCAGCGTCGCGATGCTTTTCGCGACGCTGTCGTCCGACAGTGTTTCCTGTCGGCCGACAAGGGCCTGTCGGACGACACCATTTGGTGTCGGACGACACAGAGGTCAGCAGCCCTCGGTTTTGCGCGGTTGTGCTTCGGGCATGATGGCTGGGCGTAAACCGGGTCTGGGGCTTCGTCGTGAGCACAGTAGGCACGCTGGAGGTCGACTGGGCGTGTCCGGATGTTCGAGTAGTCGAACGGACTCGTCCCGGGTAGTCGATTTCCAACATCAACACGATCGCTCACCAAAACCACAACTATTCCGTGCAATTGGGCCTCGAGATGCTTTGTACTTTGGAGAAGCAATCGAACGGGAGGTTCTACACGTGCCGATTCTTGGGGCAGGATGCCCGGTTTGATGTCGACACCCTCCGTATGGCTTTTGGATTCCCGACCTCCGGTGTTCAAAGGCATGTACCTCAAACCATCGACAAAGACGAGGCATGGAGGAACGTGGCATCACTCCCTTCTCACACCGGGAAGAGCGCGCATATTGCCGACCCGGCCCTTCTCCTCGCACATAGGTACATTGCGTACAACATCTCCAGGAAAGACGAGGGCACCAAAGTCAACAAGTCCGAGCTCTACTTCCTTAACCGCGCACAGCAGGACCTCACCTCTTCTTTGGTCGACTACATGCTTATCCAACTCAAGCGGACCGTCGAACGAAAGGTTCATCATGCTTCGTTCTTCTACATAGCCACTCGCCTTGCCCACCAGCTGGACTTTATCGACCTCAACGATGAGATATCGGATGAACTTCCTCCCTTGGAGATTCCACGGCCTATCGACCTCCAGGAGCTTTGGCAATCTCACCTGATTGACGAGAACAATGTTTTTCGTCCCCATTCCGAGCGTGTTGGGCAAGACGCACCTATTCCCCCACCTCAGCCGGCTGCCGCTCCGGCCATGGGCGCCCCGACTATTTACCCGACTTACCCCTCGTAGACCGCAGGATTTCATGGGATGATTGACCAGTTCGCCTCTCTGCGCACCAGCTTCTAGGATTCTTCTATTTCCGACCGCGCCTTCTATGGTGGTCGTCTCGACCGAATCGAGACTCTGGTTACCACCGAGGTTGCTCGGATTGATGCTCGCTTGGACACAGAGCATGCCTTCCATGTCCAGTATCAGGCCGATGATCGCGCCTTCCATATTTCCCAGTATGAGTCGATGATGGCTATGTTCCGAGGGCAGCCGTTTCCACCACCCCAGCCATGAGGATCGACCGTACCTTCGTACGGTCGCGGTATGTATATAGTGTCCTTCCTTTTCTTTTGTGTCGTGTTTTCTCTTTCTGCTTCTATTTCTTCGTTGTTTGGTGTGGTTTGTTTTTTTCGTTCGTGTGTGCAGGTCGTCACTCCTCGACACTCTTGGACTACTCGGTGGGGTTCACACTTCCGGAGCTCTTTATCCATGAGGACACGGATTAGCCCACGTGTGTGTGGGGGGGGGGGGGGGGTTTGCTTTCTTATCTCTAGCTTTACTTTCTTTTTCTTTGTGTGTGTGTCTATTGTGTTCTTTGATTATCTTGTGTGATTGATGTCTTGTCCTGATGCAGCCCAGGAGTCGTCAATGATACAAGATCCGGTGCATGTCCTTGTTGGACCAATGACGCGATCAAGGGCTAAGAAGTTCAAAGAGAGCTTGATGGTGATGGTTCAAGAGGTGTGGGCTCAAGAGCTATTGAAGAAGCCTATTGGTGAGATGGATAGTCCGAGCCTTGTTAAGCTCATTACATGCGGAGGGGACGCTTCAAAAGAAGACGTTAATCAGGCCAGAACGATGAAGAAAGGCACCGGAAAGAGAGTCGGGTAAGTGCCGGGAACGCACCGAGAATGTGGCCAAAATTCTGTGGAACCCGCGTTTGAGCCCGAGGTTGGTCTCCAGGAACCCGCGGATGGCTTCCTAGAACGCGACCACAATGAGGAGAAATTCTGGGAAACCCGAGGATCAACCCGAGGATCGATCCATACCCTCTGCACTAACATCGGGTTGAGCCGCGGACTAGGCAGCAACTTCCAATTTCGCGGCCGGGCTTTTTGTGTGCAGAATTTTTATTCCTTTTCCTTTTTTGGCGTGACTTTTTGTCCAAGATACTCCTTTTCCTTCACTTTTTAGGTTTGCCTATATAAAGGCTTTGTGAGACTTTATTTTAAACACAATTTTTAAGCATCAATTAATTACAAGAGTTTATTCTCTCTTCAATTTTCGTTCTCTTTTCGATTTTGCTAAAAGAGATCAACTTGACGAATCAACGAAGCATACATACTTCGTCGTGTGTCCATCATCTTCTCCAAATTACTAAGTCGATTACGTATTGGGGTTTAGAATTCCATCTAAATCATTCTACGAGTTAGACCTAGGGGTTTCGGGATTCCCGATCCAGGTATCCTAATTTCGTGTTCTTCATATCAATTCCTCCTTCAATCAAACGAGGTACGTATCATGTCCACTCCTCCCCACTTTATGTGTGATGATTAGCATGAGAGCATGCGATAGATGTTTCATATGCCGATTATTTTATTTCGTTTCTTGGAGTTATTGGTGGATTTTTGGTGCTAGAGGTCGGTGCATGAATAATATTGACCCCGTTATTAGTAGTTGTGAAGTAAATTGAGATAATTGCATGTTGCCATGTCACTTTCCAAATAACCTTGTCTGATGTTGAGCCATTTTAGCTTTATTCTTCGTGTGATATCTCTCGTTTTTTTTCTCGAGCTTCTTACCTTCCTTGTTCTATGTCATGTGTGCCCGTATGGACTAGAGATAGCTAAACCGTGCTTAGATTGCTATTTGAGACTTTTACATCATAAATGTTGGAATTCGATATCCCGGGCTATTAAAATTTGCGGAAACAATAACCCGAACGAAAACCTTCGCCGGAGATCACATGAACACCGACTCATCCGCCGGAGTCCGACCATCGGAGACCACGCGCCCGAAGACGCGTAGCCCGCCCCCGGCCGAGCCCCCGCGAGCCGCCGCTCACGTGATCGAACATCACGTTCGATGGGGCTGCATCCGGCAGCCCCCGGCAGCAGGTCCGGCGACCTGCTGCTCGCCGTGGAGGAGGCCCCACCGTCGAGGTGGGAGGTGGCGGCACCAGCCCGCCACCATCGGCGATCGCTCCCAGGGATCGCCCCCTCGGCCGAGGCCGAGGGCTCCTTCTCGCCGCCGAGCCCTAGGCGTGCGGTCCACGCGGTCCGGTGGCTTCGCCACCACCGCGTGGTCGTTCGTCTAATCCGGGTTCGATCCTCGGATCTTGCGTTCTACGGTATTCTCGATAAATCCAAAATCGAATAAATCAAGGGCGTTTAGATTTTTACCTTTCGATTCGTTGTTCGGAGAAACGAATTCAAGACGACCTTTTGAATCTTCCCACGTATTCCTTGCACTAGCTTGAACGTCGGGTGGGCGACGATCCTCCAAGCTCTATGGATCTACTTCTCTCTCTACTTTCTCTCTCTAGAAGAATTATGATCTTCAATCACACTTGAGAATAGAGAAGACCATGTAGTGCTTTTATAGGCTACGTAGGGGATCTAAAGGAGGTGGAATATTGGGCTTCCAATATTAATGATTAAATTGAGCCCAAGCCCAAATCTATTAATCTCCCATTAATATTAATTAATTTATTTTCCACTATATAAATTAATTGCACTCCCAATATTAAACCATATTATATCCAAATAATATTTCTCCGGTAGTATTATTTATTCCGTGTATTTAAGATATAAATATCCATGAATAAAATTTATTTATTGCTTAATAAATTTATTCATCTCTTTTATCCGAGACTAGTACCACTCAACCTTATTTATTATGCAGAATTAAATCCACTCGCGAGGTTTACATAATAAATCCTTATGAGCTCATCTCGGGGATATTATCAACCCTTCCGGGATACACTGTCCGGTCAATCATTCACGGCATGCCATATATAAAATATAGTGACCCAACTTAACCGGTAATTAACCCAATAATTAAATCGGTTAATTCCTTTGGTAAATCAAAGTCACTTCTATTGAATATACACACCCGCAACAATATCGGGGATTAAGAATAAAATACACTGAGTCTCAAATCAATTATCGCCGAGCAATCCTAATTGATGAGTCTCAATCGATCCGCTCAATACACCAAGTGTACAAGTGTGATAAAATAATTAAGACAAATTATTTTCTCTTTCACACAACGACTATACCGATGGATTGGTCCGTGTCCATCTAGGTCGTGAGCATCTGTTTGATTAAATACGAGTAACCGATAGTATTATCTTCTGTGTGACGTCGCACACCATACTAACTACAACGTATAGAATCCAGGACTATATTTTGCATATATTTAATTAACAACAATTAAAAGCAAATGAATGTTCGTATTTAATAGGTAAATGAAAGTGTACAAGGAGTTCACAATACTCAAATCTAGACATTAAGTATACCACTCCAACAATCTCCCACTTATACTAAGGTCTAGTCTTATCCTCCAAACTTCTGACTTCCAAACCCTCCAAGTGCTTGAAATATACTTCTTTAGGAAGTATCTTGGTGAAAGGGTCCGCTAGGTTGTCCTCCGAAGCTATCTTGGTGACTATCGCATCGCCCCTCTTGACGATGACTCGAATCAGGTGGTACTTGCGCTCTATGTGTTGTTGGAGTTGTGTACTTAATGTCTAGATTTAAGTAACGGAAACTCACGATCCATTGCCATTAATCTATTTAATTAAATAAACAATTATTTGCGTTTAATTATTTATAATTAAATATATGCAAATTATAGTCCTGGATTATATACGTTGTAGTTAGTATGGTGTGCGACGTCACACAGAAGATCATACTATCGGTTACTCGTATTTAATCGAACGGTTGCTCACGACCTAGATGGACACGGACCAATCCATCGGTATAGTCGTTGTGTGAGAGAGAAAATAATCTGTCTTGATTATTTTATCACACTTGTACACTTGGTGTATTGAGCGGATCTGCTTGAGATTCATCGATTAGGATTGCCGGCGATAATCGATTCGAGTCTCAGTGTATTTTATTCTTAATCCCCGAAACTATTGCGGGTGTGTATATTCAATATAAGTGACTTTGATTTACCAAAGGAATTAACCGATTTAATTATTGGGTTAATTACCGGTTAAGTTGGGTCACTATATTTTATATATGACATGCCGTGAATACTTGACGGGAAAGTGTATCCCAGAAGGGTTGATAATATCCCCGAGATGAGTTCATAAGGAATTATTATGTAAACCCTGCAGGTGGATTCGTTCCGCATAATAATTAAGGTTGAATGGTACTAGTCTCGGATAAAAGAGATGAATAAATTAATTAGCAATAAATTAATTTTATTCATGGATATTTATATCTTAAATACACGGAATAAATAATACTACCGGAGAAATATTATTTGATATAATATGGTTTAATATTGGGAGTGCAATTAATTTTATATAGTGGAAAATAGAATTAATTAATAATAGTAAGGATTAATAGATTTGGGCTTGGGCTCAATTTAATCACTATTATTAGAAGCCCAATATTCCACCTCCTTAAGATCCCCTACGTAGCCTATAAAAGCACTACATGGTCTTCTCTATTCTCATAACTTGAAGATCACAATTCTAGAGAGAGAAAGGAGAGGGAGATCCATGGAGTTCGGAAGATCGTCGCCCACCCGACGTTCGAGCTAGTGCAAGGAATACGTGGGAAGGTCTCAAGGTCTTCATAGAACTCGTTTCTCCGTACAACGAGAACAAAGGTAAAATCGTTGAACCCCCTTCGATGATTTTAAAGTTTAATTATCGTGAGAATAACGTGAACGTAAGATCCAAGGTTTAGGATCCTCACCGGGGTCGAGCCGAGGGGTGGTGATCGAAGATCACCGGACCGCCACGGCTGGAGCGACCCGACGGCGAGAATCACGCGAAGAAGCTTCGCTGGGAGCGAAGCGCTCGCCTGGGGACCAGGCGCCCGCCTGGTCCATGTCGCGCGCGGTCGCGCGACCACCAGGCGCCCGCCTCGTGTGGCTGGCAGCAGCGGGCTGCGGGTCTTCCCGCAGCGGATCCGCGAGGCGCTGCGGATCGCACACGGGGGCTTCGCTGGTTGTGTGCGGGGCTCCACGAGCTGAACCCTAGCGCTCGCATGGACGCGAGCGCACGCCTCGATTGGGCAGCCGCGACTCGGGTCGTGGCTAGGGCTTGATTAGGGCGAACCTCCGGGAGGTTTTAGGGCTGTTCGTGAGGTCTCCCCGGCACATCCAATGGGCTGTTTTGAACAGCCCCTCACGCCATCTATGAGATGCGATCGATCGCCTCGGGTACGCCCGTAGATGGTGATCGATCGGGCTTCTCCCCGCGTCCGGCGACGTGGGATTTTTCCGGTGGCGGGATTTCGATTGGGTTGTCGGTTCCGCAATTTTGACAATCCGGATATTCGATCTCCAAAGGATTTCGGTCGGAATTAATTAGATAATTAATTTTAATTAATTTATTAATTCCGGGATATCGATTTCCCACAATTGGTATCAGAGCGATGGTTTTCGTTCACGGTATTTTTCGATAAATTGTTCTACCTTGCAGGGTTTCCGATTATTATGGCTAGATTTAATTTTGTTAATTAATGTCATAATAATGTTCTTGATTATTAAACTCTCGGTGATGTTATTTGTTCTTGTGTGGTGAATGCTTGTTCTTAATTTTTCCGGAAATTGTGAGGTCGATTTCATGTAGAGAATCGATACTGGATAGCGTAGTAATAAATTTGTAATTTATTTTACGTTGGATCGATTCCGAAACGACGACCGGAAAATTGTGACGGAGGAGACGAAGAGAGGGAGGGCTCGATCGGCCATCCCCATAGCCGATCTCATGAGGCTCGATCGACCACCATGAGGAGTTCGACTCCTCTAGTTGGGTGGTCGATCATGGTGAGCGCGGGGATCCCCAACCCGCGTTCATCTCGGCCAAGATCCAACTTTCCTAAATTGATTCGGTTTTCCTATTTTGAGTATTCCTATTTTTGGGAATTCTCATGGAAATAGGAAAAGAATTAATTGGAATTAATTTATTTCCTTATTCTATTATGGAAGTCTTCTAGAATATTCTAAGTTCTACTTGGAATAGGATTCTAGAGATTTAATAGAATTAGAAAGGAAAATAATTAATTATTAAATTAAATTAATTTCCTATTTGATTATTCCTATTTTATGGGAATTTTCATGGACATAAAAATTAATTAATTTTGGAAAGTAGAAGAGTCCTAAATTAATTTTTCCTTATTTAATTATTCCTTTATGGAATTTTTTAATGGATTAGGAAAGGAATTAATTTGGAAGGATTAGGAGTCCTAAATTATTTTATTTCCTTATTTCATTATCGAAATCATCTAGAATATTCCAAGTGGGTCTTGGATAGATTATTCTAGAGATTTAATGAAGTAGAAAGGGAAAATAAAATAGATTTATTTTATTTCCTTATTCTATTATAGATGTCTTCTAGAATATTCCAAGTGGGTCTTGGATAGATTATTCTAGAGATTTAATATAATTAGATAGGAAAATAAATAAATAAAAATATTAATAATATTTAATTTTATTTTTGATTTATTCGATTGACTTAATTTCGAATTAAGTAACTTTTGGATTTATTAAAAATAAATAGATTTAAATATTGGAATTAATATTCCCGTCACATGGAGCATTCAAGAACGAAGACTAAAGACTAGAAGATGCGTACGGAGATGCGATAAAGCCATAATAGTCGGAAAATAATATTCTAGTATTATTTTGATTATGTGATAATATTCTATGTGCTTTATTTCATGTATGCATGCTTATGTGTATTTAATTATGCATTAGATAGCGTATCCCTTTATTGTAAAAAGCTAAGTGGGAGAGGGTATGGAAACATATCCATGGTCTCCATTGCTGTTCTCTTGGTGACTTTTATGGACTTTTGAAGTTCGTATAAACAAGTCATTGGAGGAGAATTCTTGTAATTCCTCTTACGAGAAACATTGATTAAGTTTATCAAACAATGCCTAATTTGTCTTTCCAAAACTGATTTCAAGTCGACTCATTCTCACCCCGGGGAGTGGAATGGAGCCAAAGCCACTTGGTCATGTCGAGGACACAAATTAGAGGCAGTCGTACCATCTTTTGAAGGTGGATCGATTGTCTGCTCGGCTCCCTCATTTATGAGAGATAGGGTCGTTCGCATGGTGAATCACTGGTTAGAAACTTCGAGTTTCACTTATGATTCTCCGCGTCTTGATTTACAAGATTGAATGATTCAAGTAATTGGGAGTCAATTGTAAAAGTCTTTTGGTGTAGTAAACGTCCACACTATCGTGGCTTGCTACATTGAATGGGATTTTGGAACGATTGATGTAGACAGTTATAGAAGGGAGTAAAGGAGCGTATGTTAACGTAAACGTCCACACTATCGTGGCTTGCGGTGAATATGCGTGTCCCAAACAATCTTCTTAGATACTGAGTAATGGTTGACACTTAGGTACGCTTCTTAGTATTCTTCCCATCGAAGTAACGCTAATGATGATGTACGACCGAAGGAAATCTAATTGCTAAATCATTTGGATAGGTAAACGTCCACACTATCGTGGCTTGCCATATCTGATGGGATTTTAGATGTGATTAGTGGTTTAATGATATTATTTGAGGGAGATAATATCGGAGATTAAATCGATTGTTTGTTGTTATATGTGCTCATAGATTAGGATATGGCTTTGAACCCACTTTCTGTGATACGTAAGGTTTTTAAAACTCATTGGTCCCTAAATGTAATGATTGGAATAGAGATCTAGACATTGTCCAGACTGTTGAAGAGTACTGGTTAGTACTCAGTAAGCTTTGTCCTCCCGAGCCTATTGACATAGGCGGCTAGACAAGAAGCGATGAGGATACTCATAAAGGCCAGTCGCTTCGAGGAAACGCTTAAACACGTTTTTGAGATGATTGACTTTTTAGACGAGTTGAGACGGAAATCGCAAGCTCTTGTAGCCAATGCCAAAGGTTTCGAACCAAAGGGAAAAATCGGGGGAAAGGAAAAGCAAGCAAAGAAACCCAGTGGTCCTAGGTTTCTTGGACCACGAGATGGGACGAGAAAGCCATGAGGCAAGAGTTCTCGATGCAAACAGTCTGGGTACTGGAAGTCTGATTATCCTCTCAAAGAAAGTACGAAATTCTTCTTTAGTCGTAAAACATAGTCAGTGGTATTATCTACCGGAACCTGGTGTGTAGATATGGAACCACTGACGGTATGTGCATTTTAAATGCAAAGGTTCCAGGAAACCTAACGACTTGGAAAAGAAGAAATTCGTAGTCTACATAGGCAATGCTGTGGAGGAGGCAGCAGTTGCAGTGGAGGACATTTTATAGGATTTCATTTTGAGTTATTACTTTTATGTACCTTTCATATTAGAAAGAACTTTGTTCTGGATTTCTAATGAATGGATATTTTATTTCTTTTAATCATTTGATGGTTATGAGAAGAAATAAAGATAGTATCTATTCTGGTACATTGGCTAGCAATATATAAATGATAGATCCTGAGTCCACCATGTTGGAGTTGTGTACTTAATGTCTAGATTTAAGTATCGGTAAACTCCCTGTCATAGCATTTAACCTATTTAATTAATAAACAATTATTTGCATTTAATTAATTATGCAAAATATGGTTCTGGATTTTATACGTTGTAGTTAGTATGGTGTTGCATGGGCGCACAGAAGATCATACTATCGGTTACTCGTATTTAATCGAACAGTTGCTCACGACCTAGATGGACACGAACTAATCCATCGGTATAGTCGTTGTGTGAGAGAGAAAATAATTTATCTTAATTATTTTATCACACTTGTACACTTGGTGTATTGGGCGGATCAGCTTGAGATTCATCGATTAGGATTGCCGGCGATAATCGATTCGAGTCTCAGTGTATTTTATTCTTAATCCCCGATATTATTGCGGGTGTGTATATTTAATATAAGTGACTTTGATTTACCAAAGGAATTAACCGATTTAATTATTGGGTTAATTACCGGTTAAGTTGGGTCACTATATTTTATATATGGCATGCCGTGAATACTTGACGGGAAAGTGTATCCCGTAAGGGTTGATAATATCCCCGAGATGAGTTCATAAGGAATTATTATGTAAACCCTGCAGGTGGATTTAATCCGCATAATAATTAAGGTTGAATGGTACTAGTCTCGGATATAAGAGATGAATAATATTTATTGAGCAATAAATAAATTTATTCATGGATATTTAAATCTTAAATACACGGAATATATAATACTACCGGAGAAATATTATTTGATATAATATGGAATAATATTGGGAGTGCAATTTTATTTATATAGTGGAAAATAAATAAAATTTAATATTGATAAGGATTAATGGATTTGGGTTGGACCCAATTTAATCTTCAATATTTAGAAGCCCAATATTTATTCTCCTTATGATCCCCTACGTAGCCTATATAAGCACTACATGGTCTTCACTTTTCATAACACAATTAATTGACCTACGCCAATCATAAAGTCTTGAGAGTGAGGAAGATCCATAGGAGTTCGATAGATCGTCGCCCACACGACGTTCGAACGGAGTGCAAGGAATACGTGGGAAGATCGCAAGGTCATCAAAGGTGTTTGATTTCGTTTCTCCGCACAACGAATCGAAGGTAAAATCATAAACCCTCTTTTATGATTTCGTGTGAATTAATCGTAGTAAATACATGAACACACGATCCGGATAAACGACGATCCTCGGGGACGGGGATTCGAGATCCCCGGCGAGGATCGATAGAGGCGGTCGAACCTAGGGTTCAACCGCCGGGAGCGCGCGGACAAAGAGGATGAGCCCCGGCTGGACGCCGGGGCGTGGGGTCGACCTCGGGTCGACCACCGGGGTTCGCCGTGGGCTGGAGCCACGGCGGATGAACCCCAGCCCTCCCGTCCAGCGGCGTCGCGGGCTGAACCCTCGGCTGGAGCCGAGGGGGCGATCGAACCTAGGGTTCGATCGCCGGGTGAGCTGCGGGTTTACCCGCAGCGCCTCGTATCAAGCTGCGGGGTTTCCCGCAGCGGCGATGCGGGGAGGATCGAACCCCCCCGCGAGCAGCGAGCCCGTGAGCTCGCTGCGGGTCTGCTACGAGCAGCCCCGGGGATGCCTCGTGCATCCCCGGGGATGCCTCGTGCATCCCCAGCGATCATCGCGAGATGATCGCGAGCCCCGTGCGGGGGCTCGGCTGAGTGCTCGCGGCCTTCGGGCCTCGCTGAGTATTCGGTCGGGCCTCGGCTCGTACGGTGGTTCGCGTTCATGGATCCGACTCGCGGGAGAAAATCGGCTGGGGGCGGGCTTCGTGTCTTCGGGCGCGTAGTCTCCAAAGGTCGGACTCCTGCGGATGAGTCGGGGATCCAATCTCCGGCGATGAAGGATTTCGGTCGGGCTATCGGTTCCGCATAAATTTTAATAGCCCGGGATATCGATTTCCAGCAAATGGTATCAGAGCGTTTGGTTTCGTGTTCATGTATATGCTCGATTATTGTTCTACCTTGCAGGATCTCCGGCTATCATGGTTGGATTTAATTAATTATTGTTTATTAATTAATTATCATGATTATTAAACTCTCGGACATGTCGAGATTCGTTTTGTGTGGATGAATGTTTGTAATAGTAAAAATTCGGGGGTTGACCGAATTTAGGATTTATTATTACGTTTTTTTTGTTTTTCCGGAAAATGTATAGGGTCGATTTCATGTATAGAATCGATACCGGATAATTGTAATTTAATTCTTGTAATTTTAATTACGTTGGTTCGATGTTGAGACGATCGCCGGAAGACGAAGAACATGTGACGAAGGAGAAGACGTGAGGGAGGACCGGGGATCGATTGGATCGATCCCATGATGAGATCGATCGATGGCATGGGCGAGGGGCTCGATCGCCCCTGCCGCGGGCTGCCGCCGGTTCGGTGGTTGGCCGGCGTGGCTGGGCGGCGGTGCTCCTCCCCGTGGGCCGGTTGGTCGAAGGTGGGATGGCGTGGGGTCTCCCGATCTCATGCTACTCCCACCAAGATCCACTTTCCAAATTAATTCGGATTTTTCCTATTTGAGTACTTTCTTTTTGGAAACTCTCATGGTTTAGGAAAAGAATTAATTTAAATTAATTTTATTTTCTATTGATTTATTTCCTTCATGGAAATATTCATAGATTAGAAATTTAATTAATTTAGTACTAAATTTATTTTTCCTATTTGATTATTCCTACTCATGGGAATATTCATGGATTAGGAATAAAAATAAATTTGGAAAGTAGTAAGTCCTAATTTATTTTTCCTTGTTCTATTATAGATATCTTCTAGAGTATTCCAAATTTTATTTGGATAGATTATTCTAGAGATTTAATAGAACTAGATAGGAAAATAAATAAATAAAAATATTAATAATATTTAATTTTATTTTTGATATATTCGATTGACTTAATTTTCGAATTAAGTAACTTTTGGATTAATTGAAAATAAATTTAAATATTAGAGATTAATATTCTCGTCACATGGAGCATTCAAGAACGAAGACTGAAGACTAGAAGATGCGTACGGAGATGGGATAAAGCCATGATAGTCGGAAAATAATTTTCTAGCATTATTTTGACTATGTGCTTTATTGCTTGTATGCATGCTATATGTGTTTATTTTATGCACTAGATAGCGTATCCCTATTATTATAAAAAGCTAAGTGGGAGAGGGGATGGAAACATTCCCATGGTCTCCATTGCTGTTCTCTTGGTGACTCTTATGGACTTTCGAAGTTCGTATAGACGAGTCATTGGAGGAGAATTCTTGTAATTCCTTTTACAAGAAACATTGATCAAATTCATCAAACAATGCCTAATTTGTCTTTCTGAAACTGACTTCAAGTCGACTCATTCTCACCCCGGGGAGTGGAATGGAGCCAGAGCCACTTGGTCATGTAGAGGACACAAATTAGAGACTTCCGTGCCATTCTTTGATAGATGGGTCGCTTGTCTGCTCGGCTCCCTCATTTATGAGAGATAGGGTCGTTCGCATGGCGAATCACTGGTTAGAAACTTCGAGTTTCACTTATGATTCTCCACGTCTTGATTTACGAGATTAAATGGATCAAGTAATTGGGAGTCAATTATAAAAGTCTCTTAGTGTAGTAAACGTCCACACCACGTGGCTTGCTATGCTGACGGATTTTGGATTAATTGATGTAGACAGTTGTAAGTAATTATGAAGAGTTGTGAAGTTATCGTAAACGTCCACACCACGTGGCTTGCGGTGATGTAGCGATTCCAAGTAATTTACTTTGGTACTGAGTAATGGTTTACACTTAGATACGCCTTATAGTATTCCTCCCCACGAGGTTCCGCTATAAGCGATGTATGACCAAAGAAAATCTAATTGCTAAATCATTTGGGTGGGTAAACGTCCACACCACGTGGCTTGCCTTACCTGATGGGATTTTAGATGTGATTAGTAATTTAATGATGTTATTCCAGGGAGATAACGTCGGATATTAAATTAATTGTTTGTTTAAATGTGCTTATAGGTTTAGAGAATTGCTATGAATCCACTTTTGTTGATACTTGAGGAAATTAACGCACTGGTTCCATACTGTATTGAATGGAAAGAAGAGTTAGACATTGCTCAGACTGCAAAGGAGTACAAAGATGTACTCAGTGAAACTTGTCCTCCTGGACTCACCATTAACTCAACTGAGGAGGAGATTTTTTACTTTGAAAAGTGGGGTAGTGCTCGTGCATTAGCCGCTAATCATGATGTCATGCTCAAACTCAAGTTGCTGTTTGGACATGATGAGAACGCTAGAAAAGAGGCGATGAGGATACTCATAAAGATCTGTTACTTCGATGAAACACTTGATCATGTTTTTGAGATGATGGATCTTTTAGACGAGTTGAAACAATCGCGAGCTCTTATAGTCAAAGCCAAAGGTTTCGAACCTAAAGGCAAAGGAAAGGAGAAGAAGACAAGGGGGTCCGGTGGTCCTAAAGGACTTGGACCAAAGGGTGGGATAAAGAAGCCTTCGGGCAAACATCCCCAAGGGAAACAGTCTGAGTACTGGGGGTCTACATCTTGTCCTCTCAAAGGTACGAATTTTTCTTTAGTCGTAAACATAGTCAGCGGTATTATCTACCAGAATTCTGGTGTGTAGATATGGAACCACTGACGGTATGTGCATTCTAAATGCAGGGGTTCCAGAAAACCCAGCGACTTAGAGAAGAAAAGTTCGAGTCCACATGGGCGAAGCTGTTGAGGAAGCAGCGGTTGCAGTGGAAGACATTTATCTATCTGTTTGATAGTTATAGGATTTCATTTCAAGTTTATTGCTTTGTACCTTTTAGAAAGAACTTTTGTTCTGGATTTCTATTATTAATGGATATTTTATTTCTTTAATCATTTGATGATTTAGATAAGAAATAATGGTAGTATCTATTCTGGTACATTAGATAGCAATATGTGAATGATGAATCCTTAGTCTACCACAATGCAACAAACCGTTATAACTTATTTTACTTATTGCATGTATTTCTTTATCGATCATTATACTTGTGAATTCTTGAACTTGGTAGTATCTATTCAAAAGGGATTCAGAAGGTCGAAATTGATTTGATCAATTATAGTTGGAGGAATGGACCTCCCGACCTAAGAATCGATCTTGAAAGGTGATACAACTAAATCAATTTTTTCTGGATAAAGGATGGAATTCGGACAAGTATTAAGAATGGTCAAAGATGATATATGCAGACATATGTGTAATTAGAGAAGTACGAGTCGTTCTTTAAAGAATACTCAAAGGTGGATTAGAATACTTGATGTGCCATAAAAGCGGAGTGTTTTCAACACAAAGCCATTATGGGGATCCCTCAAGGTATATCCATTGGAAGCCTGCGACTAGTTCGCGGAGGCTATCACCTATCTAAATAACACATAGCATAAATCAAAGGTTGAGATTAAGTCTCAAACGACTGCACCATACACTGACGTGTAGACATGGTGTGTCAGGAATAAGAAATGGGATTCTAATAGGACAAGTTTGATCGGAACTACCTATGTTCTATAGAAGAACGAGTAATTGTATGTTCAATAGTACTACGAACCAGAAGGGTGTCTTCGCCCGGTTCTTGGAGGAAGACTACTGGATGAACTACAATGCCCTAATTGACAAAGTACCTTATAAAGAGGAAAGAGTAGACTGAGAACCAGCCTAACCGAGTAGTAGTACACCACTAACTGCACCTAATGTTATTACTGTTATACACCGGAACGCCATTGCAGTGGGAGGTTGTTAAGCAACCAGAGATGTTCATAAGACTGGAGGAGTTTCAAACTCTGGATCTAGTAGACATGAAATCGATCCCTAGTTCTGCATAGAGGGCAGTACTAAACTAAATGTGCCTACTTGGATAACAATTTTTATTGTTAAGAGGCAAGACCATTTAGAGGTACAAGCTTAGTGAATCCATTTATGGATTATCACAAAGCTGGAAATTATGGAACTTGCGAATTGATGAGATAGTCCATTATATGGATTCATCAAAAGGCATAGACAATAAAAGGTGTATTAAAAACGTAATGGAAACAAGGTGGTGTTTCTCGGAATTTTGTGTAGATAACACTTTATCGTTGGCAACAATGTAAAAGTGTTGTCAGACATAAAATAGAGGTTGTCTAAATAAATCGAGATATAAGATTAAGATGAAGTTAGATCATGTTCTTAGAAATCTTTCGATCTCTAGATAAGAACATTTGTACTTCTCTTTAGATATCTTATACGATTATGGTTTGTTTTAAACATGCACAATTCTGAGAAAGGTTATTGCCTTTCGAGAACAGAATGCATCTATCTAAGGTATGTGTCTTGAACACATGAAGGAGATAAATATGGACAAAGCAGATTCTGACACTTCGAGTGTAAAGGGCTTTGTAAATGCGGTGTTATAAAACAAGAACCTGATATCAACTATGCGGTTAGCGTAGTGGGAGGATATCAAAGTAATCTGGATAAGAAATATTCGAATGCTGTAAAAGTACTTGGAAGTACAGGATTACTGGCAATACGAAATCTTCTTAGATTACGCTTTCTCAGATAAAAATCAGAGAAAGGACCAGTGTAAGTCGATATCAGGCTATGTGTTCACTTTTAGAAGAGGTGGAACCTAAGAAACCGAATAGCAGCCTCAGAGGCAGCGGAAGTTTTGGTTAGGTTTCGGAATGACCTCTGAACTTGGATATGACTCTTGGTTCACCAAAGGCTATGTACATAGCGGTGCATGGTAAACTGGAAGAAGTCATAAGTTCAAAAGATGATGATAACACATAGAGCAAGTACCACCTGATACGAATCATCGTCAGAGAGACGACGTAGTAGTCACCAAGATAACTTCAGAGCGGCAACCTAGAATGCTCACTCACATAGTACTCGGAAGTACACCTTAAGCACGTGATGAGTATGGGAACCGAGAGTTTGGAGGAAATGACTAGACCTTAGTACAAGTGGGAGATTGTTGGAGTTGTGTACTTAATGTCTAGATTTAAGTATCGGTAAACTCCCTGTCATAGCATTTAACCTATTTAATTAATAAACAATTATTTGCATTTAATTAATTATGCAAAATATGGTTCTGGATTTTATACGTTGTAGTTAGTATGGTGTTGCATGGGCGCACAGAAGATCATACTATCGGTTACTCGTATTTAATCGAACAGTTGCTCACGACCTAGATGGACACGAACTAATCCATCGGTATAGTCGTTGTGTGAGAGAGAAAATAATTTATCTTAATTATTTTATCACACTTGTACACTTGGTGTATTGGGCGGATCAGCTTGAGATTCATCGATTAGGATTGCCGGCGATAATCGATTTGAGTCTCAGTGTATTTTATTCTTAATCCCCGATATTATTGCGGGTGTGTATATTTAATATAAGTGACTTTGATTTACCAAAGGAATTAACCGATTTAATTATTGGGTTAATTACCGGTTAAGTTGGGTCACTATATTTTATATATGGCATGCCGTGAATACTTGACGGGAAAGTGTATCCCGTAAGGGTTGATAATATCCCCGAGATGAGTTCATAAGGAATTATTATGTAAACCCTGCAGGTGGATTTAATCCGCATAATAATTAAGGTTGAATGGTACTAGTCTCGGATATAAGAGATGAATAATATTTATTGAGCAATAAATAAATTTATTCATGGATATTTAAATCTTAAATACACGGAATATATAATACTACCGGAGAAATATTATTTGATATAATATGGAATAATATTGGGAGTGCAATTTTATTTATATAGTGGAAAATAAATAAAATTTAATATTGATAAGGATTAATGGATTTGGGTTGGACCCAATTTAATCTTCAATATTTAGAAGCCCAATATTTATTCTCCTTATGATCCCCTACGTAGCCTATATAAGCACTACATGGTCTTCACTTTTCATAACACAATTAATTGACCTACGCCAATCATAAAGTCTTGAGAGTGAGGAAGATCCATAGGAGTTCGATAGATCGTCGCCCACACGACGTTCGAACGGAGTGCAAGGAATACGTGGGAAGATCGCAAGGTCATCAAAGGTGTTTGATTTCGTTTCTCCGCACAACGAATCGAAGGTAAAATCATAAACCCTCTTTTATGATTTCGTGTGAATTAATCGTAGTAAATACATGAACACACGATCCGGATAAACGACGATCCTCGGGGACGGGGATTCGAGATCCCCGGCGAGGATCGATAGAGGCGGTCGAACCTAGGGTTCAACCGCCGGGAGCGCGCGGACAAAGAGGATGAGCCCCGGCTGGACGCCGGGGCGTGGGGTCGACCTCGGGTCGACCACCGGGGTTCGCCGTGGGCTGGAGCCACGGCGGATGAACCCCAGCCCTCCCGTCCGGCGGCGTCGCGGGCTGAACCCTCGGCTGGAGCCGAGGGGGCGATCGAACCTAGGGTTCGATCGCCGGGTGAGCTGCGGGTTTACCCGCAGCGCCTCGTATCAAGCTGCGGGGTTTCCCGCAGCGGCGATGCGGGGAGGATCGAACCCCCCCGCGAGCAGCGAGCCCGTGAGCTCACTGCGGGGCTGCTACGAGCAGCCTCGGGGATGCCTCGTGCATCCCCAGCGATCATCGCGAGATGATCGCGAGCCCCGTGCGGGGGCTCGGATGAGTGCTCGCGGCCTTCGGGCCTCGCTGAGTATTCGGTCGGGCCTCGGCTCGTACGGTGGTTCGCGTTCATGGATCCGACTCGCGGGAGAAAATCGGCTGGGGGCGGGCTTCGTGTCTTCGGGCGCGTAGTCTCCAAAGGTCGGACTCCTGCGGATGAGTCGGGGATCCAATCTCCGGCGATGAAGGATTTCGGTCGGGCTATCTGTTCCGCATAAATTTTAATAGCCCGGGATATCGATTTCCAGCACACCACAATGCAACGAACCGTAGTAAAACTCGTTTTACTAATAAGAGATTTCTTTATCAATTATACTTGTGGATTCTTATGCTGAATCATGTTCATTCAAATAAGAAGTTCAAAGGTCGAAAATTGATATTTGATCAATTAAGTTGAAGGAGTGGACCTTCCGACCGAAGAATCTAATTTGGAAGATAATGTGACTAAGCAATCCTTTATGGATATAAGATGTAAGATCCGGACAAGTATAAGAATTGATTAACTCTGATGTATGCAGACCTATGTCTACTCAGACAATAAGGTACGAGTACTTCATTTGATGATTACTCGAGAAATGGATTAGAGTACCTGATGTGCCACAAAAGCAAGTGTTTTGACAAGTCAATGGACACTAAGCAATTGTGGAGAACCATCAAGGTATATCCATTTCTAGCCTGCGATTTGATCGCGGAGGCAAGTACCTGTCTGAGGAATGCATGGCATACTGATCAGAGATTGGGATTTGATCCCAAATGACTACACCATGCACTGTTGTGTAGAAATGGTGTGTCTTAAATAAGAAATGGAACTCTTATAGAGATAGTAAAAGATGAGTTATACGGAACTACCTATGTTCTATGGATATGTCTGGAAACAACGGCGCCTTCAAATGCGGTTGTAGAATATCCTAGAAGAACAAAAGATGTGTGTTCAATAGTACTATGAACCAGAAGGACGTTACAAGTTCTAACGCCCGGTTCTTAGAGAAAGACTATATAATGAACCACAAGCCCAAGGTGACGTAATACTTTGAAATGAGAGAGAAAGATTAAGACTTAGAACCAGCCGAACCGAGTAGCGGTACACCACTAACTGCACCTACTGTTATCACTGTTTATACACCGGAATGCCATTGTAGTGGGAGGTTGTGGGACAACCGGAGATATTCATAAGACTAGGAGAGTCATCGGACTCTGGACCTAGTATACATGAAATCGATCCCTAGATCTACATGAAGGCCGTACTAGATCTAAATGTGCCTTCTTGGAGAGCAATAAGGATTATTGCTAAGAGGCGAGATCATTTAGAGTACAAGCTTAGTTGATCCATTTATGGATTGAAACAAAGCATTGAGTTCGTGGTACTTGCAAATTGATGAGATAGTCCATTTTATGGATTCATCAAAAGCATAGGCGAATCGTGTGTATTGGAAACGTGATGGAAAACAAGGTGGTGTTTCTCGGAGGTTTTATGTAGATAACATTTTATCATTGGTAACAATGTAAAGATGTTGTCAGACATAAAATGATGGTTGTCTAGAAAAATCGATATATGAGATGAAGAAGCAGTTAGAGCATGTTCTTAAGATCTAGGATCTCAAGAAAAGAACATTGTACTTCTCCTGGACATCTTACATATGTATGATTATGGTTCGTTTTGACATGCAAGATTCCGAGAAAGGTTCGTTACCTTTCAGAGACGGAATGCATCTATCTAAGGATATGTGTTTTGGAACACAAAAGGAGATAGAAGCAATGAAAGCAGTTTCCTACACTTTTAATGTGGAAAGCTTAATAAATGCATTGTTGAAAACAAGAACCTGATATCGGCTATGCGGTTAGCATAGTGGGAGGATATCAAGGTAATCCTGGAAAGGAATATTCGACTGCCGTAAAAGTACTTTCGAAGTACTGTTCTAGACTACGAAGCAGACGAACATTTCCTTTGGATTACATTCTCTTAGATTTCTAATCAAATGAGGACCGGTGTAAGTCGATATCAGGCTATGTGTTTCACTATTGAAGGAGAAGGAGTTTTAACATGGAAGAGTGATAAGCACGATGCTTTTCGGACTCTGTCATGGGTAACCAAATAGCGGCCTCAGAGGCAGCGGAAGTTTTGGTATAACTCCGGGATAATCTCTGGGACTTAGATGTGATTCTTAATTTGCCAAAGGCTATGTAAATAGCGGTGCAATGGCAAATGGTAAGAAATCACAAGTCCATAAGTGTAAGATAACACATAGTGCAAGTACCACCAGATACGAGTCATCGTCGAGGGAGACGACGCTGTAGTCACCAAGATAACTTCAGAGCGGCAACCTAGAGTGCTCATTCACATAGTACTTCTTGGAAGTACAACTTAAGCACGTGATGAGTATGGGAGTCGGGAGTTTGGAGGAAATGACTAGACCTTAGTACAAGTGGGAGATTGTTGGAGTTGTGTACTTAATGTCTAGATTTAAGTAACGGAAACTCACGATCCATTGCCATTAATCTATTTAATTAAATAAACAATTATTTGCGTTTAATTATTTATAATTAAATATATGCAAATTATAGTCCTGGATTATATACGTTGTAGTTAGTATGGTGTGCGACGTCACACAGAAGATCATACTATCGGTTACTCGTATTTAATCGAACGGTTGCTCACGACCTAGATGGACACGGACCAATCCATCGGTATAGTCGTTGTGTGAGAGAGAAAATAATCTGTCTTGATTATTTTATCACACTTGTACACTTGGTGTATTGAGCGGATCTGCTTGAGATTCATCGATTAGGATTGCCGGCGATAATCGATTCGAGTCTCAGTGTATTTTATTCTTAATCCCCGAAACTATTGCGGGTGTGTATATTCAATATAAGTGACTTTGATTTACCAAAGGAATTAACCGATTTAATTATTGGGTTAATTACCGGTTAAGTTGGGTCACTATATTTTATATATGACATGCCGTGAATACTTGACGGGAAAGTGTATCCCGGAAGGGTTGATAATATCCCCGAGATGAGTTCATAAGGAATTATTATGTAAACCCTGCAGGTGGATTCATTCCGCATAATAATTAAGGTTGAATGGTACTAGTCTCGGATAAAAGAGATGAATAAATTAATTAGCAATAAATTAATTTTATTCATGGATATTTATATCTTAAATACACGGAATAAATAATACTACCGGAGAAATATTATTTGATATAATATGGTTTAATATTGGGAGTGCAATTAATTTTATATAGTGGAAAATAGAATTAATTAATAATAGTAAGGATTAATAGATTTGGGCTTGGGCTCAATTTAATCACTATTATTAGAAGCCCAATATTCCACCTCCTTAAGATCCCCTACGTAGCCTATAAAAGCACTACATGGTCTTCTCTATTCTCATAACTTGAAGATCACAATTCTAGAGAGAGAAAGGAGAGGGAGATCCATGGAGTTCCGAAAATCGTCGCCCACCCGACGTTCGAGCTAGTGCAAGGAATACGTGGGAAGGTCTCAAGGTCTTCATAGAACTCGTTTCTCCGTACAACGAGAACAAAGGTAAAATCGTTGAACCCCCTTCGATGATTTTAAAGTTTAATTATCGTGAGAATAACGTGAACGTAAGATCCAAGGTTTAGGATCCTCACCGGGGTCGAGCCGAGGGGTGGTGATCGAAGATCACCGGACCGCCACGGCTGGAGCGACCCGACGGCGAGAATCACGCGAAGAAGCTTCGCTGGGAGCGAAGCGCTCGCCTGGGGACCAGGCGCCCGCCTGGTCCATGTTGCGCGCGGTCGCGCGACCACCAGGCGCCCGCCTCGTGTGGCTGGCAGCAGCGGGCTGCGGGTCTTCCCGCAGCGGATCCGCGAGGCGCTGCGGATCGCACACGGGGGCTTCGCTGGTTGTGTGCGGGGCTCCACGAGCTGAACCCTAGCGCTCGCATGGACGCGAGCGCACGCCTCGATTGGGCAGCCGCGACTCGGGTCGTGGCTAGGGCTTGATTAGGGCGAACCTCCGGGAGGTTTTAGGGCTGTTCGTGAGGTCTCCCCGGCACATCCAACGGGCTGTTTTGAACAGCCCCTCACGCCATCTATGAGATGCGATCGATCGCCTCGGGTACGCCCGTAGATGGTGATCGATCGGGCTTCTCCCCGCGTCCGGCGACGTGGGATTTTTCCGGTGGCGGGATTTCGATTGGGTTGTCGGTTCCGCAATTTTGACAATCCGGATATTCGATCTCCAAAGGATTTCGGTCGGAATTAATTAGATAATTAATTTTAATTAATTTATTAATTCCGGGATATCGATTTCCCACATGTGTTTCGTAGCACTATGGGACCGTGGTTCCTTACTGTTTGCCACTGCACCGCTATTATCACAATAAATTGTCATAGCCTTGGGCAAACTCGGAATCACATCTAAGTCCTGGAGGAAATTAAGGAACCAAACTGACTCTTTCGCTGCCTCTGAGGCTGCAACATATTCAGCTTCCATGGTAGAGTCTGAAATGCACTTTTGCTTAACACTCCTCCATGATACGGCTCCACCTCCCAAAGTGTACACATAGCCTGATGTCGACTTTCGCCGGTCCTTATCAGCTTGGAAATCCGAATCCGTATAACCCAAAGGAATCAGATTGTCTGCCCCGTAACTTAGAACATAATCCCTAGTATTTCGCAAATACTTGAAAATGCTCTTTACGGCAGTCCAATGAGCCTTTCCAGGGTTACTCTGATATCTCGCTACTACGCCAACTGCATAGCAGATATCAGGCCTCGTGCATAACATTGCATACATCAAGCTTCCCACAGCCGAAGCGTAGGGAACTGCTTTCATTTCATCTTTCTCCTTTTGTGTCTGAGGACACATCTCCTTAGAAAGATAAGTTCCTTTACTGAAGGGCAACTCACCCTTCTTGGAATCTTGCATGTTAAAACGAGCCAGAATCGTGTCTATGTAAGATTGCTGGGATAGGTACAATGTTCTATTCCGGCGATCCCTTATAACCTTGATCCCTAGAACATGCCCGACTTCTCCCAAATCTTTCATATCGAATTGTCTAGACAACCATCCCTTTATGTCTGATAACATCTTCACACTGTTGCCAATGAGAAGAATGTCGTCTACATAAAGCACGAGAAACACCACCTTCTTCCCATCACGTTTCCAATACACACACGATTCGTCCATGCTTTGACTAAATCCAAAAGATTGGACTACTTCGTCAAACCGCAGGTTCCACGATCTCGAGGCTTGTTTCAATCCATAAATGGATCGATTAAGCTTGCACACTAGATGATCTCGCCCCTTAGCAATGAATCCTTCTGGTTGTTTCATATAAATCGTCTCGTCAAGACTTCCATTTAGGAAAGATGTCTTGACATCCATTTGCCACACCTCATAATCCATATGAGCTGCTATGGATAAGAGAATCCGGATCGACTTTATCTTGGCTACCGGCGAGAAGGTCTCCTCATAATCGATTCCCTCTTTCTGAGTATATCCTTTCGCAACAAGCCGAGCTTTAAAGGTTTCAACCTTTCCGTCAGATCCTCTCTTTCTCTTGTAGACCCATTTACACCCAATTGGCTTTACGCCGCTTGGTGGTTCTACAAGATCCCAGACTTTATTAGAATCCATAGATTCAATTTCGGATTTCATCGCTTTCTTCCAAGAAGGCGCATCTATATCTTGTACCGCCTCATCATAGGTCCAGGGATCGATTTCATGAACTCCAGGTCCAGAGTCCGAAGACTCACCCAGTCCAATCCATCGGTCTGGTTGCTTAACAACCCTCCCACTACGACGGCGTTCCGGTGTATTAACAGTGACAGTGTCAGGTGCAGATTCTAGTGGTGTATCTATACTCGGTTCGGCTGTGTCTAGGTCTTCAGTGTTACCTCTCAATTCATCAAGCATTATGTCACTCTTGGGCTTGTGGTCCATGACATAGTCTTCCTCCAAGAACCGAGCGTTAGTACTTATAACGATCTTCTGGTCCTTAGGACTATAGAACATGCCACCTTTAGTTCCTCTAGGATATCCTATAAACAACCGCACTTCAGTACGAGGTTCTAATTTATCGGCACCTACCTTTAACACATGTGCAGGGCACCCCCAGATCCGAACGTGTCTCAAGCTAGGCTTGCGCCCGCTCCATCGTTCCATGGGTGTTGAAGGAACCGTTTTAGATGGAACCAAGTTCAGAATGTGCGCCGCTGTTTCTAAGGCATATCCCCAGAACATGACAGGTAAGTCCGAGTAACTCATCATTGATCGCACCATTTCCATAAGAGTCCTATTCCTTCTTTCTGACACACCATTTTGCTGGGGAGTATATGGTGATGTCATTTGGGAATCAATCCCATTCTCTGCCAAGTATGCCTTGAATTCTCCAGACAGGTACTCGCCTCCGCGATCAGATCGCAGGCATTTAATGGATTTACCTTGAAAGTTCTCCACAAGAGCCTTGAACTCCTTGAACTTGTCAAAGGATTCGCTCTTGCGGCGCATCAGGTATACAAATCCATACCTTGAGTAATCATCAGTGAAAGTGATGAAATACTCGTACCCTCCCTTTGCCTGGGTAGACATAGGTCCGCATACATCAGAGTGAATCAAATCCAATACTTGTTCAGCCCTTCGTCCTTTACCAGAAAAAGAACGCTTGGTCATTTTTCCCTCTAAACAGGATTCGCAAGTTGGAAGGTCCTCTCCTTCAACACCACTGATGAGACCATCAGCTTTCAACCTTTGAATTCTATTTGAGTTAATATGACCTAGCCTTAAGTGCCACAAGTATAATTGATTCATCCTAGAAGGTTCCTTTCTCTTATTGGTGTTCGTAGATGTGTTATTACTCTCGGTTAGTTGCATCGTGTTAGACTCAGGATTTAGCACATACAAATCGTCCACCAATGTACCAGAACAGATAATCTCACTGTTTCTTCTTATGATCACCGAGTGGTCAAAAGAGACAGAATATCCATTCATAATAAGTTTAGAAACCGAAATTAAATTCTTTCTAAAATTGGGTACATAAAGACAATTTTGTAAAACTAAAACCCTATCACTACTAAAGCGTAAGTGAACGTCTCCCACTGCAACAGCCGCCACCTTCGCGGCATTGCCCATGTAGACCACGATCTCTCCCTCTCTAAGTCTCCGGGTTTCCTGGAACCCCTGCAATGAATTGCAGACATGATTAGTGGCCCCCGTATCTACACACCAGGTGCTGGTAGATAACACCACTGACAATGTTTCGGTGACTAAGGAAAATTTCGTACCTTTGATGAGAGGACAATCAGACCTCCAGTGCCCAGACTGCTTGCATCGAAAGCACTTGCCTCGCGGCTTGCTCTTCCCATTCCGTGGTTTGGAACCACTGGGCTTCTTTGCTTGCACTTCCATCTTGGCCACTAGAGCTTGTGATTCTCTGATCATACTTATCAGTTCAGTTCTTTTGAAATCGTTTTTAAGCGATTCCTCAAGGGGACTAAACTTGATGAGTATGTCAATCACCTCTAGTCCGGCTTCCTTACTATGTCCTAACATCTCCTTGAGGTCATTTTCAATGTCCTCATCAGTTGGGACAATAGTGGATTCGGAAGGCTCAACAGTCTGAACATTGTCCAGATTTCTTTTCCAATCAGTACTATATGGAACCAGTGAGTTTTCATCTTTAAGTATATCACAAAGTGGGGTCACAGTCATTCCTAACCTATAAGCACATAAAACAAACAAACAATTTAATATCCGATATTATCTCCCTTAAATAATATCATTAAATCACTAATCACATCTAAAATCCCATCATGTAAGGCAAGCCACGATAGTGTGGACGTTTACCCACCCAAATGATTTAGCAATTAGATTTCCTTCGGTCGTACATCATCAATAGCGTTACCTCGATGGGAGGAATACTATGAAGCGTACCTAAGTGTTAACCATTACTCAGTACTAAGAAGTTTGTTTGAGACTCGCATATCACCGCAAGCCACGATAGTGTGGACGTTTACGTTGACACACGGATCCTTCACTCCCTTCTATAACTGTCTACATCAATCGATCTAAAGTCCCATTCGATATAGCAAGCCACGATAGTGTGGACGTTTACCATACCAAAAGACTTATACAATTGAAATCCAATTACTTGATCCATTCGATCTTGTAAATCAAGACGCGGAGAATCATAAGTGAAACTCGAAGTTTCTAACCAGTGATTCACCATGCGAACAACCCTATCTCTCATAAATGAGGGAGCCGAGCAGACAATCGATCCATCTATCAAAGAATGGTACGACTGCCTCTAATTTGTGTCCTCGACATGACCAAGTGGCTTTGGCTCCATTCCACTCCCCGGGGTGAGAATGAGTCGACTTGAAATCAGCTTTGGAAAGACAAATTAGGCATTGTTTGATAGACTTAATCAATGTTTCTCGTAAGAGGAATTACAAGAACTCTCCTCCAATAACTTATCTATATAAACTTCGAAAGTTTATAAAAGTCACCAAGAGAGCAGCAATGGAGACCATGGGTATGTTTCCATACCCTCTCCCACTTAGCTTTTTACAATAAAGGGATACGCTATCTAGTGCATAAAATAAACACATATAGCATGCATACATGTAATAAAGCACATAGTATTATCACATAGTCAAAATAATTACTAGAATATTATTTGCCGACTATTATGGCTTTACTCCATCTCCGTACGCATCTTCTAGTCTTTAGTCTTCGTTCTTGAATGCTTCATGTGACGAGAATATTAATTTCCAATATTTAAATCTATTTATTTTTAATAAATCCAAAAGATACTTAATTAATAATAATTAAGTCAATCGAATAAATCAAAAATAAAATTAAATATTATTAATATTTTTATTTATTTTATTTTCCCTTTCTACTTCATTAAATCTCTAGAATAATCTATCCAAGACCCACTTGGAATATTCTAGATGATTTCCATAATGAAATAAGGAAATAAAATAATTTAGGACTCTTCTACTTTCAAAGATTAATTAATTTCCATTACTATGAAAATTCCCATAAAATAGGAATAATCAATTAGGAAATAAATCAATCCTAAATTAACTTTTATTCCTTTCCAATTCTATTAAATCTCTAGGATCCTATTCCAAGTAGAACTCGGAATGCTCTAGAAGACTTCCATAATAGAATAAGGAAATAAAATTAATTCCAATTAATTCTTTTCCTAATCCATGAGAATTCCCAAAAATAGGAATACTCAAATAGGAAAAAATCCGAATCAATTAGGAAAGTGGATTTACCGGGAGAGCACGAAGATCACGAGGACCCCCGCGCCCCCACCGGACCGCCATCACCGGCCGAGGACCGCCGCCGCCGCCACCTAGCCGGCGCACCACCACCGCCGGTGGTTTCGCCGCCGGGAGGCGCGAATTCGGCGCCTCTCCTTCGATGGTTCGATCCTTCATGGATCGACCATGGTGGTCGATCCGAGCCCTAGCCCTCACGTCGTCTCTTTCGTCACGCGTCTTCTCCGGTGGTCGTTTCGGCATCGATCCAACGCAAAATAAATTACAAAATAAATTTTACACTATCCGGTATCGATTCTATACATGAAATCGACCCTATACATTTTCCGGAAAAAAATAGAACGTAATAATAAATCCTAAATTCGGTCAACCCCCGAATTTTTACTATTACAAGCATTCACCACCAAAAACGAATCTCGACATGTCCGAGAGTTTAATTAATCCAACATACATGACAAAATAAATTAAACGAATAATAAATTAAGCCATAATAGTCGGAACCCTGCAAGGTAGAACAATTTTATCGAAAATACCGCGAACGTAAACCACGCTCTGATACCAATTGTTGGAATTCGATATCCCGGGCTATTAAAATTTGCGGAAACAATAACCCGAACTAAAACCTTCGCCGGAGATCACATGAACACCGACTCATCCGCCGGAGTCCGACCATCGGAGACCACGCGCCCGAAGACGCGTAGCCCTCCCCCGGTCGAGCCCCCGCGAGCCGCCGCTCACGTGATCGAACATCACGTTCGATGGGGCTGCATCCGGCAGCCCCCGGCAGCAGGTCCGGCGACCTGCTGCTTGCCGTGGAGGAGGCCCCACCGTCGAGGTGGGAGGTGGCGGCACCAGCCCGCCACCATCGGCGATCGCTCCCAGCGATCGCCCCCTCGGCCGAGGCCGAGGGCTCCTTCTCGCCGCCGAGCCCTAGGCGTGCGGTCCACGCGGTCCGGTGGCTTCGCCACCACCGTGTGGTCGTTCGTCTAATCCGGGTTCGATCCTCGGATCTTGCGTTCTACGGTATTCTCGATAAATCCAAAATCGAATAAATCAAGGGCGTTTAAATCAAGGGCATGCCATATATAAAATATAGTGACCCAACTTAACCGGTAATTAACCCAATAATTAAATCGGTTAATTCCTTTGGTAAATCAAAGTCACTTCTATTGAATATACACACCCGCAACAATATCGGGGATTAAGAATAAAATACACTGAGTCTCAAATCAATTATCGCCGAGCAATCCTAATTGATGAGTCTCAATCGATCCGCTCAATACACCAAGTGTACAAGTGTGATAAAATAATTAAGACAAATTATTTTCTCTTTCACACAACGACTATACCGATGGATTGGTCCGTGTCCATCTAGGTCGTGAGCATCTGTTTGATTAAATACGAGTAACCGATAGTATGATCTTCTGTGTGACGTCGCACACCATACTAACTACAACGTATAGAATCCAGGACTATATTTTGCATATATTTAATTAACAACAATTAAAAGCAAATGAATGTTCGTATTTAATAGGTAAATGAAAGTGTACAAGGAGTTCACAATACTCAAATCTAGACATTAAGTATACCACTCCAACAATAAATTGCTTGATCTTGAAAGTGATTGGGATAGGATCGATTAGGATTACCTTTTTAGCCTCTCATTGTTGACCCGGAGGCCGTCGTGGGACACCTTAGTAGCCCCGTTGAGCCTACGTTTAGCCTTTTTCTTCTTGTCCTATTTACCGTGAAGGAGGGAGACGAAGGATTCTTTTGGTTGGGTGTGAGTTGGAGGGTGTTGATTTTGTGCTTTTTGTGATTTTTGCCTTTGTAATAAACTCGAGACATGTTATAAGTCTCCAAAAAAAAAAAGAAAAAGAAAATTGAGACATGTATTAGTCTCTAAAAAAAAGAGTTATATTAGTAGTAGAAGCAAATAATTTGTTTGATCATTGCTCGGGTTGATACGTGAATTGATGGTGTACATTTGATTGTTGGAGGTGTAGGGGATGTTGTGTAGTTTTCGGATGTTTGGTGTCGTGGAGACGCGTGATCGTACAAGATTAGTCCACTTTTTCCCAAATAATTCTGAATACCCTTAGCCGAGCCCCGTTACACCCTATTTATCGACTTCTCTTGATTCTTGAGATGGCATACTTTGATTAGTGGAGAGTACGATTTGAGTACGTGTTTAGTTGATGTCTTAGGCACACATGATGTTATTTGAAGCTCGTTCTTTGTTCCTTTTATGCTTACGTTTCTTGAGTGCACAAGTTGCACTACAAAAAAACTAGTCGATCCCTACGGACAGTCCCGTAGGGATCGCCGTAGGGAAGCTGCTTCCCTACGGCATCCCCTACGGCATTTGGCCGTAGGGTACGTGCTCGTAGGGGTCGTCTCCCCTACGGGAAAATAAAGGGCGTAGGGGGTTCCCCTACGACCTTGCCGTAGGGGAAAGCGTAGGGGATGGCCTTTCCCCGCCCCCTTCTTCCCGTAGGCCCGGCCGACGACTTAGCCGTAGGGGCGGGACGTAGGTGTGTCCCCTACGGCCGTTGCCGTAGGGATGTTCGAGAGACGATCCCCTACGGGCATAGCCGTAGGGTTCTTCTGGGTTGTCTCCCCTACGGGCGTAGCCGTAGGGGCCTTCTGGAGTGTCTCCCCTACGGGCATAGCCGTAGGGGCCTTCTGGAGTGCCTCCCCTACGGGCACAGCCGTAGGGGCCTTCTGGAGTGTCACCCCTACGGGCAGAGCCGTAGGGGATTTCAGGATTTTTTGGCAGGTTTAATTCGGTTTTTTTTACCCAAACCTGCACTCAAATGCAATCAAAGAGGAACTCAAATTCAATTCAACACATATCAGAATCATTTAAATCAACCAAACACATTCAAGAACATTAAAAAACAATCCAAATCATCCAAAAACATTCAAAACCATCTAAAATCTCAAGTTCAACAAACAAAAAAAGGATAAAAACACAACGTTTAATCAGGGAGGTGGAGGTGGTCGACCTAGAAGCTCATCTCGTAAACGCTGCTCCATCTCTTTTAAGCTCGTAAAGAACTCCTTCTGTAGCTCTGCACGATCAGCAGCGCGCTCAACCTCTCGCTCCCGAGCAAGACGTTCCTCGGTCTCTTTTTGCTTCTACTCGAACTCCTCTCTCAAAGTCTGTCTGATGCGCTCCTCCGACTCTGACGGGCCAGACGAGGAGGACACAGAAAATGAGGAAGAGGAGCTGCTGAAGACCTGAGGCAGAAGGAAGCGTAAATAAAGAATAAAAACTCGTTGATTATAAGAATAAACAAAAAATTAAAATCCAAACCTTCGCTAAGGCGCCCGTTCCGAAGATCCTATTCTTCTTCTTCGGGGCGACGCTCAGGAAGACCTCGTCCACATCGGGTTCCTCCTGCGTGGAGGCTTGACGCTCCTCAAGAGTCTGCTCCACCGAAGTCTAAAAGAAATATTAAAAATCTTTAATTAGTCAAGAACGATTTAAACGGAAAATTTAGAGAAAGTCAAATTGTTAAATTATAAACTTACAATGAGATGCTGAGCTCGCTGAGATGTCGGGGTCCCATCCTTCTTCACGTGCAGACGTTTTGCAACGTCCAAAGCAGTCGCAGGTCGATATGATGCAACGTAACAAAGAACATCATAATCACATTCTCAAACTGCCCAAAAATGGGACTATTCAAGATTCAATATCGAATGGTAAGTTCGATATTAAATCTCAAACGGGTCTAAGCTTTTAATAGATAGAACATATAATACTAAAAGATACATACTAAAACATAGAGCATAATATCCTTAAATTTTGCAACTTACATACTAAAACATAATAGTTCACTTCAATTTTTCTTTTCAAAAACAAAAAAAAAAATTAAAATACTTAAATTTTACTTTTTAAATAAAAAACATAGTTCAGTTAAAGTAGTCTCTTAAATTTTACTAAAACATAATAGTTCACTTAAATTTTACTTTGTAAATACAAAACGTAGTCTCTTAAAGTTACCAAAATCAGTCCACAAAAGAGGATTTTGACCCTAAAGACGAAATATTCAATCCAAATTCCAAATACGAAAAAGTTTCGTATCAAAAAATTAGTGAGGGTCACCCTACTGAAATTTTTCTAAAAAGGCCATTTTCCTATCCAAAAATATCACAAAAAGAGTGCTGCCCCTTAAAGATTTCCCAAATTTAAAAAAAAAAAAAAAATTTTAAAAAAAATCATAAATTCCCAAATAAATCAACCATACCCAAATGTTCAAAACCCCAAAACCCCAAAACCACAAATCAAAAGACATTCAAATGTTCAAAACCCCTAAATCGAAGGTACCTCAATTTAAAAAAACCCTAAACATGGAATTATTCAACAATTCAAGCTTCAATACATGATACATAACTAACAATAGCTCAATAACCACAGTACAAAGCTCAATCAAACCGAAAATCATCATTTCTAGAAAACCCTAATATTTTGTAAATTAAAAAAACGAACCAATAAAAGGAATAAAATCGAGTTCTAACCTTAATGTCGTGTGGAATCGGAGTGCTTGAGGTGTTTGCAGCTTCAATTCGCCGTAGCAACCGCCGATTCGCCGCCACTCGCCGGAAACCCTAAGCCCTCTTCCCAATTGTGTCGAAGAACAGAATGAAAAGGAGTCCCATGCCCGTTTCTGATATTCAGAAATCCCCTACGGGGTCAATCCGTAGGGGATGCCCGTAGGGGAGTCAATGTGGCCTAAACGGTGCCGTTTAGGTGTCTCCTACGGGGGACTGCCGTAGGGGTCCCCTACGGCGTAATAGCCGTAGGGGTCCCCTACGGCGTAATAGCCGTAGGGGGAATCAAAACACCCCTACGGGGGTAGCCGTAGGGGAACACCGCGCCTTGTCCCTACGGGGATGTCTGCCGTAGGGCTCTGTAGCCTACGGTCACCCGTAGGGGACCTCGTAGGGTTGTTTGTGTTGGAGTTGTGTACTTAATGTCTAGATTTAAGTGACGGAAACTCACGATCCATTGCCACTAATCTATTTAATTAAATAAACAATTATTTGCGTTTAATTATTTATAATTAAATATATGCAAATTATAGTCCTGGATTTTATACGTTGTAGTTAGTATGGTGTTGCATGGGCGCACAGAAGATCATACTATCAGTTACTCGTATTTAATCGAACAGTTGCTCACGACCTAGATGGACACGGACCAATCCATCGGTATAGTCGTTGTGTGAGAGAGAAAATAATCTATCTTGATTATTTTATCACACTTGTACACTTGGTGTATTGAGCGGATCGTTGAGATTCATCGATTAGGATTGCCGGCGATAATCGATTCGAGTCTCAGTGTATTTTATTCTTAATCCCCGAAACTATTGCGGGTGTGTATATTCAATATAAGTGACTTTGATTTACCAAAGGAATTAACCGATTTAATTATTGGGTTAATTACCGGTTAAGTTGGGTCACTATATTTTATATATGACATGCCGTGAATACTTGACGGGAAAGTGTATCCCGGAAGGGTTGATAATATCCCCGAGATGAGTTCATAAGGAATTATTATGTAAACCCTGCAGGTGGATTCGTTCCGCATAATAATTAAGGTTGAATGGTACTAGTCTCGGATATAAGAGATGAATAAATTAATTAGCAATAAACTAATTTTATTCATGGATATTTATATCTTAAATACACGGAATAAATAATACTACCGGAGAAATATTATTTGATATAATATGGTTTAATATTGGGAGTGCAATTAATTTTATATAGTGGAAAATAGAATTAATTAATATTGATAAGGATTAATGGACTTGAGCATTGGGCTCAATTTAATCTTCAATATTGGAAGCCCAATATTCCACCTCTTTAAGATCCCCTACGTAGCCTATAAAAGCACTACATGGTCTTCTCTAATCTCATAACTTGAAGATCACAATTCTAGAGAGAGAAAGTAGAGAGGAGGATCCATGGAGTTCGGTGGATCGTCGCCCACACGACGTCCGGGCTAGTGCAAGGAATACGTGGGAAGATCTCAAGGTCATCAAATTGAGTTCTACGTTTTTCCGAACAACGAGAACGAGGTAAATGGTAAAACTCTCTTCATGATTTTATCGTTTAATTATCGTGAAAGTATCATGAACCAAGATCCGAGAACGCGACCTTTGTCTAGGTTGAACCGGGCGGTGGTGATCGAAGATCACCGGACCGCCGGCGGCTCAACGGCTCGAACAAGAGAGGATCGAGAGGGGCGAGCCTCGGCTGGACGCCGAGACTTGATCGAGGGCGAGCTCGATCACCCACGCACCTCCGGCGGGCTGCTGGAGCAGCCCCGCTCACGCGGCTGGACCGCCGCTCGAGCGGCGGTGGCTGGTGGTGATCGCAAGCCACGGTTCGCCGTGGCTGGTCGTGCGATCACCGGGGGCGGCTGGGCGTGCATAAGGGGCTGCCAAGGGCAGCCCTAGGCGGCTGCTGTGTACAGCCGCGAGCCCTACACGAGGGCTCGACCGAACAGCCCGGGCTATCCCCGTGGTTAGGGTTTGGTTGAGTCCGGCTTCGCGTGGTGGTTCGTGGCGGATTTCCGGCAACCGGGATTTCGATTGGAGTTGTCGTTCCGCACTTTGACAACCCCGGATATTCGATCTCCAAAGGATTTCGGTCGGAATTAATTAGATAATTAATTTTATTTAATTTATTAATTTCGGGATATCGATTTCCAACAATTGGTATCAGAGCGTTGGTTTTAGTTCATGGTATTTTTCGATAAATTGTTCTACCTTGCAGGGTTTCCGATTATTATGGCTAGATTTAATTATTGTTAATTAATGTCATAATATTTCTCTTGATTATTAAACTCTCGATGATGTCGATATTTGTTCTTGTGTGGTGAATGCTTGTTCTAAATTTTTCCGGAAATTGTTTGAGGTCGTTTTCATGTAGAGAATTGATACCGGATAATTGTAAATTAATTTTGTGAAATTATTTACGTTGGATCAATTCCGAAACTATCGCCGGAAAAAGTGTGGCGGAGGAGACGTTGAGAGGGAGGGTTCCGGATCGGCCAACCCCATGGCCGATCCCTTGGATCGATCGACCCAAAGGAGGAGGGGCGGCCATAGAGCCTCTCGGCCGTGCGCGGTGCCACCAAGGGAGGTGGTGCGCCGGCGAGGCGGCGGCGGCGGCGGTGGCGTGTCCCCTCGGCTCTCGATCGAAGGTGGTGGGGGGCGCGGGGTCCTCGTGATCTCGTGCTCTCCCGCCAAGATCCAACTTTCCTAAATTATTCGGTTTTCCTATTTTGAGTATTCCTATTTTTTTTGGGAATTCTCATGGAATAGGAAAAGAATAAATTTAGAATAAATTTATTTTTCAATATTGATTATTCCTATTCTTGGGAATTTTCATAGATTAGGAAAAGGAATAAATTTATAATTAATTCATTTTTCCTATTTAATTATTCCTTTATGGAATTTTTAATGGATTAGGAAAATAATTAATTTGGAAAGTTTAAGAGTCCTAAATTAATTTTTCCTTATTTAATTATTCCTTTATGCAATTTTTAATGGATTAGGAAAGGAATTAATTTGGAAGGACTAGGAGTCCTAAATTATTTTATTTCCTTATTTCATTATGGAAATCATCTAGAATATTCCAAGTGGGTCATGGATAGATTATTCTAGAGATTTAATGAAGTAGAAAGGGAAAATAAAATAAATTATTTTATTTCCTTATTTCATTATGGAAGTCTTCTAGAATATTCCAAGTGGGTCTTGGATAGATTATTCTAGAGATTTAATGAAGTAGAAAGGGAAAATAAAATAAATAAAAATATTAACAATATTTAATTTTATTTTGATTTATTCGATTGACTTAATTTTCGAATTAAGTATCTTTTGGATTTATTAAAAATAAATAGATTTAAATATTGGAATTAATATTCCCGTCACATGGAGCATTCAAGAACGAAGACTAAAGACTAGAAGACGCATACGGGGATGCGATAAAGCCATAATAGTCGGAAAATAATATTCTAGTATTATTTTGATTATGTGATAATATTCTATGTGCTCTATTTCATGTATGCATGCTTATGTGTATTTAATTATGCATTAGATAGCGTATCCCTTTATTGTAAAAAGCTAAGTGGGAGAGGGTATGGAAACATATCCATGGTCTCCATTGCTGTTCTCTTGGTGACTTTTATGGACTTTTGAAGTTCGTATAGACAAGTCATTGGAGGAGAATTCTTGTAATTCCTTTTACGAGAAACATTGATTAAGTTTATCAAACAATGCCTAATTTGTCTTTCCAAAACTGATTTCAAGTCGACTCATTCTCACCCCGGGGAGTGGAATGGAGCCAATGCCACTTGGTCATGTAGAGGACACAAATTAGAGACTTTCGTGTCATTTGATGACTAGATCGATTGTCTGCTCGGCTCCCTCATTTTATGAGAGATAGGGTTGTTCGCATGGTGAATCACTGGTTAGAAACTTCGAGTTTCACTTATGATTCTCCGCGTCTTGATTTACAAGATTAAATGAATCAAGTAATTGGGAGTCAATTATAAAGATCTCTTAGTGTAGTAAACGTCCACACAACGTGGCTTGCTATGATGACGGATTTTGGATTAATTGATGTAGACAGTTGTAAGAAATTGTGAAGAGTTGTGAAGTTGTCGTAAACGTCCACACAACGTGGCTTGCGGTGATGTAGCAATTCCAAACGATTTACTTTGGTACTGAGTAATGGTTTACACTTAGATACGCCTTATAGTATTCCTCCCACCGAGGTTTCGCTATAAGTGATGTATGACCAAAGGAAATCTAATTGCTAAGTCGTTTAGGTGGGTAAACGTCCACACACCGTGGCTTGCCTTACCTGATGGGATTTTAGATGTGATTAGTGTTTTAATGATATTATTTGAGGGAGATAATATCGGAAATTAAATTGATTGTTTGTTGTTATATGTGCTCATAGATTAGGATATGGCTTTGAACCCACTTTATGTGATACTTAAGGATTTTAAACTCACTGGTCCCTAAATGTAATGATTGGAATAGAGATCTAGACATTACCCAAACTGTTAAAGAGTGCAAGGTTGTACTCAATAAGCTTTGTCCTCCCGAGCCTATTGACATAGGCGGCTAGACAAGAAGCGATGAGGATACTCAGAAAGGCCAGTCACTTCGAGGAAACGCTTAAAAACGTTTTTTTGAGATGATTGACCTTTTAGACGAGTTGAGACGGAAATCGCAAGCTCTTGTAGCCAATGCCAAAGGTTTCGAACCTAAGGGAAAAATCGGGGAAAGGAAAAGCAAGCAAAGAAACCCAGTGGTCCTAGGTTTCTTGGACCACGAGATGGGACGAGAAACCCATGAGGCAAAAGTTCTCGATGCAAACAGTCTGGGTACTGGAAGTCTGATTATCCTCTCAAAGAAAGTACGAAATTTTCTTTAGTCGTAAAACATAGTAAATGGTATTATCTACCGGAACCTGGTGTGTAGATATGGAGCCACTGACGGTATGTGCATTTTAAATGCATAGGTTCCAGGAAACCTAACGACTTGGAAAAGAAGAAATCGTAGTCTACATGGGCAATGCTGTAGAGGAGGCAGCAGTTGCAGTGGAGGACATTTTATATAGGATTTCATTTTGAGTTATTGCTTTTATGTACCTTTCACATTAGAAAGAACTTTGTTCTGGATTTCTAATAAATGGATATTTTATTTCTTTTAATCATTTGATGGTTATAAGAAGAAATAATGATATTATCTATTCTGGTACATTAGCTAGCAATATATATAAATGATGAATCCTAAGTCCACCACGATGCAACGAACCGTAGTATGAAACTCGTTTTACTAATAAGAGATTTCTTTATCAATTATACTAGTGGATTCTTATGCTGAGCCATGTTTATTCAAATAAGAAGTTCAAAGGTCGAAAATTGATATTTGATCAATTAAGTTGAAGGAGTGGACCTTCCGACCTAAGAATCTAATTTGGAAGATAATATGACTAAGCAATCCTTTATGGATATAAGATGTAAGATCCGGACAAGTATAAGAATTGATTGACTCTGATGTATGCAGACCTATGCCTACTCAGACAATAAGGTACGAGTACTTCATTTTATGATTACTCGAAAAAATGGATTAGAATACCTGATGTGCCACAAAAGCAAGTGTTTTGACAAGTCAATGGACACTAAGCAATTGTGGAGAACCATCAAGGTATATCCATTTCTAGCCTGCGATTTGATCGCGGAGGCAAGTACCTGTCTGAGGAATGCATAGCATACTGATCAGAGATTGGGATTTGATCCCGAATGACTACACCATACACTCTTGTGTAGAAATGGTGTGTCGTAAATAAGAAATGGAACTCTTATAGAGATAGTAAAAGATGAGTTATACGGAACTACCTATGTTCTATGGATATGTCTGGAAACAACGGCGCATTCAAATGCGGTTGTAGAATATCCTAGAAGAACAAAAGACGTGTGTTCAATAGTACTATGAACCAGAAGGACGTTATAAGTTCTAACGCCCGGTTCTTAGAGAAAGACTATATAATGAACCACGAGCCCAAGGTGACGTAATACTTTGAAATGAGAGAGAAAGATTAAGACTTAGAACCAGCCGAACCGAGTAGCAGTACACCACTAACTGCACCTACTGTTATCACTGTTTATACACCGGAATGACATTGTAGTGGGAGGTTGTGGGACAACCGGAGATATTCATAAGACTAGGAGAGTCTTCGAACTCTGGACCTAGTATACATGAAATCGATCCCTAGATCTACATGAAGGCCGTACTAGATCTAAATGTGCCTTCTTGGAGAGCAATAAGGATTATTGCTAAGAGGCGAGATCATTTAGAGTACAAGCTTAGTTGATCCATTTATGGATTGGAACAAAGCATTGAATTCGTGGTACTTGCAAATTGATGAGATAGTCCATTTTATGGATTCATCAAAAGCATAGACGAATTGTGTGTATTGGAAACGTGATGGAAAACAAGGTGGTGTTTCTCGGAGGTTTTATGTAGATGACACTCTTATCATTGGCAACAATGTAAAGATGTTATCAGACATAAAATGATGGTTGTCTAGATGAATCATTATGAAAGATAAAGGAAGAAGTTGGACATATTCTTGAGATCTTGGATCTCTAGAAAGAACATTGTACTTTTCCTGGACATCTTACATATATGATTATGGTTCGTTTTAACATGCATGATTCCGAGAAAGGTTCGTTACCTTTCAGAGACGGAATGCATCTATCTAAGGATATGTGTTTTGGAACACAAAAGGAGATAGAAGCAATGAAAGCAGTTTCCTACACTTTGAGTGTGGAAAGCTTAATAAATGCATTGTTGAAAACAAGAACCTGATATCGGCTATGCGGTTAGCATAGTGGGAGGATATCAAGGTAATCCTGGAAAGGAATATTCGACTGCCGTAAAAGTACTTTCGAAGTACTGTTCTAGACTACGAAGCAGACGAACATTTCCTTTGGATTACATTCTCTTAGATTTCTAATCGAATGAGGACCAGTGTAAGTCGATATCAGGCTATGTGTTTCACTATTGAAGGAGAAGGAGTTTTAACATGGAAGAGTGATAAGCACGATGCTTTTCGGACTCTGCCATGGGTAACCAAATAGCAGCCTCAGAGGCAGCGGAAGTTTTGGTATAACTCCGGGATAATCTCTGGGACTTAGATGTGATTCTTAATTTGCCAAAGGCTATGTAAATAGCGGTGCAATGGCAAATGGTAAGAAATCACAAGTCCATAAGTGTAAGATAACACATAGTGCAAGTACCACCTGATACGAGTCATCGTCGAGGGAGACGACGCTGTAGTCACCAAGATAACTTCATAGCGGCAACCTAGAGTGCTCATTCACATAGTACTTCTTGGAAGTACAACTTTAGCACGTGATGAGTATGGGAGTCGGGAGTTTGGAGGAAATGACTAGACCTTAGTACAAGTGGGAGATTGTTGGAGTTGTGTACTTAATGTCTAGATTTAAGTGACGGAAACTCACGATCCATTGCCACTAATCTATTTAATTAAATAAACAATTATTTGCGTTTAATTATTTATAATTAAATATATGCAAATTATAGTCCTGGATTTTATACGTTGTAGGTAGTATGGTGTTGCATGGGCGCACAGAAGATCATACTATCAGTTACTCGTATTTAATCGAACAGTTGCTCACGAACTAGATGGACACGGACCAATCCATCGGTATAGTCGTTGTGTGAGAGAGAAAATAATCTATCTTGATTATTTTATCACACTTGTACACTTGGTGTATTGAGCGGATCGTTGAGATTCATCGATTAGGATTGCCGGCGATAATCGATTCGAGTCTCAGTGTATTTTATTCTTAATCCCCGAAACTATTGCGGGTGTGTATATTCAATATAAGTGACTTTGATTTACCAAAGGAATTAACCGATTTAATTATTGGGTTAATTACCGGTTAAGTTGGGTCACTATATTTTATATATGACATGCCGTGAATACTTGACGGGAAAGTGTATCCCGGAAGGGTTGATAATATCCCCGAGATGAGTTCATAAGGAATTATTATGTAAACCCTGCAGGTGGATTCGTTCCGCATAATAATTAAGGTTGAATGGTACTAGTCTCGGATATAAGAGATGAATAAATTAATTAGCAATAAATTAATTTTATTCATGGATATTTATATCTTAAATACACGGAATAAATAATACTACCGGAGAAATATTATTTGATATAATATGGTTTAATATTGGGAGTGCAATTAATTTTATATAGTGGAAAATAGAATTAATTAATATTAATGGATTAATAGATTTGGGCTTGGGCTCAATTTAATCATTAATATTGGAAGCCCAATATTCCACCTCCTTAAGATCCCCTACGTAGCCTATAAAAGCACTACATGGTCTTCTCTATTCTCATAAGTTGAAGATCACAATTCTAGAGAGAGAAAGTAGAGAGGAGGATCCATGGAGTTCGGTAGATCGTCGCCCACACGACGTCCGGGCTAGTGCAAGGAATACGTGGGAAGATCTCAAAGGTCATCACATTGAGTTCTACGTTTCTCCGAACAACGAGAACGAGGTAAATCGTAAAACCCTCTTTATGATTTTATCGTTTTAATTATCGTGAAAATATCATGAACAAGATCCAAGGGACGTACGAACCCGGGGACGAGGATCGACCTCGCGGTGGTGATCGAGGATCACCGGACCGCGGGAGGTCGAGAGATCCTCGCCGGGATCGAGAGGACGAACCCTCGGCTGGACGCCGAGGGTGGCGGTCGAGCCCTTGGGCTTCGACCGCCGGCGACGCAAGAAGGACCCCGGCTGGACGCCGGGGATGCGATCGAGCGCGTGCTCGATCGCGTGGGCAGCGGGCTGGTGCCGCTGCTGCTCGCACGGCGAGCAGCCCCTCCTCCGCGTTCGGGCAGCGCTACGGGGCTGTTGCGATCAGCCCCACGAGCCCATGCGGGACTCGCTACGACGCGGGGCGTCAGCGGGATGCTTCGAGCATCCCCGTGGCTGGTCGCGTGGGTTCTCGGCGTGCCCATGTTGGGATTCGATGTCCCGGGCTATCAAAAAAATAAATTGCGGAACCGATAACCCGATCAAAACCCTCGATCACCGAAGATTGGATCCCCGACTCATCCGCAGGAGTCCGACCTTTGGAGACTACATGCCCGAAGACACGCAGCCCGCCCCCAGCCGATTTTCTCCCACGAGTCGGATCCACGAACGCGAACCACCTCACGAGCCGGGGCCCGACCGAACGCCATCGAGACCCGAAGGCCCCGTGTGCCCAGCCGAACCCCCGCGAGGGGTTCGCGATCGTCTACGGACGATCGCTGGGATCGCTACGGGCGATCCCTGGGGCTGCTCGTAGCAGCCCCGCAGCGAGTCGTGGACTCGCTGCTCGCATGGGGTCAGCCCCGTGCGCATCCGCTACGGGAACACCCGTAGCGCGCACGAGGCAGCTGCGGGTCATCCCCGCAGCGACCCGCGATCGAGCTCACGGGCTCGATCGCCCCTCGGCTCCAGCCGAGGGCTTCGCGCCCCCGACGACGGCGGCTGGGGTCCGCCACGGCACCAGCCCGTGGCACCCCGGCGATCGACCGGAGTCGATCGTGTGTCCCCGGCGTCCAGCCGGGGCACGCCGTTGTCGCGCGATGGGGCGGTCCGAACCCTAGGGTTCGACCGCCTCCCTCGATCCTCGCCGGGGATCTCGAATCCCCGTCCCCGAGGTTCGTCGTTTTCCCGGATCGCGTATTCATGTATACATCACAATTATTCAACGCACATATAATCAAAGAGGGGGATTCTCGATTATTACCTCGAATCGTTGTACGGAGAAACGAATTCGGTTGACGACCTTGTGATCTTCCCGCGTATTCCTTGCACCTCGTCCGAACGTCGTGTGGGCGACGATCTATCGGATTCCTATGGATCTTCCTCACTCTCAAGATTTTATGATTGGCGTAGGTCAATTAATTCTCTCTTGAAAAGTGAAGACCATGTAGTGCTTATATAGGCTACGAAGGGGATCATAAGGAGAATAAATATTGGGCTTCAATATTGAAAATTAAATTGGGTCCAACCCAAATCTATTAATTCTTATCAATATTAATTTTATTTATTTTCCACTATATAAATAAAATTGCACTCCCAATATTATTCCATATTATATCAAATAATATTTCTCCATCTTAGTATTATTTATTCCGTGTATTTAAGATTTAAATATCCATGAATAAATTTATTTATTGCCCAATAAATTATATTCATCTCTTGAATCCGAGACTAGTACCATTCAACCTTAATTATTGTGCGGAACGAATCCACTCATGAGGTTTACACAATAATTCCTTATGAACTCATCTCGGGGATATTATCAACCCTTCCGGGATACACTGCCCCTTCAAGAATTCACGGCATGCCATATACAAAATATAGTGACCCAACTTAACCGGTAATTAACCCAATAATTAAATCGGTTAATTCCTTTGGTAAATCAAAGTCACTTATATTAAATATACACACCCGCAATTGTTGCAGGGATTAAGAATAAAATACTCCGAGTCTCAAATCAATTATCGCCGAGCAATCCTAATTGATGAGTCTCAATTGATCCGCCCAATACACCAAGTGTACAAGTGTGATAAAATAATTAAGATAAATTATTTTCTCTCTCACACAACGACTATACCGATGGATTAGTTCGTGTCCATCTAGGTCGTGAGCAACTGTTCGATTAAATACGAGTAACCGATAGTATGATCTTCTGTGCGCCCGTGCAGCACCATACTAACTACAACGTATAAAGTCCAGAACCATGATTTGCATATAATTAAATGCAAATAATTGTTTATTAATTAAATAGATTAAATGCTATGATCGGGAGTTTACCGTTACTTAAATCTAGACATTAAGTACACAACTCCAACAATCTCCCACTTGTACTAAGGTCTAGTCATTTCCTCCAAACTCCCGGTTCCCATACTCATCACGTGCTTTAAGGTGTACTTCCGAGAGGTACTATGTGAGTGAGCAATCTAGGTTGCCGCTCTGAAGTTATCTTGGTGACTACTACGTCGTCTCCCTGACGATGACTCGTATCAGGTGGTACTTGCTCTATGTGTTAACATCACTTTTGACTTATGACCTCTTCTAGTTCACCGTGCACCGCTATCTAATAGCCTTTGGTAAACTAAGAGTCATATCCAAGTCTAGAGGTTATCCCGGAACCTAACCAAAGCTTCCGCTGCCTCTGAGGCTGCTATTCGGTTATTAGAGTCTCTGAGAAGCGTCCCGCTTATCACTCTTTCACTTCATGGTTCCACCTCTTTCTAAAAGTGAACACATAGCCTGATATCGACTTTCACTGGTCCTTCTCTGATTTTTGGATCTGAGAATCTGTAATCTAAGAAGATTTCGTCTTGCTCAAGCCAGTACTATGAAAGTCCTCTTGCAGCATTCGAATATCCCTTATCCAGATTACTTTGATATCCTCCCACTACGCAAACCGCATAGTTGATATCAGGTTCTTGTTTTACAACATTGCATCTATAGAGCTTTCCATACTTGAAGTATAGGAAACTGCTTTGTCATCATCTATCTCCTTTATGTGTTCGAACACACACCCTTTAGATAGATGTATATTCTGTCTCTGAAAGGCAATAACCTTTCTCAGAAGTATGCATGTTTAAAACAAACCTTAATCATATAAGATGTCTAGGAGAAGTACAATGTTCTTATCTCTAGATCATAAGATCTTAAGAACATGCTCTAACTTCTTCTCAATCTTATATCTCGATTTATTTAGACAACCTCTATTTTATGTCTTGACAACACTTTTACATTGTCGCCAATGAAAAAATGTTATCTTCATAAAATCTCCGAGAAACACCACCTTTGTTTCCGTCACGTCTCTAACACACCTTCTTTGCTAATCCTATGCAGATCTAGGGATCGATTTCATGTATACTGGATCCAGAGTTCAAAACTCCTCCAGTCTTATGAACATCTCTAGTTGCTTAACAACCTCCCACTGCAATGGCGTCCCGGTGTGTAACAGTAACAACATTAGGTGCAGTTAGTGGTGTACTACTACTCGGTCAGGCTGGTTCTCAGTCTTTCCCTTTCCTCATTTTAAAGTACTTTGTCAATTAGGGCATTGTAGTTCATCTAATAGTTTTTCCTCTATGAACCGGGCGAGAACACCCTTCTGGTTCGTAGTACTATTGAACATACAATTACTTGTTCTTCTAGGATATTCTACAACCACATAGAATGTGCCGTTGCGTCCAGAAATATCCATAGAACATAGGTAGTTCCGAACAAACTTGTTCTTTTACTATTAGATTTCTACTTCTTTACAACGCACCATCTCTACACGTAAGTGCACGACGCGTCTCTTTGGGAATTAATCCCAATCTTTGATTATGCTATGTGTTATCTAGATAGGTGATGGCCTCCGCGACCGAGTCGCAGGCTTCTAATGGATATACTTTGATGGTTCCCCATAATAGCTTTGTGTCCATTGACGAGTCAAAACACTTTGCTTTTATGGCACATCAAGCATTCTAATCCATCATTGAGTATTCTTTGAAAGAATTACTCATACCTCTCTAATATACACATATGTCTGCATATCTAATCATTTCCAATACTTTTCTGAATTCTATCCTTTTTCCAGAAAGGTTTGCTTAGACGTATTATCCTCCAAATTCAATCCTTAGGTCGGAAGGTCCATTCCTTCAACTATAATTGATCAAATCAATTTCGACGATATGAATTTTATTTGAAAATACTACTAAGTATAAGATTTCATAAGTATAATGATAAAGAAATATCTAATAAGTAAAACAAGTTATATATAACGGTTTGTTGCATCGTGGTAGACTAAGGATTCATCATTCACACATTGCTATCTAATGTACCATAATGAATATCACCATTATTTCTTATCCAAACCATCCAATGATTAAAGAAATAAAATATCCATAAAGAAAAACAGAACAAAGTTCTTTTTCAAAAAATAAAGGGGTACATAAGCAATATCTAAATTGAAAACTTAAAAACAGATAAATGTCTTCCACTGCAACCGCTGCTACCCCAACAGCTTCGCCCATGTAGACTCGAATTCTTCTTCTCTAAGTCGCCGGGTTTTCTGGAACCCCTGCATTTAAAGAAATGCACATACCGTCAGTGGTTCCATATCTACACACCAGAATTCTGGTAGATAATACCGCTGACTATGTTTTTACGACTAAAGAAAGATTCGTACCTCTGAGAGGACATTCAGACTTCCAGTGTCCCATCTTGTTGCATCGGAAGCACTTACCCTTTGGCTTTGCAGCCCCCACTTGTGGTGCAGTCCTCTTGACACCACTGGGTTTCCAGGCTTGCTTCCTTTTCTTGCCCCTACCTCCACCAGGCTTAAAGCCTTTGGACTTGGTAGCTACAAGCGCTTGAGACTTGCCCTTCTTGTAGATCCCCTCTGCCGCCTTCAGTTCAGTCAGGAGTTGCGCAAAAGTATAAGATAGTTTACCCATATTATAGCTCATACGAAACTGCTCAAAACTAGGGGCCAGAGACTGGAGTATGATGTCGACTTGCGTCTCAGCATCAATAGAAGCTCCTAGGACCTCAAGTTCATTCAACAAACTCATCATCTTAAGAACGTGCTCCCCTACGGGCGTTCCTTCAGATTGAGTAGTCGACATAAGGACTCTCATGGCTTCTTGCCTTGCCGCACGATCTTGCTCCCCAAACATCTCCTTGAGGTTAAACATCATATCATAGGCAGTGTCCATTGGCTCATGTTGGGTTTGGAGTACATTTGACATGGAAGCCAAAATATAACACCTAGCCATTTCATCAGCCTTTTTCCACTTCCGATATGCCAGTTTTTCCTCATCAGTTGAGGCAGACGTGGGCTCGGCAGGGCACACTTCATGGAGTACATACTTGTACTCTTCCGAAGTTAGGACAATGTCTAAATTTCTCTTCCAATCAATATAGTTGGTGCCAGTGAGCTTATGCTCCTTGAGTATCATAGAAAGTGGGTTCATAGCTATTCTCTAAACCTATAAGCACATTTAAACAAACAATTAATTTAATATCCGATATTATCTCCCTTAAATAATATCATTAAATTACTAATCACATCTAAAATCCCATCAGGTAAGGCAAGCCACGTGGTGTGGACGTTTACCCACCCAAATGATTTAGCAATTAGATTTTCTTTGGTCATACATCGCTTATAGCGGAACCTCGTGGGGAGGAATACTACAAGGCGTATCTAAGTGTAAACCATTACTCAGCACCAAAGTGAATCGCTTGGAATTGCTACATTACCGCAAGCCACGTGGTGTGGACGTTTACGACAACTTCACAACTCTTCACAATTCCTTACAACTGTCTACATCAATTAATCCAAAATCCGTCAGTGCAGCAAGCCACGTGGTGTGGACGTTTACTTCACTAAGAGACTTTTATAATTGACTCCCAATTACTTGATCCATTTAATCTCGTAAATCAAGACGTGGAGAATCATAAGTGAAACTCGAAGTTTCTAACCAGTGATTCACCATGCGAACGACCCTATCTCTCATAAATGAGGGAGCCGAGCAGACAAGCGACCCATCTATCAAAGAATGGCACGGAAGTCTCTAATTTGTGTCCTCTACATGACCAAGTGGCTCTGGCTCCATTCCACTCCCCGGGGTGAGAATGAGTCGACTTGAAGTCAGTTTCAGAAAGACAAATTAGGCATTGTTTGATAAACTTGATCAATGTTTCTTGTAAGAGGAATTACAAGAATTCTCCTCCAATGACACATCTATACGAACTTCAAGAGTCCATAAGAGTCACCAAGAGAACAGTAATGGAGACCATGGGAATGTTTCCATCCCCTCTCCCACTTAGCTTTTTATAATAAAGGGATACGCTATCTAATGCATAATTAAACACATAAGCATGCATGAAAGCAATAAAGCACATAGCACATAGTCAAAAATAATGCTAGAGAAATTATTTTTCCCCGACTATCATGGCTTTATCTTCATATGCATCTTCTAGTCTTTAGTCTTCGTTTCTTGAATGCTCCATGTGACGAGAATATTAATCTCTAATATTTAAATCTATTTATTTTCAATTAATCCAAAAGTTACTTAATTCGAAAATTAAGTCAATCGAATATATCAAAAATAAAATTAAATATTATTAATATTTTTATTTATTTATTTTCCCATCTAGTTCTATTAAATCTCTAGAATAATCTATCCAAGTAAAACTTGGAATATTCTAGAAGATATCTATAATAGAACAAGGAAATAAAATAAATAAATTAGGACTACTACTTTTCAAATTTATTTTTATTCCTAATCCATGAATATTCCCATGAGTAGGAATAATCAAATAGGAAAAATAAATTTAGTACTAAATTAATTAAATTTCTAATCTATGAATATTTCCATGAAGGAAATAAATCAATAGAAAATAAAATTAATTTAAATTAATTCTTTTCCTAATCCATGAGAGTTTCCAAAAAGGAAAGTACTCAAATAGGAAAAATCCGAATTAATTTGGAAAGTAGATTTTGGTAGGAATAGCACGGGATTGGGAGACCCCACACCATCCCCACCTTGATGGATCGGCCGGCCACTCGGGAGGAGCGCCGCCGCCGCCTAGCCACCGCCGGCTAGGCCATGGGTCGATCACCACCAAGTGATCGATCCCAAGCCCTTGTTTTCTCGTCACTTCTTCGTCTTCCGGCGATCGTCTCAACATCGAACCAACGTAATTAAAATTACAAAATTTAAATTACAATTCCGGTATCGATTCTAAACATGAAATCGACCCTATACATTTTCCGGAAAATAAAGTGCGTAATAATAAATCCTAAATTCGGTCAACCCCCGAATTTTTACTATTACAAACATTCAACCACACAAAACGAATCTCGACATGTCCGAGAGTTTAATAATCATGATAATTAATTAAAAAACAATTAATTAAATCCAACCATGATAGCCGGAAATCCTGCAAGGTAGAACAATAATCGAACATATACATGAACACGAAACCGAACGCTCTGATACCATTTGTTGGGATTCGATGTCCCGGGCTATCAAAAAAATAAATTGCGGAACCGATAACCCGATCAAAACCCTCGATCACCGAAGATTGGATCCCCGACTCATCCGCAGGAGTCCGACCTTTGGAGACTACATGCCCGAAGACACGCAGCCCGCCCCCAGCCGATTTTCTCCCACGAGTCGGATCCACGAACGCGAACCACCTCACGAGCCGGGGCCCGACCGAACGCCATCGAGACCCGAAGGCCCCGTGTGCCCAGCCGAACCCCCGCGAGGGGTTCGCGATCGTCTACGGACGATCGCTGGGATCGCTACGGGCAATCCCTGGGGCTGCTCGTAGCAGCCCCGCAGCAAGTCGTGGACTCGCTGCTCGCATGGGGTCAGCCCCGTGCGCATCCGCTACGGGAACACCCGTAGCGCGCACGAGGCAGCTGCGGGTCATCCCCGCAGCGACCCGCGATCGAGCTCACGGGCTCGATCGCCCCTCGGCTCCAGCCGAGGGCTTCGCGCCCCCGACGACGGCGGCTGGGGTCCGCCACGGCACCAGCCCGTGGCACCCCGGCGATCGACCGGAGTCGATCGTGTGTCCCCGGCGTCCAGCCGGGGCACGCCGTTGTCGCGCGATGGGGCGGTCCGAACCCTAGGGTTCGACCGCCTCCCTCGATCCTCGCCGGGGATCTCGAATCCCCGTCCCCGAGGTTCGTCGTTTTCCCGGATCGCGTATTCATGTATACATCACAATTATTTAACGCACATATAATCAAAGAGGGGGATTCTCGATTATTACCTCGAATCGTTGTACGGAGAAACGAATTCGGTTGACGACCTTGTGATCTTCCCGCGTATTCCTTGCACCTCGTCCGAACGTCGTGTGGGCGACGATCTATCGGATTCCTATGGATCTTCCTCACTCTCAAGATTTTATGATTGGCGTAGGTCAATTAATTCTCTCTTGAAAAGTGAAGACCATGTAGTGCTTATATAGGCTACGAAGGGGATCATAAGGAGAATAAATATTGGGCTTCAATATTGAAAATTAAATTGGGTCCAACCCAAATCTATTAATTCTTATCAATATTAATTTTATTTATTTTCCACTATATAAATAAAATTGCACTCCCAATATTATTCCATATTATATCAAATAATATTTCTCCATCTTAGTATTATTTATTCCGTGTATTTAAGATTTAAATATCCATGAATAAATTTATTTATTGCCCAATAAATTATATTCATCTCTTGAATCCGAGACTAGTACCATTCAACCTTAATTATTGTGCGGAACGAATCCACTCATGAGGTTTACACAATAATTCCTTATGAACTCATCTCGGGGATATTATCAACCCTTCCGGGATACACTGCCCCTTCAAGAATTCACGGCATGCCATATACAAAATATAGTGACCCAACTTAACCGGTAATTAACCCAATAATTAAATCGGTTAATTCCTTTGGTAAATCAAAGTCACTTATATTAAATATACACACCCGCAATTGTTTCAGGGATTAAGAATAAAATACTCCGAGTCTCAAATCAATTATCGCCGAGCAATCCTAATTGATGAGTCTCAATTGATCCGCCCAATACACCAAGTGTACAAGTGTGATAAAATAATTAAGATAAATTATTTTCTCTCTCACACAACGACTATACCGATGGATTAGTTCGTGTCCATCTAGGTCGTGAGCAACTGTTCGATTAAATACGAGTAACCGATAGTATGATCTTCTGTGCGCCCGAGCAGCACCATACTAACTACAACGTATAAAGTCCAGAACCATGATTTGCATATAATTAAATGCAAATAATTGTTTATTAATTAAATAGATTAAATGCTATGATCGGGAGTTTACCGTTACTTAAATCTAGACATTAAGTACACAACTCCAACAGCCCAGCGGGCTGCCAAGGGCAGCCCTAGGCGGCTGCCAAGGACAGCCGCGAACCCTTGCGAGGGCTCGACCGAACAGCCCGGGTTCGCCCGTGGTTGAGGTTTTGGTTGAGTCCGGCTTCGTGGTGGTTCGTGGCGGGATGTTCCGGCAACCGGGAGTCGATTGGAATTGTTGTTCCGCAACTTCTACAATTCCGGATATTCGATCTCCGAAGGATTTCGGTCGGAATTAATTAGATAATTAATTTTAATTAATTTATTAATTCCGGGATATCGATTTCCAACAATTGGTATCAGAGCGTTGGTTTTAGTTCATGGTATTTTTCGATAAATTGTTCTACCTTGCAGGGTTTCCGATTATTATGGCTAGATTTAATTTTATTAATTAATGTCATAATAATGTTCTTGATCATTAAACTCTCGGTGATGTCAATATTTGTTCTTGTGTGGTGAATGCTTGTTCTTAATTTTTCCGGAAATTGTTTGAGGTCGATTTCATGTAGAGAATTGATACCGGATAATTGTAAATTAATTTTGTGAAATTATTTACGTTGGATCAATTCCGAAACGATCGCCGGAAAAAGTGTGACGGAGGAGACGAAGAGAGGGAGGACCGGGGATCGATCATGATGATCGATCCCATGAGGATCGATCGAAAGGGGAGGCGTGGGGGCTGCCCGCGGGAACCCTCGGCCACGCCGGCCACCGGTGGTGGTGGCGCGTGGGCTGAGGTGGCGGCGGCGCTCCTCCCCGGCCGGCGATCAATGGTGGGGGACGCGGGGTCCTCGTGATCTCGTGTTCTCCTACCAAGATCCAACTTTCCTAAATTGATTCGGTTTTCCTATTTTGAGTATTCCTATTTTTTGGGAACTCTCATGGAAATAGGAAAAGAATTAATTGGAATTAATTTATTTCCTTATTCTATTATAGAAGTCTTCTAGAATATTCTAAGTTCTACTTGGAATAGGATTCTAGAGATTTAATAGAATAAGAAAGGAAAATAATTAATTATTAAATTAATTTATTTCCTAGTTGATTATTCCTATTTTATGGGAATTTTCATGGACATGGAAATGAAGGTACCGATATACCGATCCGATCGATATACCGTGTGTGCGGAAGCGTGTAAAGCGATAGATCTACTATGCCATGATCTTAGTGCACACATATATATGTATAGACACATATTTATATATATATATATATATATCCAATATATATATATATATATATATAGAGATAAACAAGAACACTTACAACCGGTGTAGCGTGCCTCGTTGATGTTGATGAAGGTGGTGTTGAGTCGATTGAACCACCTTCAAGGATCAGCCTTGAGAATGACCTCGTCACTCTTCTTGTCTAGATCGCCCGGATGTTGAAGCCGCACAAATGGCCCGGCCTCTACGTGTTGCACACGAACCCGGATGATGAACACCTTGCTTGCATGAAGTGGTTCTCCAAGAACACTCTCTATTCTCTCATTTTGGTGTGAATTTCGTGGGTGAGCATAAAGTGATATGAAAATCAGATTTTCATGTCTATATTCATGTCCATTTACCACTCCATGTAACCCCCCATTATGTGCATCATAATGCACAAGTAATGGTGGTTAATGGGGAGATGAAAAGACACCTCCACATAATCATGCCAAATCATGATATGTGGTCCCACTTGCTTGTGTGGCATGCCATGTCACACTATGTGACATGCATTCCATGCAAGCCATGCATCTCATGCATGTATTAATCCACGTAAATATTGATTCTAAATCAATATAATTAACAAGCTACATAGTACATCATCAAGTCCGTGTGTGACCCTGTAGGTATGATTTATAGATCAATATTATATTGTTCCCAACAATTAATATTATCGAATAATCATTTAACATCCATAGACGACCTTATGACTTTATCGATTGCACACGTAGGATCGAAGGACATATCCCAACAATCTCCCACTTGGCCTTCAGAGCCAGTGTGCTGCCAACTTCCTGTTGTCACTTTATGTCTAAGTTTGAACTTGAGGCAAGACTCGAGTCATCCTCAATCGGTTCAAACCTTTCTTGGACTTTGAGACAGACTGTAAAACCAGATTTATCACTATGATACGAATCTGGACGTGGCCACGTATTTTCCACAGTCTCGACTCTCCAAGTGGCCGGTAAGACATGTATCCCATTATAAAATGGAGGACAATCCCATCTTGTCAGTCCAAGCTCTCCCACTTGCTTCCTGATATACCCAATAACAAGTTTTATAACCTCCTTTTACGAAAGGCGTTTACTTGTATCAAAGTACACCATTTCACAATGGAATCACTCTGGACTACTCAGGTCAGAGGAAATTGCTCGACAGTCAATGAAATAGTATTATGACTCGAAATCTTAAATACTATTCCAGTCGGGTCTGTTCGATCATTAGCTCCCAGCTAATATCTATGTAATTGTACTTGATGTCCCACATCACTAGCCCATGAAGCGGCGCTATAGTACACATTACAATCTAGTTCTTTGTATTATCGGTTTGTCCGTACTCGATTATACGAACCAGGAACAGCTATATGATTCAAGTATATCAGTTCAACCATTGGGACTTCATTATGCGGTAAGTCGACCTCATAACCCAATTGATATAACTTAATCATTTGGACAATTCATATAAATTAAACCATATTTATATGAAGAATTATGTATTATACATATGAGTGAATGCTTACCAAATCTCCAAAAGTATCTAATACAGTAATAGAAATCACAACCCATCTCTAAGATGTATGATATCTATTGCAGTCGTGAAAGTCTCAAGCTTAAACTGCTGGAGAGGTTTAGAAAGCGGGTTTGCAACCTTATCAAAAGTTGCAACTTTATTATCTCGATGTCTCCACAAAATTATCTCCCAGATAATGTGGAACTTCCTGAGCACCAGTTTTAGACTTGTGGTGCTTCCTAGCTCATTGGCTTGCGCGATAACTCTACTATAAATAGAGAACTATCGGATGGGCTGAGCTAGTTATGCCACATAGTTCATTCAAGAACTTTCAAATCCTAACTGTCAACATTACTGCATCCAATGCAATACTGTGCTCAGCTTTTGTAGTTTAATCAGCTATATTGCATTGCATGGAACTATTCCAGCAAATATCACCTCTAACCAGACAAAAGATATAACCAGATTAAAATCGGAAATTATCTTAGTCTGTTTTGAAGTTAGCATTCAATCAGGTTGTTAATATCAACTCTTTTTGTCTTCCAAAGACAACAAAATATTCTTTAGTCCATCTAAGGTACATAAGAATATTCTTGGTCGCAGTATAACGCGCCTCACCTGGATTTCCTTGAAACTAACTCGTCATGCTCAAAGCATACGATACGTCCGGTCGTGTACATATCATGGCGTACATTATAGACCCCATTGCCGAAGCATAAGGAATGTTTTCCATCCTCTTTTGCTCATCAAGTCCCTGTAGGGCCTTGAATCTTGCTAAGAGATGTGCCATGAGTAATTGGAATGAGACCCTTTTTGGCGTCTTTCATTCTGAACTTATCAAGTACCTTATCAATATAGGTCACTTGACTAAGCCCAAACATCATTTTCGATCTGTTCCGACAGATCTTGATGCCCAATATGTACTGTGCTTCTCCAAGATCCTTCATTGAAAAACAATTCCCAAGCCATTCTTTAATAGAATTAAGCATAGAAACAGTGTTTCCAATAAGGAGTATGTCACCGACATACAACACAATTAATACAACGTAACTCCCACTGATCTTCTTGTAAAAAAAGACTCTTCCGAGTTCCTCTGAAATCCAAATCCCGGTATGGATTCATTGAACTGAAGATTGCTACTCCGATATGCATTCTTTATTCCATAAATAGAACTATAAGCTTGCATAATTTCTCAGCCTTATTAAGATCGATAAAACTCTTTGGCTGTGTTAAAACACAGCCTCTTCTAGAATCCAATTCAAGAAGTTAGTTTTAACATCTAATATTACCATAACTCATTATCAAGATGAGTAGTAATGGCTAAGATAATCTGAATGATTTAATCAAAGCAATTGGTGAAAGTTTTTCCATAATCCACCTCGTGAATAAAACTTTTACCATCAACCTTGCTTTGAAAACCCTAGGTTTTCCATATGTCTGTTTAGATCTTAAAGATCTATTAGCATTCATTGGGTCTAACCCTGTGATGCAAATATATCAAGTTCCAAACTTGATTATCAGATATTGATATCATCTCAGATTTCATGGCACCATGCCAATTTTCAGTAGCTGGACTCGTCATAGCTTGGAATTAGGTCGAAGGTTCACCGCTTTCCAAAAGCATGAATTCATATCTCTCATTGGTCACAATATCTAAGTATTTGAATAATAGAGATAGATTTATGCCTTTCGGACCTACGAGGGCTGGTACGGCTTCCAAAACCATAAGAATACTCTCAACCCAGTCTTGAGTATTTATCGTTAGTTGTTTCACTTGAACCTCGTTCAAGACAACCGAGCTCCCACTGAATTTCTAGGAAAGATAACTCTTTTCAAGAAAATCACTATCTCGAGCAACAAAATATTGTTCTCAGATAGATCGTAGAAGTTGTACCCTCGAGTTTCTTATGGATACCATAAAGAAACTTTTATCCCATTTGAGTTCAAGCTCTATAGAGATAAATCTCGTCAGAGAAGCTTTTAGAACCTCAAATTTTGATGAAAACAATTTAGGGACCCTCCCTTTCCATACCTAGTATGGTGTCTTATCAACAGCTTTTGACAGCTTCCTATTCAGTGTATAAGTTGAAGTCTAGAATTGTGTGTTCCCAAAAGAGACCAGTAGTTCATTTAGACCTCTCATCGAATGGTCGAACTATATCTAATATAGTTTGTTTTCTCTTTTCCGAAACATAACCTTCATGTGCTTGTGAACTAATAGGTTCCACATACATCAGTATGTATCATCCCTAATTACTCACATGTTCTCCTTTCTCCAAGAAAGATGACATTGTTATCTTTTCAATCACACATCATTCACATGTATCAAATGACTCCAAGTCAAATGATTCTAAAATTCCTTCTAAAAGAAGTTTCGTTACATGTTTAGATTTTGATTTGATCTAATCAACAATGTTTCAGTTATGTCTCATCGATACTTATTCGATTTGGCCTTTGGTCTTAATGATATATATGATTTGTCAAGTTTAAAGTATACATAAACAATATAATAATCGTACCAAAACAAAGAATAATTCACAATTAAAATAGTTACCAAACTATTTAATAGTGAAAAACTAATCCATCAGTATCTAATACTGAACCAATATTCATTGTTTATTGAAGGTACGAAATTACATAGTTATAATACTCAAACAAGGCCCTAAGGCAAAACAACATCATATGATCATACGGCTAATGCAGCGACCTTCGCTCCATTTCTTGCCCGTAGATCGACATCTCTATTCACCAAACTTATACTTCTATGTAGTTCCTCCACATAAAAATGTGAGAACCACATTTGGCATCCAATACCCAAGAAGTAGAATTTGTGAAGTTTAATGTCTATATCATTAATACTTGAAGATGAAGCAACCCCGTTCTTCACATCTTCTTTGAACTTTGGGCAAATTCAATTATTCCCAATAATTGAGTCTCATTCAAATTTCCCATTCAAAATTATCTCAATGTCAAAACGTGATAAATCGTAAGTGAAAAATCGAAGTTTTCTAACCAGCGATATTATCATGCAATTGAAGCCCTATCTCTCATAAAATATGAGGGAGCCAACCAGACAATCGATTCACGCCATCCAATGGCTCGAAAGTCTCTAATTTGTGTCATTGATGAACTTAAGTGTTTTGGATTAAATCACTCCCCGAGGTGTAAATAATCATAACCTTAGAATCCATCATATGAAAGACAAATTAGGCATTTGTTTTGAAATTGAATAAAATATGAACTTTTATATGTTTGCAAGTAGTGTCCAACACTTTTGCAAAGACGCATTGAGATTCCCTAGGAACCCTAGTAGCCTTCTTGCCCATGCTCTTTTGAATACCCTATCCCATATCATAAGAATTTCCCTCTTAGGGTCCTTCTCTATCGCCGGCTCAGCAGCCTTGAGCATCCCGTGGAGCTCACGAAGCGATTTCTTCAAACCATTCATATGGAAAATTTAGCCTAAAGGCATTATAACCATCATGAGATTGGAGTATGAAATCGGTTGCCAAATAATCATCATAGGAAAAATCTAGGCAGTCACTTGAAACAAATAATCCAATCATTTGTTGCACATGTGATTCCATAGATTTCCATTTTTCCAGCCTAGCTGAAGCGATGACCCTGGTCATACCGAACCGCTCAATCTTAGCATATTCCCCGAACATGCTATTGAGTTGTTCAATGATATCTTAGGATGTGATTATCTAACACATTTTCCTTGTCTTCGTATTTGAGGACCATCCTCAAATTACGTTGTCAATCAAGAAAAATTATGTTGTTCAATTTTTTTTTTTTTTTTTTTTTTTTTTTTTTTTTTTTTTTACAATCAAGAATTGAACCAAACTTGAATTGAGTTGATATTTGACATGATAAACTACAAAAGAAAGATAACTAAAGTATGTAAACATCCACAAAGCGGTAAACAAATAAGGTTGTCTAACAATTGTACTTATTTATTTCATTTTGTTCAATTGATATCCAATATCATTGTCCCTTAGAACAAAACGATTCCGAGATCCTCATCTTGCAAATCATTAAGTCGACTGAGTCCGCACTTAAGTATTTCAAGATAGGTAGACATACCCATGTCAATGATATCTAATATCACTCTCGGTCGATGAGAGTCCCATTCTCATCTCATGTCTCGATAGCCACGCCTGCAGTGGATCTATCGATGAGAAAACCAAAGTCACGTGTAAAGGTCTAACCCTTACTCCCACTTATCCCAAGATAACAAGTAGTACCCCGCTGAGGCGGACCTACCAACTTATGATCGAGGACTTCATGAGTGTGATGTTTTTGGACAAGACATTATACTCATTATTTTGGGAACTTGCATTCATAGGTGTTTATATGTAAGTTGAACATTTATAATATAAAACATCCTATAACTAGCAAAGCAAATAAATACGTAATCGAAAGGCCCCTAGAACCTCACAACTCTCAAACGAAAAGAATAAAAGCAACCAAATAAGCCTTGAACATCTTCTGGACTGGTCCTCGCCCTCCGTTTTAGTTCCGTGCCCTCCGATTTTGGTCAAATCTATTCCGTACCCATAAAACCACGAACAGCGCCCGCCGTTTCACAACCAGCGGTCGCTGAACACCACCGGCGGTCGCCGTTTCCAAAACGGCGCCCGCCGAAAGGTCCGGGAACAATCTGCCAAGAAAAAGGGCTTTCGGCGGTCGCCGTTTCCAAAACGGCGCCCGCCGAAACAAAACAGCGCCCGCTGGAGCTACAACGGCGCCCGCCGTTTGGCTCCAGCAGCCCGGTTTTGTCCGTTTTGCTTCGTTTTGCTTCGTTTCTTCTCGTTTTCGCCAGAGAGCCGAGATCCTCCATCGAACCATGGACTAAGTCCATCGCTTACAAGTAGTACAATACAAATATAATAGAAAAACCTATCTATAACAATTGATTCCAAGGGACGCAGCCCTCAAAAGACTATGGCCAATCGAAACGTAAAAAACGACGAATTCATTCACCCGACCACTAACGGTGGCCGGCCTTACATCTAATCACATAATCACAATTAAACAATTAATCCAATTATGTTGATTAAACTTCTTGTGTCCAACACAAAAGTGTGCACGAGCCCTAGGCTCTGATACCAATTGAAGGTACCGATATACCGATCCGATCGATATACCGTGTGTGCGGAAGCGTGTAAAGCGATAGATCTACTATGCCATGATCTTAGTGCACACATATATATGTATAGACACATATTTATATATATATATATATATCCAATATATATATATATATATATATAGAGAGAGAGAGATAAACAAGAACACTTACAACCGGTGTAGCGTGCCTCGTTGATGTTGATGAAGGTGGTGTTGAGTCGATTGAACCACCTTCAAGGATCAGCCTTGAGAATGACCTCGTCACTCTTCTTGTCTAGATCGCCCGGATGTTGAAGCCGCACAAATGGCCCGGCCTCTACGTGTTGCACACGAACCCGGATGATGAACACCTTGCTTGCATGAAGTGGTTCTCCAAGAACACTCTCTATTCTCTCATTTTGGTGTGAATTTCGTGGGTGAGCATAAAGTGATATGAAAATCAGATTTTCATGTCTATATTCATGTCCATTTACCACTCCATGTAACCCCCCATTATGTGCATCATAATGCACAAGTAATGGTGGTTAATGGGGAGATGAAAAGACACCTCCACATAATCATGCCAAATCATGATATGTGGTCCCACTTGCTTGTGTGGCATGCCATGTCACACTATGTGACATGCATTCCATGCAAGCCATGCATCCCATGCATGTATTAATCCACGTAAATATTGATTCTAAATCAATATAATTAACAAGCTACATAGTACATCATCAAGTCCGTGTGTGACCCTGTAGGTATGATTTATAGATCAATATTATATTGTTCCCAACAATTAATATTATCGAATAATCATTTAACATCCATAGACGACCTTATGACTTTATCGATTGCACACGTAGGATCGAAGGACATATCCCAACAGGAAATTAATTAATTTTGGAAAGTAGAAGAGTCCTAAATTAATTTTTCCTTATTTAATTATTCCTTTATGGAATTTTTTAATGGATTAGGAAAGGAATTAATTTGGAAGGACTAGGAGTCCTAAATTATTTTATTTTCTTATTTCATTATGGAAATCATCTAGAATATTCCAAGTGGGTCTTGGATAGATTATTCTAGAGATTTAATGAAGTAGAAAGGGAAAATAAAATAAATTTATTTTATTTCCTTATTCTATTATAGAAGTCTTCTAGAATATTCCAAGTGGGTCTTGGATAGATTATTCTAGAGATTTAATAGAATTAGAGAGGAAAATAAATAAATAAAAATATTAATAATATTTAATTTTATTTTTGATTTATTCGATTGACTTAATTTTCGAATTAAGTAACTTTTGGATTTATTAAAAATAAATAGATTTAAATATTGGAATTAATATTCCCGTCACATGGAGCATTCAAGAACGAAGACTAAAGACTAGATGATGCGTACGGAGATGCGATAAAGCCATAATAGTCGGAGAATAATATTTTAGTATTATTTTGATTATGTGATAATATTCTATGTGCTTTTGTAACGCCCCGGCCCGTTGCGGGGCCGAAGCCCGACCCTAATGGGCCGGCTCGGTTACCAATGACTGCCTTCGGGAGTGATATCCTGGCCCCACTGTACCAACACTTTGTTGGAATTCGATATCCCGGGTTATTTAAATTAGCGGAAACCAATAACCCGATCAAACCCTTCGCCGGAGATCACATGAACGCCGACTCATCCGCCGGAGTCCAGCCTTTGGAGACCACGCACCCGAAGGCACGCGGCCCGCCCCCAGCCGAACCTCCGCGAGTACGGGGTTCACGCGATCGATGATCGCGTGCGATTATCATCGATGGGGCTGCCCAGCAGCCCCCGCGGCGATTCCGGCGACTCGCCGCCGCATAGGAGGTCGGCCCGCCTCCAGCTGGGCCGTCGCGGGGCCCAGCCCGCTGCCGGCGATCGATCCTTGGATCGATCGCACCCCCGGCGTCCAGCCGGGGTTCGCTCCATGCGCGCACGCCGAAACCCTAGGCGGCGATCGCCGTGGTCCGGCGATCCTAGATCGCCACCACGCGTTCGTCGTCTAATCCGGGGTTCGAACTTTTGGATCTTTGTTCTTCGATAATTGATTCAATAAAACAAGAATTAAATAGCAATTATTTAATTCACCTTTCGATTCGTTGTGCGGAGAAACGAGATCTTATGATGGCCTTGAGATCTTCCCACGTATTCCTTGCACTAGCCCGGACGTCGTGTGGGCGACGATCTACCGAACTCCATGGATCCTCCTCTCTACTTTCTCTCTCTAGAATTGTGATCTTCAAGTTATATCTTATGAGAATAGAGAAGACCATGTAGTGCTTTTATAGGCTACGTAGGGGATCTAAAGGAGGTGGAATATTGGGCTTCCAATATTAATGATCAAATTGAGCCCAAGCCCAAATCTATTAATCCATTAATATTAATTAATTCTATTTTCCACTATATAAAATTAATTGCACTCCCAATATTAAACCATATTATATCAAATAATATTTCTACGGTAGTATTATTTATTCCGTGTATTTAAGATATAAATATCCATGAATAAAATTAATTTATTGCTAATTAATTTATTCATCTCTTATATCCGAGACTAGTACCATTCAACCTTATTTATTATGCGGAACGAATCCACCTGCAGGGTTTACATAATAATTCCTTATGAACTCATCTCGGGGATATTATCAACCCTTCCGGGATACACTGTCCGGTCAATCATTCACGGCATGCCATATATGAAATATAGTGACCCAACTTAACCGGTAATTAACCCAATAATTAAATCGGTTAATTCCTTTGGTAAATCAAAGTCACTTATATTAAATATACACACCCGCAATAATATCGGGGATTAAGAATAAAATACACTGAGACTCGAATCGATTATCGCCGGCAATCCTAATCGATGAATCTCAACGATCCGCTCAATACACCAAGTGTACAAGTATGATAAAATAATTAAGACAAATTATTTTCTCTCTCACACAACGACTATACCGATGGATTGGTCCGGGTCCATCTAGGTCGTGAGCCACTGTTTGATTAAATACGAGTAACCGATAGTATGATCTTCTGTGTGGGGCCCGACACACCATACTATCTACAACGTATAAAATCCAGGACTATGATTTGCATATATTTAATTATAAATAATTAAATGCAAATAATTGTTTATTTAGTTAAATAGATTAATGGCAATGGATCGTGAGTTTCTGTCACTTAAATCTAGACATTAAGTACACAACTCCAACAATCTCCCACTTGTACTAAGGTCTAGTCATTTCCTCCAAACTCCCGACTCCCATACTCATCACGTGCTTAAGTTGTACTTCCAAGAAGTACTATGTGAATGAGCACTCTAGGTTGCCGCTCTGAAGTTATCTTGGTGACTACAGCGTCGTCTCCCTCGACGATGACTCGTATCAGGTGGTACTTGCACTATGTGTTATCTTACACTTATGGACTTGTGATTTCTTACCATTTGCCATCGCACCGCTATACACATAGCCTTTTGGAAAATTAAGAATCACCTCTAAGTCCCAGAGATTATCCCGGAGTTATACCAAAACTTCCGCTGCCTCTGAGGCCGCTATTTGGTTACCCATGGCAGAGTCCGAAAAGCATCGTGCTTATCACTCTTCCATGTTAAAACTCCTTCTCCTTCAATAGTGAAACACATAGCCTGATATCGACTTACACTGGTCCTCATTCGATTAGAAATCTAAGAGAATGTAATCCAAAGGAAATGTTCGTCTGCTTCGTAGTCTAGAACAGTACTTCGAAAGTACTTTTACGGCAGTCGAATATTCCTTTCCAGGATTACCTTGATATCCTCCCACTATGCTAACCGCATAGCCGATATCAGGTTCTTGTTTTCAACAATGCATTTATTAAGCTTTCCACACTCAAAGTGTAGGAAACTGCTTTCATTGCTTCTATCTCCTTTTGTGTTCGAAAACACATATCCTTAGATAGATGCATTCCGTCTCTGAAAGGTAACGAACCTTTCTCGGAATCTTGCATGTTAAAACGAACCATAATCATATATGTAAGATGTCCAGGAAAAGTACAATGTTCTTTCTAGAGATCCAAGATCTCAAGAATATGTCCAACTTCTTCCTTTATCTTTCATAATGATTCATCTAGACAACCATCATTTTATGTCTGATAACATCTTTACATTGTTGCCAATGATAAGAGTGTCATCTACATAAAACCTCCGAGAAACACCACCTTGTTTTCCATCACGTTTCCAATACACACAATTCGTCTATGCTTTTGATGAATCCATAAAATGGACTATCTCATCAATTTGCAAGTACCACGAATTCAATGCTTTGTTCCAATCCATAAATGGATCAACTAAGCTTGTACTCTAAATGATCTCGCCTCTTAGCAATAATCCTTATTGCTCTCCAAGAAGGCACATTTAGATCTAGTACGGCCTTCATGTAGATCTAGGGATCGATTTCATGTATACTAGGTCCAGAGTTCGAAGACTCTCCTAGTCTTATGAATATCTCCGGTTGTCCCACAACCTCCCACTACAATGGCATTCCGGTGTATAAACGGTGATAACAGTAGGTGCAGTTAGTGGTGTACCGCTACTCGGTTTGGCTGGTTCTAAGTCTTAATCTTTCTCTCTCATTTTAAAGTATCATGTCACTTTAGGCTTGTGGTTCATTATATAGTCTTTCTCTAAGAACCGGGCGTTAGAACTTATAACGTCCTTCTGGTTCATAGTACTATTGAACACACATCTTTTGTTCTTCCAGGACATTCTACAACCGCATTTGAATGCGCCGTTGTTTCCAGACATATCCATAGAACATAGGTAGTTCCGTATAACTCATCTTTTACTATCTCTATAAGAGTTCCATTTCTTATTATCGACACACCATTTCTACACAACAGTGTATGGTGTAGTCATTTGGGATCAAATCCCAATCTCTGATTATTATGCCATGCATTCCTCAGACAGGTACTTGCCTCCGCGATCAAATCGCAGGCTACTCGTACCTTAATTGTCTGATTAGGCATAGGTCTGCATACATCAGAGTCAATCAATTCTTATACTTGTCCGGATCTTACATCTTATATCCATAAAGGATTGCTTAGTCATATTATCTTCCAAATTAGATTCTTAGGTCGGAAGGTCCACTCCTTCAACTTAATTGATTAAAAATCAATTTTCGACCTTTGAACTTCTTATTTGAATAAACATGACTCAGCGTAAGAATCCACAAGTATAATTGATAAATAAATCTCTTATTAGTAAAACGAGTTTCATACTACGGTTCGTTGCATCGTGGTGGACTCAGGATTCATCATTTATATATTGCTAGCCAATGTACCAAAATAGATAATATCATTATTTCTTCTTATAACCATCAAATGATTAAAAGAAATAAAATATCAATTTATTAGAAATCCAGAACAAAGTTCTTTCTAATATGAAAGGTACATAAAAGCAATAATCCAAAATGAAATCCTATAGTATGTCCTCCACTGCAACTGCTGCCTCCTCTACAGCATTGCCCATGTAGACTACGATTTCTTCTTTTCTAAGTCGTCGGGTTTCCTGGAACCCTTGCATCTAAAATGCACACACCGTCAGTGGTTCCATATCTACACACCAGGTTCCGGTAGATAATACCACTGACTATGTTTTACGACTAAAGAAATTTCTCTTTGAGAGGATAATCAGACTTCCAGTACCCAGACTGTTCGCATCGAGAACTCTTGCCTATTGGCTTTCTCGTCCCATCTCGTGGTCTAAGCAACTTAGGACCACTGGGATTCTTTGCTTGCTTTTTCTTTCCCCCGATTTTGCCCTTAGGTTCGAAACCTTTGGTATTGGCTACAAGAGCTTGCGATTTCCGTCTCAACTCGTCCAAAAGGTCAATCATCTCAAAAACGTGTTTAAGCGTTTCCTCGAATGACTGGCCTTTATGAGTATCCACATCGCCTCTTGTCTAGCCGCCTATGTCAATAGGCTCGGGAGGACAAAGCTCATTGAGTACAACCTTGTACTCTTCAACAGTTTGGGTAATGTCTAGATCTCTATTCCAATCATTACATTCAGGGACCAGTGAGTTTAAAAAAATCCTTAGTTATCACATAAAGTGGGTTCAAAGCCATTTCCTAATCTATGAGCACATATAACAACAAACAATCGATTTAATCTCCGATATTATCTCCCTCAAATAATATCATTAAACCACTAATCACATCTAAAATCCCATCAGATATGGCCAGCCACGATAGTGTGGACGTTTACCTATCCAAATGATTTAGCAATTAGATTTCCTTCGGTCGTACATCATCATTAGCGTTACTTCGATGGGAAGAATACTAAGAAGCGTACCTAAGTGTAAACCATTACTCAGTATCTAAGAAGATTGTTTGGGATACGCATATTCACCGCAAGCCACGATAGTGTGGACGTTTACGTTAACATACGCTCCTTTACTCCCTTCTATAACTGTCTACATCAATCGTTCCAAAATCCCATTCAATGTAGCAAGCCACGATAGTGTGGACGTTTACTACACCAAAAGATTTTTACAATTGACTCCCAATTACTTGATCCATTCGATTTTGTAAATCAAGACGCGGGGAATCATAAGTGAAACTCGAAGTTTCTAACCAGTGATTCACCATGCGAACGACCCTATCTCTCATAGAATGAGGGAGCCGAGCAGACAATCGATCTAGTCATCAAATGACACGAAAGTCTCTAATTTGTGTCCTCGACATGACCAAGTGGCTTTGGCTCCATTCCACTCCCCGGGGTGAGAATGAGTCGACTTGAAATCAGTTTTGGAAAGACAAATTAGGCATTGTTTTATAAACTTAATCAATGTATCTTGTAAAAGGAATTACAAGAATTCTCCTCCAATGACTTATCTATACGAACTTCAAAAGTCCATAAAAGTCACCAAGAGAACAGCAATGGAGACCATGGCAATGTTTCCATTCCCTCTCCCACTTAGCTTTTTATAACAAAGGGATACGCTATCTAATGCATAATTAAATACACATAAGCATAATCACAAACATACATTTCATGCAAGTACGTACACAAATAATCAAATAATTGCTCAAGTAAAATTATTTCTCGACTATTCGTACCTTGATGAATTCCAGCATGCTTGTCTTGAGTCTTCATTCTACGTCTTGAATACTTTGCCGAGCGATGGAAAAATTCTTTGATTCTCATATTTAATTTTACTCCAATTAAATAAAATCAATTCCATTGATTTCCATATTTAATTCTATTTTAAATAAAATCCAAGATTTTCCAATCCAAAATAAATTTTGAATTAATCTAATGATTTTAAATAAAATACTTAAATTAAATAAAATCAATATTATTAAAATCCATTGATTTCCATATTTAATTCTATTCTAAATAAAATCCAAGATTCTCCAATCCAAAATAAATTTTGAATTAATCTAATGATTTTAAATAAAATACTTAAATTAAATAAAATCAATATTATTAAAATCCATTGATTTCCATATTTAATTCTATTCTAAATAAAATCCAAGATTTTCCAATCCAAAATAAATTTTGAATTAATCTAATGATTTTAAATAAAATACTTAAATTAAATAAAATCAATATTTTAATAATTTCTCAATCCTATTTAAATTAGATCTCAAAAATCCTAATCAAAATCGAATTTTGATTCTTCTTAAGACTTCTAATCCAAGTAGGTATAGGATATCTAGAGAAACTAGGATTGTCTTTCCTAATTTAACTCTCTATCTAATTCCATTATTTAATTCCTTAATTAAGAAATCTAATCCAAATAGAATTTGAATTAATTCCAAAATTAAATTAAATAAAATAGAAAGATTAAATTATTTCCGGAAAGATCGGATTTACCGGGACGAACCGAAACAAATTCCGGTCATCCCAATCGAACCCATGAACATGCATACCCGTGTGTTTCTCCATGCACAGCACCACCATCGCATGCAAGACTTTGAGACCATGCAATTAACACACATGCATAATTACCAAATTCACATGGTGTCGGCCAAAGACAAAACCGATGTCGGCCGACACCTTTAATAAATTTCAGCAGCGCGCTTTTTCGATCGTCTTCTCCGGCGAGGTTCTGCACCAGCCCTGGTCGATTTCCGGCACGACGTCTCCACTGACGACTCATGCCATCGACCCATGGTGCAGCCACCCACGAGCAGCCCGCGATCGAGTCGAGCGAAACGTCGTCCGATCGATCGCGCCGGCGCCCGTCTAGAGCTTCGCCGGAGCAGCCGACTCCCGGTATGACGCCGCCACCGACGTCACGCCATCGACTATACTCGTGCGCACCCGAGAAACTTCCCAGGGGGTCACCCATCCTAGAATTACCCCAGAGCAAGCACGCTTAACTTTGGAGTTCTTATAGGAGGATGCCCAGAAAAGAAGATGCATCTGTTGGTATGAGTAGCATATTCAATCCTTTTAAGCCTTTGAATTTTCTGGGGCGTTACAATCACCCCACCTTTTATGCGCAACGTCCTCGTTGTGCGCCTTACTTGCCTTACTTGCCCAGGACCAACCATCCGTGCAGGAATGCCCCTTACGGGTACTCTCACCAATTTCTGGGTGGAGCACTTGGCCCCGCAAGACACTTAGTTCCCACAATTCCGGTCGGCACCGGCTCTGATACCATTTGTAACGCCCCGGCCCGTTGCGGGGCCGAAGCCCGACCCTAATGGGCCGGCTCGGTTACCAATGACTGCCTTCGGGAGTGATATCCTGGCCCCACTGTACCAACACTTGTCTTTTCCAGCGCACTTTGTCCTCACTCGTGCGCACCCGAGAAACTTCCCAGGGGGTCACCCATCCTAGAATTACCCCATAGCAAGCACGCTTAACTTTGGAGTTCTTATAGGAGGATGCCCAGAAAAGAAGATGCATCTGTTGGTATGAGTAGCATATTCAATCCTTTTAAGCCTTTGAATTTTCTGGGGCGTTACAGCTTTATTTCATGTATGCATGCTTATGTGTATTTAATTATGCATTAGATAGCGTATCCCTTTATTGTAAAAAGCTAAGTGGGAGAGGGTATGGAAACATATCCATGGTCTCCATTGCTGTTCTCTTGGTGACTTTTATGGACTTTTGAAGTTCGTATAGACAAGTCATTGGAGGAGAATTCTTGTAATTCCTTTTACGAGAAACATTGATTAAGTTTATCAAACAATGCCTAATTTGTCTTTCCAAAACTGATTTCAAGTCGACTCATTCTCACCCCGGGGAGTGGAATGGAGCCAAAGCCACTTGGTCATGTCGAGGACACAAATTAGAGACTTTCGTGTCATTTGATGACTAGATCGATTGTCTGCTCGGCTCCCTCATTTATGAGAGATAGGGTCGTTCGCATGGTGAATCACTGGTTAGAAACTTCGAGTTTCACTTATGATTCTCCGCGTCCTGATTTACAAGATTAAATGATTCAAGTAGTTGGATGTCAATTGTAAAAGTCTTTTGGTGTAGTAAACGTCCACACTATCGTGGCTTGCTACATTGAATGGGATTTTGGAACGATTGATGTAGACAGTTATAGAAGGGAGTAAAGGAGCGTATGTTAACGTAAACGTCCACACTATCGTGGCTTGCGGTGAATATGCGTGTCCCAAACAATCTTCTTAGATACTGAGTAATGGTTTACACTTAGGTACGCTTCTTAGTATTCTTCCCATCGAAGTAACGCTAATGATGATGTACGACCGAAGCAAATCTAATTGCTAAATCATTTGGATAGGTAAACGTCCACACTATCGTGGCTTGCCATATCTGATGGGATTTTAGATGCGATTAGTGGTTTAATGATATTATTTGAGGGAGATAATATCGGAGATTAAATCGATTGTTTGTTGTTATACGTGCTCATAGATTAGGAAATGGCTTTGAACCCACTTTATGTGATAACTAAGGATTTTTAAACTCACTGGTCCCTAAATGTAATGATTGGAATAGAGATCTAGACATTACCCAAACTGTTAAAGAGTACTAGTTAGTGCTCAGTGATCTTTGTCCTCCCGAGCCTATTGACATAGGCGGCTAGACAAGAGGCGATGTGGATACTCGTAAAGGGCAGTCGATTCGAGGAAACGCTTAAACACGTTTTTGAGATGATTGACCTTTTAGACGAGTTGAGACGGAAATCGCAAGCTCTTGTAGCCAATGCCAAAGGTTTCGAACCTAAGGGAAAAATCGGGGGAAAGGAAAAGCAAGCAAAGAAACCCAGTGGTCCTAGGTTTCTTGGACCACGAGATGGGACGAGAAAGCCATGAGGCAAGAGTTCTCGAAGCAAACAGTCTGGGCACTGGAAGTCTAATTATCCTCTCAAAGAAAGTACGAAATTTTCTTTAGTCGTAAAACATAGTCAGTGGTATTATCTACCGGAACCTGGTGTGTAGATATGGAACCATTGCCGGTATGTGCATTCTAAATGCAAAGGTTCCAGGAAACCTGACGACTTAGAAAAGAAAAGATCGTAGTCTATGTGGGCAATGCTGTAGAGGAGGCAGCTGTTGAAATGGAGGACATTTTATAGGATTTCATTTTGAGTTATTGCTTTTATGTACCTTTCATATTAGAAAGAACTTTGTTCTGGATTTCTAATGAATGGATATTTTATTTCTTTTAATCATTTGATGGTTATAAGAAGAAATAAAGATAGTATCTGTTCTAGGTACATTAGCTAGCAATATATAAATGATGAATCCTGAGTCCACCACGATTCAACGAACCGTAGTATAAAACTCGTTTTACTAATAAGAGATTTCTTTATTTCAATTATACTTGTGGATTCTTATGCTAAGTCATGTTTATTCAAATAAGAAGTTCAAAGGTCGAAAATTGATATTTGATCAATTAAGTTGAAGGAGTGGACCTTCCGACCTAAGAATCTAATTTGGAAGATAATGTGACTAAGCAATCCTTTATGGATATAAGATGTAAGATCCGGACAAGTATAAGAATTGATTGACTTTGATGTATGCAGACCTATGCCTATTCAGACAATAAGGTACGAGTACTTCATTTTATGATTACTCGAAAAATGGATTAGAATACCTGATGTGCCACAAAAGCAAGTGTTTTGACAAGTCAATGGACACTAAGCAATTGTGGAGAGCCATCAAGGTATATCCATTTGTAGCCTGCGATTTGATCGCGGAGGCAAGTACCTGTCTGAGGAATGCATGGCATACTAATCAGAAATTGGGATTTGATCCTAAATGACTACACCATACACTGTTGTGTATAAATGGTGTGTCGTAAACAAGAAATGGAACTCTTATAGAGATAGTAAAAGATGAGTTATACGGAACTACCTGTGTTCTATGGATATGTCTGGAAACAACGGCGCATTCAAATGCGGTTATAGAATATCCTAGAAGAACAAAAGATGTGTGTTCAATAGTACTATGAACCAGAAGGACGTTATAAGTTCTAACGCCCGGTTCTTAGAGAAAGACTATATAATGAACCACAAGCCCAAGGTGACGTAACACTTTGAAATGAGAGAGAAAGATTAAGACTAAGAACCAGCCGAACCGAGTAGCGGTACACCACTAACTGCACCTACTGTTATCACTGTTTATACACCGGAATGCCATTGTAGTGGGAGGTTGTGGGACAACCGGAGATATTCATAAGACTAGGAGAGTCTTCGAACTCTGGACCTAGTATACATGAAATCGATCCCTAGATCTACATGAAGGCCGTACTAGATCTAAATGTGCCTTCTTGGAGAGCAATAAGGATTATTGCTAAGAGGCGAGATCATTTAGAGTACAAGCTTAGTTGATTCATTTATGGATTGAAACAAAGCATTGAGTTCGTGGTACTTGCAAATTGATGAGATAGTCCATTTTATGGATTCATCAAAAGCATAGACGAATTGTGTGTATTGGAAACGTGATGGAAAACAAGGTGGTGTTTCTCGGAGGTTTTATGTAGATGACACTCTTATCATTGGCAACAATGTAAAGATGTTATCAGACATAAAATGATGGTTGTCTAGATGAATCATTATGAAAGATAAAGGAAGAAGTTGGACATGTTCTTGAGATCTTGGATCTCTGGAAAGAACATTGTACTTCTCCTGGACATCTTACATAGAAATGATTATGGTTCGTTTTAACATGCAAAATTCCGAGAAAGGTTCGTTACCTTTCAGATACGGAATGCATCTATCTAAGGAAATGTGTTTTGGAACACAAAAGGAGATAGAAGCAGTGAAAGCGATGTCCTACACTTTAGTGTGGAAAGCTTGATATATGCAATGTTGAAAACGAGAACCTGATATCGGCTATGCGGTTAGCATAGTGGGAGGATATCAAGGTAATCCTGGAAAGGAATACTTGACTACTGTAATGAACATTTTAAGTACTTTCGATGTACTAGAAACTATGTTCTGGATTACGGAGCAGACGAGCATTTCCTTTGGATTACACTCTCTTAGATTTCTAATCGAATGAGGACCGGTGTAAGTCGATGTCAGGCTATGTGTTTCACTATTGAAGGAGAAGGAGTTTTAACATGGAAGAGTGATAAGCACGATGCTTTTCGGACTCTGCCATAGGTAACCAAATAGCGGCCTCAGAGGCAGCGGAAGTTTTGGTATAACTCCGGGATAATCTCTGGGACTTAGATGTGATTCTTAATTTGCCAAAGGCTATGTAAATAGCGGTGCAATGGCAAATGGTAAGAAATCACAAGTCCATAAGTGTAAGATAACACATAGTGCAAGTACCACTTGATACGAGTCATCGTCGAGGGAGACGACGCTGTAGTCACCAAGATAACTTCAGAGCGGCAACCTAGAGTGCTCATTCACATAGTACTTCTTGGAAGTACAACTTAAGCACGTGATGAGTATGGGAGTCGGGAGTTTGGAGGAAATGACTAGACCTTAGTACAAGTGGGAGATTGTTGGAGTTGTGTACTTAATGTCTAGATTTAAGTAACGTAAACTCACGATCCATTGCCACTAATCTATTTAATTAAATAAACAATCATTTGCGTTTAATTATTTATAATTAAATATATGCAAATTATAGTCCTGGATTCTATACGTTATAGTTAGTATGGTGTGTCGGGCCCACACAGAAGATCATACTATCGGTTACTCGTATTTAATCGAACAGTTGCTCACGACCTAGATGGACACGGACCAATCCATCGGTATAGTCGTTGTGTGAGAGAGAAAATAATTTGTCTTAATTATTTTATCACACTTGTACACTTGGTGTATTGAGCGGATCGTTGAGATTCATCGATTAGGATTGCCGGCGATAATCGATTCGAGTCTCAGTGTATTTTATTCTTAATCCCTGATACTATTGCGGGTGTGTATATTTAATATAAGTGACTTTGATTTACCAAAGGAATTAACCGATTTAATTATTGGGTTAATTACTGGTTAAGTTGGGTCACTATATTTTATATATGGCATGCCGTGAATACTTGACGGGAAAGTGTATCCCGGAAGGGTTGATAATATCCCCGAGATGAGTTCATAAGGAATTATTATGTAAACCCTGCAGGTGGATTCGTTCCGCATAATAATTAAGGTTGAATGGTACTAGTCTCGGATATAAGAGATGAATAAATTAATTAGCAATAAATTAATTTTATTCATGGATATTTATATCTTAAATACACGGAATAAATAATACTACCGGAGAAATATTATTTGATATAATATGGTTTAATATTGGGAGTGCAATTAATTTTATATAGTGGAAAATAGAATTAATTAATATTAATGGATTAATAGATTTGGGCTTGGGCTCAATTTAATCATTAATATTGGAAGCCCAATATTCCACCTCCTTAAGATCCCCTACGTAGCCTATAAAAGCACTACATGGTCTTCTCTATTCTCATAAGTTGAAGATCACAATTCTAGAGAGAGAAAGTAGAGAGGAGGATCCATGGAGTTCGGTAGATCGTCGCCCACACGACGTCCGGGCTAGTGCAAGGAATACGTGGGAAGATCTCAAAGGTCATCAAATTGAGTTCTACGTTTCTCCGAACAACGAGAACGAGGTAAATCGTAAAACCCTCTTTATGATTTTATCGTTTTAATTATCGTGAAAATATCATGAACAAGATCCAAGGGACGTACGAACCCGGGGACGAGGATCGACCTCGCGGTAGTGATCGAGGATCACCGGACCGCGGGAGGTCGAGAGATCCTCGCCGGGATCGAGAGGACGAACCCTCGGCTGGACGCCGAGGGTGGCGGTCGAGCCCTGTTGGAAATCGACTACCCGGGATGCGTTCGTTCGATCACTCGAACATCCGAACGATCCCAGTCGACCTCCAGGTCCGTTACTCCGTTCGCGTGCCCAGCCCGTGCCCCGATTCACGCCCAGCCATTGCCCCGAAGGACAACCGCGCGAGCCGGAGCGGGCTGCCTGAAAAACAGCGAAACGGCGGTCGCCGTTTGTCCTTCAGCAGCGCGAACAGCAGCGCGACCTGCTGTTCCGGGCTCGTTTCCGGGCCGTTTTTCCTCTTCCGACTACCGAATCGGAGGTCCTAGAACCCCCAGTAGTCGAGGAGTACGATCCACGAGATCCGGAACCCGATCTTACATCCGATGTATTTTCAACGAGAAAGAAATCGAATAAAAATGGAAATAGGGTTTCGATTTCTTATACCTTTGAAGCGTGATTCGGAGAAGCCGAATAGGCGAACACCCTGAGATCTTCTAGTGTGTATCCTAGCCCTCGACGCCGGACGTTGTGTGGGCAACGATCCACCGGAGTCTTCTCTTCTTCTTCTCTCTCAAACCCTCTTTCTCACGTTTTAATTATTCTGTCTCCAGAAATATATTTGCGCTAGCAAATTAGTTTCTACAGAAATAATTATTCTATCTCCAGAAATATATTTGCTGTAGCAAATTAATTTCTACATAAATAATTATTCTGTCTCCAGAAATATATTTGCGCTAGCAAATTAATTTCTACAGAAATAAAAACACTGCGCTAATCTAAATTAATTAAGCAGAGAAGAAAATAATTGCGCTAGCAAAATAATTTCTCCACAGAATTAATTATAGCGGCGTTTCGTTAGGTTAAGAGAAGAGAGATTGAGGGGTATATATAGGCCACACTAGGGACCTTAGGACAATTAATTAATTAGGCTAAATTGTAATTTAATTAAACCGGTGTCCTTAAAAGAAAACCTTTAATTAAATCCAATTTTAATTATAATTAATTCCACTATAAAATTATAATTGAATTCCCAATTAATTAATCTATATTATTTTATCAATAATATTTCCGCCGAAATTACATATACGACTTTCCCCGTGTTTAAGATATCGAATGTCCACGAATTAATTTCAATTACTAATAATTAAATTAATTCGTTTCTTGTTATCCGAGACTAGTACCACTCATCCTTATTATCATGTGGAACGAATCCACCTGCAGGGTTTACATGATAAACTTTATGAGCTCATCTCGGGGACATCATCAACCCAATAAATGGGACACGGTTTCCTGTCTATAATCTATAGCATGCCGTGTGTACAATTCCGATTCCCAATTTACCGAGAATATTGACTAATCAATTAGTCTCACTCACTAGTAAGTCAAAGAACCGAGAACTGGACACACGCACCTATAATTATATAGGGATTAAGAATTCGTATATCCGTAATATCTGAGGTCTAGTTCGATTACTGCGATTAGTATAAATCGAACGCCCTCCTGTGGTCCTGCTCAATACACCAAGTGTACGAGTGTAACATGATAGTCAAGACCGACTATCTACCAGTCACACTACGACGTACCGATGGATTGTCCCTGTCCATCTAAGTCGTGAGCTACTGTTCGATAGTATACGAGTAACCGACAGTATGATCTTCCGCGTGTCTCCTCACGCCATACTGTCTACAACATATACATCAAGGACTATTGCATTAAATGCAATCATGCTTGAATCATATCTCGAATTAAGGTATAGATAAGGAGTTCCGTATTTGCACTAAACTAGACATTTAGAATACAACTCCATCAATCTCCCACTTATACTAAAAGTCTAGTCGCCCTCTCCCAAACATCAGATTACCATAACCTCATCACGCCTACCCAACGCTTTCGCTGGAAGTGCCTCTGTGAACGGGTTTACCAGGCAATCCTCTCGATGCTATCTAGGTGACAACTGCATCGTCTTACTAGACGATCTCTCGAATCAGGTGGTACTTGCGCTCTACGTGTTATCTCCCACTGTGGACTCGTGGCATTTCAAGTTTGCCAATACCGCTATTCAAAATAGCTTTGGGTAAACTAGAAACCACATCTAAGTCCCTTAGGAAATTCTGGAGCCACACTGACCTTTTAACTGCCTCAAAGGCCGTTATCCTTTCAGTTTCCATGGTAGAGTCCGTAATGCATCGCTGCTTTACATTCTTCCATGTGACTGCTCCACTTCACAGTGAGAACACATAGCCTGACTTCGACTTTCGACTGTCCCTGTTTGATTTGGAAATCCAATTCTATGTAATCCAAAAGAAACAACTTTGACTGCTTTGTAACTCAGAACATAATTCCTGGTCCTCTGCAGGAACCTAAACATGTTCTTTACATCAGTCGAGTGATCCTTTCCAGGATTACTATGATATCTCACCACCATGCCCACGGCATAGTAGATATCAGTCTCGTGCATAGCATTACATACATTAAGCTTCCCACCATTAAGGTGCAGGGAACTGCTTACTCTTCATCTATCTCCTTTATTGTGTCGGACACAAAACTTTAGATAGACGAATTCCACATTTAAAAGGTGAAGACCTTTCTTGGAATTATGTATGCTGCAACGAGTAAGAATTGTATTTATGTATGAGGCTCGAGATAAGTTCTATGTTCTTTTCTGGCGATCATTTATTACTTTGATCCCAAGAACATTCCCGACTTCTCCTAAGTCTCTTACATTGAATTACTCGGACAACCATCCCTTTATGTCCGATAACATCTTTCATATTGTTGCCAATTTAGAAGGATGTCGTCTACATAAAAAATGAGAAAACACCACATCTTTTCTGTCACTTCTTTATTACACTCGGGACCTAAACATGCCTTGAATGAATCCATGAAATGGATTTTCTCATAGGTCCGCATGTGTCCAAGATCTTGAAGCTTCCTTCAATCCTAAGATTGATTAAGCTTGCTTACCGAATGCTCTTGGCTCTTTTCGATGAATCTCTCTGGCTGTCCCACACAGATGGCCCCGTCAAGACTTCGATTTAGGAAATCTGTTTTGACTTCCATCTTCCATGTGAAGACAAAAGAATCCTGATCGACTTTTGCCAAGACTGAGCATCTTGATCTTTCAGCGTCTCGTCATAGATCCAGGGTTCGGCTTCATGTTCTCCAGGTAACAAGTCCGAAGACTCACCTATAAACATGAACCTGTTCGGTTGTCTAACAACCCTCCCACTACGACAACGCTCTGGTGTATCTTTAGTGACTAAAGATTATAGTAGTGAACTACTCAGTTAGGCTGGTTCTAAGTCTTGATTAGTCCCTCTAAGCACATTAAGTATTACTCTACTCTTGGCTTATGATCTTGCATATATATAGTCCATGTCTAAGAACCGAACATTGATGCAATCAATGAACATCTGGTCCTTTGGACTATATTATATATCTCAATTCGTTTTCTTAGGGTATCCTATAAACAACCGAATATCAGTACAAGTTTCCAAAGGAATCAAGTTCAGGATAAACGCCGTTGTTTCCAAGCCATATCCCAAAAACGATTTAGGTAACTCCGAATGTCTACTTTCCCATATCTATAAGAGTCCTATTCCTTCTTTACAACACATTATTTTGCCGAGGCATAAATGGTGTAGTTTGTTGGGAGTTAATCCCATTTTCTGATAAGTATGCCTTACTCCTCAAAGAGGTCTGCATATATCAGAGCGAATCAACTCTAGTACTTTCTTGGATCTTTTCCCTTTAACCGTAAAGGGTTGCTCGGTCATTAAAACTTCCAAGTATGATTCGAAGGTTGGAAGGTCCTTTCCTTCAACCTGGCTGAGTGGTCCATCAGCTTTCACCCTTTGAATCGTACTCTAGTTAAAATGATCTAGCCTAAGATTCCATAAGTACATTTGATTTATCCTAGAAGGATCTTTACTCTTATTGGGGTTCGACAATGTGTTGTTAGCTCCGGTCCGTTGCATCGTGGAAGAACACGGATTTAGTATTAAATTGTCTATCAATGTACCAGAATAGATAATATCCCCGTTTCCTACTCCGACAAGTCTGAAACTATCAGAAGAAACGGAAAATCCATTCTAAGCCAATTTAGAAATCCGAAATGAAATTTCTTTCTAAATGCCGGCACATAAAAACAATTTATTAGAACTAAGATCCTTCGGTTAAAACCTTTTAACATCTCCCACTGCAACGACTGTTACCTTAACAATATTGCCCATGTAGGTTATTACCTCTTACTTTCTAAGTCTCCGGGTTTCCTAGAACCCCCGCATTTAAGTGCAGACATGATTTGTGGTTCCCGTATCCACACACCAGGTACTGGTAGATAACACCACTAAACATGTTTCGGTGACTAAGTAAGAGTCAACTTCTTGTTGCTTGAGAGGACAATTAAAACTCCCAGTATCCAAACTGCTTACAACGGAAGCACTTGCCCCTTGGGCTTGCTTGTCCCATTCCGTGGTCCAGATATATTAGGCCCACTGGGTTTCCGTATTTGCTTCTTCTTCCTTTTGCCGCCCGAAGGCCTAAGAAGAGCCAATTTCTCAGCCACAAGTGCTTTGAGAGCCCTTAAAGATTCCCTCAGCCGCTTTGAATTTCAACCAGGAGCTCCTCCATTGAATAAGACCTCTTATCCATGTTATATTTTAGGCGGAACTGCTCAAAACTTCTCGGCAGAGACTGGAGCACAACATCAACCTGGGTTACCCCATTGATAATTGTTCCTAGAATCTCTATCTCATTAAGATAGCCCATCATTCTAAGAACGTGATCCCTCACGGGCGTTCTTTCCGACATGATGGCCGTCATGAGTTGCCTCATTTCACTTTGTCTGGCTGTCCTGTCCTGATAACCAAAAACTTCTTGAGGTTAAGCATCATATCATAGGTAATAGTCATGGCATGATCCTGATGTCGCAGCACATTTGACATGAAAGTCATAATGTTGCTCCGCGTCATCTCATAGCCTTGATCCATTTCCAATGAGTTTCCTTTCCTCAGTAGTGGAAGCATCATTTGGTTCAGCAGGTCAATTGACTTGGAGTACATATTTGTACTCCTCTGCAGTTAGGACAATGTCCAAGTTTCTTTTCAAATCTATAAAATCAGGTTCAGTGAGTTTGTTGACTTTTAATGGGAATAATACCATATAAAACAAACAATGAGTTTAATTCGATATCATTTCCCTCAAGTGATATCATTAAACTACCAATCATTTCCAAAATCCCATCAGACATAGCAAGCCACGTTCTTGTGGACGTTTACCAGTCCAAATGATTTTATGATTGGATTTCACTTCGGTCGTACATCATCATAGCAGTGACTCCGATGGGGAGGATACTATAAAGCGTACCTAAGTGTATACCATTTCTCAGTACTAAGTCCACCGCTCGGGAACTACATGTCCACCGCAAGCCACGTTCTTGTGGACGTTTACGTTGACATGCGGCCCTCCACGACTTTCTATAACTGTCGAGCCTCAATTAATCCTAAAGTTCCGTTTCCATTTAGCAAGCCACGTTCTTGTGGACGTTTACTAAAACAAACAACTTTATTAATTGAATCTCACTTATTTAAATGTCATAGAATCTTAATTAACCCAAAGTACCGTTTCCATTTAGCAAGCCACGTTCTTGTGGACGTTTACTAAAACAAACAACTTTGTTAATTGACTCTTACATTTATTAAATTTCACAATTTATTAATCAAAGCTTGATATCTCGTAAGTGAAACTCGAAGTTTCTAACCAGCGATCAATCATGCAATTGAGCCCTATCTCTCACTAGGTGAGGGAGCCAATCAGACAATCGATCTAGTCATCGAATGACTCGAAAGTCTCTAATTTGTGTCATTGACATAACCAAGTGGCTCTGGCTCCATTCCACTCCCCGGGGTGAGAATGAGTCGACTTGAAATTAGTCTTTGAAAAAACAAATTAGGCATTGCTTTTGAAAAATATAATTATTAAATTCTATAAGTGGAATTAATTTCGAATTTTGATCCAGTGATATCCGTGTATCGACTTTATCCGATAGGGAGGATGACACTAAAGCCAACTCGTAAGTCAATACACATCACATTCAAAACAGAGAATGGAGACCGCGGGATTGTTTCCAATCCCTCTCCCACTTAGTATTTTACGATTGAGGGATAACATGCATAAAATAATTAAGCATAATAAAAAGCACGTAAATCACATAAAAAGCAATTAACGTGGCCCCGATTATTATGGCCTTAAGTATTCTCCAATGCACGTCTCTTGGAACTTCATCTCGTTGCTCGTCTCGATCTCGGTCCACCACCGACTCGCTCGAGGGTCAAGAGACGAACTCCTCCCACTGAAGCCTCGTCTCGAGCCTCGTTGAGTCGTCCGTGGGGTCGAACGAACCCCAGCCCCGCTGCTGCCCGTCACGAACACGGGGTGTGTTCGATGGCTGCCCGTTGCCGGTTTGTTCTTCTCGATCCTCGTTTCTCCGGGTTTTGGTCTCGTCTCGATCCACCAAAAATTAGTAAGAAAAATTACAAGAATAAACTTACTAAATCCGGCATCGATCCTATACAAGGTGATCGACCCTATACATGTCCCGGATACAACGAAAAATAAATAAAATTAACGACTCAACCCGTCGTTTTTATCTATTACAAACAAGCATCGTTTTTCCAAAACAAAAACAATCTCGACAAGCCCGAGAGTTTAATCAAAACCACAAATTAAAGCACAACATACAACCACAATGTTGGCCATAATAACTGGGTTCGAACCTGCAAAACAAATCTCGCAAAAATACAACGAATCGACAAAACCGGCTCTGATACCAATTGTTGGAAATCGACTACCCGGGATGCGTTCGTTCGATCACTCGAACATCCGAACGATCCCAGTCGACCTCCAGGTCCGTTACTCCGTTCGCGTGCCCAGCCCGTGCCCCGATTCACGCCCAGCCATTGCCCCGAAGGACAACCGCGCGAGCCGGAGCGGGCTGCCTGAAAAACAGCGAAACGGCGGTCGCCGTTTAGGAAACGGCGGTCGCCGTTTAGGAAACGGCGAACAGCAGCGCGACCTGCTGTTCCGGGCTCGTTTCCGGGCCGTTTTTCCTCTTCCGACTACCGAATCGGAGGTCCTAGAACCCCCAGTAGTCGAGGAGTACGATCCACGAGATCCGGAACCCGATCTTACATCCGATGTATTTTCAACGAGAAAGAAATCGAATAAAAACGGAAATAGGGTTTCGATTTCTTATACCTTTGAAGCGTGATTCGGAGAAGCCGAATAGGCGAACACCCTGAGATCTTCTAGTGTGTATCCTAGCCCTCGACGCCGGACGTTGTGTGGGCAACGATCCACCGGAGTCTTCTCTTCTTCTTCTCTCTCAAACCCTCTTTCTCACGTTTTAATTATTCTGTCTCCAGAAATCTATTTGCGCTAGCAAATTAATTTCTACAGAAATAATTATTCTATCTCCAGAAATATATTTGCGGTAGCAAATTAATTTCTACAGAAATAATTATTCTGTCTCCAGAAATATATTTGCGCTAGCAAATTAATTTCTACAGAAATAAAAACAGCTAATCTAAATTAATTAAGCAGAGAAGAAAATAATTGCGCTAGCAAAATAATTTCTCCACAGAATTAATTATCGTTAGGTTAAGAGAAGAGAGATTGAGGGGTATATATAGGCCACACTAGGGACCTTAGGACAATTAATTAATTAGGCTAAATTGTAATTTAATTAAACCGGTGTCCTTAAAAGAAAACCTTTAATTAAATCCAATTTTAATTATAATTAATTCCACTATAAAATTATAATTGAATTCCCAATTAATTAATCTATATTATTTTACCAATAATATTTCCGCCGAAATTACATATACGACTTTCCCCGTGTTTAAGATATCGAATGTCCACGAAATAATTTCAATTACTAATAATTAAATTAATTCGTTTCTTGTTATCCGAGACTAGTACCACTCATCCTTATTATCATGTGGAACGAATCCACCTGCAGGGTTTACATGATAAACTTTATGAGCTCATCTCGGGGACATCATCAACCCAATAAATGGGACACGGTTTCCTGTCTATAATCTATAGCATGCCGTGTGTACAATTCCGATTCCCAATTTACCGAGAATATTGACTAATCAATTAGTCTCACTCACTAGTAAGTCAAAGAACCAAGAACTGGACACACGCACCTATAATTATATAGGGATTAAGAATTCGTATATCCGTAATATCTGAGGTCTAGTTCGATTACTGCGATTAGTATAAATCGAACGCCCTCCTGTGGTCCTGCTCAATACACCAAGTGTACGAGTGTAACATGATAGTCAAGACCGACTCTCTACCAGTCACACTACGACGTACCGATGGATTGTCCCTGTCCATCTAAGTCGTGAGCTACTGTTCGATAGTATACGAGTAACCGACAGTATGATCTTCCGCGTGTCTCCTCACGCCATACTGTCTACAACGTATACATCAAGGACTATTGCATTAAATGCAATCATGCTTGAATCATATCTCGAATTAAGGTATAGATAAGGAGTTCCGTATTTGCACTAAACTAGACATTTAGAATACAACTCCATCAAGCCCTAGGGCTTCGACCTCCGGCGACGCAAGAAGGACCCCGGCTGGACGCCGGGGATGCGATCGAGCGCGTGCTCGATCGCGTGGGCAGCGGGCTGGTGCCGCTGCTGCTCGCACGGCGAGCAGCCCCTCCTCCGCGTTCGGGCAGCGCTACGGGGCTGTTGCGATCAGCCCCACGAGCCCATGCGGGACTCGCTACGACGCGGGGCGTCAGCGGGATGCTTCGAGCATCCCCGTGGCTGGTCGCGTGGGTTCTCGGCGTGCCCAGCGGGCTGCCAAGGGCAGCCCTAGGCGGCTGCCAAGGACAGCCGCGAACCCTTGCGAGGGCTCGACCGAACAGCCCGGGTTCGCCCGTGGTTGAGGTTTTGGTTGAGTCCGGCTTCGTGGTGGTTCGTGGCGGGATGTTCCGGCAACCGGGAGTCGATTGGAATTGTTGTTCCGCAACTTCTACAATTCCGGATATTCGATCTCCGAAGGATTTCGGTCGGAATTAATTAGATAATTAATTTTAATTAATTTATTAATTCCGGGATATCGATTTCCAACAGGTCGTGCGATCACCTGGGGCGGCTGGGCGTGCATAAGGGGCTGCCAAGGGCAGCCCTAGGCGGCTGCCGTGTACAGCCGCGAGCCCTACGCGAGGGCTCGACCGAACAGCCCGGGCTATCCCCGTGGTTAGGGTTTGGTTGAGTCCGGCTTCGCGTGGTGGTTCGTGGCGGATTTCCGGCAACCGGGATTTCGATTGGAGTTGTCGTTCCGCACTTTGACAACCCCGGATATTCGATCTCCAAAGGATTTCGGTCGGAATTAATTAGATAATTAATTTTATTTAATTTATTAATTCCGGGATATCGATTTCCAACAGTTTGGAGGGAAACAAAGCGCGGTAGGAGCGCGCTTCTCCCTACGGGTAACCCCTACGGGATTCACCACTACGGCCGTTCCCGTAGGGACACCCGTAGGGATTATCAACATAGTGTTTCCCGTAGGGGATACCGTAGGGGCTCCCCTACGGGATGATGGCCGTAGGGAATCCCCGTAGGGATTCCCTGGTTTTTTTGTAGTGTTGTCCCTTCTTTGTATCTTTCACTTGTGTACGATTTTGAGTGGAGCCCCTTCTCGAGAGTAAAAGAATAGAGTGAATCCTTGCGAGGGAAAGTGGAGAGGTGACATGTGAGGGCTCTCTTTTGATCTTTGTAGCTTTTAGTCATTTCGGGTCTAGTTTTTATTCATGTTCACTTTTTCCGTACGCACCGGGGGTTTACTCGTAGCTTTTGAGGGATTGAATATTTAGTTGGCATGTTGTTGATTCGTGTTGTGCTCTCGTGTTTGTTTGCTTGAGGACAAGCAAGAAAGTAAGTGTGGGGGAGTTGACGTATTCGTATTTGTGTCGTTTTTCTTTGTTCATTTGGGCGTGAGTTGATATGTTTTGAGTCATTTATTTATGTAATCCTCATGGTTGTGGTATGTGTGATGTTTTGTTGAGTTTGCAGGTCTCGGAGCGTACACTTGTGGAAAAGATCGAAGAATCGAGCTCAGAGGAGTTGAATTGGGACGAGATGGCTTCCAGCTGGACCAGGCGCCCGCTGCCCTTCCAGGCGATCGCCAGCGACGTGGATCAAGCGCTCGCCTAGCGAGCGGGCGATCGCCTGCTCTTGAATAACAGGACGAGGAAATATATTGCAGGCGATCGCCCTTCTTCTGAGCGGTCGCTCGCGACGATGCCCAGGCGATCGCCTGGTCCTCGGGCGATCGCCTCCCCCTGTTTTCAGCTTTGACCGCGTTTTGACTTCGATTTTGGCGACGTATGAATTGGTTTTTCGAACGTAGGTTTTCATTATGCACTTTCAGAATATTGAGTCACTACTGTTGAGAGCTCTTGGGAACTCGTAATTTAGGTTTTTCGATTTCTGTTTTTCTTGATCTTGGATTGTAATAGACTCGGTAAAAGTCGGGGATTCCGCCGACGGGTACCTTGGTTTGGGATTCGAATATTGATCTAGTAAGTTCTATTCTTATTTCGATTTGTTCGCTTTTAAATTCTGTGTTAAATTCATTGCTTCGTTTCCTACTTTTCAAATTGCTTTCAGGAATTTTGTCTTTCTTAGATCTAATTGTGCTACGATTAAAATTATGAATTCCGAAACCCTAGTTCACGTTAGATAGATTTTTCTCGTTCTCTTGTCTTTTCATTACTTAGATAATTTTTAGATTAAAAACAAAACCCCAAATCAAAGTAAGCATTATGCTATTTCACTTTCGTTTCCTCCGTTGCAAACAAATAAACACGTGTACGCGCCGATAGTAGTGTTCCTCGAGACCGACTCGGGCGAGTTTTTTCGACAACTAGTTCGATAAAAATTTAATTGGTTTTTCCGCTATAAAAACGACTTATCACTCGAGATGGTGTATTTCTTGAAAAGGAATATCTTTCCAAGAAAGTAAGTGGGAGCTCAGTTGAATTGAACCAAGTTCAAGAAGACTTGAACGAGGTTCAAGAAGAACAAACTGAGATGGAGAATCAAGACTTGGTCGAGAGTACTCCAGTGGTTTTAGAAAAATAGCAGAAAACCATAGCAAGCCAAACTGGTTTCTCTAGAAAAATTACCCAAGAACACAAACTGGGATTTTCTGAACCAAAACTTCCAATGTCAGAACCTACACACTCCATACATGTAATGTGACTTCCCAGCACATCACCATGCCTCAAACTCCCTTAGCAACTCAGAAACACCTAGTCACTAGACCAAACCAGAAAACTGAATCCAAGAACTCCATGCCTCAAAATCCAATTCTCTGAAGTAACCATGCAAACCTCAGTGCATACAAGTCACTATAAACAACATGAACCTCTGGCCATGCCCAAACCACTCAGAAAACCACTGAGTCAAAAACCATCAAGCCACAACCTTGAAATGCTCAAAACTGACCTGTTTGAGTATTTTCTTGGATAACTTGACAACCACAGCAGAACTATCATGCCTGCTGCCACTTCCACACTTCCATCTTCACTGAGATTGTGGAATGTCAACCAACTGAACCAGTTGTTGACACAGTTGAAACTTATCACTTGGAATACTCTTGGTCAAACTGTCTGCAGGGTCAATTTCAGTTGCAATTTTCTCCACCTTGACGACACCCTTGTCAACCAGATCTCTCACAAAGTGTAATCTCACATCAATGTGCTTGGACCTGTCATGATAGACCTGGTGCTTGGCCAAATGCACAGCACTTTGACTATCACAATGCACTGATACCCTTTCTTGCAGAACCCCAAGTTCCTCAAGCAATCCTCTCAACCATATAGACTCCTTTATGGCCTCAGTCAATGCAATATACTCTGACTCAGTGGTACTCAAAGCAACCACAGACTGTTGGGAAGCTTTCCAGACCACATCACTACCATACAAGGTAAACACAAACCCTGTGAGTGACTTCCTGGTATCCACATTGCTGGCATAATCAGAATCTACATATCCAGTAAGAGCATCTCCAGAGCTCCTCACTCTCCTAAACATCAAACCAAACTCAGAAGTGCCCCTCAAATACCTCAATACCCATTTCACACCTTCCCAGTGTAGTGTGACTTCCCTGGATTGGCCATGTATCTTGAGATACAACTTAGGGCATAGGCAAGGTCAGGTCTGCTACACACCATAGCATACATCAAACTGCCCACTGCTGAAGCATAAGGAACCTTACTCATGGCAACCTCCTCAAAGTGATTCTTTGGAGACTGATCCACTGAGAATTTTAAGTGAGATCCAAGTGGTGTAGTCACTGCCTTAGCCTCATGCATATAAAACCTTTTGAGAACCTTCTCAACATAAGAAGTCTGAGACAAGAACAAAGTCCCATTTGACCTGTTCCTGGAAATATCCATTCCCAGAATCTTCTTTGCCTCTCCAAGGTCTTTCATCTCAAACTCAGCACTTAGCAAACTCTTCAAAGACTCTACCTCCACCTTGGAAGAACTGGCAATCAACATATCATCCACATAGAGCAGTAGATAGGTAACAACCCTCCCTGTCTTCAGTTTGAGATACACACAGCAGTCAAACTGGCTTCTCACAAAGCCTATCAACAACATATAGCTGTCAAACCGTTTATACCACTGCCTTGGACTTTGTTTGAGACCATACAAGGACTTCTTCAACAAACACACCTTGTTGACATCAGAGCATCCCTCTAGACCATCAGGCAGCCTCATATAGATCTTCTCCTCCAACTCCCCGTGGAGAAAAGCAGTCTTCACATCCATTTGTTGAAGCTCAAGGTCAAACTGAGCCACAATGGCTAACAGGACTCTGATTGTACAATGCTTCACCACTGGAGAAAAGATCTCATTGAAATCAACTCCCTCTCTTTGAGTAAAGCCCTTAGCAACCAACCTTGCTTTGTACCTTATACCAGATCCTTCCTGCTTCTTCTTAAAGATCCATTTACAGCCAACCACTCTTTGATCCTTAGGTCTCTGCACAACCATTTACAGACAAGAACCATGGGTATGTTTCCATACCCTCTCCCACTTAGCTTTTTACAATAAAGGGATACGCTATCTAGTGCATAAAAGTAAACACATATAGCATGCATACATGTAATAAAGCACATAGTATTATCACATAGTCAAAATAATACTAGAATATTATTTTCCGACTATTATGGCTTTACTCCATCTCCGTACGCATCTTCTAGTCTTTAGTCTTCGTTTCTTGAATGCTCCATGTGACGAGAATATTAATTTCCAATATTTAAATCTATTTATTTTCAATTAATCCAAAAGTTACTTAATTCGAAAATTAAGTCAATTGAATATATCAAAAATAAAATTAAATATTATTAATATTTTTATTTATTTTATTTTCTTTTTCCACTTCATTAAATCTCTAGAATAATCTATCCAAGATACTCTTGGAATATTCTAGATGATATCCATAATGAAATAAAGAAATAAAATAATTTAGGACTCTTACACTTTTCCAAATTTATTTTATTCCTAATCCATGAATATTCCCATGAGTAGGAATAATCAAATAGGAAAAATAAATTTAGTACTAAATTAATTCTTTCTCTATTTTTCTAGAATATTCCATAAAGAAATAATCAAAATAGGAAAAACCGAATTAAAATAGGAAAGTATATTTCCGGTAGGAGTAGCCCGGGTTGGGGAACCCCGAACCACCCCCACCATGTTCGATCGCCGCCTAGGGCACGCCGCCGCCGCTCAGCCCACGCGCCACCACCACTGGTGGCCGGCGTGGCCGAGTCTCCCACGGACAGCCCGCCTAGGGCCGCGGGTCGATCGATCCCCTCGGGATCGATCATGGGGATTGATCGATCCCGGTCCTTCGTCTCCTCGTCACTTCGTCTTCTCCGGCGGTCTTCGATTCGATCCAATCGCAAAATAAATTTACAAAAATCTAAATTACAATTCCGGTATCGATTCTATACACGAAATCGACCCTATAGATTTTCCGGAAAAACAACGAACATAATAATAAATCCTAAATTCGGTCAACCCCCGAATTTTTACTATTACAAGCATTCACCACCAAAAACGAATCTCGACATGTCCGAGAGTTTAATAAAACCAACAATCATATGACAATACAATTAAACGAATAATCATCAAGCCATAATAGTCGGATCCCTGCAAGGTAGAACAATTTTATCGAAAATACCGCGAACGTAAACCACGCTCTGATACCAATTGTTGGAATTCGCTATCCCGGGTTATCAAAATTGCGGAACCGATAACCCGAACGAACCCTTCGCCGGAGATCATACGAACACCGACTCATCCGCCAGAGTCCGGGCTTTGGAGACCATGCATCCGAAGACGCATAGCCCGCCCCCACCCGAACCCCCGCGAGCCGGGGTTCGCACGATCAAGCGATCGATCGCGCGACGGCGATCGATCGGGGTGGGGCTGTTCCGACAGCCCCCGCGGCGGGTCCGGCGACCCGCCGCCACCAGGAAGCCCCCGCCTTCACGGCGGGGTAGGGCACGGCTCCAGCCCGTGCCCAGCGATCGACCATCGTGGTCGATCGCACACCCTCGGCCCAGCCGAGGGTTCGCCCCCATGCCCGCGAAACCCTAGCCCGGGCGATCGCCTGTGGTCCGGTGGCTTCGCCACCACCACGCGATCGTCCCCCGTTCATGGTTTCTTATTTCGGATCTTCGTCCTACGGTATTCTCGATAAAAACCAAATCGAACAATTAACAAGGGGGTTGAGAATTGTACCTACGATTCGTTGTTCGGAGAAACGAAATCGACGACCTCGTGACCTTCCCGCGTATTCCTTGCACTCGTTCGAACGTCGGGTGGGCGACGAGCTATCGAACTTATGGATCCTCTTCACTCTCAGAACTTTATTGTTGGCGTAACGTAGGTTAGTAAAGTGAAGACCATGTAGTGCTTTTATAGGCTACGAAGGGGATCAAAAGGAGAATAAATATTGGGCTTCAATATTGAAAATTAAATTGGGTCCAACCCAAATCCATTAATTCTTATCAATATTAATTTTATTTATTTTCCACTATATAAATAAAATTGCACTCCCAATATTATTCATATTATATCAAATAATATTTCTCCAACTTAGTATTATTTATTCCGTGTATTTAAGATTTAAATATCCATGAATAAAATTTATTTATTGCTTAATAAATTTATTCATCTCTTATATCCGAGACTAGTACCACTCAACCTTATTTATTATGCGGAACAAGTCCACTCGCGAGGTTTACATAATAAATCCTTATGAGCTCATCTCGGGGATATTATCAACCCTTACGGGATACACTGCCCCTTCAAGAATTCACGGCATGCCATATATAAAATATAGTGACCCAACTTAACCGGTAATTAACCCAATTATCAAACCGGTTAATTCCTTTGGTAAATCAAAGTCACTTATATTAAATATACACACCCGCAATTGTTTCAGGGATTAAGAATAAAATACTCCGAGTCTCAAATCAATTATCGCCGAGCAATCCTAATTGATGAGTCTCAATCGATCCGCTCAATACACCAAGTGTACAAGTGTGATAAAATAATTAAGATAAATTATTTTCTCTCTCACACAACGACTATACCGATGGATTGGTCCGTGTCCATCTAGGTCGTGAGCAACTGTTCGATTAAATACGAGTAACCGATAGTATGATCTTCTGTGTGCCCATGCAACACCATACTAACTACAACGTATAAAATCCAGGACTATAATTTGCATGTATTTAATTAACAATAATTAAAAGCAAATGAATGTCTGTAATTAATAGGTAAATAAAAGTGCATACAGAGTTCAGAATACTCAAATCCAGACATTAAGTATACTACTCCATCAATCTCCCACTTATACTAAGGTCTAGTCTTATCCTCCAAACTTCTGACTCCCAAACCCTCCAAGTGCTTGAAATATACTTCCTTAGGAAGTATCTTGGTGAAAGGGTCCGCTAGGTTGTCCTCTGAAGCTATCTTGGTGACTATCGCATCGCCCCTCTTGACGATGTCTCGAATCAGGTGGTACTTGCGCTCTATGTGTTTCATAGCACTATGGGACCGTGGTTCCTTACTGTTTGCCACTGCACCGCTATTATCACAATAAATTGTCATAGCCTTGGGCAAACTCGGAATCACATCTAAGTCCTGGAGGAAATTAAGGAACCAAACTGACTCTTTCGCTGCCTCTGAGGCTGCAACGTATTCAGCTTCCATGGTAGAGTCTGAAATGCACTTTTGCTTAACACTCCTCCATGATACGGCTCCACCTCCCATAGTGTACACATAGCCTGATGTCGACTTTCGCCGGTCCTTATCAGCTTGGAAATCCGAATCCGTATAACCCAAAGGCATAAGATTGTCTGCCCCGTAACTTAGAACATAATCCTTAGTATTTCGCAAATACTTGAAAATGCTCTTTACGGCAGTCCAATGAGCCTTTCCAGGGTTACTCTGATATCTCGCTACTACGCCAACGGCATAGCAGATATCAGGCCTCGTACATAACATTGCATACATTAAGCTTCCCACAGCCGAAGCGTAGGGAACTGCTTTCATTTCATATTTCTCCTTCTGTGTCCGAGGACACATATCCTTAGAAAGATAAGTTCCTTTACTGAAGGGTAGTTCACCCTTCTTGGAATTTTGCATGTTAAAACGAGCCAGAATCGTGTCTATGTAAGATTGCTGGGATAGGTACAATGTTCTATTCCGGCGATCCCTTATAACCTTGATCCCTAGAACATGTCCGACTTCTCCCAAATCTTTCATATCGAATTGTCTAGACAACCATCCCTTTATGTCTGATAACATTTTCACACTGTTGCCAATGAGAAGAATGTCGTCTACATAAAGCACGAGAAACACCACCTTCTTTCCATCACGTTTCCAATACACACACGATTCGTCCATGCTTTGACTGAATCCAAAAGATTGGACCACTTCGTCAAACCGCAGGTTCCACGATCTCGAGGCTTGTTTCAATCCATAAATGGATCGATTAAGCTTGCACACTAGATGATCTCGCCCCTTAGCAATGAATCCTTCTGGTTGTTTCATATAAATCGTCTCGTCAAGACTTCCATTAAGGAAAGCTGTCTTGACATCCATTTGCCACACCTCATAATCCATATGAGCTGCTATGGATAAGAGAATCCGGATCGACTTTATCTTGGCTACCGGCGAGAAGGTCTCCTCATAATCGATTCCCTCTTTCTGAGTATATCCTTTCGCAACAAGCCGAGCTTTAAAGGTTTCAACCTTTCCGTCAGATCCTCTCTTTCTCTTGTAGACCCATTTACACCCAATTGGCTTCACGCCGCTTGGTGGTTCTACAAGATCCCAGACTTTATTAGAATCCATAGATTCTATTTCGGATTTCATTGCTTTCTTCCAAGAAGGCGCATCTATATCTTGTACTGCCTCATCATAGGTCCAGGGATCGATTTCATGAACTCCAGGTCCAGAGTCCGAAGACTCACCCAGTCCAATCCATCTATCTGGTTGTTTAACAACCCTCCCACTACGACGGCGTTCCGGTGTATTAACAGTGACAGTATTAGGTGCAGGTTCTAGTGGTGTATCTATACTCGGTTCGGCTGTATCCAGGTCTTCCTCGTTACCTCTCAACTCATCAAGTATTATGTCACTTTTGGGCTTGTGGTCCATGACATAGTCTTCCTCTAGGAACTGAGCGTTAGTACTTATAACGATCTTCTGGTCCGTAGGACTATAGAACATGCCACCCTTAGTTCCTTTCGGGTATCCTACAAACAGCCGTATTTCTGATCTAGGTTCTAACTTATCGGCGCCTTGTCGCAACACATGTGCTGGACATCCCCAGATCCGAATGTGTTTCAAGTTAGGCTTACGCCCACTCCACAATTCCATGGGTGTGGTTAGTACCGTTTTGGTCGGAACCCTATTCAGAATGTACGCCGCTGTTTCCAAGGCAAGTCCCCAGAACATAACAGGTAAATCCGAGTAACTCATCATCGATCGCACCATCTCCATAAGAGTCCTATTCCTTCTTTCTGACACACCATTCTGCTGAGGAGTATATGGTGAGGTCAGCTGGGATTCAATCCCATTCTCTGCCAAGTATGCCTTGAATTCTCCAGACAGGTACTCGCCTCCGCGATCGGATCGCAGGCATTTTATGGATTTACCATGAAGGTTCTCCACAAGAGCCTTGAACTCTTTGAACTTGCCAAAGGATTCGCTCTTGCGGCTCATCAGGTATACATATCCATATCTTGAGTAATCATCAGTGAAAGTGATGAAGTACTCGTACCCTCCCCTTGCCTGAGTAGACATAGGTCCGCATACATCAGAGTGAATCAAATCCAATACTTGTTCAGCTCTTCGTCCTTTACCAGAAAAAGGACGTTTAGTCATTTTTCCCTCTAAACAGGATTCGCAGGTTGGAAGGTCCTCTCCTTCAACGCCAGTGATTAAATCATCAGCTTTCAACCTTTGAAGCCTATTTGAGTTTATATGACCTAGCCTTAGATGCCACAAGTATAATTGATTCATCTTAGAAGGTTCCTTTCTCTTATTGGTGTTCGTAGATGTGTTATTACTCTCAGTTAGTTGCATTGTGTTAGACTCAGGATTTAGTACATACAAATCGTCTATCAATGTACCAGAACAGATAATTTCACTATTTCTTCTTATGATCACAGAGTGGTCAAAAGAAACAGAATATCCATTCTTAATAAGTTTAGAAACTGAAATCAAATTCTTTCTAAAGTTGGGTACATAAAGACAATTACGTAAAACTAAAACCCTATCACTACTGAAACGTAAGTGAACGTCTCCCACTGCAACAGCCGCCACCTTCGCGGCATTGCCCATGTAGACCACGATTTCTCCCTCTCTAAGTCTCCGGGTTTCCTGGAACCCCTGCAATGAATTGCAGACATGGTCAGTGGCACCCGTATCTACACACCAGGTGCTGGTAGATATCACCGCTGACAATGTTTCAGTGACTAAGGAAAATTTCGTACCTTTGATGAGAGGACAATCAGACCTCCAGTGCCCAAACTGTTTGCATCGAAAGCATCTGCGAAACCGCTTGCTTACCCCAATCCGTGGTTTTAAACCACTGGGTCTCTTTGCACACTTTTCTTTTAGCCTAGCCACAAGAGCTCGTGTTTCTCTTAACTTACGCACAAAAATCGCCTTCGCTGAGCCAGTTTTAAGGGACTCATTGAGGAACGATTCCGTGGGTATGTCAAACACCTCTTGCCTAGCTTCCACACCATGTCTCAACGTAATTGGATCAACAGTGGATTCAGAAAGCTCAACAGTCTGGACAATGTCCAGATTTCTTTTCCAATCATCACCATATGGAACCGGTGAGTTTTCATCTTTAAGTATATCACAAAGTGGGGTCACAGTCATTCCTAACCTATAAGCACATAAAACAAACAAACAATTTAATATCCGATATTATCTCCCTTAAATAATATCATTAAATCACTAATCACATCTAAAATCCTATCAGGTAAGGCAAGCCACGTGGTGTGGACGTTTACCCACCCAAACGACTTAGCAATTAGATTTCCTTCAGTCATACATCGCTTATAGCGGAACCTCGGTGGGAGGAATACTATAAGGCGTATCTAAGTGTAAACCATTACTCAGCACCAAAGTAAATCGTTTGGAATTGCTACATCACCGCAAGCCACGTTGTGTGGACGTTTACGATAACTTCACAACTCTTCACAATTTCTTACAACTGTCTACATCAATTAATCCAAAATCCGTCAGTACAGCAAGCCACGTTGTGTGGACGTTTACTGCACTAAGAGATCTTTATAATTGACTCCCAATTACTTGATCCATTCGATCTTGTAAATCAAGACGCGGAGAATCATAAGTGAAACTCGAAGTTTCTAACCAGTGATTCACCATGCGAACAACCCTATCTCTCATAAATGAGGGAGCCGAGCAGACAAACGACCCATCTATAAAAGTATGGCACGAAAGTCTCTAATTTGTGTCCTCTACATGACCAAGTGGCTCTGGCTCCATTCCACTCCCCGGGGTGAGAATGAGTCGACTTGAAATCAGCTTTGGAAAGACAAATTAGGCATTGTTTGATAAACTTTAATCAATGTTTCTCGTAAGAGGAATTACAAGAACTCTCCTCCAATAACTTATCTATATAAACTTCAAAAGTTTATAAAAGTCACCAAGAGAGCAGCAATGGAGACCATGGGTATGTTTCCATACCCTCTCCCACTTAGCTTTTTACAATAAAGGGATACGCTATCTAGTGCATAAAAGTAAACACATATAGCATGCATACATGTAATAAAGCACATAGTATTATCACATAGTCAAAATAATACTAGAATATTATTTTCCGACTATTATGGCTTTACTCCATCTCCGTACGCATCTTCTAGTCTTTAGTCTTCGTTTCTTGAATGCTCCATGTGACGAGAATATTAATTTCCAATATTTAAATCTATTTATTTTCAATTAATCCAAAAGTTACTTAATTCGAAAATTAAGTCAATTGAATATATCAAAAATAAAATTAAATATTATTAATATTTTTATTTATTTTATTTTCTTTTTCCACTTCATTAAATCTCTAGAATAATCTATCCAAGATACTCTTGGAATATTCTAGATGATATCCATAATGAAATAAAGAAATAAAATAATTTAGGACTCTTACACTTTTCCAAATTTATTTTATTCCTAATCCATGAATATTCCCATGAGTAGGAATAATCAAATAGGAAAAATAAATTTAGTACTAAATTAATTCTTTCTCTATTTTTCTAGAATATTCCATAAAGAAATAATCAAAATAGGAAAAACCGAATTAAAATAGGAAAGTATATTTCCGGTAGGAGTAGCCCGGGTTGGGGAACCCCGAACCACCCCCACCATGTTCGATCGCCGCCTAGGGCACGCCGCCGCCGCTCAGCCCACGCGCCACCACCACTGGTGGCTGGCGTGGCCGAGTCTCCCACGGACAGCCCGCCTAGGGCCGCGGGTCGATCGATCCCCTCGGGATCGATCATGGGGATTGATCGATCCCGGTCCTTCGTCTCCTCGTCACTTCGTCTTCTCCGGCGGTCTTCGATTCGATCCAATCGCAAAATAAATTTACAAAAATCTAAATTACAATTCCGGTATCGATTCTATACACGAAATCGACCCTATACATTTTCCGGAAAAACAACGAACATAATAATAAATCCTAAATTCGGTCAACCCCCGAATTTTTACTATTACAAGCATTCACCACCAAAAACGAATCTCGACATGTCCGAGAGTTTAATAAAACCAACAATCATATGACAAAACAATTAAACGAATAATCATCAAGCCATAATAGTCGGATCCCTGCAAGGTAGAACAATTTTATCGAAAATACCGCGAACGTAAACCACGCTCTGATACCAATTGTTGGAATTCGCTATCCCGGGTTATCAAAATTGCGGAACCGATAACCCGAACGAACCCTTCGCCGGAGATCATACGAACACCGACTCATCCGCCGGAGTCCGGGCTTTGGAGACCATGCATCCGAAGACGCATAGCCCGCCCCCACCCGAACCCCCGCGAGCCGGGGTTCGCACGATCAAGCGATCGATCGCGCGACGGCGATCGATCGGGGTGGGGCTGTTCCGACAGCCCCCGCGGCGGGTCCGGCGACCCGCCGCCACCAGGAAGCCCCCGCCTTCACGGCGGGGTAGGGCACGGCTCCAGCCCGTGCCCAGCGATCGACCATCGTGGTCGATCGCACACCCTCGGCCCAGCCGAGGGTTCGCCCCCATGCCCGCGAAACCCTAGCCCGGGCGATCGCCTGTGGTCCGGTGGCTTCGCCACCACCACGCGATCGTCCCCCGTTCATGGTTTCTTATTTCGGATCTTCGTCCTACGGTATTCTCGATAAAAACCAAATCGAACAATTAACAAGGGGGTTGAGAATTGTACCTACGATTCGTTGTTCGGAGAAACGAAATCGACGACCTCGTGACCTTCCCGCGTATTCCTTGCACTCGTTCGAACGTCGGGTGGGCGACGAGCTATCGAACTTATGGATCCTCTTCACTCTCAGAACTTTATTGTTGGCGTAACGTAGGTTAGTAAAGTGAAGACCATGTAGTGCTTTTATAGGCTACGAAGGGGATCAAAAGGAGAATAAATATTGGGCTTCAATATTGAAAATTAAATTGGGTCCAACCCAAATCCATTAATTCTTATCAATATTAATTTTATTTATTTTCCACTATATAAATAAAATTGCACTCCCAATATTATTCATATTATATCAAATAATATTTCTCCAACTTAGTATTATTTATTCCGTGTATTTAAGATTTAAATATCCATGAATAAAATTTATTTATTGCTTAATAAATTTATTCATCTCTTATATCCGAGACTAGTACCACTCAACCTTATTTATTATGCGGAACAAGTCCACTCGCGAGGTTTACATAATAAATCCTTATGAGCTCATCTCGGGGATATTATCAACCCTTACGGGATACACTGCCCCTTCAAGAATTCACGGCATGCCATATATAAAATATAGTGACCCAACTTAACCGGTAATTAACCCAATTATCAAACCGGTTAATTCCTTTGGTAAATCAAAGTCACTTATATTAAATATACACACCCGCAATTGTTTCAGGGATTAAGAATAAAATACTCCGAGTCTCAAATCAATTATCGCCGAGCAATCCTAATTGATGAGTCTCAATCGATCCGCTCAATACACCAAGTGTACAAGTGTGATAAAATAATTAAGATAAATTATTTTCTCTCTCACACAACGACTATACCGATGGATTGGTCCGTGTCCATCTAGGTCGTGAGCAACTGTTCGATTAAATACGAGTAACCGATAGTATGATCTTCTGTGTGCCCATGCAACACCATACTAACTACAACGTATAAAATCCAGGACTATAATTTGCATGTATTTAATTAACAATAATTAAAAGCAAATGAATGTCTGTAATTAATAGGTAAATGAAAGTGCATACAGAGTTCAGAATACTCAAATCTAGACATTAAGTATACTACTCCATCAGTTAAGTAGTGAAAATCTGATTTTCACAATCACTTCATAACCAATTTCGAGATTCACACCAAAGAGAGAAAGGAGAGAGTGTTCTTAGAGAACCGACTCAAGCAAGCAAAGTGTTCGTCATCCGGGTTCGTGTGCAACACGTAGAGGCCGGGCCATTTGTGCGGCATTAACATTCGGGCGATCCAAAGGCTTGACGAGGTCATTCCGAAGGTGAACATTTCGAGGCTGATCCATTGAGGTGGTTCAATCGACTCAACACCACCTCATCTCGTTGATACCTATATATATATATATATATATATATATATATATATATAAATTGGATATATATATATATATATATATATATATATATATATATATATATATATGTTCATATGTGTTATTATACACATTATGTGTGCACTAAGATCCAAGCATGATAGTTTTATATGCTTTACACGCTTCCGCACACACGGTATATCGATCGGATCGGTATACCGGTACCTTCACCTAGAAAGAGAGATATAATTATTGTGTGAGATTTTATAAGATTTTGAGCGTATATCAATTCTTTTGTAATCGTGAGCAATAATATAGTGATAGATCTCTTCGTTCCTCCTGTGGTTTTTCTCAATTGAGTTTCCACGTAAACTCCTTGTCTTCTTTATTTGTTGAGTTATTTTTCAGTTTTCGTTTTATTCATACTATATATCGTCGATCGCGATTGAGTGTCATCAAGAGCTTTTTCAAAAGCTAACAAGTGGTCAGAACATCGTAAAATGCTAACAAACACTAAATCGCGCACCGCTCTCGAATATATATAAGATGAGGAATAAAAGATAAATGAAAGAAAGATGAACACACAAATTTAAGTGGAAACCCGAAACACAGGAAAAACCACGGAAAGAAAGGGAAATCCACTATATCGTTGAAGTTGCAATAATTTACTCTATGATTTTCGTCTACACAGAAAATCCTAATTTATAGGTGTAACAAATCTATCAAATTGAAAATAATTAAAATTAGAAATAAAATTCTTTTCTAATATAACTTTAAATAATAGAATTATATTTTAATATAATTCTAGTTTTCTAAAAATAAATCAAAACTTATATTCGGAGTCCCAAATAACACAACAAAATATGGACCATAAAATATGCGCGAATGCGCCACCGCCTCATCAGGCTGGCGCGATCACGCCAGACTGCTACATCGATTCTTTCGCATCCTAACTCCAATTTCTTCAACCCGATCTACTTCTCTTTGGATACGAGTCATAATTTAATAGTTACATTTCTTTTGTAAATTTTAAAATAAATGTGATCCTAAATTTAGAATGGAAGGAGTATATAAAAGGAAATATGAGTATATTTGCATACTTTGATTCAGTTGATTGATCTTTTGATTATGAACCGATAAAGTTTCAAAAATATCACAAACTTCAAAAATGATACTTATATTATAAAATTAATGTGTGAGATAGAAATTAGGTAATTTCATAATTAACGAGATATTTAAAGAATATAAGTCTTTCAAAGAAGTCTTCGTGATAATATCAATTTTAGACTTTTCACAGTAATGCATTATATAATATTGTCCTTAAATAAGTAATTTAATTTTGACGCACGGGCATACGTCCTTACCTGGATTTGCTCCCGTCACCACATGAGAAACATACGACCCTTTACTTTATGTGGGTCGAAAGTGTGTTCATTTCCATCGCCTAGTAATCATGTCTATTGAAACTACTAATTGTGCAGTTGGACCTATGTTTTTTAAAAATGACTTTTACATATCATATGCGCATGCATGTCGTTACTTTTCGGATTCAGAAGGTCAACGAGAACATCAAATTAACAAGCACCTTGAAGAAATGTTTATACGTATGTTAATTAATATATGATCTTATTGTATTTTGGCTGAGCAACTAACAAATTCAATCTGATAAACTTTTGTCACAAAAATTATACATAGTGAATAATTAGCCATTCGAAATGCATGGATTGACAAATGTTGGGATCCAGTTTAAGGCATATCGGAATTATGCATTAAATATCAAATTGCATGATCAACCAAACTCACTTCAACCGACTCCAAGAATCCGTTCGAGCATAAATAAATATTGATAATATTTACAATTAATTAAACCATTAATATAAAAGCTTAAAATATGTGTTTTTGATATTATTTGAACTATAAAATTCTAAATACACAATGATCGATAAATATAAAATATCGAGATTTTAACAGTTTAAAATACAAGACCACGAAGTTATTTAACATTTAATGTATTTAAAATACGAGCCTCTTATACGTGTTGTGTTGAGGATTCGAACAAGGACAAACAAACACACAAACAATCACAGCCGAGGGAGCCACAAAAAGCTTGGCGCCGGAAGCTTCGAGCTCAAATGGTGAAATCGGGATACGACGACAAACTCACGATCTAAGGATCCTAGAAGTATCTCTGAACTTCAAGGAACACAACACAAAAGAAATCACACGAAATGACACACGATTTTACGAGCTTCGATCGATTGAAAACCGATCTACGTGCTCGGGGAGGGAGGTGGTTCTAGCGTGTTATTCAAGCTCTCAAGGCTATGAATATGAGTTCAGTATCAGCTCTACATCACACACACACGGTGAATTACATTTATACTCACGCACACAAAAAACCCCAAATCTGAAATCCGTAAGAACCCTACGATCAAATCAGATTGGGCAAATCCACACCACACATTTCTAACAGAAATTGTGATCGTCATGTTGTGCGTGAGCTGGCGAGGAACTTGGAGCACTTGGAATCTCGCATTTCATTCCACTAACACGTGAGAGAGGATCGATCCACTGCTCCGCGACATTGCTGTGAACCCAGGTGAAACGGCGTCGTTTTGCCCTGTTGGCGGCAGATTTAAATGAGATGTTGAAACGGTCACTGTGCCCAAACTCAAAGCGCGATGAGATGGTCACTTTGCCCAGACTTCCAGAATGTATAAAAAATACTTCTAGAATTCAAATCTTGTGTACATTCCAACAAATCTCCACCTTACACAATATTTGCAATTCCAGCAAACATCATGTATCAACCAATCAACACCTGATCACCCCCAGAATCAAAATCAAGAAACTGACCTGTTCTTGAGCAAAGATTCAGAATGCCAACTTTGGACCACCCTCCTGGAAGCTCAACCAAGATTCAAACTCTCACAATAGTAAATGCAAATCCCTCTCCTTCTCCTCTTTCTGGCAAGCTATAGACCATGGATTATCTCCAACCACAGCCTCCACAAATAGCAGAAAACCATAGCAAGCCAAACTGGTTTCTCTAGAAAAATTACCCAAGAACACAAACTGGGATTTTCTGAACCAAAACTTCCAATGTCAGAACCTACACACTCCATACATGTAATGTGACTTCCCAGCACATCACCATGCCTCAAACTCCCTTAGCAACTCAGAAACACCTAGTCACTAGACCAAACCAGAAAACTGAATCCAAGAACTCCATGCCTCAAAATCCAATTCTCTGAAGTAACCATGCAAACCTCAGTGCATACAAGTCACTATAAACAACATGAACCTCTGGCCATGCCCAAACCACTCAGAAAACCACTGAGTCAAAAAACCATCAAGCCACAACCTTGAAATGCTCAAAACTGACCTGTTTGAGTATTTTCTTGGATAACTTGACAACCACAGCAGAACTATCATGCCTGCTGCCACTTCCACACTTCCATCTTCACTGAGATTGTGGAATGTCAACCAACTGAACCAGTTGTTGACACAGTTGAAACTTATCACTTGGAATACTCTTGGTCAAACTGTCTGCAGGGTCAATTTCAGTTGCAATTTTCTCCACCTTGACGACACCCTTGTCAACCAGATCTCTCACAAAGTGTAATCTCACATCAATGTGCTTGGACCTGTCATGATAGACCTGGTGCTTGGCCAAATGCACAGCACTTTGACTATCACAATGCACTGATACCCTTTCTTGCAGAACCCCAAGTTCCTCAAGCAATCCTCTCAACCATATAGACTCCTTTATGGCCTCAGTCAATGCAATATACTCTGACTCAGTGGTACTCAAAGCAACCACAGACTGTTGGGAAGCTTTCCAGACCACATCACTACCATACAAGGTAAACACAAACCCTGTGAGTGACTTCCTGGTATCCACATTGCTGGCATAATCAGAATCTACATATCCAGTAAGAGCATCTCCAGAGCTCCTCACTCTCCTAAACATCAAACCAAACTCAGAAGTGCCCCTCAAATACCTCAATACCCATTTCACACCTTCCCAGTGTGACTTCCCTGGATTGGCCATGTATCTTGAGATACAACTTAGGGCATAGGCAAGGTCAGGTCTGCTACATACCATAGCATACATCAAACTGCCCACTGCTGAAGCATAAGGAACCTTACTCATGGCAACCTCCTCAAACTGATTCTTTGGAGACTGATCCACTGAGAATTTTAAGTGAGATCCAAGTGGTGTAGTCACTGCCTTAGCCTCATGCATATAAAACCTTTTGAGAACCTTCTCAACATAAGAAGTCTGAGACAAGAACAAAGTCCCATTTGACCTGTTCCTGGAAATATCCATTCCCAGAATCTTCTTTGCCTCTCCAAGGTCTTTCATCTCAAACTCAGCACTTAGCAAACTCTTCAAAGACTCTACCTCCACCTTGGAAGAACTGGCAATCAACATATCATCCACATAGAGCAGTAGATAGGTAACAACCCTCCCTGTCTTCAGTTTGAGATACACACAGCAGTCAAACTGGCTTCTCACAAAGCCTATCAACAACATATAGCTGTCAAACCGTTTATACCACTGCCTTGGACTTTGTTTGAGACCATACAAGGACTTCTTCAACAAACACACCTTGTTGACATCAGAGCATCCCTCTAGACCATCAGGCAGCCTCATATAGATCTTCTCCTCCAACTCCCCGTGGAGAAAAGCAGTCTTCACATCCATTTGTTGAAGCTCAAGGTCAAACTGAGCCACAATGGCTAACAGGACTCTGATTGTACAATGCTTCACCACTGGAGAAAAGATCTCATTGAAATCAACTCCCTCTCTTTGAGTAAAGCCCTTAGCAACCAACCTTGCTTTGTACCTTATACCAGATCCTTCCTGCTTCTTCTTAAAGATCCATTTACAGCCAACCACTCTTTGATCCTTAGGTCTCTGCACAACATCTCAGGTATGATTCCTATCCAAAGATTGGAGCTCCTCCTGCATAGCTAGAAGCCACTTTGCCCTATCTGAGGACCTCAATGCCTCAGAATATGAATTTGGCTCATCACTAACCATGTTCTCAGCTACCAACAGGGCATAAGACACTGTATCTGCCTGTGCATACCTCTTAGGAGGTTGTATCACCCTTCTCTCCCTGTCTCTTGCAAGTTGATAACCATCACTGACTTCAGGCTCTTCATCACTGACCTCAAAGTCATCCTCATCTTCAACTTGGGCACCTCTCTGAGCTTTGAGTACATCTCTACCATGTAACTCCACCTCAAACTGATCCATCTCAGTTGATTCTTTCTCAGAGAGCATGGGCATAGTGTCTTCATCAAAAGTCACATCCCTACTGACCACACACTTCTGATTTCCAGGTTCAATGCACCACAGTTTGTAACCCTTTACTCCCTTTGGGTAACCAAGAAACACACACCTCAGTGCTCTGGCTTCAAGCTTGTCACCCCTCACATGAGCAAAGGCCAAACTGCCAAAGACCCTCAGATTCTCAAAGTTTGGAACTTCCCCTGCCCAAACTTCTTGAGGAGTCTTCATGCTCAAAGCTGCAGCTGGACTCCTGTTGATCAAATAGGCTGCAGTAGTCACTGCTTCTCCCCAAAATGATTTACTTAGCCCAGAGCTAAGAAGCATACACCTTACTCTCTCCAGTAAGGTCCTATTCATCCTCTCAGCAACTCCATTTTGCTGAGGAGTAGAAGCCACAGTTCTATGCCTTGAGATCCCATTCTCAACACAGAAGGAGTTGAACTCCTCAGAGAGAAACTCAAGACCATTATCAGTCCTCAAGTTTTTAACCTTCCTCTCTGACTGCCTCTCAACTTCAACTACCCAATCTCTGAAATTTTCAAAGGCATCACTCTTATTCTTCAGAATGAACACCCATACTTTCCTTGAGAAATCATCAATGATGGATAAGAAGTACCTGCCTCCACTCTTGGTATTTGTTCTAGCTGGGCCCCATAGGTCAGAGTGAACATAATCCAACACTCCCTTGGTTGTATGCCTTCCCACTCCAAAACTGGCCCTAGTAGCTTTGCCCAGAACACAATACTCACATACTTTGAGCCTGTCAAGTTGACCTCCTTTGAATGCACCCTGCTTAGACAACTCATGAAGACCCTTCTCACTGAGATGTCCAAGTCTCCTATGCCATAACTCCACCTTCACTGAGGCAGCAGCTAAGGAGTTCTCACCAACAACAGTAGAACCCTTCAAGAAATACAAGTCATTCCTCTTGACTCCCTCAAGTACAACAGTAGTGCCTTTCTTAACCTGAAGGCAACCACCAACTGAACTGAAGCTCATGCCCAAACTGTCAAGCATTCCAAGAGAAATCAAATTCCTCCTGAGGGATGGAATATACCTCACCTTAGTCAGTTTCTTGATTGATCCATTTGAGAGTCTCAACCTCACTGAACCAATACCCTCTACCTGACATGTAAGATTATTTCCAAGAACAACCGAACCACCATCTAGGAACTCAAAGTCCTGAAACCAATGCTTCACAGGACACATATGAAATGTACAACCAGAATCAAGCACCTACTCCTCATTTCTAGAGTTAGAAGTAACTGCAAGTACCTCAGCATCCTCCAAATCAGAAGTTGACTCAACCACATCCACGGATTGAGCTGGCTCTTTCCCTTTTCCCTGCTGATTCTTCAACTGGTAACAATTCTTCTTCAAGTGACCTGTCTTGTTGCAATGGTAGCACTTCCTAGTTTCTGAGGTTGATGCAGCTGCATCACCACCCCCATGTGGTTTCTTCTTGTTGTCCTTCTTTCCCCATGACTTCTTCTTTGTGACAGTTAGACCCTCTGGACTTTGATGATGTTCCTTGGCCTTAGGATCCTTCTTGTTCAACTCCTTTGACCTAAGTGCAACCTGCACTTCCTCCAGAGTCAAATCATGAACCCTACCATACAATAATGCATCCTTAAACTGATCATATGATGAAGGCAAAGAGCTCAACAACAACAGTGCTTGATCCTCCTCCTTCATCTGACCATCTACATTCTCCAGATCATCTAACAACCTCACAAAATCATCCAACTGGTCAACCACAGATCTATCCGAAGACATCCTAAAGGTATACAACCTTTGCTTCAAATATAACCTGTTTGCCAAGGATTTAGTCATATACAAGCTCTCCAGTTTCTTCCACAAACCATAGGCAGTCGACTCCTTGCATACTTCCCTCAACACTTTGTCCCCCAGGCTCAAGATGATCACACTATGAGCACGCATGGAAATTTCAACTGGATCAGGTGTTGATTCTGCAGAGCTCGACTCCTTCGTCTCCTTTCCTTTGCCCTCTGGCGCTGGCGACTGCAACGGGGCATCTAACGCTGAGATCAAACCCTGTTGTACCAGAACCGCCTTCACTTTGATTCGCCAGAGGTTGAAGTCATTCTTCCCCGTGAATTTCTCCAGATCGACCTTCGCGGATCCACCCTTCATCATCTTCACAGCAGCTGGATTTGATTCCCACAGACGGCGCCACTTGTTGAGGATTCGAACAAGGACAAACAAACACACAAACAATCACAGCCGAGGGAGCCACAAAAATCTTGGCGCCGGAAGCTTCGAGCTCAAATGGTGAAATCGGGATACGACGACAAAATCACGATCTAAGGATCCTAGAAGTATCTCTGAACTTCAAGGAACACAACACAAAAGAAATCACACGAAATGACACACGATTTTACGAGCTTCGATCGATTGAAAACCGATCTACGTGCTCGGGGAGGGAGGTGGTTCTAGCGTGTTATTCAAGCTCTCAAGGCTATGAATATGAGTTCAGTATCAGCTCTACATCACACACACACGGTGAATTACATTTATACTCACGCACACAAAAAACCCCAAATCTGAAATCCGTAAGAACCCTACGATCAAATCAGATTGGGCAAATCCACACCACACATTTCTAACAGAAATTGTGATCGTCATGTTGTGCGTGAGCTGGCGAGGAACTTGGAGCACTTGGAATCTCGCATTTTCATCCACTAACACGTGAGAGAGGATCGATCCACTGCTCCGCGACATTGCTGTGAACCCAGGTGAAACGGCGTCGTTTTGCCCTGTTGGCGGCAGATTTAAATGAGATGCTGAAACGGTCACTGTGCCCAAACTCAAAGCGCGATGAGATGGTCACTTTGCCCAGACTTCCAGAATGTATAAAAAATACTTCTAGAATTCAAATCTTGTGTACATTCCAACATGTTGCAAAACAACACCAAATGTATGATAATCACAACCGAAAAAGAAATCAAATAAAGAAATTATTTATCAAACAAGTTTTGTACTATAATTATGTTAATGGTAAAGGAATGTCTTGCTAGTTGCAATCCTCCTTGATTAGTTGTCTGTTGACAGGCCATGACACAACTTTACGTGTTACAAAATGTTTTTGGGTCTTTTTGTAATTATTTCAAACATTTGGTACTGTACTTTTGGTATTATGCATTATAAAACCCATAGAAAACTAGCTAGGAAATCTGTATAACCAAAATGAGTTCAATTTCTCCTCTTTACCTTCTTACTCTCATTTCCCTAACATCCCTCTTTGCTATTGATGCAAAAGCTACAAGAAATCAACATCCTTCTCAAGCAAAAAGATTACACGAAAACAACCTTGGGTTGTCTCCGTTTCTTGATGCTAATATTGTGAAATGTGACCCTTTAGCCAATGCATCAAAAATCGTCGAAAAGGATTTGCGATTCCCAGTATCGATTAGTCACTATGAAACAGAAAATTCGGATGTAGCTAATGTCCGAGATCTTGGTCACTATGTGGGTTATTATAAACTTAAAAACACCAAAGGCTCCAGGTAAATATGGAATTGAATTACATATATGTATTGTGTATATTAGTATATGTATATAATAATTTAGTTATATGTATATATATATATGGTTACAGGATTTTCTATTATTTTTTCGAATCGATAAAGAATCCCACTAAAGCCCCTGTTGTAGTATGGTTATCTGGAGGCCAAGGATGTAGCAGCTCATTAGCTTTGTTTTATGAGAATGGACCTTTTAAATTGACCAAAAACCTGTCGCTTGTTCGAAATAAGTTCAGTTGGAATGAGGTACGTACTTATTAGTTCGTCCTGCATCGATCCAATAAGCGAATCGGAGATTTAGTTACAATCTTTATTTTTAACATCATCATGTATATATACATATTGATGATGTGACACACAGGAGTCGAACGTTATATATATAGACCAGCCAACAGGAGCAGGCTTCAGTTATACTATAATCATGAGGCTGACATTCGGCACACCTCGGAGGAAGCTGGTGTTGATTTCTACAATTTCCTCTTGGTATATAATTCTGTTTTATAGAGTAAAGATGAGAAAACTAATTTTTCAAACTACTAATAATTACTACAAGTTTTGTCAGGCGTTTTTCGAAAAGCATCCTATGTACGTAAATAACAAGTTTTACATCACCGGGCAATCATATGCCGGTCATTACATCCCAGCTTTCGTGGCTCAGATTATAAAGAGGAACAAAGAAAACAGAAGGACCCACATAAACCTTCAAGTATATATATGCATGTTTATAATCTCCATATATATAAATGTGCGGATTTTAATTTATATATGTTGACAAACTCGTTCGTTGGTTGTTAATACAAATTTCCAGGGAATGGCCATTGGTAATGGATGGACAAATCCAGAGGTCCAGTATAAATCATATCCTGAATATGCTAAAAATATGCATCTGATCACCCATACTCAGTACGATTCTCTGAATGAATCAGTATCTGCATGCTTACGCGACTTGAAAGATTGTGCCGACGGTAAATTCTTATAAATTGCAACTCCAATTAACTGTAAATCTAAAAACTACGTTTGTTTGCAGGAAAGAGGAATGATTTCTTAGGACGTTGTATATTTGCCCAAAACGAATGTGACATCATTTTGGAAAGAATAATTGGGTTCTACACAGATCTAAACGTAAATTACTAATTAAATCAAATTAATCAACACATATAATTTTGTTTAAAAATCCAAATGACTGAGAATCCTATTTATATATAACAGTACTACGACATTCGCAAAAATTGCACGGGTTTCGTGTGCTACGACTTCTCAGCCGTGGGGCGTTTCCTGAATAAGCCATTGGTTAAAAAGGCTTTGGGAGTTCCTGAAGGCATTCCATTCGTTTTGTGCAGTAGAAAAGTTCAAGATGCAATGTCGGGGGATCGTATGAGGAACTTTGCGGTTTATATCCCCGAGTTACTGAATGATGGAATCAAGTTACTAATATATGCAGGTCAATATGATCTTGTTTACAATTGGCTAGGTACGAATATTTGATTTATTTAATTTTCTGGAAAGTATTACGACGGTACGTACTTTAACATGCTCGTACCATTCGTAGGAAACTTTGAATGGGTAAAAGACATGAAATGGAATGGCCATCAAGGATTCTTATCGGCCACTAATGCTACGTTCCGTGTGTGTGATTCAAAGGCTGCAGGGTGGTATAAGGCCTACGGGCCTCTTACATTCTTGATGGTAAAGGATGCTGGCCAGATGGTTCCAATGGATCAACCAAAAGCTTCATTGGAAATGCTGAGAAAATGGATCAACGACATTCCTCTTTGAAATTAACTTTGATACCAGATATTATGTATGTGCCATAAGCTGCCTTTTGTTATCAGAATGAATAAGGAATCAAGGATCGAATAATATGTTACCCCATTATTATTATGTTTTTTTTTTTTTTTTTTGTGTGTGTGTGTGTAACTTGTCAATGAAACACTAAACAAAAGTACTTACTCAACATAGTCCCACCAGTTTCAATCTTTCACTTACTACCCTTACCTTGTGGAAGATGGAACCTGCCAAGAAAACAGGGTAAATAAATTATACATATAACCGAAACCTTAAAATTTCAGAAGTACAATTTCATACCGAGATTCGACGACAATGTTATAATAACGAACCCGTTTCAGGAGGAGACGGAAGTAGTAACCATCAGTGGTATGTCCCTGTGAACAACGAGACGAGCCTGTTGAAAGCACTGACCAACCAGCCGTTTAGTGTGTGGCCATCGAATTTAAGTTCTTCGGAGGGGTAAGAAAGATTGGTTGATGCAGGGTGTTTTCAATGGGAAGTGCGGGGCTGAGCTCGATCATGGAGTGGCGGCCGTTGGATTCGGATCAGAGAAGGGCAAGGAGTACATCATTGTGAAGGGGGGCGAAATGGGGAGAAAAGAAAAGGGATACATACATAAGGCTGAAGAGGAAGGCAGTGAAATTATGTTTTCTTTTTCATCTTTTTATTTGTCTTGTAAATTTTGGTTGAACACTAGAATATCAAAATAATTCATATGTATATTTGAAGAAATTTATATTTGCACCAAGATGCTCATGTCATCTTACGTAAGACGACGTAAACCTACTGTTTTAGTGATTGCAAACACTATACTATTATTGAGCTAAACATTTTTACCACAAATTCGAAAATGACTTCTGATATACTACATATAAACATATTTATATATACATTCTCAGCAACCAGCACAAGTTAAGAAGCCGAGAAACATTTCATAAGATACAACTTACGCAAAAGATGGACAGTTTTTGCCTTGGGCCATGCACAACAAGTCGAGACGCCCCAGGGCTACTCGCATTTTGCCACAACTGCTTCGAAGATGCCATCAGTTCTTAAAGTAGAAGATAACAGCTTCGGGTCAACGGGTCCCGGCAGACTGAAGAAAAGAGTGAAGGGTCCGGGCGGGCATAGCTGCTGGATTTTCATTTCAAACACTTTGGAATATTTCTTGACTACTTTCCCGCCAGTAGACGTCACACCTCGTACGCAAACCTTCCCGTCCTTTTTGACCGAGCAACTGAATTCTCCTGGTACCGAAAAATTGAGTATTATCTTAGTTTAAAAGAAAAACAAGCTACACAAATCATGTTCAATCACAGGCAAACAGAAAAGGCGACTGAAGAAGGAAAAGCAAAAATGCATTCACCTGGATCTCTCTTGACTCCGGGCAGAGCAATGCAAAAGTAATATGCGGATTTGCTTACGCCAATGTCTACTGATCCCACACGTGGCCCACTCTTCCCTCTACAAGCTGACCCGGTAAAGCTGACCAGGCCATTTGAGCTCGATTCTTCCACCTCTGCAATGGGTAGCAAGGGAAGCACGAATGACTGCGCCAAACAGCGACGTTTCTCTCCACCTTCTCTGCGCTTCCTGGAATCCTCCGTTTCATCCTTTGCATCTGGCATAGTTTTTTTACTACTTTTCCAAGTGGTTTTCTTAACAGTTCCGGAACCAGAGCTATCCATCGTGTTCATCATCGCCCAATCTAAAATAAACATTAAACGAAAATATTCACAATCAACATTCAACCCCAAAAAACTCCGGTTTTATCTTTTTGCTACACCGTAAATTTAGTGCAGGTATGCACAATTGCGCACACAGTCAATCACACAGTATCGCGTGTTTGTGCAAATCACTCCAAATTCGATTATGCTACAAGGGGTGGAATACTACGGTCGAATAAATTTAGCGTGATTATAAACAATCGCACACACACATACACATCTGTGTATATATAGTAAATAATTTCACCACGTGCGAGTACTCCTCCGAGAGAGCAGCATCTACAAAACCCTCAAAAACCCCATTAATAAAAATCGATATTTTTATGGTTCGTCAACGCTGCGAAGCGAATGGCGTACTAATTTTGTGGCTGAAATTGTAAGTACAATCGCTGCGACGAGAAATGCCTAATAGAATAGTTGGATTGTGTGAGAAATAAATACAAAAAATTACCGATTAAAAGCTGTAACGCGAAGAAGGGGTATGGAGGGTAGCTTGTTGTATGCCAAACGTAAGAAAAAGAAAAGCCCGGCTTGCTTCTTCCCTGAAACGATTCGGACTGAAGAAGAAAAATACTGTACTGTAATGAGTATAGAGCCCAGCTCGGCGACAGTTGTTTTTCGTTTACTCAATTTTAAGGGGTAATTGTTAAGCTGTGATTGGGTTGAAATTCGGTGGTTGATAGGAATTGTTTTCATTTTTCTAATTTTACATGAATAATAAAGAGATTCTCACTTTATTTTGTGATAAAAAATTTATTTAAAAAAACATTAATAAAATAGAAATAAATTAAATACAGTATAAAATTAATTTTAATAAAAAAAATTGTTATAAACTCAAGAGAATTGAGAGAGAATAATATATTGGAGTAAGAGAGAATATGGAGAGAGAATAGAATTGTTATGAATTGTTGTATTCATTTATATGGGGAGACCCCTTTATATAGGATACAAAGTAGGGTTTCTGTCTTGTTCACCAAGAAAGGGTAAACTAGTCATTCACTAATTAATAATATTCATAACACTCCCCCTTGAATGACTATTTACATGATTGTTGCCTCGTTAAAACCTTGCCAGGAAAACTCAGTGGGATAAAACCTCGACGAAGGAAAAAGAGTACAACTTGCTCCCCCTGATTGTAATCACCGAAGATCTTTGACTTTGTGATCAATCAGTCTCATTAAAACCTGTAACTAATAAAACCATATAAGAAAAACTTAGTTATTCAAATATAAATTTTGGTCTTCAGGACACAACCTTCGAATTGTCGAAATTCACATTCATTTGTAGTATTGTGTAATTCTCGTCCTTCTGGGACATGCCTTTACCAGACATCTATATTGACTAGAGCATTCGCAATTGCTATAACCGGCCGGTAACTCTGCTGGAGTATTTTAGATGCGTCTAGTGTTCAATATACATTTCTTCACAAATGAACAATAATGTGAACTTCAATTCACAATCATTTGAACTTCAAGTTCAATATCTAAGTTTATTTCGAAAACAAACTCATATTGAGTGATGTACATGCCTCGTTAAAAACCTCGTTATAAAACCCTGTAGGAAAAAATACTCGAGGAAAAGAGTACATGACATTCACATTTATATTGTGGTGATTGTCTCATTAAAAACCTTTAACTAAGAAAACCCTGTGGGAAAAACTTAGTAGAGGGAAAAAGAGTGCAATCATTGGTCTTCAGGACCAATCACTGGTCTTCGGGACCTTGTCTCAATATCAATTTTGTCCATAATGACATATGTAATATCATACTATACATGTTCTGATTTTCATTTTCTTTCATATCAGGAATCTTAAAATCCATCCAGGATTTTCATTTATGTATGTTTCTAATGACCTCTACATGGTCAAATCATACATTCTATGCATATCTATATTTATTGTTGTTGCTGCCATAAATATTAAGTAGCGGAACTTAATGTCATCTTTCAAAATATTTGATTTACATCGAGTTTCAGCGAAAAACTCTTGAGCAACTAATCTCGCTTTTATATCTCACCACATTATTATTCGTTTTCGTACGAACACCCACATATATCCTTCTAGGATAATATTTTTATCCAGCGAGTAATGCTCAGCCTCAATTGCTCATTTCTATTTTCTTGAGTGCTGCTGGCACACTATTATAGATATGAGTTTTGGATCCAAATTTTCTAGAGCAACTCTTGAGGTAAATATGTCGTTGACGACTTTTTATTTTTCCATTTGATGACAATTCAATATATCAACCAAATCTTTAATCATTTCCCAAAATATTTAATTTGGTTGTTCCGCAATCCCACAATTTTCTATTATCATGTGCACATGCTTTTTCAATGGTCCATCTAACTCTCTTCAGGAGATTTTGAAGGTGACTTAATTTTATTACCGCGTATTTATTTTATATCTTAAGATCGATATACTACGCTTCAGGCGTATATTAAAATCAACATTTGAGTTGATCTCTTTGGTATTTGAACTCTTATAGTTCATTTTATCACAAATATATGTGATTTTGTCACACCTTCATTAATTTGGCAGATTACTTGCTGAATATTGCAAGTCACTTATTTTCATGAACTTCAGGTTCAATTGATTGGTGCGTGGATCAAGAATTGAATATCGTCTTCTGAAATTACGTCTTCAGCGTAGGATAACAATTTTTCGTGAAATTGGTCTTAAACTCTAACGTCAGCAGCTTCAGTCGATCGATCTCACAAAGTGAAGATAAAGTTTATGAAGACAAAGTTTATGTAATATATTTCATTTCATTAAAAACAAAACGAAACTATTACAAGGAGTAAGGTAGGCAAAGTGGTTACAAGAAGTTTCCCGAGTGTCTCAACACTCCCACTTACTAGCAACCTAGCACTAGTGCACCTAGAGTTAAATCTCCTAACTCTAATCTGGGTGTACAGCGCAAACACACTACACAGACTCTCAGCTCTAAGCTGTAGGATGCGATTCTAAAAATCAGATTTCGTTCTCTCAAAATCGTCAAATGATAAAACTGAAATCCATGGGTATATATAGGCAGCCCGCACATGTGAGGTGATGACGTGGCACATTCTCATTCGTCACATGCTTGGCTGATGTCACTTCTCCATGGATGACATCACTTCTGGTACTTGGATTCTTGAATCTTGGAATCTTGAATCTTTGATTCTTGAATCTTTGATTCTTGAATCTTTGATTCTTAAATCTTCGAATCTTTGAATCTTCAAATTCTTCAAAATCAATTTCATACTTCAATTTGAATTCTTGACTCCATCGATCTCAAATCTTCATCTTCAATTTCTTGTGAAAAACACTAAGTGTTGAAGTCTTGGATTTTCATCGTCTTCATGGTCGTCGAAGTCATTGAGGTTGAAATACAAAGACGAACTCAAAGCATGAAGTCACAGTCGCCGTTCGCTGGATCGAGTGCAAGAGTCGCCAGTCGCCGGTTTCATGTCCATGAAGGACAGAGTCGCCAGTCGCAGGTTTCATGTCCATGAAGGACAGAGTCGCCAGTCGCAGGTTTCATGTCCATGAAGGACAGAGTCGCCAGTCGCAGGTTTCATGTCCATGAAGGACAGAGTCGCCCAGTCGCCGGTTCCATGTCCCGTCGCCCAGTCGCCGGTTTTGAGGGCATCTGTCTCTCAGTCGCATCTGTCTCTCAGTCGCATCTGTCTCTCAGTCGCATCTGTCTTCCAGTCGCCGGTTTTGAGGCACGATTGCAAAATCGGCGACTCCAGCTATTAGCAACTGGATCTTTAACATTTTTCAATCCTGAAATCAAAAACAAACATAACACGAAATATGTTGTTGCCAAAACCAACATTTACAATCTCCCCCTTTTTGGCACAACTTAAAAACAAAAACAAAAAGATAGGAGATACTACAATCTCCCCCTCAATCAGATAAACAAGAAAAAATAACTAAGTAAAAGATGGAAAAACATCGATACCACAATCAATGAAGAACCATAAAAACTTAGATAAAATATCAAAACCAAAAACAAGGAGTACGAGATAACAGATATGAAAAACCATGCATGCATGAGAGTTTAGAGTTTTATGCGTGCAACAAAAGACATGAAAGACAAAAACAGGAAAAAGTTCAAGGTTCAAGAGTTAAACAAAAAACATAGAAAGAGATCACTTCGGGTCGTCTTGTGAGGGAGATGGCTCACGGCCTGGACTCTCGATCACGTCTTCATCGTCATCGTACTGGAACCCATCATCTTCACTGGAGTCCTCTTTATCTTCAGACTCAGCTTCATCGTCCTCATTCTCAAAAATCTTGTAAGGTTCAGCATCAACATCATCTTCAGCATCGAAGTCCAAAATGTTGACATCCTCGTCTCTAAGACCATCAGACGGCATCGCTTTCGACACCTCTGGATTTGAAGTTTCCCCAACTTTGGCTTTTCCTTTGCGAGCAGCCATTATCACATCATCAAAAATTTCATCATCGGTCTTCTCACCATCGTCCTCATCGTCTTCACTTTCAAAATTTTTCTTGGCCAGATCCGAGTGAGCTTCCTTGATTGCGGCTTTGACAAGAGAGTAGATAAAGGTATCTTTCAAACTTCCACTTTGGGAGCCAACAGTGACACCTTCACCCAATCCTCCCCCTTGTTGGATCTTAAGTTGAAGTTCTTTGAAAGCCTCCTTCGACTCTAGTTGTGCGTCGATCATTCTGTTATAAGCCATAACGTGTTCAGCTTGGCGTTTCTCAACTTTTTGAACAGAAACCATGAACTTGTGGACGGCAGCTGAAGGTACAACTGTGCGGTGGCCATGGATCGGATGAAAAGGATTTTTGTGAGGCGGTAACCCAGACGAAGGACCAAAACCACGAGGCACAGAAGACTTCTTCTTTTCACCAGTTTCAAGTTCATCGTCAACATCAATAGTCTCTGTCCTCTGACGCTTCCCTTTTGAAGATTCACTCGCCACTGCAGCCTTGTGTTTCTTCGGTTGTTGTTTAGGTGAGGGAGGCGGAGTGACAGGTTCAGGTAATTCAGCACGAGGAGTTATGACTTTCCAAGGAAGATCGATGACACGATGTTTCAGATTTAGATAAGTATTTGTGATTTTCACGGCCCCATTCTTTTTCATTGATTTTTCAGTGGCAGTGATAGGGACAAATCCTTGGTCGTGAAGCATGCCATAGATTAAGCATGGATGCGTAAGCCGAAACCTCCTTTGTTTTGGCAAGTCAAGTTCACGTATGATCGCCTCATCTGTGATTCGTGCGATTTTGCACAAGTCTGCAAAAATTATCCTTCCCAGATTAACCTGCTCACCGCAGCCAAGACGGAAGATAAGATGCATGAGCTCATTGGACATCACTGTCTCATCAGGATTTGCAATCCAATTCGACATCCCGAGACGATGAAGTATTCCATAAAAAGCAGAGAGTTTGGAGGGTATGGGTGCAGCAGATTTAACTTTTCCCTTAGTGAGGAAAGTTCCGATTTTTAGGTCATCAGCTCTGTCTTCAGCAGACGGAGTAACCCAAGTGCCTTTAACATTTGATCTCTGCAGAAAAGCGTTGATGGCCGAAGGACGGAAGTTATACAACCTCTTCCGAAACACAAATGATCCAAACAGACGATTTTTAGGATCAGCAAACACAGGAGACAGACTTGCATAGAACTTGTACAGAATTGGAACCGAGTAGCGATAGGTGAGTTGAACAGAATCACGAAGATTCATTTTATCGAAAAACTCCATGACTCCATGAGATTTATAATCATCCTTGCGGATAGTTCGGTCAGCAAAAATTTGTAGTTTGGAGATCAAGTTATGTCGACGCTCAGCAGTTGGGGTGAAGAAGTCAGGGGAGTGTGCTTTCGGGCATTCTGCTATAGTTTGAACATACAAGACTCTGTCCGTCGATTCAGAGGATCGAGGAGAATTAGGCACCAAGGGTGGTTTAACACCTTGAGTTTTGGATTTCCCAGTGGATTCATCAGACTTCTTCTTTTTTCCTTTCACTGCTCGTTGTTGACTGTTTCTCAGCAGAGGTTGCAGGTTTCGATGTCTTGGGATCAACAGCTGTAGCTGTCGACTGTTTCTTGGAGGACGAGGTAGCCTTCTTTCCATCCTCAGTGATCTCGCCAGATGCGAGCATTCGATGATAGTCCTTAGCTGAAACAACTCCTTTGTATGTACGAAAGGAGCCAGACTTGGGAGGTTTTCCCGAACCAAGTTCTTTGGACGGATGATGAGCAGAGGAGTGAGCCGGATCAGCAGATTTAGACAAGTCAGTTGTCTCGGCAGATGACGTCTTGTTGGAACGTCGATCAACTCTTTCCAGGTGAGCCTGAAGCTCATCAAACGCAGCCTTCTTAGACTTGGGAGAGGAAGCTTGCTTGAACTGCTCATTTAAGTAAACAGTCATATCGGCCATCATGTCATCCATGTTAGAAGAAGACATATCAGAGGTAACTGAGAGCTGTAGCTGTGAGTCTGTCGACGAAAAAACAAATTTCTCTGGTGAGACGAAAGACGAGGCGCCGGATGCGCAAAGCTAGAGTCGCCGGATGCGACGGAAAAGGAAAAACTAGAGAAACTAAGAACTTTGAACCCGAGAGCTAGAGCGACAGCTGAGAGTCTTGAAAAACTTAGAGAATTTTCGAATTTGAAGGCGCACTTATTAGGGTTGGAGGAGGTCCTATATATAGGAAAAATTTGAGCGGCCCGTCCGGAAAATAAAACCACAGTCCAACACCTGCAAAAAGCCCATCTCAAGAAGGAAATTCAGCCCATCAGTAGGAGAAATAAAAATATTATTAAAAAAATAAATAAATAAGATACTATTAAGAATAAAATATATAAATATAAAGTTAATATTAAAAATAGAGAAAACACCCAAACCAAAAACATTCGATCGTTGAGCGATGAATTTTGGTGTTTGAAATTTGTAACCAGCGACGATGGACACAAGATTGAGTAGCTGCGTCGCTGTGTCTGTGAGTTGCCGAATGATGAAGAAGTAACCAGCGACAAGAGACACGAAATTGTATAGCTGTGTCGCTGTGTCTGTGAGTCGCTGACACAGGTGTTTTGGGCCAAAATCAGCGACTAGAGGTTGTAGTCGCCGTTTTTCTTTTCTTCCATGTTGTAGTTTGCATGTTGAACATCGCTACACTCAATTTTGACTTCAGAGATGGTAGACCACGTAGCGCTGAATATGAACTACAAAAATGCATAACCAAAACAACACATCCCGAGTTAGCATTCAAGTGTTCAACACACAACTAAACATTCAAAAACATTTTAGTAGAGATTCGAGGGGTGATAAAGGCAATGAAGAGCAAATATTTTCCCAGAAAAGAGACACTTTCATCATTTTCCAAAACAAAAATTTCACACGAGGTGAATAGAACTTTGAGTTAATGAAAAATCTCTCATATTAAAAACCGGTGATATGGACCGAAGTATGTTGATAGACATGTTTACTTGTCCTTCGTCACAATCACAAGGAAGCAGTCGTGTTTCGTCGAAACATATTGGCAGAGTTTGCACCGCACAAGAGATTTTAATTCATGAATGCAAGGTGAACTTTTAAGGCACTCCACTTGGGACTAGCATTACTACATCAGAGGGGAGCCGACGGACAAAGTGACCCGGCGTCCTCCAGACGAGTTTTAGCTTTAAATGAAATGCAACAGATGCTCATTACAGCAGTCAGAGGGGAGCAAGGATCATCTTGCAACTCCGAAGTGTGATTGAAGAGCATCTTAAACTATGGCGTCCATGTGCTACCTTTCGAAGAGGGGAGCCGGGGTAATCGGCGTCCTCCGTTACTTGGTATTATGGATCTATGCAAATGATAGCTTATGGGAGTTATATGCCAATTTCACATGTTTGCACTCAGAGGAATAAATGCACTTGGGTCCGAAGACTGAAGCGGCCTCGAATCCATGTTCAACTTTATTAGACTAGTCCACGACGATTCAGCGTGCATATTCAGAAGTAAAGAAAATAATCTTTCAGACTTCAAAATTTTCGTGAACTCTTAATGAGAACACATGCAGAGAGAATTTCTTAGAGTTTGAAACCTCTCAAAGTCAAGTGGTTTGGTAAAGATGTCAGCGAGCTGTTTTTCTGTTGAAATATGCTGTAGACTGACTATATCACGATCAACCAAATCTCTAATGAAATGATGTCGAATGTCGATGTGTTTAGTTCTTGAATGCTGGACAGGATTTTCGCTGAATTTGATAGCACTTTGATTATCACAAAACAACACCAATGGAGCACTCTCGATGAGATAGTCATTCAACATTTCAGTGTAGCATCTCCTGGCAAACTCTTTTGGTTCCAATCTCAGATGCATTGAGTGCAACATTGCAGAAAATGAGTTCTCTGGGTTGCCAATTGATTTTTGAGAGGTTACAGTTAAGTTCAACTTCACTCTTCCGGGACTTAGGCACCCACTTCTTCTTCTCATCAAAATTTTGACCGTTTCTTTCAGTCACAGCTTTCAGAGTTTTCTTAGCTTTCGGATTTGAAGAAATGGGTTTCTTCATTTTCTTAACTACCTCATCCTTTTTCTTTTCAGAATTTTGTGACTTTGTTTGAACCACCGAGTTCATATTTTTCTCAACACTCAACTTTTGAGAATTTCGTGATTTATCATCCTTCGTCATCAACTCACGGTTCATGTCATCTTTCATCTTATAGCAAAATGGTTGAATGTGTCCAGGTTGGTCACAGTAGTGACAAACATATTTTCGTTTTTGACGAGTTTCAACCTTTCTAGAAGTTTTGACCAAAACAGTTTTAGAGAGAGGAGTTTTTCTGTTCAGCTTCACGATCTGAGGTTCATTTAACTTTTTCAGCAACGTCTTCTCATATGGTAAAATGCCACGAGGATGTTTGACAATATTTCTCGGAAATTGATATGTCTCAGGTTCAGAATTGGTAGTTGAGTCCAATTTTTCAGTTTTAGCTTCAGGGGACGTAGCAACCTTCTTTCCTTCAGCAATATCCTTTCGTTTCGATAATTCAGCGTCATCTTTACATTTGTCCTCTGGCTGGTCATTAGATGCTTTCACAAAAGTCACTTCTTTCTTCTCTGGTGTAGAATAAATAGACTCAAAGACTTTTTGAAATCCCAGACCATAACGATTAGGATTCATATACGAAGCAGCATTGTCAAACACCGAAGAGTTCGTGTTCATCTTTTTTAACAGCTCATCAGTCATCTGAAGTTTTTCTTTCAAAACATAACACTCCTTGTCAGTCATGGCAAGGTCAGATTGAGCTTTCAAAAGAGAAGACTTTAGTTCATCATTCTCAGTGTCAGAGTTTTTGAACAGAGTTTGTAGTTTCTTAACTTCAGTTATTTCCTTTTTCAGTGAGGTCTTCAGTTTTGAGTTTTCAGAGCTCAATCTCTCACACATTTCTCTCAGTTCGACAACTTCTTTGAAATACTTATGTTTCTCTTCGAAAAGATCATCAAACTTAATTTTAAGTATTGTCAGAGAATTGTTCAACCTCTCTCTCTCGTCCTTCGTATTCTCAATTGAGTTTTTCAACTCAACAGCCTCATCATACATCTTACGGTTAGCATCCGAGAGTTCATTACAAGATTCTGTAAGGACTTTCAGAGACACTTCAAGTGCACCATTTTCAGTGATAACAAAATCATAGGATTTTGAGAGTTCAGAGTGACTCTCGTTCAGTGCAGTCAGCCCCGCACTCACATATTCAGTTTGTGGTGCCAACCCGTTTTCCACAGACTCAGTCACGGATTCATCATACGAAAAAATATCTTCATCACAGAAATTTTGGTTTGCAAAAGTTCCACGAAAAATGTTGTCTGCAGTTGCAGTGTCCTTCAGAAAACCATCAAAAACAAAGTTTTCAACCTCCACATTTTCAAGATCAAGACTTTCATCAAAAGTGACAACTAGAGCGTTGTCCTCATCATCATCAGAATTTTTGTCCTCAGATTCCTCGCTTTCTGAGATAACATTTTCATCATCAAAAACTACGTAGCTCACTGGCAGTTTCTTTTTGCGATGCAAGTTGGGACACTCGTTTTTGAAATGTCCAAATCCCTTGCATTCATAGCACTGTGTTTTAGAAACATCCTTGCTAGTAGATGAGTATGGAGATAGTTTTGTCCCCTTAAATTTCTTGTCCGAGAAAGAAGTTTGATTTCGGTAATCTGAGTTGCTCTGAAAAGAGTTAGAGTTTTTCTGAAATTTTTGAGAATTTCGAGCAAGATTCTTTCTCTTCAACTCTTGCTTCACAAGATACGTGACTATTTCAGTCAGTGCAGCAAGTTTGTCCGGATTATTTGAGTTCATCAAACGTTCAATGTCCTCTGCTTCATCGTCATCAGATTCATTCACATCAGCTGAGAAACTACATTCAGACTTCTCATTTCTCGAAAAAGTTTTCTGAGGTTTTGGACTTCTTGAGCTCTTACCCTTCTCAGAAATTTTTAGAGCAGTCATCGGTTCGTAGACAAGCGACATATCTGGGTTGCTTCGAACTTTGAGAGTTAAGTCATAGTTTCTCAAATCAGCCATCAAGTCTGCATAATCCCAGTTTTGATTTTCGTCGTTGCGAGCTTCAATAGTTAGCACTTTGCTTTCGAACCTAGTGCTTACACTGGATAAAATTTTCTCATAGACCATGGGAGCAGGAAAAATTTCTCCTAGTTCAAATGCCTCATTGACATATCTCATGATTTTGTCCAAGTATTCATTGATGTCTTCATCTTCCCTCATCCGGAGTTGATGGAATTGAGCAGTGATAGTTCGGATTTTCGACCTCTTAACTGCATGACTTCCCTCACATGTTCTTTGTAAAGTTTCCCAAGCATCTCTGGCAGATGTGCAATTTTTGACCAGTTGATACATACTAAGGTCCAGCCATTCACACATGATAAGTAGAGCTTTGTTGTTAGCTGTAGACAAGTCATGTTCCTCTCTCTTCCAACTACGTTCCGGTTTTGGAGTTCTCAGACCTTCAGCGTCTTCGGTATAAGGACGTTCCCATCCTTCAAGCACAGCTATCCAAGCTCTAGAGTCATAACCCTTAATTCTGGCCGAAACTTTGGCTTTCCAATTTGAGTAGTTTTGATGAGTAAGCATAATCGGTTTCTGAACAAACATAGACGACTCCATTGTAGTGGAAATATGAATTCAAGTAACGGATCACGTCTTATACGTATGACGTCCCGCTCTGATACCAATTGAAATTATGTCTTCAGCGTAGGATACCAATTTTTCGTGAAATTGGTCTTAAACTCTAACGTCAGCAGCTTCAGTCGATCGATCTCACAAAGTGAAGATAAAGTTTATGAAGACAAAGTTTATGTAATATATTTCATTTCATTAAAAACAAAACGAAATTATTACAAGGAGTAAGGTAGGCAAAGTGGTTACAAGAAGTTTCTCGAGTGTCTCAACACTCCCACTTACTAGCAACCTAGCACTAGTGCACCTAGAGTTAAATCTCCTAACTCTAATCTTGGTGTACAGCGCAAACACACTACACAGACTCTCAGCTCTAAGCTGTAGGATGCGATTCTAAAAATCAGATTTCGTTCTCTCAAAATCAGTTTCCCGAGTGTCTCAACACTCCCACTTACTAGCAACCTAGCACTAGTGCACCTAGAGTTAAATCTCCTAACTCTAATCTTGGTGTACAGCGCAAACACACTACACAGACTCTCAGCTCTAAGCTGTAGGATGCGATTCTAAAAATCAGATTTCGTTCTCTCAAAATCGTCAAATGATAAAACTGAAATCCATGGGTATATATAGGCAGCCCGCACATGTGAGGTGATGACGTGGCACATTCTCATTCGTCACATGCTTGGCTGATGTCACTTCTCCATGGATGACATCACTTCTGGTACTTGGATTCTTGAATCTTGGAATCTTGAATCTTTGATTCTTGAATCTTTGATTCTTGAATCTTTGATTCTTGAATCTTTGATTCTTAAATCTTCGAATCTTTGAATCTTCAAATTCTTCAAAATCAATTTCATACTTCAATTTGAATTCTTGACTCCATCGATCTCAAATCTTCATCTTCAATTTCTTGTGAAAAACACTAAGTGTTGAAGTCTTGGATTTTCATCGTCTTCATGGTCGTCGAAGTCATTGAGGTTGAAATACAAAGACGAACTCAAAGCATGAAGTCACAGTCGCCGTTCGCTGGATCGGGTGCAAGAGTCGCCAGTCGCCGGTTTCATGTCCATGAAGGACAGAGTCGCCAGTCGCAGGTTTCATGTCCATGAAGGACAGAGTCGCCAGTCGCATGTTTCATGTCCATGAAGGACAGAGTCGCCCAGTCGCCGGTTCCATGTCCCGTCGCCCAGTCGCCGGTTTTGAGGGCATCTGTCTCTCAGTCGCATCTGTCTCTCAGTCGCATCTGTCTCTCAGTCGCATCTGTCTTCCAGTCGCCGGTTTTGAGGCACGATTGCAAAATCGGCGACTCCAGCTATTAGCAACTGGATCTTTAACATTTTTCAATCCTGAAATAAAAAACAAACATAACACGAAATATGTTGTTGCCAAAACCAACATTTACATCTTCATTCAATGAATTTCTCGACATTTATATCTTTATATTCTTATCTCCCCCTAATGTCGGGAAATGATCTTCCTTAAATATGCAAATCAGCGTAATTGCTATAAACCGATCTTCTGGATCGCGGGCTCGAGATATACCTTATTTTCTACTATGCCCGTTCATAAACATTCACTTTATTTGTGATATAAATATAACTTGCATATTTCAAATAAATTCACAGATGGGAAATGTTCGATTCATTTCCACGCACAATCATGATATGCATCATTTTCATGTTTACCAATGATCCTTCGGGGATACAATATTTTTACCAATCATCCTTCAGGGATACAATATCTTTACCAATGATCCTTCGGGGATCAAAATAAATTTAAATATATAATTTTCTCATAAATTACATTTAATTGGAATCGACTTTTTCGATATTCCATGAGTACCCACATAGTACATTTATTCTCGATTTTCAAAAAATATCCTTCAGGGATAATTCATATGTAATCATTGTTTCAGCTAGAACAATCGATGTAACTTTATTAAAAAACATTTAATGTTTTGAACTTTGCTTCTTCGGGAGCAATCAATAAAAATATTCTTTCAGAAATATTTTGTATAGTATCAATATCGATTTAAAATATTTAATGTTTAATTGCTAATGTTGCCGCCGGCTGCGGTTTTCACCTCTCTCTGGTCTTCTCTGCTCAAACCCTTGTAGAAGAACTGGATGATAGAATTGGGAGTGAGGTCGTGATGTGGGCACTGTCTCAGTAGGCTTCTGAATCGCTCCCAAGCCTCATGGAAAAACTCCCCCGGTTCTTGCTCGAAGGCACATATCTGACCTTTCAAGTCGAAGGTCTTCTGCTGAGGATAGAACCGAGTAATGAACTCCCGGTACATGTCCGTCCAGGTAGTGATCGAGTCCGGCTCCAAGGATAGCAGCCAATTCCTCGCCCTATCTCTCAAGGCATACGGAACACACTTCAACCGGAGCTGATCATCATCGAGTGCTCCGAGGGGGAAGGCATGCAAGGCTGTGTAGAATTCCCTGATGAAGTTGAGGGCATCCTCGTTAGTGGTTCCGGAGAACTGAGGAAGCTGAGCAAGATGGTGTGCCTTGAGGTCGTATCTCCGGGCGGCATCACTTAGGACGATGCATGAGCTAGCTCCGTCGATTTGCGGATGCGTCAGGTCTCCAAAGAGGGGTGGTTGGGCACGGTTTCCGTTATTTCCGTTGTTTCCGTTGTTCCCATTGTTGTTGTTGTTGTTGTTGTTGTTGTTGTTCACCACGTCGGCCATGGTTGAAGTTTCGGTCTCGGGTTCGGAGTCGGTAGTGGTAGAGTCAGACGAGGCGTATCCGTCTAGATTCGTAACCCGACTGATGCTCTTACGACGATTGATATTCTCGATCACTGGTGCAAATTCGGTAGCTCGACTACGTGTACCTACCATGCACCAACAAAACCAAGAAAAGAATCAAACGCACCTGAACAACGAGAATAATTAAAAAGAAAAAATAAAAAGGAAATTGTTGCAAACACCTAAACACTAATACTAGTGCCTAAAGTGTTCCCCGGCAACGGCGCCAATTTGACAAAGACGTTGTAGTGCGTCAAAAATCAAATAAAAATACGTCGAACTAATTGCCGAAAAATTCGCCCGAGTCGATCTCTCGAGGAACACTACTATCGGTACTTGTATACGTATTCAAGTGGTTGCAAAAGAAAGGAAAAAGAAATATAGCATAATGCGAAAAGTTGGTTTGATTTTTGTTTTTAAAGACTATTTCTAAGTTATCAATTTAAAAGCATTCAAGAGAAATTAACAAATGAATAATGGATTTCAAGTAATATAAAAAGGACTAGGGGTCGGGATCATCGATTCTCTAACTTGGAATTCAATTCTAGCATGCGCTTTTGCATTAAAACGTCCGTTGCCGGTTGGATTCAATGTAGTTCGATTAATCTAGTTTATGTTATTGCCTAATAGCCTCCAACATAGCTTAAAAATCAATTAGACATTTAATCAAACACTTTGTGTGCATACTAGAATCTCTTTCTTCGTTTTGATAATCAAATCATCCTAACCCTAGTAATGAAATTAGCTACTCATAAGCATAATCAAAAGCAAACACATGGGGATTGAAGAATTCATAATCAAATACACTAATCAAATATTCAAAATAAATAAAGAACACAAAAATAAGAAGAAAGGAAAAAAGCTTACTAAATTAATAAGAGCAATAAATCAAGATCCGAAACTCCAATGTTGTTGATCCAATCTCCACGAAAAACTAGTAATTCAATGTTTTGATCTCTCAAGAACTAAGTTTTCGAAGCTAGGAATATTCAAAACTCAAAGCTAGAAGTCTAGATATGAAAAGCGTAGGTTAAGAATGTGTTTTTCGCCTCCTTTAAAGATAAAAAACGGGCCCATTTTAATCAGCCCGTACAGGACCCGCCAGTGCGGATTTAGCCGCCGGTGTGGGTCTTCAAATTCCAGGAATGCTGGCCGCTGGTAGCGGGAAAAACCGCCGCGGAGGGCGCGTCCAGCCAGCGTGGGAAAACCCGCCGGTGCGGGTGCTGGGCAGTTTCGGCCAGCTTAAATCTTCAAGCATTATCTCTCTCGTCATGCAATATTTTGTTGATCCGAACGGTGGGAAGGTAGTGCGTGATGTCTTCGTGATGTTGTCCGAATTTCAGCTCCATCCAACGGTTGACGACAGTGTTACGATCATTTTTCCGCAGCTGCGCACTGCTGCCTTTTCTCTCGGATTTTTGCTCTTTTTCGACTCGTTTTTCCTGTCAAACAAACCACAAGGATAATAAACATATTCATCAATAATGCAACATCTCACATCACAAAAACATGTTAAACGACTATAACGGCACTACAAACGACTACTAAAACCTAACAAAAACATACAAATCAACTCCCCCACACTTAGCTTCTTGCTTGTCCTCAAGCAAGCAATCATGAAGGCAAATAAGTCACACAAGCATGCCATTCACTCACTCAATTCCTCAAAACTACAAATAGACTCTCGGTGCGTACGGAAAAAGTAACATGAACAAATATCGACCCACAATGAATCAGAAACAACAAAGGTCACACAAGAATCATCACACGTCACCACTCCAAGTTCCCTCACTAGGATTCACTCTATATTCTTTATCTCTCGAAAAGGGGTTCCACTCAAAGCGTGCACAAGTGAAAGATAAATCAAAGATAAACTCATGCACCCAAGAAAGAAAAGCATATATGAGGAACAATGATGAGCTTCAAATAACATCAAATGCACCTAAGGATATCAACTAAACACATAATCAAGTTGCACTCTCCACTAATCAAGGTCTACTATCTTAAGAATCATAGGCGATCGACGAAACGGGTGTAACGGGGCTCGGCTAAAGGTATTCGGGAATATTTGGGAAAAAGTGGACTAAACTCGTTCAAGCACGTTCCTCCAACACAACCAAACATCCGTCTAACGCACAACAACCCCTACCACTCCAAACACAACAAAAGAACTCATCAAAGCCACATCAATCATTCGAACAATTAACTAGTAACATTATTCGACTCTCTTTGTACTTTTCTCTTTTTTTTTTTTTTTTTTTTTGAGACTTATAACATGTCTCGACTCTTTTTTTTTTATTTTTTTAAGAGACTAAACTCGTCTCTTTTACAAAAGACAATATCGTATCAACACCTTATATCCCCAAACACAATACCTCACTTCTCTCCTCCACGAAATATAGGACAAGAAGAAAAGGGCTAAATGTAGGCTCAACGGGGCTACTAGGGTGTCCCACGACGGGCTCGGGGTCAAAAATTCGAAAAGCGGCTAAAATGGCTATCCTAGTCGATCAATACCCAATCATGTTCAAAATCAAGTAATTTATGATATAAAAGCCTCAAGTAACAACCTAAGCAGGATTTAGCTATAGTCCATACGGGTGCATATGATGTAGAACAAAGAAACTAAAAAGCTCGAGAAATCAACGAGATATCACACAATGAAGAAAGCTAAAAAGGCTCAAATTCTCACAAGGTTATTTGGAACGTGAAAAAGTGACATGCAATTATCTCAAGGACACTTTACGGCATCTACACACGAGGTCAAAAATCATTCATATACCGACCTCTAGCACCAAAAATCCATTGTACCTCAAGAAACGAAGTAAAACAACTATCATGCATGGGGAAACCACATCAACTACAAGACAAACCAACAGGCATAACATAAGCGACGTTTGAAGACTACTATAACCCCAACAAACCTCGCGAAACAACGGGTTACCCTAAAACATGCAAAGCTACCCCCCCCCCCCCCCCCCCCACACTTGAAATATACATTGTCCTCAATGTAAAACACATAAACAAGAAAATCTCAGGCAAGGAAGTACAAAACATGTTCAAACGATAAAGAACAAACTAAAGAAACACAATATACAGAACAAGTTTAAAAAGAGAAAGGGTAAGAAGGCGCAAACAGTGATGTCGACTCCTTTGGTCTTCTCGATCAAGCCCGTATGAAATCGTGGGAAGGCCCCCACGTGGCGCTCATTTTGGTACCCGAAAGAGCAGCACGGTCTGTGGATTAGCCTCCACGTGGCGCTTGTTTAACGTCTCGAGCTTGACTCATACATGTGCAGAGCCTCTCCGATTCGAGGAGTGCACCAAACACAAGTCTTCCACCATGGTCTCTTTCCTTGGCACCACCAAAATTTCATCTCCCGATATGTTCATGCGGAGATTGTGTGCATGAACATCGATCACAGCATGGGTAGTGACCAAGAACGGTCTCCCAAGCAATATCTCCCGTTTATTCGCACTCCCCGAACCTTTTCCAAAATCGAGGACCACGAAATCCACAAAGACCTTTTTACCACAAACTCTGACAATAGTGTTTTTTGTAACTCCGCACGGATTTCGCACCGATTTGTCTGCCATTTGCAACTTCATCTTTGTTGGTTGCAATATTCCTAAATTGAGCTCCTGAAAAAGAGACAAAGACATCAAGTTAACTGCTGATCCCAAGTCGAGCATTCCTTGCACATTCTTAACATTCTCAATTTCGCAGTTAATCATGAAGCTCCCGGGATCTTCGATCTTAATTGGCATATGACATTGGACCTTTTTAGGCTCTTTCGATGTCTTGTTAATGTCAGCTCTTCCTACTCTCGTCCCCACCACTTCCATAGGGGTTTCCAGCTTTTTAACGCTAAGATCCTCAACTTTCGGCTTACGTACCGGAGTTTCAGCCACTAATCTAGAGCCCAACATAGGAGGTCTATAGGGATTCTTGGCTCGATGCAATTTCTCTAGGGATTTCCTACTTTCTCCCTCACGCCCCTCAATCTTCTTCACAAATGATGCACCTACCAAACGACTCGGGAATGGTAGTTTAACCGTGTTGTACATCTCTGCTCTTCGAGAGGCTGATTCAGCTTGTCTTCTCATATCCTCCTCGTCGTACTCTTCAAACAGAGGTGCATCAATGTAAGCATATCTCGCAGCCACTTCGTTCTTGCTCAACTCCTCCTTGTTGGCCTGATTAGTTAAAGGTTTATCCACTCCCACATGCTCAATCTTGATCTCATTGTTCTCCACATCGTCTTCTCCCGAATCATCTTCATCACCATCTCCATACTCACTCATTAACACTGTGAGGGCATTTACTTGAGCGGGGTGGATCGAGAATTTTCCTTTTTGATTTGGCTGTGTTATCTCGTCTAGCCTTCCAGACAGCTGCCCGACCTGAATCTCAATTCTCTTAATCGACGAATTCTGATTAGTCATCGTGGACTCCACCCCATCCATCTTCTGCTGGTTATGATGCAGTATAGCCTGTGTCGAGGCCAGGAACGATGCAAATTTCTCTTCTAAGTCTAAATTCTTAGGAGGCAGCTGATGTGGTTGAGGTGGTGTCGGTGCCTGATAGATGGGTTGATGCTGCTGCTGGTACTGGGGCCTATGATGATTCTGATAATTCAGGTGCCCCTGATTCTGGGATCGGTTTTGGTTATTGAAGTTCGTCTGAGAACCTTGTCCCTGGGTCTGTGGCTGGTCCTGTCTCCAAGAGAAGTTGGGATGATTCCTCCAAGCCGGGTTGTAAGTGTTGGAGTAGGGGTCATTCCTCTGGTTGCCCTGTTGATTGTACCCCTGCATCGCATTCACCTGTACCTCGGAACCATAGTTCTGATCTATCACCTGTGGTGGAGATGGCATACCCTGAACACAAGTGCTGGAGAAGTGGCCAATCTCCCCACATAGGCTACACGGCTCCACATGATAGATCTGCCTCTTGGGTTGCTCCTCAGTAGTCTGCAACATCTGAACCTTCTTGGTTAGGTCGGCAACCTGCTTCACCAACTGAGCATTAGCACTCCCCTCGGGTCTGGCATAGTTACTACTTCCCCTTGAACTCGTTTGCCTAGACTCGGCTGATAGAGACTTGAAAATCTCCGTCATCTCATCACTATTCCGGCCACTGATGTTGCCGCCGGCTGCGGTTTTCACCTCTCTCTGGTCTTCTCTGCTCAAACCCTTGTAGAAGAACTGGATGATAGAATTGGGAGTGAGGTCGTGATGTGGGCACTGTCTCAGTAGGCTTCTGAATCGCTCCCAAGCCTCAAGGAAAAACTCCCCCGGTTCTTGCTCGAAGGCACATATCTGACCTTTCAAGTCGAAGGTCTTCTGCTGAGGATAGAACCGAGTAATGAACTCCCGGTACATGTCCGTCCAGGTAGTGATCGAGTCCGGCTCCAAAGATAGCAGCCAGTTCCTCGCCCTGTCTCTCAAGGCATACGGAACACACTTCAACCGGAGCTGATCATCATCGAGTGCTCCGAGGGGGAAGGCATGCAAGGCTGTGTAGAATTCCCTGATGAAGTTGAGGGCATCCTCGTTAGTGGTTCCGGAGAACTGAGGAAGCTGAGCAAGATGGTGTGCCTTGAGGTCGTATCTCCGGGCGGCATCACTTAGGACGATGCATGAGCTAGCTCCGTCGATTTGCGGATGCGTCAGGTCTCCAAAGAGGGGTGGCTGGGCACGGTTTCCGTTATTTCCGTTTTTTCCGTTGTTCCCATTGTTGTTGTTGTTGTTGTTCACCACGTCGGCCATGGTTGAAGTTTCGGTCTCGGGTTCGGAGTCGGTAGTGGTAGAGTCAGACGAGGCGTATCCGTCTAGATTCGTAACCCGACTGATGCTCTTACGACGATTGATATTCTCGATCACTGGTGCAAATTCGGTAGCTCGACTACGTGTACCTACCATGCACCAACAAAACCAAGAAAAGAATCAAACGCACCTGAACAACGAGAATAATTAAAAAGAAAAAATAAAAAGGAAATTGTTGCAAACACCTAAACACTAATACTAGTGCCTAAAGTGTTCCCCGGCAACGGCGCCAATTTGACAAAGACGTTGTAGTGCGTCAAAAATCAAATAAAAATATGTCGAACTAATTGCCGAAAAAATTCGCCCGAGTCGATCTCTCGAGGAACACTACTATCGGTACTTGTATACGTATTCAAGTGGTTGCAAAAGAAAGGAAAAAGAAATATAGCATAATGCGAAAAGTTGGTTTGATTTTTGTTTTTAAAGACTATTTCTAAGTTATCAATTTAAAAGCATTCAAGAGAAATTAACAAATGAATAATGGATTTCAAGTAATATAAAAAGGACTAGGGGTCGGGATCATCGATTCTCTAACTTGGAATTCAATTCTAGCATGCGCTTTTGCATTAAAACGTCCGTTGCCGGTTGGATTCAATGTAGTTCGATTAATCTAGTTTATGTTATTGCCTAATAGCCTCCAACATAGCTTAAAAATCAATTAGACATTTAATCAAACACTTTGTGTGCATACTAGAATCTCTTTCTTCGTTTTGATAATCAAATCATCCTAACCCTAGTAATGAAATTAGCTACTCATAAGCATAATCAAAAGCAAACACATGGGGATTGAAGAATTCATAATCAAATACACTAATCAAATATTCAAAATAAATAAAGAACACAAAAATAAGAAGAAAGGAAAAAAGCTTACTAAATTAATAAGAGCAATAAATCAAGATCCGAAACTCCAATGTTGTTGATCCAATCTTCACGAAAAACTAGTAATTCAATGTTTTGATCTCTCAAGAACTAAGTTTTCGAAGCTAGGAATATTCAAAACTCAAAGCTAGAAGTCTAGATATGAAAAGCGTAGGTTAAGAATGTGTTTTTCGCCTCCTTTAAAGATAAAAAACGGGCCCATTTTAATCAGCCCGTACAGGACCCGCCACTGCGGATTTAGCCGCCGGTGTGGGTCTTCAAATTCCAGGAATGCTGGCCGCTGGTAGCGGGAAAAACCGCCGCGGAGGGCGCGTCCAGCCGGCGTGGGAAAACCCGCCGGTGCGGGTGGTGGGCAGTTTCGGCCAGCTTAAATCTTCAAGCATTATCTCTCTCGTCATGCAATATTTTGTTGATCCGAACGGTGGGAAGGTAGTGCGTGATGTCTTCGTGATGTTATCCGAATTTCAGCTCCATCCAACGGTTGACGACAGTGTTACGATCATTTTTCCGCAGCTGCGCACTGCTGCCTTTTCTCTCGGATTTTTGCTCTTTTTCGACTCGTTTTTCCTGTCAAACAAACCACAAGGATAATAAACATATTCATCAATAATGCAACATCTCACATCACAAAAACATGTTAAACGACTATAACGGCACTACAAACGACTACTAAAACCTAACAAAAACATACAAATCAAAAAACTCGCACGATGTTCTTCAGGAACATTTAATTTTTATATTTCTTCGAGAATCAATGTTATTCAGGAACTTAATCATAATTAATTTGATATTACTTCAAGAATATCATTCTATAGTGTTCTTCAGGAACTCAATCATAATTGATTTGATATTACTTCAAGAATATCATGTTATAATGTTCTTCGAGAACATATGATATTATGTCAGGAATATCAGATTATAATGTTCTTCGGGAACATACGATATTACTTCAGGAATATCAGATTATAATGTTCTTCCGGAACATATGATATTAAGAAGAAGGGAGGAGAAGCAGATATATTTATAATTATTAATGAATATAAACAAACATATAAATTCTTGCCTTGGAGTTCGGATTTTGGATGAGTAGAACTTCGATGGAGAACACGGTTGAGCTTTCGTGCTGATAACGTGTTATAAACTCAAGAGAATTGAGAGAGAATAATATATTGGAGTAAGAGAGAATATGGAGAGAGAATAGAATTGTTATGAATTGTTGTATTCATTCATATGGGGAGACCCCTTTATATAGGATACAAAGTAGGGTTTCTGTCTTGTTCACCAAGAAAGGGTAAACTAGTCATTCACTAATTAATAATATTCATAACAAAAATAAAATAATTGGTACAGTACTTCCTTCATCATATAACAATGGTCACATATGATGAAATAAAAACAAAAATTGTTTTATTAATTTTTTTTTAAAAAAAAATATGTAAGTGTAAAAACACATTTGTCAATTAATAAAATTAGTACCAATGTGCGATGACGTTGAATTTTTCTGAAAATTGATCGAAATATTTTAAATTATTAATTTTCATTTTTCAAATAGTTTTTTATATAATTAATTTGTATATTGCAAATAGTTTAACAATTTGTTCTGATTTTTTAAATAAACTAGGATCTTTCAACCCGTGTGCACTGGGATTATCTTTCAGCAGCTTATCCTGTTACTATTTTAATAAAAGAATATTAATAGAAAAGTTTTAATGAAATTTTAAATACAAAGTTATAAAAAATGAGAACAAAGATTGGAAAAAAAAATTAAAACTCATAATAGACTTAAAGTGTAATAATAAATTTGGAAGATCAATTCACATTTCTAAACACTTCCTTATAAACGACATTTGTAACCTTATTCGTGAGGTCCCCATTCGAATCACAAATTAAGAATTTCAAACCGGCTCGATTAGTGACTCTAGAAACTGCGACATATAATTGTCCGTGTGTGAACACCGGTCGTCTCAACAGCTATTTTTATTGAAAATTTGATATAAAAAATAAAAAAATTGTTGAAGTGTTTTGGAGAAATTTCTTGCACTTTAATGGATCACTTAAATCATAATGTGAATAATAAAGGATGAATGGTTATATAATTAATAAAAATAAATGGTTAAATAGTTATTTTTGTTTTTATTTTAATTATCTCAATTTTCAATTTGGTTATTAAGTTATTTGTGTTAATAATTTTAAGGAATATAAAAATAAAATAAAAAGTGTATGTAAACTGTGAATTATATAATTTATTAGTTGTGTATTTAATAAAATAAAATTGTTGAATAATTAGTTTATTTCTATTTTAACTATCTCAAATAAAAGTTTAAATGGTTATATATTTTATCAGTTATATTATTTGTTTTATCATTCATTAATATAAATTGACATAAACAAATATATTTTTAAAATTAAACATTCGCAATAATTAGCAAATGGAGTTAAATTGTGAGTATTGAATAATCATGTAGTTAACGAATTTAAATATGTTTCAAGGAACACATTATATAATAAATTTTGATGTACAAACCTGCAATGCAACGGTCTATGCTAACAGTCAAAATATTTAGTTAATAAATGAATATATGTTATAATTTCAGATAACTGGACATATGGAGTCTGCTTTCAAGAAAACATGGTGAATGAACGGTTTAAGAAAAATATAATGTACGTATCTATGTTTAAGCAAATAGAATGAATCTATCTTTTCGAAAATGAAAATCAGAAACTTTGGGAATCTGTAATACGGAGCAACTTATGAATTTGAGATAAGTTTTTGGATGAGAATTATTATGCAAAGATAACAGGGGGGAATGGACATGGTAATACAAAATTGGGATATGATGAGGGATAAGAATCTGAACTATAAAGAAACTTACGAAATTGGAGCACGAAGAGGGATGACAATTGCACTGCAAAAAATAGGCCACAAACAATGATTTATCAAATTGGTGAATTGTGATACTGCAAAATTACAAAAAAATCAATATAAACAGTGTAAAGATAGCAGGGGAAATGGACTGAGTAATATGAAATTGGGATATGATGAGGGATAAGAATCTGAACTTCAGAGAAACTTACGAATTTGGAGCATGAAGAGGGATGACAATTACACTGCAAAAATATATCACAAACAATGATTTATATAATTGATAAATTTTGATATTGCAAAAATATAGATGATGAATATAATCAGTCTAAAGATAACAGGGGGAATGGAACTGGTAATAAGAATATGAACTACAGAGAATTGAAAAAATTTGGGTCACAAAGATGGATGAGAATTACACTGAAAAAAATAGGCCACAAACAAAGATTTAAAACATTGATGAATTCTGATACTGCAAAATTATAAAAGAGCAATAAGACCAGTGCCAAAATAACTGGGGGTATGGACTGGGGAAGACGAATTTGGCATATGATGAGGGATAAGAATCTGATCTACAGAGAAACTTACGACTTTGGGAAACTTACGAATTTTGGCCACGATGAGGGATGAGAATTATCCTGCAAAAAACAGGTCAGAATAAACGATTTATCAATTTGATGAATTATGATACTGCAAAATTATAAAGGAGCAATAAGATCAGTGCCAAGATAAATGCGGGTATGGACTGGGGAAGACGATAAGAGAAAAATATACAAAACCTTATAGAAAACTGAAAAAGATAGAAACTTACAGTCGATTTGCTGAGATTGTTGATTTAAGAAACTGCAAAAAAAATAAAATATATTTGTATAATTATACAAACCCTAAAAACTTGAAAACCTAACCGAGGAAGATGAAATGAGAATAAGACTTGCAAACCTTGTGAATGAGAAAATGAAGAAGCGGAAAATAATGTACTGAATTAGGAATTGAAATAGTTGACCGGAATTAAATGATATAGAAAATTGGGGATATGTAAATTGAACATTGGAATACAATAGAGAAATAAAATTAAATGATAGAAGATTAAGGATGGGAAAATTGAGCATTTTTATTGGTCAAAAGAAATTTAGGTGGCAAAATTGAAAGATTTCATTGGAATATTTGATTAGAAATATTATAATAACTAACCAAAATTATGTTTTATAGTATCTTTCAGCCCGTGCGATGCCGTTGAATTTATTCCCTATTGGACTGTTTTGTGTTCTTTTCATAACATAAATATTCAACTTTGGATAGAGGGGGCAAGTCCTTGAATGCCTTCAAAATCTTGCAGTGCAATTAAACTGTAGAGCATCTCGTCGATTATCCCAGATGACGAAATAAGATCACCAAACACACAATTTGGGCGTGCAATATATAATTTTTTTTCAATTTACGTTCCATTTCAAACTATCAAGAGCTCAACCTTTTTATTTTAGAGAACAACAATAAATGGATTACATAAAGAAACTAACATGTTGATGTAAAAAATCATCAAAAATCATGGAAACAAAAATAAAAGCTCAAATCACCACAAATCAAGTAAAAACATTATATCTCTCAGTCATGCCATCCAAATACACAATCAAATCAATAAATAATAACTCATATTCAAGACATTTCAACCACATGAAAAATAATGATAAATTAAACTGATATTTGCACACAAAATAAATTGAGAAAAAAGTTGTATAAATTAGTATGAACACAAATAAAATTGAGGATTCTATTGATTCACGTGGCAAAACTGAGAGTTTAAATCGTTCAATGTAAGAAGAAAAGGTAAAAATCGTTAAAAGTTATATATTCCAAAACGAAAAAAAGAAAAGGACAAAATAATAATTTTACGAATAGTCAAATCGTGATGAACAATTGTCAAACGTTAATACGATCATCGATTAAAAGAAATTTTAACAATCTTAATTTTTTGTTATTCTCTCCCACAAGATAATGCCGCTTAGGAGAATAAAGTGATAAAAAATAGGAGAACAAATAATGTTATATTATTGTATGAATGGATATATCTATTAATTTTAGAAAATATAAAAAAAAATGGGATAAAATTAACTTTTAATTAACAAAATATTAATTTAATAAATAAAGTTAGAATAATAAATAAGCTTAGTTTTAAGTTTACAGATATAAATATGAAAATAAATTACATTAAATCATATTACAAAACATAAATTAACTAAAAATACTAAATACATTATTAATTAAAAATATTTTTATTAAAAGATATTTTATTTATTAATTATATAATTATTAAAAATATTATATTACAAAAAAAATTAAATAAAAAATTTTAAAAAAATGTTTATAGGTTATTTTTATTAATTTGTAAAAAAAATAGAAACATTTTATAAATAATAAATAGAAGCAATTCAAATACATATAATTAGTCATATCCTATCCAGAACTTTGAAAGAGCAAATTCCTCGAGTATTCTATCAAAAGCTCAAGAACATGTGTTAAGCTTGCCTCGAATTGAATACTCAAGAGCCATATATGTGTTGCAAAAGAAAACATTAAATTGATTGGTGACGAAGATATCTTGGATTCATTCACCTACAAAAAAAAACTCAGAAACGTAATACTATTAAAATAATTTAAATGATCAATAGTTACTGAAGATATACAATAATTTATTCATACACTTTTTACACAAATTATACCAGTAACAAATAAAATAAAATCAAAAAAGCAAGGTAGAAAAGTCAAGGCTATCATCTAAAGATTAATAAAACACGGTCAGGATGGAAAAAATATGTTTTCAAAAACTATATATCGTCTATATACACACACAAACACACGTACAAAAGCGAGTTTTAGAAAAACCCATCGACTAAGATATCCTAATTGATTTATTCGTCTATATACACACACAAACACACGTACAAAAGTGAGTTTTAGAAAAACCCATCGACTAAGATATCTTAATTTATTTATTCCGGGAGATTCGACTTATCGTCCTCCATAAGATACTGCTCGATGTCGGTGATCAACAACGAAAGCGCAAAATCGTGCGAGCTAACCTGATACCAGACTGATATTATTCTATTACATACTTGTTACCAGATCGAAGACCCTAATGCAATCGTTATATTAATGAATAGAAATTAAAAAAAAAATCATATGAAACTTAATAAAATGAAATTTACAAACTCGAAAAGGATAGTAGGATACTCACATAAAATGTCAAATTCAGATCAGCTTGACCTTCAATAATTTCAATTAGCTCATGTAGCCTTTCTGGAGGAGCTTTCTTTCCAAACATGCTTAAGCTTTTCAAGAAATCCATAAACATTTTAAATTCAGCTCCACTGACATCTTGTAAGCTCTGCAAGATAGCTACCTGAGTTTGACATTCAACAAAAAAAACTTCCTTTCATAATGCAATAAATGACCCCAATTACATGTACAGGAGGAAGTTCATTTAGAAAACTTTGATTTCCTAGCAGGATAGTGGAATTAGTCATACCAATCAGTTGCGTGTCTTTCATTTGTTTTGAATGCTTTAAGAGCTCAGCTTTAAGAGGAAAGACCTGAAATAACAATACATGTTAGAATGATGAACAATGGGATAAGGCAGAAGCCAGTTTTCGACTGAAACCCAAAGGAATACACCAAAACAATTTCAAAGTAATTTAATTTAATGTTCTCACCTTGGCTATAATGAAAAGATAGCAGTGTTCTCATACGTTCATATTTGGTTGAAATCACGTCCAAGATCAGCCCTTGCCAAATCAGGAAGTATCTCGTGCGCCCAAAACCTGTTCGATAAAATGCCTCACAAAGATGCAAATCGCATGGAACACAATGATAAGCGGGTACACGCACCTGGACTTCCACCGAGAAGCCATTTCTCTATTTAGCAGCTTGGGACCTGGCCGAGTGAAAACCAATCACTTCACTTGCACTGCAGTATTGAGCGCCTGCGCGGGTTTAAAATTGAGGAGTCGTAATCAACAACAAAAAAAGAACATGAACTTCCCTTATAAATAACTCAACTTATAACAGTGATTGCTAACTTGAAGATCGCTGATCGTAATAATTATACAGAATCGTCTTGCTGCTCGTGGATCGGGAGAAATGCGAACTCCGAATGAAAATTCCTAATTGATACAATATACAGTATATGAAAAAAGAGGATACCTCGGCGATTTGATCTTGAATATTTTTATGAAATGCAGTCGACGATTTTTTGGAAGAGAAGCTTTTCGACTGTATGTGAAAAGATAAGCGACTGTATATAAGCACATATTTAAGATTCAACCAAAAAAAAACATTGAGAAACAAACTTGTAATCTAAATCAGAAATATTTAAGAAAAAGGCTCTTGTAGTGACATCAAGAATAGACATAATAATGCAACCAATCAACAAACATTTCATACTGAAACCTTGATCATCTTCCTCTATCAAATACGATAAAAAAACAATTGAAATAAGTTGAAAATCAAAATTGGAGTTTATGAAAAATAAGATAAAAAAATTTACCTTGATGCCAGAAGAAAAACTTAATAAGAAAGTTGCAATCACTAACAATTTTGTGGGCAAATAATTAAAACACTGTAAACATTAAATTAAATTATGAAAATAAAATAACTTCAATAGATTCTTGTTGGAAATCGATATCCCGGAATTAATAAATTTAAATAAATAAATTATCTAATTAATTCCGACCGAAATCCTTCGAATATCCGGATTGTCTAAATTGCGGAACCGACAACCCAATCGAAAAACCCTTCGCCGGAGTTTGATCGCGAGCACGCCACGAAGCCCAAGGCTCAACCGAACACGCAGCCGTGGGCGAACCCACGCGCGTCCAGCCGAGCCCCGTACGTGGGGCTCGCGATCGCATGATGCGATCGCTGGGTGCGATCGACCGGGGCTGTTCCGACAGCCCCCCAGCAGCAAGTCCGGCGACTTGCTGCTCGCCGTGGAGGGGCGACTCAACCGTGAGTCGCTGCGGGCGCGCCAGCCGCCCGCCCGGCGATCGTGCCCTAGGGCAGCGATCGCCCCCTCGGCTTCGGCCGAGGGCTCCCATGCACGCGTCCCCGGCGTCCAGCCGGGGTTCGCTTGGTTCGATCCCCACGGGGATCACGCCGCCGGTCCGGTGGTCTTCGACCACCACCGCGCGGTGTATCCTCGTTCCGGGGTTCGTCCTCGGATCTTTGTTCATGATATTTTCACGATAATTAAACGATAAAATCATAAAGAGGGTTTTACGATTTACCTCGTTCTCGTTGTTCGGAAAAACGTAGAACTCAATTTGATGACTTTTGAGATCTTCCGACGTATTCCTTGCACTAGCTCGGACGTCGTGTGGGCGACGATCTACCGAACTCCATGGATCCTCCTCTCTACTTTCTCTCTCTAGAATTGTGATCTTCAACTTATGAGATTATGAGAATAGAGAAGACCATGTAGTGCTTTTATAGGCTACGTAGGGGATCTTAAGGAGGTGGAATATTGGGCTTCCAATATTGAAGATTAAATTGAGCCCAATGCTCAAGTCCATTAATCCTTATCAATATTAATTAATTCTATTTTCCACTATATAAAATTAATTGCACTCCCAATATTAAACCATATTATATCAAATAATATTTCTCCGGTAGTATTATTTATTCCGTGTATTTAAGATATAAATATCCATGAATAAAATTAATTTATTGCTAATTAATTTATTCATCTCTTATATCCGAGACTAGTACCATTCAACCTTAATTATTATGCGGAACGAATCCACCTGCAGGGTTTACATAATAATTCCTTATGAACTCATCTCGGGGATATTATCAACCCTTCCGGGATACACTTTCCCGTCAAGTATTCATGGCATGCCATATATAAAGTATAGTGACCCAACTTAACCGGTAATTAACCCAATAATTAAATCGGTTAATTCCTTTGGTAAATCAAAGTCACTTATATTGAATATACACACCCGCAATAGTTTCGGGGATTAAGAATAAAATACACTGAGACTCGAATCGATTATCGCCGGCAATCCTAATCGATGAATCTCAACGATCCGCTCAATACACCAAGTGTACAAGTGTGATAAAATAATTAAGATAAATTATTTTCTCTCTCACACAACGACTATACCGATGGATTGGTCCGTGTCCATCTAGGTCGTGAGCAACTGTTCGATTAAATACGAGTAACCGATAATATGATCTTCTGTGCGCCCATGCAACACCATACTAACTACAACGTATAAAATCCAGGACTATGATTTGCATATATTTAATTATAAATAATTAAACGCAAATAATTATTTATTTAATTAAATAGATTAGTGGCAATGGATCGTGAGTTTCCTTTACTTAAATCTAGACATTAAGTACACAACTCCAACAATCTCCCACTTGTACTAAGGTCTAGTCATTTCCTCCAAACTCCCGACTCCCATACTCATCACGTGCTTAAGTTGTACTTCCAAGAAGTACTATGTGAATGAGCACTCTAGGTTGCCGCTCTGAAGTTATCTTGGTGACTACAGCGTCGTCTCCCTCGACGATGACTCGTATCAGGTGGTACTTGCACTATGTGTTATCTTACACTTATGGACTTGTGATTTCTTACCATTTGCCATCGCACCGCTATACACATAGCCTTTTGGCAAATTAAGAATCACCTCTAAGTCCCAGAGATTATCCCGAAGTTATACGAAAACTTCCGCTGCCTCTGAGGCCGCTATTTGGTTACCCATGGCAGAGTCCGAAAAGCATCGTGCTTATCACTCTTCCATGTTAAAACTCCTTCTCCTTTAATAGTGAAACACATAGCCTGATATCGACTTACACCGGTCCTCATTCGATTAGAAATCTAAGAGAATGTAATCCAAAGGAAAAACTCGTCTGCTTCGTAGTCTAGAACAGTACTTCGAAAGTACTTTTACGGCAGTCGAATATTCCTTTCCAGGATTACCTTGATATCCTCCCACTATGCTAACCGCATAGCCGATATCAGGTTCTTGTTTTCAACAATGCATTTATTAAGCTTTCCACACTCAAAGTGTAGGAAACTGCTTTCATTGCTTCTATCTCCTTTTGTGTTCCAAAACACATATCCTTAGATAGATGCATTTCGTCTCTGAAAGGTAACGAACCTTTCTCGGAATCTTGCATGTTAAAATGAACCATAATCATATATGTAAGATGTCCAGGAAAAGTACAATGTTCTTTCTAGAGATCCAAGATCTCAAGAATATGTCCAACTTCTTCCTTTATCTTTCATAATGATTCATCTAGACAACCATCATTTTATGTCTGATAACATCTTTACATTGTTGCCAATGATAAGAGTGTCATCTACATAAAACCTCCGAGAAACACCACCTTGTTTTCCATCACGTTTCCAATACACACAATTCGTCTATGCTTTTGATGAATCCATAAAATGGACTATCTCATCAATTTGCAAGTACCACGAACTCAATGCTTTGTTTCAATCCATAAATGGATCAACTAAGCTTGTACTCTAAATGATCTCGCCTCTTAGCAATAATCCTTATTGCTCTCCAAGAAGGCACATTTAGATCTAGTACGGCCTTCATGTAGATCCAGGGATCGATTTCATGTATACTAGGTCCAGAGTCCGAAGACTCTCCTAGTCTTATGAATATCTCCGGTTGTCCCACAACCTCCCACTACAATGGCATTCCGGTGTATAAACAGTGATAACATTAGGTGCAGTTAGTGGTGTACCGCCACTCGGTTCGGCTGGTTCTAAGTCTTAATCTTTTTCTCTCATTTCAAAGTATTACGTCACCTTGGGCTTGTGGTTCATCATATAGTCTTTCTCTAAGAACCGGGCGTTAGAACTTATAACGTCCTTCTGGTTCATAGTACTATTGAACACACGTCTTTTGTTCTTCTCGGACATTCTACAACCGCATTTGAATGCGCCATTGTTTCCAGACATATCCATAGAACATAGGTAGTTCCGTATAACTCATCTTTTACTATCTCTATAAGAGTTCCATTTCTTATTATCAACACACCATTTCTACACAAGAGTGTATGGTGTAGTCATTTGGGATCAAATCCCAATCTCTGATTAGTATGCCATGCATTCCTCAGATAGGTACTTGCCTCCGCGATCAAATCGCAGGCTACAAATGGATATACCTTGATGGTTCTCCACAATAGCTTTGTGTCCATTGACTTGTCAAAACACTTGCTTTTGTAGCACATCAGGTATTCTAATCCATTTCTCGAGTAATCATCAAATGAAGTACTCGTACCTTATTGTCTGAGTAGACATAGGTCTGCATACATCAGAGTCAATCAATTCTTATACTTGTCCGGATCTTATATCTTATATCCATAAAGGATTGCTTAGTCATATTATCTTCCAAATTAGATTCTTAGGTCGGAAGGTCCACTCCTTCAACTTAATCGATCAAATATCAATTTTCGACCTTTGAACTTCTTATTTGAATAAACATGACTCAGCATAAGAATCCACAAGTATAATTGATAAAGAAATCTCTTATTAGTAAAACGAGTTTCATACTACGGTTCGTTGCATCGTGGTGGACTCAGGATTCATCATTTATATATTGCTAGCCAATGTACCAAAATAGATAATATCATTATTTCTTCTTATAACCATCAAATGATTAAAAGAAATAAAATATCCATTTATTAGAAATCTAGAACAAAGTTCTTTCTAATATGAAAGGTACATAAAAGCAATAACCCAAAATGAAATCCTATAAAATGTCCTCCACTGCAACTGCTGCCTCCTCTACAGCATTGCCCATGTAGACTACGATTTCTTCTTTTCCAAGTCGTTGGGTTTCCTGGAACCCTTGCATTTAAAATGCACATACCGTCAGTGGTTCCATATCTACACACCAGGTTCCGGTAGATAATACCACTGACTATGTTTTACGACTAAAGAAAAATTTCGTACTTTCTTTGAGAGGATAATCAGACTTCCAGTACCCAGACTGTTTGCATCGAGAACTCTTGCCTCTTGGCTTTCTCGTCCCATCTCGTGGTCCAAGAAACTTAGGACCACTGGGTTTCTTTGCTTGCTTTTCCTTTCCCCGATTTTGCCCTTAGGTTCGAAACCTTTGGCATTAGCTACAAGAGCTTGCGATTTCCGTCTCAACTCGCCAAAAAGGTCAATCATCTTAAAAACGTGTTTAAGTGTTCCCTTGAATCGACTGGCCTTTATGAGTATCCTCATCGCCTCTTGTCTAGTCGCCTATGTCATGTCTAAACATCTCCTTGAGTTTGAACATGATATCAAAATCAGTCCTTTTCCTCACCAGTTAAGACATTTGTAGGCTCGGGAGGACAAAGCTCACTGAGTACAAACTTGTACTCTTTAACAGTCTGGACAATGTCTAGATCTCTATTCCAATCAATACATTTAGGGACCAGTGAGTTTAAATAGTCCTTAGGTATCACAGAAAGTGGGTTCAAAGCCATATCCTAATCTATGAGCACATATAACAACAAACAATCGATTTAATCTCCGATATTATCTCCCTTAAATAATATCATTAAACCACTAATCACATCTAAAATCCCATCAGATATGGCAAGCCACGTGGTGTGGACGTTTACCAATCCAAATGATTTAGCAATTAGATTTGCTTCGGTCATACATCACTTATAGCGGAACCTCGTGGGGAGGAATACTATAATGCGTATCTAAGTGTAAACCATTACTCAGTACCAAAGTAAATCGTTTGGAATTGCTACATCACCGCAAGCCACGTGGTGTGGACGTTTACGACAACTTCACAACTCTTCACAATTTCTTACAACTGTCTACATCAATTAATCCAAAATCCGTCAGCATAGCAAGCCACGTGGTGTGGACGTTTACTACACCAAGAGACTTTTATAATTGACTCCCAATTACTTGATCCATTCAATCTTGTAAATCAAGACGCGGAGAATCATAAGTGAAACTCGAAGTTTCTTACCAGTGATTCACCATGCGAACGACCCTATCTCTCATAAAATGAGGGAGCCGAGCAGACGATCGATCCATCTATAAAAGAATGGTACGAAGGTCTCTAATTTGTGTCCTCTACATGACCAAGTGGCTTTGGCTCCATTCCACTCCCCGGGGTGAGAATGAGTCGACTTGAAGTCAGTTTTGGAAAGACAAATTAGGCATTGTTTGATAGACTTAATTAATGTTTCTCGTAAAAGGAATTACAAGAATTCTCCTCCAATGGCTTATCTATATGAACTTCGAAAGTTCATAAAAGTCACCAAGAGAACAGCAATGGAGGCCATGGATATGTTTCCATACCCTCTCCCACTTAGCTTTTTATAATAAAGGGATACGCTATCTAATGCATAATTAAATACACATAAGCATGCATACATGAAATAAAGCACATAGAATATTATCACATAATCAAAATAATACTAGAATATTATTTTCCGACTATTATGGCTTTATCGCATCTCCGTACGCATCTTCTAGTCTTTAGTCCTCGTTCTTGAATGCTCCATGTGACGGGAATATTAATTCCAATATTTAAATCTATTTATTTTTAATAAATCCAAAAGTTACTTAATTCGAAAATTAAGTCAATCGAATAAATCAAAAATAAAATTAAATATTATTAATATTTTTATTTATTTATTTTCCTATCTAATTCTATTAAATCTCTAGAATAATCTATCCAAGACCCACTTGGAATATTCTAGAAGACATCTATAATAGAATAAGGAAATAAAATAAATTTATTTTATTTTTCCCTTTCTACTTCATTAAATCTCTAGAATAATCTATCCAAGACCCACTTGGAATATTCTAGATGATTTCCATAATGAAATAAGGAAATAAAATAATTTATGACTCTTAATCCTTCCAAATTAATTCCTTTCCTAATCCATTAAAAATTCCAAAGGAATAATTAAATAGGAAAAATTAATTAAGGACTCTTATACTTTCCAAAATTAATTAATTTCCATGTCCATGAAAATTCCCATAAAATAGGAATAATCAATTAGGAAATAAATTAATTTAATAATTAATTATTTTCCTTTCCAATTCTATTAAATCTCTAGAATCCTATTCCAAGTAGAACTTAGAATATTCTAGAAGACTTCCATAATAGAATAAGGAAATAAATTAATTCCAATTAATTCTTTTCCTATTTCCATGAGAATTCCCAAAACTAGGAATACTCAAAATAGGAAAACCGAATCAATTAGGAAAGTTGGATCTTGGTAGGAATAGCATGGGTTGGGGATCCCCACGCCATCCCCACCATCGACCGCCACTACTACCGCCGGCCAAGGCTCACGCGCCACCACCCTTGGTGGCCGGCGTGGCCGAGAGCCCTAGGGCAGCCCGGGCGATCGATCCTCATGGGATCGATCCTCGTGATCGATCCCCGGTCCTCCCTCTCTTCGTCTCCTCCGTCACACTTTTCCGGCGGTCGTTTCGTCATCGATCCAACGTAAATAAATTACAAATTTATTACTACGTTCTCCGGTATCGATTCTCTACATGAAATCGACCTCATACAATTTCCGGAAAAATAAGATTAAGCATTCACCACACAAGAACAAATATTGACATCACCGAGAGTTTAATAATCAAGAACATTATTATGACATTAATTAACAATAATTAAATCTAGCCATAATAATCGGAAACCCTGCAAGGTAGAACAATTTATCGAAAAATACCATGAACTAAAACCAACGCTCTGATACCAATTGTTGGAAATCGATATCCCGGAATTAATAAATTTAAATAAATAAATTATCTAATTAATTCCGACCGAAATCCTTCGAATATCCGGATTGTCTAAATTGCGGAACCGACAACCCAATCGAAAAACCCTTCGCCGGAGTTTGATCGCGAGCACGCCACGAAGCCCAAGGCTCAACCGAACACGCAGCCGTGGGCGAACCCACGCGCGTCCAGCCGAGCCCCGTACGTGGGGCTCGCGATCGCATGATGCGATCGCTGGGTGCGATCGACCGGGGCTGTTCCGACAGCCCCCTAGCAGCAAGTCCGGCGACTTGCTGCTCGCCGTGGAGGGGCGACTCAACCGTGAGTCGCTGCGGGCGCGCCAGCCGCCCGCCCGGCGATCGTGCCCTAGGGCAGCGATCGCCCCCTCGGCTTCGGCCGAGGGCTCCCATGCACGCGTCCCCGGCGTCCAGCCGGGGTTCGCTTGGTTCGATCCCCACGGGATCACGCCGCCGGTCCGGTGGTCTTCGACCACCACCGCGCGGTGTATCCTCGTTCCGGGGTTCGTCCTCGGATCTTTGTTCATGATATTTTCACGATAATTAAACGATAAAATCATAAAGAGGGTTTTACGATTTACCTCGTTCTCGTTGTTCGGAAAAACGTAGAACTCAATTTGATGACCTTTGAGATCTTCCGACGTATTCCTTGCACTAGCTCGGACGTCGTGTGGGCGACGTTCTACCGAACTCCATGGATCCTCCTCTCTACTTTCTCTCTCTAGAATTGTGATCTTCAACTTATGAGATTATGAGAATAGAGAAGACCATGTAGTGCTTTTATAGGCTACGTAGGGGATCTTAAGGAGGTGGAATATTGGGCTTCCAATATTGAAGATTTAATTGAGCCCAATGCTCAAGTCCATTAATCCTTATCAATATTAATTAATTCTATTTTCCACTATATAAAATTAATTGCACTCCCAATATTAAACCATATTATATCAAATAATATTTCTACGGTAGTATTATTTATTCCATGTATTTAAGATATAAATATCCATGAATAAAATTAATTTATTGCTAATTAATTTATTCATCTCTTATATCCGAGACTAGTACCATTCAACCTTAATTATTATGCGGAACGAATCCACCTGCAGGGTTTACATAATAATTCCTTATGAACTCATCTCGGGGATATTATCAACCCTTCCGGGATACACTTTCCCGTCAAGTATTCACGGCATGCCATATATAAAGTATAGTGACCCAACTTAACCGGTAATTAACCCAATAATTAAATCGGTTAATTCCTTTGGTAAATCAAAGTCACTTATATTGAATATACACACCCGTAATAGTTTCGGGGATTAAGAATAAAATACACTGAGACTCGAATCGATTATCGCCGGCAATCCTAATCGATGAATCTCAACGATCCGCTCAATACACCAAGTGTACAAGTGTGATAAAATAATTAAGATAAATTATTTTCTCTCTCACACAACGACTATACCGATGGATTGGTCCGTGTCCATCTAGGTCGTGAGCAACTGTTCGATTAAATACGAGTAACCGATAATATGATCTTCTGTGCGCCCATGCAACACCATACTAACTACAACGTATAAAATCCAGGACTATGATTTGCATATATTTAATTATAAATAATTAAACGCAAATAATTATTTATTTAATTAAATAGATTAGTGGCAATGGATCGTGAGTTTCCTTTACTTAAATCTAGACATTAAGTACACAACTCCAACAATTCTAACCCTGCATCATCCACATAACCAAAGAACGCAAAAAACAATTAATTAGTGTAACATTATATTTAATTTATCTTTTAATAACATCAAGCGGCAAATTGAATATAGCAAAGAGAATAGATAAGGCTATGTGGTAGAACTGACTTGTAGCTGTTGCTAAAGAGCTCGAACAGAAGACTAAGATCTTCCATAAATGCCACGAAAAGTGTAGCTGGAGATGCAACATGAGACAATTAAGATTCTTACATATATGAAAGAACATTTCATCACAAATGAGATAAAATATATGATTAAAATGTGTCTACATCTGCTACATTTTAACTGAAAAACATAAGACAAAAATGGTCAAATGGACAAATGGATGAATCCCCTCATTCAATAAGATCACTTCAAAAACCTGCAAGAGATCCCAAATCTTTAACATATCGAAATACGACCCAAAATTCACCGAAAGCCAAAAATTGACACGGTTCAAAACCCACAATAAAGGAACCAAATATAAATTTCAATAAGTAAGGATTTTACTGAATAGTTGGATTTTACATATGAGAAAGAGAGGATTTCAATACAATAAAAAATGATATAAAGACAGTCGAAAAAGTAGTAAACTGTAAACTTAGAATCGATAATGTACCTGCAAAGAATGTAAAAGTTGAAGGAATCATATTCCACATTTGTAAAATAAAAAATAATATTTAATCGGTGGAAGATGAAGAGGTAAATATATGCGTTCAAATTTTTTCAAGATAAATCTACAAAATAATGATTTCATGTATTAGCGCATGCAAATATTTTCATAACATATATGTTTGACTTTGAATGGAGGGGGCAGTCCTTAAAGGCTTGAATGCCTTCGAAATATTTCAGTGCAATTAAACTGTCGAGCATCTCGTCAGTTATATCCCATACGAAAATATAAGATCCACAAATGCACTATTTGGGGCTGAAAAGAGCCTGACACTTTTTCGGTTATCTCGTATGATAGAGCCTGAAGATCATCTAATGAGAAAGGTGTTTCATTTATTAGGACAGAGTAATGGATTGACCTTAGAGTTGGCTGTAAATCAAACCTCATGAATATTGATATAATTTTAAGAGATATTTTTAAATGAAAAAAACAATAAAAATCATAATGAGACCCTTTCAAAATATGATGATACATTAATTATGATAACTTCAGACTTCAAATGTATTTTTTGTAATTAACCGAGAAAAGAAATGAGATATTTAGGAAAACAATCGATTTAAGACTCGACATATAGCAACACTAAATTGAAAAAACTGAGACTATTTTTTTTAGAGACGTACTTACTATTCTTGCGGCATGAGCAGACAAATAAATATAGAACTTGTGGATTTCCAAGAGGTATGGACATGGGATTGGCATCGGATCTAACATTCCCAAAAATTTTGAAGTCCTATTTGTGGGTTTGAACCACCAAAATGAAGGGGGGCCTGTTGCTGATGAAATGACAGCGACATGGTCATGACAGGGATACTTTGGCATTCCTCCTTAATTTGAAAGCTTGCTGATCTTCCCCTACGTTATTAGGCTGCTCAAGAATCGCTGCGTCAATTTTAGGCAAACCGCATAGTAATCCTTTCGTCCCCATCGATTAAGAAAATTTATGAATGATTCTGCCATCCATAAAAAAATTAACATGATGGAATTTTTTTAAAAAAAAAGTAGTACAATTTATGAAATAATTTAAAGCAATCTTTAAAATTAAGTACAAAAGCAAAAATGACATACTTGATAGTGCAAAAAATAAATAATTGAATTATGGTTACGAAAAAAAATTGAAAACAGGTAACAACGATTTACAAAAAATTATATGTGTATACGGAAATTGCAGTAGGGATAATAATTATTGGGTTTTAAAAACAAAAAATCAGTAGATTCAATGTCTTAGTTAAATATTGATCAGTGAATTATCTGAGAAAATAAAAAATAATTAAACAAAAACTAAATCATAAAAAATTATGAAATCAACACAAATATTTGAATTAATCACATCATTGAAAAAAATTCAAAGATGATATATTTGAGAGAAAATGCAAAAGAAAAATAACTCTAGCTGTATTATGAATTTTCCAAAGTTTATGCAAATAAGAAATACAGAAAATATTGGAAGATTAGATAACTAATAAAAATAAACTTAAGACAAAATCATTTATATACCAGATGTATTATTAGCGAGTAACTGCAGAATATGAAAATACATTTATATACCAGATGTCTCGAGAAACATAGTCTACACTTGATAGTGCAACGTGGATAGGGCTGAGTGTCCGAGGAACAGGAGCATCAATATAATTCAGTATCTTCAGTGGGAGTATCTGCAAATGAACACCGAATGAGATGTTTGTGATAATATTACACAAACACCGAATTTTCCGAGCTTTTGGTAAGGTTTAAAACATAGCACTGAAAACTTACCGGTTGAAATAGGCTATGCCATTGGTATGGCCGTATAATAGGAATAAGAGACAACACGCCAGCTGATAGAATACCCTGTACAGAAAGTAAAAATTACATTAAAAATCTCAAAAATTACATATATAGTTACCGTTCAAATGTAACACTTTAAAAATTAGTGAATGAAGGTAAAAGTAAAATTATATTTTCAAATTAAAAAAAAAAATTATTTTTTCCTGAATATTAACCAAAGTGATAACCAACCCATCATAATGTACATAGTAAAACAACCAAGCCAAGAAAATCCATCAATTATCACACTACTACACTACTCGGAAAAAAAAAAACAAAGACAGGTAAAAAAAACTGTCATCAACAAAAAATTTCCAGGGTGACAATTATTCTCATTTTGTCTGCAGGACCAAACTCTAAATGTCTTAATCTAAATTCACTCCAGGTAGAGGTTTGCAACAAACTAAACATTTGCTTATATTTATTGTTTGGAGCATTTCTCAATTACTTGGTTATGATAATTAACCTGTTAGCTAGAGAGGGTTAAGCATGTATTTCAGAAGTCAACTATTTTCTCTTTCAAGTTCAAAACAAACATAATTTATCCCCCTCTAATATTTTCACCATTTTACGAATGTGAAATTGTGTACCTCTGTTCCAGCAGCGAACTTTTCAAATTCAAACACACCAATTGGCCCATTCCAGATGATAGTGTTGGTGGAATCCAAAGCTTCACCAAATGATTTGATACTGACTAGTCCAATATCTAGACCCATCCATCCATCAGGAATCTACGACCTAAAACAAATAAAGGAACATTTCAATATCAAGAAATGCAACTATCTTGATTTTGTGCAGTATAAACAATAAGCAATATGGTCAGCCAATTCCATTTTGACATTGAAAGTTGAGATACCTGTAGAGATACCAAATGACACATAAGAAGTTTGTATCAGTCCAACAATTTTTTTTTGTAAAAAGGTGGAAGATGTTAAACTAAAAACACCCCTCCAAAATTTGTTTGTATTTTACAAATTGCAACTACTGAGGGGGGTTACCCACATACAAACACAAACAAAGCCGGCATTTGTTTTTTCAAAAGATTTGAGTTTCCATGCAGCTATGTTAAACATACATCATAGGCACCACATTCACATTTATGAACAAATAATTCAGATGCAGATGCAGATAGCAAAAACTGCAAACCTTGCTGTTGGCATCAGGAGCGAACCCATTTCCGACTGTCTATCCGATGAACGGCTCGTGCGGCGACGTCGCGCGGAGGATGGCTGAATTTGGGTCGTAGCAGGTGGTGAGAATGGGAGCTGTCGGATTTGAAGCTTTCTTCTTCTTCTTTGTCCGTTTTGCAGAAAGAGGGGATCTAGATTGAACAACACCGATTGCAGAATAAGAAAAGGAATCGGAATCGGAATCGCGTGTAAAAAAACAAATCAAAGTAATAACGGAATTGAAGAATAAAAATAAAAAAGGCAACAAACTACCCACCACTGCTCAAGATTTGATTTCCGGCGGCTAGGTTTATGGGAGAAGATCGTGCAAAAAATATCAGATCAAAAGAGAGAAGATACAAAATTATAAATACCTCCAAATTGACCCAATATATACCTAAGAAGATACAAAAAATTTGATTCGCAATATGGGATGAAAAACCTGGTTGATTGAAGAACACGGGTGATTTAGAAAAAAAAGTAAACCTATATGGAGATTTTGTATACGGTTCTGATGAAGAAGAAGAGAATGAAGATGAAAAAGCGGAACAAATTTAATGTAAAAATGGAATAATTGACTCGTAATTAATTGATCAGAACTTTTTTTTATTTGTTTTTAAATTTTTTTAAATAAATACATGAGAAAAGATTGTCTATAGGTGTGAACGCAAATGAAATTGAATTGAAATTGAGCATTTCTATTGGACAATAGAATTTCAATTGATCTATGTGGCAAAATTGAAGAATATTACTGGCTATTGAGAAAATAAATGAGGATTCAGGAATTATATATTAATAGATTTGTATAGTATTTTATTTTGTTTATGATTCAATAATTTATCTACTCAAATTTTTAAGAAGTTGATCCGTCCAAATTTTCAATAATTATTATTTATTTACATAAAGTAATGTCAATCTCCATAACATTATAATTTATATATCTTGCAAAATTAATTAAGAAATGTAAATGAGAGAGAATCAAACAATTATAATTTATTCTTTTTGTAAAACTCCAATCTTTATATACATTTATGAAGGAATGAAATTTTAAAACAAAAACAATACGGAGTATTAGATTGTTAAATAATTGTTTTATAATTATACACAATTTTTTTTTGAAAAAAAAAACATTGAAAATGTATTACCATAACATTTTCATTGATTTTCATTGTTTTCCAATTAAGCAAATTAAGCAAGGGCAAATTGATAATATTATTTAAAAAATGTGATTTTAAAGTTGTTAGTTTAAAAAAGTATAGTGTTTTCATTTTGTAGTACATTTACATTTAAGAGTTTATTCAATTAAGTCGATTTTTTTACTTTAAAAAGTACGCTAATTTTGAATATAAATAAACTTTACGAAGAGTTTGAGTGTTTTTGTCACGCCCCGTTTTATTTCATTAGATAAAAAAATACAACTATAAATTTTTAAGTTCTCAAGGGCGCGTAATTTAAAATACATTTCACTGCACAACGACATTTGAAATTTCAACAGTAAAAAAGGTTTAAATAATACTGGAGTAAGTGGCAGAGGAAAATAATTATAGTTTTGAACATGTGGAACACATTGTTAACGGTCAAAAAATCTGGTCGTCTTCTAACCGAACAAGTATATTGTGATTTTGAGGATTTGACGAACAAGCAAGCAGACAATGACGAGTAAACTAGCAAAGCAGTAAATGACGAGCAGAAAGTAGAGAGCATAAACGTTTGTGTTATTTCCTCGTTTTTCGGGAATTGTTAATGTGAATGTAATTACAAATGGGTTAGCTATTTATAGTATGGGGAATTAGAGTTTATACACGTGATATTGGGCTTTTCTTTATTGGAATTAGGGTTTCTACATATGCTATTTGCCCTTGTTGTCCGTACGGATGGCCGCCTGCCTTTTGTCGTGCCCGTCAATGTCCTTCCTGGTCCAAAGAGATGGGCAATCGACCTGTCACCCTGACCTTTTCTCTGCTGTTATTGGGGCACCTCGACGAGTTGCCGACGAGATGACCATCTTCCTGGCATGATGGTTTCAAATTACTTCGGCCCTCGCCTGGTTGGTCGCCGGGTTGCTTAGATGAGAAATGTAAGTGCGTGGAGGAGACAAACGAGGATAAATCTATGGTCGTTAGCACTGTCCTCGCCTGGTAGCCATCATGATTTGGAGAGTTTCTCTTAATGGGTCATTGGGCAGACAGCTGTCTAGCTATGTAGTCAGACAGGCGGACAACTTCTTAGTTTGGTCGTCAGGCAGGCAGATAGCTGGCTAGTTTGGTTTTCAGATAGGCGGACAACTGTCTTGCTTGATCGTCGGGCAGGCGGACAACTGCCTAGTTTGGTTATCAGACAGGCGAACAACTTCTTAGCTTATTCGTAAGGCAGGCGGACAACTTCTTAGCTTGGTCGTCAGGCAGGCAGATAGCTGCCTAGTTTGATTGTCAGACAGGCGGACAACTGTCTTAGCTTGGTCGTCAGGCAGGCAGGTAGCTGCCTAGTTTGGTTGTCAGACAGGCGGACAATTGTCTTGCTTGGTTATCAGACAGGCGGACAGCTGCCTAGCTTGGTTATCAGACAGTCGGACAACTTCTTAGCTTAGTCGTCAGGCAGGCGGACAACTTCTAAGCTTGGTCTTCTGGCAGACAGATAGCTGCCTAGTTTGGTTGTCAAACAGGCGGAAAGTTGTCTTAGCTTGGTCTTCAGGCAGACAGATAAGATAACTGCCTAGTTTGGTTGACAAGCGGACAACTGCCTAGTCTGATCGCCAATAGTGAATAACCAGAGTGAAGATGAAAAGATAAGGAGTAAAGACCTGGTTGCTCATCCCTTCCTTGGTTGTCCGCCTTTATTGCCCAAGAATCACTCTAATGGCTTGATGATCCAATTTGTACATTGGACTTATATCGTGGGCCCGGTCTATTGGGACTCCGTAAAAATGGAGTACAACACACATACTAAAAGTAATTTTACTTATTAAATACATGTAAAAATCACGGCACAGAAGCATCCTCGACTACTCCGGTTAATCATAGTATCACCTGAAAGCATTTATATGAACAAAAGTCAGTCCACTGACTGGCAAGTAGGCATGCATGCTATATGTTTTAAGTAACTTTCTTTCACGTTAACTTTCAAAACGTGATTTTAATATTTAGACGTGTATCATGTTAACATCTGAAACGTGACTTACGTTTTATACTCACGTTAATTTCCGAAACGTAACTTAACATTTAGACTATCACGTTAACCTTCGAAACGTGATTTTTCATTCTATACTCACGTCACGTTAACCTTCGAAACGTGATTTACGTTTAGACTATCAAGTTAACCTCCGAAACGTGAATTTACATTTACTTTCGTTTTTTTTAATATTTTGACCGTTAAATAAACTTCTAATGTAATGCATTCTTATATGTGTGTGCATTCTAATGCAATGCATTCTTATTGTATGTATAAATACACGTAAAGAATGATCAAAATAAATTCACATGAAGAATGATCAACATAAAATTGAACGGACATGTACATAAACATAAAAATACAATCATCAAATCAAAAATATTCAAATAATAACAAACTAAAATTAAAATACATTGAGGTACAACATTAAGCCAAATCAAGAGCACCCATTAATTCATCTTCACACACATATTTATAGATAGATTATATACCTTATATAGAAATTGGGGTTAGTTCTATGCCACCCTATGTGTACTACCCTTACCCCATACACACATTTACAAGTGTAAATATTTAATTTTTTTCATTTATGTGATAGGTTAAAACATTTGTAGTGGCCACATGTTAGGTTGTTTATGGATTAGGGTACTACCCATGTTGGGTAGCATAGAATAAACATACATGTCTTACAATATACATACATGTCTATCTACACCTTCGTATGTTGCTTTACAAGATGCCACGTCTTCATCATATCTATTGTATCTCTATAATTTCGTATACATATTAGATATTAAAAATTAATTAATTCATGGCATTATCCTTTCAAAGCAAAAAAAAAAGGAAAAAAAGCATATCTAGAATTCTTCTTCCTCCTTCTCTGCAATTTGATCGATTTGTATTAGAACGGCATCACAGATGCTCAGTCGCCTCTGTAGGTTAAAGTTCGCGTTCATCTCATATAGTATTTTTTCTTTTTGATCCGATCACCCACTATGTACTTGTTTTTGATTTTACAACTTTGATGTTATGAATTGGAAACTAAATGATAAGGTTATGTTTTCTCTGTTTGACATGGTTCAATGGTTGGTTGAATTTGTTTGTCCGATGCTTTATCGTTCTTGGGTTCGTCTTTAGTTGCCCTTCTAGGTTAGAAATCTTACATGTTTCAATTAGTGCAATTGATCATGGTTTCATTCTCAATTATTCTCAACTCTCATTAGAGATTCAGATGAAACGTGGGACCAAAGCAGCATTGATCGGAAAATCACTGTTTCTGGTGCGTCTCCGATCATCGTATATATTGATTCTACCTCGATTTCGTCGTGTTTACTTACTGTCGAGTTAGGTTGTTTCAATTGATCACTTTATTTTCTGAATTTATTTGATGTCAAGTGAATGAATTCGGTGTGTTATTTTATTTGCTCGTTGAGTGATCGTTTTTCCTTTAATGAAACTCGGATTTTACAGAACACAATCTCGATCGTTGATGATGTATTTTTTTCGTATTCGAGAGCATCTAAACAAATCAATGGCGCTATTAGCTTTATCGGTTTAGAATAAATATATGTTCGAGTTTTTTTTTTGTTAATTATTTTAGGATGAGAATGAAATGGAGAGATTCTTCGAATAATTACTGTTGGGATGTGGAGTCAAATTAGGAGAATATTTAATTAGGTAATTAATTATTGCGGAAGATTCTAGATGTGATCTTATGTCACTTTATGATTTGGACTCCTACCTATTTTATGATTAGGATTTAAGTTTCTACCCTTATAAATAGAGATCCCCATCAATGTATTTTTATAACCACCACCATCGTGAGAATTCATGAAATACTAGAGTAGAGAGAATAGTCGAGAGTGTGAGAATACAAATAGAGAGATTATTGTGTGGGTTTCTAGATGAGCTAGAAACGAGTCCACAATAATGTGTTTGTAAACTTCCCGGAGTCGTCTATTATTATTCTAGTGAAAGATTTGCAGCGGCGAGAGTGGACGTAGCCCTTGTTAACGGGTGAACCACTATAAATCTTGTGTCTTTATTTTTCTCGTACTATTTTCGTTCGTGTTTATCGTTTCTTGCAGCGACGGAATTGGGCGCAAATCCCAACAACTGGTATCAAAGCTTTGGAGGAAACGCTGGGCAATCGAAGAAACGATGGACGATTTGAAGAACCTTGGAGTTACGAGATTTGATGGCCTGGATTTCACATCCTGGAGGATGGAAATCGAGAAGTACCTGGGCGAGAAGAAAATTCATCTATCGTCGGAAGGCGTGAAGCCGGAGGAGACGAGCGAGGCGGATTGGGATCTCCTTGATCGACAAGTACTCGGATTGATCCGTTTGACGTTGTCGGAGAACGTTGCCAAGAAGGTGATGAAGGAGAAGACAACCGCGGGAATGATGAAAATTTTGTCCGACTTGTACGAGAAGCCATCGGTGACGAACAAAGTGGCCTTGGTGCAGAGGTTGTTCCATTTGAAGATGGAGATGATGGTGTGGTTGCGACTCATGTGAACGAGTTCAACGCGATCGTCAAAGAAGTGACTTCGCTTGAGATCGAGGTTGATGATGAAGTCTTGGCCCTAACCTTATTGGCATCGCTACCGACTAGCTGGGAACCAATAAGAAAGGCGTTGGGTTATTCCATAGGAGGTGAGAAGTTGAAGCTTGAAGATGTGAGGGACCGCGTCCTTGCCGAGGGAGTTCGGAGAAGGATTCCGGGGAAACATCTAGTTCAACTACGTCGGCCATGTCTATGAGCCGAGGTGAGCATCGCTATGGGGATTTCAAACATAGTGGAAGGGTGAGTTCGAGCAACCGAAAGAAGAAACAATTCAAGTGCTGGAATTGCAGAAAAATTGGTCACTTAAAGAGGCATTGTGGAGAGCTTTCGGGGATCAGAGGCGGGACAAATGCGGTGACGGAAAGAGACGAGAGTGGAGATGTCTTGCTAACATCTTCTGAGCCTCTCGGAGACTCTTGGGTGCTTGACTCGGGAGCATCGTTTCACACAACGACGAGACGTGACGACATGGAGAATTTCGTTGTCGGAGATCACGGTAAGGTTCATCTCGGGGATGGAAAGACCTTGGGCGTCGTGGGTGTTGGTAACGTGAGATTGAAGACGTCGTTTGGGCAGACGTTGAAGATGTCGAATGTAAGGTGTGTGCCGAATTGTGGGGGAATTTGATCTCGGTTAGCCATCTTGAGAGGGGCGGACACAAGGTTACGTTCGAGAATTGGTCTTGGAAGGTGTCAAAGGGTGCTATGATTATTGCTCGTGGTCGAAGGACGGGTACTCTTTACACTACGACTAGTGGTCGTGATATTGGTGTGGCCGACGACACCAATGAGCCTGAGCATTGTGGACTGGGTCATATGAGCGAAAGAGGATTGCAACCAAAAGTGAGTTCGGAGGAACCTCATATGGATCAGAGTCCATGTCTCGAGAAGCAGAGAAGAGTACGATTCTCGGTAGTCAAGAGAGAGTCGGAAGATGGAGAGCTGAGATATGATTTGGGAGATATTTCGGTAGATGTGGCCCATGTAGACCAACCGGAGGAGGTCTCGATGTTCAATCATATACTTTCAAAGCGAGATGGCGTAGCAATGTTGGCTGAAAAGGCGAGCAATAGGACAATGAGAAATGAGACCAGCTCGTTATTGTCAAGGTGTGACTCGTTGGTAAGAGACGATGTAATGCATTCGGGTAAGTCTTCTTGTGACTCTGCTGAAGAAGGACCTATGAAAATTTTGAATAGCATTGTTGAGGAGTCCGACATTTCCCATGCGGTGGGAGTTGTTAGACGATTTGGATGCAGCTCTGGGGATCGTTTTGGAGAGAGTCCGACGAAGAGGATTTTGGAAACAAAGAAGAGTATGCAAGAGAATCGTGAAGCTAACGGTGAGAATGTTGGTGGTTCTCGAAAAGAGTCGTCGGGGATAGACGATGGGCATGCGAATGCTAACGTTGACCATTCAATGGGAGTTAGCCGGTTCACAAGCAATTCGGGGAAGCGACATTTGGGAGCTTTGAGAAGCTTGGTTTCAATGTTGCGGTTTCGGAGGTCCGAAAGAGAGTTGCGAGGTGATGAGAAGGTTAACGGGGATGGCAATGTGAAAAATGGCTGGAAGAACCTGAGAAGTCGCGATGCGTCGAAGTTAGTGGAAACTTCGACTGGGCGATGTTGGTGAGGACCGGGGACGCCGCTGCAATGGGAGGTGATTGGATTTGGCTCCAAGTGGGAGATTGTTGGGATGTGGAGTCAAATTAGGAGAATAATTAATTAGGTAATTAATTATTGCGGAAGATTCTAGATGTGATCTTGTGTCATTTTATGATTTGGACTCCTACCTATTTTATGATTAGGGTTTAGGTTTCTACCCTTATAAATAGAGATCCCCATCAATGTATTTTTATAACCACCACTATCGTGAGAATTCATGAAATACTAAAGTAGAGAGAATAGTCGAGAGCGTGATAATACAAATAGAGAGATTATTGTGTGGGTTTCTAGATGAGCTAGAAACGAGTCCACAATAGTGTGTTTGTAAACTCCCCGGAGTCGTCTATTATTATTCTAGTGAAAGATCTGCAGCGGCGAAAGTGGACGTAGCCCTTGTTAACGGGTGAACCACTATAAATCTTGTGTCTTTATTTTTCTCGTACTATTTTCGTTCGTGTTTATCGTTTCTTGCAGCGACGGAATTGGGCGCAAATCATGTTTCCGTTCGATTGCACGTGCCTACAGGATACTTATACTCTATTCACAGGATGTTTATTACAAGAGACTTTCCTCTTTTGTTATATGTGATATGATATGATGATCAAATGTGCACTAAGTTCAGTTACGAGTAGGATATCCATAAAGACAGTTCCTATGTCACTTGTTACGGAGGACAACAGTTCTAAGTCGTTCCTTTGTAACACTATGGATACACCCGGTCATGTTAACTTTTCAGATGAGATGACTGATGCACATGTTAGTGTGTAGTTCTTCCTAATATTTTATACGTAGGTAGGTTTACTGGTGTTTGTTGTTGCGAGACGCAACATATATTAACCTATATCTATATACACAAACATATACATGCATAGCTTATTATACACATGACATATCATACAGACATGATTTCTAACATATGCAGGTACTCATTCAAATATATATAAGGAACTATTTTTACTAACTTATGCCAACAACAGAAAGGCCGATACACATACACATACAAACCACGATTCGATTAGATAACATGCGTGCATATATATATGCGTATACTAAATTCATGAATTCATCTCAATATAATTATTATAGCTATTATCAAGAATAATCAAGACTTTCAATAAGAATCACATAATTTCTATTAGCATGATAAGAACCCTAAAATTTGAAATACTAATATAACTATGTGAAACTTAAACTCACTTGCCTTGTTAATTGAACGATTGAGCGATTAATGTCTTGGTGAACTCGTTGAAATTCCAGTTCTTTTCCTTCCTCCTATTTTCTCGGTCCGATCGCCCCTCTCTCTTTTCTTTCTTCCCGGCAGTTGCTCACTCTTTTTTCGATCATCACCGCAAATCCCTTCAACCCTATTCCTAACTTCTCGCTTCTATATTTACATGTGTAATTATTTAATGTAATAATTAATTTGGCCCGATATAATTTGATTAGCCCAAAAAGATACAAGTTTATCCCATTAAAATAAAGTGTTGGCAGCCCATTAAAAGTATTTAAATTGGCTGTGTTTATTTACACTTCTAAGTTTAATCCAAGTTTAATGTACACACCCCTACTTCATTTTATTGTTTTCAATTGTTCCGTAAAATGTCTAAATTAACCTTTTAATAAAAATTAATAATAAATAAATATTCTACATTTTATTCTAAATGCGGACCAAATTATGAACTATACTCTATACCCAAAACACCTCCATATGAATCCCTCGTTGTCGTCATCGGCGTGCGCCCAAAATCATATCATCGTCCTACCACTCGAGGCAGAGCTCCGGCGCGTCGAGATTTATTTCCTGATGCTCCTTTCGCCGGCCCCGAAAAAAGCATGACCAAAATTTTCGAACAAGAGAAATAAGGAATTATTCGATGGTATTAGTACTGCTGCTAATATCACCAATAATACCATCTCATTCCGAAACACTTTGCCTTGAGCCTCTGTTCCGCCCAAAACTAATAGAAAAATAATACCATCTCACTTTACCATCTCAACGGAAAAAAAAAATAGAAAAATTAATATTACACCTACCTCTTGTTGAAAGTACTTGTAATCAAACTCAGTGATTGGAAAAATTCCGCCCAAAACTAAGATCGATGAAACGGCCCTGAGAGGAATTCTTTGAATGCATCGTCGGCGGACTACCGGTTCTCGGCTCCGGCAGATTGCAAAGAGAGAGGAACAGTAGATGGAATTATTGATTTAACCGTGAGATTTATTTTTATTTAATAAGGGTAAAAATGATATTTAAAGTGGGGTGTGATTAGTAATGTGATGAATAAAAGAGGGTGATTTAATATATGGGGTGAGTTAAGTAATATTGGAGGTGTAAATAAACTCACCCATTTAAATTTTATAAAAGTTCATAAAATTAAAAGCCAAATTTATAAAATGCTGAAGTACAACTAGGCCTGTCAATCGGGCTATATGGGTCGGGCTTTGATTGGCCCTGACTCGGCCCATAGAATTTTAAGGGCTATGGGCTTCGGGCTTAAGCCTTTGGGCTTGAAAATTTCAAGCCCAAGCTCGGCCTATAATAATATTAGGGCTTCGGGCCTAGAACGGGCTAAGCCCTAACATCTCAATCTAAAATTAGTTTCACAATTTTTTTTATAAATATTTTTAAAAATATATTAGGATTGATTATCTAAAATTATTTTCACAATTTTTTCATAAATATTTTAAAAAAATATATTAGGATTGATAGAGTAGCAACAAAACAAACACAAGCCAATAATATTATCAAAATAAAAACAAATATTATCATATTTTAAATATCGTCCGCATGAACTATGTAACTTTCGTCTTTTAGAAGGATTTGAAAAAATAAATATTAAAAAATAAGTATTAATAAAATTATAAAAATAAATATAAAAAAAAAGAGAAAGAATAAATTTATTATAAGAAAAATATTATTTGTACTAACCATTGAAGGATAGATCCTGTTCTTCATCATAATTTTAAATTTATTTTTATTTATAAAATTAAAGTTAATTATTATATAGGGCCGGGCCTATATGAGGCCGAGCTTACTAAAGCCCAAGCTCGGCCTATATATAATATGGGCTTCATTTTTCGACCCAAGCTCGGCTCGACCCTAAATAATATTAATCGAACGAGGCTTTTCTTAGGGCCGAACGAGCCGAGTTAGGGCCGGCCCGACCCGATTGACAGGCCTAAGTACAACTAAAAATAATAGTAACCGACTAACACGTGGACAAAAGGGTTATTTTAATTAATTAATTTTTATTGTAAAAATTCGAGTTGTTACTATAGTTATTTTTTAATTTATATGAATTTTATAAACTCTTGAGAAGCATTCAAAATTCGAATAATGGACTGAATAAATTTCAAATTGATTTATTGTCCAAGAAAAATTAAAATTTCAATTTTCAATCATGTTTCAATGTTTGACGGATAAATTATGGTCCAACTCGAATTTCATATATATATATATATATAAACAAAAATCTACAAAAGATTTGTGTAATATCTTTCTTCGATCTGAAAAAAAAATTAAATTTTAATCTAAGTTTATCAAAAGATTTGTGTAATATCTTTGTTAAAAGAATTATTAAGAGATTTTTTTTATTATTCGTTTTTAGAGTTTTTTTTTTGAAAAAAATACATATAATGTTTTTAGAATTACAAAAAACTAGTACCACTATTTTTTTTTAATTGATGCGCAAGAAAATTTTATTTTATTTTATAATCCAACTCGCACTGTAATTTGTAGGGGTGGACATGAGACAGGATGTGACGGGATTAAGGGAATCTCGTTCCGTCCCGATAATTTATATTCGGGTCGAGATCGAGACCTCCTAAAATTTTAAATAAAATTATAAAATTAAAATTAAAATTAAAATTAAATTAAATATTATCGACTTATAAAATAATTAAAATACAAATAAAATAAATAAAATAAAATTTTTTAAGAGAAATAAGTTAACTTATTCAATTTATAAGAGACTTAATACAAATTTTAAAATACAAATATTTAAGTATTTTCAAAACAAATTATATAAAAAATAAATTATTATGAGATTTGTGAAAATATACTAATTAAATAATAAATTTAATTGAACTAATATTTTGATATTTTTATTAATTTATATGAAAAAATAATACTTATATATATATATATATATATATATATATATATATATATATATATATATATATATATATATATATAAATTTGCGGGACGGGACGTGATAGAACGGGATCGTCCCGATCCCATCTCGTCCCATTATGAAAAAAATAAATTGGGATGGGACGGAACGTGATTGCCATTTTTAAAATTGATCACGTCCTATCTCGCTAACTTTCGGGATAGGATCGGGATCGGAATTTCGGGACAACGTGTCCACCTCTACTAATTTGTAAACTCCTATTGAATCTCATTATCAATTGTTATCTCAAATATGGAATGTTTTATTTGAATGGAAAGGTTATGCATGTTTGAAGTAATAACATGCATAACCTTTCCATTCTCGAGTGGTAAGGTCTGTAGTGATGTTGGTGTAATTCCCCGACGACGCAGAGTTCGAATCTCGGATATAACAAATTTTCATTGAAATATTATGAATTTAGTCATTGGATGAGACCTATTTGTTCTCTCACACATGTGTGTTAATCGGGCACATCCCTCGATTTACATCCTACCCGATCGAGGAGTGTCTGATTTGGTGGAAGAGGAGTTTATCGTCTCTGCATTTCTCGAGTGTTAAACGTATCCAACAAATACCTAAAATCGCTGGGGAAAAATCAAAATAAATGGAAAATAAAAATTATAAAGCTGGAAAATAAATAGAAATATAAAAAAAATGAATTTACTTTGTGAACATGAAGAGGATGAGATGGCAGAAATGCAATTATATTAATATAACGTATGTTAAAATGCAAAACAAATTTAACATAACTGAATTAGGGATAAACTAAAAATTAAAAAAAAAACCTAGTCTAACATAATTAATATCTCGACAATTTTATTCTGAAATCTGCGAAAAAATCATAATTAATACATATTTAATGCAATCTATATTAATACATTAAAATGAATGAATAGAAGAACGTATGCATTTAAATCGATTCAATGTTCAGAAAAAAAAAAAAACGAAGCCAGATTATAACAATAGAAAATAATATACCTAAAGATCAATTTTTTTAACTCAAATGGATTAGGAAATAGGAGGATATCGATTTTTATGAGATACGATTAATTGAAATTAAATTAATATTAATGGATAAAAAAATTTGAGAAAAGAAATAAAAACGTATATATTTAAGTTGATAATTAATTATTATTACCAAAATTATATTTAAAATTTATATATAATTTAAATATGCTTAATAATATTATTATTTAGAATACATTAAATTAAAATGAATGAATAGAAGAACGTATGCATGTAAATCGATTCAATGTTCAGAAAAATAAAAAAGAACGAAGCCAGATTATAGCAAGAGAAAATAATATACCTAAAGATCAATTTTTTAACTCAAATGGATTAGGGAATAGGAGGAGATCGATTTGTATAAGATACGATTAATTGAAATTAAATTAATATTTTTAATGGATAAAAAATATTGAGAAAAGAAATAAAAACGTATATATTTAAGATGATTATTAATTATTATTACAAAAATTATATTTAAAATTTATATATAATTTAAATATGCTTAATAATATTACTATTTAGAATTTATAATTTATTTATTTATAATTTATAGTGTGAACACAACATTATTATTGCTTTTCTATTGATCGAAGTGGCATTAATGGATTCAGAAATTATATATGTATAGATTATAACTTAACAATATAAAAAATATATTATTTTTTTAATTATGTTTTAAGAAATTTATCCATTATATTAGTATTATAACTAATACAAAACCCAAAAATATGTTTTATTATCTCTTTACTCAATTTTCCAATGGGCTTATTGATCTCTTAAATTATATAACTCATGTGATTTAGAAATTAAATTGTTGAATAATTATATAAGCCAACTAATTTTTCTTATAATTCAAACTTTATAAGTATATAAGGTGATCTATTAAATTAAATTAAATTAAATTGATAAATAATTATAATTTTTTGTGGTTAAACTGTATCCAATTCTCAACGAAATAATAATAAAACTATGAAAATAAACTATAAAATCTCATTATAAAAGATATTTTATTTATTTGATTATTTTTAATATTTAAAAATTCGACACCATCATATTGATCTGACCTACTGTGTAAAAAATATAGAGCATAAAGAGCAAGAGTCAAGAATCATGATTAAGCTGTGAAGGGGGCAGCTCAAGGTCGAGAACCACCGCGGCTGCGGCCCGTACGTAATTACCTCATCGAAAATATAATTGTAAAATAGAAAAAGTTAATTTATTTCTCTTCCCGATCGATTAACATTTCAATTAGTAAATAGAATTACTTGCATCCTAGAATGCCTTGGAGTGCACGCTGCAAGCATCATAGCCACTCATGCTGATTGTGGAAAGTGCTTCCGTGCATCGTACGGGGCGGGAGACGACCGTGTCAACTTGAATGATGTGCAACCTCACTTGCACCACCAAACTCAATTCTTGTAAATCAAACGACACAAAGTCCGTGCAATAAAATCGAAAAATCAAACAACACTGTAGAAAAACAATACATTTTTAATCTGTCATATGCTTTGGAGCGAAAAACTTGCCACCACCATGCATGTTGCATTTTTGGTTCGTTAGAAGCAATTTTTGAATCTTGAATAGACATGTTAACCTTTCTATAGTCGTCGTTTGTCAAATCTTGTATCAATTCTGCACATACTGAAAAGAATCTCATTCCAAATTTGAATTAGAGAAAAAAAAAACATGGATAATGAAATAATTAAAGCGTACATGAAATTCTGGAAAAGAAAAGAAAAATCCGACGAATATATGTACGCAGAAATATTGAAGCATGAGAACAGAGAATACCTCGACGAATTGATTTCGAGATGTTCTATGAAACGCGGCCAATTTTTTCTTGGGAATATGAGTGGATCGGTTGAAATTTGGGAATATGAGGAGAATGGGTTTGATGAGAATCAAAAAAATATTTATGCAAATGGAAAAGAATAATAAATGTACAGAATAAAATAGTCATTTATTTTATTGAATATCATCAATCCCCGTGCGATCCACGTATAAATTTTCTGAAAATTAATCGTATGAAATTATTTGAATAACTAATTTGTATTTTTTAAATTTTATTTTCTGAAAATTAATTGTATGTAAAATATTTGTATTATTTGTGATATTATTCTAATAAAATATTGATCTACATCTATTAATTGTTATGGAAATTTACTGGATATAAAAACTTACCAAACAATTATATTAATGTATAAATTTTGACTTAATAATAATATTATAATTTTTATTTATAATTTATAGTGTGAACACAACAATATTAACCCTTTTCTATTGGTCCATGTGGAATTGAGAGATTTAGGAATTATATATGTATAGATTTGTAAGTTGATTTTTATTTTTTATTTTTAGTGAGAATAAAGTTACATTACAGTTTAATATTAAAATCACGTTCACTACATACTGGAAAATAAAAATATTGAAAGATTTACTAGGAAAATGAAAATATTATACTGATATACATACATATCGTTATTCAATACAAAATATAGATATACATTATATGGAAAACGAAAATATTGAAAAATATATTCGGGAAAAAATAAAAAACGGAACAATTTATTGGATGCCCTCTTTTAAAGGGATATTTTATAATTTTTTTTATATAATATATTTTTTACCTATTTCTTTTTACTACAATTTTAGTGTCCTGTTTTCCTCACACACACACACAAAAAAAAAAACGAAATAAGAAATTTTATCGGTTTCATTACATACGAAGGAAGAAACTTTTTTTTCATTCGCCGTTTCCTCCATACGATTCCATAAACCCAGAAAAATCGTGAATCCTTTTCCCGCTCCATTGTCAATCGCCCAGATCGGTGCTTGGTTGAAAAAACTTGGTCGATTCCATAAACATAGAAAAAATTGAGAAAATTGTGATTCTTTCTTTTTCCCTCTCAGTAGTCTCTTGCCCAAAGCGACTGCTGGAAGTGGAAGCAAAACCTAGGTCGATTCCATACGAAGGAAGCACCGCGGACGTCATTCAATTCTCTTCATCCATCAACTGGGGCTGCTTTTTAGGTAAACATATTCATCTATTTTGGAATTCACTTATTCATGCTTCTCTATTTTTGGAAAAATCTTAGCGGTGCAATTACATGTTTTCTTTGTATTTTAATGTTCGAGGGTGAGCATGTTTAGTTTATATGGTTTAGCATTTTTATTTAATTTTAATTTTATATTACAGGTGATTTTTTGAATATGGAGTTGCGTTATGTATTAAACTCTTCTGAGAGAGAAAAAAAAGTTTAAATTTAGCAACCGTAGCCAATTAGATATAGTATGTATAGTTTACGAAAAATTGGACTTGTGTCAAAGAAAGTTATTGAAAGAGAGTTGTTTTAAAAATATGTCAGATTCTATCATTCATCACCTGATTATGCGTTTGTCGAAGACAATAAGTGATGATGAATGTTGGTTTATCATAAATGGCCAGTCCCTTAGATTCAGCTTGACAGAATTTTCTATACTGACAGGGTTGAAGATTGTCGGTGACACATGTGTAGATGAAGCACTTGGTAAAAAAATTCCTCTTATAAATAAATATTTTGATGGATTTAAAATAGTGTGTAGAGTAAATGTGAAGAATTGAAATTACGTCTTCGACGTATGATACCAACTTTTCGTGAAGTCGGTCTTAAAACAGTCTTCAGTAGCTTGGTTCAAACACACTCAGCTATAGCAAGCTCCAGTAGTCGAAGGTAAGTGTTGTGTATTCGAACTCAATGAATGTAAGGTAAACAACTGAAGACAAAGTTATGTAATAGTTTCATTTCATTGATAAACAAAACTAACTATTACACTTGTGGAGAAAGGTAGACGGAATGATCAAGAGTCGTATCCTAAGTGACGTAGCACTCCAACGAACTAGTGATCTAGTACTACTACACCTAGAGCTAAATCACATAACTCTACTATCGGTGCACAGCACAAAACAACTACCAAAACTCTACTAAGGCAGAGAGCCGTAAACAACGATCTATGATACTCGACTATCGGATATCGTTCACTTGAAATCAGCAAAATCGTTAAGTGACGTCTTGGAACTCCATGGGTATATATAGTAGTCCCGCACATGTGAGGTCTTGAAATGGAGCCATCTGATTGGCCACATGCTTGGCCTACGTCATTTCTCCATGGATGACATCACTTTTGGAATCTTCGATTCTGGAATCTTGGAATCTTGAATCTTTGATTCTTGAATCTTCGACTCTTGAATCTTCGATTCTTAACTTCAGACTTCAACACATCTTGACTCCGTCGATTTCAATACTTCATCTTCAACTTCATCGTGGTGAACACTCGTCGTTGAACATTCAGCATTTCATCGTCTTCATGGTCGTCGATAGTTGAAGTAGTAAATAGCACATCCATACATCTTCAACACTTGAACTAATATAGGCATCTCATTCACTTGTTGACGTTGAAGATAGGATGTAACACACCATGCATCAGTTGATGCATAAGGTGACATGGGTCGTGGCGTGCGACTCTAGTCGCACGGTATGGAGAGGCGAACTTATGCGACTCCTGTCGCATGATTCGGAGAAGGCAAGTCGTGCGACTCAAGTCGCAAGAAGAAGGGAATGCATGTCGTGCGACTCCAGTCGCACACAGTGGAAGGTGCAGTGTGTGCGACTCCTGTCGCATGCGACTCTAGTCGCATGATGTTGGTTCTTTGTAGTTCTTGAAGTTTGGATTCCATATCATTTTGAATCAAGTTAATCAGAGCTCGTACGAATGAGATATGACAAAAATCGACGGACTGCACATCAATTGGCAAGTCGTGCGACTCCAGTCGCACGCAGTGGAAGGTGCAGTGTGTGCGACTCCTGTCGCATGCGACTCTAGTCGCATGATTTTGGTTCTTTGTAGTTCTTGAAGTGTGGAATCCATAGCATTTTTAATCAAGTCAATAAGAGCTCGTACGAAGGAGATATGGCCAAACTCGACGGACTGCACATCCAATGGCAAGTCGTGCGACTCCAGTCGCACGCAGTTGAAGGTGCAGTGTGTTGGAGTTGTGTACTTAATGTCTAGATTTAAGTAACGGAAACTCACGATCCATTGCCACTAATCTATTTAATTAAATAAAAAATTATTTGCGTTTAATTATTTATAATTAAATATATGCAAATTATAGTCCTGGATTTTATACGTTGTAGTTAGTATGGTGTTGTATGGACACACAGAAGATCATACTATCGGTTACTCGTATTTAATCGAACAGTTGCTCACGACCTAGATGGACACGGACCAATCCATCGGTATAGTCGTTGTGTGAGAGAGAAAATAATCTATCTTGATTATTTTATCACACTTGTACACTTGGTGTATTGAGCGGATCTGCTTGAGATTTATCGATTAGGATTGCCGGCGATAATCGATTTAAATCTCTGAGTATTTTATTCTTAATCCCCGATACTATTGCGGGTGTGTATATTTAATATAAGTGACTTTGATTTACCAAAGGAATTAACCGATTTAATTATTGGGTTAATTACCGGTTAAGTTAGGTCACTATATTTTATATATGGCATGCCGTGAATACTTGACGGGAAAGTGTATCCCGTAAGGGTTGATAATATCCCCGAGATGAGTTCATAAGGAATTATTATGTAAACCCTGCAGGTGGATTTGTTCCGCATAATAATTAAGGTTGAATGGTACTAGTCTCGGAAATAAGAGATGAATAAATTAATTAGCAATAAATTAATTTTATTCATGGATATTTATATCTTAAATACACGGAATAAATAATACTACCGGAGAAATATTATTTGATATAATATGGTTTAATATTGGGAGTGCAATTAATTTTATATAGTGGAAAATAGAATTAATTAATATTGATAAGGATTAATGGACTTGAGCATTGGGCTCAATTAAATCTTCAATATTGGAAGCCCAATATTCCACCTCCTTAAGATCCCCTACGTAGCCTATAAAAGCACTACATGGTCTTCTCTATTCTCATAACTTGAAGATCACAATTCTAGAGAGAGAAAGTAGAGAGGAGGATCCATGGAGTTCGGTAGATCGTCGCCCACACGACGTCCGGGCTAGTGCAAGGAATACGTCGGAAGATCTCAAAGGTCGTCAAATTGAGTTCTACGTTTTTCCGAACAACGAGAACGAGGTAAATCGTAAAACCCTCTTTATGATTTTATCGTTTAATTATCGTAAAATATTCATGAACCAAGATCCGAGGTTTGGGATCCTCACCGGGGTCGAGCCGAGCGGTGGCGATCGAGGATCGCCGGACCGCCGCGGCTGGAGCGACCCGGCGGCGTGGATCGCGCGAACCAAGTTCGCTGGGGAGCAGGCTCTCGCCTGAGGACCAGGCGCCCGCCTGGTCCATGTCGCGCGCGAGCGCTTCGCACCCAGGCGATCGCTTCGTGCGGCTGGCAGCAGCGGGCTGCGGGATTTCTCGCAGCGGATCCGCGTGGCCATGCGGATCGTGCACGGGGCGTCGCTGGGTACGTACGGGGCTGCACGACTGCAACCCTAGCACTGGCATGACGCGAGTGCGCGCCCCATCGAGCAGCAGCGGCTCGTCCGCGACTAGGGCTCGATTGGGAGTTCCTTCGGGGATGGCTTCGGCTATTCCGGCGAGGGTTCAAGGGACGTCCAGCGGGCTGATCGCATAAGGGTTTTGGCAACCCTAGGCGGCTGCTACGAACAGCCGCGAGCCCCACGCTGTTGGAGTTGTGTACTTAATGTCTAGATTTAAGTAACGGAAACTCACGATCCATTGCCACTAATCTATTTAATTAAATAAACAATTATTTGCGTTTAATTATTTATAATTAAATATATGCAAATTATAGTCCTGAATTTTATACGTTGTAGTTAGTATGGTGTTGCATGGGCGCACAGAAGATCATACTATCGGTTACTCGTATTTAATCGAACAGTTGCTCACGACCTAGATGGACACGGACCAATCCATCGGTATAGTCGTTGTGTGAGAGAGAAAATAATCTATCTTGATTATTTTATCACACTTGTACACTTGGTGTATTGAGCGGATCGTTGAGATTCATCGATTAGGATTGCCGGCGATAATCGATTCGAGTCTCAGTGTATTTTATTCTTAATCTCCGAAACTATTGCGGGTGTGTATATTCAATATAAGTGACTTTGATTTACCAAAGGAATTAACCGATTTAATTATTGGGTTAATTACCGGTTAAGTTGGGTCAATATATTTTATATATGCATGCCGTGAATACTTGACGGGAAAGTGTATCCCGGAAGGGTTGATAATATCTCCGAGATGAGTTCATAAGGAATTATTATGTAAACCCTGCAGGTGGATTTATTCCGCATAATAATTAAGGTTGAATGGTACTAGTCTCGGATATAAGAGATGAATAAATTAATTAGCAATAAATTAATTTTATTCATGGATATTTATATCTTAAATACACGGAATAAATAATACTACCGGAGAAATATTATTTGATATAATATGGTATAATATTGGGAGTGCAATTAATTTTATATAGTGGAAAATAGAATTAATTAATATTGATAAGGATTAATGGACTTGAGCATTGGGCTCAATTTAATCTTCAATATTGGAAGCCCAATATTCCACCTCCTTAAGATCCCCTACGTAGCCTATAAAAGCACTACATGGTCTTCTCTATTCTCATAACTTGAAGATCACAATTCTAGAGAGAGAAAGTAGAGAGGGAGATCCATGGAGTTCGGTAGATCGTCGCCCACACGACGTCCGGGCTAGTGCAAGGAATACGTGGGAAGATCTCAAGGTCATCATAAGATCTCGTTTCTCCGCACAACGAATCGAAAGGTGAATTAAATATTTCCGCTATTTAATTCATGTATATTGAAATCAATTATCGGAAAAACAAGATCCAAGAGTCGAACCCGGATTAGACGAACGATCACGCGGTGGTGGCGAAGCCACCGGACCGCGAGATCGCCCGCTAGGGTTTGGCGGCGCGCGGAGGAGAGGAACCCTCGGCTGGGCCGAGGGCTCGCGATCGATCACAGGGATCGATCGCCGGGGGCGCGGGCTGGTGTCGCACCCCACCCGCCGTGAAGGCGGGGCTCCTCCAGGCGGCGGCGAGTCGCCGGACTCGCCGCGGGGGGGCTGCTGGGCAGCCCCATCGATAGCAAAGATCGAACGCGATCCTCGATCGCGTGAACCCCGTCTCGCGGGGGTTCGGCTGGGGGCGGGCCGCGTGCCTTCGGGTGCGTGGTCTCCAAAGGCCGGACTCCGGCGGATGAGTCGGTGTTCGTGTGATCTCCGGCGAAGGGTTCGTTCGGGTTATTGGTTTCCGCAAATTTAAATAACCCGGGATATCGAATTCCAACAATTGGTATCAGAGCGTACGGTTACGTTTTTTCGTTAATTGTTTCAATAATCGATTATCGTTGTTTATAGCCATAGATTAATTTAAATTGTTAAATTATTGTGCTATATTGTTCTACGTCTATGTTTTCTCTCTCGTATGAATTGCGTTTGTCGGAAATATTAATTATTAAAATCGAGGGTTTTCGGAATATCGAACCGGAGGAAATCGATCGCGCGCTCGTTGCGGGCTGCCGGGGAGGCAGCAGGGAGCAAGGGCGTGTGGGCTGCTGGGGCAGTGGCTGGTCGCACATGATGAGTTGTTGGCGGAGATCGATGGCTTGATTCACCGAGGCGGTGGTCGCCGGATGTCGATCGCCGACATGGAGCTCGATCGAAGGCTGCCCGTGGCTGGGAGGAACCGCTTCGCGCGGGCTGCTGGGCTGCTCGACTTGGTGATCTCCATCGCGCGGCTACGAGCACAGCCGGGGCTGGGCACGCCATCGTGGCCGTGATTCGTCTTCGCGGGTCGCGGCGGCGAGCACGGCTGGACGTATGGGCTGTAACGGGGTCGATGGCATATGTCGTCAGTGGAGACGCCGTGCCGGAAATCGACCAGAGCTGTTGCTCATGTCCGCCGAAGAAGACGATCGATCAAAGGATTTTGCGCGATGTTGTTTTCCTTTTGCTGTACGTGTGAATGGTTTTGCATGTGCGGCTGAATGGAATTAATTCATTCGTGTGCATGGCATGACATGAATTTTTGATTCATGGTGTTGTACGTTGATGTACATGCTATTACATGCATGGGACCAATTATGGTCCACTTGGTTCGATTGGAATTTTGGGTCGACCGGAATCTCGGTTTCGGTTCGTCCCGGTAAATCCGATCTTTCCGGAAATAATTTAATCTTTCTAATTTTATTTAATTTAATTTTGGAATTAATTCAAATTCTATTTGGATTAGATTTCTTAATTATGGAATTAAATAATGGAATTAGATGGAGAGTTAAATTAGGAAAGAAAATCCTAGTTTCTCTAGATATCCTATACCTACTTGGATTAGAAGTCTTAAGAAGAATCAAAATTCGATTTTGATTAGGATTCTTGAGATCTAATCTAAATAGGATTGAGAAATTATTAAAATATTGATTTTATTTAATTTAAGTATTTTATTTAAAATCATTAGATTAATTCAAAATTTATTTTGGATTGGAAAATCTTGGATTTTATTTAGAATAGAATTAAATATGGAAATCAATGGATTTTAATAATATTGATTTTATTTAATTTAAGTATTTTATTTAAAATCATTAGATTAATTCAAAATTTATTTTGGATTGGAAAATCTTGGATTTTATTTAGAATAGAATTAAATATGGAAATCAATGGATTTTAATAATATTGATTTTATTTAATTTAAGTATTTTATTTAAAATCATTAGATTAATTCAAAATTTATTTTGGATTGGGAAATCTTGGATTTTATTTAAAATAGAATTAAATATGGAAATCAATGGAATTGATTTTATTTAATTAGAGTATTTTATTTAAAATCATTAGATTGATTCAAATTTATTTTGAATTGGAATCTTGGATTTTATTTAAAATAAATTAAATATGAGAATCAAAGAATTTTTCCGTCGCTCGGCAAAGTATTCAAGACGTAGAATGAAGACTCAAGATAAGCATGCAGGAATTCATCAAGGTACGAATAGTCGAGAAATAATTTTTTACTTGAGCAATTATTTGATTATTTGTGTACGTACTTGCATGAAATGTATGTCTGTTATTATGCTTATGTGTATTTAATTATGCATTAGATAGCGTATCCCTTTATTGTAAAAAGCTAAGTGGGAGAGGGAATGGAAACATTGCCATGGTCTCCATTGTTGTTCTCTTGGTGACTTTTATGGACTTTTGAAGTTCGTATAGACAAGTCATTGGAGGAGAATTCTTGTAATTCCTCTTACGAGAAACATTGATTAAGTTTATCAAACAATGCCTAATTTGTCTTTCCAAAACTGATTTCAAGTCGACTCATTCTCACCCCGGGGAGTGGAATGGAGCCAAAGCCACTTGGTCATGTCGAGGACACAAATTAGAGACTTTCGTGTCATTTGATGACTAGATCGATTGTCTGCTCGGCTCCCTCATTTATGAGAGATAGGGTTGTTCGCATGGTGAATCACTGGTAAGAAACTTCGAGTTTCACTTATGATTCTCCGCGTCTTGATTTACAAGATCGAATGGATCAAGTAATTGGGAGTCAATTATAAAGATCTCTTGGTGTAGTAAACGTCCACACAACGTGGCTTGCTATGCTGACGGATTTTGGATTAATTGATGTAGACAGTTGTAAGAAATTGTGAAGAGTTGTGAAGTTATCGTAAACGTCCACACAACGTGGCTTGCGGTGATATAGCAATTCCAAACAATTTACTTTGGTGCTGAGTAATGGTTTACACTTAGATACGCATTATAGTATTCCTCCCAACGAGGTTCCGCTATAAGTGATGTATGACCAAAGAAAATCTAATTGCTAAGTCGTTTAGGTGGGTAAACGTCCACACAACGTGGCTTGCCTTACCTGATGGGATTTTAGAGGCGATTAGTGATTTAATGATATTATTAAAGGGAGATAATATCGGATATTAAATCAATTGTTTGTTGTTATATGTGCTCATAGATTAGGAAATGGCTTTGAACCCACTTTCTGTGATACGTAAGGATTTTTAAACTCACTGGTCCCTAAATGTAATGATTGGAATAGAGATCTAGACATTACCCAAACTGTTGAAGAGTACAAGGTTGTACTCAATGAGCTTTGTCCTTCCGAGCCTATTGACATAGGCGGCTAGACAAGAAGCGATGAGGATACTCATAAAGGCCAGTCGCTTCGAGGAAACGCTTAAACACGTTTTTGAGATGATTGACCTTTTAGACGAGTTGAGACGGAGATCGCAAGCTCTTGTAGCCAATGCCAAAGGTTTCGAACCTAAAGGCATGAATCGGGGAAAAGGAAAAGAAAGCAAAGAAACTCAGTGGTTCTAAGATTACTTGAACTACGAGATGGGACGAGAAAGCCAAGAGGCAAGAGTTCTCGATGCAAACAGTCTGGGTACTGGAAGTCTATTTATCCTCTCAAAGAAGGTACGAAATTTCTTTAGTCGTAAAACATAGTCAGTGGTATTATCTACCGGAACCTGGTGTGTAGATATGGAACCACTGGCGGTATGGGCATTCTAAATGCAATGGTTCCAGGAAACCCGACGACTTAGAAAAGAAAAGATCGTAGTCTACATGGGCAATGCTGTAAGGAGGCAGCTGTTGCAGTGGAGGACATTTTATAGGATTTCATTTTGAGTTATTGCTTTTATGTACCTTTCGTATTAGAAAGAACTTTGTTCTGGATTTCTAATAAATGGATATTTTATTTCTTTTAATCATTTGATGGTTATAAGAAGAAATAATGATATTATCTATTTTGGTACATTAGCTAGCAATATATAAATGATGAATCCTGAGTCTACCACGATGTGACGAACCGTTTTATACAACTCGTTTTACTAATAAGAGATTTCTTTATTAAATCATTTATACTTGTGGAATCTTATGCTAAGTCATATTTATTCAAATAAGAAGTTCAAAGGTCGAAAATTGATTGTAAGATCAATTAAGTTGAAGGAGTGGACCTTCCGACCTAAGAATCTAATTTGGAAGATAATACGACTAAGCAATCCTTTATGGATATAAGATATAAGATCCGGACAAGTATTAGAATTGATTGACTCTGATTTATGATCAGAGCTTGGGATTGGATCTCAAGTGACTACACCATACAGTCCTCTGTAAGAATGGTGTGTCGGAGATAAGAAATGGAACTCTTATAGAAATAGTAAAAGCATGAGTTAAACGGAACTACCTATGTTCTATGGATATGTCTTGGAAACAACGGCACATTCAAATGTGGTTGTAGAATATCCTAGAAGAACAAAAGGTGTGTGTTCAATAGTACTATGTACCAAAAGGACGTTATAAGTTCTAACGCCCGGTTCTTAGAGGAAGACTATTAGATGAATGACGACGCGAAAACTTTGTCGTGGAAGCTAACGCGGCCAAAATAAATTTATAAAGTTCCTAAACTCAACACAAGATAGCAAGTGATAAGTATAGGGTCGATCCCACGAGGAAGCAATTGCAATTTAGTTAATCTCGGCTTTGCCCAAATAGTGTCACAATAAAAAGGTTTTGAATTTGGTTGCTGAGTCACAGCGTTTAATCAAACTACCACCTAATATAAAATCTAATTAACCCAAACTAACATGCAGAAATAATAAACTAAACACTTTGACCAAACAGAAAACAGAAAAGTAATTAATCAAACTGAAATCAAATAAAGAAAAGTAGGCTTCTGGGCTTTGGCTTCTCTCTGGGTTCTCTGGGCAAACTACCGATCCCTGGCACTAATGGTTTTAACTGATGGTTTGTCAATCGGTTATAGGATGTCTAACAAAATGAAAGCAGTCCTATTAAGTCACGCCTACAGTCATCCCACCCCAATCCGTCCTTACTGGGTAAAGAAAGGCAAGGTATACTTATGCCTAATCCCCTGAGCCTAGACAATTCGATACCTATGTGGTCGCATGGATCTAGTTTGCCCAAACTCGCATTACTCTCTCGACGAACCCAATTCGGCCAATAGCATGTCCGGAAATCCGAATCATATGACCGCTACTCCAACACGTTCTAGCGCTATGCCCGTAGTACAACAAGATACTATTACTCGGTTTGATCAATCGCCAGTATCTCAAAGTGTAAGGGTTTCCTAACGACCAAATTAGTCCACCCAAACCTGCAAGAATAAAGTTATTCTTCAACTGTGTAATCGGGAACAAACCCCAGGCAGTTAACTAAGTCCTATCAACCTCACGGTTCTATCCTAGCCCAGAGTCCCCGTTGATCCACCTTTGCCCAGTCGCCCTGCAAGTTTAGCTACTCATACTCAAAGAAATAAAACAAGAAATAAATTGGAAAACGAAACTGAAATTCATATTAACTAAAATCTAAAATCGTTCAACTGGAATAGCAAAAACAAAGTAATAAAAACATAAAGCAATAAATTGTTTTAATGCCCGAAGGCTCGATCAACTTCTAAACAAAACAACTTGGCCGGAAATCTCCAAGCTTCAATCGCCGGCGGCTGCTTCGTGAACGGGGTCAGAATTCTTGTCTTTTGTCTTCTCCAGCTTCTCTTCCTTAAATAGGCTCGAATTAGGGTTGCGAGATTGCAGTTGCATGGGCCGCTGCATGGGCTTCCTTTTCCAGGCGCCGCTAAGTACTTTCCATCTTTAGCTCCAGCCGCCTTTGACTTTGCCCGATGGCAATCCGCTTCCCAAACTCTCTACAGGTATTCTTCTCCTCCACAGGTGAACGGACCAGGCACGGTACTTGGTATTAGGTCTGGGTCTTCTGCTTCATGACTTGCCCAAAACGGCCTGGTTTGCCTGATAAGGCCAAACTGCTCAGTCACTACACGCTCCAGAACGCTGTTTGCCCAAAGAAGGGGTTTTCCTTGCCTCTTTTGCCCAGTGCGCCACCTGTTACCTGTTTGCCTGCACACTCTGACCAAACACCCTACTGTGCCCTCCCAGACACATAAACTGACTCAAACTGACTCAAAAAAGGGCTCAAGATGAGCAAATAAAATGGCTCATCAAACCGCACACACTTGCAATACGCTTGTCCTCAAGCGTGGGGTTTGACTCACCGGACTCAAGACCAAAGTAAAAAAAAAAAAACAAGATAGAGGGGGAAACAAATAAACAGAGACTCAAAGGACTTTAGCATGATTACAGAATATAAAATAGGCAAAGCACATACAGGAAAATCAAAATTCAAGTTAGAGGCATAAAAATTCGGTCAAGAGTCTATACTATCTGTCTACCCCCTCATATCTGTCTGGTTGCCTATTGGCAAAGTGCCAGACTGGTATCAAAGAAAATTTCACAGGCTCAAAGGGGCTAACAAGGGATTAATGTTCATTTAGTCAAACTGAAAGAAATGCCCTAATCATATAATAACCCCCACCCAACAGAACTACTTATCACAGCAAATAGGCAAAGTCAGGCATCATAATTTTCACAACAGTACTCTCAAGAAAGAAATCTTCATTCAATGTATGGCTCAAATCTCACAGTTTGCCTAGTATAGTTCCATCGTCCCTATTTTCATGCCTTTAACTACAAATTTTGAATTGCTGTATAAATGAAATTGCTTCTAACTGCCCCAAGTATTCACATAATCATGCTGACTCGATTAGACACAGAGGTTTGCCCTTTCCCTTTCCCCCCTCACACACTTTGCGTAGGCAAAGTGGGTGAGAGTAATAAGATCAGTAGGGGCTGCCTCGACCACACAACAACTCTAAATTAACGTTGGCGCACCTGCCCCCTCACACACTTTGCGTAGGCAAAGTGTGTCAGCAGGGAGATCGACCCCGTCGCCCGAGTTGTTTGACTCAAACAGAAACACAAAAAAGAGAAAACAAAATAAAAATAAAAAAAACAAGGGAGGGTCAGTTAAGTGCTAGGTTCAGGTGGATACCTGAATCCCTTATGGGCAAAGTATGCCCTCATCATGCTGGTAAGCTCGTCCAGCCTCTGCTCAATCCTCTCAAGGTGCTCCTCCACAGCGCCGTCTTCCTTCATCTCTTCCTTCTTAACCTTTGCCTTCACTGGCACAACTTTCTCTACCTTCACTGGCTTGTTGTCATCAAACACTATGACTCCATCACTGCTCTCCTTGATATCATGCATCCTCTTGAAACAGGCCTTGTCAAACTTCTCCTCGCTCATCAAATTCACTTTCTTCCCTTCCAGTAAATCCATCTTCGCGGCATACACCATAGGGAACTGGGCTAAGGAGTGGCGCTGCAGGGGATGGGTGATCAACCACTTCATCTGTGCACAGAGAAAAGACCCAAAGTGCAGCCTGATCTTCTTCTCCATGCACCACAGCATACCCAACTCAATCTGGGAGATCGCATTGCTTGTGTCTTGTTTGCCAAAGAAATTGACAGCCAGGATCCTATGGCAAACCCTCATTGCATCATCCTTCAACTGATGCCCCTTAGTGGTCTGTGCAATGAATGTCCCCCCTTTGCCCAGCACCTTCCAGATCTCATTCAACTCGCTCTTAGTTCGCTCGGGCAAAGCCTTCAGTGCCCTCTGGTACTCCTTTGACTTCCACTCCTCAAAGGTAACCATCCCCAAACTGAGGTCCAGTTCGGTGCAGCTTGCTTTGACCCTGCTTCCCAGTATCTCAAACTGGATGCCAGTAACTCCTTCCTCTTTGTCCTCTCTGATCACTAAAGTTCTAAAATACTCCCTCACCACCTTATCACTGATTTGCCCAGACCACTCCAAAAACTGACTCCACCCAATGTTCGCAAAGTACTCCCTCACTTTGGCCTCTACCCCCATCAGCTTAAGTGTGTCGAAACACACAGTCTTTGGCACCACAATTTTGCGGGGGGCGGCGCTGGTAGTCGCCGGAGTTGGAGCTTTGCGCTTCTTGGTCGAAGCCCTGGTGTTCGGTGTCTTCGGGAGGTTATGGGTGACTTCGATCTCTGGCTCTTCTTCTTCCTCATCATCGCCGCCGGCAGCCGTTGAATTCTCCTCCTCCGTCTTCTCCTCGGCGCTTGAACCTGTATCAGACAATTTCACACCCTTACCCTTGATGTCAGATCTGGATTTCTTCTTTGGTGGTTTTCCGATTACGTCGTCGGTTGGCTGTTCAGACCCCTCCGCTGCATCGGCCAGAGTCTCCAAATCTTTTTGCTCGGAAAGCTGGGGCACATCGAGCTCAGCGCTAAGTTGCGCTATCAAATTCTGGTCGACCGGCGGCGGGCTACTTGGGGTGGTGGATGATGGTAGTATTATGACAAGCGGCACGGCGGAGGAAGCTTCTCCGGTTGTCTCAGTGGTTGCGGCGGCGGGCGCCTCATCCCTATTCTCTTCCATGGCGGCGTCGTTCTTTGGCTCCATCATCTTTTTGCGCTTTGCTTTGGTGGGTGGTGGTGGTGTGGTAAGATCGATATGGGTTCCGTCCGGGATTCCTCTCAGTTTATTTTTGGGTCGGGTACTCACCATTGACGATGGCAGTTAGGGTTATAGGGATTTTTGAATTTTGGAAAGGGAGTGGATGAGGGTGGTTATCGGGTTTCGTGGGGGGGGGAGTTATGGAAAGTGGGATTTGCAGAGTCCTAATGATGGGATGTTTTTCATCAAATCTCGCACCTTCCATCTATCCAGTTATGGTAAGCTCAAACTGATGTCCTTTGCCCAAACCCTGTCCCTGCAAAATCAAAAATACAATACACCCTTTCTTCCGGCCTCGTTAATTTTGGTATGAAGTGATCTTTTTTATTAACCCTAAAATAGAAAAGCAAAAACTAAATAGTAAATAAAGCTTAAAAAAAACATACCAGGTTGCCTCCTGGCCAGCGCCCTATTTTAGGTCCTAGGCATGACCTTGCTGCTGACTTTGGCTAGAGATCGATGAAGGCAATTTGCCCTTCCAGTCCCTCTTGCCCAAAGTACGGTTTAACTCGTTGTCCATTTACTTTGAGAATGCGATTCGGATCCTTGTTATCTTTCAGCTCTACTGATCCATTAGGGCAAACGTGGTGTACAGTATAAGGACCTTCCCACTTTGAAAACAGTTTGCCCTTCCGAAACAAATTCTTTGTTTGATGGAGTAAAACCCATTGTCCCGCTTGTATTTGCTTGCCTTTGATAATCTTGTCATGGGCTCTCTTGGTTCGTTCCTTGTAGTGGGCAGCATGGTCATATGCTTCCATTCTTAGTTGCTCTAATTCCACAAGGTCCAATTTGCGTTCGTTCCCTGCAAGGTCCCAATCGAAGTTAACTTTATTCACTGCCCAATGTGCTTTGTGTTCAATCTCGACGGGCAAATGACATGCTTTCCCGAATATCATCCTGTATGGGGATATCCCAAAGGGGGTCTTGAAAGCAGTGCGGTATGCCCAAAGTGCATCATCTAATTTGTCAGACCAGTCTTTGCCCTCGGGTCTAACTGTCTTCCTCAGAATAGTTTTGATGATTCGATTGGATAATTCAGCTTGCCCATTTGCCTGGGGGTGATATGCTGTGGAAATCCGATGTGTCACCCCGTACCTATGAAGTAGCTTCTTTATCACAGCATTACAGAAATGAGTCCCTTGATCACTTATCAACGCTCTGGGTACACCAAATCGACTGAAAATATTTGCTTTGAGAAATTCTGCCACTACTCGAGAGTCATTAGTGGTTGTTGCTTTGGCTTCGACCCACTTAGACACATAATCTAATGCTAGTAATATGTACTCTTTGCCCTTGGAGTTTGGTAGTGGTCCCATGAAGTCTATACCCCATACATCGAATATCTCCACTGGTAGTATGGGCACAGAAGGCATCTCGTCTCTTTTCGTCATGTTTCCCTCCCTTTGACACTGATCGCATCCCTTACACCAGGCAATGCAGTCCTTAGTCAAAGTCTTCCAGAAGAAACCGCAATCTAAGATTTTTCTGGCAGTACGCCTGTGCCCAAAGTGGCCTCCACATGGTTTCTCATGGCAATGCCTCATTATAGCCTGTTGCTCTGATTCAGCGACGCACCTTCTTAACACTTGGTCTTCACATCTTTTCCATAAATACGGCTCATCCCAGATGTAGCTCTTTGCCTCTCGTTTCATCTTGTTCCTTTCGTAGAGAGTGGCTTGATCCCTGAACTCTCCTCCCACTATGTAGTTAACGAGGTCTGCGTACCAAGGTTCCTCGTGCATAGCATAGATAGAGTACAAGTGTTCGTTTGGAAACGTCTCGGTTATGGGTATGTCTTCTTCTTTTTGTAAAATTCGGCTGAGATGATCCGCCACTAAGTTCTGATTGCCGGCTTTGTCCCTAATCTCGATGTCAAACTCCTGTAGCAGTAGGATCCATCGAATTAGCCTCGGTTTGGTTTCTTTCTTTGCCATTAAGTACTTGAGTGCAGCGTGATCAGTATATACTATGGTCTTGCTCCCCAATAAGTACGACCTGAATTTCTCAAAAGCGAACACTATGGCTAGCAGCTCCTTCTCGGTGGTTGCATAGTTGCTTTGGGCGGCATTAAGTGTCTTCGAGGCATAGTATATCACGTGCCTCTCTTTGCCCTTCAGTTGCCCAAGTACTGCCCCTACTGCGTATCCACTAGCGTCACACATTAGTTCAAAAGGCATTCCCCACTCTGGGGGCTGAATGATAGGTGATGTCACTAGTCTCTCCTTCAGATGGTTGAAGGCTCTTTGACAATCACCGTCAAAGTCCCACTCTACGTCATTCTGTAGTAGTCTTGTCATTGGTTGGGCGATGCTGGCAAAGTCCTTCACAAAGCGCCTATAGAATCCCGCATGACCAAGGAATCCTCTCACTTGCTTGATATTCCTTGGGTATGGTAGTTTGGCAATAACTTCTATCTTCGCTTTGTCGACTTCTATGCCTTTGGCCGACACTACATGTCCCAGGACTACTCCTTCTTCTACCATGAAGTGACACTTCTCATAGTTCAAAACCAAACTCTTCTCTACACACCGCTGCAGTGTTAGCTCCAAGTTTGCCAGGCATAGGTCAAAGGTATTACCATAGACCGTGAAGTCGTCCATAAATACTTCAATTCCGTTCTCTAATAGGTCAGAGAATATACTCATCATACAACGTTGGAAGGTCCCTGGTGCGTTACACAGCCCAAAGGGCATGCGCCTGTAGGCAAAGGTGCCAAAAGGACATGTAAACGTTGTTTTGTCTTGATCTTCTTCGGCTACCCAGATCTGCATGTATCCTGAATACCCATCCAGGAAGCAAAAGTGCTTCTTCCCGGCCAAACGTTCCAACATCTCATCTATGAAGGGCAAAGGGAAATGATCCTTGCGGGTTACCTTATTCAGTTTACGGTAGTCGATACACACTCTCCATCCTGTTTGTAGCCTGGTAGCGATTTGTTCTTTCTTCTCATTCTCTATGACTTGGATCCCTGACTTCTTTGGTACGACGTGTACAGGGCTAACCCACTTGCTGTCCGAGACAGGGTAAATTATCCCCACACTGAGGAGCTTTTTTATCTCTTTGAGTACTACTTCCTTCATGGCAGGATTGAGTTTCCTTTGGGGGTCTCTCACGGGTGTGGATTCATCTTCGAGGAGTATATGATGTTGGCAAATCGTCGGGCTTATACCTCTTATATCAGCCAAAGTCCATCCTATAGCCAGCTTGTAACGCCCTAGTACTTCTTTGAGTTTAACTTCCTCCTCCTCGGATAGAGCTGAATTGATAATCACTGGCAAAGTGTCGTGCTCTCCTAAGTACATGTATTTTAAATGTTTTGGCAGATTTTTCAACTCCAGTAGTGGGGGTCTCTCCAGGGATGGTTTCATGGCCGTTTCCTCCAGTATAGGCAGTTTGCCTGGGTCTCCCTTGAAATTTTCCAGTGCCCCCAACTGCCTGATCGCTTCTTGTATTCCCTCCGGTTCGTCTTCTAGTTCATCGTGTAGCATCCCTTGCTGAATTACTACTTCAATTTCGTCATACTTACCGGTTTGCATTACTTTGCCTTCTACCGCTTTTTCTATTTGATCGATCATGTGGACCTCTTCAGTATCGGCTGGGTGCTTCATGGACTTGTAGAGGTCAAAGGTAACTGTTTCTCCTTCGAACTTACATGTCAGTTTGCCTGTCTCGCAGTCTATGTGTGTTCTTGCGGTTTTAAGGAACGGTCTGCCCAGAATCATGATTGGCTCTTTGCTTGATCTCCCCATGTCTAGTACGTAGAAGTCTGCTGGGAAGATTAAATCTTCTACTTTGACCAATACGTCCTCCAGTATGCCCTCAGGGTAGACATTGGATCTGTCAGCTAGCTGGATCACCACTCTTGTGGGTTTGAGAACCCCTATGCCCAGGTCATCGTACATAGTCTTGGGCATCACATTGATTGATGCCCCTAAGTCCAACATTGCCTTCTCGATTCTCATCCTTCCTATTATGCATGGTATGTAAAACATGCCTGGGTCCCCACACTTGGTAGGTACGTTCCTTTGAAGAACTGCTGAGACATTTTCACCCACCTCGAACTTTGCATCGTCTTGATATTTTACCTTTTTCGTGCATAGCTCCTTGAGAAACTTGGCACACCGGGGCATAGTGTTCAGTATAGTCAGTAGTGGCATATTGATCTCCACCTTTTTGAACATCTGGAACATCTCGTAAGTCTCTTCCCTTTCTTTATTCTTGCTCAGCCTTCCTGGAAAGGGGACTCGAATCTTCGGTGGTGGTGATTTATCTCTCTTTGCCCTGACTACTTCTTCTTCCTTCTCTCTTTCATCTTCAACAGTTATGTCCTCTATCTCTGTGGGTTCTGTCTCTTGAGGGTGTTTGCCCTGGGTTGGCGCTTTGATTTCTGGCAAGATTCTCCCACTCTTTAATTGTATGGCATTACAGTGGGCACTCTTCACTTCGACTTGTGGTGGTAAGTTTCCGTTCCTCTGGTCCAGCTTTGCCACGACCTGGTTCAAGTGGGCCATTTGAGCTCCCAAGTTATTCAGTTGCCCTCTAGTTTCCTGTTTGAACTTTTCGTTTTCTTGCATGGCTTTCATGTTTTCTTGCTGGAACTTTACGTTCTCTCTGACCAAAGTCTCCATCATGTCCGATAGTGATGCCCCTTTGCCCTGATTCTGCTGGGAGTTCCCTTGTTGCTGGTGGTTGTACCGGTTCTGGTTCGGGTTGCCTTGATATCCTTCTCCTTGGTTGTTATTATTCCCATACCTGAAGTTCTCATGGTGCCTCCATCCTGGGTTGTAGGTATTTGAGTATGGGTCAAAGTGCGGCCTCCCTTTTCCCTGACCGTTGCTATTGGATTGTCCCATCGCTTTGAGCTCCTCATCGAATAAAGATGGACATTCATCAGTGGCGTGCTCTATTTCTTGGCAAATCTGGCACGCTTTGACTGCCTTCTTTGGTCCTCCTGCCATGCTGGTCATGAATTTTTCCATAGCACTGCACAGCTTGTCGATTTTTTAGTCAGAGGGGGATTGTACCAGCAGGCTTTGTTTGGGCATATCGGTGTCTTCGCCTAATTCCTCTGCCATTTCTTTGAACAGTTTGAATGCCTCGGCAGCACTTTTGTTGAGTAGAGATCCTCCACTGGCAGCTAGGAGTAGAGTCTTCTCATGATGACTCAATCCGGACACAAAGTATTGGATGAGGTCGTGGTCCGGGATCTGGTGCTGGGGGCATTTAGTTAGCAGTTGTTTGAATCTTGCCCAATAGTCTTGAAAGTTCTCGTTAGTTCCCATCCTTATGCTATTTATTTTCTTGCGCATTTGTTGAATTCGTGCTGCTGGGAAATATTTTTCCAGAAACCGCTTCTGTAGTTGCGCCCAAGTAGTCACTTCGCCCTGCGGAATGGTATACAGCCACTCTCTGGCCCCATCAGTCAAAGAGAAGGGAAAGGCCAGGAGTCGTATATATTGCGCTAGTACTCCGGTTGCCTGAATCGTCCCGCATGCTAGCTCAAAGTCCTGTAAATGCCTCTGTGGGTCTTCTCCGGGCATATCACTGAACTTTGGCAGGATTTGTATGAAGTTGTGTTTCATCTCCCAGGGGATAGGAATGGTGGGCAAAGTGATCCCCAGTGGCCTCAAGTTCATCTCTGACGGGAACATCATGTCCCTCAAAGTCCGTGGTGCTTCTGCTCCCATCTCTTCTATCTCTTCTGGTATTGGTTGACTAGGAGTGTCAACTGGTATGGTCTTCTTGCTCTTTGCCTTTTCTACCCTTGGTGCCTTGGCAGAATTCTCTCCTTGGGTTGCACGTGCTAACGCCTTGTTCTTTGCTTCTTTTCTTAGCCTTTTGGCGGTTTTCTCGATCTCTGGGTCAAAGAGTAATCCCGTATCGCCTTCCACCGCGTTTACAGTACCTAGTCAAAGAAGTAAAGAGAAAAGTCAGCACAGAAAAACTAAAAAGCTGAAATGTTGCTTCCCCGGCAACGGCGCCAATTTTGACGACGCGAAAACTTTGTCGTGGAAGCTAACGCGGCCAAAATAAATTTATAAAGTTCCTAAACTCAACACAAGATAGCAAGTGATAAGTATAGGGTCGATCCCACGAGGAAGCAATTGCAATTTAGTTAATCTCGGCTTTGCCCAAATAGTGTCACAATAAAAAGGTTTTGAATTTGGTTGCTGAGTCACAGCGTTTAATCAAACTACCACCTAATATAAAATCTAATTAACCCAAACTAACATGCAGAAATAATAAACTAAACTCTTTGACCAAACAGAAAACAGAAAAGTAATTAATCAAACTGAAATCAAATAAAGAAAAGTAGGCTTCTGGGCTTTGGCTTCTCTCTGGGTTCTCTGGGCAAACTACCGATCCCTGGCACTAATGGTTTTAACTGATGGTTTGTCAATCGGTTATAGGATGTCTAACAAAATGAAAGCAGTCCTATTAAGTCACGCCTACAGTCACCCCACCCCAATCCGTCCTTACTGGGTAAAGAAAGGCAAGGTATACTTATGCCTAATCCCCTGAGCCTAGACAATTCGATACCTATGTGGTCGCATGGATCTAGTTTGCCCAAACTCGCATTACTCTCTCGACGAACCCAATTCGGCCAATAGCATGTCCGGAAATCCGAATCATACGACCGCTACTCCAACACGTTCTAGCGCTATGCCCGTAGTACAACAAGATACTATTACTCGGTTTGATCAATCGCCAGTATCTCAAAGTGTAAGGGTTTCCTAACGACCAAATTAGTCCACCCAAACCTGCAAGAATAAAGTTATTCTTCAACTGTGTAATCGGGAACAAACCCCAGGCAGTTAACTAAGTCCTATCAACCTCACGGTTCTATCCTAGCCCAGAGTCCCCGTTGATCCACCTTTGCCCAGTCGCCCTGCAAGTTTAGCTACTCATACTCAAAGAAATAAAACAAGAAATAAATTGGAAAACGAAACTGAAATTCATATTAACTAAAATCTGAAATCGTTCAACTGGAATAGCAAAAACAAAGTAATAAAAACATAAAGCAATAAATTGTTTTAATGCCCGAAGGCTCGATCAACTTCTAAACAAAACAACTTGGCCGGAAATCTCCAAGCTTCAATCGCCGGCGGCTGCTTCGTGAACGGGGTCAGAATTCTTGTCTTTTGTCTTCTCCAGCTTCTCTTCCTTAAATAGGCTCGAATTAGGGTTGCGAGATTGCAGTTGCATGGGCCGCTGCATGGGCTTCCTTTTCCAGGCGCCGCTAAGAACTTTCCATCTTTAGCTCCAGCCGCCTTTGACTTTGCCCGATGGCAATCCGCTTCCCAAACTCTCTACAGGTATTCTTCTCCTCCACAGGTAAACGGACCAGGCACGGTACTTGGTATTAGGTCTGGGTCTTCTGCTTCATGACTTGCCCAAAACGGCCTGGTTTGCCTGATAAGGCCAAACTGCTCAGTCACTACACGCTCCAGACGCTGTTTGCCCAAAGAAGGGGTTTTCCTTGCCTCTTTTGCCCAGTGCGCCACCTGTTACCTGTTTGCCTGCACACTCTGACCAAACACCCTACTGTGCCCTCCCAGACACATAAACTGACTCAAACTGACTCAAAAAAGGGCTCAAGATGAGCAAATAAAATGGCTCATCAATGAACCACAACCCCAAAAAGACGTGATACTTCTGAAAAGAGAGAAAACGATAAAGACTTAGAACCAGCCGAACCGAGTAGCGGTACACCACTAACTGCACCTACTGTTATTACTGTTAATACACCGGAACGCCGTTGTAGTGGGAGGTTGTTTGACAACCGGAGATATTCATAAGACTAGGAGAGTTTCGAACTCTGGACCTAGTATACATGAAATCAATCCCTGGATCTACATAGAGGCGGTACTAGATCTAAATGTGCCTTCTTGGAAAGCAATAAGGATTATTGCTAAGAGGCAAGATCATTTAGAGTACAAGCATAGTTAATCCATTGATGGATTGAAACGAAGCTAGAGATCGTGGAACTTGCGAATTGATGAGATAGTCCATTTGATGGATTCATCAAAGGGCATTGACGAATCGTGTGTATGGAAAACGTGATGGAAACAAGGTGGTGTTTCTCGGAGGTTTTATGTAGATAACATTTTATCATTGGTAACAATGTAAAGATGCTGTCAGACATAAAATGATGGTTGTCTAGAAAAATCGATATATGAGATAAAGAAGAAGTTAGAGCATGTTCTTAAGATCTAGGATCTCAAGAAAAGAACATTGTACTTCTCCTGGACATCTTACATATATATGATTATGGTTCGTTTTAACATGCAAGATTCCGAGAAAGGTTCGTTACCTTTCAGAGACGGAATGCATCTATCTAAGGATATGTGTTTTGGGAACACAAAAGGAGATAGAAGCAATGAAAGCAGTTTCCTACGCTTTGAGTGTGGAAAGCTTAATAAATGCAATGTTAAAAACGAGAACCTGATATCGGCTATGCAGTGAGCATAGTGGGAGGATATCAAGGTAATCCTGGAAAGGAATATTCGGCTGCTGTGAAAGTACTTTCAAAGTACTGTTCTAGACTACGAAGCAGACGAGCATTTCCTTTGGATTACATTCTCTTAAGATTTCTAATCGAATGAGGACCGGTGTAAGTCGATATCAGGCTATGTGTTTCACTATTGAAGGAGAAGGAGTTTTGACATGGAAGAGTGATAAGCACGATGCTTTTCGGACTCTCCCATGGGTAACCAAATAGCGGCCTCAGAGGCAGCGGAAGTTTTGGTATAGCTCCGGGATAATCTCTGGGACTTAGATGTAATTCTTAATTTGCCAAAGGCTATGTAAATAGCGGTGCGATGGCAAATGGTAAGAAATCACAAGTCCATAAGTATTAGATAACACATAGTGCAAGTACCACCTGATACGATTCATCGTCGAGGGAGACGACGCTGTAGTCACCAAGATAACTTCAGAGCGGCAACCTAGAGTGCTCATTCACATAGTACTTCTTGGAAGTACAACTTAAGCACGTGATGAGTATGGGAGTCGGGAGTTTGGAGGAAATGACTAGACCTTAGTACAAGTGGGAGATTGTTGGAGTTGTGTACTTAATGTCTAGATTTAAGTAACGGAAACTCACGATCCATTGCCACTAATCTATTTAATTAAATAAACAATTATTTGCGTTTAATTATTTATAATTAAATATATGCAAATTATAGTCCTGAATTTTATACGTTGTAGTTAGTATGGTGTTGCATGGGTGCACAGAAGATCATACTATCGGTTACTCGTATTTAATCGAACAGTTGCTCACGACCTAGATGGACACGGACCATCCATCGGTATAGTCGTTGTGTGAGAGAGAAAATAATCTATCTTGATTATTTTATCACACTTGTACACTTGGTGTATTGAGCGGATCGTTGAGATTCATCGATTAGGATTGCCGGCGATAATCGATTCGAGTCTCAGTGTATTTTATTCTTAATCCCCGAAACTATTGCGGGTGTGTATATTCAATATAAGTGACTTTGATTTACCAAAGGAATTAACCGATTTAATTATTGGGTTAATTACCGGTTAAGTTGGGTCAATATATTTTATATATGGCATGCCGTGAATACTTGACGGGAAAGTGTATCCCGGAAGGGTTGATAATATCCCCGAGATGAGTTCATAAGAAATTATTATGTAAACCCTGCAGGTGGATTTATTCCGCATAATAATTAAGGTTGAATGGTACTAGTCTCGGATATAAGAGATGAATAAATTAATTAGCAATAAATTAATTTTATTCATGGATATTTATATCTTAAATACACGGAATAAATAATACTACCGGAGAAATATTATTTGATATAATATGGTTTAATATTGGGAGTGCAATTAATTTTATATAGTGGAAAATAGAATTAATTAATATCAATGGATTAATAGATTTGGGCTTGGGCTCAATTTAATCATTAATATTGGAAGCCCAATATTCCACCTCCTTAAGATCCCCTACGTAGCCTATAAAAGCACTACATGGTCTTCTCTATTCTCATAACTTGAAGATCACAATTCTAGAGAGAGAAAGTAGAGAGGAGGATCCATGGAGTTCGGTAGATCGTCGCCCACACGACGTCCGGGCTAGTGCAAGGAATACGTCGGAAGATCTCAAAGGTCGTCAAATTGAGTTCTACGTTTTTCCGAACAACGAGAACGAGGTAAATCGTAAAACCCTCTTTATGATTTTATCGTTTAATTATCGTAAAATATTCATGAACCAATATCCGAGGTTTGGGATCCTCACCGGGGTCGAGCCGAGCGGTGGCGATCAAGGATCGCCGGACCGCCGCGGCTGGAGCGACCCGGCGGCGTGGATCGCGCGAACCAAGTTCGCTGGGGAGCAGGCGCTCGCCTGAGGACCAGGCGCCCGCCTGGTCCATGTCGCGCGCGAGCGCTTCGCACCCAGGCGATCGCTTCGTGCGGCTGGCAGCAGCGGGCTGCGGGATTTCTCGCATCGGATCCGCGTGGCCATGCGGATCGTGCACGGGGCGTCGCTGGGTACGTACGGGGCTGCACGGCTGCAACCCTAGCACTCGCATGACGCGAGTGCGCGCCCCATCGAGCAGCAGCGGCTCGTCCGCGGCTAGGGCTCGATTGGGAGTTCCTTCGGGGATGGCTTCGGCTATTCCGGCGAGGGTTCAAGGGACGTCCAGCGGGCTGATCGCATAAGGGTTTTGGCAACCCTAGGCGGCTGCTACGAACAGCCGCGAGCCCCACGCTAGGGCTCGACCGAACAGCCCGGGTTCGCCCGCGGTTAGGGTTTGGTTGAGTACCGGATTCGTGATGGTTCGTGGCGAGATGTTTCGGCAACCGGGAGTCGATTGGAAGTTGTTGTTCCGCAATTTTACAACTCCGGATATTCGATCTCCAAAGGATTTCGGTCGGAATTAATTAGATAATTTATTTATTTAAATTTATTAATTCCGGGATATTGATTTCCAACACAGTGTATGCGACTCCTGTCGCATGGTTTTGACATTACTTGTCATATATGTATACGTAGCTCTTGAAGTTTGGATTCCATATAATTTTGAATCAACACAATCGGAGCTCGTACGAAGAAGATATGACAATAGTCGACGGACAGCGCAAGTAACACACAAAGTTGATGCCAAAAACTTGTATTTACAAGAATGGATTTTTAGATTGTAATAATCGAACGTATAAATACAAGTTGGGGTTTTTGATCTTGTCATATGTTATTATTGGTTTGGACGATGTGAAAGGGAGTAGTTGGTGGTGGTTATAGTCACAGAGTTCGGTAAATAGGCAACCGAACTCTGATTGAGTTCGGCCACACTGAATCGAAGTTCGATTCGCTCCTAATTCGGCCCCAACAGCCAAATCGAGTGAATCGGAGTCCGAGAGAAGAAGGTTCAAAAAACGAAAAAGAAAACATACCTTAGAGAACGGCGGAGGATTCATTCTATTTCTTTAATGGAGGGGATAAAGTTACATGAGCGAAGACGACGGCCATTAGGATTTAGCAGCAGAATAGAGAATAGAAGAAGCGCATAATAAACGATGAAAAAAAAAGCGGGATATAATACATTAATAAATTAGCCTTTTAGTTATACGCTAATTGTATAGAAAAAAACAATATAAAAAAATTCATTAAAAATATTCTTGAAACTTGAAATTATAAAAGACAATTTATTATCCGATTGGAATTTCCATGTTCATTTTCAAAAATTCAAATTTCAACCTTTTAAATTCTTTCAAACAAAACTATTTTTTTATATAAAAAAATATAAATAAATAAATAAATAAATAAATAAATAATTAGTATAAATAATGGGCCTACTCTTACCGTATCCAGTTTTTTAATCTTGACCGTATCCCGTACTGAACCGTACTCCGTACTCTGAACCGTACTACGAAGTGTGTGACTATGGTGGTGGTTTGATTTTGGTTGACGATTTAAAAAGTTTTAACAACTATCCGTGGGGAAATCTGTCGTATAAGATGACAACGGAAGTATTGCATCGTGATTTATCATTTCCACTCAAGGGTGAGAAGGTCGCTTTATATGCGATGCCTGGATTTCCACTGCCAATCATGGTATGCATCAAAATCTGATTTTTTGAAGAAAAAAAATATACTTACATATTTCATAATATTTGATGTTTCATTGTAGATATGGGCATTTGAATCAATTCCATCAGTTGCGAGATTTTCGACTAGAGTTGAAGGTGTACATTTTCCAAGAATGATGAAATCACAGATGACTAATTAGCGGTTGCGATCGGAAGAAATTTTGGAAGCATTAAAAAATTGAAGAGATGTTATGTATGTTTTATTTTTGTAAAAGTTTTGTGTAGAAAATGTGAATGTAATCATTTATATTATTCTTTGATTCAAGGATGTGATTGAGGAATTGCCAGTGAATCAGAACATGCACATGTATTTGGTGACCATCCGAATTCTGAATCTGCCGAAGATGTATCAACGAAAGTTGATAAGAATGAGCTTCATAAATTATTTGCAATATTACAAAAGTTGGAGGAGAAAATAGACGCTTTGATTTAAGGTAAACAGTTTTTACATGTTTGATCTTGATATTAAACAATTATAGCTAATGTCATTACTTAATTTTGTAGATAAAAAAGAAAGTCCAATTGGTGATAAAAAAGGATAGTGTAATTGGTCAATCCAATGATTGTGTCAAGGAAGTGGAAGATGTGGTAGCAGAACGTGTTCAAGGCCATCGCATTTTGTTGTACAACTACTAGCAACTTCTAATGTCATTCAAGTAATTAATGTAATTTCATTTTTTTGTTGTACAACTTCTAGTTATGTTCGTTGTGATGAAGGGAAAAGTCAGCATGCCGATATGGAAGCAAAAATGGAAGGTGATTAACTTTGTAACGATGTATCGTATATTCGTGTGATTTGTGCATTCTGATTTCTTATAACAATTTATTGTATGAAAATGCAGTTGAGGACAGGGGAACAAAGGTCGTACGGGTAAGAAGCAACGAACGAAAGGAACGAACACAACATGTGAAAAGAAGGAAGCTTGATTTTGATGATTGTGATGAAATAGATCCTTCTAAGATTGATTACTTGAATATTTGGTTGGCAAGTGATGCACAAGATAGGTACTAAATTTTACTATCTTGAATTATCCAATGGTATAAAGTTACTAACTAGTTTTAACTATAGGCATGATGTTACTGTTTTGCATGACCGTGTTATTAAATCAAATGCCCTGAAGGAGTCGGTGACAACGGGATGAGTCACAAGCGAGTTAATGTTATCTATTTAAATTTTTATATGAAAGTTTCTTATGTTTAGAATTTGTAATGAATCTGTTTGCATTAAGATAATGGAGGTTGTTGTTGACCTTTTACGAGAGCGCATGAGAGAAAATCCAAATGGATTTTAGAAAAATGCATGTATTATGGATCTGTGGTTTCAACTATATGTGTCACGAGCATATGATAATTCAGCAGACAAAATTCCTACAGTTTCAACACTATATTGGGCTTCGAGGGTGTTAGGTCTTGATCAATGGCTGAAGTGTAGATATATATACATTCCAGTTAATACACATTACCATTGGTTTGTTTGCAAATTAGGTATAATGGAGTAGTGTATTTTTCTGTATGATAGTCTACCGAGACATATAAGGAAGAAATACTTTGACGAGTGCATGAAGCCTTTAATTGTAATGATACCGTTAATATATTTCGCATTTGTGAAAGGTGGATGCAATATTTTTCGTCATGATATTGTACCTTAAACCATCAAAGTGGGCTCCAGACCAATACCAGAATTTTTTTGGATCCAAATAATCTCTAATTCCCTCACGCTTCAAAAAAAGTGCATCGAAATGCTTTTTAAATACCCCTACATTGTATTCTTTGGATGCTTTAGTAAACAGAAAATCAATATCCAGTCTTGAAAAATGAGATTTCACGTTCCTCTTCAAATGATATGTGCAATGCCCATGACAAGTGTTCTTATATATTTTCTTAAATCCATGCATAATTCTCTCGGAACGATCTGAAATTATAGCAAGTTCCCAAGTGTCACCTACATACAAAACATTAAAAGATTAATGATTTTATCAACAAAAATGAGAAAAACCTTGCTGGAAAAATTTCTAAACCAAATTTCAGTTCAATTCTAGTGCTTTAAAAAAATGAAGACCATAAATTAATACAAAAATAAAATTGAAAATCCTAAATTTGGAAGAACTATGTACCAGTTATTTGTTTTAGTTTTTCAAGAAACCAAGCCATGGTTTGTTGGTTTTCGCATCAACCACTGCAAATGTTAGAGGATAAATTTGATAATTTCCATCTTGACATGTTGCCACAAGAAGAGTTCCCTTTTTCCCTTTAAAGAAAGTGTCATCCACACAAATGACTTGTCGCATTGACGGGAACCCACGAATATTTTTTCCCAAGGCCATAAAAAAATACTCAAATTCATCTCCATCATTAGTTTCTATAAATTTTATAGTTCCAAGATTGTGCTCCTCTAATAGATGAAAAAACTTGGGCAATCTTTATAGCTATCGACTGGATTACTTCGAATTAAATCCTTCCCATGCATCTGAGTCTTATATGTTGTACAATATTTTAGTTCATATCCATACTCTTTCGCAAAGTTTCTTATGAGATCCTTCGGTTTAGAAACATGACTAGGATCTTGAAAATTTTGTGTAAGAAACTTTCCAATCAGCTTCACGGAAGCGTGCTTGTGAAATCTGTTAGGCAAACTACGTGGGCAACAATGACCTTGTTGATATTTCTGAACTACAAACACTTTCGAAGCTCCTAAAGTAGTTGCTAGCAAATGCCAATTGCACAGTTCAGTTTTACATGCGAAAACATATTGTCTATTATCAGACTTACTGGTTTTGAATTCAAAAGGATGTTTCAAAGCAAACACCTGCAACTTTTTGTAATATTCACGCGTAACTAATACTAATATTAATACTAATACTTAAAATAATAATAATTATAGTAAATAAATAAATAAATGATAATACAAATAATTAATATAATAATAATATTATAAAAATATTTCACATAAATTTAAATTAAAGACTCCTAACGGAGTATACATTAGTCTACGCGTCTCCTCCCTACGTTCGGCTGAATTTTAGGAACCGATTCTACCCTAAACACCTTAAAATCATGAACAACAAGAATCGAAAGGAATCGCAGCAAGAAGAGAATGTACTCACAGTATATTCACAAGAATTTCATACGCAAAGGTTCTGGAAATTTAGGCGGGTCGTCTCATATATAGTGGTGGTCATTTTTCGTTTCGTAGCCACACATCACTTGGAGACGAGGCGACGGAGAGTTAGGAGTTTTCCTCTCGGTTAAGGTTGTACTTGCACGACACTTTTATCAGGTAGGGGTTTTCTTTCATGTCTTTTTAACATATATGTTCAAGCATGTGATATGTAATTGAATTGTATGAGTTGATAAATGTATATGGTTTAGCCTGTGAAGCTCTTAAGGTTTTGTGACCATCAGTTGTCATCGGACTTGTTCCGCGTAAGGGTTCAACCACATGATTTTAGCCTGTGAACCTCTTAAGGTTCTGTGACCATCAGTTGTCATCGGACTTGTTCCGCGTAAGGGTTGAACACAATATTTTAGCCTGTGAACCTCTTAAGGTTACGTGACCATCAGTTGTCATCGGACTTGTTCCGCGTCAGGGTTGAAATAATTATTTAATAGCCAGTGGTCCTCTTAAGGGTCTGTGACTATCAGTTGTCATCGGACTTGTTCCGCACAAGGGTTGTTTAATACATGCTAAGGAAATGTCTATATGTTTATTCATTCATGCTATGCCGATTATATGTCCTATCTTGATTGTTTATGTTGAGCTGAGAGGAAATATTGGTCCTACTGAGCACGTTGAGTTCACCCCGAATCAACATGTTTTTAGTTACGAAGGAGGCTACGACGGGCGTGACGAGGAGGGCACATAGTGACTTTACATGCTTTATTCATCGTTTATTGGATACTTGTTATATTTTTACTTTGTCTTTGGTGCGACGACTTTTAAATTTGGTTTTTGAACTATTTCTCTGGTTTGGGTAACTTTCTAATTCATTGGACTAAACATTAGTTTTAAAAACGGTTATTTCACGTAACTCCCACATTGGTTTGAATTTTATTTGAAAATAAATAGTTTTCTTTCAAATAATCTTTCGAGTCGAAAATATCATTTACCTTCACATCCTCTGCCTCAAGAATAAACTAGGACAATGATTGGTTTTCATGAACCACTAAACTTTGATTTGCAGTAGACTCATTTGCTAACAATGCACCATCATCTAATAAGGGGTCACCTCCACCCTGTCCATCTTCCGTTCTGGTGTACTTCTGCTGCTTCAAAAGTTGGCATGTCACTATCAGTACCCATGTAATTCTGGTGGAGTACTGCTTCTACTGCCTCACATGTAGGTTCAATATCATCAACCGAATCATCGAAATTCACTACATTGTTGTCCATTTCACCTAATCCATCAACTCCACCCCCAATTAGCAAACATGCAGTATCATCTCCAACTCTTTCAGACATTACTTCATCACAGTTCGGTTCATTCACTTCTTCATTCCTTCCAAATTCAATAACATCACCATTAACTGTCTTTAATTTCAAAGTTATGCAGAGACGAGTCTTATCACAACACGATAACAACCAATCTACGCTATCATCATCGTATATGGAATACGACCTAGAGTATACCAGATCTTTATTTTCAGTTGGGTGAAGGAATTGCAAAACAATGTCGTACATGGATGAATCAATTCTAACTTCTTAGTAAACTTAAGGTAATGCTCCAAATAAGTTATTTTTTTGGGAAATGGAAATGAATTATTTACCCCGTTCAATCTCACCATCAAACACCCAGGAGAAAACACCTGTTGGAAATCGACATCCCGGAATTAATAAATTTAAATAAAATTAATTAAATAAATTATCTAATAAATTTCAACCGATATCCTTTGGAGATCGAATATCCGGAGTTGTCAAAGTTGCGGAACAACAACTCCAATCGATTCCCGGTCGCCGGAAACCCGCCACGAACCACCACAGGGATAGCCCAACCGAAGCCCTAGCCGCGGGGGGAAACCCGCGGCTGCCCGGTCGAGCCCCCGCGTGGGGCTCGCGGCTGTTTGTAGCAGTCGCCTAGGGCTGCTCATGGCAGCCCGCTGGGCACCCCAGCCACGCCATGGTGATCGCCCACCAGCCACGGTCGCCGTGGCTAGCGATCACCGCCAGCATCGTCGCCGCGTGAGCGGGGATCAGCCCGCGCGTCCAGCTATGGCACGATCGAGTCCTCGGCGTCCAGCCGAGGCTCACGCCCCTCGACCCCTCCAGCCTGAGCCGACGAGCCGCCGGCGGTCCGGTGGTCTTCAACCACCACCGCCCGGTTCGTCCTCGTCATGGGTCGTCTCTCGGATCTTGGTTCATATGCATATAACGTTAATTAAATTAAAATCATCGAGAGTGTTTTCATGATTTTACCTTTGTTCTCGTTGTACGGAGAAACGAGATCTTTGAAGACCTCTAGACCTTCCCACGTATTCCTTGCACTCGTTCGAACGTCGTGTGGGCGACGATCCTCCGAACTCTATGGATCTCCTTCTCTACTTTCTCTCTCTAGAATTGTGATCTTCAAGTTATGAGAATAGAGAAGACCATGTAGTGCTTTTATAGGCTACGTAGGGATCTAAAGGAGGTGGAATATTGGGCTTCCAATATTAATGATTAAATTGAGCCCCCAAACCCAAATCTATTAATTCATTAATATTAATTATATTTATTTTCCACTATATGAATATAATTGCACTCCCAATATTATACCATATTATATCAAATAATATTATCTCTCCGGTAGTATTATTTATTCCGTGCGTTTAAGATAGAAATGTCCATGAATAAAATTAATTCATTGCTAATTAATTTATTCATCTCTTGAATCCGAGAATAGTACCATTCAACTTTAATTATTATGCGGAACAAATCCACCTGCAGGGTTTACATAATAATTCTTTATGAACTCATTTCGGGGACATTATCAACTCTTATCGGGACACACTTTCCCGTCAAGAATTCACGGCATGTCATATATAAAATACCGTGACTCAACTTTACCGGTAATTGACCCAATATTCTTAATCGGTCAATTCCTTTGGAAAATCAAATTCACTAATATTAAATATACACACCCGCAATAATATCGGGGATTAAGAATAAAATACACTGAGATTTAAATCGATTATCTAAGGCAATCCTAATCGATAAATCTCAAGCGATCCGCCCAATACACCAAGTGTACAAGTATGATAAAATAATCAAGACAAATTATTTTCTCTCTCATACAACGACTATACCGATGGATTGGTCCTTGTCTATCTAGGTCGTGAGCAACTGTTCGATTATATACGAGTAACCGATAGTATGATCTTCTGTGTGGGCTCGACACACCATACTAACTAATTGGTTATATGGTAAAATATATTTAAGAGACGGATATATTGTAAATATTAAGTTACGAAAAGGGCATTTCATTAAGACCCCTTGAAAAAAATGACTTTTATAAAAAATCAAAGGGCGAATTTCTTTTGAAATGGGGAAATAAAAAATTCAATAAATTAAGCTATGGTCGAAAAACATGGGGAAATCAGAAATTCAATTAAAATAATAAGTATAAAATCCAAAACATCAATTATAAAAAATGAAGAAAATATATTTTTGTAAAATTCAGATTAAATAAATTCAACTTTAAAAAATTTAAATTATTTTGTTTTAATCCGAAAAACGGATTAAATTTTTTAAACAAATAGCATCAAAAGATTTGTGTAAATTGACCTAGACCAATAAAATCTTTGTCCGAAACCATATTAAAATTTTAAATAAACAACAACATAATATTTTTGTAATATTTTATTTAAAAGAACTAATGAAATTTTATGTGTAATACGGTTGGGTTTGAAAATAATAATAAATCTAAAGTAATTTAAATAAATGCTTATTTATTGAACAACGAGATTTGTTTAACAATATTGTTAAATAAAATAAATATTATATAATTATTTTTATAATATTGTTAAACAAATAATCTTTATTTTATTTGTAATACAGTTGGTTTGAAATTAACAATAAATCTTAAAGTAAATTAAATAAAAAGTTTATTTATATTATATTAAAATATACATAATAACAAAACCCCAATAACATATAATAACGAAAAAAATCTATAAATTAATTAAACTAAACGTGTTCTCTCATTTCACAAAATATATCGATTCAATTAAGTTTAAAATAAATTATAATTTAATTAATTGAAAATTTTCAGTTATAAAATTGTAATATTAAATAATTAATCATCACAATTAATTAATTAGACAATTTAATTTGAATATGTATAAATAAAATAAAATTTAAAAAATTAATTTAAATAATTTATCGAAATAAAAAATTTAAAATAATATTAATTGTGTATATTTATTTTATCAAAATAGATATCAATAGTAATATTTTTTAATTATATCAAAAACTCTATTTTTAATTATATTTAATAATTACTAATTTATATTTCACTATTAATTAATTATTTAATACTATTAATTAATTTTTTAAGAAATGAAAATAAAAGTTCTTGTAAACTAATACTCTCTATCTTCCATAATAATTGCATTACTTTTCTTTTTAGGATGTCACATAATAGTTGATAGAACTCAAAAAGGAAATAAATATTCTTATTTTTTCATTTTAAAATACAATCTACTTTAAACTACTTTATTTTGCAATTTAAAAATACATTAAATCCATTATTGTTTGGTCAAAAAATATAAAAACAATATTTTTCTTAATCTTCATACTCAAAAAAATATTACATATTTAGTGGACGGGAAAAAGTATTTATTAAATAATGTTTCAATCAAATAATTATAAGTTAAATATAAAATTATTAAATAATGTTTCAATAAAATAATTATAAGTTAAATATTATTAGTGAGTAATCAATTATTTTGATGTAGTAGTATTTTAAAAAAAATGAAAATGTTAATTTAATACTTAAATTAAAATGATTTATTATTAAATTAATACACATATATTTTTGTTGTTGATGTGTGTTTTTTAACTAATTATGTTTTAATATAATATGAATAATTCTTTTATTTAATTTAGATATATAATTATTTTTTACATATATTTTTGTTGTTGATGTGTGTTTTTTAACTAATTATGTTTTAATATAATATGAATAATTTTTTTATTTAATTTAGATATATAATTATTTTTTACAGTAATTGAACTAATTAAATAAAGATAATATGATTAGCAATGTGGTTTGTAGTACAGTGGTTTGAAGCTTTCTTAAGCATAGAACTATTGTTTTTCTTAAGACATCAATTCTTTTTCTCCATTTATTGTTTTTTTGAATTTTTAATTTTGACCACGAGCCCCGAGCTTGTATAGAACTATTTGTGATATTTTTCCACTTTTTTATATAGATAAATGGAAAACCAAAATATTTGTATAGGATTATTTATTATATTTTCCCACTTCCTTGTAGATTATTTATGATATTTTCTATATATGTAAAACCAAAATATTGAAAGATTTACTCAAAAATAAAAAAAAATTGACTTTGATATAAAGTAATTTGTGATATTTATTTTCCCACTACGTATTTGTACAAGACTATTTGTGATATTTTCTCACATTATTTATTATATTTTTCCATATAGATATATAGTATATGGAAAACCAAAACCAAAATATTGAAAGATTTACTAAAAGAATAAAAAATTGACTTTGATACAAAATCAAGCGGCGGACTTCTTTTGAAATGTGGAAACGAAAATGCAATAAATTAAGCTCCCGTTGAAGAAAAGGTTAGTGAACGTTTAGGGTATCCAGACTTAGGGTTTACATCCGCTTCCTTTTCCATGTATGAAATTGATTCTCTTTTCATGGCCAATCTTATTAGGCGAAATATTTCTTGGTAAAATATGGAGTATAGGATTTTGTTGATTTGCTTTTTTATTTAATGTTTAATTTTCAAATTCAAACCAATTTTTTTTTCGGGTTTTTGGGTGGTGGTGGTGGTGGAGGAAACCATTTTTATGAAGAAAAAAAGTGCTTGTTTCGTTTATCTTTCAATGCATTATGCCAAATAAATTAGTTTTTGGTTTACTGCTCTATGGCAATACTATTGTTTGCTATTTATCATATTCGTGTCAATATCATTTACTTTTGCTCTATGGTAATACTATTGTTTGCTATTTATCATATTCGTGTCAATATCATTTACTTTGGCAGAATAGTCGGTCCCTATAAATTGATTTATGGTTTGTTTCCTCAGGACGTTTTTTCGGATGGAATAGCAACTGCACGTGCTTGCTTGGGTTGAATAATTTGAGTTGTTTTGCTATTGTGTTCTTAGTTACTCGATTGGGTGAACGGAAATGGCGTGGTTTAGAGCTGGTTCCAGTTTGACAAAGCTTGCTATTAGACGAACTTTATCACAATCTAGATCTCACACTCCTGCACAGAGTCGATATTTTCACACCACAGTTTTTAGGTCAAAGGCTCAATCTGCACCTGTCCCTCATCCGGTTCCCCTCTCCAGGCTGACTGATAGCTTTTTAGATGGCACAAGCAGTGTATATCTTGAGGAGTTACAGAGAACCTGGGAGCAAGATCCCAACAGCGTGGATGAATCATGGAATAATTTCTTCAAAAATTTTGTTGGTCAGAGCAGCACATCTCCTGGAATTTCAGGTCAAACAATTCAAGAGAGCATGCGGCTGTTGTTGCTTGTCAGAGCTTATCAGGTTTATGGTCACACGAAGGCTAAGATAGATCCTTTAAGTTTGGAACAGAGGCCCATCCCTGATGATCTGGACCCAGCTCTTTATGGGTTTTCAGAAGCTGATCTTGATAGAGAGTTCTTTGTCGGTGTTTGGAGAATGGCTGGGTTCTTGTCCGAGAACCGCCCAGTGCAAACCTTGAGGGCAATATTGACAAGGCTAGAACAAGCCTACTGTGGGAAAATTGGCTACGAGTATATGCATATTGCTGATCGTGACAAGTGTAACTGGTTACGAGACAAAATTGAGACTCCGACACCGACTCAATACAACCAAGAAAGGCGTGAGGTGATACTTGATCGCCTTATTTGGAGCACCCAATTTGAGAACTTCTTGGCAGCCAAATGGACCGCGGCCAAAAGGTTTGGGCTTGAAGGTTGTGAGACATTGATTCCTGGTATGAAGGAGATGTTTGATAGGTCAGCAGATCTTGGGGTAGAGAGCATAGTCATTGGGATGTCTCACAGAGGTAGACTGAATGTTCTCGGTAATGTTGTCCGGAAGCCTCTGCGGCAGATCTTTAGTGAATTTAGTGGCGGTACAAAACCAGTGGATGAGGTTGGCCTTTACACTGGGACTGGTGATGTCAAGTATCACCTGGGAACTTCGTATGATCGTCCAACAAGAGGAGGCAAGAGAATTCACTTGTCCTTGGTTGCAAATCCTAGCCACTTAGAAGCAGTGGACCCTATTGTGGTTGGAAAAACAAGAGCTAAACAATATTATTCTAATGACATTGACAGAACAAAAAACATGGGAATTTTGATTCATGGGGACGGTAGTTTTGCTGGACAAGGTGTTGTCTACGAGACTTTGCATCTTAGTGCTCTACCAAATTACACTACTGGTGGGACTATTCACATTGTCGTAAACAATCAAGTGGCTTTCACTACTGATCCAACATCTGGAAGATCTTCCCAATACTGTACTGATGTTGCCAAAGCTCTGAGTCTTCCTATTTTCCATGTCAATGGTGATGATGTGGAGGCAGTTGCTCATGCGTGTGAACTTGCTGCTGAGTGGCGTCAGACTTTCCACACTGATGTTGTTGTCGATATTGTATGCTATCGCCGGTTTGGACATAATGAGATTGATGAGCCATCCTTCACACAACCTAAAATGTACAAGGCATGTAATTTTCTTCCCTTTTCTTTTACACCCCACCCAAACTCCAATTAATTTTCTTGTACAGTGCGCAATCTCTTTATGATTTTCCCAGGTATCCAATACTCATAAATAACTTCCTTGCTGTTTTTTTAGGTTATAAAGAATCATCCCTCAGCACTTCAGATATACCAGAATAAACTTCTAGAATCTGGTCAGGTTACAAAGGAAGACATTGACCAGATAAACAGCAAAGTGACTTCTATTCTCAATGAAGAGTTTCTGGCCAGCAAAGATTATAAGCACCAAAGAAGGGACTGGCTTTCAGCTTACTGGGCTGGTTTCAAGTCTCCAGAACAGATATCTCGCGTTCGTAACACTGGGTAATATATCTAGCACTTTACTGTTCACTGAATTGTGGAGCACTAAAATATTATTTATTTTTTCAGTGTTAAACCGGAAATATTGAAGAATGTTGGCAAGTTTATCACTAGTCTTCCAGATAAATTTAAACCTCATAGAGCAGTTAAGAGGATTTTTGAAGACCGTGCAAAAATGATTGAGACAGGGGAAGGTATTGACTGGGCAGTGGGTGAAGCCCTCGCATTTGCAACATTGCTTGTAGAGGGTAATCATGTTAGATTAAGTGGTCAGGATGTTGAGCGAGGTACTTTCAGTCACAGGCACGCTGTTCTTCACGATCAGGAATCAGGGCAAATATACTGCCCTTTGGATCATGTTGTCATGAACCAAGATGAAGAGATGTTTACTGTGAGCAACAGGTAATTATCTTCTTGTCTGATTTATGCACTATCTTGGTTTAATGTGAGCAACAAAATATCTTAAAACCATTTGTTTAAACTGTGAAACTGATGATGCCAGAATGGCAGAATCATATTAATCACATCACGTCTATTCAATTTTACCATTCAGTTTGGGTTATATTGGCATTTTTTTTTGAAGTGGCACTAAAATTTGTTTATTAAATCGTACTTGTTCACAATCAGTATGGCTGAAATCATATTAATGTTTCTTGTTCTATTTCATATGGATTTGTTTTTGTTCCTTGAAGCAGTTTAATCATTTTGACACTTACACAGTTACTTTCATACTAGAGAATAAAGTGTAATATAATTTTACTAGTTTGAGATTGCTATGAAAGATTTAGAATTTATGAAGTCCGAGTGGTTTATGTCGGATGGTTTTAGAATCCTTACTATGGGTTTAGGTATTGTTGTTGAATCAAGATGTCTAGTACCAATGCAGAAGAGGAGGTCATACATGCTATTATGAAAATTACATAATCTATCGTTTTACAATTATCAGCAAAACCGATTACTTTCTATAATATAAGTATATACAGTACATTATTAAGCCCCATGTAACAGAAAGTATAACTTAAGCAGCATGTATCATTGTCTGCCTGCCTATGTTTGAACCTAATGCATAACAATTAAAACTGAATATAATTCTTACTTGTGGAGTTGCATGGATACATTCTTACTTGCAACCAAAAAATATTACTCCCTCCATCCCAGCATGTAGTCATATATGTTAGGGCACAGAGATTAAGAAAATATTGTTTTATTTACTTTTTGATCAAAACGTAAGGGGTAAAAAATTAATACATAGTATCTTTTTAATTGATAAAATAAGTATTTGTGGCAAGTTGAGGGTAAAAGTAAGGATAATGATTTTCTTTTCAGGAGTGTGACTATAAGTATGAAACATAAAAATGGAAAGTGTGACTATAAGTACGGGACGGAGGGAGTATTTAATAATTAGCATCAGTGTTATATGCATCAACATCACATATATTCCGCAGCATTGTAGTCATCTGGAATATATAATTCATAGTAACAACATAGACTCATAATCAAGCAGTAAATCAGGATTCAATTTCTGTTAAAATTGTTAAAACAAAACATATTTTTATAGAAAATGTTTAGGGCCAAAACAATGATTGTGAAACTTAGATTGACTGATTTCATGACAATGTGCATCATATATATGGCCTTTCACGTCCTTTTCTATTATTTTTATTTGTTATCATTCAGATATTGAGTTGTCATGTCCTTATTCCATCCACATAATAATAGGTTGGGCTCTTCGAGTCCCCTTTTTCACTGTACTTGTTTGTAACTTTGTATTGATCATGAATAAGTTAGTGATAATGTTTTGTTGTATCCAGCTCTCTGTCAGAGTTTGGAGTTCTGGGATTTGAATTAGGTTATTCGATGGAAAATCCCAACTCCTTGGTAATGTGGGAAGCCCAGTTTGGTGATTTTTCGAATGGGGCCCAGGTGATGTTTGACCAATTCCTGAGCAGTGGAGAGGCCAAGTGGTTGCGTCAAACTGGCTTAGTTGTCCTCCTGCCTCATGGATATGATGGGCAAGGTCCTGAGCACTCGAGTGCGCGTTTGGAACGCTTCCTTCAGGTGTTGTTCTTTTCTCTATTATGAGCCTTTTGTTCTTACATCAAAAGTGTTGCCTGTAAAGGAGCCTTATTTTTCCTCTTTGTACATTCTTCTTTTGACGCTTGCTCCTCTTGTCACCTTTCTAGTTTTTGTTTTTGTTTTTTCATGTTGGATGGGGGTTGATTTTCATGGTATTAAACTATAAGAGAAGATTGAGAGAGTGACAAATCTGGTTTAATAAGTTGTATTCTACCTCTCTAGAGAATAATGGCTTTCACCCCCTCTTCTTTTACAATGTACTATTGTTTTTCCCTACCAGTCAAGGTGAACTGTGGCTATTAGAATGATTACCCGAGGGCCTTCCCCAAAATAGACTTGCTCTTTGAATCTTTTCTCACCAGTCACCAGTCACCATTCTATATCTGTGTTTTATGTTCTCTTATAATGGCTCAGAGAGGCCTAATCACATTGTGTAGAATTTGTTTATGATGAAACGTTATTAAGTTTTGATTGCTTTATTATACTTCTGTTTATCTTTCTTGATGGGATAGGGCTGGAGGGGTAGGCATGGGATGTTATGTGTCCAAAGTTAAATCAAACAAGTAACCTTGATTTGTACAGCAAAGAAACTACCCGTTGCTCCCTAGTTCCGTGTGCATGCCCTTTCCAGCATTAGTTCGAAGAGTCAAATGTTTTTGTTCCCATGATTCTATCTTCTGACACTTGTTAGCTTTTCGGGCCTTTTATATCTACTTAACAGAACCATACCAGTTGAATGAGTTTATTTTTCATGTTGCTAGTATGAAAATTGGTATCCATCCTCGTTGAATTTTTGGATTTCCTGAAAACTGATATAACCTTCTCTTTGACTTCTGAGTTTAATGCATTTTCCCAATCTAGCGATGAGAATTTTATCTTCATTGTTGTATTGCAGATGAGTGATGATAATCCCTATGTTATCCCTGAGATGGATCCAACCCTCCGGAAACAGATTCAGGAATGCAACTGGCAGGTGGTCAATGTAACTACTCCGGCAAATTATTTCCATGTTTTGCGGCGCCAAGTAAGCATATTCAACACTTAAAAGCAGCAGCGTCTAAATAAGTTTATATATTCTCACATCTCACTTTTTAATGTTACAACAGATACATAGGGAATTCCGTAAACCTCTCATTGTCATGTCACCAAAGAACTTACTCCGTCACAAAGACTGTAAGTCTAATTTATCTGAGTTCGATGACGTTGAAGGTCACCCAGGTTTTGACAAACAAGGAACCAGATTCAAGCGTCTCATAAAGGACAAAAATGACCACTCAGATCTTGAAGAGGGTATTAGGCGCCTGGTTCTTTGCTCTGGAAAGGTGTGATATTGTTTTTGCTTTCCTAACCTATAATTGTTTGGGCCCGTTTCATCCACTCTTTTTTCCTTCATTGTTTCTTTTGTAGTGTTTGAGATTTTATGCATCTCTTTGTTAATTTCTTGGTAGTACTAGAGATGATCACACTTCAAAATGCAATAACATGTTTTTCATAAAATGTGATGTCTGAATGATTTTAATCTCTTGCACTGAATTAGTTTACTTGTTTAATTTTATGTCTTATATTACAGCTACATTTATGCTTCTTATTTGCAGGTTTATTATGAGCTTGATGAACAGAGGAAAAAAGTTGAAGGAAAAGACGTTGCAATTTGTAGGGTGGAACAGCTTTGCCCCTTCCCATATGATCTTGTCCAACGTGAACTTAAGAGATATCCAAGTAGGCCTTTATAATTGTGTTTATAAGAAAGTTGCTTTAAAAAACGAAGCAGTCTTATGTGGGACTAAAATATTAGGTGAGCTAAGTTTTGCTTTTCATTTGCTCTGTGATTTCTTTCAGATGCAGAGATTGTCTGGTGCCAGGAAGAGCCAATGAACATGGGTGCGTACAGTTACATTTTGCCTCGTCTCGGGACTGCCATGAAATCTCTGGACAGAGGTACTGTGGATGACGTCAAGTATGTTGGCCGTGGTCCATCTGCTGCCACTGCTACTGGATTTTACCAAGTTCACACCAAAGAGCAAAATGAAATAGTCCAGGAAGCCTGTGCTGCCTGATCCAATCAATTCATGAATTTGATGTTTTTTCAGTAGTTGAAGAGCTGTTTTTAAATTTTTTTTTGCCGGCTGTTCTTATCTTTTTTTACATTCAAAGTGTTTCTTCGAACTCGCAGGGGAGTTTTTTGAGAGTGGGCAAACTCCGAGTCAATTTTAACATTGATAACTGAGATCTTTGATGCCGAGTAGTATTGACTTGGAGGATTATACTTGTTTCCATTTTGTGAGATCATTGACAAGTCGGCTGTTTGATGCTCTGAGTAGTATTGACTTCTCTCTCTGCCCTAAAATAGATTACACATTTCTTTTGTAAATTACAAAGAAAATGTGTCAACTTCTATGGGACAAAGGAAATATAATATACTCGTTTCTATTTTGTGAGATGGTCGCTTTATTTGGAGTTTTACTCCAAAGAACTACTTGAAAGGTTCCTCATGAAACAACACAAGTTTAACAAGAACATGATCAGCAAAAATCACGCACACACCAAATAACCAAGAAAATGATCAGAACAAAAAATATCGGAGGAAAGCTAAAAGTCTACATGTTTACCCAGAACATGATCAGAACAAAATATCCGAGGAAAGCTAAAGTCTACATTGTTTACCCAGAACATGATCAGAACAAAATATCCGTGGAAAGCTAAAGTCCTGCTATTTGAAATCATAACCAACCAAGAAAATGAGAATCAACAATATGTGCAATGAGCGTGTCTAATTCTGATCTACCAACCCAAAAATCTCAATCAGATCAGATTCCTTGGGCTGGCTAATAATCTTTTCAAAAATATGGCCGAACCTCTCGATACCGAGCATTGCTTCCAAGATTTTGTCTTCCGAGGCTTCAACTGACTTTTCCTTTCGACATTCCTGTCCATCCACAGTCGGAGAGAATAACAGCTGAGATATCCGTTCTTTTTGAATATGTTTAGAGTGCATTCTGACCTCAGTCCCAGATGTAAAAAGGTGATACACGTACACCACCTTCTTTTGACCAACCCTGTATGCCCGGCTCACAGATTGCTTCTCAACCGAAGGGTTCCAAACAGTATCAAGCAGCACAACCCTGGAAGCCCCCACCAAATTTATCCCTTCGGAACAAGCTCTTTGCGACGCGAGAAGCACTTTCGCTTCGCTCCTGCTATCATTCAAAGAAGATATAGAATCCTGACGCTGTCGCACATCCATTTGGCCGTCTATGTAAAGCAACTCCCTTCCTTCGTTCCAAGAAAACCGGGCTTTAATCTGTCTTCTGAGAAACTCAAGAGGAGGCAAGTACTGACTGAAAACCAAGACCCTCTCACCAAGTGCATCAGCTAACTGTACCAGTTTCATGACGAATTTCGTCTTTATGCCTTCCTCAACAGATTCATTCTCTTTAAACTTTCTCTTGAGCGGCAAGGACTTTCCGGCAATCTCCATCAGCGAAGGATGGACAGAGATGAGGGACACCTGCTGGATCCTTTTGAATATGGAAGGTATTTGGCTAGAAGCTTCTAGAAGTACTCTCTGCGATTCGGTCGGGTGTAAGAACACTAGAGTGTCTCTCAGACCAGGAAGGCTCTCCTCAAGGATAGAACCTTTATGCACGTGAACTAACGGATCAAGCATCGATCTGAGTTCCTTCAAACCAGCGTTTTTTTCTTTGCCTATTGAGCTAGTCAAATCCCTCCACTGTTTCCTACTTTTACACCCATGACCCGTTCTGTTAACCCCACTCTCGATTTCAGGGTTCACTATGCAGAGCGTGTTGTATAGCTCTTCAAGATTGTTTTGGAATGGCGTGCCAGACAAGATAATGCGCCTCTGTGTGGCCACTTTTGACACAGCCTGCCAGATCTGGCTTTTGTCATTGCGCGGGGTATGGCCTTCATCCAACACTAGGAGGCCTGGGCACTCCAGAAGTAATTTCTTCATTAGCTCCTCGACTCCTCCTACATTTTCACCGTTTTCAAGAACGAGTTTATTGAACAATTGATAGCTGAGTACTAATATACTTTCGCGTGATACCCACGATGCAAGTTTCACGAGACGCATGCACTCGACGCTCATTGTCCTACTTCCACCGACAACGACTTGCTTGAAGATTTCTGCAGCGAATGATTTTTCGTATTCAGATAGCTTTTTTTTGTTCAGATTGTGGAAAGGTATGTCGACTTTCCATTTTACGAACTCCGATTCCCAAGTTAGGAGCATGCCTTTTGGAGCTATGATGACAGGGTGACAGAACGGGTACAACTTGAGAAAGGACTGGAGAAATACTATGGTCAGTCGAGTTTTTCCAGTGCCGGGAGCATGAGATATTATGCATCCCCTCCCCCCAGAAAGGGGAAATTTCATTTTTTCTGTGACGATACTACCGGCTATATTGTTCCACATGAACTCGAATCCTTCACGTTGGTGAGGGTACAGCTCTTTTCTGACGCTGGGTATTAGATCCCAGACGGTGCCTCGGGCAAGAGAGGTGGGCTCTGGGTTTAAATAGCCGAGGGGGTCGTGAAACTGAATCGGATCAATGGAATGACTCGATGGGGATTCATTGGGATCCTTTCTGCAGTCATATCTACTCGAACGTGGTGTATACTGGACAAGAGCATGAAGAGTATACACACTTAATAATCACAACTTAGGCATAAATTCGATATTAATATACTATCTCAAACCAACCAAAATGCATACACATGGAAGAACACGAGCATTTCATGATATTATTAACAGTTGAATGGATGGAGTCATGTACTTACAAATTGTGGTAAGACATACTTTATGTCGAGAATCGTAGTGAAACAGTATTTGCAAATAATCCCGATCTGCTCATTAAGGATATGGTGATGATCCCCTCGGGCACAACAAGCAAATGGACTTTGATCGATCTCTTCTGAGGAAATGCCATCATTTTCCATCTGAATAAAAATTAAATCATATTAAAAACACTTCATGTCTAATAAGAATCTCTGAGCCTAACACGAGATCACAAAATCATAAAAAGATCGAACCTCGTCCACAGAAGAATCAGTGCAGTCCATCTCAATTTCTAGAAGACCCAATTCAAGATCACAGAAGAGTGAATCAATCTCCTTTTCCCACTCCGACTTAATGTGGGGCAGCTGCACCTCGTCCTCAAACCCGAACCTGATCGGAAGTGTCAATCGAGTCAAGAAATTATCTTCGGCAGTATCATGGGATTGATGCTCCTTCGCCGATTTTATGGATGCTACCAAAATCTTGATCAAGTCGGAAGTCGTTGCTCGGAATTTTTCTTGTTTAGTGAGTTTTGGACCCGTTCCCACCACCCTGTCAGCGCTATCCTCATCTCTTGAGAATTTAAACTTTCCATCATCCTTTATGGAATTTGAGACCGAGCTCGGTTTACAGCATTTTGCATGGCTTGAATCCTCTTTATGTTTATTAATATTATTCTTGCCAGAACATATCATGTCTTCATCTTTTTGTGCCATCTCCCCACCATTCTTCTTCGGATTGATTCTTGCGCGCTTATTGATCCTCGGAAAGTCGTCATCAGTTTCCACATAATCCTTTTCAACCCCGCAGTCTCTTTGTTTTTCAACCTCACTCTCTTTATTCCTTCGGATTCGTGTACTATTTCTAGAACCGGGAAATTCTTCAACGAAGCATTCCTTTTCCCCTGATATTGTATTAATGAAGCCTTGATCCTCCTCATCATCACTTTTGGTCTCTTGTACTCTCTCCTTCACTCCCTCACTCTTTCTACGAATGCAAGATGATGTCGACGATGTGTCTCCATCAGATGATACGTATCCCTCTTCTCCTGAACTCGATGCTCTGTAGTCCTCATCAGAAGACTCATCTTCCTCCTCCTCCTCCTCCTCCTCCTCCTCCTCCTCCTCCTCCTCCTCCTCCTTCTCCTCCTCCTCACTAAGATCAGAATCTAACACATCCATAACATCAACAGACTCTTCCGAACAACTCCTCCTCGACGAATTCTCTGAACTCTCTAAATCAACACATTCATCCAAGGGATTCTTCCGAGGCCCAACTCCTCCACCCCTCTTTCCGACTTCATCCGATGTATTCGAAACAACCCTCTCGCCAACAGTATCATTACTCGAAGGGACTTGATCATTTTTCTTCTTCTTCTTCTTCAACTCATTATGGACATTTCTGAAATGCTCCTCCTCCTCTTCCTCCTCACTTATATCAGCATACGACACATCCATAACATCAACAGACTCATCAGAACAACTCCTCCTCCACGAATTCTCCGATCTCTCTAAATCAACACATTCATCCAAGGGATTCTTCCGAGGCCTAACTCCTCCACCCCTCTTTCCAACCTCCTTCGATTTACCAGGTTTATTCAAAACAACCCTCTCGTTGTCGTCATCGTCACTACCCGAAGGGACATTAATCGGAGAATTTCTAGGCCTCTTCTTGGAACCCATTTCTTGATCATTTCTTCTATTCTTCATCTTCAACTCATTGTGGATATTTCGGAAATGCTCATCAAATTCACTCCTTGTTCTTGGCCTCCTTGCTGCAGCTTGACTAGGCATTGTATTTTTTCACATCTACAATATATTCGAAATTCGAAATTCAATTTCAACAGAAATTAACAAGATTAAACATACATCACTTTTTATTTTTATTTCATCCAAAAGTTGATACCAAACTTACAAAAACAAAGGGCTCCTTTCTTCTCTTCTTCTTCTACACACAGTACAGCTGTATTTCTGAGACTACTCTGTTTTTTTCGTAAAAAACAAGAAAGAGATCAGAGAGAAGACGAATCGTGTGAGGAGAGAGAAAGTAAAGAAGAGAATATAAAGAGTTTTTGGCATTTGATGACGTTAATGGAAAAGACCGACTCGTGCATGCCAATGATATATACTCTCTCCAATAAAAGTGGTCACCGGATTTTTTTTTCCCAAAATATATGTTAATTTTTAGTTTAAAAAATGTTAATTTTTTATTTTTTTAAACCAAAATGTAAATTGTAAAAATATATTTACTAAAAAAAAGTAAAATAATTTTGAATAAAATTTAAAAATTTATAAATTGAATAAAACTGTATTTTAAAATAAAAATTTTGAATAATTATTTCTTTATTCGATGGACACTTTGAAAATAAGGTATGTCAACTATCTAGAGATTCAGAGTAATAGAACTATTTTTTACACTAAAATTGAGAAAACTATTACTCCTCGGATTAGAGCATCTCCAATTAGGGCTAGGCGCAGGCCGGGCCGGTCCCAAAATTTTAAGGGACCGACCCAAAACTCGATTTTGTCGATCCGGGTCGGTTCGGGTTTTTTTAAATGAAGGCCCGACTTGGGATCGAGTCCGGCGGTCTGAGGCGGGTTTTCGGGCTTTTCCAGTCCATTTATTATAATTTTAAAAAAAAAATTAATAATTAAAAATAATTTTTTATTAATTTTTTTGATAAAAAAATAAAATTTTAAATAATACTATTATATAACATATTTATAATTTAAATTTATAAAATAGAATCATTAATTAAAAAATTAAAAAATTATATAAAAATATATAATATTTATTAAAATAATTACATAAAAAATAAAAAATGTGCCGTTCCGGGCTTTCGATCCCATTTTTTTTTTGGACTGGGCTCGGACCAAATTTTTATTTTTCGGTTCGGACCCTTGGCGGGCAGGTCCAAAAAGAAATTGGGCTCGGGCCGTGACGGGCTTTTTTCTGGTTTCCGGTCTGGGCTTTCGGGTTTTCGTGCCTAAACGCCCCGCCCTCTCTCCAATGATGTACCCAAAGATATGTACAATTGAGTCGCATGTCATTTGATACATCACAAATAATTTATACCTATCAATGTGTAATTTAACATACCAATAGTTTTATGTACAATTATTCACTTTTTATGCATGTGTGACCCATAGTATAAGACATAAAATCAATTTGTACCTAGTATCCAATATTAGATACTCAATTTTCTCTCTCCTAATTTATACCTACTTCACATAGAAATTGTACCTACCATTGGGGATGCTCATATAAATAAAGTGTAATAAACTTATTAATCATGACTCACATGTAAAAAATGGTCATGACCACCATAGTAGGAATGCCCAATTTTTTTTACTTTGCTCCAATGATATTTAATTCATTTTAGGATGTTCATGCTCACTTCACTTGACCCAATGTACTCAGGGGCGGAGCTAGCTTTTGCAATGAGGGTGGGCCAAAATCTTATACTTAATTTTTTTAAGAAAAAAATCGAAAAGGTGATAAATTTAGGCTAAAAAAATGTCGAAAAGGTGATGACTTTAGGCTCAGTTCGTTTAGTATTTGTTTCGATAAATGTAATCGATTTTTTTTTTTCATTTTTCTTTTATAAAAGTGGTATAGTAGCTAAAATAGTTTAGTTCATACTCATTCAAATAGATTAAGTTTGTTACAAAATAAATTAAAATAAAATAAATAAATAAAATTAATTTAGTTCAGATCGATTCATTCAATTCTGTTGTTTATATTTATTAAATTTAATTAATTCATTTTCAATTCAAAATAGCTAGCTCATAAAAATATACTCTCTGGGGTCTTTAAAAATTTACCTATTTTCCTTTTTCACAGTCCTAGTCTATAAAAATTTACCTATTTTCTTTTTTATAGTTCTTTAAAATAATATTGTACACCTATAAATAAATATTTACAGAGAATAGTATAAATATTTTTTATAGTTCTTTAAAAAAATATTGTACACCTATAAATAAATATTTACAGAGAATAGTATAAATATTTTTTATACTTCTTTAAAAGAATATTGTACACCTATAAATAAATATTTACAGAGAATAATATAAATATTTTTTATAGTTCTTTAAAAGAATATTGTACACCTATAAATAAATATTTACAAGAATAGTATAAATATTTAAGAGGTAAATACCATGAATAAAACAATAAAATAAAATTAGTGAAAAGATCAACCAAACAATTAATTACTTTACGCTACAATTACTTTACCCTACACAATTATACAAATATAAAATATTATATATTCACATAAAGTAGAAAATGGGCTTTAGCATTTGAGAGCATCTCCAATGTTGCCCATTTGAGTACATTTAGACGAGGGTGGGCCTTGGAAATGCTCTCAAATGCTAAAGCCCATTTTCTACTTTTTGTGAATTCTTTTACATGTTTATCTCATCACAAAATGGACAAGGATAAAAAGTGAGCAATTTCATACAATTGCTAAGCTCATTTCCACCTTTTAAAAGACCAATTAAACCATGAGTAGGCCTAATTAAATATTAATAACAAATAAAAAATAAAAAATGACATGAATAATAAAAGTGGGCGTGACCACCATAGTGGGTAAACGTGCACACCGGTTCACACTCGCCGGTTTCCGGCACCGGCGGTCCCCGTCCCCGTAATGCCTGAACCGGGACCGAACCGGCCAAAGCCGACCCTGTTACAAAAATCGGCGGGTTACCCGCTGGTTTAATAATTTTTATTTTTATTTTTTTATTTTTTAATATTAATTTAAATATTTTTAAGTTTCTTAAAAAGAAAATAAGAATAAAAATAATAAATTTTTTGAATAGAAACTAAGTTAAATAGTAAAAAAAATTAATAAAAAAGTAAAAAAACTTCAACTTTTATTTAAATTTGAAAATTAGAATACAAAATTAAATAGAGAAATAAGAAATTTTAATTTAAAAATTAGAAGTACAAAATAGTTTAACAAATTACAAGTTTTTAAAAAATGAATCTTGGAATTATTAATTGTTCATTCACTTTCGGTCAACTCTTCCAAGTCTTGCGATTCTTTTTCTTCTTCCGACGAGTGTTTAGCCAAATGTTGCTTCCTCTTTCTTGCTTGTACCCAATCATTTACTAGCATTTGTGCCTCTAAGTTTTTCGGGTGGAGGCGCGATCTTCTTGGTCCAAGCATGTTCCCTCCAATGCTAAAAGCTGATTCCACTGCAACTGTAGACGCTGGAACAGAGAAGATGTCTCGAGCTATCTTCGAGAGTACTGGGCAAACTTCCGATCTCTTTGACCAAAAGATCAAATATACTTTTTCATCTGCGTTCATGTCAATGCGTCCCAAGTCGGGTGTGTTGAGGTAAAGATCGAGCTCTTGGTAGAAGTCCTTCTGTGCTCGAGCCTTCTTCCGCCCTTTGTTGAAAGTGGTTATTTTCTTCAATGGCATGAATGATCGTTGCCACGGAGTAAGGCCGTCGGTCGGTGTTTGGGGTTGAGAGTCATCATCTTCATCATCACCTGCACCTGCACCATAATCAAAGGGGGAGGGGCCTATTCCCGTATAACCTTGGGAAAGTGGGATCGGTGTATTCCCTAAACATAGAGTATAGGGAGTGTTTGTTCGTGCTCATAACATCTTTCAAGTCAGGGCAATCATAAGAAGTAATATTACTTGCAAGCATGTTCGAAGTCGAACCATAAAAATTGTTATAGTATAGTTCGAGCCTATCTCGTAAACCTGACATTCTAACGGTAGGGTCTAACAACGAACCAATCAAATATACATCAGGAATCAAACGAAAATATTTAAGCCATTTTTCAGTCATCTTGGAAATTTCCGGAGAAAGAAGGGGGTCATTAGACATAAAATTCAACATAATAGATATTTTAACACAAGATTGAACAACTAAAATAACACTTGGATAATAATAACCAGATAAAGTCAATGTGGTTTTTTGAAACAGTTCTAAAACTAACATCAAATTTTGAAGTCGATCCCAAAGATTTGGATTCAAATTGTATTCCGCACCTTCAATTAAATTAGCAAAAAAATAACAAATAGAATCTTTATAATCATAAGTCTCAGTTAAAAGGGCATAAGTTGAGTTCCAACGGTTAGGAGTGTCAACAATAAATTTTTTAGGTTTCATATTTATGTTTTTGCAATATCTAACATAATCTCTCCTAAGTGCGGGTCTATCACGCAAAGTAGTAACGACATTTTGAATTGGAGCAACTTCACGTTTAAAACATTTAAAACCATCTTGGACACACAAATTCATAATATGACAAATATAACGAATATGAAAAAAAACGGCCTCCTAAAATAGGATTGCAAATATCAATTAATTCAGGTAAACTAGCCGTGTTTGCGAATGCATTATGAATACTACGTCCTACTTTCAGAAAAATTATTCAAGGTTCGTGTTGTACTCTCATAGATCGAGAATTTTTGAAATTTGTATGAATTTCTAAATTTTTTTAAGTGAAATTTCAACTAAGAAGACATATTCTTAGCGATCTATTGCAAATTTTAGTTTGTGCAACAATATAAATTTATTTTGGTTTGTTTATTGGAAACTGGTTGAATTATTGAAACCTTAAGTTGAATATGTTGCGGGTTTTGTGTTCCGAATTCCAGAAATTCATTTGGCATCTTGAGCTCGAAGAAACCCGAAAACCCAGCTCGTTCCCGAGCCGGTCCCTAGCTTCCAAAAAACTCGGCTCGGACCGGACCGAGGAACTCGGGTTTTGGTCCGGGTTTTATATAACATTAACACCAAAGGCCAAATGGAATAAGTCTCAATGAGACATAACTGTAACATTGTTGATTAGATCAAATCAAAATCTAAACATGTAACGAAGCTTCTTTTAGAAGGTATTCTAGAATCATTTGACTTGGAATCATTTGATACATGTGAATGATGTTTGATGGACAAAATAACAATGTAATCTTTATTGGATAAAGGAGAACATGTGAGTGATTAATTAGGAATGATCATACTGTTGTATGTGGAACCTATCAGTTCACAAGCACCTCTAGGTTATGTTTCGGAAAAGAGAAAACGAACTCTATTAGATATAGTTCGACCATTCGATGAGGGGTTTAAGTGAACTAGTGGTCTCTTTTGGGAACACACTATTCTTGACTTCAACCTATACACTGAATAGGACACCGTCAAAGCTGTTGATAAGACGCCATACTAGGTATAAAAGCTATTAAGGGAGGTCCCTAAATTGTCTTACGTCAAGATTTGAGGTTCTATAGATTCTGTGACGAGATTTATCTCTATAGGGCTTGAACTCAAATGGGATAAAAGTTTCCTTATTGCATATCCATAATAAATTCGAGGGTACAACTTCTACGATCTATTTGAGAGTAATGTTTTTGTTGCTCGAGATGGTGCATTTCTTGAAAAGGAATATCTTTCCAAGAAAGTAAGTGGGAGCTCAGTTGACTTGAACGAGGTTCAAGAAGACTTGAACGATGTTCAAGAAGAACAAACTGAGATGGATACTCAAGACTTGGTCGAGAGTACTCCAGTGGTTTTGGAAACCACACCTAACCCTCGAAGGTCTGAAAGGATTAGAACTCAACCTGACAGATACTTAGTATTCTGAAAAATGAGAGCTATGAAGTCATGCTTTTATAAAGCGATGAACCTTCGACCTATATCCAAGCTATGCGAGTCTAGCTTCCGAGAAATGGTAGGGTGCCATGAAATCCGAAATGGAATCGATGTCTGGAAATCAAGTTTGGAACTTGGTCGATTTGCCTAAAGGGGCTAGGCCCATTGGAAGCAAATGAATTTACAAGATAAAAACATAAATGGATGGAAAACCTAGTGTTTTCAAAACAAGGTTGGTGGCAAAATAATTTAATCAAATTCACGGGGTGGATTATGATGAAACCTTTTCACCAGATGCTATGATTAAATTCATTCGGATTCTCTTAGCCATTGCAGCTCATTATGATTATGAGATATGGCAAATGGATGTTAAAACCGCCTTCTTGAATGGGATTCTAGAAGAGGATGTGTTTTTGACACAACCAGAGGGTTTTATCGATCCTAATCAAGTTGAGAGAGTATGCAGGCTTAATAGATCCATTTATGGATTAAAGCAAGCATCTTAGAGTTGGAATCTTCGGTTCGATGAATCCATACAGGATTTTGGATTTCAAAAGAACATGGAAGACTCTTGTGTTTACAAGAAGATCAGTGGGAGATACGGTGTATTCATTGTGTTGTATGTCGATGACATACTCCTTATTGGAAACAATGTTCCTATGCTTAATTTTGTTAAAGAATGGCTTGAAAATTGTTTTTCAATGACGGATCTTGGAGAAGCACGGTACATATTGGGAATCAAGATCTGTCGGAACAGATCGAAAAGGATGTTTGGACTTAGTCAAGCAACCTATATTGATAAGGTGCTTGATGTTGGAGTTGTGTACTTAATGTCTAGATTTAAACTCACGATCCATTGCCATTAATCTATTTAACTAAATGAACAATTGTTTGCGTTTAATTATTTATAATTAAATATATGCAAAACATAGTCCTGGATTCTATACGTTGTAGTTAGTATGGTGTTGCATGGGCACACAGAAGATCATACTATCGGTTACTCGTATTTAATCGAACAGTTGCTCACGACCTAGATGGACACGGACCAATCCATCGGTATAGTCGTTGTGTGAGAGAGAAAATAATCTATCTTGATTATTTTATCACACTTGTACACTTGGTGTATTGAGCGGATCGTTGAGATTCATCGATTAGGATTGCCGGCGATAATCGATTCGAGTCTCAGTGTATTTTATTCTTAATCCCCGATATTGTTGCAGGTGTGTATATTTAATATAAGTGACTTTGATTTACCAAAGGAATTAACCGATTTAATTATTGGGTTAATTACCGGTTAAGTTGGGTCACTATATTTCATATATGGCATGCCGTGAATGATTGACCGGAAAGTGTATCCCGGAAGGGTTGATAATATCCCCGAGATGAGTTCATAAGGAATTATTATGTAAACCCTGCAGGTGGATTCGTTCCGCATAATAATTAAGGTTGAATGGTACTAGTCTCGGAAATAAGAGATGAATAATTAATTAATTAGCAATAAATTAATTTTATTCATGGATATTTCTATCTTAAATACACGGAATAAATAATACTACCGGAGAAATATTATTTGATATAATATGGTTTAATATTGGGAGTGCAATTAATTTTATATAGTGGAAAATAGAATTAATTAATATTAATGGATTAATAGATTTGGGCTTGGGCTCAATTTAATCATTAATATTGGAAGCCCAATATTCCACCTCCTTAAGATCCCCTACGTAGCATATAAAAGCACTACATGGTCTTCTCTATTCTCATAAGTTGAAGATCACAATTCAAGAGAGAGAAAGTAGAGAGGAGGATCCATGGAGTTCGGTAGATCGTCGCCCACACGACGTCCGGGCTAGTGCAAGGAATACGTGGGAAGATCTCAAGGTCGTCAAATTGAGTTCTACGTTTCTCCGAACAACGAGAACGAGGTAAATCGTAAAACCCTCTTTATGATTTTATCGTTAATTATCGTGAAAATACCATGAACCAAGATCCGAAGGACGAACCCGGGGATGGGGTTTGACCGCGCGGTGGTGATTCGAGATCACCGGACCGCGTGCGGTCAAGCGAGCCCCGCCGGGATCGAAGGCAACAAACCCTCGGCTGGACGCCGAGGGTGGCGATCATCCCTAGGGCGCGATCGCCGTGCGCGATGTGGGAGAACCCCGGCTGGACGCCGGGGGTGCGATCGAGCGCGTGCTCGATCGCTGGGGGCGCGGGCTGGTGCCGCCCCCCGTTCCACCGTGAGCGGCGAGTCGCCGGACTCGCCGCGGGGCTGCCGGAGCAGCCCCATCGATCGCCTTGAGCGATCGCGATCAGCGATCGCGAGCCCCTCGCGGGGGCTCGGCTAGGGCAGCCGTGGGTTCATCCCGCGGCGGGTGTTCTTGGCCGGGCTCCGGCTCGTGAGGTGGTTCGTGGTTGTTTTCCGGCGAAAGGATTTCGATTGGGTTGTCGGTTCCGCAATTTTGACAATCCGGATATTCGAAGGATTTCGGTCGGAATTAATTAGATAATTTATTTATTTAAATTTATTAATTCCGGGATATCGATTTCCAACAATTGGTATCAGAGCGTTGGTTTTAGTTCATGGTATTTTTCGATAAATTGTTCTACCTTGCAGGGTTTCCGATTATTATGGCTAGATTTAATTATTGTTAATTAATGTCATAATATTTTCTCTTGATTATTAAACTCTCGGTGATGTCAATATTTGTTCTTGTGTGGTGAATGCTTGTTCTTATTTTTCCGGAAATTGTATGAGGTCGATTTCATGTAAAGAATCGATACCGGATAGCGTAGTAATAAATTTGTAATTTATTTTACGTTGGATTGATTTCGAAACGACTACCGGAAAAGTGTGACGGAGGAGACGAAGAGAGGGAGGACCGGGGATCGATCACGAGGATCGATCCCATGAGGATCGATCGCCCGGGCTGCCCTAGGGCTCTCGGCCACGCCGGCCACCGAGGGTGGTGGCGCGTGAGCCTTGGCCGGCGGTGGTAGTGGCGGTCGATGGTGGGGATGGCGTGGGGATCCCCAACCCATGCTATTCCTACCAAGATCCAACTTTCCTAATTGATTCGGTTTTCCTATTTTGAGTATTCCTAGTTTTGGGAATTCTCATGGAAATAGGAAAAGAATTAATTGGAATTAATTTATTTCCTTATTCTATTATGGAAGTCTTCTAGAATATTCTAAGTTCTACTTGGAATAGGATTCTAGAGATTTAATAGAATTGGAAAGGAAAATAATTAATTATTAAATTAATTTATTTCCTAATTGATTATTCCTATTTTATGGGAATTTTCATGGACATGGAAATTAATTAATTTTGGAAAGTTTAGGAGTCCTAAATTAATTTTTCCTTATTTAATTATTCCTTTATGGAATTTTTAATGGATTAGGAAAGGAATTAATTTGGAAGGACTAGGAGTCCTAAATTATTTTATTTCCTTATTTCATTATGGAAATCATCTAGAATATTCCAAGTGGGTCTTGGATAGATTATTCTAGAGATTTAATGAAATAGAAAGGGAAAATAAAATAAATTTATTTTATTTCCTTATTCTATTATAGATGTCTTCTAGAATATTCCAAGTGGGTCTTGGATAGATTATTCTAGAGATTTAATAGAATTAGATAGGAAAATAAATAAATAAAAATATTAATAATATTTAATTTTATTTTTGATTTATTCGATTGACTTAATTTTCGAATTAAGTAACTTTTGGATTTATTAAAAATAAAATATTTTATTTCTTTTGATCATTTGATGGTTATAAGAAGAAATAATGATATTATCTATTCTGGTACATTAGCTAGCAATATATAAATGATGAATCCTGAGTCCACCACGATGCAACGAACCGTAGTATGAGACTCGTTTTACTAATAAGAGATTTCTTTATCAATTATACTTGTGGATTCTTATGCTGAGTCATGTTTATTCAAATAAGAAGTTCAAAGGTCGAAAATTGATATTTTGATCAATTAAGTTGAAGGAATGGACCTTCCGACCTAAGAATCTAATTTGGAAGATAATATGACTAATCAATCCTTATGGATATAAGATATAAGATCCGGACAAGTATAAGAATTGATTGACTCTGATGTATGCAGACCTATGCCCACTCAGACAATATGGTACGAGTACTTCATTTTTTGATTACTCGAAAAATGGATTAGAATACCTGATGTGCCACAAAAGCAAGTGTTTTGACAAGTCAATGGACACTAAGCAATTGTGGAGAACCATCAAGGTATATCCATTTGTAGCCTGCGATTTGATCGCGGAGGCAAGTACCTGTCTGAGGAATGCATGGCATACTGATCAGAGATTGGGATTTGATCCCAAATGACTACACCATACACTTTTGTGTAAGAAATGGCGTGTCGTAAATAAGAAATGGAACTCTTATAGAGATAGTAAAAGATGAGTTATACGGAACTACCTGTGTTCTATGGATATGTCTGGAAACAACGGCGCATTCAAATGCGGTTATAGAATATCCTAGAAGAACAAAAGATGTGTGTTCAATAGTACTGTGAACCAGAAGGACGTTATAAGTTCCAACGCCCGGTTCTTAGAGAAAGACTATATAATGAACCACAAGCCCAAGGTGACGTAATACTTTGAAATGAGAGAGAAAGATTAAGACTTAGAACCAGCCGAACCGAGTAGCGGTACACCACTAACTGCACCTACTGTTATCACTGTTTATACACCGGAATGCCATTGTAGTGGGAGGTTGTGGGACAACCGGAGATATTCAGAAGACTAGGAGAGTCTTCGAACTCTGGACCTAGTATACATGAAATCGATCCCTAGATCTACATGAAGGCCGTACTAGATCTAAATGTGCCTTCTTGGAGAGCAATAAGGATTATTGCTAAGAGGCGAGATCATTTAGAGTACAAGCTTAGTTGATCCATTTATGGATTGAAACAAAGCATTGAGTTCGTGGTACTTGCAAATTGATGAGATAGTTCATTTTATGGATTCATCAAAAGCATAGACGAATTGTGTGTATTGGAAACGTGATGGAAAACAAGGTGGTGTTTCTCGGAGGTTTTATGTAGATGACATTTTATCATTGGTAACAATGTAAAGATGTTGTCAGACATAAAATGATGGTTGTCTAGAAAAATCGATATATGAGATAAAGAAGAAGTTAGAGCATGTTCTTAAGATCTAGGATCTCAAGAAAAGAACATTGTACTTCTCCTGGACATCTTACATATATATGATTATGGTTCGTTTTAACATGCAAGATTCCGAGAAAGGTTCGTTACCTTTCAGATACGGAATGCGTCTATCTAAGGTATGTGTTTTGTAACACATAAAGGTGATAGAAGCAATGAAAGCAATTTCCTACACTTGAAGTGTGGAAAGCTTGATAAATGCAATGTTGAAAAACGAGAACCTGATATCGGCTATGCGGTGAGCATAGTGGGAGGATATCAAGGTAATCCTGGAAAGGAATATTCGACTGCCGTAAAGTACTTTCGAAGTACTGTTCTAGACTACGAAGTAGACGAACATTTCCTTTGGATTACATTCTCTTAGATTTCTAATCGAACGAGGACCGGTGTAAGTCGATATCAGGCTATGTGTTTCACTATTGAAGGAGAAGGAGTTTTAACATGGAAGAGTGATAAGCACGATGCTTTTCGGACTCTGCCATGGGTAACCAAATAGCGGCCTCAGAGGCAGCGGAAGTTTTGGTATAACTCCGGGATAATCTCTGGGACTTAGATGTGATTCTTAATTTGCCAAAGGCTATGTAAATAGCGGTGCAATGGCAAATGGTAAGAAATCACAAGTCCATAAGTGTAAGATAACACATAGTGCAAGTACCACCTGATACGAGTCATCGTCGAGGGAGACGACGCTGTAGTCACCAAGATAACTTCAGAGCGGCAACCTAGAGTGCTCATTCACATAGTGCTTCTTGGAAGTACAACTTAAGCACGTGATGAGTATGGGAGTCGGGAGTTTGGAGGAAATGACTAGACCTTAGTACAAGTGGGAGATTGTTGGAGTTGTGTACTTAATGTCTAGATTTAAACTCACGATCCATTGCCATTAATCTATTTAACTAAATGAACAATTGTTTGCGTTTAATTATTTATAATTAAATATATGCAAAACATAGTCCTGGATTCTATACGTTGTAGTTAGTATGGTGTTGCATGGGCACACAGAAGATCATACTATCGGTTACTCGTATTTAATCGAACAGTTGCTCACGACCTAGATGGACACGGACCAATCCATCGGTATAGTCGTTGTGTGAGAGAGAAAATAATCTATCTTGATTATTTTATCACACTTGTACACTTGGTGTATTGAGCGGATCGTTGAGATTCATCGATTAGGATTGCCGGCGATAATCGATTCGAGTCTCAGTGTATTTTATTCTTAATCCCCGATATTGTTGCGGGTGTGTATATTTAATATAAGTGACTTTGATTTACCAAAGGAATTAACCGATTTAATTATTGGGTTAATTACCGGTTAAGTTGGGTCACTATATTTCATATATGGCATGCCGTGAATGATTGACCGGAAAGTGTATCCCGGAAGGGTTGATAATATCCCCGAGATGAGTTCATAAGGAATTATTATGTAAACCCTGCAGGTGGATTCGTTCCGCATAATAATTAAGGTTGAATGGTACTAGTCTCGGAAATAAGAGATGAATAATTAATTAATTAGCAATAAATTAATTTTATTCATGGATATTTCTATCTTAAATACACGGAATAAATAATACTACCGGAGAAATATTATTTGATATAATATGGTTTAATATTGGGAGTGCAATTAATTTTATATAGTGGAAAATAGAATTAATTAATATTAATGGATTAATAGATTTGGGCTTGGGCTCAATTTAATCATTAATATTGGAAGCCCAATATTCCACCTCCTTAAGATCCCCTACGTAGCCTATAAAAGCACTACATGGTCTTCTCTATTCTCATAAGTTGAAGATCACAATTCAAGAGAGAGAAAGTAGAGAGGAGGATCCATGGAGTTCGGTAGATCGTCGCCCACACGACGTCCGGGCTAGTGCAAGGAATACGTGGGAAGATCTCAAGGTCGTCAAATTGAGTTCTACGTTTCTCCGAACAACGAGAACGAGGTAAATCGTAAAACCCTCTTTATGATTTTATCGTTAATTATCGTGAAAATACCATGAACCAAGATCCGAAAGACGAACCCGGGGATGGGGTTTGACCGCGCGGTGGTGATTCGAGATCACCGGACCGCGTGCGGTCAAGCGAGCCCCGCCGGGATCGAAGGCAACAAACCCTCGGCTGGACGCCGAGGGTGGCGATCATCCCTAGGGCGCGATCGCCGTGCGCGATGTGGGAGAACCCCGGCTGGACGCCGGGGGTGCGATCGAGCGCGTGCTCGATCGCTGGGGGCGCGGGCTGGTGCCGCCCCCCGTTCCACCGTGAGCGGCGAGTCGCCGGACTCGCCGCGGGGCTGCCGGAGCAGCCCCATCGATCGCCTTGAGCGATCGCGATCAGCGATCGCGAGCCCCTCGCGGGGGCTCGGCTAGGGCAGCCGTGGGTTCATCCCGCGGCGGGTGTTCTTGGCCGGGCTCCGGCTCGTGAGGTGGTTCGTGGTTGTTTTCCGGCGAAAGGATTTCGATTGGGTTGTCGGTTCCGCAATTTTGACAATCCGGATATTCGAAGGATTTCGGTCGGAATTAATTAGATAATTTATTTATTTAAATTTATTAATTCCGGGATATCGATTTCCAACACTTGATAGGTTCGAAATGAAAGATGCCAAAAAGGTTCTCATTCCAATGACTCATGGCACATCTCTTAGCAAGATGCGATGTCCTACGGGACCTGATGAGCAAAAGAGGATATAAAACATTCCTTATGCTTCGGCAATGGGGTCTATAATGTACGCCATGATATGTACACGACCGGACGTATCGTATGCTTTGAGAATGACGAGTAGGTATCAAGGAAACCCAGGTGAGGCGCATTGGACTGCGGCCAAGAATATCCTTAAGTACCTTAGATGGATTAAAGAATATTTTGTTGTCTTTGGAAGACAAAAGGAGTTGATATTAAAAAGCTGTTTGAATACTAACTTCAAAACAAACTAAGATAATGTAGCGACAAAAATATTTTTAGTAAATATTTAATAAATATTATAGTTTGATTGAAGTTAAACCAAGCTCATTCAAGTCCTACTACAATTAGGCATCCCATCTAAACTCTCTCAGCCCAATTAATCATAGTCACTCATCAAGTAAACGGCCCTTCCACTAAGATGACTCCGACCCCCGTAGAATTCTATAGAAAATAAAAACTCTTCAATTATTATCCCATACATATCGGACAATTCTTTTCAAAATCGTCTTCTCTTCCGAAACCTAATTCCATACCACCTCCTAATACTACCCTATAAATATACATTGCTTGTACTCCCCAATTGTCACAAATTTCCGCAAGCAGCAAACTGGTATGTATTCCTCCTTCTTTGTTTCTTTTTACTATGATTATAGTTTGTCTTCCTCCTTCACGTAACTATCTCACATCATTATTATCCATTGTCAGTAGATAGTAATTTCAGCCTATTCACACTTATAATTATACCCGTAGTACACGTCCACATATATATAAACATGCTGCACTCCATCTACACATAGAACCACCCGAACCAGAAAGCTTCACAGGAAATCCAGTAAAGTCGAGTCGAGCCATTGTCGAAACCCGAGTCACCAAAATCGACCCCAACTTATTTCCACCAGGAACGATTGAACTTCGTAGAATAGATTTGAGGTGTAGGACCAATTCCCAAATTACTACTTCTTCCAACCATAGACGAGTCGAAGTCGTACCCCGTCTGGGCAAGTGAAATTGACCCGAGTTGGTCGGCAACTGTAGAGTCGAACGAGTCTGAGGAGATCCGTCGTCGAACGAATCTGACTCACGGCCAATAAATCCACCCGAATCCGAAACCGATCCATATCCCTAGCAGTCCGACCTCCAAATCCAGTACGTCTCGTATGAAATCGAGTCCACAAATCCCCAGCCATAGAAACCCTTCCCCTGTACCAAATTGTGTCTAGGTATTGTAAACCAAAAGCTACCTAAATGTCGTCGTCTCCATTCTCTACTCTCTGTAAACCCAAAAAGGAAAAAAAAGGATTTATTTAATCCGTAGTGCAGCCCCTCTAATTAATTAAGTATTTGCAATTCGGTCCCTATAGTTAGTTGTATTGTGAGTCAGTCCACTTTAAGTTTAGAAATATATTATATAGACCCGGTTCTAGAATTTCGAAACCAAGTCCATGTACTTTATGAAACACATTATACCAACCCAGTCCATCTTTATCCAACACAAACCAAAATACAAATACTAATTACAAATTTATATTACTAACTTGTAGAGGACGAGGCACGCTAAACCTAAGATTTACGAGGCTCGCGATTTAGTGTTCCGCGTCACGGCAAATCGAGGTAGGTACAAAGTTGTTGGATTTATTCGTTGACTTCATGACCTGTTATATATGTGTATTCTATGTGTGCATTATATGGTTTAAATAAGCATACGAATAATCGTTACGACCTAAGACCGGGGAAAAGGATCGAGGGGATTAACGCAGCTCATTCCATCGTTGTAACCGGAGACCGGGGAAAAGGGTCGACGGGGAGACGCAATAGTTGGCCCAACTCGCAGTTCACGATAACAAGTTTATCGTAGTTCACGATAACAAGTTTATCGCAGTTCACGATAACAAGTTTATCGCAGTATTCACGATAACAAGTTTACCGCAGTATTCACGATAACAAGCTTATCGCAGTTTAGTATTATTATTCATTCTATGTGGTGTTCATATGGTTTGTGCATATATTCGATTCATGGGTTAAACGAGTAATTGTCCTACTGAGCTTTAAGCTCACACCTTCAACGCCTTTTTTTTTTCCAGGTACTAACGAGGATGCCGAGCGAGAAGAGTGACGATGGAATTTCTTAGTTTATTTCAATAAAATTCTTCTCAAACATGATTTCAATTTCATTCAACTTGTTTCACTATTCAAGTTTGCATTTGAGATATCTTTTTTCATGAATAAAGGTTTCTACTTATTATTTTTCTTAAGTTGGCTTGTCATGTTTTTCTAAAGCAAGTTTTCAAAGTAATTTCGTAGCGCCCGCGTTTGAAATAAAAATTTTATTTTTCTTCCGATGTACTTAATTTATTTAAAATAACGGGGCATTACAAATAATTTCCAATTTTAATATGGTTATATCTTTTGTCTATATAGAGGTGAAATTTGCTGGAATAGTTCCATGCCATGCAATATAGCTGATTAAAATACAGAAGCTAAGTACAGTATTGCATTGGATGCACTAATGTTGGTAGTTAAGATTTGAAAGTTCTTGAATGAACTAGGTGGCGTAACTAACTCGGCCCATCCGATAGTTATCTATTTATAGTAGAGCTATCGCGCAAGCCAATGAGCCAAGAGAGCACCACAAGTCTAAACTGGTGCTCAGGAAGTTCCACATTATCTGGGAGATTATTTTGTGGACATCGAAATTATAAAGTTCCAACTTTTGGTAAGGTTGCAAACCCGCTTTCTAAACCTTTCTAGCAGTTTAAGATTCAGGCTTTCACGACTGCAATAGAGATCAGACATCTTAGAGATGGGTTTTGATTTATATTACTGTATTAGATACTTTTGGAGATTTGATAAACATTCACTTATGTGTGTTACACATATTTCTTCATATAGATTTGGTTTAATTTATATGAATTGTCCAAATGATTAAGTGATATCAATTGGGTTATAAGGTCGACTTACCGCATAATGAAGTCTCAATGGTTGAACTGATATACTTGAATCATATGGTTGTTCCTAGTTCGGATCATCGAGGACGGACAAACTATTGATACAATGAAACATACCCGACTGGAATAGTATTTGAGATTTCGGGTCATAATACTATTTCATTGACTGTCGAGCAATTTCTCTGACCTGAGTAGTTCAGAGTGATTCCATTGTGAAATGGTATACTTTGATACAAGTAAACGCCTTTCGTAAAAGGAGGTTACAAAACTTGTTATTGGGTATATCATGAACCAAGTAGGAGAGCTTGGATTGACAAGATGGGATTGTCCTCCATTTTAATGGGATATATGTCTTACCGACCACTTGGAGATTCGAGACTGTGGAAAATCGTGGCCACGTCCAGATTCGTATCATAGTGATAAATCTGGTTTTGCAGTCTGTCTCATAGTCAAAGAAAGGTTTGAACCGATTGAGGATGACTCGAGCCTTGCCTCAAGTTCAAACTTAGACATAAAGTGACAACAGGAAATTGGCAGCATACTGGCTCTGAAGGCCAAGTGGGAGATTGTTGGTATAAGTCCTTCGATCCTACGTGTGCAATCGATAAAGTCATAAGGTTGTCTTTGGATGTTAATTGATAAATCGATAATATTGTTTATTTCTGGGAGAAATATAATATTGATCGATAATTATACCTACAAGGTCACACACGGACTCAATGACGATGTACGTTGCTTGTTATATATATTGATTTAGAATCAATATGTATGTGGAATTTCGCATGCATGGGATGCATGGGGTGCATGGGATGCATGTCACATGGTGTGACCTGGCATGCCACGCAAGACGATGATTTGGAGCCACATCACATGTCATGTGGCATTGGAGTTATGGTGTCCATTCAACTTCTCCATAACACCCCATAATGTGTGGTTATTGAAGGTACCGGTATACTGATCCGATCGATATACCGTGTGTGCGGAAGTGTGTAAATCGATAGATCTACTATGCCATGATCTTAGTGCACACAAATATGTATAGACACACATATATTTATATATATATACACATCCAATATATATATATATAGAGATATCAAATGATCAACGAGTTCTTACATTTGATGATGAAATGATTCGTTGATGTCGATGAGGTGGTGTTGAGTCGATTGAAACACCTCAATGGATCATTCTCGACTTGTTCACCTTTGGAATGACCTTGTTACGCATTTGGATCGCCCGGATGTTGAAGCCGCACAAATGGCCCGGCCTCTACGTGTTGCACACGAACCCGGAAAATGAACTTGCTTGCTTGCTTGAAGTAGTTCTCCAAGAACTCTCTTCTCTCTCTCTTTTGTGTGAATTTCGTGGGTAAAGATAATGTGTGATGAAAATCTTATTTTCATCCATATTATAACCTCATTATTCACCACATTACTCCCCTTTGTAACCTACAACATAATGGGCATCAAATGCACCATTAACATGCAAAAGGGGTTACAAAGGAGGTTAAAGGTCATATGCCACATACACATGCCACTATGCATTGTATGTGGTCCCACTTGGTTGTGTGGCATGCCATGTCACACTATGTGACATGCATCCATGCAAGCCATGCATCCCATGCATGTTTATTAAATCCACGTAAATATTGATTCTAAATCAATATATTTAGCAAACAACGTATATCATCTTTGAGTCCGTGTGTGACCCTGTAGGTATGATTTATCGATCAATATTATATTGTTCCCAACAAATAATATTATCGAATAATCATTTAATATCCATAGACGACCTTATGACTTTATCGATTGCACACGTAGGATCGAAGGACATATCCCAACAATCTCCCACTTGGCCTTCAGAGCCAGTGTGCTGCCAACTTCCTGTTGTCACTTTATGTCTAAGTTTGAACTTGAGGCAAGACTTGAGTCATCCTCAATCGGTTCAAACCTTTCTTGGACTTTGAGACAGACTATAAAACCAGATTTATCACTATGATACGAATCTGGACGTGGCCACGTATTTTCCACAGTCTCGACTCTCCAAGTGGCCGTTAAGACATGTATCCCATTATAAAATGGAGGACAATCCCATCTTGTCAATCCAAGCTCTCCCACTTGCTTCCTGATATACCCAATAACATGTTTTATAACCTCCTTTTACGAAAGGCGTTTACTTGTATCAAAGCACACCATTTCACAACGGAATCACTCTGGACTACTCAGGTCAGAGGAAATTGCTCGACAGTCAATGAAATAGTATTATGACTCGAAATCTTAAATACTATTCCAGTCGGGTCTGTTCGATCATTAGCTCCCAGCTAATATCTATTTAATTGTACTTGATGTCCCACATCACTAGCCCATGAAGCGGCGCTATAGTACACATTACAATCTAGTTCATTGTATTATCGGTTTGTCCATACTCGATTATACGAACCAGGAACAACTATATGATTCAAGTATATCAGTTCAACTATTGGGACTTCATTATGCGGTAAGTCGACCTCATAACCCAATTGATATAACATAATCATTTGGACAATTCATATAAATTAAACCATATTTATATGAAGAAATATGTATTATACATATGAGTGAATGTTTACCAAATCTCCAAAAGTATCTAATACAATAATAGAAATCACAACCCATCTCTAAGATGTTTGATCTCTATTGCAGTCGTGAAAGCCTCAAGCTTAAACTGCTGGAGAGGTTTAGAAAATGGGTTTGCAACCTTACCAAAAGTTGCAACTTTATTATCTCGATATCTCCACAAAAATATCTCCCAGATAATGTGGAACATCCTGAGCACCAGCTTTATATTTGTAGTGCTCCCTAGGCTCATAAGCTTGCGCAATAGATCTACTATAAATAGAGAACTATCGGATGGGCTGAGCTAGTTACGCCACCTAGTTCATTCAAGAACTTTCAAATCCTAACTGCCAACATTACTGCATCCAATGCAATACTGTGCTCAGCTTCTGTAGTTTAATCAGTTGCATTGCATGGAACTATTCCAGCAAATATCACCTCTAACCAGACAAAAGATATAACCAGATTAAAATCGGAAATTATCTTAGTCTGTTTTGAAGTTAGCAATCAAACAGCTTGTTAATATCAACTCTTTTTGTCTTCCAAAGACAACAAAATATTCTTTTGTCCATCTAAGGTACATAAGAATATTCTTGGTCGCAGTCTAACGCGCCTCACCTGGATTTCCTTGAAACTGACTCGTAATGCTCAAAGCATACGATACGTCCGGTCGTGTACATATCATGGCGTACATTATAAACCATATTGCTGAAGCATAAGGAATGTTTTCCATCCTCTTTTGCTCATCAAGTCCCGTAGGGCCTTGAATCTTGCTAAGAGATGTGCCATGACTCATTGGAATGAGACCCTTTTTGGCGTCTTTCATTCTGAACTTATCAAGTACCTTATCAATATAAGTCACTTGACTAAGTCCAAACATCATTTTCGATCTGTTCCGACAGATCTTGATGCCCAATATGTACTGTGCTTCTCCAAGATCCTTCATTGAAAAACAATTCCCAAGCCATTCTTTAATAGAATTAAGCATAGAAACATTGTTTCCAATAAGGAGTATGTCACCGACATACAACACAATTAATACAACGTAACTCCCACTGATCTTCTTGTAAAACAAGACTCTTCCGAGTTCATCTGATATCCAAATCCCAGTATGGATTCATTGAACTGAAGATTGCTACTCCGATATGCATAAATAGAACTATAAGCTTGCATAATTTCTCAGCCTTATTAAGATCGATAAAACTCTTTGGTTGTGTTAAAACACATTCTCTTCTAGAATCCAATTCAAGAAGTTAGTTTTAACATCCAATATTACCATAACTCATTATCAAGATGAGTCACAATGGCTAAGTTAATCCGAATGAATAAATCACAACAACTGGTGAAAAAGATTGATCATAATCCACCTCGTGAATATAAAAATTTTACCACCAAAATTGCTTTGAAAACCCTAGGTTTTCCATTCATGTCTATATTGATCTTGAAGAACTATTTGCACTCAATAGGTCTAGCCTCTTGATGCAAATCTATCAAGTTCCAAACTTGATTACCAGACATTGAAATCATCTCGGATTATATGGCACCATGCCATTTTTTAGTAGCTGCACTCGTCATAGCTTGGATATAGTTCGAAGGTTCATCGCCAAAAGCATGACTTCATATCTCTCATTGATCACAATACCTAAGTATCTGACTAAAAGAGATATATGCCTTCTGGACCTACAAGGGCTGGTATGGTTTCCAAAACCATAGGAATACTCTCAACCCAGTCTTGAGTATTCATCATTGGTTGTTCCACTTGAACCTCGTTCAAGATAACCGAGCTCCCACTGACTTTCTAGGAAAGATATCTCTTTTCAAGAAAATCACCATCTCGAGCAACAAAATATTGTTCTCAGATAGATCGTAGAATTTGTACCCTCGAGTTTCATATGGACATACCATAAGGAAACTTTTATCCCATTTGAGTTCAAGCCCTGTAGAGATAAATCTCTTCATAGAAGCTATAGAACCTCAAATCTTGATGAAAACAATTTAGGGACCCTCCCTTTCCATACCTAGTATGGTGTCTTTATCAACAGCTTTTGACAGTGTCCTATTCAGTGTATAGGTTGAAGTCAAGAATAGTGTGTTCCCAAAAGAGTTCAGTAGTTCAATTTAGACTCATCATCGATAGATCGAACTCTATCTAATAGAGTTAGTTTTCTCTTTTCCGAAACATAACCTTCATGTGCTTGTGAACTAATAGGTTCCACATACATCAGTATGGATCATCCCTAATTAATTACTCACATGTTCTCCTTTCTCCAAGAAAGATGACATTTTTATCTTTTCAATCACACATCATTCACATGTATCAAATGACTCCAAGTCAAATGATTCTAAAATTCCTTCTAAAAGAAGCTTCGTTACATGTTTAGAATTTTGATTTGATCTAATCAACAATGTTTCAGTTATGTCTCAATGAGACTTATTCGATTTGGCCTTTGGTCTTAATGATATATGTGATTTTGTCAAGTTAAAGTATACATAAACCATATAATAATCGTGCCAAAACAAAGAATAATTCACAATTAAAATAGTTACCAAACTATTTAATAGTGAAAAACGAATCCATCAGTATCCAATACTGAACCAATATTCATTGTTTATTGAAGGTACGAAATTACATAGTTATAATACTAAAACAAAGCCCTAAGGCAAAACAATATCTTATGATCATACGGCTAATGCAGCGACATTCGCTCCATTTATCGCCATAGATCGACATCTCTATTCACCAAACTTATACTTTTATGTAGTTCCTTCACATGCAAATGTGAGAACCACATTTGGCATCCAATACCCAAGAAGTAGAATTTGTGAAGTTTAATGTCTATAACATTAATACCTGAAGATGAAGCAACCCCGTTCTTCACATCTTCATTGAACTTTGGGCAAATTCAATTATTCCCAATAATTGAGTTTCATTCAAATTTCCCATTCAAAATTATCTCAATGTCAAAACGTGATAAATCGTAAGTGAAAAATCGAAGTTTTCTAACCAGCGATATTATCATGCAATTGAAGCCCTATCTCTCATAAAATATGAGGGAGCCAACCAGACAATCGTTTCACGCCATCCAATGGCTCGAAAGTCTCTAATTTGTGTCATAGATGAACTTAAGTGTTTTGGATTAAATCACTCCCCGAGGTGTAAATAATCCTAACCTTATAACCCATCACATGAAAGACAAATCAGGCATTTGTTTTGAAATTGAATAAAATATGAAATTTTATATGTTTGCAAGTAGTGTCCAACACTTTTGCAGTAGACGCATTGAGATTCCCTAGGAACCTAGTAGCCTTTTTGCCCATGCTCTTTTGAATACCCTATCCCATATCATAAGAATTTCCCCTTTAGGGTCCTTCTCTATCGCCGGCTCAGCAGCCTTGAGCATCCCGTGGAGCTCACGAAGCTATTTCTTCAAACCATTCATATGGAAAATTTAGCCTAAAGGCATTATAACCATCATGAGATTGAAGTATGAAATCGGTTTCCAACTAATCATCATAGGAAAAATCTAGGCGGTCACTTGAAGCAAATAATCCAATCATTTGTTGCACATGTGATCCCATAAATTTCCATTTTTCCAGCCTAGCTGAAGAGATGACCCTGGTCATACCGAACCGCTCAATCATAGTCTGTTCCCCGAACATGCTATTGAGTTGTTCAATGATATCATAAGAATTGGTAGTCTAACACATTCTCTTTGTATTCGTATTTGAGGACCATCCTCAAATTACGTTGTCAATCAAGAAAATTTGTTTTGTTCAATTTTTCACAATCAAGAATTGAACCAAACTTGAATTGAGTTGATATTTGACATGATAAACTACAAAAGTAAGATACATAAAATATGTAAACATCCACAAAGCGGTAAACAAATAAGGTTGTCTAACAATTGTACTTATTTATTTCATTTTTTTCAATTGATATCCAATATCATTGTCCCTTAGAACAAAACGATCCCGAGATCCTCATCTTGTAAATATTTAAGCCGACTGAGTCCGCACTTAAGTATTTCAAGATAGGTAGACATACCCATGTCAATGATATCTAATATCACTCTCGGTCGACGAGAATCTCATTCTCATCTCATGTCTCGATAGCCACGCCTGCAGTGGATCTATCGATGAGAAAACCAAATTCATGTGTAAAGGTCTAACCCTTACTCCCACTTATCCCAAGATAACAAGTAGTACCCCGCTAAGTCGGACCTACCAACTTATGATCGAGGGCTTCATGAGTGTGATGTTTTTGGACAAGACATTATACTCATTATTTTGGGAACTTGCATGCATAGGTGTTTATATGTAAGTTGAACATTTATAACATAAAACATCCTATAACTAGCAAAGCAATTAAATACGTAATCGAAAGGCTCCTAGAACCTCACAACTATCAAAAGAAAAGATTAAAACAACAAAATAGGCCTTGAACATCTTCTGGACTGGTCCGCGCCCGCCGTTTCAGTTCCGCGCCCGCCGATTTTGGTCAAACCAAGTCCGTACCCAAAAAACCACGAACAGCGCCCGCTGTTTCACAACCAGCGGTCACCGAACACCACCGGCGGTCGCCGTTTCCAAAACGGCGGTCGACGAAAGGGCACGGACAAATCTGCCAAGAATCAGGCCATTCGGCGGTCGCCGTTTCCAAAACGGCGCCCGCCGAACCTAAACAGCGCCCGCCGTTTGGCTCCAGCAGCCCCGTTTCGCCCGTTTTGCTTCGTTTTGCTTCGTTTCTTCTCGTTTTCGCCGGAGAGCCGATATCCAATGTCGATCCATGGATTCAATCCATTGCTTACACATTGAACAATACATTTTTGAATAGAAAAAACCTATCTATTACAAAAGATTCCAAGGGACGCAGCCCTCCAAAACTATGGCCAATCGTACGTAAAAAACGACAATTTCATTCACCCGACCACTAACGGTGGCCGGCCTTATATCTAATCACATAAGTACAAATAAACATATAAGTCAATTATGTGATTTAAACCATTGTGTCCAACACAAAAGTGTCCACGAGCCCTAGGCTCTGATACCAATTGAAGGTACCGGTATACTGATCCGATCGATATACCGTGTGTGCGGAAGCGTGTAAATCGATAGATCTACTATGACATGATCTTAGTGCACACAAATATGTATAGACACACATATATTTATATATATATACACATCCAATATATATATATAGAGAGAGAGAGAGATATCAAATGATCAACGAGTTCTTACATTTGATGATGAATTGATTCGTTGATGTCGATGAGGTGGTGTTGAGTCGATTGAACCACCTCAATGGATCATTCTCAACTTGTTCACCTTTGGAATGACCTTGTCACGCCTTTGGATCGCCCGGATGTTGAAGCCGCACAAATGGCCCGGCCTCTACGTGTTGCACACGAACCCGGAAAATGAACTTGCTTGCTTGTTTGAAGTGGTTCTCCAAGAACTCTCTTCTCTCTCTCTTTTGTGTGAATTTCGTGGGTAAAGATAATGTGTGATGAAAATCTGATTTTCATCCATATTATAACCTCATTATTCACCACATTACTCCCCTTTGTAACCTACAACATAATGGGCATCATAATGCACCATTAACATGCAAAAGGGGTTACAAAGGAGGTGAAAGGTCATATGCCACATACACATGCCACTATGCATTGTATGTGGTCCCACTTGGTTGTGTGGCATGCCATGTCACACTATGTGACATGCATCCATGCAAGCCATGCATCCCATGCATGTTTATTAAATCCATGTAAATATTGATTCTAAATCAATATATTTATCAAGCAACGTATATCATCTTTGAGTCCGTGTGTGACCCTGTAGGTATGATTTATCGAAAAATATTATATTGTTCCCAACAAAATAATCATTTAACATCCATAGACGACCTTATGACTTTATCGATTGCACACGTAGGATCGAAGGACATATCCCAACAGTTATGACCACATTATGGTGGGGGTTACATGTGAAGTTATGGAGGTGATTATGAGTATGAAAATCTAATTTTCATCTCTCATTCTATCACATCAACATCATTTTCGAAATCTACAAGAGATAGAGAGAAAAGAGGAGTTCTTGGAGAACCACTCGAAGCCACAAGCAAGTTCGTCATCCGGGTTCAACACGTAGAGGTCGGGCCATTTGTGCGGCTTCAACATCCGGACGATCCAAAGGCGTGATGAGGTCATCCCGAAGGAGAACATTTTGTGGCTGATCCATCAAGGTGGTTCGAGACGATTCAATAGCGGTCCCTTCATCACCAACGAGGCACACTTCACCGTATGTAAGTGTGATCGTTAATCCCTATATATATATATATATATATATATATATATATATATATATATATATATATATATATATATATATATATATATATATATATATATATATTCTGTATGTATATATATAAACGTGTCTATACATATAATGTGTGCCTATATCTTCATGTTGTTCGTGATTACTCGTTTTACACGCTTCCGCACACACGAACAAGGTAATCGTGCGATTGGTTCGACATCAAAAACCTTAAGAAATATGTAATAAACATATGAGTGAATGTTACCAAATCTCCAAAAGTATCTAATACGGGAATAGAAATCACAACCCATCTCTAAGATGTCTGATCTCAATTGCAGTCGTGAAAGCCTCAAGCTTAGACTGCTTGAGAGGTTTAGAAAGCGGGTTTGCAACATTTCCAAAAGTTACAACTTTATTATCTCGATGTTTCCACAAAACCATCTCCCAGAGAATGTGGATCTTCCTGAGCACCAGTATTAGACTTGTGGTGCTCTCTAGGCTCATTAGCTTGCGCGATAGCTCTACTATAAATAGAGAACTATCGGATGGGTCGAGCTAGTTACGTCACCTAGTTCATACAAGAACTTTCAAATCTTAACTGCTAACATCACTACATCCAATGCAATACTGTACTCGGCTTCTGTAGTTTAACCAGCTTTATTGCATTGCATGAAACTATTCCAGCACATTTCACATCTATCCAGACAAAAGATAAAACCAGATTAAAATCGGAAATTATCTTAGTCAGTTTTGAAGTTTGCATTTGTAACGCCCGTGGTATTTAAATAAAAATATAAATTCATAAAAAGAAAATACTTTAGAATAACTGTAATGACTTTTCGATTTTCCACGTCGACGTTACCATTTTGTAAATAAATTGAAATGTATCACAATTATTTAAAAATAAATCAACTCAAAACGAGCATAAAAGACATAGTACTCTCCAAGTATTTTTATTTGCAAGATAAAGTAGAAATAAATAAAAACTCCAAATTATTATTCTCGTCATCACCCCATTCATGACTTCTCGTGGTTATCGACCCCGCCATCGGTACCTGAAAAAACATATTCAATTCAGGGTGAGCTTTAAAGCTCAGTAGAGATCTAATCATTTAAACTAAAACAATACAAAACATCCGTACAAATTACGAAATTTTCGTAATAATTAACAATATCTGTAATTTTGCGCCAGTATAAACACAGCGGGCCTAACCCCGATGACCGAAGTCATTGACCTGTAAAGAGGTCACGGATTCATGCAATATCAGTAATCATATCTCGTAAACAAGAGTACACATATGAACAATTACACGACTTATGTTAGAAGATAGAAATCCCTACCTCTTGTTGCGTGTTCTCTTACTATGCAAGCAAGTGACTCCTATCATTTTTTGAATGCTATGCGTAGTGTTTTCTTCCCCTTCCTCTTATCAAGGGTAGGTGGTATGCACACACACACACACACATATATATATATATATATATATATATATATATATATATATATATATATATATATATATATATATATATATATATAAGCTAGGTGATGAATTAGTTAAATTTAAAATCAGCATTTATTTTGGGAGCCTTGATTTTTGGGAGAATGATTGAAGGGTAATTTATGTCATCAAATAATTGCTAATTGACAAAACTCAAGGTCATTAAAAGGGAAATGTGGAGTCAATTCTCTATCAAAAATATTTTCTCATAAAATGATAATTAATCAAGGGATCAAAATAATTTACAAATCACTCATTTATTCTCACCATAAATATATAGTATTAATTCCATTTAATGTGACATAAAGCTCCCTTAAGTGCTAATCACGGTTGCACCAAAATAATGGAAAAGATTAACAAAAAATTTGTTTTTGTTTATTACTATTATTAATGGTTATTAGTAATATTATATAAATAACTAAATTAAACCACAATAATACATACTATTAACTAATTAATCAGGTAAAATAGTAAAAATATATGTATGCATGACTAAAATGGTTAGGGTTATTACAACATTCAAACAGCTTGTTAACATCAACTCCTTTTGTCTTCCAAAGACAAAAAAATATTCTTTAGTCCATTTAAGGTACATTTATCAAATGACTCCAAGTCAAATGATTCTAGAATGCCTTCTAAAAGAAGCTTCGTTACATGTTTAGATTTTGATTTGATCTAATAAAAAATGTTACAATTATGTCTCATTGCGACTTATTCGATTTGTCCTTTGGTGTTAAAGTTATATATGATTTATCAAGTTAAAGTACACATAAAAAATGTAATAATCATACCAAAACAATGAATAGTTCACAATTAAAATAGTTACCAAACTATTTAAATAGTGAAAAAATTAATCCATCTGTATCCAATACTGAACCAACATTCATTGTTTATTGAAGGTACGAAAAATACATAGTTATAATAATTAAAACATGGCCCTAAGGCAAAACAACATCATATGATCATACGGCTAATGTAGCGACCTTCGCTCCATTTTCAGTCCGTAGATCGATATTTCTACTTTCCAAACTTCTACTTCATTGTAGTTTTTTTTTACATACAATTGTTGAGTTTGCCACGAAACCGAGAAGAGAAACGACGCTGGAGGATTCGGCGCCCGCCAGAGGAAAACGGCGCCCGCCGTTTCTGTCCAGCGACCGCCGAAAAGGTCATCGATATGACGAAGTCGGGACTGCAAAGAATCGGGGGTTTCGGCGACCGCCGAAATGGATTCGGCGACCGCCGAATCTGTCCTTCGACCGCCAGTTGGAAACGGCGGTCGCCGTTTGGCCCAGGCGTGGTATTTTTGGAAAATACATAATTTTGGTCCGTTTAGGTTTCCTTCTCCTACAAGGCATACTATGGGCGAGAATTAATGTTTCCATACATTAATTAGGTCTCTCCCCTATATAAAGAGAGCTTCTCCATAGGCATAAACACACCGATTATAATTCTATAGCTATTGCGTGAGATTTGAGGGTTTAGAGCGTATATCATCCTTGTAATCGTGAAGCAATATTATAGTGAATTGTTCGTCGTTCCTCCCGTGGTTTTTCCCAATTGGGTTTCCACGTAAATTCTTGTCTTCTCTATTTTCTTGTTGATTTCTTTTCTTCGGTATTCTTGTTTTCTTCATACTATACATCGTCCTGATCGTCAACAAGTGGTATCAGAGCTAAGGATCTATGACGAGCGTGAAGTATGACATACCGATGCTGGATCTCAACACAAGGTTCCCTATTTGGCAATACAAGATGAGGTTAGTTCTACGATCCCTGAAGCAAGAGATCGCTTTCAATGGTATTGACAACATGCCGGTTCATATGGAGCATGACGAGCGTGTGTCGCTCGATCAGATGGATATGGCGACCATAGGGCTCCATGTATCGAACAGTTTGGCGGAGGACATCATGGAGATGAAGACAGCGAAAGAATTGTGGGAGAAGCTTGAAGAGATATGCATTACCAAGACGGTGTTAAGTATGCACAATTTGAAGAGGAGTATATATTTCCTCAAGATGGCGGAGGGATCTTCTATCCCCGCGCACGTAGCGAAGTTCAAGGAGAAAGTCGCCGACCTCGGCAACATTGGCGTGAAGATCGAAGATGATGATCTTGCGTTTTGGCTCCTAATTTCTCTACCCCCTTCTATGGCGACCTTCCGTGATACTCTCCTATATTCCGCTCGAGATAGTCTCGCGTTTAAAGACGTTGTTTCGGCTCTCTCATCTAGAGAGAATATTTTGATGATGGAGAATCCTAATTCGGGAGAGACGCCAAGTGAAGGATTGAATGTCCGTGGGAGGAACCAGAGATCGACGGGGCAAGATAGGTCTCGATCGAAGTCACGACATAGTAACAAGGTGTGCAACTATTGCAAGAAGAAGGGTCACATCAAAGCCGATTGCTATTCCTTGAAGAATAGGAAGGAGAGAGAAGGCGGCAACAACAACAACAATAATTTCGGTAAGAGTTCCGGTGAAGTTGGTGTAGCCGAGAATTATTGTGATCTCCTTATGTCTTTGGGTGAGGTCTCCAAATCAAGAGAGGAGTGGATTCTAGACTCGGGATGTACGTTCCACATGTGCCCGAATCGTCATTGGTTCGACACTTTTGAAAAGGTGGAACAATGTGCGGTGACTATGGGCAACAACGCGTCATGCAAGATCGAAGGGATATGAAGCATCCGGATCAAGATGTTTGACGGCGCGATCCGCACCCTAAGCGAGGTTAGATTCGTCCCCGGCTTAAAGCGGAATTTAATTTCGCTTAGTAATTTGGAGCTTAAGGGTTACTCGTTCACCGAAGAAGGTGGAGTCGTGAAGATTGCCAGCGGTTCGTTGGTGGTTATGAGAGGCGAACGTAAGTTGAATAGACTTTACGTTCTTGAGGGCACCACGGTGAAAGGTGAAGTAGCCGTGGGTGATTCCAAAGTCTCGGATGTCGATACGACGAGACTTTGGCATATGCGTCTAGGGCATATGAGTGATTCCGGAATGGCCGAGTTGAGTAGGCAAGGGCTTCTTGGGGATAAGGGCTTGTCGAAATTGGAGTTTTGTGAGCAATGCGTCTTTGGGAAGCAAACTGCTGGAAATCGATATCCCGGGGTATCAAAAATTGCGGAACCGATAACCCCGACCGAAATCCCATCGCCGGAAACCGATCATGAACACCACGAAGAACCGGGCTCGACAAGAGCATCGCCGCGGGATGAACCCACGGCTAAACCCTAGCCGAACCCCATCCGCGGGGTTCGCGATCTCGATCGATCGCATGGGGCTGCTCCGGCAGCCCCGGGCGGTGAGTCCGGCGACTCACCGCCACCACCGACAGGAGGGGGGACCACCAGCCGCGGCGCGAAGCCGCGACGGTCCCCGGCGATCGAGCTAGGGCTCGATCGCCCCAGCCGCGGCGTCCAGCCGCGGCTTTCCTTCGATGCGCGCCGGCGGTCGAAGCCCTAGGGCTCGACCGCCACCCCTCGGCTCCCAGCCGAGGGTTCTTTGAACATTCGCCGGGGATCTCGAATCCCCGTCCCCGAAGTTCATCGTTTTCCCGGATCGTGCGTTCATGTATGTATCACAATCAATTCACATAAAATCATAGAAGAGAGTATATGATTTTACCTTTCGATTCGTTGTGCGGAGAAACGAAATCAAGATGATGACCTTACGATCTTCCTACGTATTCCTTGCACTAGCTTGAACGTCGGGTGGGCGACGATCCTCCAAGCTTATGGATCCTCTTCAACTCTCTAGAATATCAAGTATGATAATCTTGTCTTATGAAAAAGTGAAGACCATGTAGTGCTTTTATAGGCTACGTAGGGGATCTAAAGGAGGTGGAATATTGGGCTTCCAATATTAATGATTAAATTGAGCCCAAGCCCAAATCTATTAATCTCCCATTAATATTAATTAATTAATTTTCCACTATATAAATTAATTGCACTCCCAATACTAAACCATATTATATCAAATAATATTTCTCCGGTAGTATTATTTATTCCGTGTATTTAAGATTTAAATATCCATGAATAAAATTAATTTATTGCTAATTAATTTATTCATCTCTTGAATCCGAGACTAGTACCATTCATCCTTAATTATTGTGCGGAACGAATCCACTCATGAGGTTTACACAATAATTCCTTATGAACTCATCTCGGGGATATTATCAACCCTTCCGGGATACACTTTCCCGTCAAGTATTCACGGCATGTCATATATAAAATATAGCGACCCAACTTAACCGGTAATTAACCCAATAATTAAATCGGTTAATTCCTTTGGAAAATCAAAGTCTCTAATATTAAATATATACACCCGCAATAGTATCGGGGATTAAGAATAAAATACTCTGAGATTTAAATTGATTATCCAAGGCAATCCTAATCAATAAATCTCAAGTGATCCGCCCAATACACCAAGTGTACAAGTGTGATAAAATAATTAAGATAAATTATTTTCTTTCTCACACAACGACTATACCGATGGATTGGTCCATGTCCATCTAGGTCGTGAGCAACTGTTCGATTAAATACGAGTAACCGATAGTATGATCTTCTGTGCGCCCATGCACACCATACTAACTACAACGTATAAAATCCAGGACTATATTTTGCATAATTAATTAATAATAATTAAATGCAAATAATTGTTTATTAATTAAATAGGTTAAATGCTATGACCGGGAGTTTGCCGTTACTTAAATCTAGACATTAAGTACACAACTCCAACAATCTCCCACTTGTACTAAGGTCTAGTCATTTCCTCCAAACTCCCGACTCCCATACTCATCACGTGCTTAGAGTTGTACTTCCAAGAAGTACTATGTGAATGAGCACTCTAGGTTGTCGCTCTGAAGTTATCTTGGTGACTACTGCATCGTCTTCCTCGACGATGACTCGTATCAGATGGTACTTGCTCTATGTGTTATCATCACTTTTGACTTATGACTTCTTCCAGTTTACCGTGCACCGCTATCCAATAGCCTTTGGTAAACTAAGAGTCATATCCAAGTCAAGAGGTTATCCCGGAACCTAACCAAAACTTCCGCTGCCTCTGAGGCTGCTTATTCGGTTATGAGAGAGTCTGAGAAGCGTCCTGCTTATCACTCTTTCACTTCATGGTTCCACCTCTTTCTAAAAGTGAACACATAGTCTGATATCGACTTGCACTGGTCCTCTTCTGATTTAAGATCTGAGAATTTGTAATCAAAGAGGATTTCGTCTTGCTTAATAATCCAGTACTTCGCAAGTACTATTACAGCATCCGAAAATCTCTTGTCTAGATTACCTTGATATCCTCCCACTACGCAAACCGCATAGTTGATATCAGGTTCTTGTTTTACAACATTGCATCTATAAAGCTTTCCATACTTGAAGTATAGGAAACTGCTTTGTCCTTATCTATCTCCTTCATGTGTTCGAACACATACTCTTTAGATAGATGTATATTCTGTCTCTGAAAGGCAATAACCTTTCTCAGAAGTATGCATGTTTAAAACAAACCATAATCGTATAAGATATCTAGGAGAAGTACAATGTTCTTATCCTTAGATCGAAAGATCTTAAGAACATGCTCTAACTTCTACTCAATCTTATATCTCGATTCATTTAGACAACCATTATCTTATGTCTGACAACATTTTCTACATTGTTGCCAATGATGAAATTGTCATCTACATAAAATCTCCGAGAAACACCACCTTGTTTCTATTACCTCTCCAATACATCTTTCGTCTATGCCTTTTGATGAATCCATCAAATGGACTATCCCATCAATTCGCAAGTTCTACGATTTATAGCTTTGTTTCAATCCATAAATGGATTTACTAAGCTTGTACTCTAAATGATCTTGCCTCTTAACAATAATCCTTATTGTTTTCTAAGCAGGCACATTTAGATCCAGTACCGCCCTCGTGCAGAGCTAGGGATCGATTTCATCTTTACTAGATCCAGAGTCCGAAACTCTTCTAGTCTTATGAACATCTCTGGTTGTTCAACAACCTCCCACTGCAACGGCGTCCCGATGTATAACAGTAACAACAGTAGGTGCAGTGTGTGGTGTACTTCTACTCGGTTTGGCTGGTTCCTAGTCTTTGTCCTTTTTCTCTTCCAAGGTACTGCGTCAGTTCGGGCTTTGTGGTTCTTCTAATAGTCTTTCTCTAAGAACCGGGCGTTACACGTCCTTCTGGTTCATAGTACTATAGAACACACAATACTTTGTTCATCTAGGATATCCTACAACCATATTGAATATGCCGTTGTCTCTAGGAATATCCATAGAACATAGGTAGTTCCGAACAACTTGTTCTTTTACTATTAGAATTCTATTTCTTACTGACTCACCATCTCTACACGTAAGTGTGTGGTGTAGTCATTTGAGACTTAATCTCAATCTTTGATTATGCTATGTGTTATGTGGTAGCCTCCGCGATTTTAGTCGCAGGCTTCCAATGGATATACTTAGAAGGTTCCCCATAATCGCTTTGTGACTTAAAACACTTTGCTTTTATGGCACATCAAGTATTCTAATCCATGTTTCGAGTATTCTCAAAAGAACTACTCACATCTTACACATATGTCTGCATATATCATTGATCATTCTCAATACTTGTCTGAATTCTATCTTTTACCAAAAGGTATGCTTAGTTGTATTATCTTCCAAACTTGATTCTTAGGTCGGAAGGTCCATTCCTTCAACTATAATTGATCAAATCAATTTCAACCTTTTGAATCTTATTTGAATAAATACTACTAAGTATAAGAATTCACAAGTATAATGACTTTAACAAGAAATATATCTAAATAGTAAAACAAGTTATAGAACGGTTTGTTGCATCGTGGTAGACTAAGGATTCATCATTCATATATTGCTATCTAATGTACCAGAATAGATAATACCCATTATTTCTTATCAAAATCATCACCATGATTAAAGAAATAAAATATCCATTCATAAATAATAGAAATCCAGAACAAGAGTTCTTTCTAAAATAAAGGGTACATAATGCAATAAACTTGAAATGAAATCCTATTTAACTACTAAAGCAGATAAATGTCTTCCACTGCAACAGCTGCCTCCTCTACAGCTTTCGCCCGTGTAGACTCGAACTCTTCTTCTCTAAGTCGCCGGGTTTTCTGGAACCCCTGCATTTAAAATGCACATACCGTCAGTGGTTCCATATCTACACACCAGATTTCTGGTAGATAATACCGCTGACTATGTTTTTACGACTAAAGAAAAATTCGTACCTTTGAGAGGACATTCAGACTTCCAGTGTCCAGTCTTATTGCATCGGAAGCACTTGCCTCTTGGCTTTGCAGCCCCCACTCGTGGTCCACTCCTCTTGGCACCACTGGGTTTCCAGGCTTGCTTCCTTTTCTTGCCCCTACCTCCAACAGGCTTCGAGCCCTTGGACTTGGTAGCTACAAGCGCTTGAGACTTGCCCTTCTTGTAGATCCCCTCTGCCGCCTTTAGTTCAGTCAGGAGTTGCGCAAGAGTATAAGATAGTTTACCCATATTATAGCTCATACGAAACTGCTCAAAACTAGGGGTCAGAGACTGGAGTATGATGTCGACTTGCGTCTCAGCATCAATAGAAGCTCCTAGGACCTCAAGTTCATTCAACAAACTCATCATCTTAAGAACGTGCTCCCCAACGGGCGTTCCTTCAGATTGAGTAGTCGACATGAGGACTCTCATGGCTTCTTGCCTAGCCGCACGATCTTGCTCCCCAAACATCTCCTTGAGGTTAAACATCATATCATAGGCAGTGTCCATCGGCTCATGTTGGGTTTGGAGTACATTTGACATGGAAGCCAAAATATAACACCTAGCCATTTCATCAGCCTTTTTCCACTTCCGATATGTCAGTTTTTCCTCATCAGTTGAGGCAGCCGTGGGCTCGGCAGGGCACACTTCATGGAGTACAAACTTGTACTCTTCAGAAGTCAGGACAATGTCTAAATTTCTCTTCCAATCAATGTAATTGGGACCAGTGAGCTTATGCTCCTTGAGTATCACAGAAAGTGGGTTCATAGCTATTCTCTAAACCTATAAGCACATTTAAACAAACAATCAATTTAATATCCGATATTATCTCCCTCAAATAATATCATTAAATTACTAATCACATCTAAAATCCCATCAGGTAAGGCAAGCCACGTTCGTGTGGACGTTTACCCACCCAAATGATTTAGCAATTAGATTTGCTTCGGTCGTACATCATTATAGCGTTACTTCGTTGGGAAGAATACTATAAAGCGCACCTAAGTGTAAACCATTACTCAGTACTAAGGTGAATCATTTGGAATTGCTACGTCACTGCAAGCCACGTTAGTGTGGACGTTTACGATAACTCGCAATCCTTCATAATTCCCTATAACTGTCTACATCAACTAATTCCAAAAATCCCATTCAGCATAGCATGCCACGTTCGTGTGGACGTTTACTACACCAAAAGACTTTTATAGTTGACTCCCAATTACTTGAAGCATTCGATTTTTGTAAATCAAGACGCGGAGAATCATAAGTGAAACTCGAAGTTTCTAACCAGTGATTCACCATGCGAACAACCCTATCTCTCATTAGATGAGGGAGCCGAGCAGACAAACGATCCATCTTCAAAAGAATGGTACGAATGTCTCTAATTTGTGTCATCCACATGACCAAGTGGCTTTGGCTCCATTCCACTCCCCGGGGTGAGAATGAGTCGACTTGAAGTCAGTTTCAGAAAGACAAATTAGGCATTGTTTGATAAACTTAATCAATGTTTCTTGTAAAAGGAATTACAAGAATTCTCCTCCAATGACATATCTATATGAACTTCGAAAGCTCATAAATGTCACCAAGAGAACAGTAATGGAGACCATGGGAATGTTTCCATCCCCGCTCCCACTTAGCTTTTTATAACAAAGGGATACGCTATCTAATGCATAATTAAACACATAAGCATGCATACAAGTAATAAAGCACATATCACATAGTCAAAATAATGCTAGAAAATTATTTTCCGACTATCATGGCTTTATTCCATCTCCGTATGCGTCTTCTAGTCTTCAGTCTTCGTTCTTGAATGCTCCATGTGACGAGAATATTAATCCCAATATTTAAATCTATTTATTTTTAATAAATCCAAAAGATACTTAATTCGAAAATTAAGTCAATCGAATAAATCAAAAATAAAATTAAATATTATTAATATATTTTTTTTATTTATTTATTTTCCCATCTAATTCTATTAAATCTCTAGAATAATCTATCCAAGTAAAACTTGGAATGTTCTAGAAGACTTCTATAATAGAATAAGGAAATAAAATAAAATAGGACTCTTCTACTTTCCAAGATTAATTAATTTCCATGTCCATGAAAATTCCCATAAAAATAGGAATAATCAAATAGAAATAAATTAATTCACTAATTAATTATTTTCCTATCTAATTCTATTAAATCTCTAGATTCCTATTCCAAGTAGAACTTGGAATATTCTAGAAGACTTCCATAATAGAATAAGGAAATAAATAATATTAATTAATTCTTTTCCTATCTCCATGAGAGTTCCCAAACTTAGGAATACTCAAAATAGGAAAACTTGAATTAATTAGGAAAGTGAATCTAGGTAGGAATAGCACGGGATGGGGTACCCCGCGCCACCCCCACCTTCGACCACCACCATCGCCGCCGGTCAAGGCCCACGCGCCACCTCCCTTGGTGGCCGGCGTGGCCGAGAACCCTAGGGCAGCCCGGGGTCGATCGATCTCCATGGGATCGATCTCCATGATCGATCTCGAGCCCTTGCACTCCCTCTCTTCATCTCCTTCGTTACATGAGTTCTCCGGCGGTCGTCTCGGCATCGATCCAACGTAAATAAATTACAAGAAATAAATTTACAATTCCGGTATCGATTCTATACATGAAATCGACCCTATACACTTTCCGGAAAACATAGAACAATAATAATAAATCTAAATTCGGTCAACCCCCGAATTTTTACTATTACAAGCATTCATCCACACAAAACGAATCTCGACATGTCCGAGAGTTTAATAATCATGGTAAAATTAAATAACAATTAATTAAACAATTAATCAATTAATTAACCATGATAGTCGGAATCCCTGCAAGGTAGAACGATAATTGAACACATACATGAACACGAAACCAAACGCTCTGATACCAATTGCTGGAAATCGATATCCCGGGGTATCAAAAATTGCGGAACCGATAACCCCGACCGAAATCCCATCGCCGGAAACCGATCACGAACACCACGAAGAACCGGGCTCGACAAGAGCATCGCCGCGGGATGAACCCGCGGCTAAACCCTAGCCGAACCCCATCCGCGGGGTTCGCGATCTCGATCGATCGCATGGGGCTGCTCCGGCAGCCCCGGGCGGTGAGTCCGGCGACTCACCGCCACCACCGACAGGAGGGGGGACCACCAGCCGCGGCGCGAAGCCGCGACGGTCCCCGGCGATCGAGCTAGGGCTCGATCGCCCCAGCCGCGGCGTCCAGCCGCGGCTTTCCTTAGATGCGCGCCGGCGGTCGAAGCCCTAGGGCTCGACCGCCACCCCTCGGCTCCCAGCCGAGGGTTCTTTGAACATTCGCCGGGGATCTCGAATCCCCGTCCCCGAAGTTCATCGTTTTCCCGGATCGTGCGTTCATGTATGTATCACAATCAATTCACATAAAATCATAGAAGAGAGTATATGATTTTACCTTTCGATTCGTTGTGCAGAGAAAAGAAATCAAGATGATGACCTTACGATCTTCCTACGTATTCCTTGCACTAGCTTGAACGTCGGGTGGGCGACGATCCTCCAAGCTTATGGATCCTCTTCAACTCTCTAGAATATCAAGTATGATAATCTTGTCTTATGAAAAAGTGAAGACCATGTAGTGCTTTTATAGGCTACGTAGGGGATCTAAAGGAGGTGGAATATTGGGCTTCCAATATTAATGATTAAATTGAGCCCAAGCCCAAATCTATTAATCTCCCATTAATATTACATAATTTATTTTCCACTATATAAATTAATTGCACTCCCAATACTAAACCATATTATATCAAATAATATTTCTCCGGTAGTATTATTTATTCCGTGTATTTAAGATTTAAATATCTATGAATAAAATTAATTTATTGCTAATTAATTTATTCATCTCTTGAATCCGAGACTAGTACCATTCATCCTTAATTATTGTGCGGAACGAATCCACTCATGAGGTTTACACAACAATTCCTTATGAACTCATCTCGGGGATATTATCAACCCTTCCGGGATACACTTTCCCGTCAAGTATTCACGGCATGTCATATATAAAATATAGCGACCCAACTTAACCGGTAATTAACCCAATAATTAAATCGGTTAATTCCTTTGGAAAATCAAAGTCTCTAATATTAAATATATACACCCGCAATAGTATCGGGGATTAAGAATAAAATACTCTGAGATTTAAATTGATTATCCATGGCAATCCTAATTAATAAATCTCAAGTGATCCGCCCAATACACCAAGTGTACAAGTGTGATAAAATAATTAAGATAAATTATTTTCTCTCTCACACAACGACTATACCGATGGATTGGTCCATGTCCATCTAGGTCGTGAGCAACTGTTCGATTAAATACGAGTAACCGATAGTATGATCTTCTGTGCGCCCATGCACACCATACTAACTACAACGTATAAAATCCAGGACTATATTTCGCATAATTAATTAATAATAATTAAATGCAAATAATTGTTTATTAATTAAATAGGTTAAATGCTATGACCGGGAGTTTGCCGTTACTTAAATCTAGACATTAAGTACACAACTCCAACACAAACAAGGGTGAAGTTCACTACTGGCGCTCACACGACAAAGGAAATACTCGGGTATGTCCATTCCGATCTATGAGGACCATCCCCGGTCCCCTCCACTGGAGGTTCTTCCTACATGCTTACCATCATCGATGACTATTCCCGAAAGGTTTGGTCGTTCTTCCTGAAGAACAAGAGCGACGTGTTTTCTACCTTCAGAGATTGGAAGGTGATGATAGAGAAACAAACCGGGAAAGTCGTGAAGAACCTACGTACGGACAATGGCCTAAAATTTGTGTCCGAAGAATTCAACCACTTTTGTAAGGGTTCGGGGATTGTCAGGCACCACACTGTGAGATACACCCCTCAGCAAAACGGAGTAGCCGAGACAATGAATCGCACGATTATGGACAAGGTACGTTGCTTGTTAGCGACTTCTGGGTTGAGTAAAGGTTTTTGGGCTGAAGCGGCTTCTTTAGCATGTTACCTTATCAACCGATCCCCGTCCATGGCGATTAATAAGAAGACTCCACAAGAATTGTGGAAGGGGTCTCCGGCGAATTATGAGGACTTGAGGGTGTTTGGGTGTCCGGCCTACATGCATGTCAACGACGGGAAATTGAGTGCACGTTCTAAGAAGTGCATATTCGTTGGCTTTAAGGAAGGAGTTAAAGGATACAAGCTTTGGTGTCCAGAGACGAAGAAGATCATTCTAAGCCGTGATGTAGTCTTTGATGATGCTTCTATGATTGTGTTGGGATATGTCCTTCGATCCTACGTGTGCAATCGATAAAGTCATAAGGTCGTCTATGGATGTTTAAATAATTATTAGATAATATTTATTGCTGGGAGCAATATAATATTGATCGATAATTATACCTACAGGGTCACACACGAGCCGAAAATACGAGCTATAAGTGTTTGCTAAAATGAGTCGATTTGGAATCGACATATATATAAACGAGGTTTATATTCGATGTGATTTACGTACATGCATGGGATGCATGGCTTGCATGGAATGCATGTCACATGGTGTGACATGGCATGCCATGCAAGCGAATGGGACCACATCCAATGCAATGTGGCATGAGGATGTGGACATGACCATTCAACTTCACCATTAACACACCTTAATGTGTGATAATGATTCTACATCAATATCACCATTATGGGGGAGGTTACTTGGTGTTATTTCATGGTTTAATAGGTGAGAAAATGCTGATTTTCTCAACACAATATTCAGCTACGAAAATCACACCAAATAGAGAGAAAAGAGTTCTTGGAGAACCACTTCAATCTATCAAGCAAGCAAGTTCATTTTCCGGGTTCGTGTGCAACACGTAGAGGCCGGGCCATTTGTGCGGCTTCAACATCCGGGCAATCTAGACAAGAGGAGTGACGAGGTCATTCACAAGGAGAGCTTCGAGAGGCTGATCCATTTGAGGTGGTTCAATCGACTCAACACCACCTCAACGACATCAACGAATCACTTCGTCACCATAAGTAAGTAATCGTTGAACCTTATATATATATATATATATATATATATATATATATATATATTGGATGTGTATATATATATGTTTATAATGTGTTCATATACACATTAAGTGTGCACTAAGATCATGGCATAGTAGATCTATTGCTTTACACGCTTCCGCACACACGGTATATCGATTGGATCGGTATACCGGTACCTTCAATTGGTATCAGAGCCAGGTTTCGTGCACACTTTTGTGTTGGACACAAGAAGTTTAAATCAACATAATTGGCTTAATTGTTTATTTGAATCTATGTGATTAGATGTAAGGCCGGCCACCGATAGTGGTCGGGTGGATGAATCGTGTTTTTTACGTGTTGAATGGCCATAGTTTTGGAGGGCTGCGTCCCTTGGAATCTTTTGTAATAGATAGGTTTTTCTATTCAAAAATGTATTGTTCAATATGTAAGCAATGGATTTATCCATGTATCGGAGTTGGATTTCGAAGCCCAAGCAAAAACGAGAAGAAACGAAGCAAAACGGAGCGAAACGAACGAAGCCGGGGCTGCTGGAGACAAACAGCGCCCGCTGTTGTAGCAAAAGCGATCGCTGTTAGGGGTTCAGCGGGCGCTGTTGTGGCAACAGCGACCGCTGTTCGTGCAAAAATCAGGTCCAGACATTCTGCCCTCTTTTGTTGCTTTCGGCGGGCGCCGAATGCAAAACGGCGACCGCTGTTTCATTTCAGCGGGCCCTGTGTGCATAACAGCGACCGCTGTTCCGGGTTTTTTGAGGGCAGATCTAAGAAGACCAAAGCAAAGGTCTCTGCCTTGGAGGTAGGGGTCGTGGACCTGACAAGGTGCAGCCAAGTTCAGTCGGATCAAGTCGGGGTGATTTCAAGACGTTTCGATAGTTAATTTCGTTTTTCGTTTGAGTGTTGTGAGGTTCTAGGGGCCTTTCAATACGTATTATTTGCTTTGCTAGTTATAGGTTGTTTTATGTTATAAATGTTCAACTTACATATAAACAAACCTACGCATGCAAGTTCCCAAAATAATGAGTATAATGTCTTGTCCAAAACATCACACCCCTAAAGCCCTCGATCATAAGTTGGTAGGTCCGCCTCAGCGGGGTACTACTTGTTATCTTGGGATAAGTGGGAGTAAGGGTTAGACCCTTACACGTGAGTTTGGTTTTCTCATCGATAGATCCACTGGAGGCGTGGCTATCGAGACATGAGATGAGAATGAGATTCTCGTCGACCTGGAGTGATATTAGATATCATTGACATGGGTATGTCTACCTATCTTGAAATACTTAAGTGCGGACTCAGTCGGCTTAAATATTTACAAGATGAGGATCTCGGGATCGTTTTGTTCTAAGGGACAATGATATTGGATATCAATTGAACAAAATGAAATAAATAAGTACAATTGTTAGACAACCTTATTTGTTTACTGCTTTGTGGATGTTTACATACTTTATTTATCTTTATTTTGTAGTTTATCATGTCTAATATCAACTCAATTTAAGTTTCGTTCAATTCTTGATTGTGAAAAATTGAACAACATAAATTTTCTTGATTAACAACGTAATTTGAGGATGGTCCTCAAATACGAAGACAAGGAAAATGTGTTAAATAACCACATCCTAAGATATCATTGAACAACTCAATAGCATGTTCGGGGAATATGCTAAGATTGAAAAGTTCTGAATAACCAGGGTCATCGCTTCAGCTAGGCTGGAAAAGAGAAACCTATAGGGACCACATGTACAACAAATAATTGGATTATTTGTTTTAAGTGATCTCCTAAATTTTTCTAAGATGATGAGTCGTCAATTAAAAAAGGACCCTGAGAGGGATATTCTTATGATAAGGGATGAGGTATTCAAAAGAGCATGGACAAAAATGCTACTAGGGTTCCTAGGGAATCTGAATGCGTCTACTGCAAAAGTGTAGGACACTAATTGCAAACAAGTAAAAGTTCATATTTTATTCAATTTCAAAACAAATGCCTAATTTGTCTTTCATTTGATGGATTATAAGGTTAGGATTATTTACACCTCGGGGAGTGATTTAATCCAAAAACACTTAAGTTCATCAATGACACAAATTATAGACTTTCGAGCCATTGGATGGCGTGAATCGATTGTCTGGTTGGCTCCCTCATATTTTATGAGAGATAGGGCTTCAATTGCATGATAATATCGCTGGTTAGAAAACTTCGATTTTTCACTTACGATTTGTCACGTTTTGACATTGAGATAATTTTGAATGGGAAATTTGAATGAGACTCAATTATTGGGAATAATTGAATTTGCCCAAAGTTCAAAGAAGATGTGAAGAACGGGGTTGCTTCATCTTCAAGTATTAATGATATAGACATTAAACTTCACAAATTCTACTTCTTGGGTATTGGATGCCAAATGTGGTTCTCACAATTTTTATGTGGAGGAACTACATAGAAGTATAAGTTTGGTGAATAGAGATGTCGATCTATAGGCAAGAAATGGAGTGAAGGTCGCTGCATTAGCCGTATGATCATATGATGTTGTTTTGCCTTAGGGCCTTGTTTTAGTATTATAACTATGTAATTTCGTACCTTCAATAAACAATGAATATTGGTTCAGTATTAGATACTGATGGATTAGTTTTTCACTATTAAATAGTTTGGTAACTATTTTAATTGTGAATTATTCTTTGTTTTGGTACGATTATTATATTGTTTATGTATACTTTAAACTTGACAAATCATATATATCATTAAGACCAAAGGCCAAATCGAATAAGTATCGATGAGACATAACTGAAACATTGTTGATTAGATCAAATCAAAATCTAAACATGTAACGAAGCTTCTTTTAGAAGGAATTTTAGAATCATTTGACTTGGAGTCATTAGATACATGTGAATGATGTGTGATTGAAAAGATAACAATGTCATCTTTCTTGGAGAAAGGAGAACATGTGAGTAATTAGGGATGATCCATACTGATGTATGTGGAACCTATTAGTTCACAAGCACATGAAGGTTATGTTTCGTAAAAGAGAAAACAAACTATATTAGATATAGTTCGACCATTCGATGAGAGGTCTAAATGAACTACTGGTCTCTTTTGGGAACACACAATTCTAGACTTCAACTTATACACTGAATAGGACGCTGTCAAAAGCTGTTGATAAGACACCATACTAGGTATGGAAATGGAGGGTCCCTAAATTGTTTTCATCAAGATTTGAGGTTCTAAAAGCTTCTCTGACGAGATTTATCTCTATAGAGCTTGAACTCAAATGGGATAAAAGTTTCCTTATGGTATGTCCATATGAAACTCGAGGGTACAAATTCTACGATCTATCTGAGAACAATATTTTGTTGCTCGAGATGGTGATTTTCTTGAGAAGAGATATCTTTCCTAGAAAGTCAGTGGGAGCTCGGTTATCTTGAACGAGGTTCAAGTGGAACAACCAATGATGAATACTCAAGACTGGGTTGAGAGTATTCCTATGGTTTTGAAAACCATACTAGCCCTTGTAGGTCCAGAAGGCATATATCTCTTTTAGTCAGATACTTAGGTATTGTGATCAATGAGAGATATGAAGTCATGCTTTTGGAAAGCGATGAACCTTCGAACTATATCCAAGCTATGACGAGTGCAGCTACTAAAAAATTGGCATGGTGCCATATAATCTGAGATGATTTCAATGTCTGGTAATCAAGTTTGGAACTTGATAGATTTGCATCAAGAGGCTAAACCTATTGAGTGCAAATAGATCTTCAAAATCAATAAAGACATGAATGGAAAACCTAGGGTTTTCAAAGCAATTTTGGTGGTAAAACTTTTATATTCCCGAGGTGGATTATGATTAATCTTTTTCACCAGTTTTTGTGATTTATCCATTCGGATTAACTTAGCCATTGTGACTCGTCTTGATAATGAGTTCTGGTAATATTGGATGTTAAAACTAACTTCTTGAATTGGATTCTAGAAGAGAATGTGTTTTAACACAGCCAAAAAGTTTTATCGATCTTAATAAGGCTGAGAAATTATGCAAGCTTATAGTTTCATTTATGGAATAAAGAAAGCATATCGGAGTAGCAATCTTCAGTTCAATGAATCCATACTGGGTTTTGGATTTCAGAGGAACTCGAAAGAGTCTTGTTTTACAAGAAGATCAGTGGGAGTTACGTTGTATTAATTGTGTTGTATGTCGGTGACATACTCCTTATTGGAAACAATGTTTCTATGCTTAATTCTATTAAAGAATGGCTTGGGAATTGTTTTTCAATGAAGGATCTTGGAGAAACACAGTACATATTGGGCATCAAGATCTGTCGGAACAGATCGAAAAGGATGTTTGGACTTAGTAAAGCGACCTATTTTGAAAAGGTGCTTGATAAGTTCAGAATGAAAGACGCCAAAAAGGGTCTCATTCCAATTAGTCATGGCACATCTCTTAGCAAGATGAAAGGCCCTACGGGACTTGATGAGTAAAAGACGATGGAAAACATTCCTTATGCTTCGGCAATAGGGTCTATAATGTACGCCATGATATGTACATGACCAAACGTATCGTATGCTTTGAGCATGACGAGTTAGTTTCAAGGAAACCCAGGTGAGGCGCATTAGACTGCGGCCAAGAATATTCTTATGTACCTTAGATGGACTAAAGAATATTTTGTTGTCTTTGGAAGAAAAAAAAAAGGAGTTGATATTAACAAGCTGTTTGAATGCTAACTTCAAAACAGACTAAGATAATTTCCGATTTTAATCTGGTTATATCTTTTGTCTGGTTAGAGGTGATATTTGCTGGAATAGTTCCATGCAATGCAATATAGCTGATTAAACTACAGAAGCTGAGCACAGTATTGCATTGGATGCAGTAATGTTGGCAGTTAGGATTTGAAAGTTATTGAATGAACTAGGTGGCGTAACTAGCTCAGCCCATCCGATAGTTCTCTATTTATAGTAGAGTTATCGCGCAAGCCAATGAGCTAGAAAGCACCACAAGTCTAAAACTAGTGCTCAGGAAGTTCCACATTATCTGGGAGATATTTTGTGGAGACATCGAGATAATAAAGTTGCAACTTTTGATAAGGTTGCAAACCCGCTTTCTAAACCTCTCCAGCAGTCTAAGCTTAAGGCTTTCACGACTGCAATAGAGATCAGACATCTTAGAGATGGGTTGTGATTTCTATTACTGTATTAGATACTTTTGGAGATTTGGTAAACATTCACTTATATGTATAATACATAATTCTTCATATAAATATGGTTTAATTTATATGAATTGTCCAAATGATTAAGTTATATCAATTGGGTTATGAGGTCGACTTACCGCATAATGAAGTCCCAATGGTTGAACTGATATACTTGAATCATATAGATGTTCCTGGTTCGTATAATCGAGTACGGACAAACCGATAATACAAAGAACTAGATTGTAATGTGTACTATAGCGCCGCTTCATGGGCTAGTGATGTGGGACATCAAGTACAATTACGTAGATATTAGCTGGGAGCTAATGATCGAACAGACCCGACTGGAATAGTATTTAAGATTTCGAGTCATAATACTATTTCATTGACTGTCGAGCAATTTCCTCTGACATGAGTAGTCCAGAGTGATTCCATTGTGAAATGGTGTACTTTGATACAAGTAAACGCCTTTCGTAAAAGGAGGTTATAAAACTTGTTATTGGGTATATCAGGAAGCAAGTGGGAGAGCTTGGATTGACAAGATGGGATTGTCCTCCATTTTATAATGGGATACATGTCTTACCGGCCACTTGGAGAGTCGAGACTATTGAAAATACGTGGCCACGTCCAGATTCGTATCATAGTGATAAATCTGGTTTTACAGTCTGTCTCAAAGTCCAAGAAAGGTTTGAACCGATTGAGGATGACTCGAGTCTTGCATCAAGTTCAAATTTAGACATAAAGTGACAAAAGGAAATTGGCAGCACACTGGCTCTGAAGGCCAAGTGGGAGATTGTTGGGATATGTCCTTCGATCCTACGTGTGCAATCGATAAAGTCATAAGGTCGTCTATGGATGTTTAAATAATTATTAGATAATATTTATTGCTGGGAGCAATATAATATTGATCGATAATTATACCTACAGGGTCACACACGAGCCGAAAATACGAGCTATAAGTGTTTGCTAAAATGAGTCGATTTGGAATCGACATATATATAAACTAGGTTTATATTCGATGTGATTTACGTACATGCATGGGATGCATGGCTTGCATGGAATGCATGTCACATGGTGTGACATGGCATGCCATGCAAGCGAATGGGACCACATCCAATGCAATGTGGCATGAGGATGTGGACATGACCATTCAACTTCACCATTAACACACCTTAATGTGTGATAATGATTCTACATCAATATCACCATTATGGGGGAGGTTACTTGGTGTTATTTCATGGTTTAATAGGTGAGAAAATGCTGATTTTCTCAACACAATATTCAGCTACGAAAATCACACCAAATAGAGAGAAAAGAGTTCTTGGAGAACCACTTCAATCTATCAAGCAAGCAAGTTCATTTTCCGGGTTCGTGTGCAACACGTAGAGGCCGGGCCATTTGTGCGGCTTCAACATCCGGGCGATCTAGACAAGAGGAGTGACGAGGTCATTCACAAGGAGAGCTTCGTGAGGCTGATCCATTTGAGGTGGTTCAATCGACTCAACACCACCTCAACGACATCAATGAATCACTTCGTCACCATAAGTAATCGTTGAACCTTATATATATATATATATATATATATATATATATATATATATATATATATATTGGATGTGTATATATATATGTTTATAATGTGTTCTTATACACATTAAGTGTGCACTAAGATCATGGCATAGTAGATCTATTGCTTTACACGCTTCCGCACACACGGTATATCGATTGGATCGGTATACCGGTACCTTCAGATTGGTGATCGGGCGTCTAAAGGGAATCTCGAGGTTCCAAGTACTCCTATTGAGGTGGAGCCGGACAGGGTGCAAGAGGAAGATGATGGGTCAAGTTCCCCGACCAATGAGACGAGTAGTTCGACTACTCCGGAAGATCCAAAAGAGGTGGAGCCGCAATGCATAGCACGACAGAGGCCAAGGCGTGAGACTCGACCACCCAAAAGGTTAGCCGAGTATGAGTTAGTTGCCTATGCTCTAAACGTAGCCGATGAAGTTGATTCGTATGAGGAACCTTTCTCATATGCCGAGGCGGTTACGTGTGATGACTCAAGTAAGTGGGTCTTGGCTATGCAAGAAGAGATGGAATCTCTTCATAAGAATGGCACTTGGGAGTTGGTTGATCTCCCTAAAGGAAAGAAGGCCATAAAGTGCAAGTGGATCTTCAAAAAGAAGGAGGGCATCCCTGGGGTTGAGGACGAGAGATATAAGGCGAGATTGGTTGCTAAAGGTTTTAGTCAAATTCCCGGAGTAGATTTCAATGATGTGTTTTCACCGGTGGTCAAGCATAGCTCGATTCGAGCAATTTTAGGCATTGTGGCAATGCATGATTTGGAGCTTGAGCAAATGGATGTGAAGACGGCCTTTCTACATGGGGAGCTCGATGAAGATATCTACATGGTCCAACCCGAGGGGTTCGAGGGTTCAAACCAAGAGAACAAGGTGTGTTTTCTCAAGAAGTCCTTATATTGTTTGAAACAGTCTCCTAGACAATGGTATAAACGTTTCGACACGTTTATGATCAAGAATGGTTTCGGAAGGAGCTCATATGATAGTTGTGTGTATTTCCGGAAAGGCCGTGATTAGTCTTTAGTTTATCTACTCCTCTACGTCGACAATATGTTGATAGCGGCTAAGGATAAGTCGGAGGTGGAGAGAGTCAAGGCACAACTTAGTAAGGAGTTCGAGATGAAGGATCTTGGTGCGGCAAAGAAGATCCTAGGAATGGAAATCACAAGAGATCGAAGAGATGGCAAGTTGTATCTTGGCCAAAAGGGGTACATAGAGAAGGTGCTACGTCGATTCAACCTTGAGAATGCGAACCCGGTAAGTACTCCCCTTGGAACACAATTTAGACTTACTTCTGCTTATTCTCCGACTACGGAGAAGGACATCGAGGATATGGCTCGAGTCCCTTATTCCAATGCCGTTGGGTCCTTGATGTATGCCATGGTGTGTACTCGTCCGGATTTGGCCCACGCCGTGAGTGCCGTGAGTCGGTATATGGCGAATCCCGGAAGAGAGCATTGGAAGGCGGTGCAATGGGTGTTGCGCTATTTGAGAGGTACGTCTAACAAGAAATTGGTGTTCGGGAGGAATCAAGATGATGTGCGAGGGTTCGTGGATTCCGACTATGGCGGTGATCTAGATAAAAGAAGATCTCTTACCGGGTATGTTTTTACCATTGGTGGGTGTGCTATAAGTTGGAAAGCTATTTTGCAAAGTACGGTGGCCTTATCGACTACCGAGGCGGAGTATATGGCGGTCACCGAGGCGTGCAAGGAGGCTCTATGGTTGAGAGGTTGGTTTAGGGAACCCTCGAAGAGTTCTAAGACGACGTCCATCTTTTGTGATAGTCAAAGTGCTATTTGCCTCACAAAAGATCAAGTGTTCCATGAGAGAACAAAGCACATTGATATTCGTTATCATTTTGTTCGTGAGGTGATCGCTCGAGGCGATATTAAGGTGAGTAAGATTAGTACTCACGACAATCCGGCGGACATGTTGACGAAGAGTTTACCCACAACCAAGTTTGAGCTTTGCTCTAGCTTGGTTGGACTTCGATCGAGAGATTAAGCCCTTAGAGGCTTTTGGAGGAAGGCGGACGGCGAAGGAAGTTCGCGGTTTAGTGCCAAGGTGGAGATTTGTTGAGTTTGCCACGAAACCGAGAAGAGAAACGACGCTGGAGGATTCGGCGCCCGCCAGAGGAAAACGACGCTCGCCGTTTCTGTCCAGCGACCGCCGAAAGAAGACCGCGCCCGCCGAAAAGGTCATCGAATGACGAAGTCGGGACTGCCAAGAATCGGGGGTTTCGGCGACCGCCGAATCTGTCCTGCGACCGCCAGTTGGAAACGGCGGTCGCCGTTTGGCCCAGGCGTGGTATTTTTGGAAAATACATAATTTTGGTCCGTTTATGTTTCCTTCTCCTACAAGGCATACTATGGGCGAGAATTAATGTTTCCATACATTAATTAGGTCTCTCCCCTATATAAAGAGAGCTTCTCCATAGGCATAAACACACCGATTATAATTCTATAGCTATTGCGTGAGATTTGAGGGTTTAGAGCGTATATCATCTTTGTAATCGTGAAACAATATTATAGTGAATTGTTCGTCGTTCCTCCCGTGGTTTTTCCCAATTGGGTTTCCACGTAAATTCTTGTCTTCTCTATTTTCTTGTTGATTTCTTTTTTTCGGTATTCTTGTTTTCTTCATACTATAAATCGTCCCGATCGTCAACAACAATTATGAGAACCACATTTCGCATCCAATACTCAATAATTAAAATTTGTGAAGTTTATTGTTTATAACATTAATAAATAAAAAAAATCATGGATAATGTTATAATTAAAAATTAAAAGAGAGGGTAATATGAGTAATTTTATTGGAATGTATTAATTATTTAATTAAATTTTAGATAGTAAATTAATTTGGAAGTGTACAAAATAATGTGAGAGTGAAAATATCATCAAATCTCAATAAATAAAAAAATCATGGATAATGTTATAATTAAAAATTAAAAGAGAGGGTAATCTTATTGGAATGTATTAATTATTTAATTAAATTTAAGTTAATAAATTAATTTGGAAGTGTACAAAGTAATGTGAGAGTGAAAATATCATCACCCTATATTTAATAGTATTACATTTGTCTTTATAATAATGTTCACTTTTCTTATTAAATATCAATACACTGTATTTTTACAATTGTACTTATAATAATGTTCATTTTTCTTATTTTGATATCCTAACAAATTATATATGCACACTTTAAAAAAAATTACTTTTTAATTTTAGAATACAATTTTAATGTCCCTTTAATTATTTACTTTATTTATTTATTTTTTAAAATTTTACTTATAACTATTTTACCTTTTTTAACTTAAAAATATATAATAATTTTTTACTTTTTAGTCAAAAAAGTTAAAAATTAATACTTTTATTACAAAAATAAAATTGTATTCAAATAGCAATTACCTAAATTAATAAAGGGAAATTTTGATAAAAGTGTAATTTTAAAAGTTTACATGTAATTTATGATATTAGTTTTTTTATTATAATTTAAGGTATTTTTACCCAAATTGACTTTGTATAAATAATAAATATAAATTAAATGTAAAGGTAAATTAGTAATTAACATTTTTAGAATGTACTCGTGATTATAATTATATGAAAGTTACTATTCTAAAAACTTTAATTACAAAGTATACTGTATTTTATAAAATATGAAATCTAAATAATAAATCATAATACCTTTTTTCTTAAATACTATCATTAATAAATAATCAAACTATATAATAAACAATCTTTTTTTAATTACTTTTGTAATTACTTCTAGCAGTATAATATTAATTAATTAATGAATGCCAAACCTAACCTTATTTTAGCCCTCTTCAGTTTCAGCCCTCTCTCCGACTCGCAACAGCAAGAAGGTAATCCCCACCCCCACCGACCCACCCCTCGTTTGTAAAATTATCTGTGTACGTATAAAATTCAGGTATAATTCTATACTGTTATCACTATGTATCGATGTCTTATTCTGTATACGAACTGTAATTTCAGAGAGAAAACTGAAGAGGGAGATCTGATGTACTTGCTCGCGGATCTTAATTTTATTCAGAAACATGATGATAGCTTTCGAGCATAAAGGTATTCGTCTTTGCCTTTACAATGTGTGTTGAACTCTGTATTTTTCTGTTCAATTACTTGAGTTTATTTTTCTCCTTGCCTTTTGTGGTTGCAAAAAATAACCAAATTGTGATTTTTTTTTTCATCTTTTATTTTGATTGTAATTATAGGAGGATCAATTTGCAACCACAACAGGCATGAAGACGCGCCTGATTTTAGACGCGTCTTTACCGAATTCCGTGGTTGTTTTGGGTTTTGCAATGATCTTTGAGAAAAAAAATCCTAATTTAATCAGACGCATGAACTACGTAGTCCCTTAATTATGTAATGTGAAAAGTAAACACCGCTTAAGCATGCAATTTGGATGTAGTCCACTTAAAGAGTTCTTGTAACAAATTGCGTTGCGAAGTCAATTAGTTTAGGATGATTATGCTCGCTTGAAGGTGTGATTTTGTTCTTGTCTAAAATCTAATTTGCGTATGAGGCTAGAGTTGAGAGGTAAATGGGTGCTTTAATTATAAGTTTATGAATCTACTCTGCGTGTGTTTAGTAGGATATTAGAAACCTAAATAAGGAACATGTGAAGTTTTATACTGGCAAGAAAATGTACTACTTCCAGGTACCAAATAAAGCTATAGGATTCTTACATATGTTCCTTTACCTAGTAACTTTGGTGTTAGAATGCGATGTATATGTGATTAGTTTTCTTCAGGGTCAATAATTGTAATGTCAATTTATTAGATTAGGCAATATTTGTTGGAGATTGCCATGAATAAACCCATACTCTAATATATTATTTATACACACTAATCTCTTTAATCCAAATTGCCATCAATATAAAAGAATACAATGCTTTGGTACCTACCAAAATTTTAAATTTCCACCCATATCACATTGTTGTGAAGCACATGATAACATCACATTGTTGCAAGGCATATTGTTGATGATGAAGTCACTGGGACATTTAATTTAAGTATCTCTTTTAATTATACTGTTTAAAATTCTGTATGCATCCATCATTTCACCTTTTTATTATTCAAACCCGGTACTGCACGAACACAGATAGTAATAGTGGCATTCAGCCTCGATTAGCCAAATACTGCTAGTGAGATAAATTGATCGAGCACTTTTGAGGACTTGTGGACAGGCTCGTTGAACGACACTTAATATGTTTGTCCTAGTTGGTCGAGCACTTTTACATGTGTTTTCCCATGATAGAAGGTACTATAATTCTTAAAGGCGAAAGGCACACCAAGGCAATATAGGCACGTATGCCTTGTGCGCCTGGACACCAATGAGGATCAAAAGAAGGATATAAAATAAACATAAATTGTGATAAGAAAACATAAGTACATAACTATCCACTATAACCTTAATATCTAACAAAATACAACCTATAATAAACAGTAACATTTATTTAGTATAAAAAAATTATAGAGCCTCAAACACATCTCTTGCCTTTGAGCTTAGAAGGCTCTGAAGGTGCGCTTTGCCCTCCTTTAGCATCTATGGATGTAACATACAAGTCTGTATTCATTTTTCTTGTGGATGAGACCTTTTGTGGCTGTAAAATTTTATTGGAAATAGCTATACGTAGACGGGTACTGCAATATATGACACTGTTACGGATACTATGTTTATATGGTGATACTCATGTCAGATATGGAAAAAACTGTATTGCTGATTTTTGTATGTCTGACCAATCGGACGTGGCCTGGACATGTACAGGATATGGTCGTTGTTGGGTTCAAGTTGGTGATAAAAGGTCTTTAGTGGTTTAAAAATAAACCAAATGGAACCGTATGGGCTAAATCTGAGAAATATCTAATATTAAGTCTTGGGCCTTCACAAAATCTCCAAAACCTTTTTTCTCTTTTCAAAAAGAAATCATGAAAAACCTTTTTTGAAAATCTGAACCTGCACATTGCGCCTCTCTACTCTCCATACTAGGTGCCTTACTCTTGCACGCTAGGAGCCTTTTCCCTCGCTGCAACAGATGGGATACCGATGGTTCAACTGCTTTTCTTGGTGGCTGACAGGAGGCAATAGTTCTGTTTTTGTTTTTCAATGTAAACCATTTTTAAAAACACAATATATGCTGTTTATGAGCTAACCAGATTCATTTTTTTATGTTTTAATCATTGATTTATTATGGGATGAATATTTAGGACTCAATACTCCTAGTCTCGTTTATTATTTTGATTTGTATGTGTTTATCCTAGTTTAAATATTAATATTGCATTTTTCTTTAGATTTCTTTATTTGTCATACTAAATTTATAAATATAAACTATAATATATTTATATTTTTTTGTAATAATTGTCGTATCCTATGCGTATTGTGTCCTATATGTTAATAACTATCCTTATCACTGTATCCGTCTTGTATCTATATGATATCCATTCTGTTTATATATACACACACACATAGTAAGTCAATACTCAATCTTGGATGGTAGATTGGCAGGGTTCCACCTTATGTAGCACCCTTGTAAATCTGTGGTGAAAAGGAAGTTGGGGGAGACGAAAAATGTTGTCTCACCTTATACGAACACAGTTCAAATACTATATAGCAGTTTGAGAACCAAAAGTTAGAAACATGCAGCATGCTTATCGGTTAACTTTACTACTTGCTTGTGTTTAATGGCGTCCAGAACCTATGCATGTCCTTGGCTCAACGAATCTTCTTTATTGCCCTCTAGTCTCCACCTAATTGCAAATTGATCTACCTTTTTGTAGTTAGATGTTATGTGGAGTCTCTGAGATTGAATCCTTAATCTATATCCATTTAAATTATCTATAAAATAAAACAAATTAATTTGAATTGTGAGTTCACTGACTCAGGTTACATTGCATAAGATAAACAAAACTATAGTGAGCAATTTAAGTTGTTCCAACTATAGAGGCTGAATATCACAAGCTTGTTCGATGAAACGAGGTCTGAACAGGCTACTGGCCTGAATTGTTGAACATGACAAGCCCATTCGGCAAACTAGGTTGAAACACACCCCAACAAGATTTTCATTAAGTCCTCCACCCTCAATATTGAATATACTATCTTCCCTTAACCTAAAAAATACATGTTCAATAGCCCTGAACACTAAATCCATATAGAGAACATATAAAAATACCATGTACAATATACACTAGTTAAAAACAAAGTTTAAACCTCACTTAAACAGTTAAACTTCAATACATTAGGAAATCATCAGGGGTGTGTACCTTAAGTACAGCCAATGAGAGTGAAAGTTGTGACTTAATTACTGGCAATGAGAGAAAGAATGCTCTGTTTTTAGATCTCACTTTTGTTTTGGTGTTTTTTCAACCTTAGGAATAATTTATTTTAAAAATAAAAGGTTTAAAGTTTGATTAGTTTCAAAAAAAAAAAGGAAAATGGTGGAGTATATTGAACTTGTGCTAGGTAACTCTGTGGGTATTGGTTATGCTGCTCTTATTGTTAGTGTACCCTGCTTTTACTTCAAAGGAATATGTGGTAATAGTACAGTCGTACACAGATTTTTAACTGGCTTGGAGAATTACTGCTATGGTTGCTTCTAGATGCTAGAATTTAGACTTCTTTTTGTATTTTGAAATGTTGAATTGATGTGGTTCCTCCTTTTCTTAGTTGCAGATACTACGCAGAGGAACTATGAGGCATCCATAAAATGCCTACAGAATAAAAGCCCCCAGTGCACTCTGCAATACAATAGTAATACTGCTGAGGGTCCTCTGGAACTTCCTGATGGTCCCCGTGCTCAACCGGGTGGAACTGTCACAGATCCAGATTGCTTATCAAACAGTGAGCCTCTAGAACCTTCCAAAGAATGTACACAACAACGTGTCATCTATCACCACGACGTTGGCCCATGGACTGCCAGTCCTGACTCTAATCCTGTTTCACTATGCCAACTGAATGCCTTTCAAGGGCAGTTTCACCCTTTTGCAGTAAACTACAGATTCCAATATGCACCACTAAACATGTTCCCTCAGAGTTATACATATGATTACCAGTTCCAAAATTTTCAATATTTCGTGGTGATTGATTTTGAGGCCACATGCGACAGAGAAAACAATCCTCATCCCCAAGAGATAATCGAGTTCCCTTCTGTAATAGTCAGCACCACGACTGGGCAATTAGAAGCTTGTTTCCAAACTTATGTGCGGCCAACATGTAACCATGTCTTAAGTGATTTCTGCAAAGATCTAACTGGAATACAGCAAATTCAGGTTAATACCAAATATTTATTTCTATAGATATTTGTCTGGCTGTGTGATTTATTGTGGTTGATTATCAGTGTACTAAAAATGACTGTCTCGTACGTGTCAACTCTTGAGTTGTTCCTCCTCGGTGCTGAGATGTGCCGAGGCGCACGAATCATAATTAAATTTAAGGACATCCATCTATTCCTGGTGAGGCGACCGAGTCTTTCAGGCCTCCCTTTTTTATACGTACAATGCCTTTAATAATTTAATATTATTATTATTAGTATTAATATTACTTTGAGTACAGCCCTATTTTAAAAAGTCCAAAGTGATGCTGCTTCTCCAGTTCTCCTCTCCCACCTATGCCTATATTTTTTTCCTAAATTTTGTAACTTTATCTTGCATTCTTTGTTTATGGCTTAGTCGATTATCTTTGTTTTGGGTGTTATTGGTTCAATCTGTATTCGCTTAAGACTTTCAGTATGGTTCAATCTATATTCTGTTAAGACTAATTTATGGTTCAATCTGTATTCGGTTAAGACTTTCAGTATGATTCAATCACAATTACATCAAGTAAAAAAACTACTACTGAAAATATAGTGATTCAAACATGCTTACAGCAAAGCCCATTTTTTCCTTTATTCAAACAAACCACTATTATTAACAACTATTTCATATTGCAGCCAATAGAAACTAAAAATAATTACATTAATACATACTTAAACATATACAAAGATATGCAATAGCCTTACTTTTGTCATAATTTATTTGAAACTCAAAATACAGTTTGGGTATTCGTAAAATGAAAATATAGGTACAAATGAAACATTTGATCCGCATTGACTACCAATGGAGTTTAATAATACCCTATTCAAATGATTAGGGAAACTTGGTCGTGTTACTTAGTTTGTACTTGACATTACTTTTTGTTTTAGGAATGACTTTGTGTGGTTTTGTAAGGTGTTTGATGACTTTAGTGTTACCTAATTTGAATTACATTGGTGTTTTTGTTATAGTTTTTGTTGAGCTATTAGTTTATTAATTGATATTGTTGAACTTTTATTTATTATTACTCATGTCCCCATGAATTACTAATTAGTCTCACTTACCATTTTGGGCGTCCTTTTGAATTAGACTGCCATCCTTTTTTGCTTATTTAAAATATTATCCAATAATTACAAACACACAAATCATTACAGCCAATAATTACAACTACACAAACTCACTACACGAAAAATACTAACATATTTACCAAACTCTGTGCCGAAAAGAAACAAGACCATTTCAAGGGGACAGAAGTGGTAGTATAATTATTTTGAGGTTTCTCTTTATTCGAAAAAGTTGAGGTGTAGGATCCGTGCCTCAAGCTGTACACCTTGCGTCTCTCGAGTCCATATTCTTAACTTGAGAGCTATTTTAGGCTATTTGTCTCCAATGTCTTTCTTGCCAGATAATAATTTTCTCCTTCTGGGGACAACATTATATGAGAACCTATCATCCCATTGCGCCTCTTCTCTTCTAAATCATGAAAACATATATTTTGTTATACAGTACTAAAATAATGCAGGTTGAACATTATGCTTTTGTGTTCATTATCTGTATTATTCTCTTCTGACTCTGAAAATTGCATAACATGATTAACATCTTGGAGTTGTTTCTCATGAGTAGATTTAGATTAATATTAGATTAAAAACTTATGAAATTGGACGTTCTAGAGCACACAGTTTTCACTTATCATAACATCTGAACAATAATTGCCACACGTGATTGGTTAGATCTGGATGGTCTCAGATGTTTGTGGGAATTTTGAACTTGTACACTTTTCCAAAGAAAATGCTGACACCACCTTCTTTATCCAAGTTATTGATCTTTTGACCCTATTAGGTTGACAGGGGAGTTACACTAAGTGAAGCTCTTCTTAGACATGACAAATGGCTCGAAAAGAAGGGGATAAAGAATGCCAACTTTGCAGTAGTAACATGGTCTAACTGGGATTGTCGGGTGATGTTGGAATCCGAGTGCCGTTACAAAAAAATTAGAAAGCCCCCATATTTCAATAGGTACTGTACTAACTATTTTAACGCTTAATTTATTATATTGAGCTTAAAATATTTCTTTTATTCCAATCCAAGTCAACTACACTCTAACATGAGATTGGCTCTCCTTGGCAAGATGGATCAACTTGAGGGTTCCTTTTCAAGAGGTATTTGGTGAAGTTAGATGCAATTTGAAACAAGCAGTGGAGACGGCTGGTCTAACCTGGCAAGGCCGGGCACACTGTGGTCTGGATGATGCCAAAAACACTGCCCGACTGCTCGCCTTAATAATGCATAAGGGTTTTAAATTCTCAATTACCAATACACTTGCATGCCTGACTAGTGATGGTTCCTTCTCATGGAAGCCGATACAGGAAAAACCACTCTTCATATCACCTCAGGCTCAGAAGCTTCCAGAACTCCGACCTCCAGTGCTGCAGTACCATCACTATTGTTATTGTGGGGTGACAAGCAGCAAAGGGGTGATTCGCAAACCGGGTCCCAAGCAAGGAAGCCTTTTCTTTGCATGTGGGAATTGGACCTCTGCTAGAGGTGCTCGTTGCAATTACTTTGAATGGGCTTCTCCCTGAACTCACTGGGAACAGTGAACTCGTTTATTTTCCTGACAGTAGCATATGCTTTATTATTACCATTTGTAAAAAAAAGAATTGGAGTTTGGTTGGTTAATCTCGTGGAGGAAACAAAAACGCCTTTGCTGGATTAGGTGTTTGACTCTCTATCGGGTTTTTGTAGATAGTTCATCTCCGTTGTTCTACTGAGCAAGTGTCCTAAAGAGTTATTGATGGAAGACTTGGAACAGTATATTATTATGCAAGGAAGTAGTAACTGAAATTTGCATTTCACATGTGCTGGGCATGTTTAATTATCATAATGAACTGAGGTAGGGACAGTCAGGGGTCCCTTGTGTATATCTATGTTGGACTGTTGGAGAAGACATTGTTGATCGAATCTTAATCTGGCTATTAGCTTATTCGGAAGGCTTTTTTTTTTCATGTAGTTTCAATGTTTGTTTTTGTTTTTGTTCTCTCACTTTTTACTTGGAATAATTATGGCATTGGATGTTGCATTGAATTTCTGATGGTAAATTCAGACTCACGTGAGTGCAATGCAGGTTTTGTTGTTATTATACTATCTCTGTCCGAACTAAATGGTAATAGGTCATTTGTAATTTATAAAGGACATATGACAATTTAATCCGGTACAGAAGAAGTATTGTTTAGTTGAATATGTGCTCTCTTAATTTACATGATTTATCTGTTGTGAGTTGTGACGCAGGTTTGGTTCATAATCATGCTATACATACATTAATAAATTTTAGCACATTAATCAAAGTTTTATTAGGTGCTAGTCGACCACTGACTAAGAGCTTAACATAAAGGAATTAATTGGAATTCATTTGGGATTAACTAAGAATTAATCGTTTTATATTTTTATATTTAATTAATTAATATTATATTTAAAAAATATTTTTTATTCATAATATTAATATTTTGAAAAAAAATTAATAAATAATCTAAATGTATAATACTAATCACAATTTTCAACATAATTAAATAATCAAAATAAATTATAAATTTAAAATTATATATCATTTCCAGTATGGCTTATATTCTTTCGAATTTTGTTTCGTATACTCAAAATTATCATAAAATCATCTATTTTATTTTAGGGATAATTGTATTTTATTAGCTGAACTATAAACACTTTTGTATTTTGGTTACTCAACTTGCAATTTTGAAATCGCAGTATTTGAACTTTATTGAAATTACACTTTCATGTAAAATCGGGCGATTCCCGGCGACACATAAGTGGCACTTGATCGTCAATGTCAGGTGTCACGTTTTCTGTGGATTAATGAGAAATATTACGTGAATAACTCTGATTTTATTTTTAATTAAATCAAAATATAAAACATGTCTCATTAATAAAAAAAAAAAATTAAAAATGAAATTCTTCTTCCATATATTGACAAGAAATGGAGATCTTTTTATTTTTCAAGGAATAACCATGAGAAAAATTGTTACTCTTCTTGAGTAATCAATTAAATTTGTATTTTCACTTGTATTGACATTTATTTCCCCTTCTTCAAGTCGAGAAATATTTTATATTTTTTCGTATTGTGTGCGTTGCAGCACTATCAATTAGACAAATATCACCATCATTATTTGATTTTAAAGGTTTGACATCAATTAATTCTTTTTAGATATAATCACTGAATTTTCTTTCATAATTTATGTCATCATCATTGACATTTTTTTTTCATCAACATGATTTATTGCCACATTTTTGTCGTTTCTTTTTAACTATTTTTCATAATAATCAACAAATGATCCGATGTTCGGCATATATTTGATCAATGATCATTCTTTCCACAATGATACCAAAATTCACCAATTTTTTTAATATTCTCGCTTTTGGGAGACATTTTGCTTTTATTTTTTTCATTTTTATTTTTATTATACAGCGAAGACCAAACATGGTTACGAACATGATAGTTTTCACGTCCTCTACTTCTACCACGACCAAGACCATGTTCATAATTTTGAGTTTTAGTCGCATTTGCTTCAAGAAATGGACTAAAACTTGTGAGTCGGGCTTCGTGATTTTTCAACAACCAATTTATTCAGAATATTTGGTAAAGTCATTTTTGTCGATATTGCTACTACAAAAGCACATTCGACACATGAAAAGTAGAGTATGCTTTCTCAAGCATGTCTTCATCAGTTATAGTTTCCAGATAATTTTAATTGTTCATAAGCATAATAATGAATAATGAATAATATTTTTTTTTTTTGCAATACATTGATTTTAAAAAAAATAGAATTTTGATTTAAAAAGTTAGTTAATAATGAATTGAAATTATATACTATATAATAATGAATTAGATATTTAGTAAATATTTAGAAGATACGAGACACTAATAAATATTTAAATTTTATTTTCAAATGATTTATAATAGAAAATAAATAAATAATAAGATTGGAGAAAATAAAAATGAACAAAATATAGCAATAATATTTTAGTAATTAAAGAAAATATATAATTGACTTTTAAAAACAAATATTTAAATTGAAATAAATCATTAATAGATATTTGTTTGAATAAAATAATTATTTATATTAAAATTATTTTATAGTGTGGTGGACGCATAAAAAAATGAAGCGTTCTCGTTGGTTAATTTAGATATTTGGATTATGAGTAGTTCTTAGTGTTTATTTATAATTAAATAATTCAATTTTTATTAATTATAATTTAAAGGTAAATAAATTTTAACAACATTAATTTTTAAAATAAAAATAAATTAATTAAAATAGCGTATTTGCTTACTTGTTTATTGGACTTCGATATTTTTATGGATTTGTAATGAATTTATTTTAAAGGGTTGAACTTTTATTTTATGGCTAATTAAATTAAATTTTAATTGGGCTTCAACATTTTATAAATTGAGATAAGTTAGGTAGAATGTAATAACCAGAATTTTTAATATAAAAATTAAGTAATTAAAATAGCTTGTTTGCTTACGTGTTAAATATGTGAATCAGGATCTTCTCTTTTTCATTTTTTTCCTAATATTTCTTATAAATTAATTTTAACCATTGATTTCATTTGACAGTTAAGATCATTCCTAAAAATTAAAATACACTATTTTCCTTAGAAAAATATTTTTTTCAAACCAAACGTTGATCTGCCGAACGAAAGAGGTCGGTGTTCGTTTGAATATTACGAAAAAAAATGTTATTAATAATACATCGGTGATCTTGTCTCCTCGTAGTTTCGATGCTTTATGCTCCCGACCATCTCGAGCTCTGTCTGGAATTCCTTGAGGCAATTCGTGTGGGAGGTGTGGGAGTATAGTTTCTTGACAGCCACCGGCCTACAGTTTTTGAGGACGCATTTGTAGATGGTGCTCGACGCCCAATAAGCGATCATATACTTCTCGCTTAGATTCTCAGTCATTCTCATAATATCTTCGCACACGTGGAGGGCCATGTTCATGTGAAGGATGACGGGCTTCGGGGACGATCAAGTAACTAACCTGTTTTTAGGGTGGTCGATCGACGATCGATTTCGGATTGTGTGGCCGACAAGCTGCGATTAGGATCATAAGAAGAATGAACAAGGCGCCGAGAGCGATTCCGAGTATAACTGCTTTAGAAATCGAAACTATGAAGAAATAAGATCACCGATGGATTAGTATGTATTATTAATAACATTTTTCTTCGTAATATTCAAACGAACACCGATCTCGTTCGTTCGGCACATCAACGTTTGCGCGGGTTTAAAAGAATTTTTTTCTAAGGAAAATAGTGTATTTTAATTAAGTGGGAATACAACTTTTTAAACACATTTATAAAACATCTATTTATTTTGACACCCCTTATAAAAACACATTTATTCTAGACAATTTCAATTGGAAAAGTCTTCTTTACCCTTACTTTTAATTTCTCTCAAATAATAATACTAAAAAACCATTTAAAAGCTTTTAAATACCTTAAAAAATCAAAACAAAAAACTGTGGGGCCCACAACATCAAAAATCAGATGAGGGTTGGTGGGGTGTTTATTGCATGCATGAATGCATACCTTCTTCCCCTACCTCCCCTTGAAACCCTAAACTCATTTTAAAAAAAAAACTCAATTCTCTCTCACAAAAATCCCCCCTCTACAAAAATCGACGTCTCAATCTACGTGGGAAGGGAAAAAGAGTTCGTCGTCTGAAAGGTACGTCGAAAAGCGACGATTCAGTTTTTTTTTTTCGATTTTCTGTCAAAAATCATATGTACACTGTGGCTACACGGTTGCTGAGACCGACCGTGTAGCCACCGTGTAGTTTTGAAGATTCACCGGTTTCTCGGCTACACGGTGCTCGAACTACACGGTGTTATCCGGTCACCGTGCACCGAATAGTGTCTCGGCTACACGGTGACCAACTACACGGTGGTCCACCGTGTAGTCACCGTGTACAGAGCCCATTTTTTCTTTTTGTTTTTTAAATTGTCTAATTATGGCTTTTTTTATGCCTTTGGATGGATATTTTGGGTTACCCCACTGAATTCAACTGTGTTTTGTAATTGTAGATGTCGAATCAACGAATCACGATACGGTACGGTGGTCGTTGGGATCGAGCGGCATACGTTGAAAGAGTAGATATGTGCCTCTTCTTTCGTAGGGAAGAAATTACACTCGACGCTCTTACGAGCCGGATTCGTTTGGTTTTGCGCCCTCCGCCCAATGCCGAGTACATGTTGTACTAGTTTACCCGAGGCTATGACGCGAGAAGCGTGCGAGCTCCTATGCTTTGCGACGAGGATGTCTCCCGCATGTTAGACGAGCAAGGGGATGACTGCTTTGTGTTCGTCGTCCAAATAGAGGCACAACAAGCTGCGCCGGAGGTGAATATCGGAGAAGAAAATCGGGATTCGGGCGTACCGTCAGAGGAAGAGAACGAGAACGAGAACGACAACGAGAACGAGAACGAGAACGAGGCGGTACATACTTCCGAGGACGAGGAAGAAGCCCGTCAGTCCGATCTCTTGGAATCGTTGACCACGGAGTGGACCGAATGGATTAGACAGCCGGGCGTGGTTAAAAAGATAATGACGCGCCGTAATATGTCCTCGAGTTCTTATGCGGGAGGCGCCGAGCAAGCCGAAGCTTCTCAGAATTCACAGAATAATCCAATGCGCAATTGGATCATTCCACTGCCGGCGTTTGACCCTGCTGTTCCGTTGCATTCTGTCGAACCACAACCGATTTATGGTCAGATGGCAGTCGAAGCCACGTTCCGAAAGAAACAGGATCTGAAGGTGATGGTGGGGTTGTATCACATGGAGAATAACGTAGAGTGCAAAACTGATCGCTCGAACACTAATCGGGTGACGTTCGTTTAGAAGACGGGGCGTGAAAAATGCACGTTCAAATTGTGTTCCACGGGTTCCGATAACACCCTTTGGAGGATCACGAAGCTGAACTTGAATCATACGTGCCGAAACAATTTGGGGCGGACTGCGGATCGACAGGTGTCGAGCAGTGTTGCGGCTACTTAGTTTGCACGTCTGTTAGTCGGCAGTCGGGAACTGGTTCCGAAAGACATGGTTGATGATTTGAGGAGATTGTACGGAGTTCACATCAGCTACAACTTCGCCCTGCGGACGAGGAACCTTGCGCTTGAAATAGCGTACGGCGACTATCAGGGATCGTATCAGAGGCTCCCGTCATATCTGTACATGCTGAGAGAACATAATCCCGGGACTAAGTGCGATATTCAGACGACCGACCAGGGCGTGTTTTGCCGCATGTTTGTTGCGCTCGGGCAGTGCATTCGTGCATTTGAGCAGGGCAGTGTGAGGCCTGCGATAGTAGTCGATGCCACCCATTTGAAAGGGAAAAACACTGGTGTATTGTTTGTCGCCGTCACAAAAGACGGGAATGAGAATATTTTCCCGCTTGCGTTTGGTATTGGTCCGATAAAGAATGACGAGGAGTGGTTGTGGTTTCTCCAGCACGTCAGAGTTTGCTACGATGCGACCGATGATCTGCTCATTGTGTCCGACCAGCATAAGAGCATCGCGAATGCTATTCGGAATGTCTATCCTCACGCAGCCCGTGCGTTGTGCTATCACCACCTCTCAAAGAATCTAGCACGGTACGACCAGCAACTGATCAAAGCTCTATGCAATGCTGCTTATTCTTATCGGGTGGATGAGTTTGAAAAATATCGTTCGGATGTGGAGAAACTCATTGACAGTGCTTATAGGCGCCTTACTGATATCGGGGTTGAGCACTGGGCGAGGTCAAAGTGTGCTGCACGACGATACGGTTTCATGACATCGAATGCGGCCAAAGTCTTCAACAGTGCTATCAAATGGCCACGGCGATTACCTGTTTGTGCGATGCTCGAGGCCATTCGTGCGATGATTGAGAGATGGTTTGACGAGAAACGAAGGAAAGCTAATGAGAGACAGAATGACCATGAGCTGACCGAGGAGGCACTCCTCAAGTTGTCTAGTTAGGATGAGTTGAGCCGTTATTTTACCGTTCGGGAGGTCAGTGCGAATACCCTATACAGAGTTCAGGAGGAGGACAAGTCTTATCTTGTGGATATCGAGAATCGCACTTTTGAATGTCGGGAGTTCGACTTAGACATAATACCGTGTCGTCATGCTTGTGCCGCTATAAGGTATGATATTATTTTACCTTTAAATTTAATTTTTAACATTTGATTCCACTAACTTGTTTGTTGTTATTATGTAGAGGAGCCAGATTTTCAGTGTACGATTTCGTGAGCCCCTATTTCAAGATGAGCAGCCATGTCGAGATGTACGCGACGCCTGTTGTGCCGTTGCCACATTATGATGATTGGGTGGTCCCGCCGGATGTAGCTTCATGCGTAGTTCTTCCTCCGGTAGCGGTTAGACAGGCTGGACGTCCGAGGATGACTCGTGCTCGTTCCGCAGTTGAGAGTTCTACACCACGTAGGAAGGTTTGTTACAGTTAATATCATTTCGTCGTGTGCAGGCTTGGACCTAATATCGTGTCGTCGTGTGCAGGTGTGTTCGAGATGTAAGGGCGTAGGTCACAACATGCGGAAGTGCACGATTTTTATCTCACCCGAGGCTGTTGATTTAAATGTCCTTGCAGAAGAAACGGGAACGCAAGAGTCGAGCCGAAGAAGACAGAAGAAGAAGTGCAGCATCTGCAAAAACGAGGGACACACGAGAACAAAATGTCCAATGAACACAGAGTGACAGACAGAGTTCGAGATTGGGTTTGGTTGTTTTATCGGTGTTTTTAAATTATTTGAGACTTATATTGTTTTATTATCGTCTATTCTCGTGGGATTTTGGATATTTGGTGTGTTTTAGGTTATTGTGCTTGTTTTTGGAGATTGTTTATCTTGTGAGTGTGAAATATGTGAAAAAACAGGTTGGGAAATAGGTTTTCGGGGCAAGGGGGGATTTACTTATCTGTTATTTGGAAGGTACATATATAAATTTTGCTAAATATGTTCAGTGAAGAGTTCTAGCCCGACTGGTTAGCCCAAATTTAAAACTAAAATGAAAAACCGGAGGTAAGGGGCTCGAATCCTAAGAGCCCCATTTTATATTTTTACACGGTATCCGGTCAATCCCGTGTACCGGTAGCACCGTGTACCGGTAAGTTACCCGGTAAAAAAAACGCTTATTTTTACCACCGTGTAGCATATCCCACCGTGTAGTCACCGTGTACCTTAGAACTGAAGTAGATTTTTATGATTTTCAAGCCTTTCTCCAGCTTTTTTGTTGTTTTGTTAAGCATGAAACATCATTTTAATGACTAGAAACATCCAATAAACAACATAACAAATCCAATTTAGGACTACAAAGATGAGATGCTTATGATGTTGACCATTTTTTGAACTTTCTACTAATATTGTTACAATCTTAACTACATAGGTACTAAATTGTTCATGCGTAATCACTTAATTCGTCCAATTCAAGGGTTGATCGTGTTTTTTGATTCATTTTGATTATTAAAATGATGTTTTATGCTACAATAACAAGTTAACAATCGAAAAATGTCATAAAATCAATTAAAATCAATTCAGGATCTAAACTACACGGTGAACACCGTGTAGGGCACCATGTACCGGTAACCACCGTGTAGCCGAGTAACTGCCCAGAAAATTCACCGAGCAGTCATGGCTACACGGTGAGTTCGGAAAGCTACACGGTGGCCACCGTGTAACCGGTATCCACCGTGTAGCAGAGGGCAGAAACCTGTTTTTTACCTGTTTTTCACCCAAATCAATCAAAACATACACATATGAACCACTTTTCACCAAAATCAATCAAAACACACCTAAATCAAGTCAAGTAGAAACAATATCAATTCGAAAAAGTTCCAAATCATCCAAAACACAAATCAATCAAATAGAAACAATATCAATTCGAAAAAAATCCCAAATCATCCAAAACACAAATCAATCCTCGCGATGACTCAAACTGAAGATTTTGCGAGCAACATATCGGCGATACCGTATCAAATACCCGTCGTCGATTTCTTTACCCCGGTGAGTGAGGTGCTTGTTGACGATACGATCCAGGTACATGCACACGAATGGGCCGCAGTTGTTGTTGTCGACTTGGATAAATTGCTCCGTCGGGACTTCGACCGTCATAGGAGTCGTCTTGTGGGATCTCCGCCAAAAGTTTGCATATCTCGTCCAAAATCCTGCAGCTACCAACATACGAGACAACTACTCCAACAACGGAGTTAGTATACGAGCCTTGGTAGTTACCTCCGGACAACGGTGCCACAACGAGTCGTACAGCTGTATAGTCCAGCGGGTCAGGTCAATCCGTACCGTGATCCAATGTTCCCCGGCATTACACACCGTTATTACCTGAAAATAAAAATAAAAAAATAAAACGTTATTTACAATTAAATTAAGATATTAAATTGAATTAAAAAAATAAAAATGTACGGTTCTTTAAATTACCTATCGTGCCTCGTCCCAACTCTCGTGCATATCGTCTCCCGTGATGTATTTCAGCATGTAGTCCGGCGGTGCCCAAGACTCATATTTCTTCTCCATGTTCTTTCTTTGCAAGTGCTGCTGGCACAGAGATCCTAGCGTACTGGGCCTTCAAAGCGTACTGTTAATTAAATATAAAATTAAACGATTAGTATTAGGAAAATGATAAAAAAAACGTGTATTTGATATCGTGTCTTTGGAACTTACGAAGAACTCGATACACAAGAGTATAGTCTGTTGGAGTTGTGTACTTAATGTCTAGATTTAAGTAACGGTAAACTCCCGATCATAGCATTTAATCTATTAAATTAATAAACAATTATTTGCATTTAATTATCATTAATTAAATATGCAAAATATAGTCCTGGATTTTATACGTTGTAGTTAGTATGGTGTTGCATGGGCACACAGAAGATCATACTATCGGTTACTCGTATTTAATCAAACAGTTGCTCACGACCTAGATGGACATGGACCAATCCATCGGTATAGTCGTTGTGTGAGGGAGAAAATAATTTATCTTAATTATTTTATCACACTTGTACACTTAGGTGTATTGGGCGGATCGCTTGAGATTTATTGATTAGGATTGCCTTGGATAATCAATTTAAATCTCAGAGTATTTTATTCTCAATCCCCGATACTATTGCGGGTGTATATATTAATATTAGAGACTTTGATTTTCCAAAGGAATTAACCGATTTAATTATTGGGTTAATTACCGGTTAAAGTTGGGTCGCTATATTTTATATATGACATGCCGTGAATACTTGACGGGAAAGTGTATCCCGGAAGGGTTGATAATATCCCCGAGATGAGTTCATAAGGAATTATTGTGTAAACCTAATGAGTGGATTTGTTCCGCACAATAATTAAGGTTGAATGGTACTAGTCTCGGATATAAGAGATGAATATAATTTATTGAGCAATAAATAAATTTATTCATGGATATTTAAATCTTAAATACACGGAATAAATAATACTACCGGAGAAATATTATTCGATATAATATGGGTAAATATTGGGAGTGCAATTTTATTTATATAGTGGAAAATAAATAAAATTAATATTGATAAGGATTAATGGACTTGAGCATTGGGCTCAATTTAATCTTCAATATTAGAAGCCCAATATTCCACCTCCTTTAGATCCCCTACGTAGCCTATAAAAGCACTACATGGCCCTCACAATTCATAACGTAAGAGAAGAGAAGAATATCATACTTGATATTCTAGAGAGTTGAAGGAGATCCATAGGAGTTCGATAGATCGTCGCCCACCCGACGTTCGAACGGAGTGCAAGGAATACGTGGGAAGATTCAAAGGTGTTTGATTTCGTTTCTCCGAACAACGAATCGAAGGTATAATATCTAGAACCCCCTCGATATTATTTCGGTTTTGGTTTATCGAAATTACCGTAGAACGCAAGATCCGAAGTTCGAACCCGGAGTAGACGGAAGATCACGCGGTGGTGGCGAAGCCACCGGACCGCGTGGATCGACCCGCCTAGGGTTCGGCGGGTGCGGAGGAGGCGACCCTCGGCTGGGCCGAGGGCGCGCGGTCGATCGCGGTGATCGACCGCCGGGGCGCGGGCTGGAGCCGCACCCCACCCCACCTCGACGGTGGGGACCTCCAGGCGGCGGCGAGTCGCCGGACTCGCCGCGGGGGCTGCTGGGCAGCCCCTCCCCGATCGATCGCCGGCGTGCGATCGATCCTTCGATCATGTGAACCCCGACTCGCGGGGGTTCGGCTGGGGGCGGGCTGCGTACCTTCGGGTGCGTAGTCTCCAAAGGTCGGACTCCGGCGGATGAGTCGCCGTTCATGTGATTTCCGGCGAAGGGTTTGATCGGGCTATGGTTTCCGCAATTTTAATAGCCCGGGATATCGAATTCCAGCAATTGGTATCAGAGCGTGGTTTACGTTCGCGGTATTTTCGATTTTGTTGTTCTACCTTGCAGGGATTTCCGGCTATCATGGTTGGATTTAATTATTGTGTTAATTAATTATCATGATTATTCGTTTATTAAACTCTCGGACATGTCGAGATTCGTTTTGTGTGGTTGAATGTTTGTAATAGTAAAAATTCGGGGGTTGACCGAATTTAGGATTTATTATTACGTTCTATGTTTTCCGGAAAATGTATAGGGTCGATTTCATGTATAGAATCGATACCGGATATTGTAATTTAAATTCTTGTAATTTTTTTTTCGTTGGATCGATGCCGAGACGACCGCCGGAGAACTCATGTGACGAAGAAGACGAAGAGGACGAAGAACCGGGGATCGATCAAACCCCTTGATCGACCCCAAGTGATCGACCAAGGAGAGGGGCCGATCGCCCTCGGCTGGGGCTGCCGCCGGCGACGGTGGCGGCTGGTGGCTGGGCGGCGGTGCTCCTCCCATGGAGGTGGTCGAAGGTGGGGTGGCGTGGGGTCTCCCGATCTCATGCTACTCCTACCAAGATTCACTTTCCTAAATTAATTCGGTTTTCCTATTTGAGTGTTCTTCCTTTAGGAAACTCTCATGGATTAGGAAAAGAATTAATTGGAATTAATTTTATTTCCTTATTCTATTATGGAAGTCTTCTAGAGTATTCCGAGTTCTACTTGGAATAGGATCCTAGAGATTTAATAGAATTGAAAAGGAATAAAAGTTAATTTAGGATTGATTTATTTCCTAAATTGATTATTCCTATTTTATGGGAATTTTCATAGTAATGGAAATTAATTAATCTTGGAAAGTAGAAGAGTCCTAGAATATTTCAAGTTTTACTTGGATAGATTATTCTAGAGATTTAATAGAATTAGATAGGAAAATAAATAAATAATAATATTAATAATATTTAATTTTATTTTTGATTTATTCGATTGACTTAATTTTCGAATTGAGTATCTTTTGGATTTATTAAAAATAAATAGATTTAAATATTGGGATTAATATTCTCGTCACATGGAGCATTCAAGAACGAAAACTGAAGACTAGAAGATGCATATGAAGAAGAAGTAAAGCCATGATAGTCGGGAAAATAATTTCCTAGCATTATTTGACTATGTGATATGTGCTTTATTACTTGCATGCATGCTTATGTGTTTAATTATGCATTAGATAGCGTATCCCTTTGTTATAAAAAGCTAAGTGGGAGAGGGGATGGAAACATTCCCATGGTCTCCATTACTGTTCTCTTGGTGACATTTATGAGCTTTCGAAGTTCATATAGATATGTCATTGGAGGAGAATTCTTGTAATTCCTTTTACAAGAAACATTGATCAAGTTTATCATGTTGGGATATGTCCTTCGATCCTACGTGTGCAATCGATAAAGTCATAAGGTCGTCTATGGATGTTAAATGATTATTTGATAATATTAATTGTTGGGAACAATATAATATTGATCAATTAAATCATACCTACAGGGTCACACACGGACTCAAAGATGATGTACGTTGCTTGATAAATATATTGATTTAGAATCAATATTTATGTGGATTTAATTCACATGCATGGGATGCATGGCTTGCATGGATGCATGTCACATAGTGTGACATGGCATGCCACACAAGCAAGTGGGACCACATACAATGCATAGTGGCATGTGTATGTGGCATGACCTTTCACCTCCTTTGTAACTCCTTTTGCATGTTAATGGTTCATAATGATGCCCATTATGTAGGAGGTTACAATGGGGTGTTATGGCATGCATAATGAGGCTAATATATGGATGAAAATCAGATTTCATCATACATCATCTTTACCCACGAAATTCACACCAAAGAGAGAGAGAGGAGAAAGTGTTCTTGGAGAACCAACTCGATCAAGCAAAGTGTTCGTCATCCGGGTCCGTGTGCAACACGTAGAGGCCGGGCCATTTGTGCGGCTTCAACATCCGGGCGATCTAGACAAGAAGAGTGACGAGGTCATTCTCAAGGCTGATCCTTGAAGGTGGTTCAATCGACTCAACACCACCTTCATCAACATCAACGAGGCACGCTACACCGGTTGTAAGTGTTCTTGTTTATCTCTCTCTATATATATATTGGATATATATATATATATAAATATGTGTCTATACATATATATGTGTGCACTAAGATCATGGCATAGTAGATCTATCGCTTTACACGCTTCCGCACACACGGTATATCGATCGGATCGGTATACCGGTACCTTCAATTGGTAATTTGAGGATGGTCCTCAAATACGAAGACAAGGAAAATGTGTTAGATAACCACATCCTAAGATATCATTGAACAACTCAATATCATGTTCGGAGAATATGCAATGATTGAGCGGTTCGGTGTGACCAGGGTCATCGCTTCAGCTAGGCTGGAAAAATGGAAATCTATGGGATCACATGTGCAACAAATGATTGGATTATTTGTTTCAAGTGACCGCCTAGATTTTTCCTATGATGATTATTTGGCAACCGATTTCATACTTCAATCTCATGATGGTTATAATGCTTTTAGGCTAAATTTTCCATATGAATGGTTTGAAGAAATCGCTTCGTGAGCTCCACGGGATGCTCAAGGCTGCTGAGCCGGCGATAGAGAAGGACCCTAAGAGGGAAATTCTTATGATATAGGATAGAGTATTCAAAAGAGCATGGGCAAGAAGGCTACTAGGGTTCCTAGGGAATCTCAATGCGTCTTTGCAAAAGTGTTGGACACTACTTGCAAACTTATAAAAGTTCATATTTTATTCAATTTCAAAACAAATGCCTAATTTGTCTTTCATTTGATGGATTATAAGGTTATGATTATTTACACCTCGGGGAGTGATTTAATCCAAAACACTTAAGTTCATCAATGACACAAATTAGAGACTTTCGAGCCATTGGATGGCGTGAATCGATTGTCTGGTTGGCTCCCTCATATTTTATGAGAGATAGGGCTTCAATTGCATGATAATATCGCTGGTTAGAAAACTTCGATTTTTCACTTACGATTTATCACGTTTTGACATTGAGATAATTTTGAATGGGAAATTCGAATAAGAGTCAATTATTGAGAATAATTGAACTTGCCCAAAGTTCAAAGAAGATGTGAAGAGCGGGGTTGCTTCATCTTCAGGTATTAATGTTATAGACATTAAACTTCACAAATTCTACTTCTTGGGTATTGGATGCCAAACGTAGTTCTCACATTTGTATGTGGAGGAACTACATAGAAGTATAAGTTTGGTGAGTAGAGATGTCGTTCTACGGGCGAGAAATGGAGCGAAGGTCGCTGCATTAGCCGTATGATCATATGATGTTGTTTTGCCTTAGGGCCTTGTTTTAGTATTATAACTATGTAATTTCGTACCTTCAATAAACAATGAATATTGGTTCAGTATTGGATACTGATGGATTAGTTTTTCACTAATAGTTTGATAACTATTTTAATTGTGAACTATTCTTTGTTTTGGTACGATTATTACATTATTTATGTATACTTTAAACTCAACAAATCATATATAACATTAACACAAAAGTCCAAATCGAATAAGTCTCATTGAGACATAACTGTAACATTGTTGATTAGATCAAAATCTAAACATGTAACGAATCTTCTTTTAGAAGGCATTCTAGAATCATTTGACTTGGAGTCATTTGATACATGTGAATGATGTTTGATGGACAAAGATAACAATATCATCTTTCTTGGAGAAAGGAGAACATGTGAGTGATTAATTAGGGATGATCCATACTGATGTATGTGGAACCTATCAGTTCACAAGCACATGAAGGTTATGTTTCGGAAAAGAGAAAACAAACTATATTAGATATAGTTCGACCATTCGATGAGAGGTCTAAATGAACTACTGGTCTCTTTTGGGAACACACAATTCTTGACTTCAACTTATACACTGAATAGGACGCTGTCAAAAGCTGTTGATAAGACATCATACTAGGTATGGAAAGGGTGGGTCCCTAAATTGTTTTCATCAAAATTTGAGGTTCTAAAAGCTTCTCTGACGAGATTTATCTCTATAGAGATTGAACTCAAATGGGATAAAAGTTTTTTATGGTATCCATAAGAAACTCGAGGGTACAACTTCTACGATCTATCTGAGAACAATATTTTGTTGCTCGAGATAGTGATTTTCTTGAAAAGAGTTATCTTTCCTAGAAATTCAGTGGGAGCTCGGTTGTCTTGAACGAGGTTCAAGTGAAACAACCAATGATGAATACTCAAGACTAGGTTGAGAGTATTCTTATGGTTTTGGAAGCCATACCAGCCCTCGTAGGTCCGAAAGGAATAAATCTATCTCTATTATTCAAATACTTAGATATTGTGACCAATGAGAGATATGAATTCATGCTTTTGGAAAGCGGTGAACCTTCGACCTAATTCCAAGCTATGACGAGTCCAGCTACTGAAAATTGGCATGGTGCCATGAAATCTGAGATGATATCAATATCTGATAATCAAGTTTGGAACTTGATATATTTGCATCACGGGGTTAGACCCAATGAATGCTAATAGATCTTTAAGATCTAAACAGACAGATGGAAAACCTAGGGTTTTCAAAGCAAGGTTGATGGTAAAAGTTTTATTCACGAGGTGGATTATGGAAAAACTTTCACCAATTGCTTTGATTAAATCATTCAGATTATCTTAGCCATTACTACTCATCTTGATAATGAGTTATGGTAATATTGGATGTTAAAAACTAACTTCTTGAATTGGATTCTAGAAGAGAATGTGTTTTAACACAGCCAAAGAGTTTTATCGATCTTAATAAGGCTGAGAAATTATGCAAGCTTATAGTTCTATTTATGGAATAAAGAATGCATATCGGAGTAGCAATCTTCAGTTCAATGAATCCATACTGGGATTTGGATTTCAGAGGAACTCGGAAGAGTCTTGTTTTACAAGAAGATCAGTGGGAGTTACGTTGTATTAATTGTGTTGTATGTCGGTGACATACTCCTTATTGGAAACAATGTTTCTATGCTTAATTCTATTAAAGAATGGCTTGGGAATTGTTTTTCAATGAAGGATCTTGGAGAAACACAGTACATATTGGGCATCAAGATCTGTCGGAACAGATCGAAAAGGATGTTTGGACTTAGTAAAGCGACCTATTTTGAAAAGGTGCTTGATAAGTTCAGAATGAAAGACGCCAAAAAGGGTCTCATTCCAATTAGTCATGGCACATCTCTTAGCAAGATGAAAGGCCCTACGGGACTTGATGAGTAAAAGACGATGGAAAACATTCCTTATGCTTCGGCAATAGGGTCTATAATGTACGCCATGATATGTACATGACCAAACGTATCGTATGCTTTGAGCATGACGAGTTAGTTTCAAGGAAACCCAGGTGAGGCGCATTAGACTGCGGCCAAGAATATTCTTATGTACCTTAGATGGACTAAAGAATATTTTGTTGTCTTTGGAAGAAAAAAAAAAGGAGTTGATATTAACAAGCTGTTTGAATGCTAACTTCAAAACAGACTAAGATAATTTCCGATTTTAATCTGGTTATATCTTTTGTCTGGTTAGAGGTGATATTTGCTGGAATAGTTCCATGCAATGCAATATAGCTGATTAAACTACAGAAGCTGAGCACAGTATTGCATTGGATGCAGTAATGTTGGCAGTTAGGATTTGAAAGTTCTTGAATGAACTAGGTGGCGTAACTAGCTCAGCCCATCCGATAGTTCTCTATTTATAGTAGAGTTATCGCGCAAGCCAATGAGCTAGAAAGCACCACAAATCTAAAACTAGTGCTCAGGAAGTTCCACATTATCTGGGAGATAGTTTTGTGGAGACAACGAGATAATAAAGTTGCAACTTTTGATAAGGTTGCAAACCCGCTTTCTAAACCTCTCCAGCAGTCTAAGCTTAAGGCTTTCACGACTGCAATAGAGATCAGACATCTTAGAGATGGGTTTTGATTTCTATTACTGTATTAGATACTTTTGGAGATTTGGTAAACATTCACTCATATGTATAATACATAATTCTTCATATAAATATGGTTTAATTTATATGAATTGTCCAAATGATTAAGTTATATCAATTAGGTTATGAGGTCGACTTACCGCATAATGAAGTCCCAATGGTTGAACTGATATACTTGAATCAAATAGCTGTTCCTGGTTCGTATAATCGAGTACGGACAAACTGATAATACAAAGAACTAGATTGTAATGTGTACTATAGCGCCGCTTCATGGGCTAGTGATGTGGGACATCAAGTACAATTACATAGATATTAGCTGGGAGCTAATGATCGAACAGACCCGACTGGAATAGTATTTAAGATTTCGAGTTATAATACTATTTCATTGACTGTCGAGCAATTTCCTCTGACCTGAGTAGTCCAGAGTGATTCCATTGTGAAATGATGTACTTTGATACAAGTAAACGCCTTTCGTAAAAGGAGGTTATAAAACTTGTTATTGGGTATATCAGGAAGCAAGTGGGAGAGCTTGGATTGACAAGATGGGATTGTCCTCCATTTTATAATGGGATACATGTCTTACCGGCCACTTGGAGAGTCGAGACTGTGGAAAATACGTGGCCACGTCCAGATTCGTATCATAGTGATAAATCTGGTTTTACAGTCTGTCTCAAAGTCCAAGAAAGGTTTGAACCAATTGAGGATGACTCGAGTCTTGCCTCAAGTTCAAATTTAGACATAAAGTGACAACAGGAAATTGGCAGCACACTGGCTCTGAAGGCCAAGTGGGAGATTGTTGGGATATGTCCTTCGATCCTACGTGTGCAATCGATAAAGTCATAAGGTCGTCTATGGATGTTAAATGATTATTTGATAATATTAATTGTTGGGAACAATATAATATTGATCAATTAAATCATACCTACAGGGTCACACACGGACTCAAAGATGATGTACGTTGCTTGATAAATATATTGATTTAGAATCAATATTTATGTGGATTTAATTCACATGCATGGGATGCATGGCTTGCATGGATGCATGTCACATAGTGTGACATGGCATGCCACACAAGCAAGTGGGACCACATACAATGCATAGTGGCATGTGTATGTGGCATGACCTTTCACCTCCTTTGTAACTCCTTTTGCATGTTAATGGTTCATAATGATGCCCATTATGTAGGAGGTTACAATGGGGTGTTATGGCATGCATAATGAGGCTAATATATGGATGAAAATCAGATTTCATCATACATCATCTTTACCCACGAAATTCACACCAAAGAGAGAGAGAGAGGAGAAAGTGTTCTTGGAGAACCAACTCGATCAAGCAAAGTGTTCGTCATCCGGGTCCGTGTGCAACACGTAGAGGCCGGGCCATTTGTGCGGCTTCAACATCCGGGCGATCTAGACAAGAAGAGTGACGAGGTCATTCTCAAGGCTGATCCTTGAAGGTGGTTCAATCGACTCAACACCACCTTCATCAACATCAACGAGGCACGCTACACCGGTTGTAAGTGTTCTTGTTTATCTCTCTCTATATATATATTGGATATATATATATATAAATATGTGTCTATACATATATATGTGTGCACTAAGATCATGGCATAGTAGATCTATCGCTTTACACGCTTCCGCACACACGGTATATCGATCGGATCGGTATACCGGTACCTTCATATCAAACAATGCCTAATTTGTCTTTCTGAAACTGACTTCAAGTCGACTCATTCTCACCCCGGGGAGTGGAATGGAGCCAAAGCCACTTGGTCATGTGGATGACACAAATTAGAGACCTTCGTACCATTCTTTGATAGATGGATCGATTGTCTGCTCGGCTCCCTCATTTATGAGAGATAGTGTCGTTCGCATGGTGAATCACTGGTTAGAAACTTCGAGTTTCACTTATGATTCTCCGCGTCTTGATCTATGAGAATCGAATGGATCTTGTAACTGGGAGTCAATTATAAAAGTCTCTTAGTGTAGTAAACGTCCACCCCACGTGGCTTACTATACTGACGGATTTTGGATTAATTGATGTAGACAGTTGTAAGTAATTGTGAAGAGTTGTGAAGTTATCGTAAACGTCCACCCCACGTGGCTTGCGGTGATGTAGCAATTCCAAGCGATGTACTTTGGTGCTGAGTAATGGTTTACACTTAGATACGCGTTATAGTATTCTTCCCCACGAAGTCACGCTATAATTGATGTATGACCAAAGGAAATCTAATTGCTAAATCATTTGGGTGGGTAAACGTCCACACCACGTGGCTTGCCTTACCTGATGGGATTTTAGATGCAATTAGTAATTTAATGATATTATTTGAGGGAGATAATATCGGACATTAAATTAATTGTTTGTTTAAATGTGCTTATAGATTTAGAGAATAACTATGAACCCACTTTCTGTGATACTCAAGGAGCATAAGCTCACTGGTCCAAATTACATTGATTGGAAGAGAAATTTAGACATTGTCCTGACTTCTGAGGAGTACAAGTATGTACTCCATGAAGTGTGCCCTGCCGAGCCCACGGCTACCTCAACTGATGAGGAAAAACTGGCATATCGAAAGTGGAAAAAGGCTGATGAAATGGCTAGGTGTTATATTTTGGCTTCCATGTCAAATGTACTCCAAACCCAACATGAGCCAATGGACACTGCCTATGATATGATGTTTAACCTCAAGGAGATGTTTGGGGAGCAAGATCGTGCGGCTAGGCAAGAAGCCATGAGAGTCCTCATGTCGACTACTCAGTCTGAAGGAACGCCCGTTGGGGAGCACGTTCTTAAGATGATGAGTTTGTTGAATGAACTTGAGATCCTAGGAGCTTCTATTGATGCTGAGACGCAAGTCGACATCATACTCCAGTCTCTGACCCCTAGTTTTGAGCAGTTTCGTATGAGCTATAATATGGGTAAACTATCTTATACTCTTGCGCAACTCCTGACTGAACTAAAGGCGGCAGAGGGGATCTACAAGAAGGGCAAGTCTCAAGCGCTTGTAGCTACCAAGTCCAAGGGCTCGAAGCCTGTTGGAGGTAGGGGCAAGAGAAGGAAGCAAGCCTGGAAACCCAGTGGTGCCAAGAGGAATGGACCACGAGTGGGGGCTGCAAAGCCAAGAGGCAAGTGCTTCCGATGCAACAAGTCTGGACACTGGAAGTCTGAATGTCCTCTCAAAGGTACGAATTTTTCTTTAGTCGTAAAAACATAGTCAGCGGTATTATCTACCAGAATTCTGGTGTGTAGATATGGAACCACTGACGGTATGTGCATTCTTGAATGCAGGGGTTCCAGAAAACCCGGCGACTTAGATAAGAAGAGTTCGAGTCTACATGGGCGAAGCTGTTGGGGTAGCAGCGGTTGCAGTGGAAGACATTTATCTGCTTTCAGTAGTTTAGGATTTCATTTCAAGTTATTGCTTTATGTACCCCTTATTTTGAAAAGAACTTTTGTTCTGGATTTTCTTTATGAATGGATATTTTTATTTCTTTAATCATGGTGATGATTTGGATAAGAAATAATGGACATTATCTATTCCGGTACATTAGATAGCAATATGTGAATGATGAATCCTTAGTCTACCACGATGCAACAATCCGTGATATGTATAACTTGTTTTACTTGTTGGATGTATTTCTTTAATTGATCATTATACTTGTGAATTCTTATACTTAGTAGTATTTTCAAATAAGATTCAAAAGGTCGAAATTGATTCAATCAATTATATTTGAAGGAATGGACCTTCCGACCTAAGGATTGAATTTGGAGGATAATACATCTAAAGCAAACCTTTCTGGATAAAGGATAGAATTCAGACAAGTATTGGAAATGATTAGATATGCAGACATATGTGTAAATTAGAAAGGTACGAGTAATTCTTTCGAGAGTACTCGATGATGGATTAGAATACTTGATGTGCCATAAAAGCATAGTGTTTTGACTAGTCAATGGACACAAAGCCATTATGGGGAACCATCAAAGTATATCCATTAAGAGCCTGCGACTCGATCGCGGAGGCCATCACCTATCTAAATAACACATAGCATAATCAAAGATTGGGATTCAATCCCAAAAGGGCCGCGCCATACACTCACGTGTAGAGATGGTGCGTTGAAAATAAGAAAAGGAAATCTAATAGTAAAAGAACAAGTTATTCGGAACTACCTATGTTCTATGGATATTCCTAGAGACAACGGCATATTAAATATGGTTGTAGGATATCCTAGATGAACAAAGTGTTGTGCGTTCTATAGTACTATGAACCAGAAGGACGTGTAACGCCCGGTTCTTAGAGGAAGACTATTAGAAGAACCACAAAGCCCGAACTAACGTAATACCTTGGAATGAGAAGAAGGACAAAAGACTAGGAACCAGCCAAACCGAGTAGAAGTACACCACATGCTGCACCCAATGTTATTACTGTTATACACCGGCACGCCATTGCAGTGGGAGGTTGTTAAGCAACCAGAGATGTTCATAAGACTAGAAGAGTTTTAACTCTGGATCTGGTAAAGATGAAATCGATCCCTGGCTCTGCATAAGGGCAGTACTAAATCTAAATGTGCCTGTTTAGAAAAAAACAATAAGGATTATTGTTAAGAGGCAAGATCATTTAGAGTACAAGCTTAGTAAATCCATTATGGATTGAAAGAAAGCTATAAATCGTGGAACTTGCGAATTGATGGGACAGTCCATTTGATGGATTCATCAAAAGGCATAGACGATAGGTGTATTGGAAACGTAATGGAAACAAAGTGGTGTTTCTCGGAGATCTTATGTAGATGACAATTTCATCATTGGCAACAATGTAGAAAAAGTTGTCAGACATAAGAAAATGGTTGTCTAAATGAATCGAGATATAAGATTGAGTAGAAGTTAGAGCATGTTCTTGAGATTTTTTCGATCTAAGAATAAGAACATTGTACTTCTCCTAGATATCTTATTCGATTATGGTTTGTTTTAAACATGCATACTTCTGAGAAAGGTTATTGCCTTTCAGAGACAGAATATACATCTATCTAAAGGGTATGTGTTCGAACACATGAAGGAGATAGATGAGGACAAAGCAGTTTCCTATACTTCAAGTATGGAAAGCTTTATAGATGCAATGTTATAAAAGCAAGAACCTGATATCAACTATGCGGTTTGCGTAGTGGGAGGATATCAAGGTAATCTAGAAAGGAATTTTTTCGAATGCTGTAATAGTACTTGCGAAGTACTGGATTACGAAGCAAGACGAAATCTTCTTAGATTACATTCTCTCAGATTCAAGAATCATAGAAAGACCAGTGTAAGTCAATATCAGGCTATGTGTTCACTTTTAGAAAAGGGTGGAACCATGAAAGAGTGATAAGCAGGACGCTTCTCAGACTCTCTCATAACTGAACAGCAGCCTCAGAGGCAGCGGAAGTTCTGGTTAGGTTCCGGGATAACCCCTTTGGCTTGGATATGACTCTTAGTTCACCACAGGCTATTGGATAGCGGTGCATGGTAAACTGGAAAAGGTCATAAGTCAAAAAGTGATGTTAACACATAGAGCAAGTACCACCTGATATGAATCATCGTCAAGGGAGACGATGTAGTAGTCACCAAGATAACTTCAGAGCGGCAACCTAGATTGCTCACTCACATAGTACTTCTCGGAAGTACACTATAAAGCACGTGATGAGTATGGGAACCGGGAGTTTGGAGGAAATGACTAGACCTTAGTACAAGTGGGAGATTGTTGGAGTTGTGTACTTAATGTCTAGATTTAAGTAACGGTAAACTCCCGATCATAGCATTTAATCTATTAAATTAATAAACAATTATTTGCATTTAATTATCATTAATTAAATATGCAAAATATAGTCCTGGATTTTATACGTTGTAGTTAGTATGGTGTTGCATGGGCACACAGAAGATCATACTATCGGTTACTCGTGTTTAATCAAACAGTTGCTCACGACATAGATGGACATGGACCAATCCATCGGTATAGTCGTTGTGTGAGGGAGAAAATAATTTATCTTAATTATTTTATCACACTTGTACACTTAGGTGTATTGGGCGGATCGCTTGAGATTTATTGATTAGGATTGCCTTGGATAATCAATTTAAATCTCAGAGTATTTTATTCTCAATCCCCGATACTATTGCGGGTGTATATATTTAATATTAGAGACTTTGATTTTCCAAAGGAATTAACCGATTTAATTATTGGGTTAATTATCGGTTAAAGTTGGGTCGCTATATTTTATATATGACATGCCGTGAATACTTGACGGGAAAGTGTATCCCGGAAGGGTTGATAATATCCCCGAGATGAGTTCATAAGGAATTATTGTGTAAACCTCATGAGTGGATTTGTTCCGCACAATAATTAAGGTTGAATGGTACTAGTCTCGGATATAAGAGATGAATATAATTTATTGAGCAATAAATAAATTTATTCATGGATATTTAAATCTTAAATACACGGAATAAATAATACTACCGGAGAAATATTATTCGATATAATATGGGTAAATATTGGGAGTGCAATTTTATTTATATAGTGGAAAATAAATAAAATTAATATTGATAAGGATTAATGGACTTGAGCATTGGGCTCAATTTAATCTTCAATATTAGAAGCCCAATATTCCACCTCCTTTAGATCCCCTACGTAGCCTATAAAAGCACTACATGGCCTTCACAATTCATAACGTAAGAGAAGAGAAGAATATCATACTTGATATTCTAGAGAGTTGAAGGAGATCCATAGGAGTTCGATAGATCGTCGCCCACCCGACGTTCGAACGGAGTGCAAGGAATACGTGGGAAGATTCAAAGGTGTTTGATTTCGTTTCTCCGAACAACGAATCGAAGGTATAATATCTAGAACCCCCTCGATATTATTTCGGTTTTGGTTTATCGAAATTACCGTAGAACGCAAGATCCGAAGTTCGAACCCGGAGTAGACGGAAGATCACGCGGTGGTGGCGAAGCCACCGGACCGCGTGGATCGACCCGCCTAGGGTTCGGCGGGCGCGGAGGAGGCGACCCTCGGCTGGGTCGAGGGCGCGCGGTCGATCGCGGTGATCGACCGCCGGGGCGCGGGCTGGAGCCGCACCCCACCCCACCTCGACGGTGGGGACCTCCAGGCGGCGGCGAGTCGCCGGACTCGCCGCGGGGGCTGTTGGGCAGCCCCTCCCCGATCGATCGCCGGCGTGCGATCGATCCTTCGATCATGTGAACCCCGACTCGCGGGGGTTCGGCTGGGGGCGGGCTGCGTACCTTCGGGTGCGTAGTCTCCAAAGGTCGGACTCCGGCGGATGAGTCGCCGTTCATGTGATTTCCGGCGAAGGGTTTGATCGGGCTATGGTTTCCGCAATTTTAATAGCCCGGGATATCGAATTCCAGCATAGTCTTCTTTGGAGTGACTTCATCTCGCACACCCTTGTTCTGCTTTACCTTGTCCCGCAGTAGTCGGAGCGAAGATGCCGTCGGTGGGAATCGGTGGGAAGGGAGCGAAGACAGCCTGAAAATTACGCAGCCCCCTCAGTGGCGAAAAATGACCGCTATCTCCAACGGTCGAGAATATCTGGGGCGGTGATGTTGGAGTTGTGTACTTAATGTCTAGATTTAAGTAACGGTAACTCCCGGTCATAGCATTTAATCTATTAAATTAATAAACAATCGTTTGCATTTAATTATTGATAATTAAATATATATGCAAAATATAGTCCTGAATTCTATACGTTGTAGTTAGTATGGTGTGTCGGGCCCATACAGAAGATCATACTATCGGTTACTCGTATTTAATCAAACAGTTACTCACGACCTAGATGGACACGGACCAATCCATCGGTATAGTCGTTGTGTGAGAGAGAAAATAATTTGTCTTAATTATTTTATCACACTTGTACACTTGGTGTATTGGGCGGATCGCTTGAGACTTATCAATTAGGATTGCCGTTGATAATTGATTCAAGTCTCAGAGTATTTTATTCTTAATCCCCAATACTATTGCGGGTGTGTATATTTAATATAAGTAACTTTGATTTACCAAAGAAATTAACCGATTTAATTATTGGGTTAATTACCGGCTAAGTTGGGTTGCTATATTTTATATACGACATGCCGTGAATACTTGACGGGAAAGTGTATCCCGGAAGGGTTGATAATATCCCCGAGATGAGTTCATAAGGAATTATTATGTAAACCTCATGAGTGGATTTGTTCCGCATAATAATTAAGGTTGAATGGTACTAGTCTCGGATATAAGAGATGAATAAATTAATTAGCAATAAATTAATTTTATTCATGGATATTTAAATCTTAAATACACGGAATAAATAATACTACCGGAAAAATATTATTTGATATAATATGGTTTAATATTGGGAGTGCAATTAATTTATATAGTGGAAAATAAATTAATTAATATTGATGGGATTAATAGATTTGGGCTTGGGCTCAATTTAATCATCAATATTGGAAGCCCAATATTCCACCTCCTTTAGATCCCCTACGTAGCCTATAAAAGCACTACATGGTCTTCACAATTAAACACACCATAAGATTATCATACTTGATATTCTAGAGAGTTCGTGAAGTAGATCCATAGAGTTCGGAGGATCGTTGCCCACACGACGTTCGAACGAGGTGCAAGGAATACGTAGGAAGATTCAAAGGTCTTCAATTGATTTCATTTCTCCGCACAACGAATCAAAGGTAAAATCATAAACTCCCTTGTGTGATTTTATGAGATATTAATTGTAATATATACATGAACGCACGATCCGGGAAAAAGACGAACTTCGGGGACGGGGATTCGAGATCCCCAGCGAAGATCGAAAGGACCCTCGGCTGGGAGCCGAGGGCGTGCGGTCGAGCCCTAGGGCTTCGACCGCGGGAGCACGCGAGGAACCCCGGCTGGGAGCCGGGGTGGGCGATCGACCGTGGTGGTCGATCGTCGGGCAGCAGCGGCTGGAGCCGCGGCGGGTTCGCCGCTGGGCGAACCGCCCTCCTCGGGCGGTGGCGGTGAGTCGCCGGACTCACCGCCCGGGGATGCCGGAGCAGCCCCAGCTATCGCATCCGTGCGATCGCGAACCCTAGCAAGGGTTCGGCTAGGGTTTAGCCGCGGGTTGATCCCGCGGCGACGCTCTTGTCGAGCCCAGTCTTGCGAGGTGTTCGTGATCGGTTTCCGGCGATGGGATTTCGGTCAGGGTTATCGGTTCCGCAATTTTTTGATACCCCGGGATATCGATTTCCAACAATTGGTATCAGAGCGTTTGGTTTCGTGTTCATGTATATGTTCAATTATCTATCTACCTTGCAGGGATCCGACTATCATGGTTTAATTAATTGTTAATTATTTTACCATGATTATTCGTTTATTAAACTCTCGGACATGTCGAGATTCGTTTTGTGTGGATGAATGCTTGTAATAGTAAAAATTCGGGGGTTGACCGAATTTAGATTTATTATTATTGTTCTATGTTTTCCGGAAAGTGTATAGGGTCGATTTCATGTATAGAATCGATACCGGAATTGTAAATTTAATTCTTGTAATTTATTTACGTTGGATCGATGCCGAGACGACCGCCGGAGAACTCTTGTGACGAAGGAGAAGACGAGAGGGAGGACCGGGGATCGATCACAATGATCGATCCCATGATGATCGATCGAGGGCATGGGGTGGGGGCGCGATCGCCCTGGCCGCGGGCTGCCGCCGGTTCGGTGGCTGGTCGGCGTGGCTGGGCGGGGGTGCTCCTCCCCGGAGGCCGGCCGGTCGAAGGTGGGGGTGGCGTGGGGTCTCCCGATCTCATGCTACTCCTACCAAGATCCACTTTTCTAATTAATTCGGTTTTCCTATTTTGAGTATTCCTATGTTTGGGAACTCTCATGGAAATAGGAAAAGAATTAATTAATATTAATTTATTTCCTTATTCTATTATAGAAGTCTTCTAGAATATTCTAGTCTAACTTGGATAGGATTCTAGAGATTTAATAGAATTGGAAAGGAAAATAATTAATTAATAAATTGATTTTATTTCCTAATTGATTATTCCTATTTTATGGGAATTTTCATGGACATGGAAATTAATTAATTTTGGAAAGTAGAAGAGTCCTAATTTATTTTATTTCTTTATTCTATTATAGAAATCTTCTAGAATGTTCCAAGTCTTACTTGGATAAGATTCTAGAGATTTAATAGAATTAGAAAGGAAAATAAATAAATAAAAAAATATTAATAATATTTAATTTATTTTTGATTTATTCGATTGACTTAATTTTCGAATTAAGTATCTTTTGGATTTATTAAAAATAAATAGATTTAAATATTAGGATTAATATTCTCGTCACATGGAGCATTCAAGAACGAAGACTGAAGACAAGAAGATGCGTACGGAGATTGAATAAAGCCATGATAGTCGGAAAATAATTTTCTAGCATTATTTTGACTATGTGATACTATGTGCTTTATTACTTGTATGCATGCTATATGTGTTTACTTTATGCACTAGATAGCGTATCCCTTTGTTATAAAAAGCTAAGTGGGAGAGGGTATGGAAACATTCCCATGGTCTCCATTACTGTTCTCTTGGTGACATTTATGAGCTTTCGAAGTTCATATAGATATGTCATTGGAGGAGAATTCTTGTAATTCCTTTTACGAGAAACATTGATTAAGTCTATCAAACAATGCCTAATTTTTCTTTCTGAAACTGACTTCAAGTCGACTCATTCTCACCCCGGGGAGTGGAATGGAGCCAAAGCCACTTGGTCATGTGGATGATGTTGGAAATCGATATCCCGGAATTAATAAATTTAAATAAATAAATTATCTAATTAATTCCGACCGAAATCCTTTGGAGATCGAATATCCGGATTGTCAAAATTGCGGAACCGACAACCCAATCGAAATCCCGCGCTCCACAGCTGGACCGACCCCGTGGAGAAAGCGCTCCACATCTGGGGCGGACGTGTGGAGCAGTCCCATATGGAGCAGTGCTCCACATCCCATGTGGAGCAGCACGCATAGAGGAATCGCTCCACATCCCATGTGGAGCATCCATGAACAATCGCTCCACATCCCATGTGGAGCAACCCATAATCAGCGCTCCACACCCCGTGTGGAGCAGCGCCGTGCGAACAGCGCTCCACATCCCATGTGGAGCAATCGATATGTGGAGCAGTCGATGCTCCACATCGATCGATCAATACACGTGTGGAGCAGTCATGTGGGGCAGTCGCTGCTCCACGTCGCTCCACACCCTGATTAGGGTTGTTCATCGGATCTTGGTTCACGATATTTTTACGATAATTAAACGATAAAATCATAAAGAGGGTTTTACGATTTACCTCGTTCTCGTTGTTCGGAAAAACGAAGAACTCAATTTGACGACCTTGAGATCTTCCGACGTATTCCTTGCACTAGCCCGGACGTCGTGTGGGCGACGATCTACCGAACTCCATGGATCCTCCTCTCTACTTTTTCTCTCTAGAATTGTGATCTTCAAGTTATGAGAATAGAGAAGACCATGTAGTGCTTTTATAGGCTACGTAGGGGATCTTAAGGAGGTGGAATATTGGGCTTCCAATATTGAAGATTAAATTGAGCCCAATGCTTAAGTCCATTAATCCTTATCAATATTAATTAATTCTATTTTCCACTATATAAAATTAATTGCACTCCCAATATTAAACCATATTATATCAAATAATATTTCTCCGGTAGTATTATTTATTCCGTGTATTTAAGATATAAATATCCATGAATAAAATTAATTTATTGCTAATTAATTTATTCATCTCTTTTATCCGAGACTAGTACCATTCAACCTTAATTATTATGCGGAACGAATCCACCTGCAGGGTTTACATAATAATTCCTTATGAACTCATCTCGGGGATATTATCAACCCTTCCGGGATACACTTTCCCGTCAAGTATTCACGGCATGTCATATATAAAATATAGTGACCCAACTTAACCGGTAATTAACCCAATAATTAAATCGGTTAATTCTTTTGGTAAATCAAAGTCACTTATATTGAATATACACACCCGCAATAGTTTCGGGGATTAAGAATAAAATACACTGAGACTCGAATCGATTATCGCCGGCAATCCTAATCGATGAATCTCAACGATCCGCTCAATACACCAAGTGTACAAGTGTGATAAAATAATTAAGACAAATTATTTTCTCTCTCACACAACGACTATACCGATGGATTGGTCCGTGTCCATCTAGGTCGTGAGCAACTGTTCGATTAAATACGAGTAACCGATAGTATGATCTTCTGTGTGGGCCCGACACACCATACTAACTACAACGTATAGAATCCAGGACTATAATTTGCATGTATTTAATTATAAATAATTAAACGCAAATAATTGTTTATTTAATTAAATAGATTAGTGGCAATGGATAGTGAGTTTAAGTTACTTAAATCTAGACATTAAGTACACAACTCCAACAATCTCCCACTTGTACTAAGGTCTAGTCATTTCCTCCAAACTCCCGACTCCCATACTCATCACGTGCTTAAGTTGTAGTTCCAAGAAGTACTATGTGAATGAGCACTCTAGGTTGCCGCTCTGAAGTTATCTTGGTGACTACAGCGTCGTCTCCCTCGACGATGACTCGTATCAGGTGGTACTTGCACTATGTGTTATCTTACACTTATGGACTTGTGATTTATTACCATTTGCCATCGAACCGCTATACACATAGCCTTTTGGCAAATTAAGAATCACCTCTAAGTCCCAGAGATTATCCCGGAGTTATACCAAAAACTTCCGCTGCCTCTGAGGCCGCTATTTGGTTACCCATGGCAGAGTCCGAAAAGCATCGTGCTTATCACTCTTCCATGTTAAAACTCCTTCTCCTTCAATAGTGAAACACATAGCCTGATATCGACTTACACCGGTCCTCATTTGATTAGAAATCTAAGAGAATGTAATCCAAAGGAAATGCTCGTCTGCTTCGTAGTCTAGAACAGTACTTCGAAAGTACTTTTACAGCAGTCGAACATTCCTTTCCAGGATTACCTTGATATCCTCCCACTACGCTAACCGCATAGCCGATATCAGGTTCTTGTTTTCAACAATGCTATTAAGCTTTCCAAACTAAAAGTGTAGGAAACTGCTTTCATTGCTTCTATCTCCTTTTGTGTTCCAAAACACATATCCTTAGATAGATGCATTCCGTCTCCGAAAGGTAACGAACCTTTCTCGGAATCTTGCATGTTAAAACGAACCATAATCATTTATGTAAGATGTCCAGGAGAAGTACAATGTTTTTTTCTAGAGATCCAAGACCTCAAGAACATGTCCAACTTCTTCCTTTATCTTTCATAATGATTCATCTAGACAACCATCATTTTATGTCTGATAACATCTTTACATTGTTGCCAATGATAAGAGTGTCATCTACATAAAACCTCCGAGAAACACCACCTTGTTTTCCATCACGTTTCCAATACACACAATTCGTCTATGCTTTTGATGAATCCATAAAGTGGACTATCTCATCAATTTGCAAGTACCACGAACTCAATGCTTTGTTTCAATCCATAAATGGATCAACTAAGCTTGTACTCTAAATGATCTCGCCTCTTGGCAATAATCCTTATTGCTCTCCAAGAAGGCACATTTAGATCTAGTACGGCCTTCATGTAGATCCTGGGATCGATTTCATGTATACTAGGTCCAGAGTCCGAAGACTCTCCTAGTCTTATGAATATCTCCGGTTGTCCCACAACCTCCCACTACAATGGCATTCCGGTGTATAAACAGTGATAACAGTAGGTGCAGTTAGTGGTGTACCGCTACTCGGTTCGGCTGGTTCTAAGTCTTAATCTTTCTCTCTCATTTCAAAGTATTACGTCACCTTGGGCTTTGTGGTTCATCATATAGTCTTTCTCTAAGAACCGGGCGTTAGAACTTATAACGTCCTTCTGGTTCATAGTACTATTGAACACACATCTTTTGTTCTTCTAGGATATTCTACAACCGCATTTGAATGCGCCGTTGTTTCCAGACATATCCACAGAACATAGGTAGTTCCGTATAACTCATCTTTTACTATCTCTATAAGAGTTCCATTTCTTATTATCGACACACCATTTCTACACAACAGTGTATGGTGTAGTCATTTGGGATCAAATCTCAATCTCTGATTAGTATGCCATGCATTCCTCAGACAGGTACTTGCCTCCGCGATCAAATCGCAGGCTACAAATGGATATACCTTGATGGTTCTCCACAATTGCTTAGTGTCCATTGACTTGTCAAAACACTTGCTTTTGTGGCACATCAGGTATTCTAATCCATTTTTCGAGTAATCATAAAATGAAGTACTCGTACCTTAATTGTCTGAGTAGGCATAGGTCTGCATACATCAGAGTCAATCAATTCTTATACTTGTCCGGATCTTACATCTTATATCCATAAAGGATTGCTTAGTCATGTTATCTTCCAAATAAGATTCTTAGGTCGGAAGGTCCACTCCTTCAACTTAATTGATCAAATATCAATTTTCGACCTTTGAACTTCTTATTTGAATAAACATGATTCAACATAAGAATCCACAAGTATAATTGATAAAGAAATCTCTTATTAGTAAAATGAGTTTTACTACGGTTCGTTGCATTGTGGTGGACTCAGGATCCATCATTTATATATTGCTAGCCAATGTACCAGAATAGATACTATCTTTATTTCTTCTCATAACCATCAAATGATTAAAAGAAATAAAATATCCATTCATTAGAAATCCAGAACAAAGTTCTTTCTAATATGAAAGGTACATAAAAGCAATAACTCAAAATGAAATCCTATAAAATGTCCTCCACTGCAACTGCTGCCTCCTCCACAGCATTGCCCATGTAGACTACGAATTTTTATTTTCCAAGTCGTTTAGGTTTCCTGGAACCTCTTGCATTTAAAATTCACATACCGTCAGTGGTTCCATATCTACACACCAGGTTCCGGTAGATAATACCACTGACTATGTTTTACGACTAAAGAAAATTTCTTACTTTCTTTGAGAGGATAATCAGACTTCCAGTACCCAGACTGTTTGCATCGAGAACACTCGCCTATTGGCTTTCTCGTCCCATCTCGTGGTCCAAAAAGAACCACTGGATTTCTTTGCTTTCTTGTCCTTTCTCCCGATTCATGCCTTTAGGTTCGAAACCTTTGGCATTGGCTACAAGAGCTTGCGATTTCCGTCTCAACTCGTCTAAAAGGTCAATCATCTCAAAAACGTTTTTAAGCGTTTCCTCGAAGTGACTGGCCTTTATGAGTATCCTCATCGCTTCTTGTCTAGCCGCCTATGTTAATAGGCTCGGAAGGACAAAGCTCATTGAGTACAACCTTGTACTCTACAACAGTTTGGGTAATGTCTAGATCTCTATTCCAATCATTACATTTTGTTAGGATATGTCCTTCGATCCTACGTGTGCAATCGATAAAGTCATAAGGTCGTCTATGGATGTTAAATGATTATTCGATAATATTAATTGTTGGGAACAATATAATATTGATCGATAAAATCATACCTACAGGGTCACACACGAGCTCGATATTGATATACATTGCTTGATAAATATATTGATTTAGAATCAATATTTACGTGGATTTAATACACATGCATGGGATGCATGGCTTGCATGGATGCATGTCACATAGTGTGACATGGCATGCCACACAAGCAAGTGGGACCACATACAATGCATAGTGGCATGTGTATGTGGCATGACCTTTCACCTCCTTTGTAACCCTTTTTGCATGTTAATGGTGCATTATGATGCCCATTATGTTGTAGGTTACAAAGGGGAGTAATGTGGTGAATAATGAGGCCATTATATGGATGAAAATCAGATTTTCATCACATCACATCTTTACCCACGAAATTCACACCAAAGAGAGAAAGGAGAGAGTGTTCTAGGAGAACCGACTCGATCAAGCAAAGTGTTCGTCATCCGGGTTCGTGTGCAACACGTAGAGGCCGGGCCATTTGTGCGGCTTCCACATCCGGACGATCTAAAGGAGTGACGAGGTCATTCACAAGGAGAGCTTCGAGAGGCTGATCCATTTGAGGTGGTTCAATCGACTCAACACCACCTCAACGACATCAACGAATCACTTCGTCACAAAAGTAAGTAATCGTTGAACCTTATATATATATATATATTGGATGTGTATATATATATGTTTATATGTGTTCTTATACACATTAAGTGTGCACTAAGATCATGGCATAGTAGATCTATTGCTTTACACGCTTCCGCACACACGGTATATCGATTGGATCGGTATACCGGTACCTTCAATTGGTATCAGAGCCAAGGGCTCGTGCACACTTTTGTGTTGGACACGAAGGTTAAATCAACATAATTGGATTATTTGTTTAATTGTGATTATGTGATTAGATGTAAGGCCGGCCACCGTTAGTGGTCGGGTGAATGATTTCATCGTTTTTTACGTTTCGATTGGCCATAGTTTTGGAGGGCTGCGTCCCTTGGAATCATTTGTAATAGATAGGTTTTTCTATTATATTTGTATTGTACTACTTGTAAGCGATGGACTTAGTCCATGGTTCGATGGAGGATCTCGGCTCTCCGGCGAAAACGAGAAGAAACGAAGCCAAACGAAGCAAAACGAAGCAAACCGGGCTGCTGGAGCCAAACGGCGGTCGCCGTTTTAGCTCCGGCGGGCGCCGTTTTGATTCGGCGGGCGCCGTTTTGGAAACGGCGACCGCCGAATGACCTGTTTTTGGGGCAGATTTTTCCGAACCCTTTCGGCGAGCGCCGTTTTGGAAACGGCGACCGCCGGTGGTGTTCAGCGACCGCTGGTTGTGAAACGGCGGGCGATGTTCGTGGTTTTATGGGTACGGAATAGATTTGACCAAAATCGGAGGGCACGGAACTAAAACGGAGGGCGAGGACCAGTCCAGAAGATGTTCAAGGCCTATTTTGTTGCTTTTAATCTTTTCGTTTGAGAGTTGTGAGGTTCTAGGGGCCTTTCGATTTCGTATTTATTTGCTTTGCTAGTTATAGGTTGTTTTATGTTATAAATGTTCAACTTACATATAAACAAACCTATGCATGCAAGTTCCAAAATAATGAGTATAATGTCTTGTCCAAAACATCACACCCATAAAGCCCTCGATCATAAGTTGGTAGGTCCGCCTCAGCGGGGTACTACTTGTTATCTTGGGATAAGTGGGAGTAAGGGTTAGACCCTTACACGTGAGTTTGGTTTTCTCATCGATAGATCCACTGGAGGCGTGGCTATCGAGACATGAGATGAGAATGGGACTCTCATCGACCGAGAGTGACATTAGATGTCATTGACATGGGATGTCTACCTATCTTAGACTTCTTAAGTGCGGACTCAGTCGGCTTAAGAATTTGCAAGATGAGGGTCTTGGGATTGTTTTGTTCAAGGGAACAAAGATATTAGATATCGATTGAACAAAATGAAATAAATAAGTAGCTTGTTAGACAACCTTATTTGTTTACCGCTTTGTGAATGTTTACATACTTTAGTTATCTTTCTTTTGTAGTTTATCATGTTAAATATCAACTCAATTCAAGTTTGGTTCAATTCTTGATTGTGAAAAATTGAACAACACAAATTTTCTTTTTTTGACAACGTAATTTGAGGATGGTCCTCAAATACGAATACAAAGAGAATGTGTTAGATTACCAATTCCTATGATATCATTGAACAACTCAATAGCATGTTCGGGGAACATACTATGATTGAGCGGTTCAGTATGACCAGGGTCATCGCTTCAGCTAGGCTGGAAAAATGGAAATCTATGGAATCACATGTGCAACAAATGATTGGATTATTTGTTTCAAGTGACCGCCTAGATTTTTCCTATGATGATTATTTGGCAACCGATTTCATACTTCAATCTCATGATGGTTATAATGCCTTTAGGCTAAATTTTCCATATGAATGGTTTGAAGAAATCGCTTCGTGAGCTCCACGGGATGCTCAAGGCTGCTGAGCCGGCGATAGAGAAGGACCCTAAGAGGGAAATTCTTATGATATGGGATAGGGTATTCAAAAGAGCAGGGGCAAGAAGGCTACTAGGGTTCCTAGGGAATCTCAATGCGTCTTTGCAAAAGTGTTGGACACTACTTGCAAACATATAAAAGTTCATATTTTATTCAATTTCAAAACAAATGCCTAATTTGTCTTTCATATGATGGATTCTAAGGTTATGATTATTTACACCTCGGGGAGTGATTTAATCCAAAACACTTAAGTTCATCAATGACACAAATTAGAGACTTTCGAGCCATTGGATGGCGTGAATCGATTGTCTGGTTGGCTCCCTCATATTTTATGAGAGATAGGGCTTCAATTGCATGATAATATCGCTGGTTAGAAAACTTCGATTTTTTACTTACGATTTATCACGTTTTGACATTGAGATAATTTTGAATGGGAAATTTGAATGAGACTTAATTATTGGGAATAATTGAATTTGCCCAAAGTTCAAAGAAGATGTGAAGAACGTGGTTGCTTCATCTTCAGGTATTAATGATATAGACATTAAACTTCACAAATTCTACTTCTTGGGTATTGGATGCCAAATGTGGTTCTAACATTTGTATGTGGAGGAACTACATAGAAGTGTAAGTTTGGTGAGTAGAGATGTCGATCTACGGGCGAGAAATGAAGCGAATGTCGTTGCATTAGCCGCATGATCATATGATGTTGTTTTGCCTTAGGGCCTTGTTTGAGTATTATAACTATGTAATTTCGTACCTTCAATAAACAATGAATATTGGTTCAGTATTGGATACTGATGGATTAGTTTTTCACTATTAAATAGTTTGGTAACTATTTTAATTGTGAATTATTCTTTGTTTTGGTACGATTATTATATTGTTTATGTATACTTTAAACTTGACAAATCATATATATCATTAAGACCAAAGGCCAAATCGAATAAGTATCGATGAGACATAACTGAAACATTGTTGATTAGATCAAATCAAAATCTAAACATGTAACGAAACTTCTTTTAGAAGGAATTTTAGAATCATTTGACTTGGAGTCATTTGATACATGTGAATGATGTGTGATTGAAAAGATAACAATGTCATCTTTCTTGAAGAAAGGAGAACATGTGAGTAATTAGGGATGATACATACTAATGTATGTGGAACCTATTAGTTCACAAGCACATGAAGGTTATGTTTCGGAAAAGAGAAAACAAACTATATTAGATATAGTTCGACCATTCGATGAGAGGTCTAAATGAACTACTGGTCTCTTTTGGGAACACACAATTCTAGACTTCAACTTATACACTGAATAGGAAGCTGTCAAAAGCTGTTGATAAGACACCATACTAGGTATGGAAAGGGAGGGTCCCTAAATTGTTTTCATCAAAATTTGAGGTTTTAAAAGCTTCTCTGACGAGATTTATCTCTATAGAGCTTGAACTCAAATGGGATAAAAGTTTTTTATGGTATCCATAAGAAACTCGAGGGTACAACTTCTACGATCTATCTGAGAACAATATTTTGTTGCTCGAGATAGTGATTTTCTTGAAAAGAGTTATCTTTCCTAGAAATTCAGTGGGAGCTCGGTTGTCTTGAACGAGGTTCAAGTGAAACAACTAACGATGAATACTCAAGACTGGGTTGAGAGTATTCTTATGGTTTTGGAAGCCGTACAAGCCCTCGTAGGTCCGAAAGGCATAAATCTATCTCTATTATTCAAATACTTAGATATTGTGACCAATGAGAGATATGAATTCATGCTTTTGGAAAGCGGTGAACCTTCGACCTAATTCCAAGCTATGACGAGTCCAGCTACTAAAAATTGGCATGGTGCCATGAAATCTGAGATGATATCAATATCTGATAATCAAGTTTGGTATATTTGCATCACAGGGTTAGACCCAATGAATGCTAATAGATCTTTAAGATCTAAACAGACAGATGGAAAACCTAGGGTTTTCAAAGCAAGGTTGATGGTAAAAGTTTTATTCACGAGGTGGATTATGGAAAAACTTTCACCAATTGCTTTGATTAAATCATTCAGATTATCTTAGCCATTACTACTCATCTTGATAATGAGTTATGGTAATATTGGATGTTAAAACTAACTTCTTGAATTGGATTCTAGAAGAGGCTGTGTTTTAACACAGCCAAAGAGTTTTATCGATCTTAATAAGGCTGAGAAATTATGCAAACTTATAGTTCTATTTATGGAATAAAGAATGCATATAGGAGTAGCAATCTTCAGTTCAATGAATCCATACTGGGATTTGGATTTCAGAGGAACTCGGAAGAGTCTTGTTTTACAAGAAGATCAGTGGGAGTTACGTTGTATTAATTGTGTTGTATGTCGGTGACATACTCCTTATTGGAAACAATGTTTCTATGCTTAATTCTATTAAAGAATGGCTTGGAAATTGTTTTTCAATGAAGGATCTTGGAGAAGCACAGTACATATTGGGCATCAAGATCTGTTAAAACAGATCGAAAATGATGTTTGGACTTAGTCAAGTGACCTATTTTGATAAGGTACTTGATAAGTTCAGAATGAAAGACACCAAAAAGGGTCTCATTCCAATTACTCATGGCACATCTCTTAGCAAGATTCAAGGCCCTACAGGGCTTGATGAGCAAAAGAGGATGGAAAACATTCCTTATGCTTCGGCAATAGGGTCTATAATGTACGCCATGATATGTACATGACCAGACGTATCGTATGCTTTGAGCATGACGAGTCAATTTCAAGGAAATCCAGGTGAGGCGCGTTAGACTGCGACCAAGAATACTCTTATGTACCTTAGATGGACAAAAGAATATTTTGTTGTCTTTGGAAGACAAAAAGAGTTGATATTAACAAGCTGTTTAAATGCTAACAGACTAAGATAATTTCCGATTTTAATCTGGTTATATCTTTTGTCTGGTTAGAGGTGAAATTTGCTGGAATAGTTCCATGCAATGTAATATAGCTGATTAAAACTACAGAAGCTGAACAATGTATTGCATTGGATGCAGTACTGTTGGCAATTAAGATTTGAAAGTTCTTGAATGAACTAGGTGGCGTAACTAGCTCAGCCCATCCGATAGTTCTCTATTTATAGTAGATCTATCGCGCAAGCTTATGAGCCTAGGGAGCACTACAAATCTAAAGCTGGTGCTCAGGATGTTCCACATTATCTGGGAGATAGTTTTGTGGAGATATCGAGATAATAAAGTTGCAACTTTTGGTAAGGTTGCAAACCCATTTTCTAAACCTCTCCAGCAGTTTAAGCTTGAGGCTTTCACGACTGCAATAGAGATCAGACATCTTAGAGATGGGTTGTGATTTCTATTACTGTATTAGATACTTTTGGAGATTTGGTAGACATTCACTCATATGTATAATACATATTTCTTCATATAGATATGGTTTAATTTATATGAATTGTCCAAATGATTAAGTGATATCAATTGGGTTATGAGGTCGACTTACCGCATAATGAAGCCCCAATGGTTGAACTGATATACTTGAATCATATAGATGTTCCTGGTTCGTATCATCGAGTACGGACAAACTGATGATACAAAGAACTAGATTGTAATGTGTAATATAGCGCCGCTTCATGGGCTAATGATGTGGGACATCAAGTACAATTACATAGATATTAGCTGGGAGCTAATGATCGAACAGACCCGACTGGAATAGTATTTAAGATTTCGAGTCATAATACTATTTCATTGACTGTCGAGCAATTTCCTCTGACCTGAGTAGTCCAGAGTGATTCCATTGTGAAATGGTGTACTTTGATACAAGTAAACGCCTTTCGTAAAAGGAGGTTATAAAACTTGTTATTGGGTATATCAGGAAGCAAGTGGGAGAACTTGGATTGACAAGATGGGATTGTCCTCCATTTTATAATGGGATACATGTCTTACCGGCCACTTGGAGAGTCGAGACTGTGGAAAATACGTGGCCACGTCCAGATTCGTATCATAGTGATAAATCTGGTTTTACAGTCTGTCTCAAAGTCCAAGAAAGGTTTGAACCGATTGAGGATGACTCGAGTCTTGCCTCAAGTTCAAACTTAGACATAAAGTGACAATAAGAAATTGGCAGCACACTGGCTCTGAAGGCCAAGTGGGAGATTGTTAGGATATGTCCTTCGATCCTACGTGTGCAATCGATAAAGTCATAAGGTCGTCTATGGATGTTAAATGATTATTCGATAATATTAATTGTTGGGAACAATATAATATTGATCGATAAAATCATACCTACAGGGTCACACACGAGCTCGATATTGATATACATTGCTTGATAAATATATTGATTTAGAATCAATATTTACGTGGATTTAATACACATGCATGGGATGCATGGCTTGCATGGATGCATGTCACATAGTGTGACATGGCATGCCACACAAGCATGTGGGACCACATACAATGCATAGTGGCATGTGTATGTGGCATGACCTTTCACCTCCTTTGTAACCCCTTTTGCATGTTAATGGTGCATTATGATGCCCATTATGTTGTAGGTTACAAAGGGGAGTAATGTGGTGAATAATGAGGCCATTATATGGATGAAAATCAGATTTTCATCACATCACATCTTTACCCACGAAATTCACACCAAAGAGAGAAAGGAGAGAGTGTTCTAGGAGAACCGACTCGATCAAGCAAAGTGTTCGTCATCCGGGTTCGTGTGCAACACGTAGAGGCCGGGCCATTTGTGCGGCTTCCACATCCGGACGATCTAAAGGAGTGACGAGGTCATTCACAAGGAGAGCTTCGAGAGGCTGATCCATTTGAGGTGGTTCAATCGACTCAACACCACCTCAACGACATCAACGAATCACTTCGTCACAAAAGTAAGTAATCGTTGAACCTTATATATATATATATATATCTTGGATGTGTATATATATATGTTTATATGTGTTCTTATACACATTAAGTGTGCACTAAGATCATGGCATAGTAGATCTATTGCTTTACACGCTTCCGCACACACGGTATATCGATTGGATCGGTATACCGGTACCTTCACATTTAGGGACCAGTGAGTTTAAAAATCCTTACGTATCACAGAAAGTGGGTTCAAAGCCATTTCCTAATCTATGAGCACATATAACAACAAACAATCGATTTAATCTCCGATATTATCTCCCTCAAATAATATCATTAAACCACTAATCGCATCTAAAATCCCATCAGATATGGCAAGCCACGATAGTGTGGACGTTTACCTATCCAAATGATTTAGCAATTAGATTTGCTTCGGTCGTACATCATCATTAGCGTTACTTCGATGGGAAGAATACTAAGAAGCGTACCTAAGTGTAAACCATTACTCAGTATCTAAGAAGATTGTTTGGGACACGCATATTCACCGCAAGCCACGATAGTGTGGACGTTTACGTTAACATACGCTCCTTTACTCCCTTCTATAACTGTCTACATCAATCGTTCCAAAATCCCATTCAATGTAGCAAGCCACGATAGTGTGGACGTTTACTACACCAAAAGACTTTTACAATTGACATCCAACTACTTGAATCATTTAATCTTGTAAATCAGGACGCGGAGAATCATAAGTGAAACTCGAAGTTTCTAACCAGTGATTCACCATGCGAACGACCCTATCTCTCATAAATGAGGGAGCCGAGCAGACAATCGATCTAGTCATCAAATGACACGAAAGTCTCTAATTTGTGTCCTCGACATGACCAAGTGGCTTTGGCTCCATTCCACTCCCCGGGGTGAGAATGAGTCGGCTTGAAATCAGTTTTGGAAAGACAAATTAGGCATTGTTTGATAAACTTAATCAATGTTTCTCGTAAAAGGAATTACAAGAATTCTCCTCCAATGACTTGTCTATACGAACTTGAAAAGTCCATAAAAGTCACCAAGAGAACAGCAATGGAGACCATGGATATGTTTCCATACCCTCTCCCACTTAGCTTTTTATAACAAAGGGATACGCTATCTAATGCATAATTAAATACACATAAGCATGCATACATGAAATAAAGCACATAGAATATTATCACATAATCAAAATAATACTAGAATATTATTTTCCGACTATTATGGCTTTATCGCATCTCCGTACGCATCTTCTAGTCTTTAGTCTTCGTTCTTGAATACTCCATGTGACGGGAATATTAATTCCAATATTTAAATCTATTTATTTTTAATAAATCCAAAAGATACTTAATTCGAAAATTAAGTCAATCGAATAAATCAAAAATAAAATTAAATATTATTAATATTTTTATTTATTTTATTTTCCCTTTCTACTTCATTAAATCTCTAGAATAATCTATCCAAGACCCACTTGGAATATTCTAGAAGACTTCCATAATGAAATAAGGAAATAAAATAATTTATTTTATTTTCCCTTTCTACTTCATTAAATCTCTAGAATAATCTATTCAAGACCCACTTGGAATATTCTAGATGATTTCCATAATGAAATAAGGAAATAAAATAATTTAGGACTCCTAGTCCTTCCAAATTAATTCCTTTCCTAATCCATTAAAAATTCCATAAAGGAATAATTAAATAAGGAAAAATTAATTTAGGACTCCTAAACTTTCCAATTAATTATTTTCCTAATCTATTAAAAATTCCATAAAGGAATAATTAAATGAGGAAAATAAATTAATTCCAAATTAATTCTTTTCCTATTCCATGAGAATTCCCAAAAATAGGAATATTCAAAATAGGAAAACCGAACTAATCTTAGGAAAAATAATTCTTTTCCTAATCCATAAAAATTCCCATAAAATAGGAATAATTATATTAGGAAAACCGAATTATATTAGGAATAGGATCTTTACCGGGATTAACACGGAATGGGGATTTCCGGTCTATCCCCGAGCTCGGCCGAGGAGCACGCCCACCACCGCCACCACCCAACCGGCGCGCCACCACTGCCGGTGACATCGCACAGCCGAGGGTGCGGTCGAGTGCCCCCCACGCGCTCGATCCATGGTTCGGCTATGGGGATAGCCGAACCGAGCCCTAACCCTCTCTTCGTCTCCTCCGTCACACTTTTCCGGTCGTCGTTTCGGAATCGATCCAACGTAAAATAAATTACAAATTTATTACTACGCTATCCGGTATCGATTCTCTTCATGAAATCGACCTCATACAATTTCTGGAAAAATAAGATCAAGCATTCACCACACAAGAACAAATATTGACATCACCGAGAGTTTAATAATCAAGAACATTATTATGACATTAATTAATAAAATTAAATCTAGCCATAATAATCGGAAACCCTGCAAGGTAGAACAATTTATCGAAAAATACCATGAACTAAAACCAACGCTCTGATACCAATTGTTGGAAATCGATATCCCAGAATTAATAAATTTAAATAAATAAATTATCTAATTAATTCCGACCGAAATCCTTTGGAGATCGAATATCCGGATTGTCAAAATTGCGGAACCGACAACCCAATCGTAATCCCGCGCTCCACAGCTGGACCGACCCCGTGGAGAAAGCGCTTCACATCTGGGGCGGACGTGTGGAGCAGTCCCATATGGAGCAGTGCTCCACATCCCATGTGGAGCAGCACGCATAGAGGAACCGCTCCACATCCCATGTGGAGCATCCATGAACAATCGCTCCACATCCCATGTGGAGCAACCCATAATCAGCGCTCCACACCCCGTGTGGAGCAGCCCGTGCGAACAGCGCTCCACACCCCGTGTGGAGCAGCGTCGTGCGAACAGCGCTCCACATCCCGTGTGGAGTAGCAACGTGCGAACAGCGCTCCACATCCCATATGGAGCAATCGATATGTGGAGCAGTCGATGCTCCACATCGGTCGATCAATACACGTGTGGAGCAGTCGTGTGGGGCAGTCGCTGCTCCACGTCGCTCCACACCCTGATTAGGGTTGTTCATCGGATCTTGGTTCACGATATTTTTACGATAATTAAACGATAAAATCATAAAGAGGGTTTTACGATTTACCTCGTTCTCGTTGTTCGGAAAAACGAAGAACTCAATTTGACGACCTTGAGATCTTCCGACGTATTCCTTGCACTAGCCCGGACGTCGTGTGGGCGACGATCTACCAAACTCCATGGATCCTCCTCTCTACTTTTTCTCTCTAGAATTGTGATCTTCAAGTTATGAGAATAGAGAAGACCATGTAGTGCTTTTATAGGCTACGTAGGGGATCTTAAGGAGGTGGAATATTGAGCTTCCAATATTGAAGATTAAATTGAGCCCAATGCTCAAGTCCATTAATCCTTATCAATATTAATTAATTCTATTTTCCACTATATAAAATTAATTGCACTCCCAATATTAAACCATATTATATCAAATAATATTTCTCCGGTAGTATTATTTATTCCGTGTATTTAAGATATAAATATCCATGAATAAAATTAATTTATTGCTAATTAATTTATTCATCTCTTTTATCCGAGACTAGTACCATTCAACCTTAATTATTATGCGGAACGAATCCACCTGCAGGGTTTACATAATAATTCCTTATGAACTCATCTCGGGGATATTATCAACCCTTCCGGGATACACTTTCCCGTCAAGTATTCACGGCATGTCATATATAAAATATAGTGACCCAACTTAACCGGTAATTAACCCAATAATTAAATCGGTTAATTCCTTTGGTAAATCAAAGTCACTTATATTGAATATACACACCCGCAATAGTTTCGGGGATTAAGAATAAAATACACTGAGACTCGAATCGATTATCGCCGGCAATCCTAGTCGATGAATCTCAACGATCCGCTCAATACACCAAGTGTACAAGTGTGATAATATAATTAAGACAAATTATTTTCTCTCTCACACAACGACTATACCGATGGATTGGTCCGTGTCCATCTAGGTCGTGAGCAACTGTTTGATTAAATACGAGTAACCGATAGTATGATCTTCTGTGTGGGCCCGACACACCATACTAACTACAACGTATAGAATCCAGGACTATAATTTGCATGTATTTAATTATAAATAATTAAACGCAAATAATTGTTTATTTAATTAAATAGATTAGTGGCAATGGATCGTGAGTTTAAGTTACTTAAATCTAGACATTAAGTACACAACTCCAACAGATGACACAAATTAGAGACATTCGTACCATCCTTTTGAAGGTGGATCGATTGTCTGCTCGGCTCCCTCATCTAATGAGAGATAGGGTTGTTCGCATGGTGAATCACTGGTAAGAAACTTCGAGTTTCACTTATGGTTCTCCGCGTCTTGATTTACGAAATCGAATGCTTCAAGTAATTGGATGTCAATTGTAAAAGTCTTTTGGTGTAGTAAACGTCCACACTATCGTGTCTTGCTATACTGAATGGGATTTTGGATCAATTGATGTAGACAGTTATAGAAGAAAGTGAAGGATCGTGTGTTAACGTAAACGTCCACACTATCGTGGCTTGCGGTGACATACGAGTCTCAAACAATCTTCTTAGTACTGAGTAATGGTTTACACTTAGGTACGCTCTATAGCCATCGAAGTAACGCTATAAAGATGTACGACCGAAGCAAATATAATTACGAAATCATTTGGATAGGTAAACGTCCACACTATCGTGGCTTACCATATCTGATGGGATTTTAGATGTAATTAGTAATTTAATGATATTATTTGAGGTAGATAATATCGGATATTAAATTGATTGTTTGTTTAAATGTGCTTATAGGTTTAGAGAATAGCTATGAATCCACTTTCTGTGATACTCAAGGAGAATAAACTCACTGGCCCCTATTATATTGATTGGAGGAGAAATTTGGACATTGTCCTGACTTCTGAAGAGTACAAATTTGTACTCCATGATGTGTGCCCTGCTGAGCCCACGGATGCCTCAACTAATGAGGAAAAAGAGGCATATAGGAAGTGGAAAAAGACTGATGAAATGGCTAGGTGTTATATTTTGGCTTCCATGTCAAATGTACTCCAAACCCAACATGAGTCGATGGACACTGCCTATGATATGCTGTCTAACCTCAAAGAAATGTTTGGAGAGCAAGATCGTGCGGCAAGGCAAGAAGCCATGAGAGTCCTTATGACAACTACTCAGTCTGAAGGAACGCCCGTAGGGGAGCACGTTCTTAAGATGATGAGTTTGTTGAATGAACTTGAGATCCTAGGAGCTCAAATTGATGGTGAGACGCAAGTCGACATCATACTCCAGTCTCTGACCCCTAGTTTTGAGCAGTTTCGCATGAGTTATAATATGGGTAAACTATCTTATACTCTTGCGCAACTCTTGACTGAACTGAAGGCGGCAGAGGGGATCTACAAGAAGGGCAAGTCTCAAGCGCTTATATCTACCAAGTCCAAAGGCTTGAAGCCTGTTGGAGGTAGGGCAAGAAAAGGAAGCAAGCCTGGAAACCCAGTGGTGCCAAGAGGAATGGACCACGAGTGGGGGCTGCCAAGCCAAGAGGCAAGTGCTTCCAATGCAATAAGTCTGGACACTGGAAGTCTGAATGTCCTCTCAAAGGTACGAATTTTTCTTTAGTCGTAAAAACATAGTCAGCGGTATTATCTACCAGAATTCTGGTGTGTAGATATGGAACCACTGACGGTATGTGCATTTTCAAATGCAGGGGTTCCAGAAAACCCGGCGACTTAGAGAAGAAGAGTTCGAGTCTACATGGGCAAAGCTGTAGAGGAGGCAGCTGTTGCGGTGGAAGACATTTTATCTGCTTTTGAGTAGTTAATTAGGATTTCATTTCGAGTTTATTGCTTTATGTACCCCTTAAATTTTAGAAAGAACTTTTGTTCTGGATTTCTATTATTTATGAATGGATATTTTATTTCTTTAATTATTTGATGATTTTGGTAAGAAATAATGGTATTATCTATTCTGGTACATTAGATAGCAATAATGTGAATGATGAATCCTTAGTCTACCACAATACAACAAACCGTTCTATAACTTGTTTTACTTATTAGATATATTTCTTGTTAAATCATTGTACTTGTGAATTCTTAAACTTAGTAGTATTTATTCAAATAAGATTCAAAAGGTCGAAATTGATTTGATCAATTATAGTTGAAGGAATGGACCTTCCGACCTAAGAATTGAATTTGGAAGATAATACAACTAAGCATACCTTTCGGTAAAGGGTAGAATTCGGACAAGTATTGAGAATGATCAATGGTATATGCAGTCATATGTGTAAGGTGCGAGTAGTTCTTTTAAGAATACTCGAAGATGGATTAGAATACTTGATGTGCCGTAAAAGCAAAGTGTTTTAGTCACAAAGCAATTATGGGGAACCTTCAAAGTATATCCATTGGAAGCCTGCGACTTAGTCGCGGAAGCTACCACCTATCTAAATAAGACATAGCATAATCAAAGATTGGGATTAAGTCTCAAATGACTACACCATACACTCACGTGTAGAAATGGTGTGTCAGTAATAAGAAATGGGATTCTAATAGTAAAATAACAAGTTGTTCGGAACTACCTATGTTCTATGGATATTTCTGGAAAGAACAGCACATTGAATGTGGTTGTAGGATATCCTGGATGAACAAAATATTATGTTCTATAGTACTAAGAACCAGAAGGACGTTATAAGCTCTAACGCCCGGTTCTTAGAGGAAGACTATTAGATGAACTACAAAGCCCTAACCGACGCAATACCTTGGAATGAGAAAAGGACAAAGACTTAGAACCAGCCAAACCGAGTAGAAGTACACCACTAACTGCACCTACTGTTATTACTGTTTATACACCGGAATGCCATTGCAGTGGGAGGTTGTTAAAAGACCAAGAGATGTACATAAGACTAGAAGAGTTTCCAACTCTGGATCTAGTAAAGATGAAATCGATCCATAGCTCTGCACAAGGAAAGTACTGGATCTAAATGTGCCTGCTTAGAAAACAATAAAGGTTTATTGTTAAGAGGCAAGATCATTTAGCGTACAAGTCAATCCATTTATGGAATTGATACAAGGCTGTAAATCGTGGAACTTGCAAATTGATGAGATAGTCCATCTGCTGGATTCATCAAAAGGCATAGACGAAAGGTGTATTGGAGACGTAATGGAAACAAGGTGGTGTTTCTCGGAATTTTTATGTAGATAGCATTTTATCATTGGCAACAATGTAAGGATGTCATCAGACATAAAATAATGGTTGTCTAAATGAATCGGGATATAAGATTGAGTAGAAGTTAGAACATGTTCTTGAGATCTTTCGATCTAAGGATAAGAACATTGTACTTCTCCTAGATATCTTATACGATTATGGTTTGTTTTTAAACATGCATAATTCTGAGAAAGGTTATTTGCCTTTCAGATACAGAATATACATCTATCTAAAGGGTATGTGTTTCGAACACATGAAGGAGATAGACGAAGACAAAGCAGTTTCCTACACTTCAAGTGTGGAAAGCTTTATGAATGTAATGTTGTAAAACGAGAACCTGATATCAACTATGCGGTAAGCGTAGTGGGAGGATATCAAAGTAGTCTGGACAAGAGATATTCGAATGCTGTAAAAGTACTTGAAAGTACTAGATTACTTAGCAAGACGAAATCTTCTTTGATTACAAATTCTCAGATCTCAAATCAGAGAAGGACCAGTGTAAGTCGATATCAGGCTATGTGTTCACTTTTAGAAAGAGGTGGAACCATGAAATGAAAGAGTGATAAGCAGGACGCTTCTCAGACTCTATCATAACCGAATAGCAGCCTCAGAGGCAGCGGAAGTTTTGGTTAGGTTCCGGGATAACCTCTGGACTTGGATATGATTCTTAGTTTACCAAAGGCTATTGGATAGCGGTGCACGGTAAACTGGAAGAAGTCATAATTTAAAAGTGATGATAACACATAGAGCAAGTACCACCTGATACGAGTCATCTTCGAGGGAGACGACGCTGTAGTCACCAAGATAACTTCAGAGCGACAACCTAGAGTGCTCATTCACATGGTACTTCTTAGTACAACTTAAGCACGTGATGAGCATGGGAGTCGGGAGTTTGGAGGAAATGACTAGACCTTAGTACAAGTGGGAGATTGTTGGAGTTGTGTACTTAATGTCTAGATTTAAGTAACGGTAACTCCCGGTCATATCATTTAATCTATTAAATTAATAAACAATCGTTTGCATTTAATTATTGATAATTAAATATATGCAAAATATAGTCCTGGATTCTATACGTTGTAGTTAGTATGGTGTGTCGGGCCCACACAGAAGATCATACTATCGGTTACTCGTATTTAATCAAACAGTTGCTCACGACCTAGATGGACACGGACCAATCCATCGGTATAGTCGTTGTGTGAGAGAGAAAATAATTTGTCTTAATTATTTTATCACACTTGTACACTTGGTGTATTGGGCGGATCGCTTGAGACTTATCAATTAGGATTGCCGTTGATAATTGATTCAAGTCTCAGAGTATTTTATTCTTAATCCCCGATACTATTGCGGGTGTGTATATTTAATATAAGTAACTTTGATTTACCAAAGGAATTAACCGATTTAATTATTGGGTTAATTACCGGCTAAGTTGGGTTGCTATATTTTATATACGACATGCCGTGAATACTTGACGGGAAAGTGTATCCCGGAAGGGTTGATAATATCCCCGAGATGAGTTCATAAGGAATTATTATGTAAACCTCATGAGTGGATTTGTTCCGCATAATAATTAAGGTTGAATGGTACTAGTCTCGGATATAAGAGATGAATAAATTAATTAGCAATAAATTAATTTTATTCATGGATATTTAAATCTTAAATACACGGAATAAATAATACTACCGGAGAAATATTATTTGATATAATATGGTTTAATATTGGGAGTGCAATTAATTTATATAGTGGAAAATAAATTAATTAATATTGATGGGATTAATAGATTTGGGCTTGGGCTCAATTTAATCATCAATATTGGAAACCCAATATTCCACCTCCTTTAGATCCCCTACGTAGCCTATAAAAGCACTACATGGTCTTCACAATTAAACACACCATAAGATTATCATACTTGATATTCTAGAGAGTTCGTGAAGTAGATCCATAGAGTTCGGAGGATCGTCGCCCACACGACGTTCGAACGAGGTGCAAGGAATACGTAGGAAGATTCAAAGGTCTTCAATTGATTTCGTTTCTCCGCACAACGAATCAAAGGTAAAATCATAAACTCCCCTGTGTGATTTTATGTGATATTAATTGTAATATATACATGAACGCACGATCCGGGAAAACGACGAACTTCGGGGACGGGGATTCGAGATCCCCGACGAAGATCGAAAGGACCCTCGGCTGGGAGCCGAGGGCGTGCGGTCGAGCCCTAGGGCTTCGACCGCGGGAGCACGCGAGGAACCCCGGCTGGGAGCCAGGGTGGGCGATCGACCGGGGTGGGCGATCGACCTTGGTGGTCGATCGCCGGGCAGCCGCGGCTGGAGCCGCGGCGGGTTCGCCGCTGGGCGAACCGCCCTCCCCGGGCGGTGGCGGTGAGTCGCCGGACTCACCGCCCGGGGCTGCCGAAGCAGCCCCAGCGATCGCATCCTTGCGATCGCGAACCCTAGCAAGGGTTCGGCTAGGGTTTAGCTGCGGGTTCATCCCGCGGCGACGCTCTTGTCGAGCCCGGTCTTGCGAGGTGTTCGTGATCGGTTTCCGGCGATGGGATTTCGGTCGGGGTTATCGGTTCCGCAATTTTTTGATACCCCGGGATATCGATTTCCAACAGGTGAGTGATAGCTATCGCCACCGGTCGGCTGCTAGAAATGGGGCTGCTCGACCTGAGGCTGCTCGAAATGGGTCGACTCGGCATGGGTCAGCTCGACAAGTGGCGACCTGCGATAACCATCAAAACCGTGTGGCCAGTCCCCACACGAAACCCTGACATCAACATCAACTAACTCGGGCTCCGAATGCTGAAAGCGAGGAGGCGCGCTGAGAGAATGCCGAGAAGCCGAAAAACCGCCCTGAGATGCATCAAAAGGACAAGGGCGACTCCGAGAGTATCGTTTGCGACCGAAAACCCCCCGAATCTGCTCCATCAGACTGTCGTTGCCCTCCTTCTGTATCCTCCTCATCCGGGTAGTCAATCGGCCCATAAATCCCGTCTCAGACTCATCGTTGAGGATCTTGTGGAGCCTTCGATCAATGCGTTGATCAGTACTGTCATCTGAAGCCTCAGGTGCCTCAGGTGCCTCAGCTGCAGGAGAGGACTCTCGTCGAGCTCGGTGAGATCCACGCTGAGATGCACGCCGCTCGGTAGATGAATCGGGTGTGATGGCATCACGCGTGCGTCGACCATTCTGAGAGTCACCGCCCGTCATCTTGTCGACCGCCTTGACTGTTGGAATTCGATATCTCGGGCTATTAAAATTGCGGAAACAATAACCCGAACGAAATCCCGTTGCCGGATTACACGCGAACACTGAAGGTACCGGTATACCGATCCAATCGATATACCGTGTGTGCGGAAGCGTGTAAAGCGATAGATCTACTATGCCATGATCTTAGTGCACACTTAATGTGTATAAGAACACATATAATCATATATATATATATATAAGGTTTAACGATTACTTACTTTTGGTGATCGTTGATTTCGGTTAAGGTGGTGTTGAGTCGATTGAACCACCTTAATGGATCAACAACTCAAAGATCTCCTTGTGAATGAACTCTTCACTCCTTTGGATCGTCCGGATGTTGAAGCCGCACAAATGGCCCGGCCTCTACGTGTTGCACACGAACCCGGATAATGAATACCTTTGCTTGCTTGAGAATGGATCTCCAAGATCACCTCTTTTCTCTCTATTTTAGTGGATTTTCGTGGCTGATGCAATTGTGTGTTGAAAATCTGATTTTCATCTATATAAGTGCATCATTATTCATCCCATTACACCCCTTTGTAACCTACAACATAATGGGCATCATAATGCACCATTAACATGCAAAGGGGTTACAAAGGAGGTGAAAGGTCATGCCACATACACATGCCACTATGCATTGTATGTGGTCCCACTTGCTTGTGTGGCATGCCATGTCACACTATGTGACATGCATCCATGCAAGCCATGCATCCCATGCATGGGAATTAAATCCACGTAAATATTGATTCTAAATCAATATATTTATCAAGCAATATATATCAATATCGAGCTCGTGTGTGACCCTGTAGGTATGATTTTATCGATCAATATTATAATTTTCTCAACAATTAATATTATCGAATAATCATTTAACATCCATAGAAGACCTTATGACTTTATCGATTAATTAATTACCGCATGCCTTATCTTTAAGCCAGTAAAAGAATTTTTTCACAATTCTTCGTCTCCCTCGCTGCGCCAAGAAAAAAATTCACTGTCATCTTCTTCGTCTTCCTCGCTGCGCCGACGGATCTTTGCGCCAAGAAGAGGTCTTTGCGCTTCCGAAACTTAAACTTCAACGGAGTGGTTGAAGACTGCATATTTTCGGCTTCCTCACCCAGGTAGAAACCTCTTCTTCTTCAATCACTTAGTGGAATTATTTGTTATTTCTCAGAATCAATTGTTGTTCAATTTGCCATTATGTTCGGTTTGAAAGCCCTTTCGGAATTTGATTCGAAATTTAGGGTTTTGCCTGTGGTTAGGGTTAGGTTCTGTCTGCTGATTGGGAACAACTTGGTTAGGGTTAGGTTCGACAGAAGCTTCATCCTGTGGCCACTACTGCCGCGGCTTGCAACGACGATTCTGAAGCAGCTGTTGCTAGCACCGCTGAATCAAAAGCGATCAAATGGAAAAGCAAGGTTTGGTTTGATTTTTCTATCTGTGTGTATATGTTTTCGGGAATATAATTTGATTTTTGCTTCTAAAATTTCAAACGAAACAGTGAAAAGAAGAAATTATTAGGCTTAAGGAAGATCTGAAAATGGCTAGCTAAAGGCGAGTCTTCTTCTTCTTTATCGTAGTTATGGCTATTTATATATGTATGTGTTGCGATTTGAAGCACAAATCGCGCACGGCGCTCGCGAATATAAACACGAGATGACACAAAGAAAAGAGATATGCAAAATAACGAACACACAATTTACGTGGAAACCCAAAACACGGGAAAAACCACGGGAAGGAAGAAACAATTCACTATATCGTTGAGGCTTACAATAACTCGTCTAGTCTAGTCTAATTTTCGTCTACCGGAGAACTCCAATTTATAGGTGTAGAAAACCTATCAAATTGGAAATAATTAGAATTAGGAATAATCCTTTTCCTAATTTATGACTCCTAAATTAATAAAGAATAAAATTATATTCCATATAATTCTTATTCCCTAATTAAAACAAAAAAAAAAAAAACCACGCAAAAACTCCTTCTCACGCAAAAATAATTTGCGCTGAAAACAGCGCAAAAATCTTCTTGATGTCGGCCGACAGTCCCACGGTGTCGGCAGACATGTCTGGCGCATTCGCGCCACAGCCTCTGAAGATTGACGCGAACGCTGCAGAAATACAGGAGTTGTCGGCCGACACTCCTAGCTGTCGGCCGACACCTTTGCTGGGCCAGATTCGAGTCATATATAACAAATCTCCACCTTGACGAGAATCCCCGCGACTCCAAGCCGCACCATCCTCCAACGATCATAGAACTATTTTTCTTCCATCACCCAGCCCCGTAGGGCTCACTCAAAGCATGAGTAACCTAAGTTTGAGCCACACTCAAACTTAGAACAAGAATCCGAAGTTGCACCGATCATCCCTTGGGTACCGCCAAGCTCCATGACCATCACGCAATCTCCATTCTCAAGTCTCGCCATCCCACTACTATCAGCACCCCCTGCATTCGCCATTGCCTCAGTGCTATCCATAGTACGCCAAGGCTCGATCTTCGTTTTTTGAATACTATTCGGGTTAGTATTCCCGGTGTCCCCGACACCATCACACATGCATGAATTTTCAACCAAAAGTGATCCCGAGTAACTTTCCAGCGAATGACTTCCTTGGGCAGAGGCAGTTGCCCTCGTGGTAATTGTGTTGCCGCACAGCTCATACAATCCACCAATCTTTCTCTCGCCTCGCAAAATAAGTTGTCTACCCTGACTTACTTTCAACACTCCACCTTTACAGAAGTATCGGTACCCTTTCTGATCTAAGGTGCTAAGAGAGATAAGATTCCTCCTCAGGTCTGGAACGTACCTTACATTACCGAGGGTTCGAATATTTCCATCGACCATCTTGATTCTCACCGTTCCCGTGCCGCGTATCTCACACGATGAGTCATTACCCATGACCACCGTTCCACCGACACTCTCATCAAACGTGTCAAACATATCCCTGTTGTGACACATGTGATATGAACATCCCGAATCCAAGATCCACCCCTCACTCGTTCCCAAATCGGATACAGCCAGGAGTTCCCCATCAAGTGAACCTCCTCCTCCGAAATCGACCACGTTCGATTCCTCTCTCCAATTTTTCAGGGCCTGACAGTCCCTATTCATGTGGCCTTCTTTCTTGCAGTAGTGACAAATCCCCCTGAATCTCTTCTTCTTTGCCCCGCCCTGGACATTAAGACCTTCACCTGGATTTTCACCACTTACAACCTTCTTCATCGTCTCCTTTGATCTCAAAGCATCGACCAAGTCTCCAAGCTTCAGGCTCTTACTACTATATAGAATAGTATCCCTAAACGAATCATACGAAGATGGCAACGAACAAATAAAAATCAAAGCAAGATCCTCTGTATCATACTTTAACTCCATGGTCTCAAGATCGGACACGATCTCCATGAAGGTAGACAGATGCTCTTGCAGGCTTGTACCCTCCACCATACGATGTGCGTACAACCTTTGCTTCAGATGCAACTTTGTGGTCAAAGTCTTCGTCATACACAGATCCTCCAACTTCGACCACATCTCTGCCGCTGTCTTCTCCTTGATCACCTCTTCGAGTAAAGGACCAGAGACGTAGACCGAAATTATACCTCTTGCCTTTCTGTCCTTCCGAACCTTCTCTTCTGGATTCATCGTGCTTGCCATATTGTCCATGTCCAGCAACGCATCATCAAGGTCCATGTTGGTGAGAACTGACTCCACCTTGAACTGCCATGTAGAGAACCGCATGCTCCGATCTAACAACGGAATATCAAATTTCGCCGACATCTCCCAAAATATTCACGAGCACCACCGGAAAACCCAAGTCGCGACCTCAGACTCTGATACCACTTGTTGCGATTTAAAGCACAAATCGCGCACGACGCTCGCGAATATAAACACGAGATGACACAAAGAAAAGAGATATGCAAAAGAACGAACACACAATTTACGTGGAAACCCAAAACACGGGAAAAACCACGGGAAGGAAGTAACAATTCACTATATCGTTGAGGCTTACAATAACTCGTCTAGTCTAGTCTAATTTTCGTCTACCGGATAACTCCAATTTATAGGTGTAGAAAACCTATCAAATTGGAAACAATTAGAATTAGGAATATTCATTTTCCTAATTTATGACTCCTAAATTAATAAAGAATAAAATTATATTTCATATAATTCTTATTCCCTAATTAAAACAAAAAAAACCCACGCAAAAACTCCTTCTCACGCAAAAATACTTTGCGCTGAAAACAGCGCAAAAATCTTCTTGATGTCGGCCGACAGTCCCACGGTGTCGGTCGACATGTCTGGCGCATTTGCGCCACAGCCTCTGAAGATTGACTCGAACGCTGCAGAAATACAGGAGTTGTCGGCCGACACTCCTAGCTGTCGGCCGAAACCTTTGCTGGGCCAGATTCGAGTCATATATAACAGTATGTTTTAAAAATCGTAGAACTATATATGAATTTAAACCTAGACGTGAGAGAATTGCCTTTTGAATTGGCTTAAACATAAGCACTGATCTATTTAGTCATGTGATTAAATGGATACAGTCGTGTTTTTCATAATCGATGATCTTAAATGTTGATTTCAGTGTTTTTTTAATTATTTTACATCCATATTGATATTTGTACGACGAGTCTGATGATCTTCAAAAACAATTGTAGGCGATCTAAGGGTTACTCTCGAGGTCACTAGAGATGTGTGCTTATTGGCTAGAATGATGGTTGTTAACCTGTACTATTCCCAAATTCAGGATCTAATGTTTGAGGTATTGCGCCATTAGTTCACAACCACACTCCAAATTATTGGTCTTTGTTTCCATAAGGCTTGAAATGTAATGGTTTTTTCTTCTTTTAATTTTCCATTTTCAGCTCTCAATGTGGCGCTGTAATGAGGAGCTTCATATTCGAGCTGATGAACTCCACAGTCATCTAGGAGAGATGCAAAGCATTTCATAGGTAACCTCCAAATCTTCTTGTATATATATAATACAAACATGTTATATCATTCTACTTCAATCTTTCAAAAATAAATGTAGACAGTAATTAACTGTTACAAGTACTTTCCTTCTTTATATTATCTAATCAAGTATCAAATTCATTAAATGCAGAATTTTGGAAAACAATTCCATCGAGGGAGCCCTATCGTGTCATTCTTGGTGATGTGAAGGATAAGCTCTATTAGACTCACGAGCGCTCTAGTCATTTATTAGATCATTCACCGTCGTTTTCTTCGATGGTTCTCTCATCATGTCTCTAAGGTGAATAACTCTACCTTATTTTGTTTTTTCCGTGCATTTTGCTTCGATTTTTTTCCCAACAGAATTGAATATTTGAATTAGCTTAATAATTATAAGGTGATTCTCCTGATTTTTTGTTGAATTTTTACCAAGTCATAATTATAATTTTGATTTTTTAATAAGTAGTAACATAAACAATTCATGTAAATTGAGAATTGAAAAAACCACCGACACACATATTGACATTGTGTTTGGTAGTGGAATTGAAGGAATTTGGTTGAGCAGCCTTACATCGACTCTGTGGATTGGTCGAAATGGCATGTGTTTTGGGTAGACTAGAGTGTGGTGCCTTTAGATCACCCGGATAGCAATTATCTCCTTGCCTACAATGAGTTTTTATCGAAGGTGCACATCTTCTTCCTTAATGCAGAAGTAGTATCTTTGAGTACTTTCTAAGGATATGATGTACATGGGCGAGAAAAGGTTTTTATCTGTGTTAACTTAAGTACTTGATTTATAATATAAAACAACAATAGACTTGACTTTCGTTCATCACTTCATCAACATTTAGATAATTTGAAGACTCAAACCTAATTTGTTATACATTGTATTAATTTTCTTTCCATCCATTAACGGTTTGAAGCTTTACACCAAATACTATAGTATATACTAGACGACCACATCACTTCTTTATTTCCCGGACACCCTCTTCTTCTTGAGAAGGATAGTTATGCGCTTTCTATTAGAGCCGGCGATATCCCCGATAAGTCAACTTCTACTTATGATGGTTCGTACCCACATTAATATTGTTTGCCGCATTTTTAAAACACCAATGCAGAATTTAAATGTTTCCCCTTTTTTATGCACTTCTTTTAGGGATATCGTTGAACTCGAGGAAGTTTACATATCTTATGGTGAATCCTCTAATGGCAGAAACTGCCACCCTATTTCAGTGGTAATTTATCTATTCGGTTGCGTATTAAATCATCGGTGTTTGTGGTTTTTCAAGTTGTTATTTGTTATTGTTTGCGATTTTTTCGATTCAATTTCCTTCTTCATTTTTGTCTCTGTATATACTAATTTTTTTTCTGATTAAAACATGCCATCTGAGAGGAAGGGTAAATTATATACATCAACCCATGTTTTTTTCATTATTTATTTGGAAATCATGCCCTCTCAGCTGGCCTATATTATTACTTGATCATCTGTAGTTTCAATTAGTTAACACATATTTCTGGCTCTCATTTTGGGGATTTTGTGCAATCACATATAACAACAGCTTGGTCAAGCATAGAATATTTTACTCCACTTTCTGAAATTTGAGTTATTGTTTGAGGATTATCAATAAAGTAAGATGTCAATAAGCATGATGTGCTAAGATTCATTATGTTATCGAAAACTAATTTATATTATCCTTGCATATGGAATCATTTCTAATCTGAAATCCTCATGCCTATTTTAGGTTTCCCTCTGCTGAAAATGACCGGTCGTTATGGCAACCAAACACCATGCCCGATTTTTTCATGTGCCATCCGAAGATGAAATTCTTCTATTAATTTACGCAAATCCTAAAACTAACTGTTCGTTGTAAGTTTTGCGTTACACACGATGACATTTTATATTTTGTAAATATTATAAATTCTGAATCTATTCTACATTAAGAACAGTAAAAGTATCGATTTCTAACAAAACACAAAACGGTCGCAAATCCTATGGGCCTTCGTCTTGCATGGCAAGACTACATTAAGAACAGTAAAAGTATCGATTTCTAACAAAACACAAAACGGTCGCAAATCCTATGGGCCTTCGTCTTGCATGGCAAGACGATCGCCAACTAGTATATGTATATACATGTAACTTATATATACCACACACACATACACACACACACACACACATATATACATATATATATATATATATGTATATAGTGACGGATACAGAAATTTCACTAAGGTGGGCCCATTTTTAATTCATACTGTCAATATTTTTCTAGTTATATTTACTCACTAAAGTTGAATAATAGGAGAATACATGAATGTGACAAGAGGGATTTTTTTATGATAAAAAGTTATAACTCATTTATAAATTAATAAATTGAAAATTTTAATTAAAAAAATTAATCTTAAAATTTATTTATTGTAAAAAATATTGAAAATTTGAGTAATTAATTTCAATACATACAAAAAATCTTAAGATGTATTTTTAAATACTCTCTATATCTAAATTTAATGAGCACAAAGATTTATTTTTAAATACTCTTTATATCTAAATTTAATGAGCACATTTTTTATTTTTAGATATTTCAATTTATATGTACGTATATTTTAAAACAAATATTTTACTTTTTCTTTTTTGATTATCATTGTACACATCATTTTATAACTTAGTCAATAATTAATAAAGAAATATCTTTATTTTTTACTTTTTTTATAAAAAAACATTAAGCCGGATGAAACAAAAATTAAACGTTAAAGTATCAAAAATAAATTGATTTTAATATTTAAAAATATAAGTGTAAACTTAAATGTAAAATACATTGAATAGGAATACTTCATAATTCTTAAATGTACACACGTACGTATATAAATATACTACATACATGTACATATAGTAATTAGGTAGTGCCGGTTTTTTCCGTGCTACTCTATGTGTGTAGTACCCTCAACCATTGATCATTCAACATTTGTATTTATTTAAAAATGATAAATACAACATGTGGTGGAGATTAAAAGTAATTTACACATGGTTTAATGTGTATGGAATTGAGTTACTACCCTCAAGCTAGCATAGAACTAACCGGTATTGCCGTAGTGGTGCGCAGTAAATTTTTCTTTTTAACTCATGGGGGCCCACCACTACTAATTACACACTCACACAGGTATAGTATAGTATATAGTAAAAAAAAAAATTAACCCAGGGGTGCCCAGGGCCCCCTGGCCCCAGTGTAGATCCGTCATTATATATATATTGTATAGTAGTAAAGTAAAAACTATATATAACCCACCTATATGTAGATGTGTAAGTGTAAATGTATAACTTGTATGTGCAATAAGTGAAGAAGCGTGTAATTGTGATCTATATGTATGTGTATATACGCATGTGCACTGTATATATATACAACCGCACATACATATATGTATACATATACATGCTATTGTTATCCTTCATATATGTATAAACGCACACGTATATACACATACATTCAACCATTAGGTATATAGTACCATTGTTTAAAGGAATCACCTGATCATAACAAAAAAAATTGTCAAACGGTTATCAAGTACACCAAAAAACATTTAATGGATCTTAGTTTTTGAGTTGTAGGAACAGTTTTTGAGTGAAAAAAGCATCAGCCAATTCATTTTCTAGCAATGCAGCCGTTGTAGGAACAATTCCTGGATTCAATTAATTAAAGGGTAGGACCTGCAGCGAAATTACGAGTTGAACCTTTATTATTTATGTCATTTCTCTGTATACCCAGATGTCAACCAACCTCACCGTAAGGAAATATCAAAAGGTACTGAAGAGAATCGTAGCAACCATAATAGTAATTAATTGGGTACGACATTTCAGAATCCAAATAAACTCTAATATCCCGACGAGACACAGATGCACCATCTGACCCCGATTCTAAAATCAGGCTCACCTTGTCAACAGTAGGACGGTTATTTTTTGTTCCACACGTGGATTCGACTCCAAAAATATGTAGTGATTGTCCAAGGTTGGCATATGCCTTAAACTGCGAAAAAACATGGCATATGCATTTTCATGCGAAATATCTAACAGAAGTTTCAAAATTGGTTCTGATAATCTATCACACGCCTGAAGCCTAATTTCAGATTCATAGTTCGTATCATAAAAATATTGTTGAGAATTTTTTTAAGAACCATCACCCGAAACCAAACTATTCATAAAATGGTAAACTTGTCCTTGAGCTTTAAAAGTGTAAATGTCATTGGTTCTTTTTTCCAAATTTTGATCAGCCCTCACCCCCAACGATGTGAATGCAAAATGGTTGTTATAAGTTCTTATAGATAGACGGAAATATTTACCAAGGTCAATTGAGTCTATAAGAAAATTAATCAAAGACAAAGGCAATGAAAAACCAGCCCAAGTAATGACCATATGCATAACTCATATTTGATGATTCTCTAAAGAATTCAATGGCACCACAATGTCGACAAGGCACACATAACGACAATAGAATCTGTTCATCAGCCACACAAGTCAAAAGGGGATGACCAGTTTTTTAGGAATTTGTTTTTCGTTAAAATGCCATGTAGATGCAATAAAGGCAATAAGATGATGAGCTGGATTATTAATTGATTTCAAATGTGTCGATCTTTTTTTTTTCATTTGTATCTTTCATAAGTAGCAGATCTATATTTTGTACTTTTAACATATGTCACTAAACCAGGTACCACACAATGAATGCGTATATACATAAGATTGTTCAGAGGAGTTCTCGTTTCCCACAGCAAAATGTTCTACATCACACAAATCACCTAAAGCCCGCGTACTAACACAATTAATATCAACACAATTTTATTACAAAGGATATAAATCATGCTTATTTATGTCATCACTTGCAAACACATGAGACAAAGAAGTGTTGGAAAATGAGCGTTTTGTAGAGAGCTTCGATTTGAAATCTCATACGCTCAATTTTATGGTGTAATGAATAAAACATAGGGGAGTACCCTATTTTACATACACTTTTATTATTTTATTATGGAAAAATAATAAAATAATAATATAATTATATTATTATTATAATTATTATAATCATAAGTTACATTTTGAATTTTAAATAATGAAATAATGGTCATTAAGTGACATTAGTGTGATCATTGAATGTTAGACGTTACGATTGTGGTCAAACGGTCTAGATTCAATGATTGTGGTGTAATGTGACATTCATTTGCTTTTAATTATTGTTAATTAAATACATGCAAATCATAGTCCTGGATTTTATACGTTGTAGTTAGTATGGTGTGTCGGGCCCACACAGAAGATCATACTATCGGTTACTCGTATTTAATCGAACAGTTGCTCACGACCTAGATGGACATGGACCAATCCATCTGTATAGTCGTTGTGTGAGAGAGAAAATAATTTGTCTTAATTATTTTATCACACTTGTACACTTGGTGTATTGAGCGGATCGTTTGAGACTTATCAATTAGGTTTGCTCGGTGATAATTGATTTAAGACTCAGTGTATTTTATTCTTAATCCCCGATACAATTGCGGGTGTGTATATTTAATATAAGTGACTTTGATTTTCCAAAGGAATTGACCGGTTTAATTATTGGGTTGATTACCGGTTAAATTGGGTCACTATATTTTATATATGGCATGCCGTGAATTCTTGACGGGACAGTGTATCCCGGAAGGGTTGATAATATCCCCGAGATGTGCTCATAAGGATTTATTATGTAAACCTCGCGAGTGGATTTGTTCCGCATAATAAATAAGGTTGAGTGGTACTAGTCTCGGATATAAGAGATGAATAAATTTATTAAGCAATAAATAAATTTTATTCATGGATATTTAAATCTTAAATACACGGAATAAATAATACTATCGGAGAAATATTATTTGGATATAATATGGTTTAATATTGGGAGTGCAATTAATTTATATAGTGGAAAATAAATTAATTAATATTGATAAGGATTAATAGACTTGGGCTTGGGCTCAATTTAATCATCAATATTGGAAGCCCAATATTCCACCTCCTTTAGATCCCCTACGTAGCCTATAAAAGCACTACATGGTCTTGTCTATTCTCATAAGTTGAAGATCATAATTCTTCTAGAGAGAGAAAGTAGAGAGAGAAGTAGATCCATAGAGCTTGGAGGATCGTCGCCCACCCGACGTTCAAGCTAGTGCAAGGAATACGTGGGAAGATTCAAAGGTCATCTTGATTTCGTTTCTCCGAACAACGAATCGAAAGGTAAAATCTAAACGCCCTTGATTTTATTCGATTTAGTTTATCGAGAATACCGTAGAACGAAGATCCGAAGATCGAACCCGGAGTAGACGGACGATCACGCGGTGGTGGCGAAGTCACCGGACCGCGGAATCGCCCGACTAGGGTTTCGGATGGGGCGAGGGGGTCGAACCCTCGGCTGGGCCGAGGGCTTGCGATCGATCATCGCGATCGATCGCTGGGCACGGGCTGGTGCCGTGCCCAACCCCACCACGACGGTGGGGACCTCCCAGGCGGCGGAGAGTCGCCGGACTCGCCGCGGGGGCTGCCGGGCAGCCCCACCCCGATCGATCGCGTACAGCGATCGATCCCTCGATCGCTCAACCCCGCGACGCGGGGGTTCGGCTGGGGGCAGCCGTGTGCCTTCGGGTGCATGGTTTCCTCGGCTGGACTCCGGCGCGTTCGTCGGCGTTCGTGTGATCTCCGGCGAAGGGTTTTTGATTGGGCTATTGTTTCCGCAAATTTTAATAGCCCGGGATATCGAATTCCAACAATTGGTATCAGAGCGTGGTTTACGTTCGCGGTATTTTCGATAAAATTGTTCTACCTTGCAGGGTTCCGACTATTATGGCTTGATTAATTATTCGTTTAATTTATTTTGTCATGATTGTTGGTTTTATTAAACTCTCGGACATGTCGAGATTCGTTTTTGGTGGTGAATGCTTGTAATAGTAAAAATTCGGGGTTGACCGAATTTAGGTTTATTATTATTGTTTTATTTTTCCGGAAAATGTATAGGGTCGATTTCATGTATAGAATCGATACCGGATAGTGTAAAATTAAATTTGTAATTTATTTTGCGTTGGATCGATGCCGAAACGACCGCCGGAGAAGACATGTGACGAAGGAGATGATCGTGAGGGTGAAAAGGGCAAGGATCGACCATCCCCATGGTCGATCCCATGAGGATCGACCATCCCCATGGTCGATCCCATGAGGATCGATCGATCCATGCATGGAGGAGCCGCCGGCAATGGTGGCCGGCCACCTCCTAGGCGTGTGTCGAAAGGTGGCGCTGGGATCCCCACCCCGTGCTATCCCGGTCCGGATATTTACTTTCCTAATTGATTCGGATTTTTCCTTTTTGAGTATTCCTATTTTTGGGAACTCTCATGGATTAGGAAAAGAATCAATTTGGAATTAATTAGGATTCCTAATTGATTATTTCTATTTTATGTAAATATTCATGGATTAGGAATCTAATTAATTTGGAAAGTAGAAGAGTCCTAAATTATTTTATTTCCCTATTTCATTATAGAAGTCTTCTAGAATATTCCAAGTGGGTCTTGGATAGATTATTCTAGAGATTTAATGAAGTAGAAAGGGAAAATAAAATAAATAAAAATATTAATAATATTTAATTTTATTTTTAATTTATTCAATTGACTTGATTATTTTTAATTAAGTATCTTTTGGATTTATTAAAAATGAATAGATTTAAATATTGGAAATTAATATTCTCGTCACATGGAGCATTCAAGAACGAAGACTGAAGACTAGAAGATGCGTACGGAGATGAAATAAAGCCATAATAGTCGGAAAATAATATTCTAGTATTATTTTGACTATGTGATAATACTATGTGCTTTATTACATGTATGCATGCTATATGTGTTTACTTTATGCACTAGATAGCGTATCCCTTTGTTATAAAAAGCTAAGTGGGAGAGGGTATGGAAACATACCCATGGTCTCCATTGCTGCTCTCTTGGTGACTTTTATAAACTTTTGAAGTTTATATAGATAGGTCATTGGAGGAGAGTTCTTGTAATTCCTCTTACGAGAAACATTGATTAAGTTCATCAAACAATGCCTAATTTGTCTTTCCAAAACTGATTTCAAGTCGACTCATTCTCACCCCGGGGAGTGGAATGGAGCCAAAGCCACTTGGTCATGTCGAGGACACAAATTAGAGGCAGTCGTACCATCTTTTGGAGGTGGATCGATTTGTCTGCTCGGCTCCCTCATTTATGAGAGATAGGGTTGTTCGCATGGTGAATCACTGGTAAGAAACTTCGAGTTTCACTTATTATTCTCCGCGTCTTGATTTACAAGGTCGAATGGATCAAGTAATTGGATTTCAATTATATAAATCTTTTGGTGTAGTAAATGTCCACACGAACGTGGCTTGCTATACTGAATGGGATTTTAGAATAATTGATGTAGACAGTTATAGGGAATTGTGAAGGATTACGAGTTGTCGTAAACGTCCACACGAACGTGGCTTGCGGTGACGTAACAATTCTAAACGATTCACCTTAGTACTGAGTAATGGTTTACACTTAGGTACGCTTTATAGTATTCTTCCCAACGAAGTAACGCTATAATGATGTACGACCGAAGCAAATCTAATTGCTAAATCATTTGGGTGGGTAAACGTCCACACGAACGTGGCTTGCTTTACCTGATGGGATTTTAGAGGCGATTAATGATTTAATGATATTATTAAAGGGAGATAATATCGGATATTAAATTGTTTGTTTGTTTTATGTGCTTATAGGTTAAGAATGACTGTGACCCCACTTTGTGATATACTTAAAGATGTAAACTCACTGGTTCCATATAGTGATGTTTGGGAAAGAAATCTGGACAATGTTCAGACTGTTGAGCCTTCCAAATCCACTATTGTCCCAACTGATGAGGACATTGAAAATGACCTCAAGGAGATGTTAGGACATAGTAAGGAAGCCGGACTAGAGGTGATTGACATACTCATTAAGTTCAGTCCTCTTGAGGAATCGCTTAAAAACGATTTCAAAAGAATGGAACTGATAAGTATGATCAGAGAATCACAAGCTCTAGTGGCCAAGATGAAAGTGCAAGCAAAGAAGCCCAGTGGTTTTGAACCACGGATTGGGAAAAGCAAGCCGCGAGGCAAGTGCTTTCGATGCAAGCAGTCTGGGCACTGGAAGTCTGATTGTCCTCTCATCAAAGGCACGAAATTTTCCTTAGTCACCGAAACATTATCAGTGGTGATATCTACCAGCACCTGGTGTGTAGATACGGGGGCCACTGATCATGTCTGCAATTCATTGCAGGGGTTCCAGGAAACCCGGAGACTTAGAAAGGGAGAGATCGTGGTCTACATGGGCAATGCTGCGAAGGTGGCGGCTGTTGCAGTGGGAGACGTTCACTTACGCTTTAGTAGTGATAGGGTTTTAGTTTTACAAAATTGTCTTTATGTACCCAACTTTAGAAAGAATTTAATTTCGGTTTCTAAACTTATTATGAATGGATATTCTGTTTCTTTTGATCACTCCGTGATCATAAGAAGAAATAGTGATATTATCTGTTCTGGTACATTGGTAGACGATTTGTATGTACTAAATCCTGAGTCTAACACGATGCAACTAACCGAGAGTAATAACACATCTACGAACACCAATAAGAGAAAGGAACCTTCTAAAATGAATCAATTATACTTGTGGCATCTAAGGCTAGGTCATATAAACTCGAATAGGCTTCAAAGGTTGAAAGCCGATGGTCTAATCAGCGATGTTGAAGGAGAGGACCTTCCAACCTGCGAATCCTGTTTAGAGGGTAAAATGACCAAGCGTCCTTTTTCTGGTAAAGGACGTAGAGCTGAACAAGTATTGGATTTGATTCACTCTGATGTATGCGGACCTATGTCTACTCAGGCAAGGGGAGGGTACGAGTACTTTATCACTTTCACTGATGATTACTCAAGATATGGATATATATACCTGATGAGCCGCAAGAGCGAATCTTTTGGCAAGTTCAAAGAATTCAAGGCTCTTGTGGAGAACCTTCGTGGTAAATCCATAAAGTGCCTGCGATCTGATCGCGGAGGCGAGAACCTGTCTGGAGAATTCAAGGCATACTTAGCCGAGAATGGGATTGAATCCCAACTGACTTCACCATATACTCCCCAGCAGAATGGTGTGTCAGAAAGAAGGAATAGGACTCTTATGGAAATGGTGCGATCAATGATGAGTTACTCGGACTTACCTATTATGTTCTGGGGACATGCCTTGGAAACGGCGGCGTATATTTTGAATAGGGTTCCAACCAAAACGGTACCAACCACACCCATGGAATTGTGGAGTGGGCGCAAGCCTAACTTGAGACACATTCGGATTTGGGGATATCCAACACATGTGTTGCGACAAGGGGCCGATAAGTTAGAACCTAGATCAGAATTACGACTGTTTGTAGGATACCCAAAAGGAAATAAAGGTGGCATGTTCTATAGTCCTACGGACCAGAAGATCGTTATAAGTACTAACGCTCGGTTCTTAGAGGAAGACTATGTCATGGACCACAAGCCCAAGAGTGACATAATACTTGATGAGTTGAGAGGTAACAAGGAAGACTTAGATACAGCCAAACCGAGTAGTGATACACCACTAGAACCTGCACCTACTGTCACTGTTAATACACCGGAACGCCGTCGTAGTGGGAGGGTTGTTAAACAACCAGATAGATGGATTGGACTGGGTAAGTCTTCGGACTCTGGACTTGGAGTTCATGAAATCGATCCCTGGACCTATGATGAGGCGGTACAAGATATAGATGCGCCTTCTTGGAAGAAAGCGATGAAATCCGAAATAGAGTCTATGGATTCTAATAAAGTCTGGGATCTTGTAGAACCACCAAACGGCGTAAAGCCAATTGGGTGTAAATGGGTCTACAAGAGAAAGAGAGGATCTGACGGAAAGGTTGAAACCTTTAAAGCTCGGCTTGTTGCGAAAGGATATACTCAGAAAGAGGGAATCGATTATGAGGAGACCTTTTCGCCGGTAGCCAAGATAAAGTCGATCCGGATTCTCTTATCTATAGCAGCTCATATGGACTATGAGGTGTGGCAAATGGATGTCAAGACACCTTTCCTAAATGGAAGTCTTGACGAGACGATTTATATGAAACAACCAGAAGGATTCATTGCTAAGGGGCGAGATCATCTAGTGTGCAAGCTTAATCGATCCATTTATGGATTGAAACAAGCCTCGAGATCGTGGAACCTGCGGTTTGATGAAGTAGTCCAATTTTTTGGATTCAATCAAAGCATGGACGAATCGTGTGTGTATTGGAAACGTGATGGAAAGAAGGTGGTGTTTCTCGTGCTTTATGTAGACGACATCCTTCTCATTGGCAACAGTGTGAAGATGTTATCAGACATAAAGGGATGGTTGTCTAGACAATTCGATATGAAAGATTTGGGAGAAGTGGGACATGTTCTAGGGATCAAGGTTATAAGGGATCGCCGGAATAGAACATTGTATCTTTCCCAGCAATCTTACATAGACACGATTCTGGCTCGTTTTAACATGCAAGGTTCCAAGAAGGGTGAACTGCCCTTCAGTAAAGGAACTTATCTTTCTAAGGAAATGTGTCCTCGGACACAGAAGGAGAAAGATGAAATGAAAGCAGTTCCCTACGCTTCGGCTGTGGGAAGCTTGATGTATGCAATGTTATGCACGAGGCCTGATATCTGCTATGCAGTGGGCATAGGAGCGAGATATCAGAGTAATCCTGGAAAGGCTCATTGGACTGCCGTAAAGAGCATTTTTAAGTATTTGCGAAATACTAAGGATTATGTTCTGAGTTACGGAGCAGACAATCTGATTCCTTTGGGTTACACGGATTCGGATTTTCAAGATGATAAGGACCGGCGTAAGTCGATATCAGGCTATGTGTTCACTTTTAGAAAGAGGTGGAACCATGAAATGAAAGAGTGATAAGCAGGACGCTTCTCAGACTCTCTCATAACCGAATAGCAGCCTCAGAGGCAGCGGAAGTTTTGGTTAGGTTCCGGGATAACCTCTGGACTTGGATATGACTCTTAATTTACCAAAGGATATTGGATAGCAGTGCACGGTAAGCTGGAAGAAGTCATAAGTCAAAAGTGATGATGACACATAGAGCAAGTACCACTTGATACGAGTCATCGTCGAGGGAGACGACGCTGTAGTCACCAAAATAACTTCAGAGCGGCAACCTAGAGTGCTCATTCACATGGTACTTCTCGGAAGTACAACTTAAGCACGTGATGAGTATGGGAGTCGGGAGTTTGGAGGAAATGACTAGACCTTAGTATAAGTGGGAGATTGTTGGAGTAGTATACTTAATGTCTAGATTTGAGTATTCTGAACCCCTTGTGCACTTTCATTTACCTATTAATAATGAACATTCATTTGCTTTTAATTATTGTTAATTAAATACATGCAAATCATAGTCCTGGATTTTATACGTTGTAGTTAGTATGGTGTGTCGGGCCCACACAGAAGATCATACTATCGGTTACTCGTATTTAATCGAACAGTTGCTCACGACCTAGATGGACATGGACCAATCCATCGGTATAGTCGTTGTGTGAGAGAGAAAATAATTTGTCTTAATTATTTTATCACACTTGTACACTTGGTGTATTGAGCGGATCGCTTGAGACTTATCAATTAGGTTTGCTCGGTGATAATTGATTTAAGACTCAGTGTATTTTATTCTTAATCCCCGATACAATTGCGGGTGTGTATATTTAATATAAGTGACTTTGATTTTCCAAAGGTATTGACCGGTTTAATTATTGGGTTGATTACCGGTTAAATTGGGTCACTATATTTTATATATGGCATGCCGTGAATTCTTGACGGGACAGTGTATCCCGGAAGGGTTGATAATATCCCCGAGATGAGCTCATAAGGATTTATTATGTAAACCTCGCGAGTGGATTTGTTCCGCATAATAAATAAGGTTGAGTGGTATTAGTCTCGGATATAAGAGATGAATAAATTTATTAAGCAATAAATAAATTTTATTCATGGATATTTAAATCTTAAATACACGGAATAAATAATACTACCGGAGAAATATTATTTGGATATAATATGGTTTAATATTGGGAGTGCAATTAATTTATATAGTGGAAAATAAATTAATTAATATTGATAAGGATTAATAGACTTGGGCTTGGGCTCAATTTAATCATCAATATTGGAAGCCCAATATTCCACCTCCTTTAGATCCCCTACGTAGCCTATAAAAGCACTACATGGTCTTCTCTATTCTCATAAGTTGAAGATCATAATTCTTCTAGAGAGAGAAAGTAGAGAGAGAAGTAGATCCATAGAGCTTGGAGGATCGTCGCCCACCCGACGTTCAAGCTAGTGCAAGGAATACGTGGGAAGATTCAAAGGTCATCTTGATTTCGTTTCTCCGAACAACGAATCGAAAGGTAAAATCTAAACGCCCTTGATTTTATTCGATTTGTTTTATCGAGAATACCGTAGAACGAAGATCCGAAGATCGAACCCGGAGTAGACGGACGATCACGCGGTGGTGGCGAAGTCACCGGACCGCGGAATCGCCCGACTAGGGTTTCGGATGGGGCGAGGGGGTCGAACCCTCGGCTGGGCCGAGGGCTTGCGATCGATCATCGCGATCGATCGCTGGGCACGGGCTGGTGCCGTGCCCAACCCCACCACGACGGTGGGGACCTCCCAGGCGGCGGCGAGTCGCCGGACTCGCCGCGGGGGCTGCCGGGCAGCCCCACCCCGATCGATCGCGTACAGCGATCGATCCCTCGATCGCTCAACCCCGCGACGCGGGGGTTCGGCTGGGGGCAGCCGTGTGACTTCGGGTGCATGGTTTCCTCGGCTGGACTCCGGCGCGTTCGTCGGCGTTCGTGTGATCTCCGGCGAAGGGTTTTTGATCGGGCTATTGTTTCCGCAAATTTTAATAGCCCGGGATATCGAATTCCAACACCTTCTACTCCAACATTCTCTATATAAGAGCATTCGATTAGTATGCAAAAACACACGACTCGAATCGAGAAGCTCTAGAATACGACGAGAAAGAATGAACATGAAAATGTTTGAGATTATATAGACATATTCCGAGCAATCGCTCTAGTCTTTTCTTTGTTATCTTTCTTTCTTTGATCCTGCGGTGATATTTTTCAAGCAACATCTCAGTTCTCCGTAAGCAAATGTTTTGCTTAGTAATCGTTGTATCCTAGGAAACAATCGTACCGGTAGAGGATGAATTTGTTTTAAGGAAATCGTGTTGAACACGAGCCTCGATTTATTCGATTTTTCATTTCTTTCATCTTCCCCTAATGGATACACACAGCCAAACACAAGAGATACTACAAGAAGTCAATAAATGCGCGTAAACAACAGCAAGATCCACACAGTTTACTTGTGAAGGAATTTCATTTAGTTTCCTTTTCTTATGAGCATCAATCACAGAGCGGCGCGGGATAACGACCGTCATTCCAACCGACGTGACATTCAACGATTTAAGCACAACATGAATCTGTAAAATAGAAATAGTAGTAATCAAAAATATATTAACCTAGTAATATATATATATGTTAAGTTTTCTAACCTCTTTAACCGCTCGAATTTTTAGATAATGTGACTTCTAACTTGGTAACATGATTTTTTTCATAGTCGTTTTAGAGATTGATAATATTTCTGAATTGAAACACTAAAACCAGTGAATGCGGAATAAATTAAGAGCAATTTTAATATTAATATTTATTTATTATATTTGTAATGAACATTTGAAAATTAAAATGATATTTTGGTTCATCCGCTACTTTAAATACGAAAACTGTTCCCGAAGAAAAACTTAGCGCCACTATTAATTTCAATTTATTATATGACCGAGTTTATTTACACCTCTATGATTACTAAAGGAATAATTATAGTTTAATACCTGACCTTCAGACCATTTTTTACTTTACTACCCGACCTTTAAAATATTTCCGATGAGTATCTGACCTTTTGATATTTTCCACTTTCCTACCTACAGTGAACGAAATCCGACATCACATGACTATCACGTGATTTTAAAATTTAATATAATATTTTTGCTTGTTTTGTAAAATATACATTTACATTATTACCCTTGTCATATCAATCTTCATATCTAACAAGAACACGAATTCATGTGTAAAACTAAAACCCAAAATATTATTAAAAACACGTGTTTCCTGATTTTATCAACGGTATGTAGGAAAGTGCAAAATATCTAGAGGTCAGATACTGATCGGAGATATTTTAAAGGTCAGGTAGCGAAGTAAAAAAGTGTCTATAGGTCAGATATTAAACTATAATTATCCCATTACTAAACACACCCTTTGATTAATTCACCTCCTTAATTTTATTAATTTTATTACTCCACCCCCACTACATTATCAATACTACCCTTATTAATTAATTAAATATTAAATATTTAAATTCCTTCGCTTATAATCTCAGTATTTCCAACAACCAATCTCCCCCTTCAATTAGCCACTCGCACGATGTCCTGAACCCCGAGATTCTCCGGCTATCTCTCGTTCAACGACAACAATCTATATATCTAATGAGCATGTACTGGTAAATCTACAAGGGTGAATTTTCCATTTCCACCTGATCAAACGTTGTCTCCGGAATAGATTAGACGCTCGACTACACCTTAAAATTCCCCATTCTGGCTGCGGAGAAACCATCCCCCGTCGATAATCGATGAATACTCCGATAACTAGGGTCAGCTGGAAGACCCTAGGGGCTCAGGTTGCCGAAATCTGGATCTGAAGTCTTCGACCATCGACGTCTGTGGCGGATGCTCTTCTTGGCAGGGGTTTCTTGTTGGTTTTTTTGACACCGACGAGGTTACATGTGGAATACGTTAGTTTAGAGCAATCGTTTTTCTCAAGTAGTTGCAGCTAGAGATTTGATGTGTGTTTGAAATTTCCATAGGGTAACACTCTCATGCTTGAGAATAATAATAATAATAATAATAATAATAATAATAATAAATTAATCTTTTATACTAAATATAATATATTAAATTTCATTATTAAACCGTAGTCGAAACAATAAAAAGTTTACTTGTTGAACCTATTCAAATAATTTCACACGTTTTCCTTAATATTAGGAGTAGTTTCAACAAACCCTATTAAACAATCCTATAATTTATGCTCTTTGCCTATAAAAAATAAATAAATAAAATAAGACATTGGAGAGACACATTCAACACGGCCGAAAATCCATCTCATAGGCAAGCTTCAAAAATCAATAGTTTCATCCTTTAACCAAGACGTGGAATCCCGAATCAAATTCAAGGAGACAAGACACGAGGAAGTTAGGACTTTATTTCGGGCTAAGGTTGCACTAGCACGACACGTTTACGAGGTAGGAGTTTCTTATCTTTTTCTCATGGTTTATGTTATCTCTATGTGCGTACGTGTAATTACATGAATGAATGATTATGTGATCTCTACGTGTACATTGTGATTATATGTTCATGGTATGATATGCCATGTGTATGAAGGATGATAATGTATGCATGTTTATAATGAAATATAAACGAGGCGAGGTACTATATTTATATATACACGAGGTATACATATACACGAGGTACATATATACACGAGGCCCATGACGACGGTCTTGGGGTGAGGCCATGGCGACGGCCATGGGTATACATATATACGAGGTATACATGTACACGAGGTACATACATACACGAGGCCCATGACGACGGTCTTGGGGTGAGGCCATGGTGACGGCCATGGGTATACATATATTCGAGGTATACATATATTCGAGGTATATAATTATATTCGAGGCATTACGATCGAGGTACAGGTATGAATGTTTGAGAAGATGTTTATGTGATATGCTATGACTGGGTTCTTTCATGTAATTATGTGTATGTCATGTATTGATGATATAATTCATGATATTAAAATAAGTTACTCCTACTGAGTACGTTGAGCTCACCCCAATCAACGACATTTTTTTTAGGTATGAACGAGGGATTTCGACAGGCGTGACAATGATGTGGCACAGTGACACGTGTTTCATTATTGCTAGTATTTATTTTCACTTTTACGGTTATGTTTCAATTGATTTGAAAGCTCGACTCTATTTTTGAAGTACTTTCAGTTTGAACGACTATTTATTTTGAAAAGTATCTTTGATCTTGGAAAATCAATCTATTTTACGTAACCTCCGCATTTGATTAAATGTTATTTTTTAATAAATTATTTTATTTCAAAGGCTTCCGCTTTATTTTACAAAACTGAAAACGGGGCGTTACAAAGAGGTATCAGAGCTCAGCTTTTGATTCTGTAGACTTTAGAACTTTCTAAAAATAAAAAGTTTCATGTTTCAAAATAAAAGAAAATAAAATGTCACTACTGCTGCTTCCGTCATTCCTCGTCGAGATCTCCAAAGGTATGATTTTATGTTTATGGCTTCCCGGACATAGTAGTACTTGGAAATTAGAAATGGCCTTTAGGTTTACGTTTAACATTGGATGTTACGCACGACGATGACACGTACTATTCAACCACGTAAAGAAACTAATTAAACTGAAAACCTAAATATTCGTATTACAGAAAGAAATGGCAGATAACGGAGAGGAGCAACCAACAATGAATCGGGCTACTGCTGAAGCCATGGGTATGGCCATCAATCACTTCCTCCAAACCATGCAAGCTAACGGAGGAGGAAATGCGACGGATCACGAGCGTGCAGTTGAGCGATTTCGCCGCTATCATCCGCCAACCTACAATGGGCGAGATGGTCCTGCAGTGGTTGAAGAATGGTTACGTTCACTAGAACGCATTTTCCGCACCATTCAATGTGGAGACGCTTCTAAGATAGCTTGTGCCACCTTTCAGTTGGTGGAACATGCAGATCACTGGTGGGAAGGGTTCTGGCGCGGTCTAACCGAAGATGAGAAGAAAGCTATGACTTGGGATTCATTCAAGAAGGAGATCATGAATCAGTATTTCCCACAGTCCTATCGTAACGAGAAGGAGACAGAATTCCTCAATCTGAAGCAGGGAACAATGACGACGACTGAGTACGACAGGAAATTCAACGAGCTGAGTAGGTTTTCCCCACATCTGGTGGATGATGATGCGAAGAGGGCATCGAGATTCGAGAGAGGACTGAGGCCCCGAATCGCTGGAATCTTGGCAGCGCAAGGTGATCTCGGCTACTATGAGCTAGTAAGAAGGGCTCATAAAGTCGAAGTCGGACTAAGAGGAGATGAAGTGAAACCAAATGGAGTCGTTGCAACAGAGAAAAGGAAGTGGAGTGGAGATGATGACAACGATAGCAAACAACAAAGGACTGAGGGCGACCATCGATTCAATGTGTCGAACAATAAACCCTTGTGCCGAGTATGCGGGAAGCATCACTATGGGGTTTGCATGAAAGGACAGAACAAGTGCTTTCGATGCCATCAGCAAGGCCACGAATCGCGTGATTGCCCTGTATTTAACAAGATGCCTCGTGTACCTCAAGCACAACAACAAAATGGAGGTGGCCAACGTACCAGAGGAAATGCTCGCATGTATGTTATGGGACATGGTGATGCTGGAACTAACCCACGGGTCAATGCAGGTATGTAAACCATTTCCTAAAGCTTCGACTTCTACACTACGTGATATTTGTATAAGCATGCATATGTAAAATACCAAGGTAGATTACTAGTTAGTTAACTAAGACTCTCGTAGTAAGAACGTGCCTTTTCTTTCTACCGATAACATTTTGAATTTCGAGGACGAAATTTTTCGAAGGAGGGTAGTATTGTAACACTCTCATGCTTGAGAATAATAATAATAATAATAATAATAATAATAATAATAATAATAATAATAATAATAATAATAATAATAATAATAATAATAATAATAATAATAATAATAATAATAATAATAATAATAATAATAATAATAATAATAATAATAATAATAATAATAATAATAATAATAATAATAAGTGGGAATATGACTTTTCATGCACAAAAATAAAAAGGATGAGAATTTTGACCCCTCCCCAAAAAATATGAGTATTTTGTACAAACTTCATTTGAAATCTCAAAAACACCCTTACTTTTTATTTTAAACCAAACAATTCAATTAAAAATTCAAAATCAATTTCAAAACATAAATAAGAAAATCTTGGGCCCCACATAATACCAAAATCGGAAATTTGGTTGTTGAAGAAGTGAATCCATGCATTAATCATGCATACAAACCCTAAAAACCCTATCACCCAACATTTTTTTTCAAAACACAAAAACCCACCCAATCTCTCTAAAATCCTCACACAACACACTTCTACAAGAAGGCTCCGTCCGAATCTACGTTGGAAGAGCTGGGTTCCCCGGCCGAAAGGTACGTCGAAAATCGCCGTTTTTTTTTTTTTTTTCGATTTTCTGTTCGAGTTCATAGCTACACGGTGGGCAGCTTCCACCGTGTAGCCACCGTGTAGCTATGAAGATTATTCGGTCACTGCCCGGTAACAAAGCAGGGCACTACACGGTTATCCCGGTCACCGTGTTCCGAGAAGTATCTCGGTAACACGGTGACACACTACACGGTCAGGTGACCGTGTACAGTGACCATTTTTTTTTTTTAATTTTCGAATCATGGATTGTTTTTACACGTGTGGATGGATATTTTGGGTTCCCTAACTTAATTCAATCGTGTTTATTTATCGTAGATGTCGGATCGACGAATCACGGTACGTTACGGTGGTCGTTGGGATCGAGCGGGCTACGTCGATGGAGTATATATGTGCCTCTTCTTTAATAGGGATGAAATTAAGCTCGACACTCTTGTGAGCCGGATTCGTACCGCTTTGCGCCCTCCGCCCAATATCGAGTACATATTATCTTTCTTCACACGAGGCATTGACGCGAGAAGCGTACGGGCTCCTTTGATTCGCGACGAAGATGTATCCCGCATGTTAGACGGGCAAATACATGAGTGCTTTGTGTTCGTCGTCGAAACAGAGGCACAACAAGCTGCGCCGGAGGTGAATATTGGAGCAAAAAATCGTGATCAAGGTGTACCGTCAGACCACGAGGAAGTCGAGACTTCCGAGGACGAAGAAGAAGCCCGTCACACCGATCTCTTGGCTTCGCTGATCACGGAGTGGACCGAATGGATTAGACAGCCGGGCGTGGTTAGAAATATTATGTCACGCCGTAATATGTCCTCGAGTTCTACTGCGGGCGGAGGCGAGCAAACTGAAGGCGCTCAGAATGCACAGAATCATCCGCTGCGCAATTGGATCATTCCACTGCCGAGCTTTGACCCCGCTGTTCCGTTGCGTTCCGTCGAACCCCAACCGATTTATGGTCAGATGGTAGTCGGGGCCACGTTCCGAAAGAAATCGGATTTGAAGGTGTCGGTGGGGATGTATCACATGGAGAATGGGGTGGAGTGCAAAACTGCTCGGTCTAGCTCTGGTCGGGTGACGTACGTGTGCAAGCAGGGGAGTGAAAAATGTCCGTTCAAATTGTGTTCCACGGGTTCCGATGACACCTTTTGGAAGATTACGAAGCTGAACTTGAATCACGAGTGTCATAACAATTTGGGGCGGACTGCTGATCGACAGGTGTCTAGCAAGGTGGCAGCTACTTTCTTTGCACGCCAGTTAGTCGGCAATCGGGAACTGAAGCCGAAAGATATGGTTGAGGATTTGAGGAGATTGTACGGAGTTCACATCGACTACAGCTTCGCCCTACGGACGAGGAACCTGGCGCTTGAGATAGCATACGGGAACTATCATGAATCGTATCAGAGGCTCCCGTCATATCTGTACATGCTGAAAGAATGCAATCCCGGGACTCGGTATGATATGCAGACGACCAGCGATGGCGTGTTTTGCCACATGTTTGTTGCACTTGGGCAGTGCATTAGTGCATTTCAGCAGCACACTCTGAGGCCTGTGATAGTAGTCGACGCCACCCATTTGAAAGGGAAAAACACTGGTGTGATGTTTTTCGTCGTCACAAAAGACGGGAATGAGAATATTTTTCCGCTTGCGCTTGGTATCGGTCCGATAGAGAATGACGAGGAGTGGTTGTGGTTTCTAAAGCACCTCAGGAAATGCTACGATACGGACGACGAGGATCTCCTCATTGTGTCCGACCAGCATAAGAGCATCGCAAATGCTATTCGGAGTGTCTATCCCCACGCGACCCATGCGTTGTGCTATCACCACCTCTCGAAGAATCTAGCACGGTACGGCCAGAAGGTGGTCGAAGCTCTATACTGTGCTGCCTATAGTTATCGGGTGGATGAGTTTGAAAGGCATTTTTTGAATGTGGAGACTCTTAGTAGAGAGGGTGCTTATAGGCGCCTTACTGATATCGGGGTTGAGCACTGGGCGAGGTCAAAGTGTGCTGCACGACGATACGGTTTCATGACATCGAATGCGGCCGAAGTCTTCAACGTTGCTATCAAATGGCCACGACGATTACCTGTCTGTGCGATGCTCGAGGCCATTCGTGCGATGATTGAGAGATGGTTTGACGAGAAACGAAGGAAAGCTAACGAGAGACAAAATGACCATGAGCTGACCGAGGAGGCAGTCAAGTTGTCTAATCAAGATATGTTGAGCCGTTATTTTACCTTTCGGGAGGTCAGTGCGAATACCCTATACAGAGTTGAGGAGGATGACAGATCTTATCTTGTGGATATCGCGAATCGCACGTGTGATTGTCGGGAGTTCGACTTGGACCTAATACCGTGTCGTCATGCTTGTGCCGCTTTAAGGTATGATATCATTTTGCCTTTAAAATTAATTTTAAAGTGCTCATTCCACTAACTTGTTTGTTGTTATTATGTAGACGAGCCAGATTTTCAGCGTACGATTTCGTGAGCCCCTATTTCAAGACGAGCAGCCATGTCGAGATGTATGCGACGCCTATTGTGCCGGTGCCACATTATGATGATTGGGTGGTCCCGCCGGATGTAGCATCGTACGTAGTTTATCCTCCAGTTGCGGTTAGCCAGGCTGGACGTACGAGGATGAGACGTGCTCGTTCCGCAGTTGAGAGCTCTACACGACGTGATCAGGTTTGTTCATCCAGAAGGAACATCGTACGTATGTCGTGGCTTAAACCTCTAATATTGTGTCGTCGTGTGCAGGTGTGTTCGAGATGTCAGGGCGTGGGTCACAACAGACGGAAGTGCACGGTCTTTATCCCACCTGGGGGGGCTGTTGATTTAAATGTCCCTGCAGAAGAGTCGAGCCGAAGAAGACAGAAGAAGAAGTGCAGCATCTGCAGAAACGAGGGACACACGAGAACAAAATGTCAAATGAGCACGGAGGCAGAGATCTAAATTGGGTTTGGTTGATTTATCAGTGATTTAGAATTATTTGAGACTTGGGTTGTTTTATTTTCGTCTACTCTCGTTGGATTTTGGATATTTGGTGTGTTTTAGGTTTTTGTGCTTGTTTTAGATTATTGTACTTGTTTTTGGAGTTTGTTTATCTTGTGAATGTGAAATATGTGAAAAAACAGGTTGGAAATAGGTTCTCGGGGAAGGGCAGGTCGATTTTATAAGTTATTCATAAGGTAAATATATAACATTTTGCTAAATAAGTTTATTGAAGAGTTCTAGTCCAACTGGTGTGCCCCATTTGAATATTCGAGTTAAAATCAATAGGTCAGGGGCTCGAATCCTAGGACCCCTTTTTATTTTATTTTTTTACCCGGTAACACGGCTGATACCCGGTTAACCGTGTTATCGGTATAAGCCGTGTTACCGATATTTTTTTTCAATAAATAGAGCTACACGGTCAGTGACCGTGTTACCGTACACGTGACCGTGTTACTGGTACCACCGTGTAGCAGTCCGGCAGAACTCGTTTTTTCACCTGCTTTTCACCTAAATCAATCAAAACACACACCAATAAACCATTTTTCACCAAAATCAATCAAAACACACATAAATCAAGTCAAATAGAAACCAAATCAATCCGAAAAGATACCAAATCAATCCAAAAACGTACAAAAATCAATCAAAATACAAATCAAAGGTATACTAGTTGAAGGAAATCTGGCATGACTTTGATCCTCGCTCAAACAATGAGATTCTTTGGTGCGCATCAAGCTTTTCCTGCTCAGAGAAACTATAACGGGGGAATCCGTCTATGTCCAGCCTCTCACGTACAAAAGCATTCCTCAAAATATATCTCACCATTTCAAAACCGCTATCATCACGAAAACCGAATTTATCGATTCTAACAGTTCTTAGATGTAATAGGATGCACAACGACACTCGTTCCGGCTCTCTATAGGGCATCAAGGTTGAGCGAAGCTGATGAAAAAAACAAGGATGCAAATAAAAAACATATAGAGTTGCAGAATATGTAAAAAGATAAATTGCAAAAGCTAACTCCACTCACAACAAGATCTTCAAGATTATCAGCAACTTCGAGGAACTTAGCAATAAAATGCCACTGAGCGTTCATATTAAGTACGAGTTTGGTTAAATTAACAAACTTTGGCATTGAACTCGTTCCTACAATGTCAACCAGCTGCAAAAAAATCATATTTAAAACCACAAGCAGGGTATATAATTAAGTATCAAAAAAATTAGATCAATTCAAAAATCAGAACGTACCTTCTCTTGAAAATAGCTTGAGATGTTTAGGTACCTCACATGGCAAAGAGAACTAAGAAATGCTCTCGAACAGTCATGCTCTGTGCAATCGATGTGACAATCATGCCAATATCCATTCAACTTAATATCCGCTTCAATTAAGGAAGACATGGTCTTCCTCGAACTTTTGGCATACTCCAAATAACAATCATTCACCTTAAGATATACGAGGGCGGGAAGATTTATTATCAACATCTCATCATCATAGTAATGTTCGCGACTCGATGAGAAATCAATGTTCAGAATTTTTATTGTGGGTGAAGATACAATAAAACAACCCAAGTTCGTTTCTTCCTCCCTATAGAAATCATCGATGATCAGCTCCTCAATCACAGGACAACCAGAAAGCAAGTGAGGGAGGGAATCCTTATCCTCATAATCGACATTACTGAGATCAAGCTTCCTGAGGCAAGGCAAAAACACCTCCCCACTAGAGGGGATCAGTCCACAGTTATTGAGTTTCAAGTCGACGAGAGTCTTGCACATGAAGAGAATTTTTGGCAAACCGCACGCGATATACTCCTTATAGTCTATATCACCGAAATTAAGGTACATATTTCGGACGCTGCGATTGAGGGCGTGGATAATCAAGTTCTCCAGTCGATACGAGCTGCCCTCCACATTGGAGATGCTAAAAGTATGCAGGGGTTTCGCTTCGTGCATCGATACAACCCTGTCTATGATGTCCAAATGCGTAGAGCTGCGAAACTCTAAATTTGGGACGAGGGCCCACAAAAACCTCCATCGTCTCGCGAGAACGCTGGTGCGCACGGAGAGGTTCGTCGGCAGGAAAGAGAGGACATGATGCAGGATCTCATCTGGTAATCCGCTTAGCATATCCATGTTTATTTTTCTCAACTTGAAGCCCTCCTGCAAAAATGAATAACAAAACTCAAAATTAAAAAAAAAAAAAACATTCTGTCCGGTAACACGGTCACCGTGTTACCGGATAACCGGGTCCGTGTTACCGGATAAAAGCCCACCATGTTACCGAGATTTTTTTGTCACTGCCCGGTAACACGGTAGGCAAGAAACACGGTGACAGAGAAAATCACCACCGTGTAGCGCCACCGTGTTGCCAAGAACAGCGACCCAAAATCCTGCAGCTACCAAGAGACGAGGCAACAACTCAATCACCGGAGTTAGTACAGCAGACTTGGGTCCTACCTCCGGACAACGGTGCCACAACGAGTCGTACAACTGTATAGTCCAATGGTCCAGGTCAATCCGTATCGTGATCCAATGCTGCCCGGTATTACACACCGTTATCACCTTAAAAAATAAAAAATAAAATAAAACGTTATTTACAATTAAATTAAAATATTAAGTTGAATTAAAAAAATAAAAATGTAGGTTCTTTAAATTACCTCTCGTGCGTGTTCCCAACTCTCGTGCTTGTCGTCTCCCCTGATGTATTTCAGCATGTAGTCCGGCGGTGCCCAGGACTCATATTTCTTCTCCAAGATCTTTTTCCTTGCATGTTCTCTCGGCACTTTAATCCTATCGTACTGGGTCTTCATCGCGTCTTGTTAATTAAAAATAAATTTAAACGATTAGTATTAGGAAAATGATAAAAAAAAACGTGTATTTGATAGGATGATTGGATCTTACGAAGAACTCGGTACACAAGAGTATAGTCTTCTTTGGAGTGACTTCATCTTTTAAACCCTTGTTCTGCTTTATCTTGTCCTGCAGGTACGTGATGTACATGTCAATCTCCTGAAAAATATACATATCACAGTTAAGCACAATTTAATAAACATTATAAATTTCAAAGTTTGACTAAAAATTAACTTACCATGTTCGAGTACCAATGATGTAGTGACTCAATCAGGCCGAAGAACGTCTGGTCCAGAGTGACTCCGTTGAAAGGGATATAGACACTCAATCCATGCCCGTGACGACGGTACGTCGAATAGAGCCCCCTAACCTTCTTGCTGCCAGTGCGTCAGAACTGCGCAACGTACGGGCTCCGAAGAGCTGCCGAGGGCCTCCTCTCACGGGGTCCGAGACTACTCTCGGCGACATCATCCTCCTCCTCATCAGCCCCAAGTTCTTTCTCCTCTCCTGAAAATGCACCCTCATTTTTGTATTCATTTTCCACGGGAGATGTCATCTTGAACAACTCGACCTGAGACCCAGTCAGAAAAAAAGTCTCTGCATCAATGATAACCTGCGGTATATCAGCCCCAGTCGGAACAGTAAAACCAGGATCATACTCTGGACGATCATACTCTGGCCGATGGACAGGAGTCGGATGGAAGATTCTGTCGGTGTGAATCGGTGGGAAGGGAGCGAAGAGACCCTGAAAATCACGCAGCCCCCTCGGTGGCGAAAAATGACCGCTATCTCCAACGGTCGAGAATATCTGGGTCGGTGTGCGATAGCTATCGCCAACGATCTGCTGCTCGTACTGGGGCTGCTGCTCGTACAGGTGCTGCTGCTCGTACAGGGGCTGCTGCTCGACCTGAGGCTGCTGCTCGACGTGGGTCGACTCGGCATGGAACGACTCGGCATGGGTCGGCTCGACAAGTGGCGACCTGCGATAACGATCAAAATCGTGTGCCCAGTCCCCACACGAAACCTTGACATCAACATCAACTAACTCTTCGGGCTCCGAGTCCTGAAAGCGAGGAGGCGCGCTGATAGAATGCCGAGAAGCCGGAAAACCGCCCTGAGATGCATCAGAAGGACAGGGGCGACTCCGAGAGTATCGTCTGCGACCGAAAAACCCCGAAACTGCTCCATAAGGCGGTCGTTGCCCTCCTTCTGTATCATCCTCACCCGGGCAGTCAATCGGCCCATAAATCCCGTCTCAGACTCATCGTTGAGGATCTTGTGGAGCCGCCGATCAATGCGCTGATCAGTACTATCATCTGAAGTCTCAGGTGCCTCAGGTGCAGGAAAGGACTCTCGTCGGGGACGGTGAGACGCACGCTGAGATGCATGCCGCTCGGCAGATGAATCGGGTGTCCTGTCATCACGCGTGCGTCGACTAGTCTGGCCATCGCCCATCATCTTGTCCATTGCCTTGGACACGCGTCCGGCCACGCGCTCTATCATATTCGGCTTCTTCTTCTTCACCGGTTCTGCAGCCTGTGCTCCTCTCGGAGCATGTCCAATCCTAGCAGGAGCAACGTACCTCACTTCGTCTGCTCCTCTCTTAAGGAACGAAGTGTAGTACTCAGTCCTCGCCTCCTTGCGTGTCGGCTCTAGAGTCGAGAGGACCACAAGCTGAAAACAAATGAAAATTAATTTATTAAGCATTAATTAAAGGAAATAAATAATTTAAAACATTAATTTCACAAAATTTACCTCATCGCCCTCGTAGAAATCAGTGAAATCGAGGGTGCATCAAATCGATTTCCAGTTCAAAAACCGAGGCCGCACAGTTTTCTCCATCCGCACTCCGCAGACACGGCCCAGGCTCGGTATAGCCTCGTACGACCATAGATGAAAGGCCCAAATTGGGCCGTAAACGTGGTATCCCCTCGAGTTAACCTGGCCGGGCATCGTCGCAGCTATGGAGATGTAGTGCGACATGATCTGCCAGGAGTAGGATCCCCAGGGAAATGAATCTCATCCGGCAACGTACTCCACAAAAGCCCAAGCCCAAGTGTCGATCTTGGCATCATCTCGGCCCAACAAGAAAAAATAGTACGTCAGCAAGTTGGCCACCTTCAAGTAGTCGGCCGGGTCCTGACCCATACTCAGAGAGGTAAATCTCGTACGAAGATCTTTAAGGATCGTCGTCTGTCTGAAGTGTCTCCAGTAAACAGAGTCCTGAGAAACCGTGTGTGTGGTGGCCGAAGGATCAAATGCGTGACCACCAAATCGAAGTCCGATAATTAGGGCATACTCCTGTGCTCGAAAGCGAATAGTCTGGCCCCCGACGAAAAACCAATGCTCGAATGGAGGTATCGTCGGACTCACGATCTCCCGAGCTAGCAGGTGGTGCATCGCCATATTGGACCTTCCGTCCCTCTTAAGCCAGAGCAAATACCCGAAACAACTTTCCTTAAATGTCCGTAAAGCTGCTAGGGTAGGGTCGACGGACGTCAGCGTGTCTCTAATTTCATTCAGTAATTCGAACTGATCGTACAAATTGAGGTTCTTCGACTTGTGTATGAACTCTGGCCTCTTCCAATGGAAGCCCTCCTGCAAAAATGAAGTTAAATAAATAAATATGACATTCAATTAAATAACAAAACTCAAAATTCAAAAAAAAAAATAAAATTATTCTGTCTGGTAACACGGTCACCGTGTTACCGGACCGTGTTACCGGATAACCGGACTGTGTTACCGGATAACCGGTAACACGGTGACCGAGAAAATCCCAGCATGTTACCGAGATTTTCTCAGTCACTGCCCGGTAACACGGTAGCCAAGCAACACGGTGACCGAGAAAATCACCACCGTGTAGCGCCACCGTGTTGCCAAGAACAGCACCAAAAACCCAGAATTTCAGTCGATTTCAAGAGCAATTTAACACATAATTTCAATTCTAAATCAACTAAAACGCAATAAGGAACTCAAATACTAGCAATTAACATATCCAATTGAACACATTATTGAAAAAAAAAATCAAATTTTCGAAATAAAAAAGCTAGGGTTTCGGCCAACTTACCGGTGCTTGAATCGGCCATTGATGCTCCTCCTGCTGTTCGTTGTCTGCCATTGAGTTGCCGGAAATTAGGTGGCCGGAATTTTAGCCTTCGATTCTCAGAAAAAATGCGGCGGTTTTGATGTTTGGGGGGACCGAACGGGAGAGAGAAAAGAATGAATGTGGGGACCGATTTTTTTAATTGCTCTTTTTGTCTTTTTTCTATTGTTTTAATTGTTTTTGTTGGTTTTTTTAAAAGTTGAGGGCAAAGTGGGCTTTTCCTATACAAAGTGTACAAAATACTCATATGTTTTTAGGGTTGTACAAAATACTCATGTTTGTTATATTTCTTCCCAAAAATCCACAGCTCTCTAATAATAATAATAAATTAATCTTTTATACTAAATATAATATATTAAATTTCATTATTAAACCGTAGTCGAAACAATAAAAAGTTTACTTGTTGAACATATTCAAATAATTTCACACGTTTTCCTTAATGTTAGGAGTAGTTTCAACAAACCCTATTAAACAATCCTATAATTTATGCTCTTTGCCTATCAAAAATAAATAAATAAAATAAGACATTGGAGAGACACATTCAACACGGCCGAAAACCCATCTCATAGGCAAGCTTCAAAAATCAATAGTTTCATCCTTTAACCAAGACGTGGAATCCCGAATCAAATTCAAGGAGACAAGACACGAGGAAGTTAGGACTTTATTTCGGGCTAAGGTTGCACTAGCACGACACGTTTACGAGGTAGGGGTTTCTTATTTTTTTCTCATGGTTTATGTTATCTCTATGTGCGTACGTGTAATTACATGAATGAATGATTATGTGATCTCTACGTGTACATTGTGATTATATGTTCATGATATGATATGATATGCCATGTGTATGAAGGATGATATTGTATGCATGTTTATAATGAAATATAAACGAGGCGAGGTACTATATTTATATATACACGAGGTATACATATACACGAGGTACATATATACACGAGGCCCATGACGACGGTCTTGGAGTGAGGCCAAGGCGACGGCCATGGGTATACATATATACGAGGTATACATATACACGAGGTACATACATACATGAGGCTCATGACGACGGTCTTGGGGTGAGGCCATGGTGACGGCCATGGGTATACATATATTCGAGGTATACATATATTCGAGATATATAATTATATTTGAGGCATTACGATCGAGGTACAGGTATGAATGTTTGAGAAGATGTTTATGTGATATGCTATGACTGGGTTCTTTCATGTAATTATGTGTATGTCATGTATTGATGATATAATTCATGATATTAAAATAAGTTACTCCTACTGAGTACGTTGAGCTCACCCCAATCAACGACATTTTTTTTAGGTATGAACGAGGGATTTCGACAGGCGTGACGATGATGTGGCACAGTGACACGTGTTTCATTATTGCTAGTATTTATTTTCACTTTTACGGTTATGTTTCAATTGATTTGAAAGCTCGACTCTATTTTTGAAGTACTTTCAGTTTGAACGACTATTTATTTTGAAAAGTATCTTTGATCTTGGAAAATCAATCTATTTTACGTAACCTCCGCATTTGATTAAATGTTATTTTTTAATAAATTATTTTATTTCAAAGGCTTCCGCTTTATTTTACAAAACTGAAAACGGGGCGTTACACATAGTCGTCGTCTGCGTTTGTTTTGGAGAGAGGGAATAGAAAAAGGGTATTAGAGTCTTTTTACAATAATATTAAAATAAAATAAAATGAAGAGGGGTGAGTTTAGTAATATGAGAAGCGTAAATAAACTGAGTCTTATTATATTTCTAGTTACTATTAACATTTCTATGAGTATAATTCTTAAGACCACTTCCAAATTTCCAATAGAAAGTAATTGGAGGGATATTTACATGCTAGGGAACATTTGGGATTTTGGGGTAAGACTTTTTTAGTTATTTATTTAAGAATTGTTAAATAATTCCCTATTTATTATGACAAAAGAGGTAACATAATCAAAAAGTGGGTGAAGCATGAGAGAAATTATTTGGATAAATTAATATTAAGTGTCAATTTTTCATTGAAAATCTATGTTCTTTATCTTTATCTTTAAATGAGATTTTTCATATATACATAAACAAAAAATTAAAATCAATATTTTTTATTTTTTTGATCTATAAATAAAGACCATGTTTGTTTGATTTGGATACCAAATTTTTCTTTTTTGCAATTTCCTCTATTTTTGCTATTTTTGTATAATTTGTGTTTTTTATTTGTGTTCACAGAATACGTACATTATGGATCCAAATTAAAATCCTAATTATTCTTCAAAATTTATATTTCATAATCAACCACCTCAAAACGCCAATAATCAACACCCTCAAATTATCAATAATCAATATCGTCAAAACTCAAATTACCAACACCCTGAAATATCCATATAATTATCAATATATGCAATATGAGTATCCCAATATGCAAAATCAATGTTCTCAAGCTTCCCCAAAACAATCAACTCCTCATTTCAGTAGTGGATCTACTGGAATTCCTACGTTTTCGACTCAAATATCTCTTGAAAATACATAATAGGGAAACACTTTTTGGGGGTAATTACTGCATATGTGAACGATAATTCAACAACTAGTCCTAAAAGGACTCAAACACAATGTGTAAGTAATTATCGGGATCTTAACAAACGAACCAATATTTGGGTGGAAGCATATAGAAAAGTAATGTCTGATGGGCAAAGTGGTTGGTTCGATGATGATTATATATCAAGAGCTCAAGACGTGTACATTGAAGAAACTCGAAAAAGGTTTACTCTAATCGAGGAGTGGAAGTTGGTTCGTGATCAACAAAAGTACATGGTTGGATCAAGTGCATCTTGTCACGCCCCGACTCCAAAATAACCCCAAAAAAAAAACATGTTTACAACGCTAATCACAATTAACACAACAAACCTGTTGAATAGATTAAAAACATTCATCAATATTTAACAAAACAAATTTGTGTAGCGATCGCGTCAAAATTTTATTATCTTTAAGTTTTAAATATAAATGTAACAATTTAAAAATATTAAAGAACATCAAACTTTAAATAAAAATGACATAAGTAAAAATCTTTAATATTATCGGCTTTACAATTTAGATTAAAAGAACTACATTTTCTATACATTTTCTATCTCAAACAAATGAAGAAAGTCCAAATAATTAAAACACATTTATACCTAAATACAAACTCAAATAATTGGGGCGATCAGAATAAATCTTTATACTGACAAAATATATTTACTTGCCCCCCCCCCCCCCCCCCCCCCAAACTTGCCTAAATAATTGAAGCTTACCCACATAATTGAGGAGAGAGCTCCCTTATCTTTCACTATAAAGGCATACACATGCATCCATTAAACCACACCAACAAAAAGAACAATCACAAACTCATATCTCACTCTGCATAAAGAACGAAGAAAAAGCCCAGCTCTCTCTCTCTCCATCCTTTTCAACCATTCTCTTCAACAGCTCAAGGTAACACTCTCTTCCTTCCCTTGTACTTTTATTTAACTTATTATGCCTTCATAAAATAAAAATAAAAAAAAAATAACATGGAAATGCCTAGAACCAGATCCTCCATCCGTTTTATACGAAATTTTTCTGAAAGCCTTTGCGCCCCTCCCCAACCACATACAAAAACCAAGCTTCCTTTCGTAACCCGAAACTACCCATAGAAAATCACCCCGTTTAGGTTGAACAGGAGCCCGAAACTCGTAGTTGAGGGCCTTGACACTCTGATAGCACTTCACCCGAGTCCCGACGTGATCATCCTCAAGCCAAATCATCGGGGAGAGCCCGCCGTGTTTTATGTGCGCACCACATGTTTCAAGTATGTTATGTTTATCGTTGATGTCTTTCGCATTTGTGAACATGTTTATGTGTGGTATGTTTGAATTATCGGCATTAGACTAGATATAGATTTTCTCTACTGAGTCGTTGACCTCACCCCTTCAAC